>OY728147.1:2097553045-2099953045 GCA_963277665.1 Viscum album | reverse complement strand
TAGTTCAGATAATCCACTTCAAAAATAGTCTCACAACTCAAGGAAAAAGGTTTTAGTGTCTTGAAAATAAGATACATGAACATCTTATATTAGAAAACGTGAAAAAATAAGTCCACATTCTTGCCACTCTATGTCCTTTCCTATAAATATCAAATGATACCAATATCTTCACAACCCATGGAATATTAATATAAGAGAGGTCTGCTCTTATACTTTTAAAAAGTAAAAATTCATCATAACTTATCAGTTCATAAACACAATGGAGAACATGGAAAATAGATAAACATGTTAAGAAAATATTATGATACCCCTGATAATAATTAAAAAACATGATATGGAAACCTAATTTCAGGTAAATATCATTAAGCAATCATAAAATTTATTAATTGGTTCAAAATTCATCTCAATAATGATAAAACATGTGACAAAAATATAAGATTATAGAATAAATTAAAAAAAAGTCAAACTTGAAAACACTTTACATCATGGAAATGAAAAGAATCTTGAAAATTTGTATAACATGATAAAAAATTTATAATGTAGAATACCCATATCCATAAGAAAACCATTGTGAGGAAACACATTATGCTCTTGCCTATGTGAAGTAATGCATTATGTGTATTCCAGAAAGTCTGAGAAAACTCATTATGCCCAAAATTATGTAGAAATAATCATAATGTCCATGAGTAAAAATATATTGAGATATAAACATAATGAAAATCATTTTAGGATCCCATCTATCATCATTCACAAATATGTGATCCACTTAAAATCAACCAGCAACATACCTTAAAGAAACCTGGGTAAATAATGGGTTTCTAACACATTTCAAAAACATAATATCACATAAACTTAAAAAAAATTTGGATATCAAAAATATAATTTTCCTAGATTAATCATATCATAATAAAATATAAATGGTTATTAAAATTTCACTTCATGAGAGATAATACATCGAGTGAAAATAGAAACAAAAATTAAAATGTTTTCACAAACCCTTTTAATTTTTTTATCAATGATAATGTGAAAATTAATATCAATAAAAATTATAAGTAATAGAGAATAATTTTAAAAACTTATTATAAAAATATCCAAATAATGGATATTTTAAATTTAATATAAAATCAAGATAATAAATCTTTAGTGGTAATAAATGAAATGAAATGCCTTTTTAAATATTTTTAGACTCTTTCAAGGAAAAAACATCATCATGGAAATGATAAAAGTCTTTCATATTATAAAATAGGTATAGTAAAATGTGATAAATATAAAATATAAATCATATTTTAATTTATTTAAACGAAAAACATTCAATATGAAATATATAGACAAGTTAGAAACAATTCACATGTAATAATGGGTGTTATTCTTACCAATTTTATACTTTTATATTAAGAAATATTTTTTTAAATAACTTGTCTATGAAAATGAGAATTAATTTTCCTATATAAAAAAGATGATATAATGTATAAAATAGTATAATGGTAGGGTCAAATAATTGTCTAAAATTATATTCAATTATGAAATATTATGACTTAATGAAACATTAATTGAGTTGATGAAAACTATTCATTGAATTTCTTCTTTGTCTATAACACTCCATCGTCCTATATAAAAACCTAATTATCTTAATTTACTATTTAATAACCTTATGTATATAAAAATAAATTTACATACTAAACATAAAAAAAATTGTGTAATTATATTTGTTAATTATGGTTTATCATTATCATCATGTTTTAGTAAATTCTTATTCTTTAAATAATGTTTATAATGTTGACATTTAAACTCACTAATTTTTATTAATATTATAATTCCTTAGAAATATAAAGTGATATAATATAACTTTTTCAATTATTTAAAAATTTATTATATACTTCCAAAAGTGATCTAGTTATGTTTCATGTATATATAATCAGTGATGAATTGTTTCATTAATTTTAGTGATCAAATATGATATTATAATAATAAGTTAAATATTGAATATAACCTCCCCATAACCATAAAAATAATTATTATAATATTAAATCTTAATATTAATATGATTTAATTTCTCATAGTAATCCATGGTAGTGTTTTATAAGATTCATTGAGTAGGTGGTTAGGCTGACTAAAACCACTTCATACCATAAGTAATATATTATAATGGTTATAAAAGTGGATTATTTTGGAATAATATAATTACTACATAATCATAAAGATATTTTTTTATATTTATAATTTTTTGGATCATATTTAGTGTGTTTTAAATAAATAACAAATAAAATCAATGAAAAATGTAACATGTTACATCATTAAAGTTGTTTTCCCCACAACACACAGTTAAGGTTTTCATTTCTAAATGAATTAGATGGGGTGAGAGTAAATTTGAAATTTTATATGAATACTAATAATTATATTATATGTTTCAAATATATTCTTCAATTCTATACTTAAATGTGACACTCTATGAATTTACAATATTTTCATTTCAGAATAAACTTAATTTTATTTCTTTCATTATTTTTACAAAACACCATTTTAATCTTACACTACAATCAATAATGAGTTCGCTTTCATTACATGCAAGGCCCAATTTTACCAAACAAAAATATATTAATAAAATATTATTATTTAATATGATATGTAACATAGCAATTAAATTAGAGGTTATAAATAGTATTAAACACATTTTGAATTTTCTATATTCTATATAATTCTATCATTCATCTTATGCTTTTTTTAGAAAAAATTTAACAACCAAATCAAATATTTGGATAGAAGATGTATTTGTTTAAAAATGTTGTTCTTCCACCTTTTGATGGAGTGCCCATTTTAAATAAAATATTTGAAAATATAATATATTCAATTTGAAAAAATGAACTTATTATTTGGTAGTGGTACATCAAAATTTAGTTGGAAATTTTTTTTGTGTCTTTCTGATAACTGTCAAATTTTGATAAAAAGTGAAAAATACTAACTTTTAACTGAAAAAAAATTAATCCATATAATATATGAAATTAAATTATAAATTTTAAATGTTATAAAGTGTAATTAGATTCTATTTTTATTATTTTATATAATATAGTTCATTGAAATTATTTTCACAATAAAATTATATATAAACACATGTCAATCTTTTGATGGGTTTTACATTTGAAAAACTCATTTTCTCATATTGAAAATAAGGGATTAATTTAAAATTATTTACAGATGATTCTATGTTTTAAATTTTAAAATATGGATTCCATATTTGGAATCATAGGGTTCAAATTATTGTTAATAGGATACTTTAATTTTTGGGCATTCTGAATAGCAATATGAGTAATTTTTTATTTGCTTGGATAAAGGTAAATCGCATAATTAAATGTAAAATTAATATTATAAATTTCCATAAAACCTACCATAATCTTATTTGATGATTACATTCAACCCTTATAATCTATGGTTCTAAATTTAATAACTTAATGGCCACTTTCCCATAAACATGACATTAATATTATTAAAATCAATGAATGTGACAAAATTTCACACTCTAATTTTATATAAGTATATTAATTAAAATATATGGATAAATAGGATATAAATTCAATTGCAGCTAGTCTCTAAAAATCTCAATGAATTAACTAGATCATAGATATTTATAGATAATTTTTATAGATTATATAACTTCCATTATGGATGACACAATAGTGACATCGAAATTATTTTATTAATAAAAATATAAAATAAATCATTTTAAAAATATTAAAATAAAAATAAATTGAATTAATTTTAGTTCCATGTGAATTTTCTATGTTACTATGATATGTTAGAAGTATACTCCATGTTTTTTCAAAGTTAACTTCGCTTTTTATTTTATTTAATGTTAAATAAATAAATATTTTCCAAACTGACAATATTGATATTTTATAAAAATAACATATTATTATATTATTTAGTAATCATATAAAATTTATAATTTAAAAAGTGAAAATCATAAGGTCTAAAATGTTATAATTTGACCAATTATGGACAATTTAAACTAAATTTGATAGTATTTATCACCATTTAATATTTAGAATATTATTACAATAATTATAATTGAATAGATTAAATAAGGATAAATCAATATGATATGGTATAAAATAAAATCAAAACATGCCTAAATATTATTGCTTGAGAGGATTAAGACCCTTTATCATATTATGTTAGACATAATCCACTATGTATCCATTTGAATATAAAAATAATTTATAATAATTTAATAGTTTCGGTATTTCAAATGGTGCCCCTCTCATCTCATATAAAAGGGAACCTCTCCATATCTTTTAATCACACCTCTAAAGTGATTTGACTCAGCCAACCCATACCCATTTCTTCTCTGAAATTCCCTCGCCTTATCTAAGAGGCCACAATTTGGGAAAAAATCCATCCTAAGAAGACCTTTTGTTAAAATAAAAAGGAGATACTCGAAAAATAGAAGTTAACACACCCCCGACTTACAGAAATAACAAGGTAATGGTAAATTTCACAATCTCATTATTAGTCAATGTTGCTTATATGTAAGTATCTACTTGGACATATTTATTATCTATGTCCATGTTTTTAGAAATGTTTTAATAAAATGTTTTACTATTCTCATATGGATTTATAAATCCATCTTTACCCATGTTTTACTTTTTATAAAATATGTTTAAAGGAACATTGTTGTCATTTTCCAAACGAGGTACTTTATGACCTTTCAAATAATTATGGAAAGAATTATTTCTAAATTATACAGTGTTAGTGGATATTTTCTTCTCTTATATCACCTTACCATTTTTAAGATTACCTTACAATATTTAAAGCATATTTTCAAACGTATTATTTTGTTTTAAAATTGTATGGCTTCTAAATGATTTCATGTAACAAAGGGATATTTATTTCAAAGATTTTTAATTAATTTATTACATTATTTTCATCTATGCCAACATCATTTATTGAATGTTATGCTTTTTTAGGTTAAATTATTATGATACAATCTTTCATATTTTATTGAAGGGTTTATGATATATTTGACTATGGATATACTATGATTATATTATTCTCATTTTATGGTTAATGTTTTAACTTTTTATATGCTAGGATTAATATGAATTTTTGTGTTATGTTTCACCCTTTCCATAAGTGGAATGCATTGTATGGGTGAAGATCTCTATAGACCTTTTATGCATCGGTATGCCTCATGAGACAAGATAGTGTCTTGGACAAGGCAATGATGATATGTTAATGGTGTACGCATGTGGCCTTGACAGTATGGTAATGGTTATGGCATGAGGCCTTGATGGTATTATTATAATGTCTGGCATTATGCATTTCCTCATTATGATATTAGTTTTTTATATTATATATGATTATTATACTAGTATAATATCCATGTGAATGTTTAAATTGAATTATTTGATTTATTATTTCCTTATTATCCTAAAGATAATGTTTAAAAAGTCTTGTGTTTTGTTTTTTACCATTACTTAAGAGTTTATGATTATATATGATAGTTTCTTCTATATTGTTTATCCTTACTAAGCATCTAAGCTCACCCCTTTCTTATGTTATATTATTTCAGGGTTATTTAAAGTGTATTATAATTTATAGGTAGGGTTAAGATGAGAAAATAATGTCATTCTCAAAAAATTATTTATGTTTTATTTTATTAATTGTAATGTAATTTTCATGTTTCTAATCTATTTTCCAAAACTGATAAACAGACCGATCCTTTTGTATTTTATTCCTTGTAATAATTCCAATGTATTAAATAATGCACTGGCTCTAGGCTTTTGGGTTCGATGCATTACAGTTGGTATCACATTGAGTTTAGGAATAACCTTGGAAATTGATTTAGAATTATTAGATTATCGATCATAACCCTAAAATAGACATTGAGGATAACTATAGATTAACATCCTAAAATTTTGGTAATTTAGATATTATGTGGGTATTTGTAAAAAATACATCCCTGTCTGGATACTATAAGTGGATGTGTTTCTAAAATAAAATGTACCTAGGAGTAAAAACTTTGACATGGTGTTCCGGGCATGACACAGGGTAACCTGGTACATGACAACGAGCCTTACTGCTCACCTCATTTGACACTCCTAGTGGATATGATTAGGATAATTCTAATTTTATTTAAAAACCATTATGAAGGATTTATAAGTAAATATGTCCCCTATGAAATAATTTTTATGATTATGAGTCTAGTTATGGGTAAATCATCAATTAATGTTGAGAGTTTTTCTAGTTTCTGAATTATGCATTATGGTATGTTCTAACCTGTTATATGTCATAATTTAGAAAAGGAGTTCAATGAAATTAATGGGACTCCAACAATAAACATTATCCATAGAGTAATAAGGATAATATCTTTCATGGTCTTAAGAAAATATTTAAATGGGATTTACTCTCCCATTTATTCTCGTCATATGAAGAAATATTTTCATGTGTTAATAAGATATGTAAATACTTATATGAGTTCTATAGATTTAAAGTGAAGCAAGTGAAGAAGAGTATGGAAGATAAAAATATGGATAAAGGGAAGAAGGGAAAGAAGGATTTTCCCACATGTGATAACTATGGAAAGAATCACCCTAGTAAATTCTTGAAGGGAGTGAGAGTTTTTTATATATGTGGAGAAAAATGACATCAATTTTGTGAATATAAAAGTATGGAATAGGTTCCTAATGTAGAATGATTCATCTACAAGAACATGTGACATTATGAGAATCAATTTCCCAATTATCATTGTATACCCCAAATGATTCTATTCGATAAAAATCAAGTTATGATACTAACGCAATTGTAGAGGAATGATTAGGGTGTTTATGTTTTTATTGAATAATTGTGTCATTTGATATTTTATCAATGATGTACAAGTTATATGACTTATTAAAATAAAAAATGATTCTACTCAAGTACTATTTCATTATGAATTTAAGATTGTATAGTACAATGTAATTTCAAATAGTTTCAATTAATTTTTTTTGGAACAAATCTACTTGAGGGAAAGATAACCGATAATATGTTTCTGAGACTAATATAATGATTTTGTAATAAAGATGTGATTTATTTGGATAGTGTATATTAGATATTATTAACTACCATGTAACTCATAAATGGTTTATTTATTCAATATTTATTGGAGTTCCAACATTTTTTCATTTAAGGAGTATATCCATTATTTTATGTTTTCCAAGGTTTTACGGTCATTCAGGATATTACAATGTTTTAAGAGGATACATCAATAAGGAATTCATGTTCTTTTTATGTGAAAAAAAATCTTCATTATTTCATGTGACCTTCCTAATAAATCATTGGACTATGAGTTTGTACATAACTATTTTGGATAATCCTAATGGTTGGAATGAATTAAATTAGATATTAGATAATATTTTTTAAGGATAAAATATTTCTTAAAATTATTTTTTGAATGTTATATAAATATAGTTATATGAAAATTAAAACCCTAAGATTAGACGATAACCCTTCACATCAGACAAGACAGTGGGAATCGAACCCACAACTAGAGTGCGACGAGGCATTATCACCTAAAACTAGCCTACAGGAAGTCCCATGTTAGTATAGCATGTTTTTATTTATTTTAATAGTATAATTTTATATTTTTACACATATATGATTAATATAAATAGAATATTTTGATTTTTATTATCATTCGAAGATAAATATGAATTTTTGGTAGGAATTAGTTATAGGATGAAACACTACATGTTAATTAAGTATGATTCCTTATGTTCTTATTCTATGAATTAAATTAATTATTCAACACTAGAAAAAGGATTATAAAACCAAAAAACAATTCCTAGTACATTATTTTTTGATTAATAAAATAGTCACTTAGATCATCACAAATTTTAGCATTATGATTATTTACTTTATCATAATAATGTTCTCTATCACAATCCATCAGAACTTGATGGTTACATTTTCTTTCATTTCCATGTTTTCCTACATGGAACCATAGTATTTTTTATCTCTAGTGACCACCATACTTACATTTAATTATTTTAATATGGTGGCCTCCCTAATCCATTTCCAATGTGGTATTTCAATTAATATTTTTTTAAAACACTAAATCATGTTTTTTTTATTCCGTGTTCAAATTCTGAGGAGGTAATTTATTGAAACAGGGGAAAATGTAAAAACCATAAGACTTTAAAATATTTATATTTCTAAATAAACATAATTTTATTTCATTATTTATTTTTATACAACAATATTTAAATCTTATGATGCACACAACAATGAGTTTTCTCGTCTTACACACACGACCCTGTTGTAGAGAACAATAATATATTAACAAAATATTATTATTTAATATGATATATAACCTAGCAATAAAATTAGTGGTTATGAATATAATTTAACACATTTTTAATTTTATATATTCCATATAATTTTAACATTAATTTTATCCGTTTCTTAGAAAAAATATATGACAAAATTCAATATTAATGATAAAAAAAGAATTTTTTTAAAAAATGAAGTTTTTTTCCTTTTGATGGCGCACCCATTTTAAATCTAATGTTTTACACATTGATATATTCAATATGACAATATAAACTTCTTATTTGGAAATGGGATATCAAAATTTATTTTGAATAAATTTTGGGTGCTTTTCTGATAACTTTCATATTTTGAAAAATAGTGAAAAATAATAAATTTTAATTGAAAAAACATTTATAATAAAAATAATTTATATTGTTAAATTATTAATTTGAAGGGTATTGAATAATAATTATATTATATTTTTATAATTTAATATAATTTAAGACATTTGAAATATTTTCACTATAAAATTAGATATAAAGATATGTCAATATTTTGATAGTTTTTACTTTTAAAAAACATGTTTTCTCATTTTGGAAACATGGAATAATTTTTTATTAATTACTAAATCATTTTTATTTTAAATTTTTAAAAATGGATTCCATATTTTGAATTAGTGTGTAAAAATATTTCTAATTGTCTATGTTTATTTTTTTACATTATAAATATTAACTTTAGTAATTTTTTATTATCGCGGTTTAGGTTTAATCAAGTAATTAAAGGTAAAATTAATATTATAAATTACCTTAACACCTATAAAAATCCTATTTAATAAATAATTTTTACCCTTATAATATTTGGATATAAATGTAATCACTTAATTAACACTTTCCCATGAATATGACATTAATATTATTAAAATCAATGAATGTGACAACATGTCACACTCTCATTTTATGTATGTATATTAATTTTAATATAGGGATAAATAAGATATAACATAGACTATAGGTAGTCTATAAAAATAAAATATAATTACCTACATTTTATAAATTTATTTATAATTTTAATATATTAAATAATAACCATTAAGGATGACACAATAGTGACCAAAAAATTATTTTATTAATAGAAATATAAAATAATTGATTTTAAAAAATATAAGAAATATAATTTGAATTAATTAAGATTCTACATGAATTTCTAGGTTAATATGACATTTTAGGGGTATATTAAATCTGGTTTTTCGAAATTATCTTTGGTGTGGATTTTATTCAAAGTCAAATAAATGAATAACATCAAAATTGACACTATTTATGTTTTATAAAAATTACATATTAATGAATTATTTAAAAATCATAAAAATATATAAAAATTTAAAAGTGAAAATTATAAGGTATAAAATGTCATAAAGGGTCCAATTATTGAACATTCACACCACATTATTAATTATTTATAACATTTTTATATTTAGAATATTATTACCATAATTAAAATTTAATAGATTAAATAAGGACAAATCAAAATGATAAGGATTAAAATGACATAAAAAATTTCTAAATTTTATTGGATGAGAGGATTGCAACCCATACTCATCTTATTTTCAAAATAATAAACTTTTGAGTCATTCAAATTTAAAAATAATTTATACTAATTTATTACTTTTTGGTATTTCCAGTGGTTCCCCTCTCCAATCATATAAAAGGGAACCTCTTTTTTTCTTTTAATCACACATCTAGAGTGCTTCGGCTCATCCATCCCTACCCATTTCCTCTCCCGAATTCCATCACGTCATCCTAGAGGGAACACATTGGTATGAAAGCCATCTTAATGTGACCTTTTGTGAAAATCAAAAGGAGGTACTCAAAAAAGGGGAGTCTTACACACCCTCGACTCACATAAAGTAAAAGGTAAGGGTTAATTTCACATTTTCATTATTATTCAAGGATTATTATATGTAATTATCCACTGGTACATCTTTATCATCAATGTCGAATTTTCTAAAAATGTTTTCATAAAATGTTTTTATATTCTCAAATGGATGTTTAAAGTAATATTTACTCATGTTTTACTTTTTGAAAAATGTGTTGAAAGGAATCTTTCGGTTATTTTCAAAATGAGGTACTTTATAACTATTACTATAAACTATGGAAATAATTTTTTTATCTTATATAGTGATAGTATATATTTTTTTCATTATTTCACCTTACCATTTTAAACTTCCCCTAAGATATTACACAGTTGTTTTCAAAATAAATGTTTAATTTTAAAATTGTGTAACTTTTAAATGATTTAATGTAAAAAACGGATATTTTTCTAAAATATTTTTAATGAGTTTATTAAATTACTTTTTTCTATATCAACATCCTTTGTATAATATTATGATTATTTTAGGTTGTATTATTATTATATAACATTCCATATTATATTAAAGGGTATATGACATATTTTACTTTGGATGTGATATATTTATACTATTCACAGTTTTTATTTAAAGTACTAACATTTCTTATGCTAGGTTTAATACAAATATTTATGTTATGTTTCACCCATTTCATAGGAGTAATTTATTTGACTTTGTATTTGATAGGTGGGTCCCACTATAGACCCTTGATAAATCTGTAGGTCTCATGGGACAAACTAGTGTCTCCTCACAATGACTTGATGGTATGGTAATGGTCCCGACACAAGGCCTTGATGGTGTGGAAATGGTCTCAGAACGAGGGCTTGAAAGTATGGTTATAATATCTGGATTTATTAATTTCCTCGTTATGAGATTACTTATTGATATTTCATATGATTATTTGACTATTAGTATATCAATGTGAATGTTTAAATGGAATTATTAGATTTATTATTTCCATATTATGTTAAGAAAATATTTGAAAAAGATTGTGTTTTAGTTTTATACCTTGCCTTAAGATTTTATGCTTATTAATGATAGCTTCTGCTATATTTTTTATCCTTATTGATCATTTTTATCTCACCCTTTTCTTATGTTTTATTTTTACAAGATTCTAAGAAGTGTGTTATTATTTATAAATATCATTAAGATTGAAGAATATTGACATTTTCAAATAATTATATACGTTGTATTTTTTTAATTGTAATTTAAGGTTCATGTATATAATATATTTTCCGAGACTACTAAATTAATCGGTCCTTAAAAATTTGATTCCTTTTAATCATGCCAAGGTGTTAATATAATTCACTAGATTTATTTTCTAGGTTCGGGGTATTACATTTAAACCATCTAAAATAGGCGATGGTGGAAAAAAAAAGATGTCACATTGTGTAGGAGGTTTTCTGTCCAAACACACGATCAATAATAATTTTTCTAATTTTAGTTAAATTCATACATAAGGGTTGTTCCATTAATATAATAACATTTAATAATATTATTAATACATAAATAATTATGTAAAAATGGATTTTAAGGAGGTAAAATATAAAAATATATAAGAAAAACTAAATAAAATCGACACACTTAAATATAAGAATGTAATATTCTCTGGGAAACCGTCTGGATTTTGATGGGGGTTTAAAAGTATTATGGGAATAAATAATAAATAATGAGATAGAGGGTTATTTTTATAATAAAATCATATATTTTTATAAAAAATTATACAGTGTAGGTGTTAAATTATGTGATGTAAGTTTTTCTGTTTAACAAGTGAATGAAAGGGATATATTGTAAATATCCACTATTTTACAATAATAGAAAAAAAAATTCCTATATATAATGGAACCAATAGTGATAAATAGTGTTTTTTATAAATGGTTTATCAATCCTAACCATAAATTTCTATATAGGTTTAAAACATTTTGCATTTTAATTATCTGTATGTTTTTATATTTTACCATTTTGATTTTCATCTCAACAAATTTTTTTTAAATAATTAATATATGATTTACTAAAAATATTAAAAAACCATTCATATAATATTTCGGAATTATAAACATAAATTTAATATCTAATTAATATATTTAAATTTCAAAAAATGGTAATTTTAACTTCTAAATTAAAACATTTTATATAGAAAAATGGTGTATTTAGAAAAATGATGCTTTAACCATTTAGTGTTCATAGAAGTATTTAGCATTAGTTACCAATTAAAAGTGTTTTAATATAGATAAGTTTGTTTCTATAAACCATATTCAAGTAATTTTTTTAAATATATTAATTTAATTGATTATATAAAAAATATAAAATATTAATAGAACCAATTGTTGAAAATAATTGTTTCTCGATTATCAATATAACTAACATTAAACTATGTAATCTTTTTTATGCATAAAAATAAAATGATACTCTTTATATAATGTTGAACTAAAATTTACATATAAATAATCTATTTTACAAAATAAAATTTATAATGGTTAGAAAATTTTAATTTTCAAGTTATTGAACTTAATGTGTAAAAATATGTTTTTTTAAAAATGTTTCTCTAAAAATTAAATGACCATTGTTTAATTGTACCTATTTATAATGTTTTTATGAATTGGTTACATATATTTTTTCCATCCAATTTAATAGATAAAATATATGTTAATATTTCATAGTTTTATTTCATTAATGTATCTCAGTTATGTATTAGATTGGTGTTGTGTATAATACTTGCCACTCGACTTGATCTAAGGAAAAGTATTTACAAAAATCATTGATCGTTACACTCATTTCCTCATAAGGGTATATATGGGATTAATGGATATGAGTTCATATATTTTCTATTTTTTGTCATTATTCCATCATTTTACATGATGGTTTTTCATGTATCGTGTATTTCCCCAAATAATGAATGATTAGATAACTCAATAGAGGTGAATTGAGTATTAAAAGTCTACTTAAATATCATACCACCCACATTAAATTATGTGAGTTCAATTATTTACATAATAATATAGGCAGTGGAAATTTGAAAATATGCGGAATGAAAATTTAACATAGGGATTTATAGTGGATGAGGGAAAAATCTTCTAGTCCCCTCCTTTGATACTCTACTCCATGGGATTTGTGATTTTTACTATAATAGCCCATTTAACAAGGGCTCTCAACTAAGTATAATAAGTTGACACTTAATACAATTCTTCAAGAGATTTCAACTAGGATCTCCCTTTACAAGGCATACCTATTATCGTAATTACACTCTTATACTAGGTTTAAACATGATAAAATATATAAAAACCTTTATTTTGAAATACACAACATCAATTTTCTAAAAGAAACTAAAAGTAGATGAAGATTATTCCTAATATAATGTTATAAATCCAGTTATATCATTGGATAATATTTTGTAAAACTAATAGAACTGATAAGAATGGCATGAACGTTTGTTTTCCTCTATTTACAAGTCATTAGTTTTTCGGATTTTTTTGGATTTATTCATATTCTTTTTAAATCCCACCAATTTTTTAATAACTAATCATTTTATATATTGTTTTAAATTGAGTGTGAGATAATTATAGCAGTCGAGAGGTCATGTACAGTGACCTCAATAAGACAGGCTATTATGGATATGTTTCCAAACATTATAAATATAGGAATTTATTTTGCAACTATGATGATAAAAGTATTATTGTTCTTCGAATCATATTATTCATTACATGTATTTTGTATGACTATCTTTTATTAAATGGATTATCACCTTTTGATATGATATAATGGGATAAAGATACTTATCAAGATATTTTAAATATAATCCTAATATTCTAAAATACTGCATCTTTATATGAAGTTGACCAGAAGCAATATTCATCACAAGATAAATTTCATAAGATAAAGTTGTTCTTCCTCATATGATAATATTACTTACATATAGTGTAAGATAATTCTTCGGAATAAGATAAAATGTTACAATAATGTAACACACAGTTTCTTCAACTTCTTTTGTATACAAAATTTTATTTTAAATGATTTTGTCGTTTTGTATTTTTATTCTGACTAAAGAATATCTTTTGAGAAACTCAATTGTACTTTATATGAAAAAGTCTTACATTATTGATATTTTTTATATACTTTCTGACTCTAAAAAATTAAATATTTTCATTAATTCTCATAATATAATATTCTTTAATATAATTAGATAACCACTTTCAATCATAACATGATATGACCATAATACGAAACACTTCGGATAAATTTATTAGAATAAATGTAGAAATCTTATGAGTCATCCAAATACATAAATTGATGATATATTTTAAAAAAATTAATTACAACAATATCCCCCTTTTTATGATAAAAACCCATGAAATGGGAAAAATAGTTCATACTCTAAAATTTAATATTTGTTAAATAAAGAAGTTTTATTTTTCTTCTTCTCCTTTTTGAAAAAAGAATGATTTTATTTTCCTTCTCCCATTTTTGGAATATGAATCAATATTTTTTATTTTCCATTCCTTTTACAACTTTTTTTCATATCAAAATGATTTAATATATTGAATAAACATTATTTTTCACACAGAATTTAGTAAACTTGTAATGAAACTGATGATGATGAAAATTGGAATTAAACTTAGTTTAAAAAGATTCATTTAAATTAGTATAGAATAAATATATGATTAAGTAATATGTTTAATATAATTTATAATACAACACTATGAAATATGCTAGAAATAGATAAGAGAATATTAAAATTAAATATGATAAAAAGAGTAGTGAGTGTTTTAAATTATTAAGACCATTCAAATAAAATTTGATGTAAATAGATTCTAATGTTTGAGAGAATTTCATAATGTCATAAGGTTTCAGTTTTTTCATATTTTTTATCCTTTGGAAAACCAATTACATGCAATAAATAGATAATGATTCCAACTTCTTCTCATGAAGCAACTTTTCAGTGGCAGATTCTTAAAGTATATGGTTAATTGTGAGTTAATAAGGATGAAGGTTTAGGAATGTCACATGTGGTTCCAACATCACTAATCATTAGTCGAGATGATCTATGAATGGTGCATTCTCTATGGGAAAACCTTACTGGTTTTGGAATTAGTTTGAGATCTCCTTTCTTAAAACACTCCAAAACAATGTTATTTACAAGGATAAAGACTAATTTAATTGATGGTTTAGGTAATGATAAATACACAACTTTAGGAAATCTTGGATTTTACCTCTGATAAATATTATAAGGATCAATGATTTCATGTAGGCATTGATAATTGGAATGGTTTTCATCAAAAATATTTGGTCTAAGAATTATTATTTAATAAAATTGAAAAAGTGAATCTGTGTAGTCATTAATTGTTTCCACCATATATTTTTTTTCAATAATTCATAAGACTTCTAAAATTTTCCACACAAGATGAGATAAATTCCCAAAAATGTTATGTAAGTTTCCATTTTTGAAAAATTTGATATAAAATTTATCCATACATAGAACTAGTTATATATCATACAAATGATAGAAACAGTTACTTTTTATTGTAAAGGAACATGTTTATCTAAAGATTCTGCTTAGGCATCATCCTCTACCTCCTCATTATCTCAAATTCTAGCTTTAAACTAGTAACACCTACTTGATGAAAATATTACACTTACATTTCTATAACAAAAATGTTATTTTCTAATGTTCTATTTAACTTTATAGTCCCATTCTAAAGAAATTGGCATCCTTATTTACAAGAATATAACTTTTTTTACTTTGAGAAACTTCTCTTTTAGCATAGAAACAATATTCATTGTGGATTTATCAACATATCTAATAATATTTTTTTGATAAACTGATATCCTTCTAACTTCATTTACCACATCTTTCTAAATATCTCGAAACATTTCCCTTCAAATCATTTCACATTGTAGAGACCCAACATCTGCCACCATCATATCAATAACTTGGGATAATTCCATTATATTCAACTAAAAATAATAACCCTGCAAATTTCTTATAGGTTGTTGTTATAATCACTTATTTGTTATAGATTGAAGAAAAAAATATCACTTCTGAAAATCATATTTTGACCCCATCAGATCATTAAGAACTTTTGCGTCTTAATTGGATTCAATGAATTCAGATTTCATAGATTCAACATTATAAAATAACATTGAGTATCTCGGTTGATCTATTTAATAGATACCGTTATTAATTTATGGTACTTCTTAATTAAAAAATTATGGAAGAATAGGGGAAGTCCATTCCTAGTGGAAATCAATTTTTTCTTCTCGAACTAATTGTTTTTTAGAGATTTTTGGTTTCTGTACATGTGACTGGATTCATGTGATTCTGTCCTTCCAATTCATAATTCATCCATCCTTTCCAACTCCTTATAATGAGACTTGATTATGAGAGGATTATTTTTCTTCTTTATATAAGTTATCTTTTCCTAAATGACAATAAATATTTGACTGATATATGAGGATATCCGTTCTTTTTAATCTTGGATACATCCCAAACCAGGCGTAGGAGGGATACTCTCATGAAAATAAGTTGTATTTCCTATTTGAATACAAATTATTATCCATATTCACCTTAGTTCAAGGGTTTCTTTATCATTATAACGTTCTATAATTTAATTTTTGGGAGAAAATTCTACTACCTTCATCGGTATCTTATCTAAATGAGATGACTCCCCCTAAGTCGATGTCGGTGCTTATCTAGTACTCAAGCACAAGGGAACCAACTTTCTTAACATTATGGTTCTAAAACAATCCACTTCTCCTTAATACACATTCACTTAAATTTTTTAACCCATGACAAAGAGTTTCATTATAATAATATAGACTACTCCAGTGTTTCAAAAAATTAGGGTTAAAATTCATCCTATGGAATAGAAATTTAGAAACATGTTTTGAATATGAAAAATATGTCACATAAAACAGTGTTTGAGATTCATAGGTTTCTCTACCATAAGAGATAATGAAAAGTGATATATTGGGATTTTTTTTCAAACTCATTGTCTTATTGGTCTATCACTGATTGAATGAACTTGGTCATCACTTTTCTTTTGGTCTATAAACTCTTGACTTTATTATTATCAATAAATTTTGTACCAAATAGGGACATCATGATTTTTAAAGGGTTGAATACATTGATGGTAGCTAAAGACATGGTGAATAATGGGTAACACTCGTGAGGTATTTTTAGGGATTCTACTAACTGAACATAGGTTATTGTGTAGACACTCGAGTTTTGGCCCTGTTAGACTTTTGAATATTCTTATTAATAATTCCAGAGTTAGGCATGAAGATGAAGTATGATTGTAAGGCCTGGTGTGCCCGGAATTAATTTTTTAAAACAATTAAGTATTTATATACTATGCACATTATGGAGGTGTGTTATCTCCTAAATAGTAGCTAAGAACGGAAAAATGTGGGCACAATTGCTTCCTGAACATTCTGTTTACCCTAGGAGGGGTGTAAACATTACCGGCGTGGGTCTGTTGTGAGAAAAGACACTAGGGGCATTTTCTATAATGAATGGAAAAGTTTATTTACGAGCATCGGCTCAAATAACTCCTGAATGGAGTCTAATATTGTAGTTCTGAGTCTTCTGTTGAGTTCAGAATGTCGCGTTTACCCTAGGGAAGACCTAATCTCACCCATGTCGGGGGGGGGGGGGGGGTTGCTCGGGGGCGTAGATGAGTTCAGTGAGTTTTTAATTAAATAAAAAATAATAATTAACAAAATCATATCCCATCACCCTCTTTTAAGAAGAAATGTAGAAGAAGGATTCCTCCCCTCCACCATCATCCTCCACCGACAATCGGAGGCCGAATTGAGCCACAACCGTCCATTTTCTGCGTTGATCGTCAGCAGATCGAGCTCTAGCGCGTTGTAGGCATCATTCTGCACCAGAAGCTATGGAGTTTCACCCGCGAGGTAAAATTTTTATTCCCCCAATCTTGTTTTTGCTTATAATTTCTTCGTTTTTTGTCATATAAGGGAAGATCGGGTCCCGAGGGTCGCGTAGGAGGTCGCGGATCACAAAACGGACCACCAGGGAGACCTCGGTGGTCCTTGAAAGTTCTGCAGGTGAGGCTCCAGCCCGAGGGCGCCGGCAGACCCACGAAGGTCTGCAGCAGAGCACAGAGGCCGGCCACCCAGGCCGGCGACGCGAGCCGACGGCCGGGTCGGCCGGTCGGACCGGCCGGTTCAGGCTGGTCTGTCCCTCTCCTTAAACACATGGGGTTTTAAAACCCCCATTTCATGCAATGCAGTGGTCGGATTCGCATGCCTCTTGAGGAGATGCGACCATGGCAATAAGGAGAACCCTTTTTGGTGGGTTTTGGGTGTTTCGAAGTTCTGGATTATGGCCTGGGTGCTAGAAACGTTGAATAAAATAATAATGTTTTGTCATTATTCGACTTCGAGCCATTTTATCTTCTACTCGGAGCGTCCAATTGACGCGCTTTCAGTGGCGTTCAGGCCCTGATGATGCGGTAAAATTTTCTTGGTTGTGTTCGGGTGTTGGGAATGAGTTTGGGGTGCGGGCCCCAGATGGACGGGGTTGGGCTTTTACGGAGAAACGCAACATTCTCACCAGGAGTCCGATTTTGGAGGATGAATAGTCGATCCTGTGTGTTTTTCTGAGAGGATCGCAATGGTACGATCTATTCAGTGAGTTTTAGGATCGAGGCATGGGCCCGACCCGAGCTGGCTTTAGTGAATAGTACCTTTTTCACTGGGTGTCTGTCTGGGATGAACGAGTAGTAGTTCCCATGTGTTTTTTCAATGGAATCATAGTGGTATGATCCTTTCGATTAGTTTCGGGATCATTGTGTGGGCCCCACACAGGATAGTTGCGGTGAATTGTTCGTTTTTCACCGGTTGTCCATTTCCGGTGAGTAAATAGCCTATCCTACATGTTTTTCCATGTGGATTACGATGGTGGCCTCAGTATCAACCTTAGAGGTGCGTGGTGTGGCGTTGTGGGGGGTCGCTCAGATTTGCGACGTTTTGACCAGCTATGGTTGAGGGTACTCCCCTAGTTCGTTTATACGAGGGATAGTGTGTCATCAAAACCTTATTATAGATTTGTGATCCTCTCGATTGAATGTTTAATCTGTTAGAGTTGTGGCATCCCTCCGGTGGGCCCGGAGAGGGATCCTCTAGCATTTTTTCCATAGATCGGGTTATTGGTATTGCTGTGACCGCTTATCCTCGGGCAGCGATCCCCTATCTAGCAAGTTAACCCCGTAGGGTTTGTGAAATCATTGAGAACATGATATCTTACGGGGTGTTCCGTACTCAGTAGTGTTGTGGCATCATCGGGTATACAATCCCCTACCCAGCATGAGGTGTATAGTAGGGTTGTGGTATCGTTGGTTATATGATCCCCTACATAGTGTGTGGTTTCTGTAGGGTTTTGGTATCGTTAGTTCAATCCGCTACATCACGAGATGTACCAAATTGGGTTTTGGTATTGTCGTGACCATCGTGACACCGGTGAAGATCCTCTATCTGAGTGATGTGTGTCTGATTAGTGTCAGATCGGGTTGTGGTATCCCCCATCGGATCTTGGGAGACATCCCCTATCTCTGAGATCTATGAATGTCGGATCGGGTGATTGTATCCCCCAGCGGACCCTGGGAGTGATCCCCTATCTTTTAGATCTTCGAATACTGGTGTGGGTTCTGGAATCCCTTAGAGGACCCTAGGAGCGATCCCCTATCCGAGGAGTTTGGTGTTTATGTTGTTTCAGTGACGTTTCCTGGGTGACAATATCTTAAGAGAATGATCTCTCAGGTGAGCGTCTGAGATTTTTGTGTGGGACCTAATGGAGTATCTCTCGGACGAGTGTCATCTAGGATGATAGTGATCGTGAGTGTGCTCTCCAAGTTTTGAACTATTGCTGGTGATGAGGTCGGTACTTCATGTGGATTGGTGCATGTGCTTAGTATATCTGGTTTGTTCATAGTGTATATATGGGCACACACATGAGTTGAGCTGACTAGTTGTGTTTAGCTGAGGGTGGTCACAATATGGAGTTTCTCGCTCGTCTGGGTTCCCTCTAGCTGGGATGAGCTGACTATTTCCTTTCAGGTGCGCTCTTCTATTTTTTGTTTTTGGGTTTCTTACTGAGTGTTGTTATACTCACCCCTGCACAGGCTTTGCCCACACATGTTTGTGTTCTGTGCGGAACACATACCTTTTGAAGGAGTCCCAGGAGGACCTGGAGCAAGAAGAGCTTAGTGAACGGGTTTTACCGGGGTGTTTACTAGAGATGTGCAGAGGAGCTTACCGGCAGGTGTTTTGGCAGTGTTTTCCCTCCTTTTGATCGGGTTGGACACTTTTGTAGTTTTCTTTTAGTGGTCCCTATTTTCCCTTTTTTACTTTTTCTATACTCTGGTTTGGGATATATGTATGCATGAATTTTCTTTTCAGTTTTATATATCTCTTCATTGTGGCATAGATGTGTATGTGGGTGCATGTGTACAGGTACCATAGGCTAATGCCTCCCATGTGTGTGATAACATACTCAGTGCTAGACGCCAGCCCCTGGCCTATTAGAGGTGGGCTTGGATAGTCGTGGCCCAGGCCCTGTTGGGACAGGTTGTGATATAGCTATATCAGAGGAGGTTCCACCATTCGGATTTGAGAGTGTAGCTGGTCTAGCTGTGAGTTTGGTTTGGGTTTCTTAGCGGTAGTGTTAGGATGTTTTGAGTTCAGCTATCAAGCCAGGGACTCCAGTGTTGGTGCGACGACCGACATATCCATTCATTAGGACTCTGATAACCTGACTTTAGACTCAGGACATTCGTGCACTGGTCGTAGGGGAGAACGGTATAGGCATCATATAGGATGGGTTTTTTGTTTTTTCTTTGTCCTTTTTGAGTCATCTCCCCAGATATATTTTCTGACGTTAGAGCATCTTGATTGTATTTCAGGATGCCTCCACGACGACAACCAGTGAGGGTTCCGCAGCAGGATTGTGGTGACGATCCACCCCGTCTAGAGGCTATGGACAAGGGTGCAGGTTTTGAGGCTAGACCTCCATGTGGTCCACTAGCTGAGCCACCACCTATCGAGCAGCGAGTTGTGCCAGAAGTGCAGGATGAGGTTGCTCACAGGCCGAATGCACTACACGAGTTCCAGAGGCAGCGACCTCTAAGGTTCTAGGGTGATCCAGACCCTCGGGTAGCTAATGACTGGCTCGAAGCAGTCACCCGAGTTTTTCAGCTGTTGAAGACACCCCTAGATCAAATGGTGGTCCTAGCAGTGATCATTATATATGGTTTGGTCGGGAGATTGTGGAGTTTGGTGATGCAGTCCCATGACGAGGAGACGCTCACATTGGTAGACTTTGACTGGCTATTTCAAGAAGAGTTTTACCCGGTGACACTGAGGTCCATGTGGATTCAGGAGCTTCTACTACTTCGGCAGGAGGGCATGACTGTGTAGGAGTACTAAATGAGGTTTACAGACCTATCACGCTACTCCTTGGATATAGTTCGAGAACTCTTTTTTAGGTCTCGGCCCTTCGATCACGGACTATACAGAGACATCCAGGATGATGTAGTTTCATTGTGTTTGTCCACATATGCTCTAGTGTAGGAGTGAACCATGGTGGTGGAGAGATTTTTGGCTGAGCAGATTCAGCCCGTGAGTGTTGGGCGCGTGGCAGCTGAGAGGTCGGCAACTGGTAGATGGCGGCAGCTGCAAGGGTATGGACATGGCCAACGTTTTAGGAGGCAACCCCAGGGTAGAGGATTTGAGTCTCAGGGCTCACAAGGATCGCATGCCAGTTTGGGTCAGCCGCAGGAGAGGTGGTGTTACAATTGCGATGGTTGGGGACATCTTGCTAGAGATTTTGAAACCCGTCTTGCTACTGAGAGGGAGTTGGTTGATAGACCACCTTGGCAGAGGCATTGTCTCCAGCAAGGAGGTCTGCAAGGCAGTGGACGTGGCAACAGAGCTAGTGCAATAGCAGGAGGTGGTATGTGGTATCACTTTCCACCACCCCCACCCCCAGGTGGTCTACACCAAGCTCAGGGAGCTGGTGGTCGAGGGTGAGGACAGATGCATGCCCTAGAGAATGTTGACCCAGAGGCTCCGTGGATAGATAGAGGTACATCTTGTGTCCAATCTACATTCTGTAGGGGTTTGATAGACACTATCTAGAGGTACCCTTCCACTCCGTTTCTTGCTCGTGTTTTGTTAAGGGAATTAGTAAGACCATGTGTGGGTGTTGTTGGATGTTTGTCGAATTCATGAGGAAGGGGGATCCTTCCTCCACTGAGACTCGTTTATGTGATGTGATTAAAACTGTGTGGGCGAGTCAGTGACACCCAATGAGGGTATTTTTTTAGATGTGGTGGATGAGTCCCTCTGACTAATGTGCTTGGGTATGGGTGTTTTTTGGTGAACTCGCTAGCATGGGAGACCTAGTTGAGAGTCCAGTTTCTCTCCTTGTGCTTATGGATTTTGGGGGATGAAAAGTTCTAAGGAGAGGAGGATTTAGAAACCCAGGTTTTGGCTCTGTCAGACTTTAAAATATTCCTATGAATAATTCCAGAGCTAGGCGAAAAGACAACGTCTGATTCCGAGGCCCGGTGTACCCGAAATTAATTTTATAAAAAAATTAAGTGTTTTTATACATTTCATGTGGTGGGGGTGTGTTATCTTCTAAACGGTAGCTCAAAATAGAAATTTGAGGGCACGGTTGCATCCAGAACGTGTTGTTTAACCTAGGCGGGTTGTAAACTTTTTGGGAACGGGCCTATTGTGAGAAAAGCCACTAGGGGAATTTTTGTACATAAATGGAAAAGTTTATTTATGTCCGTTAGATTGAATAACTCCTCAAAAGAGTCTCAGATCGCAATTCTGAGTCTGCCGTTGAGTTTAAAATGTTGTGTTTACCCTATGGATGACCTAATCTCTCCCCCGTCGGGAGGGTTGGTCGGGGGCGTACATGACTTCGATGAGTTTTTAATTAAATAAAAATAAACAAAAACAAAAACACATCCCCCCCTATTTGACGAACCAACACAGGAGGAGAATTCCTCCCCCCCCCCCACCTTCCCCCTCCACCAATAATCGGAGGCTGAATCGAGCTACAACCGACCATTTTCTGCGCCGATCATCTGCGAATCAAGCTTCAGCGCGTCGTAGGCATCATTCTGCACCCAAAGCTAAGGCGTTTCGCCCGTGAGGTAGGAGGTTTGAGTTTAAATCCCATGATCATGTTTTTTCATCGAATTTCTTCATTTTGTTTTTGTAGCATGGAATATCAAGTTCCGAGGGTCGCGCTGGAGGTCGCGGATCACAAAACAGACCACCGGGGGGACACCAGCGGTCAGCCGCCTGGGAAGGCGGTGCGGGTCGCCACGCGACAAATGGCTGCCAGCCTGAGTGGTGCGGCGGCGGCGACGGCTGCGTCGGCTGGCGCGGGCCAGCCGATTCAGGCCGATCCGACCCTCTCATTGAACACGAGTGTTTTAAAACCCCCGTTTCTTGCAATCCAGGGGTCGGATCCACGTGTCGTCTGCGGCGACGTGTCCCTGGAAATAAGTTGAACCCTTTGAGGTGGGTTCGGAGATTTTGAAGTTTGGGATTATGGCCCGGGTGCATGAAACGTCAAATAAAATAATAATGTTTTATTATTATTCAACTTCGGGTCATTGTATCTTCTACCTGGAGCGTCTGATTGATGTGTCGTCAGTGGCGTTGAGGCCCTAATGATGCAACAGATGTTTCTTGTTGGTTTTCTGGTGTTGGGACCGAGTTTGGGGTGCGGGCCCCATGAGGCCGGGTTTGGGCGTTTACAGAGAAACACAACTTTATCACTAGGAGTTCGATTTTGGAAGATGAATAGTTTATCCTCTATGTTTTTCTAATAGGATCGGAATAGTGCAATCCGTTTGATGAGTTTCAGGATCAAGTTGTGGGCACCATGCGAGTGGGCTTAGGTGAATAGTACCTTTTTCACCGGGTGTCTATCTGGGACGAACGAGTAGTGGATCCCATGTGTTATTCTGAGGGGATCACAGTGGTATGATCCGTTCGATGAGTTTCAAGATCGTTGTGTGGGACCTGCATGGGCTAGCTATGGTGAATAGTGACTTTTTCACCGGTTGTCTGTTTTGGGTGAGTAAATTTCCTATCTTGTGTGTTTTTCCATGTGGATTGTGATGGTGGCCTCACTATCATCCTTGGAGGTGCACAGTGAGGTGTTGTGGTGGGTCACTCGGGTTAGCGATGTTTGGACCAACAGTGGTTGAGGGTACTCCCTTGGTTCATTCCAATGAGGGTTCGTACAACGTCAGAACCTCAGTATAGTTTTGTGATCCTCTCGGTTAAATGTTTAATCTTTTAGAGTTATGGTATCCCTCTGGTGGCCCGAAGTGGGATCCTCTAGCATCGTTTCCTTAGATTAGGTTTTTGGTATCGGTGTGACCGCTTATCCATGGGCGGCGATCCCCAATCTAGCAGGTTAACTCCCTAGGGTTTGTGGCATCATCAGGAATATTACCCCCTACGCGGTGGGCCGTACTGAGTAGGGTTGTGCCATTGTTAGGTATATGATCCCCTACTCAGCATGAGGTGTATAGTAGGGTTGCGGTATCGTTGGTCATACGATCCCCTACTTAGCGCGTGGTTTCTATAGGGTTGTGGCATCGTCAGTTCGATTCCCTATAGTGCGAGATGTACCAGATTGGGTTTCAGTATCGTCATGACATAGGTGACGATCCTCTATCTGAGTGACATGTGTATGATGATTTTTAGATCAGGTTGTTGTATCCTCCAATGGATTCGGGGAGAGATCCCCTATCTGTGATATCTAAGAATGTCGAATCGGGTTGTGGTATCCCCAAGCAGACCCTGGGAGTGATCCCCTCTCTGTGAGATCTTCGAATACCTATGTGGGTTCTTGCATCCCCTAGAAGACCCCATGAGCGATCCCATATCTGATGAGTTTGGTGTTTATGTTGTTTCAGTGAGGTTTCCTCAGTGATGATATCAGAGGAGCATAATATCTCAGGTGAGAGTCTAAGATATTTGTGTGGGACCTGATGGAGTATCTCTCGGATGATTTTCATCTGGGTTGACAGTTATCATGGAGTTTTCTCTCCTGGTTGTGAACCATTTCTGGTGATGAGTTCATTACCTCATTTGGCTTGGTGCGTGAGATGATATATCTGGTTTGTCTATAGTGTATATATGGGCATACACCTGAGTTGAGCTGACTAGTTGTGTTTAGCCGATGGTGGTCACGAGATGGAGTTTCTCTCCTGTCTGGATTCCCTCTGGATGGGATGAGTGGACTGTTTCCTTTCAGTTTCTCTCTTTTTTGGGGGGTTTTTTGGGTTCCTACTGAGTATTGTTATACTCACCCCTTCATGATCTTTTCCTGCACATGTTTGTGTCTTGTGCAGACCACATGCCTTTCGACGGAGTCCCAGGAGGAGCCAGAGCAGGCAAAGCTTAGTGATCATGTTTGACCGGTGTGTTTACCATATTAGTGCCTAGGAGCTTACCAGCAGGTGTTTTGGTAATTTTTTACCTCCTTCTGGGCAGGTTAGACACTTTTTTAGTTTTCTTTTGGTGGGACATCTTTTTCCCTTTTTTACTTTTTTTTTACTCTAGTTTGAGATAGATGTATTCATGCATTTTCTTTTCAGTTTTATATATCTCTACACTTTTTCATGGAGGTTTATGTGGGTGCATGTTTAAAATTACCTTAGGATAATGCCTCCCATGTGTGTGATATCCAACTAGGTGCTAGATGCCAGCCCCTAGCCTATTGGAGGCGGGCATGGGTAGTTGTGGCACAAGCCCCGTTAAGTTGGGTTGGGACAATTGTGAGATTTTTCTTGTTGACCGTTGAAGTTACCATGTCATCAGCATCACCAAAATCAATGACTTCTGGTTGTTAAAACACATAAACTTACTTCTTGAATAAATACATGGTAATTTAATAATTAAAGATTTACTCCCATCCATGATGATTTATTGATTTCTCCAATATAATATCTACTTCTTCTAGCCGTTGAAAATCAATGGCACGTCCACTAAGCACTATCATTGAGATCCTTTGATTATTCATTCTATTAGTTGAGGAACCAGTATTTATTTTCTTTTTCTCTATTTTTATAGGGTCTGAACGTTTGGAGGGTCACATGGTTCAGGTAAAAAAGGTTTAAGAAAAGGGAAATAGGGTTTAATGTTTTAAAAGTCATTTCACACATACAGTTGATACACTATCATTTTCATTCTTAGTCATCATGGGTTCCTATAATTATGTTGATTATAATTATTAATAAGAGTAGTTTATGTGGCTTATTGGATATAACTATGACTCAAAAAAGTTCCACAAAAATAAATTGAAAACAATAAAATAATGCATTTAAATTAAATATGAGAAATATATTATAAAATATTATTTGTTATAATTAAACAACCCTAATTATAATTTAATGTAATTGAATCTATTAGTAGGATAATTTTTATAGAAATTTATTCTCATTAATTTTTTGAAAAAATTATTTCTAAATAGATATAATTTTTCTCAATATGATCTTTTATGAAATGATGTGTTAAAAAAATATTTTTTAATAATTGTTTATTAGATTCCTTCTGATGTTGATGACACTCATGTTATCACTCCTGATTGGAACACACAAAAAATAAATCTATAATCCATTAAGTTGTGTTTCATCCATATTAATTGATCACAATAACTTCCTATGCAAATATATTCGACTTCATCCTTTGATAGTGCTTAGAGTTTTTCTTCTTACATTGTTCAAAAACCTAATATTTACCAAGAAAATGATAGGTTCTTGATCATTTTTTCTATCTATTTCACATCTAAAAAAATCAGCATCTGAGTGAGAAATTAAATTAAAAATAGAGGCTTTTAGAAAAATAAGAGAAAAAGATAATGTCCCTTTTATAAATCTTAAAATTATTTTTATACCCTTCAAATTTGATTCTTTTAGATTATCTTTAAATCATTCACAATATAATATTAAAAACATAATTGTTGATCTATATATAGTAATGTATCAAAAACATCCAATTATTATTTTATACAATTTCTTTAAACTAGTTTTCTTGTTTCACCAGAGTCATGATTGATATTGGAACTCATACGGGTTGAGTAGGTCATACTATTTTCAAGTCCAAACATCATAAGTAAATCATGTATTTATTTTTATTGATTTAAAATGCTTACAAAAACATTATGATAAATGTGGAATCCTAAAAATAGTTTTTCCACCCATAATACCCATTTCAAATTATTTTTTCATATGTTTAGAAAATTCATGGAATATTTTTTGGTTTTTTTATCCAAAAATAGCATCATCTACATATATTTTTATAAACAGAATATCAGAGAAATCATTTTTCATAGATAAAGTAGGATCTCTTATTCATACAGTAAAACCATTTTATCAAATAAAAGAACTTAATATTTCAAAACATTCTATTTGATCCTTTTTAAGTCCATATAGATCTTTGGTAAGTTTAAATATAGAATTTCAAAAATGAAGATCTTTAGAACAAGGACTTTTTTCTACATAAACATCCACCATTAAAAAATAAATTTAAAAAGGTGCATTTAATGTCCATATAAAAAAATTTAAAATTTTGATATGATTCATATGATAGAAGGATTATAATAAGTTCTTATAATGGTTTGGGGGAAATGGATTTTTCCTAATATATTCACTCTTTTTCATTATATCCTTTTAAAACTAATCTAGTTTTATTTCTAGTTATTACACCGTGATCATCATATTTATTTTTAAAAACAAATTTGGATCAAATTATATTCTAGATTGAGGGTCTTCTAACTAGTTCACATACCTTATTTATTTTGAATATATTTAGCACTTCATATATTTCTAAGAATGAAATTTCATCATATAAGTATTCTTTAATATAATTCAGTTTTAATTAGGATAGAAATCCATTAAATTATACTTTATTGACTAAGTTTTTTCTAGTTCTTACTCCGTTTAGATTTACCATTACTATTTCTAATGGATGGTTTCTAAGGAGTCTAGGTATCCTAGGAAACACAATTTCAAGTTCACTATTTTATACCATTATGACACTTGGATTAAAGTAATCATGTTCCAAATCCTTATCCTTTTGTTGTTAATGTTTGTTTCGTGCCTCATATTTTTTACTAAACATTTTGATCATTAATTTGAATCATTTTGGGACCAAAAGGATCACATTCATCAAACTTCAAATGAGGTGACTCTTCAATAATACTTTTCCATTTTTTGAAAACTCTATAATATTTTTACCTAGTAGAATAACCTAGTAAGATACATTAATCATCCTTTGTATTGATATTTCCATGATTTTAATCAGTGGTAAATATGTAAATCTTGCATCCAAATAATTTTAAGTATCACAGATTGGATTTTCGTTTATTCCACAACTCATAGGGATTTTTCATTCAAATAGGACTTATTATATTGATTTTAATGATTTCACATATTGTGCTAAAAATTTCATCCCAATAATTAGTGGGAATGTTATATTCACAAAACCTAGTCCTATAAATTTCCTGTAAATTCATAATCCTTATTTCAAAAAAAACCATTCGTTTGAGGTGTCCTGGGGAAGAGAATGTATATTTAATTATATTATTTAAGAAATAAGAACTGAATTTATGATTATATAATTCACCTATATGATCACATCTCAAATATGAGGTTTTCACATCCTTTTCATTTTTCACTAGTGTACAAAAATCAATAAAAATATAGAATAGTTCTCTTGTGAGTATTAAAAAGTAATCCCATGTAATCCTTGATAACTCATCAACTAGTATATAAAAATGACTTACTATTAATACATGGTATTAATGAATGTCTGAATATATATATACTGATTAGATCAAGAGGTCTTGAAAAGTATCTTATCTAATTGTTTTGAAATATGACTTGGGATGATTGCCCATTAGGAATGCATCACATAGAATCTTTTCAACCAATTTGAGATCTTACAAGTTTGAAATAATATTTATTTTAGACAATTTTCTCAAAGAGTGGTCATTGTAATGTATATTACTTCATTGAAAAATTCATGATTCATCAATTTCATAAATTAAATAGTATATATTATTTATACCCAAGTAATTATGATCTTGTGAGTAAACATTGTTTCTTCTATGTGATTTAAATTTAAGACATTTATCTTTAGTAATTAGGAGGAAGTATCTAGAAATTCAATAGAATAGCTATCATCACAATGTTGATAGATAATTATCATGTTTTGATTTAATAAATAAATGTAAAGTACTTTTTTGATGAGAATTGACTAAATATTTCCTACCTATCCAATAATGGATATCATTCCTTTTGAATTGTCACCAATCATGATGTATAATTCATCTAGTTTTGATAGAGAATAAAAATTGGTGTAATCTGTAATCATATTCCTTGAACATCCACTATCTCTAAACCATTTTATACTATTTTTCATATGGCTAGTTCCTTAAAATAAAAAAAACAATAAAGTTCTTTGGTACCAAAATCATATAGGGTCTGGAAATGTATGCTATAAGAGAACTAGGCATATAGATATTCTTTTGTTTTCTAGAAAACTATGAAACATTTTTAAAAAAAATTAACCGAAATTATTTTATTCCAAAAAAATTAGGATTTTTAATATCATAAATATTGGAAAATTTCCCTTTTTAACCACAATGTAATCAAGTAACTTTTGGGATGTGTTTATTTTTAGAGAAAGGCAGAAATGGATTTCTATACAGTTTAGGACTTTCACCTTGGATTCTAATTCCAAAATTTTCTTCTCTAAGTTGATTTTGAAGATGAATTTTTTAAATAGTATTCCCCTTTAGTAAATACACTTGCAGCATCTTTTAAATTTTAAACCTTCTTTAAAGAGGTTCTCAATTGTTTTGACTTATTCAGTATTTGGGACAATATATTTTTTCAAATGATTTTTTATGTCTAAAATCTAGTTTTTCATCTTTTCTTATTCACTAAAAAAATATTATAAAAATTTCAAAGGTATTTTTTTATGATTCAATACATTATATACAACATTTTTCAATACTCATTCAATTCCATGAATGATATATTTTTATTTTTGGATACATTATCATGCCTAGAATAGTAATAAGAATGTACCTGATCCGACTATTCCATATAACTTTTGTCTTCCATATGATTTGTAGCATCAGCTAATGATTCTGAGGGAATTCATTTTTTATTATTTTCATAATCACTCCAATGGTTCATCATAGCTTTCATATATTTCTTATATGTAATCTTCTTGATGTATTTATTTTTTTTAATATTGTTGTCTTTAATTTTCTGACACCTAGTCCGGAAGTATCCCAAATGTTTTCACTCATAGCATCTCAAATATTTATATTTTTTTACCATGATTCCTATGATTTTTTATGGATCTTCTAAGACCTTCCCTCTTGTTATATAAATTTTTAAACAGTAAACATAATTGAGAGAGCTAATTATTTGATTCATATTTTCATGAGAAATATTCTTCTTTAGTTGATTGATAGATTAGTATGATTTTTCTCATTATATCAACAATAGATTTAGAAGAATTCAATGAAACATTTTCTTCTGGATCATCTTAGTCTCCTCACTTGCAGTTACATTTCATCTTCATAGAACATGATATTCCTAATAAGATATCTTATTTTTGACATTTTTTCTTTACTAGACTTTTATATAGAAGATTATATTACACTCCACTTAGGTGGTAATACTGTAAGAACATTCAATTCACGTTCTGATTAGTGACAGTATTTCCTAGAGATGTTATTGTGTTAGAAATCTTAGTGAGTCTTCAATTTAATTGAGTAATAATCTCTCTTTCAACCATTTTTAATGTAAGTAATTTAATCATAGGTTTATCATATCTGGGATCTTTTACATTGTCAGTTACTTTATATGGAACTTCTATAGTGGTTCATATTTGAAGTGCTATATGATATTTATAGATCCTATTAAGCTCATATGGTCCTAATATATATTATAGAATTCATTGTTTTCTAGTTCAAATTAGAATTTGATTCAGCTATTGAATCCCTTGTTTCAAGTTATTTCTTCTAAATTCTATAACACTTACCTGCTTTGAAATACACTTTCATGCCATGATTTTTTAGATAGAAAATCATATAGATTTCTAGTAACTATGGTTTCCACCAAATAAGTACATATCTTTAACCATTGATATACCTTCTCGGTTATTAGTAATAGCATCCATTTGATGATGGCTCGTAGGACTTAAACATTTGACAGTTGTGAAATTAAGAGTAACAAGCTCTGATAAATTTTTTTCCCAGATAATGACTGACTGAATAAATAAAGAAAGGATGAATTGAGTTTTAAAAATTTCCTTGAATATAATACCACCCTCTTTGAAGTATGTGACATTAATTATTTCCGTAAGAAGATATGCAGTATAAATATGAAAACATGTGAAATAAAAACTGAACATTGGGATTTATAGTCATTCGGAAACATAAATTTCCATGTACACTCCACCAACACAATACACCTTGATTTTTGAATTTTTTTATTATAATTTCTCTTTTACTATGGAATCGCAGTTGAGTACAAGCAGTTGTCACTTAATAAAAAGGTCCAAGGGATTTTAAAATGGATCTCCACTTACAAGACTTATCAATATTCTTAAGAACACTCTTACAATGAGTGTAAACATGATAAAATAAATACAAACATTGAGAAGAACATACGCATCATAATGATTCAAGTAGAAACTAATAATAGATGAAAATTCATACTAAGATAATGATATAATTCAATTAATTGTTCTAAACAATATTCAGTTCAACTGATGGAAAAGATAAACATAGCAATAATGTTTTCCTTCTATTTATAGTACTATGGTGTTTTTATTTTTTTCTAGGATTTAGTAAATGAAATATTTCATCCCCCCTATTGTAAGTAACTGATCATTTTATATATTTTTTGAACAAGAGAGTGACATGTTTTAATGGTCGAGTGATCTTGTACAATGAACTTAATAAGATAGGATGTTAAGTATATGCATCCTAAATTTCCAACTATAGGAATTTTTTTTCATTAGTGATGAAATAATTCATAACATTCTTCAGGTCATCCAATTCAAGGAATGTTTTGTGCAGACTGATCTTTCCATAAATGGATAATCCTCTTTTGATATTATTTAAAGGTGTGATTTGACTTATCTAGATATTAGAAAATTAATCATGACATTATTCAATACTATTTATTCGTATGATATATATTAGAAGGAATTTTACTCCTAAGATAATTTTTTTAATATATATTAGTTATTCCTCATAAGAAATCCTAACATCCATACAATTTAAGATAATTTTCTAGTGTAAGATTATGTTCACAGATTAGTGTTTATCCCTGAGATTGGTAGGGGTGAATCAGTGATCCCTTTAAGTGTTTACGAATTGATTCTTTTCAATTATGCCTCTTTTGATACATAAATCCTTGACCCACACTTATTGTTTCTCTCATACGTACCATGAATGGTGCAGTAAATGTAAAGGCACTTAACACAAGGATTTACATGGTTCAGTTCAAAGACTTACTCCTTGATGTGTTAGTCATTCCCCCAAACATAGATTCTCCATTATAATCTTTTTATCAATTACAATGGTCAATACAGAGTCCCACTATTTCTCCACTGAGTCCCACAGGAGAATCTTCACACTGCATCCTATAGTGCTACCAGAGTCCTCTAGCCTACTTTAGAGTCCCACTAAGGACTTCTTCTCCTTCCTGAATCTCGCATGGGTCTTCTAGCTCTCGAGTCACATGAGCAGCTTCCTTATTTTTGTTCATTCTTGATTAACTATATATGATCTTATTTTCTCTTCACACAGTCTTTCCGAATCACACTTACCTTTGTATCTCTTCAAGAATCCTGAATAGTCATCAGTAAGTTCTGTTAGCCTTGCTCAATTACTCTGCTCGCTTTTTATGACGAGTTCTCAGTCTTAACAATTCAGGGGAAATTATTTCTTCTTCTGATGAATAATGGACAAAATTTTTGTGTCTAAAAGTGGTGAACATAGCCTCTTCAAAAATCCTAGAATAATTCTGAACAATATCATCTCTTTCTACCTTCTTGGATACTCAAACTCTGTATACTCAAATAAAAGATCATCTTTAACTTTTACTGGCTTCAGTCTCGATTTTCATTCACATCATGCATGGAATTCATGGAATCAAAACTTCTTGTTTTGGATATCTCAATTAATTATTCTTCATGAATTAGTTTCAGGACATTTCTTCTTCAGGTTTATGCACAGGCACTCAAAATATTTATTCTTCCTTTTAAGTGCCTTCATGTGTGCATGTGCATGCCTGCATAAATACACAATTTTTTCTTCTTTATTGTGTGAAAACACCAATGTGTGTAATATTTTGATCACACACAATTCCACTTTATTATTTTAACTTGTTCTTATTTCCTTTTGGTTCTTTGAACACACATACTTGTTCATTTAATTTGGTTTCAATTAGTGTCATGTATGTGAATTTACATTGGATTTTATGTAGACCAAATAACTATACATATCTTATTTTTTAATCCACTATTTAGTTATAGTTTCTTATGTATAAATCAGAGAATAGATTATATAGGTGAATACTCTTATGCATCTTTGTACACAAACTGAATGGGCAGAAGGTGTTCATGGGTTTTTCTCCTTCTTGCACACAAAACCCAAATGGTTATTTGTTTTGGGTGTTGGATTTATTCTTCTCAGTAGGTAGTGGGTTATGAGATTGTTTTATTCATTAAAGATTAAATGTTTGTATAAACCTTCACATGCACACTGTTCATAGTTGTTTTCTCCTTTGCATGCTCACACACACTTGGTCTTGTTCTTCTTCGCGCAAACTAGAGGGCACACTGTGTTTTCTTCTTTGTGAAAATATTGAGTATAGTTTGACTTCACAGCACCAAAAAGTTTTTCGGATCTTTTTTTGTCTTCACAGAGTACAAAAAGGGTGAAATACCGGTTGTATACTCGCAGTGTCTACGAAGAACGAGGAGGGTTCCAAGGAACCTATCACGGGTTTGAGAGTTTCTTCACATAGAGAGTGAGGCCTCTTTCACAAACCAAGGTGGTTCTCATTTCACATCTGAACAAGGGATGCGCAAAAATCCTTCGCATAGCTAAGATGCATGGAACATATTTAGAATGATCTGTTTTTTTCAACAAGATCTTCTTTCAAAGGTTACAACACCCAAGCATCGGTGGAGGTCTCTCTTTTTATAGGTGAGTAACAATGTGTATCTCCGCATTCAAATCCACATATCTAATCTCAATGATCAATTCTTTGAATTCTAAATATCTATGGCTTCAAAATTTGTAATCCACGGGTCAAAGATAAGACGATAATCATGGGATATTATTTTTAAAACAGACTCCTTCTCTGTGGTACATTCCTCATGTGCATGCACTTAAGAACGCATGTAGAGTTCCCTGAATTCTTCATGTGTCCCCGAAACACTATTTTCATTGACCAACATATGAACTTTCTATATCGATGAATGCCTGAAACTATTAATGCATGCGTGGGATCAGTTTTTCCAGACAATCACCATGAAAGAGTTTTTTCCATCAACCCTGAATGAAAGATAGATCATGGTGGATCAACATCATCTGTGTTGATCGGTGGTGTCGGGATGGCTAGAGGTTTAATATGACCGTAGGGGAGGATATTGGATGGCTCTGATTAAATCGGTGAGACATGGGATGAGATGAGAGGTCCCAATTAGATCGTTTACCATGGAATAAATGTGCGGATGAGTGAATATGTGTGATATATGGGTGGTCATTACTGTTTATACCTTCTTAAACTCTTTTCCCAAATTGGAATTCAGTGAAGTTTTGTCACATTTTAGAATCCTCGATGCTGTGGTAACACTTAAATTAGATCTCTCATCCTCCCACCAGTACCTCCCCATACTGGATTCTTTGGGCCCACTTTTGCGCGCACCCCTGCCATTTTGGTGCCCCGCATAGAGGTACTTCCTTTTTGCTCCGATGCGCCTAATGTGATCCTCATGGTCTTCCCATACTAACTGGTCAGTCAGGGAGACTTAAGGCTCATCCACACCCTTACAGTGCAATCTGCCTCCCCGAATTGGCTAGCTGGCTTGGTGGGGTCACCAGTTTTTTGGCATATAAAAAATACCTACTTATGGTAAAACTAAGTATTCAAAAATATAAAATACCAGACCACCATTTCAATTATCTTCTTCTTCTATTATTTTTTGAATGTGAATTGTAAATATCTTCTCTAAAACATCATCTTTCTTTTCTTCTTAGATCATGAATCCAAATGATCTTCAATATGATTTTTTGATCTAATCATGGATGAATAATGGATCATTTCTCCATTCCTCATGTATCAAGGCATAATGAATGCATTCTCCTTGTTGTGAAGGATGTGTTCTCCATTAACACTTATCTTGGACATTGAGGACTAGATCCAGTAATCATATGATATTATTCACAAGATTTATCCAATTATAATTCATTGAATGGATCTTCTTTCTCCTCATACACTTGATTATTTCATGGGCTTCTTTATGATGGTGTAAACATGTATCACTTTGATACAAGTCTTTGGAACTTTGGATTCCCTAAATAATTTTTAGAATTGTTTATTCAATATCCATCCATGAATAAAGTGGGATATTCAATGAATTTATATCCTCACTACTTAAATCATTGGCACAACTTCAATCATCACCTTTGCATGCACATATTTACAACATATTGACAATTTACTTCTTATGGACCTTTTATTGACAACAAATGAAACATCATGCTCTAAAATCTCCCCATTTATTTTTTTTTCAATATCACTTAAGCATGCTTTGAGTGGGTCAATATGTCTACCAATATTTTCTCCCCCTTATTGGCAACCAAATGAAAAGGTGTTAGTGGGGTCTCTTCAAAAACATATCCCCCTCCTTTTGATTAATATATTTTGGAATATTTCTGAGAGAGGGATGATGTCACATGGTTATCATATCACGTAAACATTAGTAAATAAACTCTAAGTATACATAGGATAACCCATTGTAGAAAACTAGATTTTTATGACCAAGTTTTTCAATTCTATCCATAAACAACCATACATGTGAAATCAAGCTCAAAATTTTATCCAAGTGGATGGAAATTATCCAATTTATCAATGAATTTCTAAATGCTACAAATATTTCACCAAACATATTAAAAAGTTCAGTTGAAAATATAAATCTCTCCCTTTTATCCCATCTAGTCATCAATAAATAACCCCACCTTAATTGACATGATAAATATAATTAAGAAATAAGGGATGAATGTTTGACGAGAATACCTCAACTTCAAACTTTGTAAGATGATATGAATTTCTAGATTTTTCATGACATAATCCATTATATCATCTCTTTAATATTTTCTCCCCCTCTAGGGATTCACTCCCTTATTTCCACACAATTATCATTATTAGAATGACCTTCACCTCCAATTCCTTGTAATGTAAGGACATTTATATAACAAAAATAGAAGGGAATAAGTTGGAACACTTGTGAGCTTCTTAATAGGAGATATGGGGATTTGAATTTTTTTTTAACCTAAGAACTCATTTCCTTTATGCTATAAAGTGTCTAGTACTCTTCATGATGATATCTCATCTCCATTTGGAATTTCTATTTTGCATTTTCATCATGGATTCTTTACTTCCATTCACCTTCAACTTGTGTGGATGGTTTGTCATCACTTTTTTCAGTAGTGAAGTAGCTTTTACTATTTCACGTTGTTAAATTTTCTCTATTTGTCATAGTAAGATATTTAAACATATGTTTTCATGATGTCCACACTTCATTCACCTTCCACACAGTACTTGTGAGACACATAGGTTCTCATTTTTGGACAACCTCTCATTAAATTCTAATTCTTCTTCATGTGGAATGATTTGTTTTCCTTTTTCATTAGCACTAGCTAGTAATTCATTTTCATATTTTTTTAGTTCACTAGCAATTTGAAATTGATTATGATAGATTACTAAAAACTAATTCTTATCATTTTATGGATTAGATATATCATGCGGCTTCATCAAAGAATTCATGTTACCTTTATTTGGAAACTCTGCAAAATTATCTTCAGGAATGTCTTCAATAAATTCTTTCTTTTTCTGGATTGATTTAGATTCCATTCATTTCCAAGGATTTTTTGCAGTGATCCGTGGTATGGCCTTTATTTCCATAGTATAAGAATCTTCTCTTGGTTAAGTTGATATTCATGGAATCCATCTTAGACTTATTCTTGGGAATAGTGTTTTTCATAGTTTTCTTGACTTTAGTATTTTTTATATTCCCAATAGAAGACTTTTCAACTATTTTTTCCTTTATGATTCATTTGTAGTGGTGTATTCTTCTTAAAAACATATGCATGATGTGTCGTGGGACTACACCAGCATTCATGATAACTATGACCACTTCTGTTTCACATATCATAGAAGTCTTCAAGATATTCAAATCTGTTCTTAGTAGACAGATTTTTCTTCATCTGTGCATTCTTCCTTAGCATTACAGGTTGCTTCATTTATTCACATCTACATTCCTTGAATGTAGTCCTTACAAAATTTTCATTTGCTGACATATTATTCAAATAATCATTGGACTGATTCCCAAACTTCTAACAACACCAACAATAGAAAAAAAATCTCCTTTTACTTGTAGTATCAATCTAGATAGATTTAGTGCATTTTTGATTCTCTAATTTTATTTATTTATTTGAAGAATAATTTTGGGTGTTTCTATTCTTAATCATTCCAGTATCCAACCTTAAAGTTCTGATGGATGTATTTAAATTCTTATCAATCCATGTCTTCCGAGCTTTTGGCTTTGAACCTGTATTAGAAGATGAAACTAAATTAGTATAAACAGAAATAACTTGGTTATGGGATACCTTATTCTTAGAGGATGTTTCCATCGAATTAGGGAATGATCTTATAATTGTTTTAGAATAATTTTCCCAATGTAATATTTAGTGGTTGTATATCTTCTTCTAGTTTATTGGGATGTTTCATCTTGAAGTAATTGCTGATTTTTCTATCCCACCTCCAATTTCTAATATTTCATGTTCAGAGAGTTCTTCTCATCCTCAACTGATCTCTGCTTACTTTCCCCATTCTCCATTAGCTTTTTTATTTTTTCTTCATGCATTTTTCATAATATTTGTAAATATATCTCAAGCTTTTTTATCTTGTTGGATTTTTCTTCTGGTTGAGCAGCTTTGATAACCATATAAACTTAGTGAAAATTTTTAAGTGCATGGAATTCTTTAACAAGTTCAATTTCAAAGAATTCATTCTCACAAATACTTTATTGAAATTCATCAGTAATTTAAGTATATCATTAATTTCAAAGATAAATCGTTTCTTCCTTCACTTTTACATGTTTGGAAAGAGTGTTGGAAATGCTAATACTTTTAGCCAATGATTCTTCCATGGAATTAGCATCTTCTTACTACTGTAATTTTTCATCTTGAAGATCACTAATTCATGCAGCAATATGTCTTTACACTTATCTAGGGACATTCTTCCGATGATCTTAGAATGTAGTCTGAAGATCACTAATTGATCTATCATAATTAGAGCTTGATAAGGCTTCATTAGAAGAGTAATAAGAATTATCAAATTTTTTACCTTTCGGATTACCTTCAGCAGAATGTGTATCCCTATTAGTAATAAAATTCTTCTTCATCATCCTTGCATGTTTCTTATTTATATTCTTCTGAGTATTAGAAGATATCTCCATTTGAGGTTTCTCACCTACTTCGTCAAATATACACTTCATAAAGTCTCTCATGTATCTTTTAGAGGGAACCTCCCTCTGATACCAATTGAAGTGTCCAGATCAATGTGAATCAAAAAGAGGGGTAGGGGTGAATCGATGATCCCTTTAAATAATTTTGATAATTTATTCTTTTAAATTAATCCTCAATGGATGGTTAAATCCTCGACCCACCCTTCTTGTGTCTCTCATCCTTACCTCGAATGGTGCAGTAAATTTAAAGTCACTGACCACAAGGATTTACAAGGTTCACTTCAAAGACCTGCTCCTTACTATGTTGGTTATTCACCCCAACACAGATTCTCCACTATAATCTTGTTATCAATTAAAATTGTCAATATAGAGTCGCACTATATCTCATCTGAGTTCCATAGGTGGGTGTTTATACTATATCCCATAGTGTTACTAGAGTCCACTGTCTCGCTTCAGAGTCTCATTGAAGACTTCTTATCCTCCCTGAATCTCATAGGGGTCTTCTAGCTCTTGAGTCACATGAGGAGATTCCATCTTTAAGATCATTATTGATTCTTTATAGATGATCCTTTGCGCTATCCACATAGGCTTGTTGAATCACACTTTCTTTTGTATCTCTTCAAGAATATTCAACAACCTTTGGTAAGTTCTGTTGGCCTTGCTCAATAACTCTGATCACTTTTACTGATTTGTTCTCAGTCTCAACAATGCTAAGGCAATTATTTCTTCTTATTATGAAGTCCTGACCTCATTTATGTCCGTGAAAGTTTTTCACACAACCTCTTCAGGAATTATAGAATAATAATGAACAATATCTTCTCTGTCTGCCTTCATGGATTCCCAATCACTGTATACTCAGATAAAATATCGTCTTTAGATTTTTTGACTTCAATACCAATTATCATTCACTTAATGCACGGATTTCATGGCATCCAAATAGCTTGTTTTTGATATCTCAGTCAATTATAATTCATGCATGAGTTTCATGGAAATGCTTCTTCTTCTTTACCTGTGTGCACTCACGTTCTTGATTCTTCCTTTTAAGTGTCTTCACATGTGTATGTGCATGCATGAATGCATGCACAATTCATTTATTATTTCTTGTGTGAAACGCCTAATGGGTTTAATCATTTGATCACACAAACTTCCACCTTCTTCTTTTCTAGTTTTCTACTTCCCTTTTGGTTCTTAGCAGACACACACGTTTTCTTTTATTTTGGATTCAATGTGTGTTATGTATGTGCATGTAATTTGGATTTTGTGTAGCCCAAGTACCCATATTATATTCTTTTTGACCCACTATTTAGTTAGTGTTTCTTATGCATAAATCCAAAAATGGATCACATAGGTGAATCCTCTATTGTCTTTTTTCACACAACCCGAATGGGTAGAAGGTGTTCTTGGTTTTTTATTCTTCTTGCACATAATACCCAAATGGGTATTTTTTTGTGCACTGGATTTATTCTTCTCAATAGATAGTGGGTTATGAGTTTGTTTTATTCACTAAATATTTAATGTTTGGTTAAAACTTCGCATACACACAGTGCTTATTTTTTCTCTCCTTTTCATGAACACACACACTTGGGGTTGTTGTTATTCGTGAAAACTAGAGAGGACACAGGTTCTTTTTAGTCATGCAAGGAGTGTGTGTTGTTCATTTTCATAGAACCACAAAAGGTTCAAGGATATTGTTTCTGTCTTCACATAGTACAATATGGTTGGAAGACCAATTTCTTACTCGTAGGGTCTACGAATCACGACGAAGGTTATAAGGAACATATCGCGTGTTTGAGAGTTTTTTCGCACAGAGTGTGTGTCCTATTTCGCGATTCAAGGCGGTTCATAGATCACCTTCATGAAATGGATGCACGGAACTCCTTTGTATAGGTAGGCTACACAGATCTTCTTTGTAATGCTCTATTTTTCGAAAATGAGAGCTTGTCTCAAAGGTTGCAACCCCAGAGCCTCAGTCGAGGTCTCTCTCTTATAGGTTGGTAACAACGCGTATCTCCATATAAAAATCCATGTATCTAATCAAAATGATTTGGGATTTGAATGGCCGAGATCTATTGCATCAAAATTTTAAATCTCTGGGTCAAGGATAGGATGATAATCATGGGATATTATTTTGAACGTGGACTTCATCTCTATGGTATATTCCTCACGTGTGTGCGTTTAAGAATGAATGCAGAGCATCTTGAATGCATCATGTGTCCTCGTAACTCCATTTTCTTTAGCTAATATATGATCATTTTATATTGATGCATGCATGAAACTTTTAATGAATGAATGTGTTTGGTTAGTCTGGATGACCACCATGTAAGAGTTTTCATCATCAACGCTAATTGGGAGCTCGATCATAGTGGATCGGCTTCGTCTATGGTGAGCGGTGTCATTGGGATGGATAGAGGATGAAGATAAACCTGGGGAGGATATTGGATGGCTCTGATTCAATCGGTGAGATGTAGGATGAGATGAGAAGTCTTGATTAGATTGTATACAACAGATTGGATGTGCGGTTGAGATCATACACGAGATTAGATGGACCGCCACAATTATTTATTAGCATTAAAAATCTTATCCTACATAGAACATTAGTTCGGTTTCACCGCACTTTATAAACCACAATACTGCAGAACTGCTTCAATTAGGTCTCCCATCCTCCTACTGGTATTGCACCGTACCAGTTTCTGATGGTGCACTTCTGTGCCCACCCATGTCTTCATTCTACCCTACACGGTGGCGCTCTCTCTTTTCTCAGATGTTCCAAATGCACTCCTCACAACCTTCCTATTCTGGCTGGCTAGTCAGGGAGACTTAAGGCTCAACATCACCGTTATGGTACGATCTTCTTCCCCAAATCGGTTGGATGGTTTGGTGGGGTAACTAATTTTTTGGCATATAAAAAATTATTACTTATTGTAAAACTAATTATTCACAAATATAAAATTCCAAACCACCATTCCACTTTTCTTATTCATCTATTTTCTTTGGAATGATCAATCCAAATATATTCATCAAAACATAATTTTTCTTTTCCTCTTAGATCACGAACCTAAAATATCTTCAATATTTTTTTTAGATAATCATGGATGATGCATAGATCATTTCTTCATTCCCCATGCATTAAGGCATAATGCATGGTTTCTCATTTTTGTGAGGGATGTGTTCTCTATTAAGACATATCTTGGACTTTGAAGACTAGATCAAAATATCTTCTGATATAATTTACAACCTTCATCCAATTAGAATATTTTTAATGGATAATCTTTCTCCTCTTGAAATGGAGTATTTTATTGTATTTTATATGATGGTGTAAACATGTATCACATCGATAAAATTCTTTGTAACTCTGGATCAGCTAAACAATCATCAAAAATTTTTCTCCAATCATCATCTATGATTAAAGTGGGATCTTCAATGAATTAATAACCTCACCACTTAAACCATTATCACAACTTCCATCATCACCTTTGCATGTAAATATTGACAACCTTTTAAAAATTTAATCCTTATTGACCACTTATTGACAACAAATGCAGCATCATTCTCTATATAAGATAAAATTTTACTTTTATTTAACACTTAGTTTCTTAAACATATTTGAGATATAAAAATTCTTTTCCGTGGATAATTTCCTTCTATATCTTTAGTTGGACTAACGCCTCTATCTTTAGAAACTCAATTTTACATCATAAGATAATTTCTTAAATAGAAAATAAGACTTCCTCACTTTCTGATTTTGATACACTGAAGATGTTCTTTAATTATCTTAAGATAAAATTATTTCATATCATATGATTAAAACATTGACACATAGTCTAAGATGAACATAATATGAAACACTTGGGATAATCTTTTTAGAATAAAATTAAGTATTTTTTGAGTCATCAAAACATAGAACTCAAATATGTATTGGGAAAAATATCATTTCCAACATAGAGTCCTCTTAAAAAGGTCATTAATTATCTCATCCACAAAAACTCCAAATATATAACCACTTTAACATTATCAACATCCTCCACATAATCCATGGAAAAATACATTTCACATAAACAATTTATTTTATTTATTGTAATTATTTTATACATAAAAAATACCTATTTAAATATATTTTCATATTTTCTAATATTTTCTAACCAATTGGGTATAATATTACATTAGATGTCGTTTATAAAATAGTTTTAGTATTTTTATACTATTTTATTATCATGGAGACTTAAACTTTTCATCACTTCACATGTTAACCATAGTTGTCCTATTATTTCTTCTTCACTGGAAAAAGAATATATAACATATTGGAGGAATCTGAATGTATCATGAATCCATTTTCAATTACATCGACTCACATAAGGAATAATTGACATTAACTGATTCATTGGGATATGTAGTGTGGTATATTGTATATTTGTATATGGTATATTAATATTTAATGAATTCACACAATCTTTAAATTTTCACTCCCATTATTTCTCTTGGAATTATGTGACATTCCATATTTTTTAAGGTTAAAACATGTTATCCTATAGTATGGCTCGGTGAAAATTTTATGGATAACAATTAACATTTTCATGAATCATGTTTTATATCACTTCAGGTATATTCTCAAAAAATTAGATGTAAATTTTTATTCGACCAATGCCCCCAACCCATACACTACCATTATCTTGTTCTACAGTATTTTTATAACATCATGTGATTTTTCATGTAATTAAAAATTAATTCCATCTACATTAAGGGTTATTTCATTCCATGTTGATACATAATTATTTTTATATGAATTTATTCATAAAATTACTTTTATTATTATCATGTATTTATCTTAAAAACACATTTACAAAGTTTTATTGATTTATATTCTAAAAGGAAAACTATTTTTAAAAATCCTCACAAGTATTTTTTGTTTATGTTTTTCAAAAAATGGAAATGTTATTTTCTAAAAGACTCATAATATCAATAAATTATAATCACATATAGTATTGGATGAATTATTGTAGGTTTGGCTGAAATTTGGTTGGATTTTTTGCATAGTGGGTTGATATATTTCATGGAACATTGATGAATATATCATCATTTTATCCATGAAATGTGAAACTAGTTGGACTATTAGATATAATTTTCGTGGTCATGAAATTGGTTCTACAATGGGGTTCTAGGATTGGTTATACCATTAAATATACAAGTTAAATTTGGAGAAATATCTTTATAAAACTAGTAATTAAAGAACACCCTTAATGGTGGGTTTTGCGAGAAGGAATTATAATGGGCCAAGACATTTTGATGGTTTGGATACACAATATGAAAATAAATTTTAAGTGTAATTGGATTTTTGAATATTAAATTTCTATTTTTATCATCATAGTAGATGGAAGTAACCTTATAAAAAATAAGGATTCCTAAACTGGGTTTACTACTCAATATTATATTTCCATATATGATTAAATGAAATTTGTAGTTTGGGTAAGCTACAGTGTGTTACAAGGTTTTTTTCTCATCCAAAATTTCTAAAAAAAAATTGAAGTAAAATATAGAACCTTCATCTAGACACATAATGTGAGATATGGTTAAGTTGTGGTTAGATGTCATCCATAAATTTAAGGTAATATAATTTTATATTCTAAGTTGAATGATATATGGGATACTATAAATTTGAAGGCCAAACTTCATGGGATCAATGTTAGAAAAACCTAAAAATGGGTGAGGTTAAGGCCATTCATGTTTTTTGTGGACCAAGAAATAGTTAATATATCAATTTATAAATTCCAATATTGGGGGAGGTATTATGTTATCCTAATCAGTTGTTTTTCACTCAGATTTGATTGATGGTTTTGAAAGAATTTTTCAAATATAATCAATAAAAATTTAATATGATAAACAATATAATCATGATGAATATTTTTGAAGATTATATGTATTTTTATTTACCAAAGTAGGAAGAAGAACTCAATCAAACATATGATTCATGTAAAGTATTTTTATATCAATCATGAAAGTAAATATGTGAAAAGAATTAATTATAAGTTTTTTATCCTTGATGTTCATGGAGACTAATTACATTGATAAATGAGGAGAATTTTATCAACCCTTTGTTGGAATAATTCTCATTTTTGGTTTGCGTACAATCAATGTATCACATAGAGGAAAAGTGTAATCTATTTATATTGGATGATGTATGGGTTTTCATTATTGGAAGGATTGTAAACCTAGAGGTTCAGTGAGGATACCCTCATTGATTGTATGTACCTTTTATATATCCTAGTATTGGTGAACTAGGTAATAATTTATTATATCGAGTTTATTTTCTTTATCAATTATATATTTTATTATAGGGTAGAGAAATGAGTTTTGAATATTCATAGAAAAATATCCTTATAATTTTATTTTTGATATTGAGATACCATGATTCCTCCCACCCTAATCAAGGTTATTTTATTATGTTAGGACAACTATTAGTATTAGATCTGAAGGTTCAATTTGAACTTTTCTCAATGGGAGGCCATGACAATAGTTTTCTACCAAAAAAATATGTTATTATTTAATTGAAACAAACTCTAATTATTGAAGAATCAAAATGAAAAAAAACATAGGATTATTGGACAATAATGTATATATGATTACCATACATTAATATAAAATAAATATAGATATAGGAAATTTATCTGAAGAATTTTTTGAGGATTACTATACTAATTCCAAATGAATGAATGAAGTATGTGGTTTACTTTTCCAATTCAATATAAATGAATGGTGATTGCATTTATATCATCACAATCCATATTGGAATGGTTTTTTAACATTTATAAAGTTATGTTGAAGGAACATGAGTCCAAAATATGATTTATTTGGAATAATTATATGAATTTGAGGATGATTACAACAACCCATATTTTATAAATGAAATTTATTTCATGAAATAATTTTTTATATATTATACTATATGGTATTATACACATAAAATACCAAAAGAAACCTACAATAATTTATTTTATTAATAGATATCATTAAATTAAATAGAAACTAAAAATATGAATATTACACACATCATATGTGAGAAAAATATTAAATACAAAATAGTGGAATGGGAAAATATAAATCACCCAAATTTGCAAGAATCCTCACCCCCATTAACAACACTATGGCAAAGTGATAAAATATTAGTAAACCAATTTAATTTTTCGACTAGAAAAATATATATCCTTTCAAGGAATCATAGTAATAATGAATGAAGTATTATTTTTAAGAGGTAATATGGCCATTGAAATAGTAATATATCCCTTTATATAATGACCTAATGACGGGGAATAGTAACATGACCATTGTGAACCGTAACATGATGGTTGGAATTTTAATATGTTCAATGAATAATAAAATGTAACATAATAAATATTTATCATGAGTAATTTTTCTAAATATTAGTATTATAATTCCATAAAATAAATATCGTGATAAAAAAATAATAGAAAATATTATCACATTTTTAATAAGCCTTATTTTACAATATTTTGTAAGTAGTATAGATTTTATATCGAAAATAAAAATTTCTATGTTATATAATGATTTTAATAAAATTAAGGTATAATTTTAAATCATCCTATTGAAAATTTATAATGGTAATTTTATGTTAATTTTACGAAATACATTATTTTTCAGGTGAATGTTAAAGATATTTTTTTTCAAATAACACATGTTTTAAGAACTTATGATGACACAATAATTACTTCATAAATAAAAAATGGTTTGCAAAAGCCAAAATAAATTTAATCAGATAAAGTTTTTATTTATATAAAATAAAAATTATTTTTAAAACTATAAATTATTTTTAAATTCTAAAGCAACAATTTTCGCCATAAAATAAATTTTTTATTTATTCTCATTTCATTTCTAATTAATTAGTTGATTTGTTTTATCAAGGGGTTTAATGTTCTAAATCCATTTTTTATTAATATGATATTCACAGTGGTTAAAAAATAAATAATATAATATTTATATTTGATATATTATTTTTCTCAATATTTTATTCTAAAAATCTTATTCTCCTCATGTATAAATGTCCCACTAAATCCATTTGGAATCCCACTCCACTATCACTTAACAAATCATATCCTATTCTAAAATCTTCTCTTTAAGGACTCTTTTCATCCTTATGGAAGTTTTGAAGTAATCAAAGTACCATATTTTAAGATGTTAATAGTCTTACAAAAGGAATCGCTTCATGAAATAGGTAATGTCCTTTTGTCCTTTTATTTCACTTACCTTTTATAATTTTATATATTCATTATCTCTTTAAATTTAAACCATCTTAAACCAATTATTATTTTTGTAAAAAGTTTCCTTAAAATGTTAATAAAAAATAAAAAATTATTTTTAATATAGTCTTATATTATACATCTTTGCCTCCTCTTCGTACAATGTCCAATTAGTGGTTGGTTAACCAACAATGATGATGTTTCAAATTCTTCATTTTTCAACAACAAAATATATGGTTATAATAAATTATATACGATATTTTTATTTATAAATATTTTTTAATCTTTTTTAATTAATCCAACTTATGTATAAATGACCATAAAAATATAAAAATCAATGAAATGTGGAAAATATTTAAGGGAAACATGATATCAAAACATTTCCCCTTTAAAAATTGTAATTAATAAATAAAATATAATGATTATAATTGTTATATATTCATGAAATTATAAATTATTTTACTTTTATTCTAGTTTTTAATTCACATAAGTTTATTATTCATTCAGTGGAAAATGGGGAAATAAAGTAAGGATTTGAGGAAAGGAGAATTCTTTAACTCAACTCTCATTTTAGGTTATCTTATCTTTTACACAAATTGTTTGATGAATATTCCAAAAATACCCTCAAAACTACATTCCTATATTATTTTTCCTTTTATTTATTGGGATATAGATGATCCTATGCTTTCTAAATGTTTTATATGACATTTAAAAAGCTTTTTGTAAAAGTCTTTATTTCTCCAAACCATCTCTTGAATCCTCATGGGTTAATTATTATAAGAAGAGAAATGGTATTTTATGAAAAAGTTTAATTTCCTTATTTCATTTAAGAAACCAAAAGTTTATTCAAAAATATATGATGTGTAAATACATTATGAAACCCAATACATTCCATGGGTATATTTCATGACTTTGATAGTTATAATTTCAGTGTGGCATGCAAGATTAATGATAATTTATGAATTCGTGGGTGAACCCATAATTATATAGCCATCCAATGAATTAGGTAATGTGATATATATCAAGTGATAAATTATATTAATCATGAACATGATTTAAGAATTATTCAGATTTGTGATATTATGATTTAAGAACATATTTTATCTATAAACATGATTCTTTCTTTTTTCAAAACGATTTTTGGTATTTTTGAAACTGATGTTATGATGTTCCATTATTATGAATATTACACATTCCATGCCTTTATCAAATGCTTCCCTCATGATTATGTTGATGGTTATAAACTCACTATATGAATATGTTGTCTATGATCACCCATATAGTATTGATTCATTTCGATTATTCATCATCTTACAAGGAATTTTAGCTCACCCTATTCTTTTATGTATATAATAAAATCAATAATTATACAAAAGAGAGGGTTATATATTTATAATGATAATGAAAAATATTCTAAATAATAATTATGATTTATTATTTATAAGGGTTGTATGAGTTTATTGTTTCCCTAGAAATAAACCTTTGGACCCTTTATTTTATCACTATAATGTTTCTTATTTAATAAATTATTTAATTATTATGTAATTAAAAATTTAGTCTCTCTATTTGGTATTATATCATGGTTTATTTAGTTTTAGAATTAATATTAGAAAACATTAGTGAAAGCACTTGTGATATTATTGAGTTATAAGAGAAAAATACTATGTTTTGATAGAGTATGAGAGTGTGTGGTTTCTGTGTAATGAAATCCCAATATTTATAATACAATTAGATATGGCTTTAGAAAATTTGTGCATAGGGGTAATAACCCCAAATATGGTGTATTGGTATTTGACTTGATCATCATTTGGGTAAGGGAAATGGGTTGTGTTTTACATATCATTTGAAACTCCTTGGTAATATACTTCAATTAATCACAAACTCGATGCAACCCATTATGATAGTTAATAAGTAGATTAAATATTCATCTTAATGAGAGAGAAAGATTGAAGAAAATGATCCAAGAAGCATCTTAATAATAAATTATAAATATATGAATCCTATAAGATATTATTTTAGAAAAAGTTTTTTCATAATAATTAATTGTTTAATCTTCCTCGGTAAACTTGTTTTTTGTTCTTACATTTTCTATTTTGAAAAAAAAGTTGGAACCAAGATAAATATACCAAAACCCTATATGAGGGACAATGTAATGACTTTAAAAATAGTATTCTTAATTCCATGGTATGTGGATTCCAATGAATCAGAGAGATGATTACCCAATTTTCAATGGATTAGAATAATAACCTGAACCATGTTGAACATCTTCCATTACAAAATATAGTGCAATTAGATATCGAGTCTTTTATATAGAAACTACCAACAAAATTTTATCGGTCTTAAAATCCAATTATCATAAAATTTTAGGCAAACTCAATGTATATGATCTTCTCTATGCTCCAATATTTTAAAAATGTAAATAGGTCTCTATCCAAATATTTATTATATGGAGAGGATGAAAAATTATGGGATTTGATATAAAATAACAAGACATAAGATGAAATAGAAGGTATGGAGTGTGAATACATTAAGTAACTACTTCATAGAAATTATTTCCCAAGAAATGTTCAAACCAAAGTGGAGAGATAATTCCAATAGCTTAAGAAAATAGAGTGTGAATAAGTCAATGATTAAAGAAAATGTTACAAGGCCTGAAAGATATTCCTCGAGTTTTATTATCAAATATGATACCAAAATAGATAAATTCATTAATGGGTTAAAACCTCACGTTTTAAAAGATCTAACTATCTGAGCCTTTAGGAGTTATAAAGAAGTATTTTTATCTTCTATCAAAGTAGATATGGAGTACGATTAATTGCCTCATGTTTATAGAGATTAGAAATGAATTATGGTGGTTCAAACTAGTGGATAAAATGAAAATGAAAGAATGAAGATACAACGAACCATAAAATAAAAAATTTGGGAAGAACCATCATGGAAATTTCCTTAATGGTACTACGAAATGATTTGAGTGTGGGAGATAAGGCCACCAAGCTCATGAATATTAATAAACGTGAAATATATGACCCTAATAATTGTGGAATGGAATTCACCACTCTTAGTTCAATGATAAAACTATAGGTATAAATGGAATTATACAAGCTAGAACAATAAAGCATGGGTCACTAAGGGTAATCCATGTTAGAACCACTAAAGATAAATTATCGAGGGAAATCCATTTCCATTACAACAACATAGTTATTACAAGAAAATGATGTCTTATAGTTTTCACTTCCTATTCACTCAATAGTGGTAAAGGTTTTATTTTATTCCTATTATATAAATTACTTTAAATCTTGAAATGTTTCTAGAAAAATTGAATCCCAACACTGATAACTTTATGTAATGATATTTGTAAAAATGAATATTTTATGACCAATGGAACGAATCTCGTTCCTTCTTCTCCTGTTTAAATATGTTGAAATATTACTCTAGTGAAACCTATAATTTGTACATTACTGAAATTAGATGCGAAATTGCCCATGTGTTGTCTCTCATTATATATAGCACGCATCATCTTTCTGGAAAGCTAAATCTCATTTTATATTCTAAAGCATCCCACCATTTAATAAAAATGGAAAATATAACATGAATATCATTTGTACTATCCCTTGATAATTTTTGTGATGATACCCTCTGATGAAGAATACCTTTCACAATTATTTGAGTCAATGTAAATTATCATCGTGGAGGAAATTCCAATTTTTAGGGTATACACTAATGTATTTTCTAAAGAGTTGTCAAGAAATTCACCAGATCAGGAGGTAGATTTTTCAATAGATATTATAATTTGATCAACTAAATTATCTAAATTATCCTATAGGATCTCCCTAATCAAACTAGAGGAGAATAAGAAGAAACATCAAGATCATTTTTAAAATCTTTTTATACACCCTAGTAATTTTCATTGTTGTGTTATAGTTTTCTTTATAATGAAAAATAACATATCAGTACTCTTGTGTATACATTTCTAGGAGCTCATCAAGAACACTATAAATAAAAATTATCCCATTCCAATTATTTATGAATTATTTTATTTACAAATATGATATCAATACTTCTCAAAAGAGGATCTCCATTCTAGATAAAATTAGATAATGCTAAAATATGAAGATATTCATCAGACATCCTTTTGTATAATGTATGGAAACTATGACTTCATATTCATTCTCATTGGACATTATAAAGCCCTTGTAATATTCATGGATTTTATTGATAGATTCTTTGGAGACTACCTTGAATATTTTTTGTTATTCATTATCGATTATATTCTCATTTATTCTAAGGGGAAAGAGGAACATGAAGAGAATGTCAAAATTTTACTGGAAACATTATTGAATGAGGAAATGCATTCTATGTTTCGAAAGTTTTAATTTTGGAAGTATCAAGCCACATTATAGGGGAATATGATCACAATGTAGGGATGTTTTGTAGACCCTTCACTAAAAAATCAATAGAGGATTGGCCCAGATCGACTAGTGTGGAAGAAATCCAATGTTTTCTTATCTTTTAAGGGTACTAAAGTTGTTTTGTGATTTTTTTGTCAAGATTCTCTATCCTGATAACTATTTTAACATAGAAAGGGGTAATTTAATTATGGATAAAATAATGTGAAGAAATATTTATAAATCTCGAGAAGAGGATAAGAATTGAACCTATACTGACATTACCATCAGGTGGAGAAGTTTTTGTAATACACAGTGATGATTTTACAAAATTATTAGGTTGTGTACCCATGAAAAATTATAAAGTAATTTCCTAATATTCATTAATGTTTATGATATATGAGGAGAACTGCCTAACATGTGATCTGAGGTCTTAATTTATTATCTTCACCTTCAATATTTATCATCACTACTTATGTGGTGATATGTGTGAACAAATATAGATCACAATATTTTAAAGATTATATTGATTTATAAGGTTCTCAATATGAGTCAGATAATATTTTATATATAATGAAATGAAATGATTTCTCTATGTGCATACATATAGTAAATGAGAACTAGGAACCTTATGATCTTATTAGAAAATAATATGATACTCTATCCTTTATGTAGAATTATATGGATCATAACATCATGGATACTGACTTGATCAATATTAAAATCATAATGGAGAGGAAGAAATCCTACCTATATAATATTAATGTCTAAAAATCTGTCCAAGTGAATGAAAAGTAGGCACAATGGAATGATTTGGAGCATTAAAAAAGTGTAAATTAGTAAATTAATGGAATCCCCATGAATTAGACTTCGATAAAGATGTTTTCATTCGATTTGGAACCAGAACTTGTGTGCCTTCAAAACCTGTAATAAAGAATGGTGTATTGTATAATGTGTATAGATCATATTACTCCATCCATCATTGATGTACCATGATTTATCATGATATTTTCGATCACTTATAGTTGAAAAAAAATGAAAAAATAGATCTCTGATTAATCCTCAAAATAAATGGTATGTTAGTACGTTAAGTAATAGTAATATTGTTCTAATGGGATGACATAACCAATACCCCTAACTATATGTAAATGGAAAAAACTCCTCATGGAATTTTTCACATGTATCTTGATGACATCCAAAAGAAGCAACGTGATATTGTTTGTGGTGGATCAACTCACCATGATTGTCCACTAAATATCTATTCAGGTATTTTTATCACTTACAAACCAATATATGATCTATGTAAATGAAATTATAAAGTTTCACTGGGTTCCCCTTTAGATCATCTCTAATTGTTATCTTAGGTTCACATCAAAATTATATATAATTCATCAACATGATCTGAATATTGAATAGAATTTCATTACGACTTCTCACCAACAAAATTATCTCCAATCCGAATGGTCCATTCAGACACTCATGGACATGATTAGATCTTACATAAAGGAATTTAATGGTGGATCATATCAACATATCTCATTAGGTGAGTTCTCATAAAACAATAGTTTCCACTCGAGTATGTGAATAGATCTATAAGAAGATATATTTTGTATGTGATTTTGACTTTCTAAATATTCGAATAAAGATGGTGAAATAAATATACATGGTCTTGATACTGTGAAATAGATGGAAGATAAGGTTCAAGCCATCGAACAACATAAAAAATCTTATTAACTTTGGGAAAATATCTATGTTGAAAATTGTGGAAGAGTCTTAGAGTTTGAAGTAGGAGAAAAGGTTTTTCTTTGAATATCACTATGGAAGTGGGAAATATGGTTTATAAATAATGAAATATTGTCCCTTGATTCATTGGATCCTCTGGTATCATTGATCACATATGAGAAGTGTACTATTTCTTGAACATTTTCCAAATATGGTTCATTTTCAGGATGTTTTAGACATATCTCTCTTGAGAAAGAATAAATCCAATCCCTCATTTTTACTGAATCTTCATGTGGTATGACAAAAGAACAACCTCTTGTATGAGGAGTATATAGAGAAGTTGTTGGAAAATAGAGAAACTTTTCTACACAATAACACATCTCACCTTGAAAAAATGATGTGGTAAAACCATAAATATTTAGAGGTGACATGGGAATAAATGAAAAAATTGAAATAAATGTACCTTCACCTATTCTTAAGGAATAATATATTTCGAAAATTTGGGGATGAAATTAGTAATGTTTTTAATAACCTAACAACCAAGAGACTATAACTGAAATTATTTTTGGGTAAAAATTTGTTTTATATTATATCATATATTTTTATACAAATAAAAAACCTAAAGAAACAAAAAATAATATTTCACTAATAGAGATCATTACATTAATCATAAACTAAACCAATAAAAATGAATAAAAATAAAAGGGGATGAATATAATGAATATTAAAAGGTATAATGGTAAAATATATATCACAGCATTCTACTAATGTAACCTCCGTCACGAACAACATATCAAAAAAAATTAGCAAACCAATAAACATTTTAAAATAAGAAATTATACAACCTTCATAGAAACAATAGTGAATATTGGAACGAGTAATTAAGTAGTATTTACATAATGTAATGTGACCATTTTATTAGTAATATTACCATTATAATCAAAACCTATGAATTGGAAATATGATCCTTACCATTGGGAATAATAACATAACCATTTGATTAGTAATCTGACCTCAAAATAATGAAAGGTATTATTTACAGTATTTATCATGATAAATTTATGTAAATATAAGTATTATAGTTCTATAAAATAAACATCATGATCAAATACTCAAATAATATATAAAAACCTCTTTAATAAACAATATTATATGGTATTTCATAAAAATAAATAAATTTATATTGAAAATTAAACTTACCTATATTAGAAGATTATTTTGATAAAATAAATTTAAATTTTTAAATCATCACTTCAAAATGTTACAAGGGTTATATTTTTGTAATTTTTTGGCAAACTTCAATTATTCATTAATAATACAAAATACTATTTTCCAAATATTGAATGTTTCATGACATAATGATGATTAAACAATGACTTAAGAAATGATAAATTTATTAGTTCTTCCCAAAATAAATTTATTAATATAAATGGGTCATTTAAAGACAATAAACAAAATTTCCTAATAGAACACCACAAGACATAATGGTTTGCTGCTTCTAAATTTAACATCTTTGATAGTTAATGTTGCACACAACACCGGGTTTTAAATTAGTGATACTATTAAATATTAACCAGAACATTGGAATAGTAATATGACACTGGGGTAAAGTATAAATTAAACTTATCTATCACATAAATTTAAATATGATATATTTATATCATGGGATAAGTAAATACATCTTTTAAAATGATAAATTACGTGTTGGTATTTTAGTAAAATGTAAAAGATTATTTAAAATTTTATAATTAATATAACGACTTAAAATTAAATTTACTTGAATAACATATATTGATAAATTATTATATTGTTTCATTATAATTATATGATAATTTTTTGAGGCCATATTTAATTTATCAATGTGTTGTAAAATCATTTATAAAATTAAAGGTAGTATTCTTTGAAAAAATAATTATTTTATTTAAAAATTAAAATTTTCATAATTAGAAAAAAATTATAAAATGGACTCTATTATTTAAATATAGAAATCAAAAAAAATAATAGTAAATTTTTGAGATTTTTCTAAAATAGTTGAACTTTTAATGAATAGTGAAGTATGGTAATTTATTATATTCAAAATTATAAGATAAAAACAAGAATTTTTACGTCATGGGTGATGTGAGGAACATTATTACAAATTGACATTCACTATTTAATTTAAAAATTCAAAAGAATAAACACAATTGATATTCTAGTTCCATAATAATAAATTACTTAATAAAATAATCAAAAAACACTCATCTCCTACAATATAAATGCAATACATCACCACCCCTTCTCATTACTCATTACAAGACCAAGATCAAGATAATATTCTACCCAATTCCTCTCTAAACATTTTACCTACATTATTATTTGTATGGTATCAGAAAAATACCTTTTCTAAGTTCTTTAAGGTGGTCCTCAAGGAGACAACACTCAATATATTAAACCCCTCCTCTTTCTATTTTATTCCAATTATTTTCTTATCCTACCCTCACCTCCACTATACAAAGAGAAATGGAAACTCAATTATCATATATATATTATAATTTTAGTATGTTCATGGAATACCCATCATCATGCATCTTCTCTTCTCCATTTACTCTAAAAATTAAAACATCATCTGTGAGGTGATGATTCAGTGCCTTTATAGATGACGAGTTTTCATTTTTCATTACCACCTTCAAGATTGGTCATAAAAAATTTATGGTTAAATAAATTAATATTATTTGTATTCAAAACTTATTAATGGTTTTGGAACTAGTATATAAATTTAATATTAAATTAAATTATACTAGTTCGGGATGGTCATAAAAACACCAAAATAAACTAATAATTCTTTCAATAACATTTTATCAAATAATTCGTTATTATATTATAAAAATAAATAATACATGAGGATAATTTAACATCTTAGAAGTGTATTAATATTATTCCTCATTAATTTTCTATTTTTTCTTCCATTTTACATGAACTCACATAACTATACACAAGGGAACCAACCATAATACCTTGAAAGAAACTCACCCTAGAATAGTGAAATTAAACATTAAAACTCATCAAAATGGACATAAATGATATTAATGAAATATATGTTTAATAGGTTATTAATTAGGTAATTAATGAATATAATTATAATATCTATGACATTATGTACAAGTGAATAATTATTTCAGACATAAGGTAAGATTTTTCTCATATCAATTTAATTTCAATGATATATGACTTATTCACCTATTATTCATTTTGTGTACTGTATGTACACTTATCTTCAATATAACACCTTATGAATCTCTCTATATTCATGGTGTCTAATGGTTCATTTTATTATATTAAATTTTTTGGGGTATACAGTTTGACTTTTTACAAAGTTATAAGGGAATTCTAAAAACAATTTCAATTATTGGGGATAAAATTATACTCCATTTATAAAGTCATGATATTATTATTTATTGTATTTAGAAATGTTTTCTATGTATTCATAGATGACACACAAAATTTATTCATTTGTTTAATTCGTAAACATTATTTTAAAAATTCACTTTTCAGTGTTTCTTTTTTCGAAGCTTAAAGGACAAGTTTTGTTTAAACCAATATGATAGGAGAATATTTTCCCGTTTTCATGATGCTTTAATATATGGAGGAATACTTTTAATGTTGAAATGTTTATTTTCAATGAAAATGTTTTCTCTTATAATTATACAGATTTTTGAATATATTATTTCAAATTATCGTGATATTTACCTCAAGAGTTTCTCAATTATATTATTAGAGTATTTTAATCTATATTAATACTCTTTTTGGGATATTACACATAGTTTAAGTTGTTATCATGTGATATCATCTACCATTTTTATGTAATTATTTATGATCAGCATGACTATGGGTGTGCTATTTTGTTACAATTCATCATATTACATTGGATGTTTTATTATTATTGTTTAAGGTAAATTATTTATTATGTTAGTTACAAAATGAAGGTATATGTTGATTATGATCAACCTATTTTGTAAGAGGAATGAATTGGACTTAGTAAGTGTCGAGAGAGGCCCACTATAGTCCCTCGATGCATCAGTAAGTCTCATGAGACAAACTTTTTTGTGTATTGGATGATGTCTTAATGAATTATGTATTTTATATTGGTTGAAGATTTTATTGTTTGTTTATGATTCCCTATATAATTCATTTCCTCATTATGAAATTATATATTGATAATACATGTGATTATTATACTAGTATACTATCTATGGTCTTGTTTCATTCTCAAGTGATTATTTATATGGTAATATTTGATTAGATTTTATCCATCCATTTTATTCTCAAAATTATATTTTAGGGGCATGTGTTTTTTTATTCACCTATACTTTATTTTTATGTTTATTTATAGTAGATTTTGTTGTATTCTTACCCTTATTAGGAATATAATCTCACCCCATTTTTATGTTATATTTTTCCCTCATTTCAAATATAGATATTATTATTAAGATGAACGGATAAGTTAATAGAATAGGAGTGTTTTCAATGAATATATAGTTTTTTCTTATTTTAAAATGTATTGTAATAAATAGGTTTATATATTGCTTTCCAAATCTACTAGAATATTTAGTTCATTGATATATGATCACTTTTTATTAGTTCCAATGTAATATTTTATGAAATAAGCTCCAAGATACTTTGGCTGGTGTCTTTTGAGTTGGTATTGGAGCTTTTTTAGTAGAATATTTGGAAACAATATTTTTAAAAAATGAGATTACAAAAATATAACAACATAACTAAATTTTAGAATATTCTTAATGAAACTAATAACATTATTGTTAGATTATTTAAATATAATTTTTAACTATTTCAATATGTTCAAAATATAATAATCTAACCCAGAACATTCCGTTATTTAGAAATGAGTCGTAGTTGAAATAATGGAAATTGTTCCAATGAATATAATGCACTTAGAGATTCCCCTCTTATAAAAGATAATTATGTTAGACTTGGAGATGTAACATGATCTGAAGAATATAAAACTATATTGGGACAACTGACATAGGTTATGAGAAATAAGATTATTTTCATAGACTATCTCGATCCAAAACACAGAGTAATAATGCTAGACCACTTCATGCGATAACAACCTTCATCATCCAAAGGGACTATAATCTCATTTGTAGGTCAGAAATGGATAAGTCCATAGAGAATATATTTCTATATTTGAGAAGTAATGAAATAGATAAGTTTATCATCATAGTTTATCATCTCTTGAGAAATATAGGTTAATGGTGGTCATTAATTCAAAAAACATTGGGGGCAGATGAAATTGAAAATATGTAATGGATGTATTATAAGGAACATTTCCTATAACAATACTTTCTAAGAGAATAACATGCTAATACAGAGAGATAATTCTTCTCCTCGGACAGAATGTGTATAAAATTGTTGTTATGTTTGAAGCTAACTTTACAAGGTTATCAAGGCATGAAGTGGGCTACATACGTAATACAAAGAGAAATATTTACTGTTTAATTAATGTTATTAAACCAATTATATGATGGGAACTTGTCTGTAATACATTTTCATCATATAAGTGTATAATATCATGTTCTTTCAAAATGAAGAATGAATATTCCAAGACATATGTCTTCGAAGGAAACAAAGGTATGAAAAGGGTTGTTGAGTACTCTAGAAATGGAAATAAGTTCAAAGGGAAAATTTAAATAATAAAATTTACAAATTGTAATGAATATTTAATGAAATGTCGTGGAACATGCCTATTACGAATGAGAGTTTGTTACAAGTGTGGAGAAAAAGGTCAGAAGGCCCATGATTTTATGGGCATGAAAGAATTTATAATTGTTCAATGATTTAGTTATAATTATATGGAAGACCATTTACATGATTTTCCAAGATGGGATGAAAATTTTCCCCAAAAATTTCCAAGGTAATAGAGAAATGATTATATAGCCACAACATCATAGGTTGATGGTGCGAATGATGTTGTAGTAGGTATGTCAAAAATCTCCAAAAATATTAATAAATCATTATTTGATTCTGGATAATTGCATTATTTTATATATTCCTAGTTCTATAAAAAGAATTATATATTTAAAATTAACTTTAACAGGGTAGTTTTCAAGAAAAAAATTCCTAGTAGAAGAAATATTGCAACAACGCTTTGTCAATATGTTACTATTATGACACATAAATGTGCTAAAATTACTGATTTTATTATAATAACCATGGTTTATATTGGTATAATATGTTTCACAGATTTTCATTCAAAATATAATGATTTTTTAATGAGTATAAAATTATGATTTGTGGGGAAGATAAATAATTGATCATCTATATAAGGGATAATTCATTTTCTGATTCATATCTAGATCCACCTCCAATAGACCTTCTAAATGAGATTCTTAGATATTAAGAGCAGATAAATCCTACTAATGAAAAATTGTATCCTCAAATAGTGTATGTACTAATTATATAAAAATAAATTTATTTTTATCTAAAGCAATTTACCGAGAAATACTCTAGAGAGGGGAGTTTATTTTTCTATTGATTTAATCTCTAATTCATAACCTATATCAAGGACTCCCAATATAATGGATATAGTTCAATTAATATATTTAATGAATTAACTAGATGAATGGAGTGTTAAGAGATTTATACACCCTAGTGCTTTACCTTGGGGGTCTCATTTTCATCTTGTTCAGAAGAAAGATGGATCTATAAGGTTTTATAATGACTATATAAATATCGTTGTTATTATGATAAAGTAAAATTATCTTATTCCCCACATTTATTACTTATTTTAAAATCTCCATAGATCTCAATATTTTTGAAATATTGATCTTTATTTTCTACATCATTAATTATGTGTAAAGATGGAAGATGTTCTAAATACATCGTTTCAAACAAGGTACAGACATTATGAGTTTACAGTAATTCCTATTGGACTTACTAATGGACACTCAATTTTTTAGGATATAATGAAAAGAATATTCAAGGAATATCTTTATAATTTTTTTAGTATATATTAATGACATCTCAGTATCCTCGAAATGATAAGAATACCATGATAACCACTTGAAAATTTTTCGGGAGACTCTAATAAGAAAAGAGTTATATAGAAGGTTTAGAAAGTATGAAATCTATCTTCAAACAGTTCTTTTTCCTGGCCATATTGTCCCATGGATGGAATCTCATTTTTTCCTATGAAGATTATTTAAGTCTAGGAATATCCTACACTAAAAAAATAATTGAGGTTTGTAGTTTCATTTGTTTAAAAAGTTACTACCATTATTTCTTTCAGAATTTTTCCTGATTATCTAACTTCATAACCTGTTCTACTTGTAAAGGGGCTAATTTAATTTGGACCTAGGAATCTGTTAATTTATTCTAATAATTTAAGAGGATATTATATAATTCTATGATCTTAATTCTACCATCACGAACTGGGGGATTCTTTATTCATAGTGATATATCAAGGAATTTACATGGTTGTTCCATTGTTCTTAATGAGATAGATATTTCCAATGCATCAATGTAATTAAAAAACATGAACAAAAATATCAAACCCATGACCTTGAGATAGCAGCTATAGTATTTACTCTAAAGATATAGAGACAATATCTATATTATGAAATATGTTAGATATATACAGATCATGATAGTTTGAAATATATATTTCCATGGAAAGAACATAACATGATATAAAGTCAATGGATTGAACAACTCAATGATTATTATTATTCGATACACTCCCACCCTAGAAAGAGAATAGGGAATCAGATGCATTAAGCAATAAGAATCATAGAGTTCTGAACAAAGTAACGATTGGCATGGATGTTATATACATGGATATAGTACATATGGATATGTGAATTATCAAGAAAGGAAAAACATCTCTAAATAATCAAATGGATTCCAAATCATCTTTACTAATAAAAGATAAAATGTTCTCATTTTGTTGATGAGAATTATCAAAGGAATATAAATGATGTGAATTATGATAAATTTGTTGAATTCTTATATGAAGATGGAATTTGGGAATTTGGGAAGAGGATTTTATTTAACTCTATACCCAAGAAAAAAAAGGGAATTATTTGATGATTATCATAGCTTGAAATTCTCTATACACTCTGATAGCAATAATATGTAAAGAGATTTGATGTAACCTTTTTGGTGGGATAATATGAAGTGGAAATTTTCTTATTATGTATAACAATGTTTAATTTTTTAATAGGTGAATAATGAAAGACAACTTCCTAGAGGTTTCATTCAACATACACTTATTCTTATATGTAAATGGGATGGCATTACTATGGATTTTTTCACACGATTACCAAAGAATCCAAGAAATAACGCTGAAATATGTGTAATTATATATTGATATAAGAAATATGTATGTTTCCTTTATATAAGAGAAGATTTTCCACTAGATCACCTTGAATGTTTCTATGTTAATGAAGTTTTAAGACATTATAGTGAAGCTATATTGATTGTTTCTGATCGAGATCCCAGTTTTACATCAAAATTTGGGAAAATTCTATAGAAGGATTTCGATACCGAGCATCATTTGTGTATTTTTTATTACCCTAAAACTAATAAATGGCCCTAATGCACTATTCAAACATTAGAAGACATTTTGAAAGCATGATCACATGACTTTCAAGGTATTTGGGATCCTAATTTACCATGAGTAGAATTATTGTATAAAAATAGTTTCCATTCATGTTTTCAAATGGCACCATATGACGCATTATATAGAAAGACATGTTGTAATACAAGATGTTGGGATGAAGATGGAAGAATGAATCTTGTAGGCCCATAAAATATTTTAGAGACAATAATAAAGTTAAATATTATTAAAACTAATATTAGAGTAACTACATGTAATTAAAAGAGTTATGGTGAAAATCTGAGAAAGGATTTTTAGTTTCCAGTGGGAGATTGTGTATTTCGGAAAGCATCTATAGGTAAGGGTGTCATAAGGTTTTGTATGAAGTTAAAATTGATCCCCAGGTATGTTAGACCATTTTATATTCTATATGTAATTGAAGATGTGGATTATTATTAGGAAATGCCGCATATACTTTCTAATGTTCACGATGTGTTCTTAATCCTTTTGTTAAGGAAGTACATTACCAAAATAATGCATGTTATAACTTTTAAAGAAATAAAATTATAAATTTATTTATCTTATTCTAATGATCATATCAAAAATTTGGACACTAGAGAACAATTGTTGAGGAATCAGATAACACAGCTTGTAATGTTACTTTGGATAAATCATAAAATTGAAGAGGTGATGTGAGATCCAGAATAAATTATGATGAGGAACTATCCAAATATTTTTATGATCTGACATTCTATAAATTTTTGGGATTATTCTTTTCAATAAGTGGTTAATTTAACATCTGGAAATTTTATGGTATGCTTCTTTAAAATTTAAAATCCTCAACATTATATGTTGTATGCAATACCATGTTTTAAAACTATGATATACTGTTAAATATTAACATGACAATTCATATAGTATTGTGACCATAAGGTGAAGTATAAATAAAATTTTGGTATATCATAAATTATAATATAATATATTTGTATCATGGAAAAGTAAGTAAATGTTTTAAAAATTATAAATTTAGTGTTTATATTTCTGTAAAACGTAAATGATTTTTTACAAGTTTATAATTAATATAATAATTTGAATGAAATTTTATTCTTAGAATATATATTTATAAATTAATATTTTTCTTCATTATAATTATAATATAATTTTATGAGACCATATTTATTTTTTCAATGGCTCACAAAATCAGATATAGAATTAAAATTGGTATTTTTTATTAAATAATGATTTTATTTAAAAATTAAATTCTGTATATTTCAAAAAAATATTTTCATAAAGTGGTGTCCAATTTTTAAATCTACTAGTTGAAAAATGGTTATGGTGATGATTTGGATATTTTCTAAAATAGCCGATTTATTATGACTAGGGAAATACGATAATTTAGGGTATTTAAAATTATAAGCCAATTACATGAATTGTTTAGTCATGGATGATTTTAAAACCATTATTTTGAATGAAGATAAACTTTTTACTGTACATGGTAAAAATAATCAAAACTATTGACATTATTGAGCCAACATATTAAATTAAGGAATACAATAATCAAAGGACACCCCTCTCATCCACTGTAAATACAACCCCTTCTCCTAACACCTACTAGGCCTTAGATATTGCTTATATTCTTCCAAATTCTTCTCCCAGGCCTCTTTCCCTCCGTTCTGGTCTTGCAAGATTCACCAATGGACCATTTCCAAGGGCCATAAAGAGGTTATTAAGGAGATGACACTCAATACGCAAACCCTTAATCTTTCTTATGTTTTTGCTTTAATTATCTGTATGGTATCAGCAAAATACCTTTTCTAAGTTCCTTAAGGTGGTCCTCAAGGAGACAACACTCAAGATATAAAACCCATCCACTTTCTATTTTATTCCAATTATTTTCTTATCCCACCCTCACCTCTCCTATAGAAAGAGAAATGGAAACTCAATTATCATATATATATATATTATAATTTTAGTATGTTCATGGAATACCCATCATCATGCCTCTTCTCTTCTCCTTTTATTCTAAAAATGAAAACATCATCTATGAGGTGATGATTCAGTACCTTTATGGATGAGAAGTCTTCATTTTTCATTACCGCCTTCAAGATTGGTCATAAAAAAATTATGGTTAAATAAATTAATATTATTTGTATTCAAAATTTATTTATGGTTTTGGAACTAGTATATAAATTTAACATTAAATAAAATTATACTAGTTCGTGATGGTCATAAATATGCCAAAATAAACTAATCTTTTTTTCATTAACATTTTATCAAATGATTTTTTATTATATAATATAAATAAATAATATATGAGGATAATTCAACATCTTGGAAGTATATTAATATTATTCCACTTTACTTCTTTATTTTTTCTTCCATTTTACAAGAACTCACTTAACTATACACAGGGGAACCTACCATAATACCATGAAAGGAAATCACCCTAGAAAAATAAAATTAAACATTAAAACTCATCAAAATGGACATAAATTATCTTAATGAAATATATGTTTAATAAGTTATTAATTAATTAATTAATGAATCTAATTATAATATCTAGGATATTATGTACAAGTGAATAATTATTTCAAACATAAGGTAAGAGTTTTCTCATATCACATTAATTTTTATGATATATGACTTATTCACCTATTATTACTTTTGTGTGTTGTATGTACACTTATCATTAATATGACACCTCATTAATCTCTCTATATTCATGGTGTCTAATGGCTCATTTTATTATAATAAATTTTTTTGGGTATACAGTTTGACTTTTTAAAAAAATTTAAGGGAATTCTTAAACTAATTTCAATTATTGGGGATAAAATTATACTCCATTTATGAAGTCACGATATTATTATTTATTGTATTTAAACATGTTTTATGTGTATTAATTGATGATACAAACAATTTATTCATTTGTTTAATTCTTAAACATTATTTATAAAATTCACTTTTTAGTGTTTCTTTTTTCGAAGCTTAAAGGATAGGTTTTTTTTAAACCTATATGACAAGAGCAAATTTTCTTGTTTTCATGACTCTTTAATATCTGGAGGAATCCTTTTAATGTTGAAAGGATTATTTTCAATGAAAATGATTTCTGTTATAATTATACATATATATTAATATATTATTTCAAATTAACGTGAAATTTATCTGAAGAGTTTATCAATTATATTATTAGAGTATTTTCATCTACAATACTCTTTTTAGGATATTACACATAGATTAGGTTGTTATCATGTGATACCATGTACCATTTTTATGTAATTATTTATTATCAGCATGACTATGGGTGTGCTATTTTGTTACCATTCATCATATTACATTCGATGTTTTATTATTATTGTTTAAGGTAGATTATTTATTATGTTAGTTTCAAAATGAAGGTATATGTTGATTATGATCGACCTATTTTGTAAGAGGAATGAATTGGACTTAGTAAGTGTCAAGAGAGTCCCACTATAGTCCCTCGATGCATCAGTAAGACTCCTGAGACAAACTTTTTTGGGTATTGGCTGATGTCTTAATCAATTATATATTTTATACTAGTCAAAGCCTTTATTGCATGTCTATGATTCACTTTATAAATAATTTCCTCATTATGAAATTAGATATTGATAATACATTTGATTATTATACTAGTATACTATCTATGGTCTTGTTTCATTCTCAAGTGATTATTTATATGGTAATATTTTATTAGATTTTACCCATCCATTTTATTCTCAAAATTAAATTTTAGGTGTATGTGTTTTTTCATTCACCTATACTTATTTTTTATGTTTATTTATGGTAGATTTTGTTGTATTCATACACTTATTAGGAATATAATCTCACCCCTTTTTTATGTTAAAATTTTTCCCTCATTTCAAATATAGATATTATGATTTACATGAATGGATAAGTTAATAAAATAGGAGTGTTTTCAATTAATATATAGTTTTTTCTTATTTGAAAATGTATTGCAATACATAGGTTTCTATCTTGTTTTCCAAATCTACTAAAATACTTAGTTCATTGGGATATGATCACTAGTTATTAGTACCAATGTAATATTTTAAGAAATAAGCTCCAAGATACTTGGGCTAGTGTCTTTTGAGTTGGTATCAGAGCATTTCTAGTCGAATATTTGGAAACAATATTTTTGAAAAATGATATTACAAAAATATAACCACATAACCAAATTTTTGATTATTCTGAAGGAAACTAAGAATATGATTGTTAGATTAGTAATATATAATTTTTATGTGTTTCAATATGTTCAAAATATAATAATCTAATCCAGAACATTCCATTATTTAGAAATGAGGTGTAGTTGAAATAATGAAAATTTTTCCAATGAATATAATTAACTTAGGGATTCCCCTCTTAGAAAAGATAATTATGTTAGAGTTGGAGAAGTAACTTGAGCTTAAGAACATAAAACTATATTGGGACAACAGACTTAGGATATGAGAAATAAGATTACTTGGATGGACTATCTCGATCCAAAACACAAAGTAACAATGTTAGACCACTTCATGCGATAACAACCTTCAACATCCAAAGGGACTAGAATCTCATTTGTAGGTGAGCAATGGATAAGTCCATAGAGAATATATTTCTATATTTGGGAAGTAATTAAATGGATAAGTTTATCATCATAGTTTATCATCTCTTGAGAAATATAGATTAATGATGGTCATTAATTCAAAAAACATTGTGGGAGGATGAAATTGAAAATATGTAATAGATGTATTTTAAGGAACATTTCACGGAACTATACTTTCTAAGAGAATAACATGTGAATACAGAGAGAAAATTCTTGGCCTTATATAGAATGTGTATGAAATTTTAGTTATGTATGAAGCTAACATGACAAGGTTATCAAGGCATAAAGTGGGATACATACGTAATCCAAGGAGAAAGATTTACTGTTTCATTTATGGAATTAAACCAATTATGTGATGGGAACTAGTCTGTAATACATTTTTATCATATAAGTGTATAATATAATGTTCCATCAATATGAAGAATGAATATTCGAATACATATGTCTTCAAAGGAAAGAAGGGTATTAAAAGGGTTGTTGAGTACTCTAGAAATGGAAATATGTTCAACAGGATATTTTGAATAATAAAATTTACAAAATGTAATGAATATTTAAAGAAACATCATGGAACATGCCTATTACGAATGAGAGTTTGTTATAAGTGTGGAGAAAAAGGTCAGCAGGCCCATGATTTCATGGGCATGAAAGAGTTCAACATTGTCCAATGATTTAGTTATGATGATATGGGAAACCATTTACATGATTTTCCTACATGTGATGAAAATTTTCACCAAAAAATGATAAGGAAATAGGGAAATGATTATATAGTCATAACATCAGAGGTTGATGTTGCAAATGATGTTGTAGTAGGTACGTTAAACATCTCCTAAAATATTTCTAAATCATTATTTGATTCTGGATAATTGCATTATTTTATATATTCCTAGTTCTCTAAAAAAGAATTATATATTTAAAATTAACTTTAACAGGCTAGTTTTCAAGAAAAACATTCCTAGTAGAATAAATATTGCAATAATGATGGGTCAATATGTTACTATTATGACACATAAATGTGCTAAAATTACTGATTTTATTATAATAACCATGGTTGATGTTGATATAATATGTTTTATGGATTTTCATTCTAAATATAATGATTTTTTAAAGAGTAGTAAAATATGATTTGTGGGGAAGATAAAGAATTGATCATCCATATAAAAGATAATTCATTTTCTGATTCATATCTAGATCCACCTCCAATAGACCTTCTAAATGAAATTCTTAGATATTAAGAGCAGATAAATCCTACTAATGAAAAATTTTATCCACAAATATTGTATGTACGAATTATATAAAAATACATTTATTTTTCTCTGGAGCAATTTACCTATAAATTCTCTAGAGAGGAAAGTTTAATTTTCTTTTGATTTAATCTCCAATTCATAACCTATATCAAGTACTCCCTATATAATGGATATGGTTCAATTAATAGGTTTACAGAATTAACTAGATTAATTGAGTGTTAAGAGATTTATACACCTTATTTTTTCACCTTGGGGTCTCATTTTCTTCTTGTTCAGAAGAAAGATAGATCTATAAGGTTTTACAATGACTATATGAAGATCGATGTTATTATGATAAAGAACAAGTATCTTATTCCCCACATTGATTATTTATTTGAAAATCTTCACAGATCTCAATATTTTTGAAATATTGATATTTATTTTCTACATCATTAATTATGTGTAAAGATGGAAGATGTTCTAAACACATTGTTTCAAACAAGGTACAAAAATTATGAGTTTACAGTAATTCCTATTGGACTTACTTATGGACACACTATTTTTATAGATATAATGAAAAGAGTATTCAACGAATATCATTATAATTTTTTTTAGAATTTATTGATGACATTTCAATACCCTCGAAATGATAAGAGTACCATTATAACCAATTGAAAATTTTTCGGGAGACTCCAATAAGAAAATAGTTATATAGAAGGTTTAGAAAGTATTAAATCTAACATAAAATAGTTCTTTTTCCTATCCATATTGTCTCGATAGATGGAATCTCATTTTATCATTTGAAGATGATGTAAGTCTAGGAATATCCAACACTAAAAAAATTGAGGTATGTAGTTTCATTGGTTTAAAAAGTTACTACCAGTGTTTCTTTTAGAATTTTTCCCGATTATCTAACTTCTTAACCTGTCCTACTTATAATGGGGCTAATTTAATTTTAAAATATGAATCTATAAATTTATTCTAATAATTTAATTGGATATTATTTAATTCTATGATCTTGAATCTACCATCATGAAATGGTGGATTTTTTATTCATAGTGATGTATCAATGAATGTAATTGGTTGTTACATTGTTCATAATGTGATAGTTTTTTCCAATGCATCAATGTAATTAAAAAATCATGAACAAAAATATCAAACCCATGACCTTGAGTTAGAAAATATAGTATTTACTCTGAAGATATGGAGACAATTTCTATATTATGAAATATGTGAGATATATACAGATCATGATTTTTTGAAAAATATATTTCCATGGAAAGAACTCAACATGATATAAAGTCAATGGATTGAACAACTTAATGATTATTATTGTTCAATACCCTCCCACCCAGGAAAGAGAATAAGGAATCAGATGCATTAAAAATAATAATCATAGAGTTCTGAACAATGTAATGATTGACATGGATGTTATATACATGGATATGGTACATATGGATATGTTAATTATCAAGAAAGAAAAAACATCTCTAAATAATCAAATGGCTTCCAAATCATATTTACTAACAAAAGATAAAATGTACTCATTTTGTGGATGAGAATTTTCAAAGGAATATAAATGATGTAAATTATGATAAATTGGTTGAATTCGTGTATGAAGATGGAATTTGGGAATTTTGGAAGAGGATTTTAATTAACTCTATACCCAAGAAAAAAAAGGGAATTATTTGATAATTATCATAGCTCGAATTTATCTATACACTCTGATAGCAATAATATGTAAAGAGATTTGATGTAACCTTTTTGGTGGGATAATATAATGTGGGAAATTTCTTATTATTTATAACGATGTTTAATTTTTAAATAGGTGAACGATGAAAGACAAATTCATAGAGGTTCCATTCAACCTACACATATTCCTACATGAAAATGGTATGGCATTACTATGGATTTTTTCACTATATTACCAAATAATCCATGAAATAACGATGAAATATGTGTAATTATTGATTGATATAAAATATATGTATGTTTCCTTTATATAATGGAGGATTTTCCACTAGATCACCTTGAATGTTTATATGTTAATGAAGTTTTAAGACTTTATGGTGAACCTCTATTGATTGTGTCTAATCGAGATCCAGGTTTTACATCAAAATTTAGGAAAATTTTATAGAAGGATTTCGATAACGAGCATCATTTGTGTATTGTTTTATCACCCTTAAACTAATAAATGGTCTTAAAGGACTATTCAAACATTAGAAGTCATTTTGAAAGCATGATCACATGACTTTCAAGGTATTTGGGATCCTAATTTACCTTGGGTAGAATTATTATGTAACAATAGTTTCCATTCATGTATTCAAATGGCACCATATGATGCATTATATGGAACGAGATGTTGTACTACATGATGTTGGGATGAAGATGGAAGAATGAATCTTGTAGGCCCATAACATATTTAAGAGATAATAATAAAGGTAAATATTACTCAAACTCATATTGGAGTAACTACATGTAATTAAAAGAGTTATGGTGAAAATCTGAGAAAAGATTTTTAGTTTCCAGTGGGAGATTGTGTATTTCAGAAAGAATATCTAGGGAAGGGTGTCATAAGGTTTTGTATGAAGAGAAAATTTATCCCCATGTATGTTAGACCATTTTAAATTCTATAAGTAATTGGATATTTGGATTATTATGTGGAAATTCTGGATAGACTTTCTAATGTTCACGATGTGTTCTTAATCCATTTGTTAAGGAAGTACATTCCCAAAATAGTGAATGTTATCTCTTTTAAAGAAATATAATTAAGAATTTTATTTATCTTACTCAAATGATCATATCAAAGTTTTGGACACCAGAGAACAATTGTTGTGGAATCAGATGACTCAGCTAGTAATGTTACTTCTGATAAGTCATAAAATTGTAGAGGCGATGTGAGATCTAGAATAAATTATGATGAGGAACTAGCCAAATATTTTTATGAGATGACATTCTATAAATTTTTGGGAAGATGCTTTTCCATAAGGGGATAATGTAACATTTGAAAATTTTATGGTATGCTTCTTTAAAATTTAAAATCCTCAAGATTTTATGTTATATGCAATACCATGTTTTAAAAATATAATATACTGTTTAATATTAACATGACAATTCAAATAGTATTGTTACCATAAGGAGAAGTATAAATAAAATTTTGGTATATCATAAATTATAACATAATATATTTGTATCATGGAAAAGTATGTAAATGTTTTATAAATGATAAATTTAGTGTTGATATTTCTGTAAAACAAAAATGATTTTTTACAATTTTATAATTAATGTAATAATTTGAATGAAATTTTATTTTTAGAAAATATATTCATAAATTAATATTTTGCTTCCTTATAATTATAATATAAATTTATGAGACCATATTTATTTTTTCAATGTGTCCCAAAATCAGATATAAAATAAAAATTGGTATTTTTTTGATTAAATAATGATTTTATTTAAAAATTAAATTCTTTATATTTAAAGAAATTCATAAAGTGTTTTCCAATATTTAAATCTACTTGTTGAAAAATGGTTAGGGTGATGATTTGGATATTTTCTAAAATAGATGATTTTTTATGACTAGGGAAATACGCTAATTTAGGATATTTAAAATTATAAGCCAAGTACATGAATTGTTTAGTCATGGTTGATTTAAGCACCATTATTTTGAATGAACATAATCTTTTTACTATACATAGTAAAAAGAATCAAAACTATTGACATTATTGAGTCAACATATTAAATTAAGGAATAAAATAATCAAAGGACACCCCTCTTATCCACTATAAATACAACCCCTTCTCCTAACACCTACTAGGCCTTAGAGATTGCTTATATTCTTCCCAATTCCTCTCCCGGGCCTCTTTCCCTATGTTCTGGTCTTGAAAGTATCACCAATTTCCCATTTCCAAGTTCCTTAAAGAGGTTATTAAGGAGACGACACTCAATACGTAAACCCTTCATCTTTCTCATTTATATCTTTTGTTTTCTTATCCCTCCCCTAACTCCCCTATCCAAAGTAAAATGGTAACTCGAATTTCATATCCTTCCATCTAGTTTCAATATGAAGGCATATGTCTGTTATGTTTCAACACTTTCATATGAGGTATTTATTGGATTTGGTAAGTGTTAGGAAGGGCACGATACAGCCCCTGTATGCATTGGTAGATCTCAAGATGAAAACTACCCCATGTTTTGTCTACGGCCTTACTCATTTATGTTGACGTCCTGGTCATGGTTCAGATTGTTTTTTAATAATATCACTCATTATTCCTTACCTCATTATGAGATAAGTTATTTATAATCCATGTGGTTATTCAGTTAGATTAATATCCATAGTTAAGCTTTATTTTTATGTTATTATTGATATTGAATAATTTGATCATATTTTATTCTTTCCAAATTATCCTCTATATAATTTTATAATGGCATGTGTTTTAAGTTATTCACAATTCCTTATTGTTTATTTTTATTCATGGTAACTTTCATTGAATTATTACCCTTACTGAGCATCTGATATCTCCCACTTCTTATGTTTTATCTCTCCCCATGTTTTCATGATTTATATTACGATTGAAATTTTAGGATAAGCTAAGAGTATATGAGGTTTTTCTATGGAGTTACTATGTTGTATTTCATTTTAAGTTTTAATGTAAAACCAATGTTTGTATATTATTTTATAAAGCTAGTAAACAATTTAGTCCTTTGGAATGAGATCACTTATTCTTTGTGCCAATGTAATAAAGTAAGACAACAGCTCTGGGAAACTAGGTTTTGTGTCTTGACACCTAATCTATAAATCAGTTTCCAAATTATAATTTTAAGAGTCTACCCTTTACATAAAATTGTTTAATTCATTCCACATTTCATTTTAATAAATTAATAAATTTTGTATATAAAGGATTTTAATGTCCTAAATACATTTTTTATTAAAATATTATTTAAATTATTAGAAAAATCACAATTATAATGTTTACCTTTGATTTATTATTTTATTAAATATTTTATTCTAAAAATACCCTTCTCTTCAAGTATAAATAACCCTCTCACTCCCCATGGAAAACAAATCCTCCCTCACTTTACAAAACCAATTATCGGAAAAAATATTCTCTCCCAAACCCATTATTATCATTATGTATGTTTTGGATTAATAAAACTGAAATTTATCAGGAAGTTAAGGGTTTTAGAAAAAGAATAACTTCCTGAAACTGGTAATGTCCTTTAATCCTTTTATTTCATTTTCCTTTTCTAATTTTATAACCAACTTATTTTATCCAATTCATACAATTTTTAAAAAATTATTTATTATTTCAAATTAGTATTCAGAATTTTAATATGATTCCAAATTTTGATTTTAAATATAATCAAATATTATACATATTGTGCCTCATCCTTAGACAATGTCATGTTAACGGCTAGTTAAATTCCAACAAGGAAATTCAAAATTCGTTACTTATCTCCAATATTATGTATGTTTATTATAATTTTTATTTTATATATATATGTTTAAATATATGTATCTTATGCATCATTATTTAATTCTACTTATGTATAGATGAACTTGTAAAAAATAATAACATCAAAGATAAACAGAATATTCATTAGAAAAAAATGGTATCAAAATATTTCCCCTCTAATAAATGGAATTAAAAAATATAATCCAATGAATGTAATTATTAAATAGTGATAATAATTAAAATAATTATCTTATGTTTCTAGGCATTTTTTTAAAAAAATATTATTATTTAGGAGGTGGAATATGGTGAAATATAAGAGGGATTTAATGTATGAGGAATTCTCTAACCCTCTTCCCTTTTGGGATATCTTAACTTTCACAATATTTTCTATATGTATATTATTATAATATCATTAAAATTACTTTTTTCTATTATTTCCATTTTATTTTCATGCATATACATGATTCTACGCTTTTTAAATTTTTTCTAATATATTTACAATTCTATTTAGATAATAGAGTATTTTTACAAATCATATCTTGATCCCTAATGAGTTGTTTATTATCCAAAGAGAAATGATCTTTTATAACAAATTATAATCTCCATTTTTTATATTAGTAACTAAAATGTTTATTCAGTTATGAATGATATGTGTAATAATTTACGTGATCCATTATTTCCTGTGGGTTTTTCTCATTACTATGATGTTTATATAATCTATGTGGCTTGCATTATTTATTATAATTTCTGAAGTGATTGGTGGGCCTGATATAATATAGCCCCCCAATTCATCGGGTAATGTGATATATCTCTCCATATGATGTGTATAATGTGTGAACATAATTTAATATTTTTTCAAATTAAATATGTTATAATTTATTCCCATATGTTATGTGTGAACGTGATGTTATCATTATTCACAACTATGTGTGGTATTTTCCATTATGTTGTAATGTATCCTTATTAAGAATATTCCACATTTCATGACTTCATAAAATTATTCCCTCATCATTATGGTGATGGTCTTATTGCTATTATTTGATGATGTTTATTATTCTCACCCATGTACTATTGATTCATGTCCATTATTACTCCACTTACTATGCTCCTAGCTTGCCCATTTATTTAATGTATATCCTCATGTGATTACATGTAAAAAAGAAGATTGTGAGATATTTATGAGGGTAAATATAAGGAGTAAAAATAATGTTTATGTTTTATTATATTCAATTTTTGTATAATCCTAATTTTTCTAAGACATTAAACCTATGCATATAGTATTGAATCTCTATTGTATTTTTTATCTCTAGATATATGAAATAATGTTGTATTAAAATTTTAGGTCACTAAATTCTACCCCATTGATATATTCATTTATTGGGGAACATGATTTTGGAAGACATTTTTGGATTAATAGAAACCATGTGATATAAATATTATATATATATTTCAAGGAATATTTCCTATATTATTCACTTGGATTGATTAATGGATCATTGAAAATGAAACAAGGCTTATTAAATTTGATATTTTTAAAAAAAAATTGTTTTATATGAGATTTGGAATAATTAAATTGATATAATTGATAGTTTTAACTCTTAAAAAGTTTAGATTAAGGTGATTAATAATCTCTTGGTGATGGATGATAATAAATTTCATGAAGTTGACTATTTTTTTATTACTTATCTTAAATAAACAAATGGATTATGTAATGTGAAAAGGGAATATTTCATATTCATCCTATAAAAGTTAAGAACCATTCTGTAAAGTTTAATTAGAAATTATTGGATGATGAAGAAGATATTATAGTAAATAAATCATCTAAATACCAAAAACGAAAGAGCAGTTCAGAATAACAATTCTTAAAGAAGAAGATATTTCCTTGTAAATAGGATGTAATATTTTAAGAAACAAATTATAAGATATCAAGGATGAAAAAGGTTCTAAGTAATAAGTTCTTATAGTTATCCTATAATGAAAAAAATTGAGGAAAAAAAGATAGAAAAGGTACATAAGTTAGGGGAATAATATTTCTAATAGGTGATTTAAATATAAATCTCAAAGAGATAGATGTTTGGACACACAAAATTAATAAAAAAAATTATGTGGTTCAAAAATATGGAGAATACTCAGATTTTTTATTCCATATCCAATAGAAACATTAAGATATAATATAAATTGATATAAATGAATATTAATTTGTGTATTTTATATGATTCAAATTTCTATTAATTTTTTAATGAAGGTTATGGATACAAATAAATTTATTTCTCACTATAAATATGAAGGAATGGACCAAAAAAAATTGACTTTAAATATTACATTATTTAGAACTTTTTTAAAGTAGTACAAAATCATTGAGTTGATTTTTGGCTTTACAAGATGTGGTTCTTCCCACATTTTCAATGGGTGGATTGCCACTATCACCCCTAACAAAGGCGAATTGATGGAAATGGATAAAAATGAAAATGGGTTCATATGGTAGTTTTTATATATATTTATTTGAATTGAGTTAGTGTATCGATCCTTGATAATGACTTCACATCCTATATGAATGGAAGAAAAGATATTACCATGAATGCCAACTATGATAAGAAATATATCATTTGATTTTGAAACATTATCGGATTCAATATTATTAGATTAGAGATTGTAAAAATAGAGGAAAAACATGATTCACAATTATATCATGATTATGTATGTCATTGATCACAACATGTTGAGTGGGGGTCAATTTTGCGACTCATGGCATATTATATTTTACATTAGGAAGACATGTGAAACATACAGAAATGAACCTTTCGGTATATAAATTAATATCTTTTTATTTAATTATTTATTCTGTTTTTTTCATGAAATTTTAATTTTTGGGAAACAATTCTCATGATTAATGGTTGAGCAATCATTCACCATACTATGCAACTAAATCGTACAATATGAAAAATAAATTTCAATATCCTGATTAGTGTATAGTTATGGGATCTAGACTGGTCATTTTTTGGTGTCTAATATCTCTTCATAGTTGGAACACATTTAGAAAAACATTTAATCCAATCCAATTAGGTTTCACAAAACATTTATATATCCAATGTATGATTGGAACACGGTTGTCCTAACCACAAACCCAAACCACACATCCTATTTAAATGTTTTTATTTTCAAGATTATTTTTAAATAATAAATGTAGTATATTCTCCACATTCATTTGTTATGACCTATAAGAACAAAATATTTCCCCTCATTTTCTTATTCTTTATTCAACTATATTTATTATTTGTTATTATGGTCCATACTTCATTGTAATTTCTACAACAACTCATCTTATTCCATTACTCCCCCTTATCCCCTCTTATTATTACCCTAATATGGTCATTGTGCCCTAGTATTTTATTTTTAAAGAGTTTAACTCAAGATTTATCTATTTTAGGTAATTTAAAGGTGTAATCTAGTTTAATCTCATTCTCTAATTGTTGAATAACATTATTAAAAAATGGGTTCATCGATTTATGGGTTTTTATCCTTGCATTTTCTTGTATTTATAAAACCATGATACTATAACTATTTAAAATTATGTTTCCTTCATTATAAAATAAATTTTTAGTAAACTAATAATCTTATACTGATTTAACATTTTACCGAAAAATGTCACCAGATACCAAGGTTGTTTTTCATATTCATAGTGTGAAATTATACTAAAGTATAATATTTTCATTCCAGGTGATCCATTAAATTACATCAATGGTTTTCATAACAAATAATATAATGATTTACAAAAAAAGACTTATGAATTAGAAATTTCATGTTACTTATTAATGGGGGTGAACACAATTAATATATTAGTGTTTAGAAATAGTAATGTTTAATTAAACACTTTTGTTTCATTTAAAAAATATAGTATTTATTATATACTCTTTATTTTCCAGATGTTATTTTTAATAAGATATATTTTTTATGACCAATAGGGAATTTATATTTGATTTCAATGGTGATTTACACATATAAACATGAATTTATAAAATGAAATAATTTTTTTCATAATACGATATCGACCCTTGAAGATATACCCACTAATAACAATAAATGTTATGAATTTATTCTTAGGAAAAATACATCCTTTATATCCTTTGTTTTGAAATAAGAATACCCTTAATATGGTTTTCATTTTACTCAAAATGTTTTTTACATGTATTATTATGTGTAGATGATATCTGTTAATCATATTGTCTTATGAACAGAACATAACCATTTAATTTTAAAAAATGTTGGTATATTGTTCTGGTTTGATGAAAGCATTATCATAACATAGGGTATATCCATCGTATTATGATGAATCTTCAAATAATGTTTCAATCATTGATGAATATTATAATATTTGGACTAATGAGTTTTTTATCATTCAATTTGTAATTATTGTAAAGTAATTTATAAAATATGAATGTCATAATTTTCAAAAATGTTATTATGTTTTAATCTGATCATGATATCATTACCTTTTTGTGCTTTCACTGGTAATCATTTATTGTGTATACATAGGGACACTTTTTCTAGTCTTAATTTTGAATTTATATGTTTTACTATTATAAATTATCAATTACTAATTTTTGAATTATATGATATTCCTATATGGAATTCACTACTAATAATAATTTTTAGTGAGAAGATTTTGAGGAGACGAAGTTTATATTTATAATTCTTTATTTAATAAAGTCGAGAGGATTAGACTTACACTGATTGAGGAGGATTAATATGTGATTTTAGGTAAAGTAACCTTTTTCCATCATTTTATAAAAAATGTTTATATTTAGAGATTAATACAATACAAAAGGTCTATAATCGAAAATTTTCATGGTTGGTACATATACACCTTAGATCAGGTCAATCGATCCACCAACCATTTTCATTTGAATGTAATGCCTCCCATGATTTGTAGTTCATTGGTAATAATATCTTCTACTAGGTATTCATATTTTTCTTCCATAATCAAATAATTATTATTACTTTGAATAAATATTTAATACTATATATATTATATCTATTTAATAGTGTTTAACTTATTATTTTATTACTATCTTTTTGATTTACATTATTACCCTAATTTTTTTGAAAAGACATTATCCATTGATCAACCAAATACATGAGTGGGATAAACTTTTTAAGTCGTATTTTGAATTCAACTCATTCCACTCTTTTTGTTTCCATTTAACATTATGCTTGGAAGAACATTTAGTTTCAATTATAGTCTCCTAATATCTGATATATTCTCTATGTTTTTTATATTTTCCATTAATTTTTCAAATTTTATAATTTTCCATACACTATTGTATGAAATAGAAAGGATTAATCTGTTTAGATAAGGATTGAGTTAATCTAGTGAATTTTTGGGATAATCTGAATCCAAATTGACTGTCGATATTTGATAGTGGAGAATAATTTTTTTGGAGATATGGTATGTGTAAATATTTCATTAATACTTGATTTTTAAAATATATTATGCTTATATATAGTTAAAGGATACCATAAAATGAATTTATAAGTTTTACTTATGAAAAAAATATAATTTACAACATAATATTTGAGTAAAAAATACTCCATAATTTGGGATCTAGGTGAACATTTATAGTCATTTTTCGTAAAATATAATTGTCAAGACTATATGGAACTATTTAGTGGTCAAAATTTGTTGGATCATCAAATGTTATAGAGATGAAAATGGTTATCCTAAAAGATTATTATAAAAAATTTAATTTATTACATAGTGATATGGTTCTTTAAATGATACAGATATTTATAAAATATTATATATTCATTAATAGTTCGGTGAGTATGAAACTTCAAATAATAATTTTCTTGATAAAATATTTAAATTGTTACCTAAACAATAGAATTTGATAATAATAGAAATCGATAATTGTTATCACATTACAGAACATAACCTAAATTACATGATTATAATTGTCCTATAGTATAATAATTGGATTAAAATATATTTCAAGGGAGAAAATAAGAAATATGGGGTAGTATTTTGATCAACTACTAGAGATTTTAATTTTGAAAGTCATACCTCAAATTCAAGTACATCCAATTGAAGTGATTTATTAAATTATGATAATTGTTGAGTATAACATTGGAATGTGGAATTTCATTGTTTTCTTAGAAAATGATGTGGTATATGGGTAAGATGGAATTTTATAAAGGTAATCAAAATGAAAGGACATAAAATTATGAGAAAAAAGGATACTTTGGAAACTACATGTTATGAATGAAAAAAATATGACACATTAAACCTGATTGTCCAAAGATAAAGAAGAAGAATAAATATGTGAAATATTCATATAAAAATGAAAAAAAATATTTCATGGATACGAATAAATTCAATTGTGTTATGGAATCACTTTATTTTATGTTTTTAAAATCATAGAACTCATGTTTTAGTCAAAAAATTATGGTTTTTTTTTTTTGTGTTTTTTGGTGTAGATAAAAACTACGGTAACCATAATTTTACAGGATTTCAGTAAGAAAATATAGTAGATTTATTTTTCTGTAAAAATTATTTTATCATCTTAATGGTGCTATATTAAAATTATCTAAAGAAATAAAGCTATGTTGAGTTCATATAGTAATAATGATGAAGCATCAGATGTTTTTACAACTAATATCAAAGAAAGAAAAATATATCCATTGTATAATTTCTTATAAATAAGACTAAAACTATAAGGATCGAAATAGTAAAAAGAATGAAAAAAAATGATCTTTAAATCTCACGAAGGATACAATATCTTGAGGTTTGAACTTTTCTTCTGAATTTATGTAATTATTTTGTATTTATTTTATGATTTTTATTAAGAGGTTTTTATTTTAGTAGTCTTAGAAAACATTTTTCAATAATATTGCTTCTAATATATTTTCATCAAGGTATTTAATTGGGTAAAAAGTAAATATTGGTGTCTTGAAGTAGAAAAACCAATCAGGTTTATCAAAAGACTCTATTTACAGAGATAGTTCCATACTTCTATGTTTTCAGAACTGTACTAGTAATTTCCATCTTATTAACTCAAGTTATTCTAGGGGATTGGAAAAAAACCATTAAAGAGGCTAAATAAATCTATAAAATTAATGAGGTTTATCATTCCCCTTGATCTTTATGTAAATTTATAATTTATATTATCCTATAATGATTACATGACCTATGAATAAATACTCTTGGTTTTTTTAATTTCTAATATATGTACTTTTTTATATTGTTGTATTATTTTTGTTGTGAATATTATTTCTTTATAATTTTAAACAATTTATTAATGAATTAATTTTTTATATTATGACTTTTTTTTACCCTGATATACTATTTATTTATATTTTTTGTTCCTACCATACATATTGCTTCTATTAGTTTGAATATTTGTGGTAGATAAAAAAATTACATCAAATTTAGGACATCAATTCAAACCCTCCTTACCCTATTTTATTTTACCTTCTATAGTAATCTAGGACAATGTTAGTATAAAAATAGCTCCATATATGTGATATTAAGATAATATACATACTTTTTTATTATTTTATAATAATTTTTTTATTAGTTTCTATACACAACATAGCATGGAAGTGAATTTTTTTATTATAGAAGTAATGATTTGGAATATTTACAATAGAAATGCTAATTTACACCTAATGTTTTATCATACTGACTATGAATATTAAAAAGATTGGATAGAAACATTCAATTTCAGTACTGGTGGGGAAATATTCATTATGATCACTGATAGTAATATTATTTTAGAGAAATAAATAACTACTTTTTTAATATATTATACATAATAATTTATGTTAAATATTCATGTTACCACTACATTTATATGTTCAATCCAATAAAATATATACAACCTAGTTTCTTCTTATATGGTTTCTTAAAGAATTCAGGGAATGTTAGAAGTTTCACACTATTGAACATAAGAATTTTCTGGGAATAAGTGGTCTATTATTATTGAAGGTTATAAAGAATGTGATTTCTTGTGAAAATGTTCATAAAATGCATCTAAGTTTGATGAAAACCATTAACATCTTACAAACTCTTATAGATGAAGAGTTATTAGATGATCAACTTGTGGGGAAAGACATTGGTATTCTACTGAAGTATTGGGAGTATAATAATAAAAGAATATGTGACAATAAATATATTACTAAGCTATTTATAAATGATTTTATATGAATGCTTATGTAGTATAATATTAGGATAAAAACCCAAGTTCATAAGAAAATTAAAAAAAATATTGTTTCCGTTGAATCAACTTCTATAAGAATAAATTTTGAAACTTATAATTTTAAACTAATTTCCTCCAATATAATTTCAAGAATAATTTTTGATGATAGTGATTCAAGAACTACATACAGTAAACATTCTAATATTGAAATAATAATATTAAAAAATAATAACTTATAAAGACATTATAGGGAATATAATATATAATAAAACATAATAATTTTTATTCAAAACCAGTATTCTTATATTTTAAAAACCCATTATATATTAGACCTAGCTCTAGAGAGTTAAAAAATAGATATAAAGTTTCATTAGTAGTAATATAGTAAGATAGATAACTAATAATTTATGTTTTTAGACCCGTATAGTGAAACTAGGTGTGATAATTCTTCTTATAACTCATTAGATGAAAGTGACAATAGTGGAAATATTATTAGAGTCCATAAAAATTTAAAAATTCCTAAAAATGGGAAATATTTTAGGGAAAAATATATATTGATAAAAAACTATTAAATATACTAATCAACATGGCCCCAATACACGTGTAAGCCTCCACGCACTCTATCTACCTCCAAGCATCTTGCTCTTGTGAGTCCCCTATTCCACCCACACTATCATGGCCTCCAAACCCTATGCCTTCCACCTACGAATCCCATATTCTCCCACACTACTGTGACCTCAAAACCATATAAATTCTACCGTTGATTCCTCTCTTCTCCCAAATAACGTGACCTTCAAATCCTAAGCATTGAATCGGTTCCAGTCTGCTACCCCGACTCCCACCAGCTCCTGCCTACATTCTGTATCCCTTGAAACCCTAACCTGGCCCACAGTTCTAATATACTCCCATGATCCCACATCTTAGAAACCCAGCATAACCACCTATTCTTTAGAAAGAGAGGGTGGCATGTGCGGTTCTCTATTCCGGCCTCTGCTGATCACGCAACCCTTCCCTACTCAATCTGGTTGTCCAATTCTCCATCCTTGCTTCCCTAAAACCCTACCTAGTGTAGACTCATCCTTCAACAATGTGACTTATGGCTCTATTTCTGAGCATGGTAGGTTTGGGAAGGTTTTTACTTCCTGATATTGATACTCATCAGCTTGCTTCCAAACATTAGGGATATAAATTATTCTCACCAACGTAGTTTGGGAAATCTCTCACTATGTACACATAGTGTATAGGTACAAATACATCAATTTCACCTTTTTTTAGTCAGTGCAGTCTTCCTATTGGATTTACATACATTTTACTTTGTAATATTTCTGAACTAAAATTTCATGCTTGACGGTTGAGGATCACACACACGCCAGGGATATACTACTTCTTATTGAAAAACATATCGTCTTCGTCAAGTATTGCTGGTAAAAAAATATAATTTCATATATGTTTTCATCCTTTTTTAATATTGTTGGATGGTTCCAAACAATGTTTTTTTATATTTCAAATTCTCCCATTTCTTTTAGTCAGTGTAGTCTTCCTCTTGGTTGTCCATAATTTTCTTTAGTTTTATTTCTGAACTAATATTTCGACCTTGCAGGTTGATGGTCCTACCTACACCGGTCCTATACTACTTCTGATTGAAAAACTTATACACTTTATGTAGTATTATTTGTAAAAAAATAATTTTATATTTGTTTTCATTATTTTCCAATATTTTTGGACAGTTCCTTACATTTTTTATGTTATATTTCAAAATATCTCATTTTCATAAACTCCTTATATGATATATTTGAGTTTTGATTTTATTTTATGTAATTTTTGTAATGAATTCCTAATTTTTCTCCTGTAAAATAGGTTATAAATTAAATAAGAGGTTATTTAATTTTTTCCAAAAAATTATATGTGTTGTAATACTACTGTACATTTACTGTTGATTGTATCCAAAAATCATCATATAGTAGTACTACCAACATAATGGTGATAGTAGAATATAATATACTTTTGTAGAAAACACAACGTATAGATAACTTTCCTTAACTATAGGATCAATAAATACTTAAAATAGAACCCATTAGAGACATTCTATAATAATTATAGAATAGTTGTAAAAATGAGTGGTAGTCAACCTTCAATCTATAAAGAGGCGAGACAACATTGAAAGATGATGATGAAACATAAAACTCTTACTGATGGTGGTTTGTCTTAACTATCCTAGTAGTGTTGTTGACATAATACACCTTCCACCGTAACCCCAATAGTTATTAATTGACTAAAAACTATTAATATTATGTTGTTATTGAAGAAATATCTTCAATATTTGCATAATCAATCTCTAAAACATCAATGAGTTATGACAATATAACAACTCATTTGTCTTCGGTACATAATGAAATAAATCTTTCAAACCGAGTTCCATTATCAAACAAGAATACAAATGGTACCTTCCACTCAATATGTAAAGATTATTATATAGTCTAAAATCATACTAATGTATAGTTTCTGCTAAAACTATAGATTGTTAATATGTTTTCCATTGTTTCATCAACAGTTTCACACAACCTTGTCAGAGACCGACATGAAAATATAGAAATTATAGAACAACTATCTGAAACTAGTGGTAGTCAACCTTCAATATGCAAATAGGTGTTACAAAATTGAAATAAGATGATGAAAAAAAAGAGTCTTATTGATGGAGATCGTACATAACTATCCTTGTAGTACTATTGAGATAATACACCTTCCCCCATAAACCCATGGTTTATTAATTGATTTTCAACTATAAACTTTATGTTGTGTTTATATAAATATCTAGTGGATTTTCATAATCAAGCTCTAAAAACTCAAAGAGTAATGCTCGTGTAATAACTCATTCATCTTTGGTACAAAATGAATAGCATCTTGAAAACCGAGTTCCATTATCAAATATGGTTGTAAATGGATCCATGCACTCAGTTTGTGAAGATTACTTTATAGTATAACTAATAAACTATCTGTAGAATAATAATGTAATGGATCTGCTCATATTATAGAATTTTAATTTGTTTTCCATTATTGATTCAATAGTTTCACACACCATTTTCGGATAACAGCATCAAAATCCAACTAATCAAAAGGGAAAAAAGCTAGGTATTTATCCTTTAATGTTATCCCACTATCAATGCTCATGTTGAGGTCAAGTATTGGTGGATCTGATTCGATTGAAATACCTCATGATGACATACTAGATTATTCCACATCAATGTATTTTTTTCAACACTACAATTTCATTTATGGTTATTAACTGAATAAATATTAAGTAATGTTATTATTGTACAGTAGGAATGAACTTCAATGAAATCACATTGACCAAAAAATGTTCATTTGATATTATAGTATTGTGAATCCAACCCGGTTTACACTTGGTAGTGTTATAAAATTTCTTAATTTTATTAATAGTTTTATGTTTTTATCATTATACAACTTATTGATGTATCAAATAACTTTTTTGCGTATACTAGTCAAGGAAAATAGAGCGGATTATTCAAGAATAAATACCTCATTGATGAATCTGTCTGGAAAACGTATTAATAATGAATATAGATTAACATCAAATACATGTATTCAACTGATGTTTAAATCTATTGGTAAGAGATTAAATTTGTAGTTGAACTGTCGAATTTTATTTATGTATTTTTGTATTTACGTATTAATGTATGTATTTAAGTATTTTTATATTTACAGTTGAATAATCTAATTGTTAATTATGATTTATCACGACATATTTAACATGCATTCTCTTTTTGAATTATATTTAATTTATGTTCACTTACCTTACATGTTTTACAATTATGACATGTCCAACTTGTCATATTATTCCGTTCTTCATTATCCGACATAATATTAAATTGTGAGGTTTATACTAACATCATGATGATTCTTCTCTATGTTCTCGAACACTGTAATCATTTTATATTTCCATAAGAAAAATAATTCGACATACACTACTTATAGTTTACCAAGACTTAGGTGATCATGTACACAGTTTTACCTACTATTCTGTAATGTTTTGGCTCGATGAGATAGTTAAGTGCTGTATCACCCAAAAAACATCCAGGATTTCATTTTGCTACTCATTCGGAAAAATACAGTAACAGAATATAAGAGATATGCCTGATTACTTGAAGAACATGTTGTTCTTTGATCATTCTAAATATTCTTGAGAATTCCTTCATAATATTCACATATATAACATGATGTTTTCATTCACTTCTATGGGTGGAAGAATTGATAAATCTATGAATATTGGAGGTGCAGCATATATTTATAGACTCAATGGACAAAATTATCATTACATTGGAAGTTTATTTCCTCCGGATGGACTACCACAAAAATATTCACAACTATATATTTATGACATAATGAACGAAGTAGAAAACAGAATACAATGTGTGAGTTATGTTTCACAATTCAACTACTTTGATATTCTTATAGTTTTAAATTAGTGAAGTTTGAATATGTTTAACTATTTATTTATTTGTAGGTCAACAAAAAAACAATAGACCCATAATTTCAACCCATTTATAGTAAGAAATATAATGTTTATTTTTGATGAATGAAACCAACTAATATAACATTTTAGAACATCAAGATATTTTCTGATGTCTACTGGTGTTCCCAATTTGAAATTACCCCTAATCAGGAGGAGAGATTCAGATGAAAATATATACAACTTACCAACATCTTCATAAACTTATATGCATAAATTTGGTGACATTATAGATCTGAATAACACCAAGTATATTATCACACAATGAAAAACAGGTGACTTACAACATATAGATGAACTATAACTATTGTATCTTCCATTACAGTAACCATTTACATATGAAACTAGTGAATATGGGTACTCAAATGAAGTGTACCATTGTTTTTTCACCACAGAATTTGAAAAATTACACAAAATGAAAATTAGAGAATACTTTTCATACCATTTTGAACTTCAGGATAATCATTTCTCTTCACGACTATATTCTAGAAGACTACTGCAACAATTTTTAGTGGATTCAAATACAATAATAGAAACCCAACATTTATCCTATATTCGGTTTGATCAAAAAAATTGAGAGTTTATTTGTATAATGTGTCGCAAGAAGCATACTTTAGAGGCGAGCATGATGGATCACTCTGTGGAAGATGTGTTATTATTCCATCATCTTTTATCGGTAGTCCAAGATACATGATTTAGAACTACCAAGATGAAATGGCTATTTTTTATTGGGTTGGATATCTAGATTCTTTCATAACATTCACATGCAACCCATTATGGCCAGAGATTCAATGATTTCCTAAAACGTAAAATCATCATCCCAAAGACTGCCCACAAATACTCTCAATGATATTCAATATGAAGGTGGAACATTTAATTAAAGGTCTTAAGGATGGATTTTTTTTAGAAATCACACTGCTGGAAAGCTTACAATAAATGTACATATTATTGTAAACTACATTGAAATTAATATTTTTTTATTATTATTAAATTTTTAATTTTTGTATCTTATATACTAATGCTGTATTTCGTACAACAGGATTTCAAAATCGTGGTCTTCCTCATGTACATATACTGGTTTTCCTTCAATTTTCCAATAAGATTACAAGTGCTACTGATGTTAATATAATTATTTCAGCTGAAATACCAGATAGTTCAGATCATCCTTGGTTATATGATGTGGTAAAAAATTACACGATTCATGGACCTTTTGGGGTTATGAACCCACACTCTCCATGCATGAAAAGTCAACACTATTCAAAATGTTTTCCTAAAAAAAATTCCAACAACACTTCAGTTGATGGGGATGGGTATGGTATGTACATGAGACGACATAACAGCAGAACAATAGTAAAAAATTGGGATTAATTGGATAACAGTTATATTTTTCCATATAGTCCATCCTTGTTTCTTAAATATCAGGGTCATCTCACTATCGAGGTCTTCAATCAATCACATTCCATTAAATATTTGTTCATGTACATAAACAAGGGGCACGATCATGTCACATTAGCTCTCTATGGATCTGAATGTACTGAACATGGTAAGAATCAGGTTTATAAAATGAAAATGTATTATGATTATCGATATATATCACTGTGTGAGGCTACCTGGTGAATATTCAGTTTTCCAATCCATTACAATCCCTCTCATGTTGAATGATTACAATTCCATTTACTAGGTGAGAAACTTGTAACTTATAATGATGTATTCAATATTGAAGACATTCTAGAAAATGAAATAATATCACAAAGTATGTTTAGTTAATGGTCTGAAGAAAATGAAACATATCCTAGAGCATAAAAGCTAACCTATAAAGAATTATTGATGAAATTTGTTTTCCACTGGTGTGATCATAAATTTTATCTGAGAAAATGAGGATTTTCTGTTGGGAGACTGCATTATGTGCCCCCCACCATTGGAGAACTATATTATCATTGGATATTTCTCACTAAAGTTATAGGATAAAATTCATATAAGGATATCTTGAATGTAAATCATAAAACATTGAAAAAATTTAGAGTCACTTCTTATATCTTGGGTTTACTTATTGATGACACATAGTTTTTAGATGCATTTGTAGAGGCTTCTGGTTGGGCAACTGGTAATTTCCTATGTAGATTATTTTCAGACCTACTCTTCTCTAACACTGTTTCTCAACCACAATATTTATGGACTAAAATATTGAAACTGCTATTAGAAGATATTTTATATACTCAGAGAATGGTATTGAAAATTGAAGGTATCTACTTGCTACGATTATATTATATTTACCATAGAAATTTCAGTTACTTTTTTCCTACTACAATTCTTATACCATTTTTAATATATATTCAGTTTCAATAAATACCATTCTACCAAGTAACCAAATTTTGATGTACTATATTTACATCTCAGTGACACTCAATTTGAGAAATATGCACTAATAGAACTTGATAACATAATTCATAGCAATGAAAGGTCATTGAATAACTTCCCTCTAATGCTTGTTCCATATTCAACAACTTTTCATATTGGAAACTAGTTAATTGCATATGAACCGAATTATGATATGGTTTTGCTTCAAACTGAATTTGAGAATTTGATTAATAAAATGACTAACGAAAAAAAAAATCTTTTCACCAAAATTATTATGGCATCAGGCATAGTGATAGGTGGAATGTTCTTTCTTTCACGATTTTGAAAGAACTTGAAAAACATTCTTATGTCCTGCCTTAGCATCAAAACTGCATTCTGAATCGAACATTGTGCATGCAGTTTCTTTAAGTGGGATAACATCACTACTATTACTAGGTGGGAGAACAACACATTCTCAATTTTGTATCCTAGTAGCCATTAATGAGTATTCTAAATGAAACATACAACAAGGAAGTCTATTGGTGTTACTTATAAAACAAACAAAATTAATTATTTGGGATGAAGCATTGATGGTTCGCAGATACTACTTTTATGGTTCTGATTGCACATTAAGGGAAATGTTTTCATTGAATTCAACAAATAGTGATGAATTTCCCATTAGTGGTAAAACTGTTGTCCTTGGTGGTGAATTTTGCTAAATATTGCCTGTAGTACAACATGGTACTAGAGCTGACACTGTCTTTTCAATTATTTGGTATTAATATCATTAGAGGAATTTTACCTTTCATACGTTGACAAAGAACATGAAACTACAATCATCATATACATTTACTAATTATCATGAAGTAAAATCCTTTGTAAAATATATTCTTAATATTGGTGATGGAACACTTGGTGGACCAAATGATGGTGTGGCCGATATTGAAATTCCAAAATAGTATTTAATCAACAGTTTTGAGAATCTATTGGATGATATTGTTCAACATACATACCCCTCTTTTTCATCAAAATGCATTGACCCAGATTAATTAAAAGCACAGTTTGTTCTAGCACCAATTCATCAAGCTGTGCAAGAAGTAAATGACTACATGATCTCTTTTATCCCTAGAGAATAGAAGGTTTATCTGAGTTCAGATTCAGTTTTGAAATCAATTTTGGATATTGAAACCATAGAAAATATATACACACCAGAAATTTGAAATGGAATTAATATCTATGGACTACCAGATCATAAATTAATCAATAAAGTGTGGATACTTATTATGTTTCTAAAAAATGTGTAATAATCTTTTGGAATTTCAATGGAACCTGTTTGGTCATCACATTTCATGGAAATCATAGTATTGGAGTGAAGATCCTAACAGGCACTCATTCAGGACATAAGTATTTCATACCAACGATTAATATGAAAAACTCAGACTCAAAGCTGCCTTTCAAGCTTCATAGAAGACAATATCCTTTCACTATCTCATTTGCAATTACTATTAATAAAATCCAGGGACAATATTTATCATATGTTAGGGTTATAATTTTCCAACCATTATTCAATCATGGTCAATATAATGTAGCAACGTCTAGGGTTGCAAAAAAAAATGTCTAAAAAATATTCATATAAGATAGTGAGAACATACCAGAGAGCATTACAATAAATATTATATATAAAGAAATTATCCAAAACGTGCAATAGGTATAATTTATGTTTTTTTATGGATACAGATTTTCTATGAATATTACAACTTCATTCTCATTATATCATTTCTTTCATGCTATCAATCAAATATATTTTTTTAATATTTACATTTTATCATTCTAATCCACTACACCAAAGTTGAAATTGCATGTTCTTTTACTGGGTTGCAAAAAATATCTATTGATGATGATGAGACATTGGAAATTCAAGTGCTTATTATACGTCTGTGAAAAATAAGAGCTTCAAAAATTACAAATCACATAGTAGTCCTCGATCTACTTCTTGCATATGCAACTGTAAGTTGGTTTTCATTTACAATTTTTAATGATTCGTCATAACTATTGCATCCAAAACATTTTTTCATACGTTACTGAACAATGTTTGGATCTATTGATACTATATAAATATTTATTAACATAGTTAATAAATTGTTGTCTATAGTGTCAATGTTTATCAATGTATGTTTAATTATTGATTTAATTGTAACAAATAACATAGTAAATTGTAGGAAAAAACAATTCCAGTAACAATTATAGGTCGTTAACTCCTTTCAAAGTACAATTATTTGCGTCATGACGGTGTTTTTTATATTGTATAGAATTTTCAAATCAGTGAAAATAAGGGTAATTATTTATCTAGTCGTCATAGGTGAATATTATTGTTAAATGGGAGTACCCATTTCAGACTTTGCGATGAACCTTTTCCCTTATTTTCATTTTATTTTACTCCCTTCAATGATATCACAGTTGTAAAAGTTATAGATTATTTCATTATAGGTATCCCTTTACCATTCATAATAAACGAAAAAATAATTGTGTTCAATTGTCATTATATTTGTACTTCTACATCTATAAACTATGTTTTTTCTTTAGACCACTAACAAATTCTTTTCAATATTCAAAAACACATGACATTAAATCTATTAGTATGGCTGTAATAAATCAAATAGATACTTTGAAACTAAAATAGAATGTGTTACATAGTATATTTACAAATATTAGGTTCGTGACTCCTTGGTTTAAGGATTAATTTGACTATGCCCTATTGTCACGGCCCGGCCTCTAATGCCTGTGTTGTGACTACCCCAAGACCACCTTCTATAGGCAAGGGGCTCACGACAAGCAACGAAAAGCATATTCACTAAAATCGGGAAAGAATTGCCTTTATAACTTGTAAACACACACAAACAAACACAAAGAAATATATGAACACAAGTAGACTATATAGTAAACCGGGTGTGTACATTAAGAAAAAGGGGCAAAATTCAATCCCAACTAAAAAGTACAAGAACACTGAAATGTACAAGTAAACTGAAATAGCTCATGTGAACACTATCCATGGATCCCACTTGAAGGGTAGGTACAGCTCTCAAAAGTTCATCTCTACGGTATGCCTCATCTAAGGTCCACAAATGAGCTACCTCCTGTCCTAGTAACCTTGTCCTCAGTTAGTGTTATTCATCATCTGCACCAAACACAATAGGGTGCAGGCATTTCCCATTCAGGGGTGAGTATAAAGATACTCATTAGGGACCAAGAGACCCTCAAGGTCACAAAAAATCCACAAAGGATAAACCAAATAGAAAGAATTCAGCTTACAACCCTACTTAGGTATATGCACATACATATACCTAAGTTATCAAGTAAGCCCATCTCAATCTAGAGGAAACACGAGGTCCAACTCAAAATCCCAAATCTCAACTATTCAACAAAGGAAGGATTACCACGATTGTAAGTACCATAAAGGTACGCTACACAAAATAATACAACCAAGGTATTACTATGAAGGAAAAGTACCACATAGGTATACCACATAGAAGAATACCACCAAGGTATCACCACGATGGTATAGACCACAAAGGAACAGACTCATTTCACACTAGGTATAACTTAGGTACAGTAGTAGAGATGATTAGATGTAAATACTATTTTATCTTAATCTGTTTAAAGGAAGACCCACGTAGGATCCTAATTCATCATCAGACCCAAAGAGGATCATAGTACATCGTCAGACCCACACAAGATCCTAGTACCTTATCAGACCCACAAGGGATCCTAGTACTTCATCATAACCACACAAGATCCTAGTACCTCATCAGACCCAAATAGGATCTTAGTAGATTGTGAGACCCACACAGGATTCGAGTACCTCGTCATACCCACACGGGATCCCAATACATCTTCAGACCCACATAGGATACTAGTACCTCATCAGACCCACACATGATCCTAGTACATCGTCAGACCCACACAGGATCCTAGTACATTGTGAGACCCACACAGGGTCCTAGTACATACTCAGACCCACACAGGATCCTAGTACCTCGTTAGACCCACACATGATACTAGTACATCGTCAGACGCACACAGGATCCTAGTACATCGTTAGACCCAGGCAGTATCCTAGTACCACGTTAAAACCACACTGGATACTAGTATATCATCATAACCACACATGATCATAGTACATCGTCAGACCCACACTGGATCCTAGTACATTGTCAAACCCACATAGGATCCTAGTACATCATCATAGCCAGATACAGGGTTCCCATACTAAGCTCGCTTGTCTCCGGGAGGGTTCACTCCTCAAGAAACTGGTCAATACTCCAACTACCATGAAGTCCCATCAAGATGTTTCCCAAAGGACTGCCATGTAATAGGGTTCTCAATGGAACTGACGTTCCGTCAATCAGACGCCCGGTCTGTAAGTTATTAGTCTTTTAGTCCCGAGGGCCCGGTTGGATTCATGCTCGATCCAACCCGACAATACCCCAACTTTATCCAAATCTCATGTTGGGTATACCAAAAGATCAATTTTGCTCCAAGGTTTTCAGTGTCGTATATGGTTCGTCAAACGGATGCCCAATGCCAATTTTATGGCCAAAAGTATGGGATGGGTAAAAACTGGTTCGGGTCCAGTTCGACCCTGTTAGACCGACCCTGTCCGACCCGATTCAGGTGGCTCTGCCCGAACCACTGGGTCCTGCCTGTGCTGGGTAGCCTGCAAGGCATGGTGGCCATGGAGCAGTTGTCTTCTACGGCTGGCTGGATGGCCAGTTGTCCTCTCTACATAGTGAGGTCGCACGCTTCACATTCACCGATAGTCGGTTGGCCTCCCTTCGTCGTCACATCACAATCTGCATCCCTTCCTCGCCGGGTGGCGCGGACGCGCGCCGCCGTCCCCGTCGTCCGGCTGGCAGCCGCCTTTTCTCTGTCGCGGCTGATGGTCCGCGACCCTTCTCTGGTGGCATAGTCGCGCTACCGCCTTTGTCGTGGCCGGCTGTGGTGCCGATCTCCATTATCGTGCCCCACCGGTGTCGGTGGATGTCCTCCTCCATAATTAATAACACACCAACCATGAATAATTGAGGAACGATCGAGCCATTTTTGTTTGACCCGCTCCCTTTCCATTAGTTCGGCAGCAAGTAGATCATAAGGAATAATTCAACATAAAACATGAAAAATAACAAAACCCCAAACTTGGAGGATTTTTGACGTTGAATGGGAGGGAAGGGTAGATGTCGGATGGTCGTTGTTAAAGACATACCACATTAGAGGAGGTGTGTTCTTCATTGGAGAAGATGGTGCGTTCTTCATTGAAGAATATCTTCATTGGGATGTGTTCTTCATTGGAGAGAATGTTCTTCCACAAGTTCTCCCATTCTCCTTTGCCAACCAAATCCCCCCAAAGGAAAGAGGTGCCAATATAATTTAAATTAAGTAGATCAATTAAGTAGGAATAAATAAAATGCTAACACATTTTGTTAAATTTTAGTCGGAATAAAAAAAATTAAATAGGTAGTTGTCCTATTTAATTAATAAGAGCAAGTCCAAGATTTATCTCTAATTAAAGGGGGGTTTTGGTGGTCCCCATTACTAGAATTTAATTTGTGGTGGTTTTCTTGTTCAGGTGGTCCCCACCTCCATAACCCATGTAGAGTGGTTTCAAAATGAAATATAAAATTGTTAAACAATATATTTTTTTTATTCCATGAAAATCACGAAAAAAACATTCACCCTTGACCAAATTCGGTCGAGGAAAAAGTCTCCTTAAGTGAATACTTGTGCTGCATGTTCAATGGTGTCCTTGGATTTCAATTTCGAGCATCAGTTCAAAAGTTACAAAAACCCGCTCACACGATTACTGAATGTACCTGAAAAAATGTTCAGAAATATATTTCGGGTACACCGGGCCTCAGAATCATGCGGCTTAAATTTTTTCTCACTAGTAAAATTCCCATATAATTAAAAAAAATACATGGAAATTTCAGGTCTTTACATTCTCCCCACCTTACGGCTTTATGTCCCCAAAAGTCACATCAAAAAACTAGGAAAACAAGTGGGGGTACTGAGCACGAATTTAAGCCTCCCACTCCCATGTTCTCTCTTGTAGGTTCTCGTGCTGCCGAGAAACACACACAAGAGGTATCGACTTCCCATGAAGTACTCGCTCCTGTCAATCCTCAATCTCTACTGGAACCTCTGTAAATGCCACCCCATCATTGACGTCTAGATTGTCATGGTCGATGATGTGAGAAGGGTCGTGCATGTATCTCCTCAGCTGGGATATGTGGAAGACGTCGTGCACCCGGTGAAACTGAGGGGGACGTTCTAGGAGGTAATCCACCTTGCCAACTCTGCTGAGAACCTGGAAGGGTCCATGGAACCTCAAAGGTAACATTCCACATAGGCCAAATCTCTGTAAACCTCATTGAGGTGAGACCCGTAGAAAGACGTGGTCGCCATCCTTGAACTCCCGAGGTCTCTGTCTCCTGCCAGCAAAAGACTTTTTCCTGCTCTTTGCAGTCTTCACCAGCTCTTGGATGATATGCACCTTCTCTATGGTAACATGTACCATCTCTGGTCACATGAGTGATGACTCCCCTGGGTCTGTGCAGCACAAAGGCGATCTTCAAGGTCGGTCATACAAAACATATAAAGGTGTCATCCCAATGGTGGAGTGATAGATGTTGTTGTATGCTAACTCCACCAAAGGTAATTGATCCTCCCAGTTGTGACCAAAGTCTAGGACACAAGTATGCATCATTTCCTAGAGGGTCTGAATGGTCTTCTTTGTCTGACCATCTGTCTGAGGATGGAAGGCAGTTCTCAAATGAAGCTACATCCCAAAAGCCTCCAGCAACACCTTCCATTGCTAGGAAGTGAAACATGTATCATGATCGGAGGCAATCGTCAATGGTACTCCATCTATCCGCACAATCGCTTTCACATTGGGGCATCACAAGCCATCTACAGAACCCTTCTCTCTGATCGGTAGGAATTGGGCCGACTTGGTGAGTCGGTTGATGGTCACCCAGCTAGAATCATTACCCCTAGATGTACATGGATGTCCTATCACGATGTCCATGGATATCCCATACCACTTCAACTCTGGAACCTCTAAAGGATGAACCATGCTTGCTGGTACCTGATGCTCCACCTTCACTTGCTGAAAAGTGAGGCACCGAGAGACTAACTCTGATACTACATTCGTCATTCCTAGCCACCAGTGTTGTCATCAGAGGTCCTGGTACATCTTCACCACTTCTGGATGTACCGATAGAGGAGATGTTTGGAACTCCCTCAACAATTCTTCTCGAAGTGCACCGGTACCATGGTACATCCTCTAAAGAGAATGAAATGCTCCCCACCTTCAAAAAATCTATCAGGTGTCTGTCATTTCGATATCTAAGCATGTCCAGCCTCACAGTCAATATCCCCACAATGTGCCTCCATGACTCGCTAAAGAAGCAGGGGAGTGAGTGTAAGAAACTGAAGAGAAGCTGTTCCATCTCGATCCACAAAGGTTTTCTGCAAAGCAGCCAGCTGCTCTGCAGCCTTGCCTAGCCATTATATACCATATCTCTTGTTGAGTGCATCTTTTACAACGTTTCCCATCCCATGAGTATAGACTATCTCAAAATCATATTCCTAGAGAAACTCAAGCCAACATCGTTGTCTTAGGTTCAGGTCTTTATGTGAGAAGATATACCTGAGACTCTTGTGATCTGAGTAGACTGTAAAATGCTCACCCATCAAGTAATGTTTCCACATCTTCAAGGTGTAGACCATTGCTGATAACACCATTTCATGGGTAGTGTAGTTATGATCATTTTGTCTCAGCTGTTGAGAACTGTATGTGATCAATGCTCACTCCTACATCAGGACACATCCTAGTCAGGTCCCTAATGCGTCACAGTAAATCACATACCCAACGCCCACCTCGGGAAGCCTCACGATGGGGGCACTAGTCATCCTCTGCCTCAGCTCTTGAAAACTCCACTGATGTCTCTCTAACCAAATGAGGGGTTTCCCATTCTTTGTCAAAGATAAACAAGGTGGTGAAACTTTGGATAAATCTAGCACAAAACTCTGGTAGTATCCATCCAAACCTAGGAAACTTCGTACCTCCGTCACACTCTTGGATGGCTCCCAAGAAAGTTCCAACTAAATCTTCACTGGATCCACTGCAACTCCAGCCTCAGAGATGACATGTCCCAGAAAGTTATCTTTTTAGATCCAGAACTAGCAATTCGAGAGATTACCATAAATCGGGTGCTCTTGGAGTGTGTCCACAACTATCTGCAAGTGATAGGCATGCTACTCCTTAGTAATCAAGTAGATCAGAATGACATCAATGAAGACTACTACAAAGAGACCACGGTATGGCTGAAATATCATGTTCATGAGTCCCATGAACACTTCTAGTCCGAACAAACCCTTTCCCCTGTAAGTCTTCCAGATGTACCTGAAGCTCATGAAGCTCTGCGGGAGCCATCCGATACACTGGTGTGGATATTAGTGTCGTCCTGGGGTACAGTTCAATGTAAAATTCCACCTATTTACAAGAAAGTAGACATGAAGCATCATCTGAAAAAGACATCCATGTGCTGGTCCACCACTACATGATATCTAGGACTCTCTACATCAACTTCTCTGAGGGTAAGGCTAACCAACTGATTAGTGATCAGCTGCACTCACCTCCGGGTAAATATGTCCTATGCAGCAAAGGGTCCTTATTGCCAGTGAAGGTAATCCTAGTCTCATATGTGCGGACACACCACACAATTCACCTAATACATTCAATATGAGCATGGACTATAGATAACTGGTCCATACCCAAGATGATGTCGTAAGGCCTCGACGCTGCTACTATGAGATCCCTACTAAAGCTCTCACCTCCTAGAGTAAGCTCACATTGTCGGCACCAGTGTGTAATCATTGAATCGGCACCCGTATGAGTCTTTATCCATAAGGATCAAGCCAACAACTCCATCAAAATCTCCGAGCTCCGAACAAGGGTAGTGGAAATAAAAAAAATGACTGACACATATGTCTATAAGTACTGCATCAAATATAAAGTAGACACAGATTGTACCTCATACCATCTCCAGACCACCATGGTCATAGGCCTCAGCTTTCTGGAGCTGAGATCACCCCTGTCCACTTGCTCCCTGTGGTCAGGGTGGACCACCTTATTGTAGTGGCAGTAATATCTCAAATCATCATGCACTGCCAACTTCACAGCCAGCTCCTTTGCCATGTCTGCCTGCTCCCTGTGGACCTCATCGGTTTAACCTTTGTCTCTGCCTAGGCGGTCCCTCGACTTTTTGCTGATCATCCGTATGGTGGGTTAGATAGTCACGAGACATGTGACCCTAACCACTGCATGTGAAACACTACTTTTTTGTCGCATGACTGACTCTGTCTCCGGTGCCCCCAGCACAAACAATCGTGAGTCATGCAGTCATCCACCAGTAGGTATATCCCTCTTGGACCTATATGAAATCTATCAACTACCAGCTACAGAAGGCTCTTCTACATGACATTTGGTGGCGGGTCTTGCTTTTGGAGATTGGTCAGCAGGAAAACTATCTACTAAGAGGGCTCTCCCTAACACCCCTACATGCATCGAGATGCTGAGAGAAATCATTGAAGCCCTGATCTCCTGCCTGAGTCCCTTCTCGAAGGTCTGGACCCTAAAGAACAGGTCACATACCATATCCGTGGAGTAGCATGAGAGGTCGGTGAACCTCGCTGAGTACCGAGCCACAGTCTTGTTTCCCCGCTACAGATGACGAAGCTCTTGTATGTGCACTGCGTGAAGAGTTGCTGGGACAAACTCTGCCTGAAACATGCTCTTGATGACTTCCTGGAGAAGCGTCACCTTATCGTGAACCTGGATCATCAAGCTCCACCATCTTCTTGTTGTTGACTATAGAAGACTAGTGGCAAGGATCAACATAAGATCAGTTGGTGTCCCTACCAGTCAGAAGACTCTCACCAAAACCTCCAACCAATCCTTAGCTACATGTGGGTCTGTTTCACCCCGGAACCTCAGTGAACTCTGGTGCTGGAACTCATACAATGCTGTCAAGTGGCGTTTACCCTATACTATTAGGTCTGGTGGCATCAGTGGCCCAACGAGTAATGGTACTGCTAGTACCTCCGCTGGGGCCTCTACTGAATGAGGGGCCTGCACCGAAGCCTCCTCGCTCGGTGGGCTATTAGTGTGTACTATACCCAGAACCCTAGCTGGTTATCTATGTGGAGGCATCCTGAAAAAAAAAACAGGTGTGTCACAGTCAAAAAGTTATACCTTGTGAGCTAACTCAAATAGATAACAAAGAAAACACTTGAAAACACAAATGAAATCAGTGTTTTCATGCACTGAGTTGGAAATATGAAGTCAGGGTCCATGTGTATGGATACGTCGGCCGCCGCAACAACACTGGAATCCCTAAACTGATAACCACACTCACTATAAATAACACTATTGATGTTAAAAATATCAAAGTCCAATGTTGAATAGTAGAACCGACTCCTCTGATACCAATTTGTCACGACCCGTCACCTGGGGCCTGTTTCATGACTACCCCAAGCCCGCCTTTCATAGGCCAAGGGCTGGCGACGAGCACTGAAAGGCGTATTCCCTAAAACCGGAAAGGCATTGCCTTTATTACTTTCAAACACACACAACCAAGAAAAAAGAAAAATATGAACACAAGTAAACTATAAAGTAAACAAGGTGTGTATGGTAAGAAAAAGGGGCCAGAATACAATCCCAACTTAAATTAAAAGAAAAAGGAAAAGTAAAAGTAAACAGAAATAGCTCTTATGAACACCCAACAATGATCCTACCTAAAGGGGAGGTACAAATCTCGAACAGTTGTCTCTATGTACTCCTTGTCAAAGGTCCACCTCCAAGATACCTCCAGTCCTGGTACCCTCATCTTCATTCAATGTTTTCTATTGTCAGCACCAAACACAATAGGGTGTGGGCATAACTCATGCAGGGGTGAGTATAATGATACTCAGTAGGGTCCCCGAGACCCTTAAGACCTCACAAAATCTAGAAAAGGTAAACCAATCTGCAAGAATTCATCTAAAAACCCTACTTATGTATATTCCCATATATATACATAAGTTATCATGTACGCTCATCTCAATCATGAGGAAACACAAGGTCTAACTAAAAATCCCAAAGCTCATCTGTTCCACAAGGAAGGATTACCACGATGGTAAGTACCACAAAGTTACGCCACATAGAATAATACCTCCAAGGTATTACTACGAAGGAAATGTACCACACAGGTATGCCACATAGTAGAATACTGCCAAGGTATCACCATGATGGTATAGACCACAAAGGTAAAAATTCAGCTCACACTAGGTATAACTTAGGTGCAGTACTAGAGGTGATTTGATGTAACAACTAATTCCTCTTACTCTATTAAGAGGCATACCCACGTACAATCCTGAATCATCATCATTCCCACAGAGGATCGTAGTACATCATCAAACCCACATAGAATCCTAGTACAAAGTCAGAACCACACAGGATCCTAGTACATCATCAGAAACACACAGGATCCTAGTACCTTGTCAGAACCACACAAGATCCTAGTACATTGTCAACCCCACGCCAGATACTAGTATGTCGTCATACCCACACCGGTTCCTAGTACTTCATCCGACCCACACAGGATCCTAGTACCTCATCTGACCCACACAGGATCCTAGTACATCGTCAGACACACACATGACCCTAGGATCATGTTTGGGTCTGATGAGGTTCTAGGATCCTGTGAGGGTCGGACGATGTACTAGGATCTTGTGTGGGTCTAAAGATATACTAGGATCCTATGTGAGTCTGATGAGGTACTAGGATCCTAGTATATCTTTAGACCCACACAAGATCCTAGTACATCGTCAGACCCTCACAGGATCCTAGAACCTCATCAGACCCAAACATGATCCTAGCACCTCGTCAGACCCACACATTATACTAGTACATCTTCAGACCCACACAGGATCCTAGTACATTATTAGACCCACATAGGATCCTAGTACATCCTTACAGCCAACTACAGGGTTCTCGCACTAAGCTCGCTTGTCTCCGGGAGGGTCCTCTCTTCAAGCCACTAGTCGATACTCCAACTGCCATGAAGTCCCATGAAAAAGTATTGTGACAACCGGGTCCCAGTGACAGCACATCCACCCCGCCTTAACATGGTTGTCGGGTCCTGGCCCACCATGTACTACTAGTTGCCCCGCAGGAATGGGGGGCCCACCCTAGGGTCCACCCGCATACCCAAACGGGTCATCTGACTAATGACAGTCCCCACAGGCCAACACATGTCCTTTCCAGTGTGCTTTGTCCTCACTCACACACATCCTGGGTAACTTCCCAGAAGGTCACTCATCCTGCTCACTACTCCAGGCCAAGCACGCTTTACTGTAAAGTTCTAATCAGATAGGCTCCCAAAAAGGAAGGTGCACCTTGTTGAGATGAGTCATATCATTTAGTCATTTAACCCTTTATCATTTGGGGATATTACAATCAACCCCCCTTTAGAGCACAACGCACTCGTTGTGGGCCCTACATCTCAACCCAGGCAGTGCACCGCACTTAAGGCTGGGTACCACCTCTGATACCAAATGTGACAACCGTGTCCCAGTGACAGCATAGCCACCCCGCCTTAACATGGCCGTCGGGTCCTGGCCCACCAGCTACCACTAGTTGCCCCACAGGAACGGGGGGCCCACCCTAGGCTCCACCCGCATGCCTGAATGGGTCATCTGACTAATGACTATCCCCACAGGCCAACACATGTCCTTTCCAGTGTGCTTTTTCCTCAATCACACACATCCTGGGTAACTTCCCAGAAGGTCTGCTTTGTCCTCACTCACACACATCCTGGGTAACTTCCCAGAAGGTCACCCATCCTGATCACTACTCCAGGCCAAGCACGCTTAACTGTGGAGTTCTAATCAGACAGGCTCTCGAAAAGGAAGGTGCACCTTGTTGACATGAGTCATATCATTTAGTCATTTAACCCTTTATCATTTTAGGATGTTACAAGTATCCCAATGGACCTCGATGTAATAGGGGGGTCAACACAACATACGATGCGTCAATCGAACGCCCGATCTGTAAGTTATTAGCCTTTTAGTCATGTTGGCCTGGTTGGAGTCGTTCTCGATCCAACCCGAAAGTACCCCAACATTATCCAAATCTCAAGTGGGGAATACCAAAAGGACTAACTTGCTCTAAGGTTTCTGGAACCACAGTGGGTTCGTCAAACGGACACACGCTGCCAATGTTATGGGAAAAAGTATGGGATGGTTCGAAACTGGTCCAATTCCGGTCTGACCAGATCGGACCGACCCGACCCGACCTGCTAGGCCTAGCCCTACCCGCTGGGTCCATCCCAGCCCATGCAAGGAATCCCGCGGAGCGGAGTGGCCATGGTGAGGCGGGGCGCCGTGGTGCGGCGGTCCGCCGCGGCTAACCGGATGGCCAGCTATCCTCTCTGCACAGCGTGTTCGTGCTTCGTGCCTTCTCCAGTGGCTGGCTCGATCGGCCATCCTACCTTTGTCACCGCGGCCCAAGTCACGGCCCTTCCTCACCGGGCGGCGTAGATGTGCACCGCCATCCCCGTCGTGTGGCCGGCCTCCACCTTTGCTTTGTCACGGCCAACGGGTCGCTGCCCTTCTACTTTTCACGGTCGCACTACCACCATCATCGTGGTCGTTCGTGGTTTCGGCTGACATTCCCATGCTCCACCAGTGTCGGTTGATGTCCGCCTCCATCGTGAATAACACACCAACCATGAAGAATGGCGGAGGGATCAGTCTGTGTTCATTTGGCCCACTCCCTCCGTATTAGTTCGGTTGCAGGCAGATCATGAGGATTAATTCAAAGTAAAACACGAAGAATAACAAAACCCCTACCTCGAATGTTTGTTGAAATCGATGAGGATGGAAGTGAATACGTTAGTTCTTCATTTTGAAGACATCTCACGTTGGAGGCGGTTCATTCTTCGTTGGAGAAGGTGGTGCGTTCTTCATTGAAGAAGATCTTTGTTGGGAGGTGTTCTTCGTTTGAGATAATATTTGTCCAAAAGTTATCCCCTTCTTCATTGCCAACCAAATCCTCTCAAAGTAAAGAGGTGCCAATATAATTTAAATTAAGTAGATAAATTATGTTGGCACAGGTAAAATGCTGACACATTTCATTAATTTTTAGTTGGCTCCAAAAAAATAAATGGGGAGTTGGGCTACATAATTTATGGGAGGAAGTCTAAGATTTATCTCCTATAAAGGGGGTTTGGGTGGTCCCCATCACTAGAATTTAATTGGGTGGGTTTTCTAGTTCAGTTGGTACCCATCCCCATAACCCATTTAGAGGGGTTTCAAAAATAAAAAAATGTTAAGAATTTTATTTTTCTTATTCCATGAAAATAACGAAAACTAACTTTTACCCTCGACCAACTGCGGTCGAGGAGAAAATATCCTTAAGAAAATACTGGCACTGCGAGTCCAACAGTATCCTCATATTTCAACTCTGAAAACCAATTCAAAACATACAAAAACCCGCTCACACATTTACAAAATGTACCCGAAAAAAAGTTCATAAATTATTCTAGGCACACCGGTCCTCGGAATCACGCGCCTTTAATTTTCATGGACTCATAAAATTTCCATATAATTAAAAAACTTTACACGGAAATTTTGGGTCTTTATAACTATATGTGGTTTCTTATAATTAGTTTTCCCTGTATGATACAGATTTTGTAGGCATTCTTCTTTATTATCAAGCTCTACGGGTTTGGGAAAACACAAACAAAAAAATGCAGATTACATTGAGGGATGCCGGGTAATGTTTTATTAATATTACAAATAAAATAAGCATGGCCATAATAAAAAATACTTGTAAATTACAATTCATGTGAATTTCTTAAAGTGGAAAAACCGTGAACTATACACTTTGGGGTGAATATACAGACCATCTCAGTACACTATTGGTAGGAAAAACAACAAGTGAAATTTTAGTTATTCAACTGGTTCGTGAAAAATGATTATCCATTATGTTTTCCCATTAAACACATCTAACATAATATTATATTACAATGTTAATAATATTATGTATTAAAATTCACAATAATTTTTTATGACATTGAGAACAAAATATAATTTTCACTTATTTCAATGCAACCAAAATTCTCTTAAATCTAGATTTTTATGTCTTGTGATTCCTTAAAGACATGTAGTTGAACTATTCCACATTGAAAATTTATGAAGTCTATCTTTAATGTTTTCTTAGTCACTTGAGGTTTCTAGTTAAACGTGCTAAATAATATTTATGTATGTATTTATATTACTTAAACTGTCTTCATGACATTCATGTTTTTTACAATACTCTATATTTAAACATATTTTCCTTAATAGATTCATTGTATATAATTTGAAGTTTGTTTAAAACTAAAATAAAAGTATTCAAACAAAAAAATGTATAATGTTCTGGTGTTAGTTGCTCCTCTCTATGCAACCGACATTCTTTGGAGAATAGGAGAAACATTGAACAGATTACAACTTGTATTGAGGTAACATGTGATAATTAAAACAACATTGAAATATTTTCCCAACACACATCTTTGAAAATGTTTGTAATGTTTTAACTGATTTTTCATCATTATTATTTTACAGGTATAAAAATATACCATCTTAGTAATAGTTATAAAAATACAAAGTCATTACAACTGGTATTATGAATCGTGTCATTCAGGAAAAATTTAGGTATCCTCCTTTAATGCAAAGGAAAACTGCCCAAATTGTGTTGTAAGTCCAATGTTAACTTTACCAAAGTAAGATTCATAGTTAATAATTATGAAAATAGAAGAATGTTTAATTAATTATAATTTCTATTTTCTTACCACTTTTAGAGTACTATTAATTCAATGTATGATAATTTCCCAAAATATAACTCACTATCCTCTTAAAATACATGCTACTTCACAAAATTTAAGCTAAATACATGACATATTATTATAAATACTGATTATAGCTTCTCGTCACTGATGTTACTCGTTGTATGTCTATTTCACTACTTGAGAAACAAGTGATGCAATTTGAACCAAATTTATCATCCACGCTTATAAATAATCTTATTTATGTGCGTTTTTAATAATTTCTTTTTTTATTTATCAACCTTTCTATACATTGGTTGAAATCCCTTTATCTAATGAAGTCCAATGATGAAATTGGTTTTCCAACTAATTTGAAAGTATTCAAATATAAAAAGATGCAAATGAATATTGAAATTTCAGATTAAAACATCCAAAACCAACATTTTCCCTTTGAACAAAATACATTCAAGGTACTTTTTGCTACAGATGATGTGCACATGATAAAAGATTATGACAATCATGCAAAGGAAAATGAGGGCTGGTTTAGAATTTTATTTATATAAGTAGTCCAAGAGATGTATTTTAGACATTATTTTTATGAAATATTTTTGTAAACTATAAAATTCAATAATGACTTATTAATTTCATTCAATATTGTCTTATAGACTACGAACCAAGAATCAAGAATCAGAGAAAAAAGACCTGATATAGTTGACACCTCTTCTTCAAGCCCTCTAAATTTGGTACAAATTTATAATGTCTAATCTAATTTAATGTTTTTATAATTTCATTAAAATTACCATTTATTCTATCTTGTTTTCCTAGCTAAAACATTTAATGTACATAAGTTCATTTTGACAGTTCTATAATGGAAATTCATAATATATGTGTAGAAGAGTTTACTATATTTCTCTGAACAAGTAGGTGACCCTGAAATAATGAGTATTGAAACAAATTCAAATTTCTCAATCACACAAAAGGATGAAGTTCATGTTCAAATACTATCTTCCTACTTTACAAAAAAGTTGAAATATGAAAAGCTAGACTGAGACTACAAGTGAGATTATGAAAATTAATTATCTTTTTTTATTTCAATAATACAAGATGACATAAATATAGAGATGTATGCCAACTATGTCATGTACTACACTAGATTTTTTAAATTAGTATTCCCAGTCTAAATAGACCCATCACACATGTTGTGTAATAAGCCAGTATTTAGTTTTTGTTTCGTTTTTCGTTCTGATTATATTACCTTATACTATTCATGTTCTACTTCATGAAAATGGATTATAGAATAAAGGATTAGAAGAATTTTGATTGTTTCCTTTAATTTTTTGTGACAATATTTGTTTCGTTAATGGTTGATGGTAATTGATGTCAACACACCATATGAATGAAGTAATTACCATTAATTTTCAATTATATAAATAAACATGCTATTATTTTCTTATGGGTGTATGATTTTCAATTATACCATTACATTATGTGATGTTTCTTTTACAATTTTTTTTTACCTTAATCCTAGATGAATCTATGGGTTCTCATGTTATGGTTTTCATGGTAGAAATCTGAATGAGCTTAACAAATAGAAACTTATAGGGGGAGTGTTTCCTTTAAGATTTTTCGGTCCTTATTTGTCTTTATTAATGAATTTTGGTAATGTTTCATTACCCATATTAGTATATATGGCTGAAATTTGTGAAAAATACCTTCTCTAGACTTACAATACTTTTCACTATATTGATATGTCAACATTCCTGCAATAATATTATGCTTAGTTCTTTCTTTGCTAAAGGAATTTGATTATATGTCATATTCTATGTTATTTTTCATAGAAGTTGAATCTATTTTAACTTATTTACATATCCTATTGTTTTCCTATTTATAAATTATGAGGCATAACTTTATTACATCAATTCCATTTTGAACTTTTCAGGTAGAAGATCAACCACATCAGTAGGTTAATTCAGTTATTGAAACTTTTTAGTGCATTAATTTTTTTGGATTGCAGTTGTGGGAAATATCTTTAGACACCATAGTAAAATATGTTATGCAGTCAACCCCACTACCCAAGCACTCATCAAGGGATGTTGTTTCTGCTAAATAAACCTTTTACGAGTGAAATTTTGTATTTTTGGATTCTTGATCTATATAATCCAGGACAATGACCTTTTTTATTATTCACTACCAGCAAATATAAATGTGTTAAATTTTCACATTAGTTAACAACATTTCAAATTTAAAAGAAAATAGTTCATATATGACTAATATTATAAGAAAATATGTATATTTAGGTATTCATTAGATAACTTTTACTTTAGTGATGTATATGGGTAATCAATTTAGAAAAGAAGTATATTTATCTATACTTAATTATATATAACTATTTTATATTGTATATTTAAAATAAGAAAATTATTGTATAAATGTATATATAATATAGCTGCATTTTTATTAGTGAAATAATTTATGAACTTATTTTCCAGTATTTTCTATTTTATAAAACAAACTTATAGAAAATTTTGATTTTTAATTAATTGATTATGCCATGTAAATGCACGATTCGGGTACTGGTTTCATAATATTCTTTGAATAATAGTTTTTTGGAACAATCTATTGAGTATAGTGATGATGAATATTTATATTATTTTGATAAGGAAGATTAATTTCCTTAGATATTTGATGAGATAAAGGCTTATGTTAAATAATGCGAATGAATGTATTATAAAATATAAAAAAATATGAAAATTGAAATCATTTTGATGAAACAAAATTAAATTTTAATAAGGGTGGTATTAAATGGACCGAAATAAGTAAGGTGAATAGAAAAAATTTATCAAAGATGGATAATCTCATAATTTAGGTGAAGAGATTAACCACTAATAAGAATGTTAATAGATAATCTATTTATTTTGGAAATTAGAATAACAAAAGTGATAATGAATTAATTTCCTATGAATGTAAAAATGTAAAGAATGTATCATTCTCACAATATAATAAAAATTTTAAAACTAAATTCTAATATTTAAATAAAGAAAAATTGAATATCCATTTTTACTACTAGAAAATAACATTTTGGTATATTGTATGGGTTTTTGAGGCTATATAAAATCTTGTCATTCAAACATAGAAACAACCAAAACATCATTTTATAAACCAAATTAATTTGTTCCTTATCAATAAACATTTGACACTATGTCTCTAAGAAGAGGTAATTGGAAGAAAAACTATTCACTAAATAGATTTAAATATTTCATAGGGACTTTGAACCATATCTCAATAAAACATACAACTCATGAGCATCTAAGTCAAAATCAAATTTAGGTTCCAAAAGGCATGTTTAAAAACTTTTTTTGAAAAAAATATGAACTATCATATGTGGACCATACTTTTGAATATTTAAATTCAATCTATATCAACAGTTGAATACCTGTCATGTGTACCAGGTATATATTTCTATATATTAACAAAAACATACTCTATTTTTGAATATACTTATTTTTATGTACATAATTTTTAAAAAATAACTCTTAAAAAATTATTTATGGGGACCCATAATTTTTATTTGGACAAATTTTATATACATTTTATTATTTCTATTTTATGTCACTTTTAATGGATGATATGAACAAGTTGAAGTTAATTTTCTAAAAAAACATTTGATAAACATGATAAATCCATGAACAAGGTAGACATCTTATATAATATTTTTATGATTTTAAAATATCATTTTAATATTATTTTTAACAAAATATAGAATTAACCAACTTCTTTTTTTTTCTAACTGTCATATTTTTATAATCACTTGATAAAAAATTTATTTTTTTGAAAAAATATAAATTTTGACATATTAAATTTATACATTTATATTTTTTGATAAAATATTTTTTATTAATATAAAATTAACTTATATCACAAGAATATTTATGGAACATATGATATGTATGACTATATATAGATTAGTGGTTCTAGAATTTCCCATAAATACCTTTTTTTCATAGTTCTCTTTTTTTTGTATTTACAGTGAGGAGATTCAAAGTATTAGTTTATAATTTTTAGAGTTTTTTTCTCTTTCTTATTTTTGAATGGATTCTGCAAATATGGTTCTTTAAAAAAAATATTTAAAAAAGTAACATTTCATTTTTTAAGAATAAACCACAATAATCTCTGTTAAATGAATTTTTTCATATATCCATGGATGTGAGAACCTTGTGATAATATGTAATTATCATGAATAATTCAATCCTTTCTTTATCTGAGAATGTTTTTATAAACATTTTATTGAGGGTGGAATTTAAAAAATAAATATTTTATTCTATTTAATTGATTTTTATATTTATATGACATATTTGGGGTATATAATTGAATATCATCTTGATGGTGAATATTTTTTTGTTCAAAAAAACACATAATGTCATTAGGAATATTTTTGAAAATAAAATAAGATTATACTCTTTATAAATTTTGTAAAATGAACTATTTTTCATGAGGGAAATATTTTGTTTCAATGTGTTTTCCTTCATATCTAGAAAGGTGATAAATATAAATTAATGATAAAAGATGTTTGTATATTATATTTTTTCAAGAATAAAAAAAATTTCAATCGGTTAATGTGTTTATATGTTTATATTAAAGTTGTATATATGGTTAATGTTATGTTGCAAATTCAACACTATGTGGGAATTTAGAATGATGTTCTTATTAAATTGTTGTTAGAGGAATGTTTTTTATTCATATAATATTAAAAAAATTAAATAAAATCCATATAAATTAGGGAAATTTTCTACAATGAAGCTAGTATAGGTCGTCATAGAAATAAATCATGGTGAGATAATTTTTATATGTTCCCCTAAAAAGAAATAATTTACAGAAGGGAAAATATATATATATTAAAATTGAAATGAAAAAGAATATTGAAATTCAGATCGTCCATAAGGTCATGTAATTTGGATATCAAATCAAAAAAAAATTGTCTTTTCCTAAAAAGTATAAGTCAAATTGATACCCTGTTCAATTGTAATTAAATAAAATAATTTATTTCCTCTAAAATATCCAAATCAAATGAAAAAAAGGAGAAATTAGTATGTGATTAACCAGCATTAATAGACAATGTTCTACCAAGATCTTGTATCAGAATCCTATACCATTGAGATATTAGGGTTGTGGGTGATATTTTAAATAAATCCTCTTTTCCCATAAATTATTTTATATATATTTAAAAAAATTAAATATTCTCTTATAATTTCCCAGTGTCATGTAATTTAATTGAATATGAAATGAATCTTCTTCCTAAATTATTTAAAAAATAAGAAGTAAATCATTGGGATTTTTATAATAACAACTCATTATAAATATCTATCCAAGATGTATTTAATGGATAAATGTTTGAAGAAGGTAAATATTTACAACCAATTAATGTTGAAAATTCTTCTACCTGAAAATGTGGAACTCACCCTGGAAACATTGTTGGGGAAAAATAAGAAAACCCAATGATTTTTTTTTACATTTCACCATGATTGAAGGAAATTTGAATTATTAATATGTTATTAATTATGAGTTCTAAAACAAGTTCAACATTTTCCCTTGTCATTTGTAACATGATTCCAGGGTGAATTATATGAGTGGAAGGATAAAATAAATCTAATTCTCATAGACTCTATATCAATTTCATGATCAGTACTCTGCGTAAAAATATGATAAAATCAACTTCAAGGATCATTTAAAATTATTTTTTATGACTTTAAGAATGTTGTTAAATATGAGAAAATATAGGATCGTGATATCAAGTACCTCATAGTCCCAAATGTGAATATGATAATTAAAAATGATGAAACTAATTTTTTTAATGTTCATAAAAATAGAAATGATAAAGTGTATCGTCATAATATAATTGAATCTAAACAAAAGATAAAAGATTATAAAGATTTTACTTTTTCTTTAGAAGAGGTTGTCATGAAAATTTCTTAGAACAAATATTTTTTTGAGAAAACTAGGGAGAATATTGAGAGAATATATAAGATTTTTGATAATACAATCGATAAAATCCCTCAAGAACATTGAACATCTATGTTTTGATAAATATTTACACTAAATTATAATTATTCTAATAAAATATTCAATTACAATTTTTGATAACATTTTATATTCATTTAATTAACATATTTTTTGTTTTTTTTAAAATGTACTACTATTTATACATATACAGCATTAATGTTTTAATTTCTAAATTTTTTCCTTCTTACCCAAATGAAATCAAATGTTCTTGTGAACTATTTTAGGATCTTATGTCAAAAAACTATTTGAGATAAAGTTATCAATATTTTCATATTTTATAAAGGTAGTTTCTATTTTATTCTTTAATGGATTAAAATATATAAAATTGAGTTTATTTATGATATTTTATTCTTTTTTGTTGTATTACTTTTGAAAATCATAAAGGGTGTAAAATCATTGAAAAATATTGATATTTTGGTAAAAACTAATTTAACAAAGGTAGGGTTTTTGTTGCTTTATTGAAAGAAATGTTTTTAAAAAAAAATTGTGAGAGAAACGAAATTATTTAGATAAATGTGAAATATTCGTGAAAAAATTCATTATGTTTTTATTAATATTGTTTTATTTTCTTGGTGATGATTGATTTTTTTTATTTTTGTTTTTTATTTTCAAACTCGGTTATGCTGTTGAGTTATAGAATCACTTTATTATTACATTTTAAAATCGTATAACACTAATGTTTTAAAAAATATATTAATTTTTTTATGTTATTCTATTATGAATAGAAAAAATACAATAACCATACATTTTAATGATTTTAGTATGAGTATCCAACACACATAGTCTTCTGTCAAGATTATTTATAGTATATTTACAGTAACTACAGTAGTGCGAGATTAACTTTATTAGAAGATATGAAGTTACATTGAGTTCATTGGATTATGAAGAAGAAGTTTATTCCACATTTACTACTAATCCCAAATAAACTATAATCTAACTATGGGATAATTTCATATATAGACGGTCACGTATAAGAGGACTATAAGGGAAATAATAATAAAATGCACTGTTGATCATTCAATTTCATGATGTCTATAAAATCTTATTTCCATTAAATCACTTTTAATTGTATTTTATTTCTGAGTTTTTATGTCAAGGGTTACATTCAGAGGTTTTTTTTGTTAAAATATTATCATTTATTTTATAATTATTTTGTTTTTTCATACTTCAAGATCAATGACCTACATAGAGAAATACAAAGCTTTCATTGTGCGGAATATGATCTACTACTCTAGTTAATCAATGGATTCAATTGAGAAATATAGAACCAAAATTCTAGTTTTTATTAGTGGTCTAATATCATTTGACTAGTTAAGTAAAAGGCTTTTAGGGGATTGGAAGGTAAAACTTTTGATATTATTATTTTAAGAATATATTCAATTAGGTTTATAATTTCTATAGTGATTTTGGTAAAATTATGATTTATAGTATCCTTGGTGGGATGCATTTTTTTAATCTGTACTCTATATTTTATTATATTATAATAGAGGTATAAGTTTCTTTACTTCTTTTATTTGAGTTTTAGATTTTTTTTTGAAGTTCATAAAATTTTAGAAAAAAAACTACAATTACATATTATTAGTCTAATATATTGTGGATTTATAATTGTTTGGTTTTATTAGGACATAATTTTTTTAATACTTAAATTATTGATAAATTGTAAGTCATATTTTATTCTACAATATACCCCTTATATTGTTTACTATACATGGTAATCCTAGAAATATGATATATAGTGTTTTGGTGAGGATCCATCATCTGATATTTTTATAGATTTATAAAATTATTACAATTGAAAGATAGTGGGTTTTTAAGCTTAGGCTATTAATAATAATCTATAAATTATGGGAAAATTTAATCCATATTCACTCCCATTATTATATCTTGATGAAAATGTTTTAATTAATTAAAATTATGAAAAAAAAATATCATAATACAATTATTAGGTATAAAAAAGTTGACTTTAAGAGATGGTGAAATATGGGACAAGCATAGAGAAATGAAGTAATAAGATAAAAAAAATATTTTGATAAATATAAAGATGAAATTTATCAGGCTAAGGATTATAATAATACAATCTAAACAAAATATCTAAAAACTAATGAAATATATTCTTTAAAAAAACATCTTGTAGAATATAATATTAGAATTTTGATATTAACTTACTAACTAAATGGTAAAGTTGGTTTTAAGACACCTTTAGATGATAAATTTGTTTTTGTTGAATTCTAAAGTATAACTTTTGAATAAACTTTCTCCGAAATTTACCACTAAAATAAATACTTCTTGATGTTTTATAAACCATTGAGAACTAAAAAATTTATATATTATACATAATTCTATTATAAGTTATCATTACAAATAAACCTATTTTATACTGAGTATTGAACCATTCTTCACAGAATTTTAGAGCGTGGAAATTAGAAGAAGAAGTTCTCTATGAATAAATTTCACTCTCTCATAACACACCCAAGTTTCATTTATAAGGAGATTTCTACTATTAATCATATAATATATATTAATATTTGGGGTTATAATGTTCTTTCTGAGTAGACCTCTTTACATAAACAGGTCTAGATATTGTGGTCTAAAATTTCCATCAATAATAGGTTGTTTCTTACCAGTGTTAGAATTGTTGTATCTGGTACCTTGTAAATGTTACTATATTATGTCTCAATGCGTTAACCTAAAAAATGTCTATGTATAAAATAATTATTTAGGATTATATCATAATTATTCTAATATATAAAAAGTTACACTCTTATATTTTAACATTTTAATCCCTTTATCATCATTTTTTACACTTATATAGGGTTTCTAGATTTATTTATGTTTTAAAACAATAAATTCTAAGTGTTTTGGGAATAAAATTTTTCTTTCCTAACTTGTATATAGAAATTTTTTATCTATCGTTAGTTTCAATACAAGATAACATTATTTTTTAATAATAACTTATATGACTATCTTTTATGGAACAAGATCGATCCATTATTATGGAAGATAACTTCTATAAGGTTCAATTCCTTTTAATGCATATCCTATATAACTTTTTATTAATTGGAATATTACTTTAAAATTATTACTTCAAAAAATTGAGATATATTCATGGTTTTTATTTTTTAAATTTATCATTTTGAAAGATAACAGAATTTCTTTATAAGAGATTAAGAATATCAACCTATATTTTAAGTTATATGTTTCCATTTTTTTGTAAAATCCATGATGTTATTTTTATTAACAATAAATTTAATATTATGTATAATTTTAACTAAGTACAATGAATAATACTATTAAAATGAAAATTTTCTGTACATTATAAATTATTATTGAAAGATAATATTTTTAGGATAATTTTCATAAAATGCAACAAATTATTTTCCATAGAAATATTAATTTGATTATATATGATGCATGAAACTATAAGATGATAGTGGGATAGATATCTTTATTCAATGGGGAGATAAACTAATTTGAAAATTTATATGAAAATTTATTTATAATATTAATGAGTTCTAATTTACATAATCCTATGGAGTTTAAAATTTCCATTTTTTTAACATTATAACTGTAACTTCATTAATTCTATTAATTATCTAAAAATGGGGTGTAATTTTTACCTTTATTTTTTAAAAGACATATAAGATAATTAAAAATTAATATGGTAAATTTTTACCATATAATTTTCAAAATATTAAATGGGGAATATATATATGTGTATATATATATATTATAGGAATTTATAAGGGCATATACCAATATTATTATATTTAGTTCTATTTAATTTATCTTTTTGATTTCTTTGATTCTTTCATTTTGTGTTTAAATTTATAAAAATTAAAAAAATTGGAGAGATTAAATAATTCTCATTTTCTATTAATTTAGTATATTCTTAACCTTGTTTAAAAATTCATTAATTGAGCTAATTTGTGATGAATACAAAAGGGAGATGATTAGAAAATGAGGTGTAAATTATAGAAATTGAAAAAAATAAATCAATGTTTTTATTTCCTATTATAAAATTAAAAAAACAATTGAAGTTATAAGATTCATTTATATTTATTTAATTTTATTAATATTAACCTTATACCTAATCACTTGGCCATAAATTTTCTCTCTCATCATAAATTATTTTTGAAAACCATAGTTGAAGGGAAATTTTTGATATAATAAATTTTCCTATATTTGATTAAGGAGGAAATGTTTTGAACTTGTTTATTTTTTTATTAATACTGTTTGAAAGGTGGACTGACATGAAAAATATGGATGGATTGAATTTTTTAGAGATTATAAAATCATGATAAGTTTCATTATAACTTTTTAGAATTTTTCTTTTAAGATTGAATTATGCTTTTTTAATTTTCTTATATATGTCGTGTTCATCCAAATGGAGTGACTTTTGGGTTCTATTCTACCTTAATATATTTAATTTAATCATAGTAAACAAGATATAGGTTTGAAGAAATTCAAAATTCTTTTTTGAAGTTCAATTAATAGAAAATTTTTTTATCAATCATATTTTTGGATTAATGTAACTGAATATTTTAATTAAGAAAAAACGATAGAATTTTATGATAGAGATCTTATAGTTTTATTAATACATATATATATATATTCATTGGTTAATTATAAATCATTAAATATTTTTGAAAAGATACCCTAAAATATTAGAATCTGGACATTGATGTTTGTTACAATGAATTATTTTAATTTAGAAGAGGAATTCATATAATATCACCATTAAAATTAATGGTTCATTTATTATGAATTAAGTATAGAATCATCCCATTTAATTTATTGCTTATGATTTTAATCATTTTCTTGTGAACATAGTAATATAATTGTGAGTTTTTTTATTTTAAAGATCTATGTTTTTCTGTTTTAATTATTTATTTATTGGACTTTGTGATCGGTGAGATTCGAATTAGGAATCTATTATTGACTATCATAAGTATTGAGGATGTTCTAGAGAGAGTTAGTTGTATTTTCAAAGTATAATTTTCAATGTAGTCTATGGAATGGACATTAATAAGGTTGAAGAGTATATAAGAGCTAGATAACCAGTATTATGACAATTTTTTCAAATAATATAAAGTGTTATAACTTTAATAATTCTTCTAGTTCTATAATTGATGAAGTTCCAAATTTGGACATTGATTCCTTGGAATAGGGCTTCTAATCCACCTTTCACTTTGGATTAAAAGAAACAAATTCACTGATGGAAGTATTCTGGGAATAATATCCTTTAGGGTTATTTTAATGGTTATCTTATTGTTCATGCATTATTTTTTACATTATTTTTGTATGTTACACTATTTATACTATTTTAATTGGATATTATCTAACTTCAGATATTATTTTTCAATTAAATTTACATTGTTACTCCAATTTTATCAGAAATTATCCATTTTTGTCAAATTGAAAATTAAGTGCGTGGGAATTTATAATTTATATTTTTAATACTATTCACCCCCCAAGTTTCTATGTTATTTGATACCTTCAAATAAACAATAATATTCAATACCAGATAATTGTTTTTAATCTTACCTATAATTTTTACATTCATATGTAATGTTTTTAGATTTTAAATATTTTTTCATTTAAATGTTATCTTCTTTTGGAAATTTTTGTTTTGTATTTTTTTGGTTAAACCATATGTAAAGATTATTTATTTAACATTAATTTAAATAGAATATAGGAATATAACTTGAAAAAACATTTGTGACCACCATCTAAAGAATTAGATCAATCCACTACTATATAAGATATCTAATATAAGGTTCAATTTTATTTATTTATTATACTATATAAAATTTGATTAATTATTATTTTTCTCGACTTTTCATACATATAGGAATGACCACATATTCTTGGTTTTAATTTATCTTTTTGGAAGATAAACATCTTTTTTTAATGGATTTGAATCATCACTCTATATTCTCTATTTCCTATTTCCTATTGTTTGTAAAATTCATAAATTCATTTTAATAAATATATAAGTTACATTTACTCGTATTTTTAGTTTAATTATTTCACTAACTCTATAATAAATTTTTGAATAATTATCTTTTCTCACCTAGTATTTAACAACTATATATTTTTTAGAGAATATATATGAAATAAAACAAAGGGTTCCACATGGAATGATTTATTTGAATTTATACAATACATAAAACTATCTTATGATAGAGGGAGATATATCTTCATTCAAGGGGGATATAAACTATTGAAAAAGTTACAATATTATTTTATTACAAATATTCAGGACTTCCAAATTTTAGAATTGCATATAGAGTTAAATTCTAATTGTTTTTTATTATTTTAACTATAATTTCTTTACTTTTTATTAATTATCTCAAAAAATTTGTTTGAATTTCTAATACATTTTAATCTAGATAGTATTACCATAAATTAAATTTATAACTTTTTACTATAGAATTTATTGAATATCAAAAGGAAATATGTATCTTATAGGGAGTTTTCCAAAATATTGAAGGTGATTTATATATCTATTTATATTTCATTAATTTTTTTTACATTATGCTAAATGAATAATTTTTTGTTTCACTTTTATAAAGCCACAGAGGTATATATTTAGGAATATTTATTTTCCCTTAAATTTGTATGGTTTTACCTTCCATGATAATGATTTATTTGAAATAGGCATTCATGGATACTAAAGTGGAGATATGGGACAAAGGGGGATAAATTAGAGAAATTAGTTGATATAATGTTTTTATTCTTTTAATATATAACTAATTTTACTTATTATTATATATAATATATTGATAAGTATGAATTGAAAATCATTCCTTCATTTTATAAAATATAAATTTTATGGTACAAATATTTCAGTTATCTAAGGTATAGTTTCTATATATTTTTTTCAAAAGTGACCATCCTATGTTTATGAGTTTTTATTTTTTTTATTTGATATTTTAATATAAAATTGTAATATGATGTTTTATTTGGATTTTATATGTTTTATTTTGAAACATCTTAATTGTTTTGGGTGAAAATGGAATGAATTTTAAGTGTACATGGATAATTTAAATATTTTGGTAAACCGTGCACAAACTATTATTCCAGATATGTGAAATCATAGAAGAAATTCAAAAAACAATTCATGTTTTGGAAAACCATGATATATTTAAAATATACAAGTTTTATGATTTTTTTATTTCTTATGTTTTTAAGTTTCCTGTAATATTGTTTGTATCTTTTTTTTGGCATAATGAGGTGTATTTTGGTGTTTTGAGATACATAATGAGTTTTATTTGATTCTATTTTTTACGGACGATTTATTTAAAATAATATTATGTTGTGTTTTATGTTTCATTAATATTTGATTAATTTTTAATGATTAAATTATGTTGTTTTCCTAAAGGTTATTATGTATTTTCATGATTTTTTCCAAGTAAAATGATCATTTTTTCAAAAAAACAATTAGCGTTATATATGAAAAAAATTCACCCAAATGGGTGTTATTTTAAAACAATTATACAAAACATATACAGGATATGGTTTTTTTGTATGCTTAATTTTCTATATGGAATTCCTTGTATGGTTTTGGAGAAATTTTAATTGAATATAAAATGAAATGATTGTAAGAAAAAGTTTGAGTTTTAGGTTTTTGTAGAATTCTAAATTATATTATTCATTATTTTTTAAAATTATAAATCTTATTATATTTGTATAAAAAGGAAATGCTGGATTTTGGAAGTGTTTATAATGTTTTTTCCAATAGATTGTCTCACAATTTTTAATAAAATGTTTCGATTTCAAATTGATTTTATCTAATTTATAATAATTTTATTTTAGGGGTATATTGTGTCTGATAAATTTCTCTAGGACTTTTTAATGTATTTGGTATCACTTTATTGATTGGAATTGGATTTTGTATGTTTGTGTATCAAGTTATCTATTAATTTTTTTGTATTTTTATTTTATTATATACCTTTGAATAATTATAAATTAAAAATGAATTATCTAAATGTTATGATATATGATGTTAGGAAGGGTCAAATTATAGCTGATTCACATTTCATAGGGTCAGTTTTTACATTATTTCCAGTTGTATATTGTGATTCTGGTCATGATATGGTATAAGAGAGGGATTGTACTCAAGAATTCCTGGAGATTAATTAGTTTATAATCCAAGTGGGGTATCTTTCATTATATGTTTGTGAGTACTAATAAAAACTTATTACTTTTTATATAATTCTATATTAAAATAAACCTATAAATATATAGGCTTATTATCTATTTGAGATTATATGCATAAAACATAAACATTAACATAAATCAAAAATTCGTTATTTATTTCTCCATTATGTGATTCTAAATCCCATGTATCTTCTATTACTACTTGATACCCTAGGAAAATACATAAAGAGAAAGGGTAAGATGTAAATCATAGTAATGGAATATAAATTGTAAAGAATAGTGACATGTAATACATATGATACAAGAGGAAAACCATGATAACATAAAATATAATGATCATAAATATTCAAATGAAAACATGGAATGAATAAAGGATCATGGAAACATAGTAATTTGTCAACAACCTATTACAGAAAATCGTAATCATAATTCAAGGATCACTATCGGGAAAACATAAAATATTGTGCTTATTTAGCTAGTCATACACCAAATATAGTATCTCATGAGATGAATTCATTATCCAATGCATTAGTGGATGTATAATATTGGTCACTCCAATTAAATTTATAACATGTACATGTGTATGTGTTCTAAATATTGAAATCAAACACACCATATTATCCCAATAAAAACCCATGAAAATAAAATGGGTTATATAATCTTCTCATAGAGCATAACCAAATGAAAAATTATAAATATTTTCCTAGAAGAAGGGATTAAATAATTCTTCGTAATTAATAAATCAATATGGAATTAAAATTAATGAAAATATTTATCAATTGAATTTATTATTTTAAATATAGTGGATAAGTATGTTTTTAAGTTAACCTCTTATATGGGGTTTTAATAAAAATGGTTATGAATCGTTAAAAATTGTATGAGAAAAATATTGGCCTTAAAAAATTGACAAAAATTTCCTAAAATATAATGTTTTGTTTTATTTTCCAAAATATATTAAAATCAATTGATGATGTGTTTCATGAAAATTAACAAGAATAAGGCTTGTTCCCTTTAAACCAATTTTCATAAAATAAGGAATTTATAATGGAACTTAAATAACTTTTATTATACCTAAAATGATAGATAAATTAAACTTGGTATATCTATAGGTAGAATATACATAGAATATGGAATAATCTCATGAGAAGAAAATAAAGGGAAATGGAAAAAAGGAATGACAGTGTATAACCAAAAACTATATTGGATGGTTCAGAAGGTCCCTTACCTTATGTCCTTGACACATTTTTTATATCTATATGAAATCTAAAATAATAATATTAAGTGTATAAAATACATTCCTAAAAACACATTTTATATATTTTTCATTTATAATTACTCTTTTATGATTTTTTATAATCATTTTACTATAATATTATGATAATGTTCACCTTACTATGAATATTTGTTACACAATTGAATTATCATATTATATTAATTAAAATTGTAAGATATATTTTCAAATAAGACTATAAATTATAGCTGGTATAGATGATATTCATGTAATTATAAATATTTATATATTCACAAAAAAAACATATGCGCACTAAAATATAGATTATTCATTTAGTGTTAATGTTATTATTATACGGTTTGTCCATTTAGGTGGCTTTTTTGACCATTATGAACATATGTGTTTTCATTAGACATTATTAATATTTATCTATTATAGAATATGAAAAAATATATATTATACTTAATTAAATATTTATTAACAATAACATAATAATTTCAACTAGGCATGGAGGTGGTGGTGAAAAATAAAAGTTGTTGTTCTTAGAGGCGATGAACGAACCATAATATGAAAAAAAAAATATTTGAAAAAATTTAAAAGGGATTAGATAATGGATATTAAATTATTATATTAAAATTTAAGCATATTAATAATACAAATTTTCTCTTCAATTTCTTGAAAAATTAAATTTTTATAGGTATAAGAACAAAATAATATAAAAACATTCAGAAGAGATCGTTACATATTCCCTTGTAATCTCACTCTTAAGCTACAACTTAAGGCTCCTTACTTTTTTAATATGATTAAATTATAGATTATATGATGTGGGGAGATGTTTTAGGAGAGATTAGGGTAGATATTATTTAAGTTGTGGATTTTAATGAGTCTGGAAATGTGGTTATGAAGGGTGGTATCTATGTAGGTGGAATGTTGGTATTTTCAGACACAATAATTAAATAAAATATTATTTATTCACATAGTTACACAACACTTGAACTAATATTAAGGGGATTGTGATACTATAGTAAAGGGGATTTTAAAATAACAAAAAATATTTTTGAAACCTCCAAATTTATTTCATATATAAAATTAAAAAACAATAAATATATAGTTTATATATGGTATTTTAAGATTTCATCTTCATATTTCATTTTTTATAAAACATAAAAAAATCACCCCAACCATTTTTTGACATGTTGTTTCAAAAATAAATTTTTATTTTTAAATAATATTATATATATCAGAAATTTAATTTTCATCTATATTTCTCATTTATTAAAAATTTTTATTTTTACAACAGAACAAATTTTACAACCCTTAGATTATCTGGGACTTCATAAAATTATATTTAAATAATTATACATATAACTATTGTTTTATAAATTTATTTATGGAAATAAATTTAACTTCAAAATTTGAAATTTAATTTAATGATTTATTCTAATGAAAATAAAACATATACATTTTATTAGAAATTATAATTATGCTTCATGTCTAATATTTATTTCATCTTGTTAAGATATTAATTTAATTTAACTATGATATAAATTTCTTATATTTTTATTTGTTAAGATACCAAAAATACTAAATTTCACTATTTGAAAACATCATCCATAAATATTAACAATAAAATGGTATCATAGTAAATGTCATTTAATATTGCAAAATAATTTACAGATCAAAGCTATTTATCTATTAGATATAAATCCCCTTATTACACCCTCATAATCATTCAAATTTAGTTGTGTAATGGTGGAAATTTCATGGTATGTTTCAAAAAAATTATATATATTTGTGGTCTCCACTAACTATAACTTCTCTCATATATGAAATCACTCTATAATTTCCTATTGAATCTTTTCTTGGGATTGTTAAAGGGAAAACAATAACAATTATACCTCACTATGATGTTTAGATCAATAAAATTCAAATGGAATGATCCTAGATGTTGAGGTAATTATTTCTCCCTTCAGTATCAATTATCGCACATCATTACCCCTAATACAATCTAATTATTAAAATATACTTATAACCTCTAATTATCCAATGGATATAGTACTCAATTTTCGTATTATAGAAATGAAAATTTTATAATTAATAATTAAGTGTTGTTGGGTTTTACTATATAAGACACGCATAATTTATTCTGAGTGAAATTATTATATATAATTGTATGTTCCATTTCATTCTTATACCTTAAGATATTTAATCCTTGAAATTTCATCTATTTTTATAATTGTGCCTATACTATCCGTGATCGGTATTAGATACTCATTATTAGAGAGTTCATTCTCCAACTTCACCACCTTTTAATTTAGAACATATGATGGATCAAGTATATACTTCATTAATAAGGATACATGGAACATATCATGCACTTGATATGGGTTTTGTGGGTGTTTTGGACGATAGTCCGCCACCCTGATTTTATAATGAATCTCAATGTGGATGATTTATATAGGGCATAGATTTCCCTTCTTCCTAAACCTCATGATTAAAGATACCTACCCCTAAGGTACCCCTCATGGGCTGGAAATGAGGGAAGGAAGATAGTGACTATCAGTATCTAACCTCATATATGCCAGATGTTGGTGAATAGAAACAAGGGTATAATATATATAAAAATGAGAGTCATTACACTCTAAACTAATATTAGTAATGAGTGATAATAATATTTCACAAATCAAATCCTATACCCAACCACATTTTGGGCTTTATCATTGTATTAGAATAAACTATTTCTATTTTCTCTCAGACACCCATCTATCATCACTAAGGAATAGGTATATTATAACCACACAAGCATTTAAGTAGCTTCATTAAATTGCTACTATTAAAATTTCATTATGACTCATGGAAAATTCCATTCCATCTAAACATAATCAAACTGATTCCATTTTTTCACAATATTAGATATTTTTATTATTATAAGAACTAACCCCATCGATTAAAACATTCACTAAAAATTTCCATTTTATAATTCTAGACATTATAGAAAACACCCTAATGTGTGATAGAGGATATGTATAACCATGAACATACAGTTACCTTAGTAGTGGTGAAAGTAATGAAAATAAAAAATCAAATCATACATCCATCCTTTAAATAGATTTACCATCAATAAATCATCCTATATTAAGAAAAATAATCATAAATTCTATCATTAAACCTTTCCATTAAACCTAATTTCATCCCCAATACTTTCTTGAATATCACCATGCACCTCATCATCACTTGTATTAAATGATGCCACAATCATTGGGCCTCAACACCTATTTTTCATAATAAATAACCATCGTAGGATCACATAACATCAAATAGTAAGGATCATATCCAAAGAAACATGAATCATAGAAAATCACAGACAAGGTCAACACGGTAAATTTTCCCTAAAAATAAAGAATTCATCCTTTACATGCAAATAACAAAACATATCTATAAAAATTTATCTTTATAAGAAATAAAAATTATTCTATATTATATTAATTGATTCATCATCATTGGTTAAAACTATGAGTTACCTCTGTCTTTATCTATGTTGTGATATTAAACAATTAAACATCCATTTAGAATTAATTTGATTACAACCAAATTACTAGAAGAATTTTTTATTAAAAATTCCTCTTAAAATTTATCTAGACAACCAAAAAATATTAGATTTATGTTTTATAACTAATTTCTTCAATATCATCATGTTGAACTAAGAATAATAAATGTGATAAAAATAATAACATAGATATTACATGACCTAGTAAATAAAGAGGGGAAATGTTATCAAGGTGGGTGGCATGCGATCACTAACCACAAATCATTATTTCAGTAGTTAGTCTTATCCTTAACTAGGGTTAATTACACCTTCACCAAGAGAAGAAAAAAAATCAAAGCATTATAATTTCATGTAATATAAAAGGAGAATAAATGAATCCCCTATATCAAAATTTCTATGTTCTCTAGGTAAGAACAGAACCATTGGGAAAATCTCAGAATACCTCTCCCATAAAGACTGATATATACCATCAATAAGATCTCACCAAAACCATGCCAGAAATTTCAATAGAAAATCCAATGAACTATAGAGAACCAATTCCAAAACATGGTAAAAAGAAATGGGATGAAAAAAGGTAAAATATACAATAAACTACAAGAAATAATGGTAGAAAACACCTTGTATTTCCACATATTGATACCTATAAGGTTTTGGTGCATTCTGATCAAAAGGGGATTCAAAGGCCTTCAAAAATATCTCTACGGTCTCAGGGTTCAAGATATAAACATTATAAGAAAATTTATTACGAGTGGACATGGTAATTTATAGATATTCCACAAAATATAACACCATGTCTCAACCCCATTGACAATGATGCATAATATAATGAAATAATAAAAACTATGGGGAAGCACAGGGGGCCATATTGCAGCCTTCCTAGTCAATCCAATTCTGAGAACAATCTAGCCATACATGTCAGAAGTCCTATAATCCAAAGAAGTAACCATGGTGAATCTTAAACGACCAAACTACATAATCCATTCCTCAAAAAGAGGATATTCCACAACCAAAGATCCATGATATATCTTCTTCAGATTTAGTAGAACATCTCAATTCCAACCCGTAGACACCAATGTCATTTTCAGCCTCTACAAGATTACTTTCTCAACAATCATCCATCATGGCCTTCCTACCCATAACAACCATGTTTAAAATTTAATAATCCATAAAAAAATTCATTTAAATACCCTACTATATAGTAAAATGATCCATATTTAATTGGAAACCCTTGTAGCACTTCTCCAAGCCATCACGCAATAGTCTACTCTATATTTGATATTTCATCTTAAGTTTCCTTTCCATCCCAAAACACTATTCAGAACATCCAATACCTTAAACAATAAAATAAGTGGAATCTTGGATATAGTAACATACATTAAGATCCTCTCAAACTACTCTCACCCTAGATAATTTATATCCAATCATGGACAGAAAAAAGGGAAAAAAGTTTTCCAAATAACAAACCCATAAGATACTATCAAGGATCTCTCTATAATAAGATCTTAACAACATCACCTAGAGGAAACAATTGTGAAACCATGTAACTACAATAAATATATCCTAAACGCGCACCTAGGGGGATACATATCAATCAATTGAAATTCCCTAGACAAAGCATCAATAAAAAACCATCTTAGAAACTAGATAAACGTAAATAAACAGAAAATTCATACATTTAAAGAGTTGAACATAAAATAGGTTGGTTACTAAGCATGTATCTATGACTCACGTTCCCAAGATATATCCTCCATGAAACTATGTTACCATAAGTGATAAACCAAGTGAATTTTATGTCTTCATGAAACCTTATCTTAGTGGTATTTGGTACCTACAAGTTGATCCTTGAATGTATCATCATCATAAACATCAATCACTCCCCAATCAATGATTGGGGAATCATTATAACGTTATAGTGTAGCTATAACACAAAGAATACATCATGAATCTTGATCATTATGAGGGAATTTATATCTAATTCACCATGGATCCAACACAAAACAACACCTCAAAATTCCTAAAAAAGGGAGAAATATTACTCCCATGAACAAACCTTCACAAACGATGAAGAGGAGTAACCTTCGAAAATAAATGATCCCCATGGTCTAGTTATGTAGATCATCTTCTATGATTGACATAGGACTTATGATGTTACTTCATTAGATTCATCCTCTAGAGAATTACTTAAACCATAACCATTGAAGTTTTCACTAGTTGTGGCCTAAGAATTGATGAATCTTTGATCCATGTTCAACACAAAATAGAATGGAATGGTAAATTGTATAAATCTTCAAATGGATCCATACTGATTAAGGTGTGAACACTACCGTTATAAAAAAAATTGATCGATGGAAGGCTCATCTTTAACAAAACTCTAATATCTATGACACAAGATTAAAACATGTCCTAAATAGTCTATATACTTCCCTCTGTCTGACCGTCTATTTAAAGATGAAAAGCAGTGTTGACAAATAACTAAGATCCAAAAGAATGATGGAGACCCCTCCAGACTCAGGTGTTAAAAAAGTATTATGAAAATATATTTTCATCTTAGAGAATCTATGAAGTCTCGCCACATCCTCTATATATTGTTTTTATAAAACCAAACATGATCTTAACTCCTTAACCACTATAATGTGTGATGATTTCATCAAATAGTCTAGTATAACTGATATAGCATCAAAGCCTCTCTGATCTTGAGGTAAAATGGAATTTAATTCTATCAAGATGTCCTCCCACATCCACTAAGGATCATATAAACGATAGATTAAGCTATCAGGAAAATGGTACTTCACCTTCACCTTATGGAAAACCAAATATCGAGATGCAAATTCTACCAAAACCCACCTCAAACCAAGCCACAAAAACTAATCTTTTTGATCTTATTACACCTTTTAATGCTTGGATAGACCACCAAGGGTGAGATTTAGATCTGAAGGATAACTATCTCACACATTGTCAATGAGGTAAAAAATATCACCATATTAACACCTGTTGTAGTGCATCATTTCATAAACCATCAGATACATCACCAAAGAAAACTCAATTTTTCCATACCTCCACCTCAACATCTCCTAGCTAGTACAAGGCCCCACCATTAACAATTATATAATCTTGACTTTTAGTCAAGAAAATATCTTCAATAACTTTGATGATCCATTCAAGATTATATTTTTAGAAAATTATTTGATCATTCATACATAATATTCATCATTCAATAAAAGTTTTTAACACAAAAAGAGTGTCCGTTTTTTTGAAATAAAAAACTTTTTAAATAAATTATTTCATTTCATGAAAAATATTGATAAATTTTTAATTGACATTATCCTTTATCTTACCCATCCTTATACCTTATGAAAAAAAATTTAAGCATCGGATGATCATATAAAATTTAGTATGGGATATAAAAAAGAATAAATAAATCATTATCCCATGAGTACATGTAAATACATGAATTCATTTTCACAAAGTTATACTTTTCACCCATAAAAAAGAACATTATATTAGATCATTAAATCATATGTTTCATGTAAAACTCCATAGAAAACATAAATCATAAAGGTAACTTATGGAATTAATTTTATATCAAACTGTAGCTATCATGTCTATATAGAGAGAAACCATCATGGTTACATTTCGAATACTCACCATTGTATATTCCTTTAATTTCTTAGGAGAAACCATACTAGTTAACTATATCTCATTACCCAAAATATTAGAGAGATGTTATTTCTTATCCTTCCTTGGATTATCAAGAAACCACCAAAACTTATAAAAAATTAAAAATAACCAAAACATAAGAATAACGCATAAATCTTGTATAATAGAAAAATATGATTTCCACTTTGAAACCGCTTTTCATTTTTACAAAGCCACACACTCTTAAATAAATAAGTTTTGTATGAAAATAAAATTTTATACATGTAAAAAAAACATAAAAACAATAAAGAAACATGAAAGTGAGAAATTCCATTCATGTTATATATTTTATAAGAACATTCATTTTGTATTTTTTAAAAATTAATTAAAGAGTGACATTAAATGTTGTTTTTAAAAGAAAGTCTATTACCTTGAGTCCAAGTCATCACTTTCAATCTATATCTTCCTAAGTAATAAACATAGGTTAATTATTCAAATTATTTAGAACCTTTTTAAAGGTTGTTATTCCATTTATATCACCTATTACCATGTTATCCCCATTACTTAATTATTTAAGTTCATGTCAACTATTTTTATGATATTCGGTACTTAAGTCAAGAATGATATTGGTATGATGTCAGTAGTCAAATTGGTCATTAGTAAATTATCCCTAAAATAATATTCATTAAATTATTATAATTCTAATAAATAAATTAAATTTCTTAATAAAATCATTATGTAGGTTATATAATAAGAATTGGAATACAATCATCGATATTGTAGGTTGTATGTATACATGAGTAATGTTTTCATTTATTAATGATCATTATTGAAAGAACGTAAGTGTAATTATATATTTTAAGAATTATAATATTCTTATTTATTCCATATTAAAATTTTAAATATACTTATATATATCATCCATGTTTTTTGATGAAAAAATGAGTCAGATCTCTTCGTGGAGGTGATAGTTTACATGTACGCACGAACGATGTTATTATTTTTCTATGCAGGGAAATTTAAGGACATAAATTATATATTATTATTTAATAATGATTAAAATTTCATGAATATAATATATGAACATTAATTATATTATTATAAATATTTTGGAAAGATGGTGGTGGAAGGCTAATTATATATGTTCATGATGTGGTAGTCCGTCGGACACACAAATGAGTAATTATTTCCCATTTGATGATTTACATGATGATAATAATATAATAACATATCAGTATATTGAGGATAGATTAGTTATTTTTTCATCACGGTTGATGAACATTTGAAGGAATTTTAATAATAAATAAAAGAAAATCACTTAATTAAAAATGATACCTCTTCTTCTAATGATCTCCTTAAATAAACACCTTAACACCTCTGAAAAGGGTGTTTTATAAACAATTAAGGACTCTAGATTGTAATAACGGATTATAGGAAGGTATATGGTCATAAATTTTCTAAAAAGAAATTGGTATTACATATATTTAAAAGATAGTAATGGGTCCCCTTTTATTGGAGAGGGAGGAACTCTTTGAATTCTTCAAAATATTAAACTAATATAAATTATTTCTCTATTATAAAAGGTTATAAAGTGATTTATTTACAAAATATAATGATTTTGGGTCTAAATACATTCATACAATGAAAATTAAACTGGGTTTTTAGTATTTTATAATCTTTATATTTCTTTAAATCCTTATATAACCATATTAATTCTTACTATGATATCATGTAATTTATACTTTGAGGTTTAATACAATTACTATAAAATTCCAAAATATCAACAAATGTGTATTTCATTACATTTTTAGACATATATTAATTATTTGGTATAATTTTAGTTCTTTATAAATTTTATATCATTTAATAATATATTATTTATTTAAAAATATCAATAATGTCGATTTTGACACTAGTCACTATTTTTTCATTTAAACAAAATAAAACAAATTATAATAAATTGAGACCAACACATCTAAAAAACAAATAACATTTCAATTATATCAAAAAAATTCTTCTATAACATTAATAAATTCATATTATTATTTTTTATTATTTTTAATATCATTTATTTTATATTTCTTTTAATTAAATAATTATTGCATCATCATTGTGCAATACATTAATTTTATTATTTCTTCCCAAAAAATTAAAAATAAATTTTCATAATAAATATAAATGTTTTATATTTTAATATAATATTTATATTAAAATAGATACCCTATATAACTACACATTAAAGATAGTTTATTGGTTAAAATCAAATGTGTTAAAAACTGATTTTTCTTCGAATATGATATTATAAATGTCATAATATTTTAGAAGTGGCCAAAAATGTTTTAATTTCATCAGAAATATTATTTTGGTTAAACCACACTTATCCAATGAAATTAGGACAAGTGTTCATTTAATTTAATGAAATTTATAATATTATTTTTACCCAAAATTACCTGATTTACCCTTAATTATGGAAGTAAAAATTATTAATGCTACTATTCATATCATCTAAAAATAAAATAAAAATATTTAATAAATTTGGAAATTATGATTCAAAATATAGAATACATTTTTCCAAATTCAATTCAAGTAATTTTCATAAATTAATTAAAAATTAATCCAGTTGACAGAATGAGAAACCAGGTTTTTAAAGTCAAAATGTTCAAAAGATTAAAATGTTTTTATATCCAAGTACAATGTGAAATTGATTCCAATAATGTAAATTTTATTAAATTATAAAAAAATACCTAATAATTCATTATAACTAATCAAAAATATAATATTACACTATAAATTATTTAGATGAAAAAATTATTTTCAAATAAATGAAATATTTTATAACTATTTATCAAAATAAGAAACATACAAAAAAGATAAAAAAAATAAACCAAAGTAAATTTTTAAGTTATTATTTTAAATTATAACTTTTTTTATCAAAAATAATATATAGAATTTTCAAAACTAGTTTTAAAACTAGTGCGCCTTCAAAAGGTGGTAAAAGTGCTTTTTTGAAAAAATAAAGTTAGTTCTATTAAAAACTATATTTACTATTGTATCATGTCTAGAAAAAATATAGGATAAATTTTAAACAATAGATTTAATATATTATAAATTTTATTAATATAATCCACCAGAATTGATTTTTATATATATTTTCATAAAACACTCTTCTGTACATTTAAATCATATTTTCCAAAAGACATTTTCTTTTATTTTAAATAGGTTTTAATCATCAATGATAATTAATTCGTCAGAAAATAATTAATCATATAAAGATGTGTAAACATTATTTTAATAATTTATTTAATCATATTCATACTCTCCATTCTAATGGATATTTTATAACTATTACATTAAATAATAATATAGAGTTGTTCATTAAATCTCGATGTCGCATATCACGTATGCTATCAAACATAGTGAATCCTTTAATTATTATATAATTATTAAACATTAATAAATTTGAAAAAAAAATTATTCCATCAATACCTAGGTTGTTACATTCTTCCCCCATTTTAGAAATCACATCCTCATAATTTATTAACATTTCAAATAAGTGGGGATATTTTTCCCCCATGTTATTTTCATATTCCCATGTTTCCTCTTCAACCATGTGGTTTTCTATAAAACCATAACCTAAAGAATTACCTTATTCTACAGGACATTCTCATTATGATTAAAAATAGGAACTGGTTATTACTCATCATAAATATTCTCTTCTAACTGAACTACTTTAAGGGTTACAAGATGACATTAATCTCGAACATATTTCCATAACATTAAAACATGAAAAAAATTGTATACCTTGGATAAACATGGAGTAAAATCCACTTCGTGGAAAACTAATTAAACTTTCACCTTGATTTCATAGATTCTAATTAACCATGGACTTAAATTTCCATTCTTAGAAAAATGCATCACACTTTTACATGTAGAAGCTTTTGTAAAGACATGATCTTCTCTCTCGAATGAAAGATACTTCCTCTGTTATCTATATAACTTCTCTTCTTACTCTGGGATATCCTCATGTGTCACTGAATCAACTAAACTTTCTCTTCTATTTAATCTACCAATTATGGTCCCATTAACTTCTATTCACTGAATTCATCCCAAAATTCAAGAGTTTAACACCACTTTCCATATACTTTTTAAAATGGATCCAATTTTATTCTTTAATGAAAATTGTTATTTTAAGAAAACTCAACTGAAGGAAGATGTTGATCCTAACCACCATGGTAATCCATAGAATAAAAATGTGTGTATCCTTAATGGTATGAAGTTTTTGTTCTAAATTCCCATATTATTTAGGATAAAAGTTTGTGCTGAAATATTATTCAGTACCCAATGACTATGAAGGGATTTCCAAAAATTATAAGTGAACCTGAGATCATGATAAGATAAAATCGAAATATGAACTTCATGTAACCTAATTATCTCTTTAAGATACAGTCAAAAATGTTTTTCTAGAGATATATTTTATCAAATATGAATAAAATGTGTACATTTCATCAATCGATCAATAATATCCTAGATTTGATTTTTACTTTGAGAAGTATTCGGTAATCCCTAATTGAAGTTCATAGATAAAATTTCTCATTTCCAATCTAGCACTGGTGAATGTTGAAGCATCCCCTTTGTCAACTATTATTCTATTTTAACCTACTAATTTGTAAAATACTTCATAATAGGTTTAGAAATATCATAGCTCATTCCATCCCACCAGTAATAGTCTCAATGTTCTCCATACATCTTAGTGATTCCGAGATAAATTGGAAATATAGAACTATTAGCATCACATAAAAACTCTTTCTTCGACTATAAATCACCTAGGACACGTAATCTCTTCACCAATCTCAAAACAAAATATTTATCATTATTAAATGTGGGAAACATACCCTTTTTAACCAAATATACCATTTTTCAAAGCTCATGTTCTTCCTTCTATACTTGATTATTTTTTTTGATCATGATGATTCGTATTAGTCCTGAAACAAATCATAAGAATTTCCTTCACCAAAAAATTCAAGGTAAAAACTCATCAAATCATTAACAAAATGGTCACATTTCAAATGGTTCATGGTTAATATAGAATTACTTTATTGAAATAAAGGATCAACCACTCTATTGTCTTTTCTAGTATGATAATAAATCAGGCAATCATAGTCCTTAATTAGTTCCAACCATAATATATTTATCATGTTCAATTATTTTTATGTGAATATATACTTCAAAATTTTGTAATCAGTAAATATTTCACATTTTACTCCATATAGATGATGGTTCAAGGATTTTATAAAAAAAAGATAATTTCAAATCATGTTCAATGTAATTTAACTCATGAGGTTCTAACTATCTTGATGCATAAGTAGTTACCTAATCATTTTACATTAGAACATAATGAATTACTTTCAATGAATCATCACTTCAGTGGAGAGATTAACCAGTTATTGAAGGTAGTGACAAAACTACATCATTCTCCAATGTTATTTTAAATTCTTAAAAAAAATCATCAGATTCTTTTTTTGAGGTAAAATTAACACCTTTTTGAGTTAACATAGTCATTGGGCTAGATAATCATACAATTTTTTCCAGAAACCTCTAATAATAGACTTCTGAACCAAGAAAACTACTAATTGAGGTTCTATTTTTGGGTCCCTATTGCATCCACCTGGCCCCAGAAATACTGGAGTCCTTGCCATGCTTCCATTACATTGGTATAATATACAAGTAAATTTCATCTCAAAGGACATAACATTTTATTATTCTTGGTAAACAATATATATACATGAGTCTTATATAAAAAAATTAATTCACTAAATATAATATATTTTTTCCTTTCAAGGATAATAACATTGCTTCATTTAGCGTATCTGTAAGTATGTTTCTTAGTATACTTCTTGGATTTCTAGAGAAAGTAAACATAATTATAATGAGCTAAAATACTCATTAAGAGCTAATAATTATGGGAGTAATAATAAATCAATAATAATAGTCATTATGTCAAGGTTAATAAATGAACACACATTCTATATTATCAATAAAATGAATGGATAAAAAATATGGAATGGTAATAACTGAATAAATATTCCATTAAATTAACTAGATAATTAATAATAAATATGGGAAGAAAAATAAATAAAATTCATCCCATTTAATCATTGAACAGAGAATGAAATGAATCCATTGATATTTCAATGCAAAATCTCATGGATAAATAAAAAATGAATCTAAATTAATGGAATGTTTAATTATTAAACTTCATGTTTCCTAGGTACATAGAACTATTTCTGTCAAGACCTCTCACAATATTGTTTAGCATACCAAGTAAAACCCCAAATAAGGGTATCCAACGTACTCATCCAATGCGACTACTGATGCATCGAGGGTCTGTCTATAACTAGGACCAACCCTTATCATTTTTTACAAATAATTCCTTATATATCAAATAATATATTTAACATGGGCCTTATAAAATTTTTGAATGGAGTACATGATGCAAATTTGTCAATTTTTATGCAAATAGTTAATAACTATCAAAGTAAACGCTGTCAAAAAAATGGTATACAGTTTAGGGAATGAACATACCAATTATTAATGATATGGATAATTAGGTAAAATTAAATTTCCAATGATCATAGGAAATTGAATATTTCAAGGGGACTAACAAAGGATTCAAGGAAGTTAATGTCAATTTTATCCTTTTACAGATCAATCATAAGCCATCCAGATAAATATTAAGGATGATATCCATAAAAAATATCCAAAGTGGAGTAAAAATAAATTTTTTTAGTCATTTATTTGTATGAATACTATATAATATTGTTTCAAAAACCTTTTATAGGAAAATATACTTCTTATATAGAAAATCAGTTTCTCTAGAAATCACTTTTGAAAAAAAAAATTATTAAAAATAAATATTTTAAACCTACAAATGAAGCATTGAAGAAATGAAAATGGGTAAATAAGTACATGTTTTACAATGTAAAACAATATTCATTTGGTAAGGTAAAAGGTTAAAAAATTTCCCAATATAGAAAGTGACAAGAAGATTCCATCGAAAAAAATTAAAACTCAAAAAGGGTAAATATGTATTTAATAAGTAATTATTAAAATGTTAAATAATTTTTTAAAAAATATTTAGAAAACAATATTTTTATAAGAAAATAGGTTCTCCAACTAAAGAGATAAATTAAGTCGGGTTTTCTTAAAAACATTTTCTAAAACATTTTGATTACCAATGAGTGGGAAATGGTACTATTACATGAAAATGGCCACGAATAACTATAAGAGAATAAAAGGAAAGTGTTTATTGTTTAATGATTTAATAATTTTCTTTTAATCAAAATTAATGAGTAAAAAATATTTAACAAAATGATATTGTCATGTAAACCCTTGAAAATATTATATCATTAACGTGAGAATAAATCAACGAATAGATTATGTTTTTTAACTGTAAATACACATATAAGAAGTGTAAATACATAAATTAATAATAAAAAGTATTTTCTCACATAATCATATAATATTAATTACAATGAGTATGTAATATAACTCAATGAAAAGGAATTAAATTATGAAGTTTTGATACCACTTAGTAACTGTAATTTTTAATCCCCATAGATGATATAATTCAAATTAAAACCCAAAATATTCAAAATAATGAATTAATCATCATATTACATGAAAGTTTATAGTATATACACCTTATTAAATAAATTAAGGGAATAACAAAGAATTTTTCCTCAAATAATGGAAATTCTATTCCATGATCATTAGAATTATTCATGAAGAAAATAATCTTTAAACATTCCAAAGATCACATACAACATTGGAATCATTTGAATCATGACACTCATAATGAAATCACATTAAATGATATTTTTAAATTCCATGAATATAAAATAATTCATTATATAATATATCAATTGGGGAAGTAGTTATGACAAACAAATAATTAAGTGGTAAAAATGGTGTAAGCCTCGTAGAAAGAAATGTGAGACATGAATATTTAACCTTGTGTTTTCTTTCAAGTGAGCATCCATTAGCCACCTTTATAATTATTTCAAACAAGTAACTAAAATATACCATAATCGTAAACTTATTTATAATATCATATATTCTTATGTTATATTATCTTATAACCCATTTGTTAACAATCATTCATTATTTTTATTATTTTTTTGTTAATTTCTATATCTTTTGAGTATGTTTTGACTTGAAACTTTTTGTTACTCTTAATTATATCATGATTTAATAATATTTAGAATTATATGAATATTTAATTATCATATGTATCTATTATATATTGTTTCATAATAATCCGTAGTTTTTAAGGATATGGAATGAAATACGCCATTTATAGAGATGGTAGAACGTATTTACGCATGAACACTACTTTCATTTCCTTTTAATATTTTAAAAGAATGAAAATTAGAGGACATATATATATTAAGAATCCATTAGAATATCTATGTCTGTTATGTTATATATTTTTATTATATAAATCATTTATATATTCCATGTATATCAGGAACTAATCAAATCACTTTGAGGAGGCAGTAGTCCACACTTCCCCAAACGATGTTATTGTGTTTACAAAAAATGTAAAAAATTATATTATGTGTTATATAAAATTTTATAAGAATAAATAAATTAAATATATAACATATATCTTATATAAACATATTTTTTATCATAATTCTCAATCATGAGTGGTTCTAACGTAAAAATGAATAACTATCATTTTGTGAAGTAGCAGTTCGTCATATATGAATGGAAGGTTTGTTACCCATTAGATGGTATTGTGTGTAAGTGTAGGTAGAACCCTTATAATGAAAATATATAATTATATTTTGGATATTTTGTTATTATATAATTATGGACTAATAATAGCTAATGGGTTGGATAATGAAAATAAAACTAAAGAGCTTTAGGAAGAATGTAAACTCTTATTCAGGAAATCCCTTTTGGTTTGCACTAAAGAGCATCCTTGGTTTTATTTCTACCCAATGTATGGCTTCCTGAATGAGGGTTGGAATTTTTAGGACCTATTTGGGTATATATTGGTCCATACATAGTGTATTAAGTTATGTGAGTAAGTGGGAGGGGTGCGTTCCTTTTTGTAGTGGATGAGGAGTGGTACTCTGGTAATTTTTTGGAAAGGGAATTCCACCTACATTTTTTCTATGAAAATTAATAAAAATAATGATAAAAAGTAGATAAAATGGAGGATAGGGTCTAAAGGTGTTAATAAAAAAATTTATCGGTTTCTATGTAATTTGGAACTTAACATTAAGGTTTATTCCCTTATTAAGAAAATATTTCTCTTAATTATTATAATTAATTTTAATCACATTCAATAATATTTTGGGTAACTATCTAAGATAAATTTATTATAAATTATAAATTTTTATGATTCCAAATATTTAATCTGTTTTTCTAAATTCCAATCATAGAAGTTTAATAAATAAATTTAAATTTAATCCTGTAGATGGGATGACAATACAGGTTTTCAATGTAAACAATGTTTAAATTTTTTCAAAAATTTTATATACAATTTCAAAGTAAAATTTATTAAAAATAACTAAATTACAATTAAATTATATAAAATTGATCCGGTTAATATTTAAAACTAATGAAAATATAATTTAATCTTATAAATGATTTTGATGAAAAAATTAATTTTGAATTGAAATTCAATATTTTTTAATATTCATCAAACAATGGAACATCCCAGAAAAATACCATGAAATAACCCTATCGTAATTATTATGTTTCACATTAAAATATAAATATTATTTTAACATATAAATCTTTAAAATTTAAAAAAAATAGGATTTATAATAGTTTATTCATTAAAATGTGGTAAAACTATCTTTAGAAAAATATAGGTTTCTATGGATAAAATAAAATTTGTTATTATCTTATGCCTAAAAAAAATTGAATTAATATACGAAATATTTTATTTAATATTTAATATATATATATATATATATATATTACAATAATATCTCTTAATAATTTAAATTATTATAATTTATTATGGTAATACAACTTTGTGAACATAAAAATAGTTCACTATAAAAATATTCTATTTATATTCAATTGGTTATTATATTCATTTCTAATTAATTTGTAACCAATGAATTAATTTTATATTTTTAAACAGTATATTTCCATAAGTTAGTTATTAATATTGATAACCACAAATTTAACTACTAGGTTAAGTCTTATTATATTAAATATTAATATTTTAATAGTACATATTATTTCTATAAAACTCTGTCATTTTTGAAATGTATGATTTTGAAGAAATTAATTATTGGTTGTGGAATATAATTACTCAATGTTTCATGAGTTAAAAGATATATAATATAATAAATAGATTTAAAATAAAAAAAATGTTATAAATTCTCATGATATTATATTACCTAATGTTCTTGGTGTTGCATGTCATACACGCTATTATATAAAATGTTCTTCCTTTAGGATTTTAGGTCATTGCATTCTTCCCACCTTAATTAAATTGTGTCCTCACAATTTAAACTCCACCTTGGTAATATATATTATGATATTTTCTATAATGAACTCCCATAATGTTAGAATGTTTTGTAAAAAATCTTATAGAAAAGAGAGAATGGGAAGTAAAAAAGTTCACATGGACTAACATATAACTAGGATTCTAAGAATGTGAATATTAGTATAAAATAGAGATACATACATAGAAGAAAAGCATAAATATACATAGAAAGTGATTGAGTTCATAAATCACAAACAGTTTAATGATAAATGATAATTTGAGGGGGCCAAAGCCATAAATCTTTTGATGATTTAGAAAACCATTGCTTCAAAAAAATTAGTGTTATTTTAGAAACCTTTTTTAAGATACTTTTTTAATGTTCGGTAATTCATTTACTATCTAATAATATTATTAGATATAATTTATTGATAGGATTAAATTTCATATAAACTATTTCATCCTTTAGTTGTGGTTAAATCAAATTATAATTCATCCATTACTTTATGAAATGGATATCTGAAAAATAAATTTTCTTCTTGAAGCACTAAAATTAACTTTTAATGGATAGTAAGACCCATAAAAGAGAAAAATACATAAATATTTATCTCTAAATATTCTACAAAACTAATATTGTTTATTTATTAATATATAAACCTAAAATGTAACACTATTATTTTATCACTCATATTTATACATAAAAATTGTTCAATAAAAAACAATGACACACTAGATAAGATATTGTTCAGGTTAGTGGTTGGCATTAAACCCTTATCATCCTTCGGTAATGTTTTCAAGTCCTTCAGCCATGAAAAATAAAATGGGTTTCCACCCAACATAAAATTTTTCCTTTTCTAAAATCATATTGATATAATTTCCAAAACAAATATGACAAATATCATTGAAATAAGGTTAATGATTAAAAATCCTTTTAACTAAGGTTTTAAATAATCCTCAATATATAAATACTTCATATATTTATTTCCACATAAGGTATTCCTTGGTTTTTAGTTTATCCAATAGAGGAATTAATTTACTAAAACAAAAAAACATATAATCACATTGAGGATGTGTAAATAATGATAGATTATTTTCAATCTATGGAACCTCAGGTTTAACCTAGGACATTCATCTTTATCTTATATTCATGTCCATAAAATGATTTGAAAATAAAATATGAATTTTATAATCCATATACCCTAGGATTTACAAACTATGTTCTTAGTAAGGCACGTGTTTATGTACCAGGTTAGGCTGAGTCTTGTTCGATGCACCTTATCAGATCTATTTCCCATACGTACATATGTTCTAGAACCACATCCACTTGTAGTATCCATAAAAGGATTTTTTAATAAGAAAACTATGTAATCTATATCTAATTGAATCTTTTGGTTGTTCTTCTATACTTATCCTCAAATTATACATTGTGGATATTTTATAAAATCTATGTTTTCCTAAATCTAATTCACAAGGTTTCTACTAAATATGCTCTGATACCAGCTATAGATACCCAAACCCAGAGATCCTAGAGCCAATTTCATGCCACCATTATATTGTAAAAAGATAAAAGTAAATTACTTACCAAACGACTGAACATATTAGTAGTCTTGGTAAACTATATATATATATATGAGTCTTTTATTACAAATTAATAAACAAATTAAAACATATTTTTTTCAATGATAATGACTTAATTCCTTCTAGAATATCCTTGTATATCTTTCTTAGTATTTTTCACTGATTCTTGGGGAAAGTAAACAGAATAAAGGTGAGCTCAAATGTTTGGTAAGGGTTGATAATAGTGCAAGTAATAGAGAATCATTGAGAATAATCATTATGAAAAGGTAAATAACTAAACACACATGTCATGTAATCAAAAAACCTGACGGATAAACAATAAGGAAAGGTAATATCTAAAAACACATGTCATTCAAATATCTAGATAATACATAGTAAATATGGTAGTGAAAATAATTTAAACACATTCCATTTAATCAATGAAGTTAGAATGAAATTCTTACACGGTTATTTCAATGCAAAATCACATTTATAAATAATAAATAAGTATAAATTACAGAAATGATTAATTATTGGATTCCATGTTTCCTAGGTACATAGAACTATTACTTCCAAGACTATTCATAATATGGTTTTTCAAACTGCTTTAAAACTCATCTAATGCTATGAAACTAACTCATCCCATGAGACTACCAATTCATCGAGGGGCTATTTATAACTAAGCATCACCCATATCCTACTTATCAAAAGTATTTCCTATATATAAAATGATCAATTTAATAATGTTCCTTAAAAGAATTCATATGGAGTAGAATATACAAATATATCAATATTTACCCAAATAATCAAATAATAGTCAAATTATACACCATATGGAAATTAGTATATGGTTTTGGAAATAAAAATATCCATGATAAATGACATGAATAGTTAGGTGAAATTCAATGTTCAATGATCATAGTAAATTAAATGATTAAAGGGGACTTACAAAGGAATCATGTTTTGAATTACTATACAACCTTTTCCAAATCAATCATAAACCATCTATTAAAAAAATATGGATTTTATTAACAAAAAAGTATCTCATGTGAATTTATAATAAATTTTTCTTGTCATCGATGAGTATAAATGAAATAAACAATATTTATAAATATTATTGAGGAAAATATACATTTCATTTTGGAAAAAATTTTGGAAAATCATTTTCTTTCAAAACTACTTTTTAAAATATTTTCCTTAAAAAATTAAACTTTTAAACATAAAAATGAAGCTTCATAGAAATTATTGTATGTAAATATATACATGTTAAATGAGATAAAAATAAAATTCTTTTTTAGGGTGAACTGTTAGAATAGATCCATATTTGGAAAGTGATAAGAAGATTCCTTTGAAAAAAAATTAAAAGAAAAAAAGGAGAAATTTATTTAAAAAACATTTTTCAAAGGTTAAATCAAATTTGAAAATATTTTTATAAAATAATCTTTTTATAAGAAAACATGTTCTACAACAAAAGATGTAAACGAAGTCAGGTTTTCTTAAAAATATTTTCTATAACATTTTCAATACCAAAGAGTGGGAAAATGGTTCTATTCCATGAAAAATGTAATAAATAACCATATTATAATATAAATAAATGGTTATTTGAACAATGATACAATAATTTCCTCTAATGGAAATTTAATTTTAAAAAATCTTGAAAAAAATATTTTGTTAAATAAACCCTTAAAAATATTGAAACATTGATGTGAAAATCAATCAATGAATAGATTTTTTTGCTTCAATTGGTAATAAACATTAGATAAGTTTAAATAAATAAATAGATAGTAAAAAATCTTTACAAACATAATCATATAATATTTATGACTACTAGGAAGTAATATTACTCATTGAAAAGGGATTTATTTATAAATTTTCCTTACCACTTGGTAACATTAAGTATAGATACCCTTAGATGAAATAATTGAAATTGAAACACAAAATGTCTTGAAGAATGAATGAATCATGATAATACATGTCAATTTGGTATTATTTATACCATATATAGTAAATTAGGTTCAAAAAAATAATGTATGCCTCAATGAATGGAAATACTATTTAAAGATCATTCGAATTATTCTTGATGAAATTAATCTTTAAACTTTACAAAGTGTCCAATACCACTTTGGAATCATTTAAATCATAAGTTGCCTGGAAGAATAATATTAAATTAATGGTTTAAATATAATTAGTATAAAATTATTCATCATATAATATATCCAAAGGGGAAGTAGATAAACCACACAATTAATTAGGTGGTGAAAATGGTGTATGTCTCAAGTAAAGAAAAGTGAGACATGAATCTATTACCTTATGTTCTCTTTTAGGTGAACGTCATGTAACCTCGTGTGTAAGTTTTTTAAGAATGTAACAAACTTATAAAATAAACATACTCATATTTATAATATCATTTATTATCTTATTATAATATATTATTTCCCATTTGTTAACAATTATTCATTATTTTAACTATTTCAAGTTTTTAATTGCTTAGTCTTTCGTGTATGTTTTGACTTCTTACTTGTTGTTACAATTACATAGATCATGATTTCATCATCTAAATAATTTAAAACGTTTTTTAATTATCATATATATGTATTATATAAGTATTTATAATAATCCATAAATTTTTTATATGAGAAAAGAAATGCACCATTCGTGGATACGAATGGTCTTACATACTCATGAGCACTACTTTCATTTCCTTGTCATGTTTTATAAGAATTAAAAGTAAATAATATATTTATGTGTGTATATTATTAATATAATATCATATATTTTTGATATATTTTATCTAGGTTAATTAAAACCATCCATTATACATTCTACGTATAGTGTGAATAAATCACATCACTTTGAGGAGGTGATAGTCCACACTTCCACAAACGATGTTATGGTATTTACAAAAAATGGAAAGAATAAAGGTATGTATTAAATTATAATTAAATAAGAATAAATGAATTATAAATATAAAATATATCATATAAAAACATATTTTCCATTATAATTCCCAACCATGAGAGGAGGTAAAGGAAAAAACAAGAAATCGTCATTTTGCGAGGCAGTAGTTCATAGTAAATGAATGATAAGTTTGTTACCAAATAGATGGAAGTTTGTGTGAGTTTAGGAAATAACCTTATAATTAAATAATATTACTATATTTAGGATACTAACATTATTATATAATAAAGTAATAATAATATTTTAAGTGGTGGATAATGGAAATAAAAACTAATGATAATGAGGAACAATGGTACCTCTTATTCGGGTAACTCATTTGGGTTTTCACCAAAGGGATCCTTTGGTATTATTTATACACAAGGTGAGTCTTCTAGTTTGATTTGATATATTTTGAGGATAATTTTTGGTCCATATTGGTCGAGACAATGTTTCTTGAATGATTTGAGTAAGGGGGGAGGGTGAGTGCCTTTTTGTAGTGAAAGAGGAGTGTCACTCTTGTGAATTTTTGTAATGGGAAATCCAACAAACTTTTTCCCATGAAAAGTGGATCCAATAATGGTATTAAGAAGATAAAATAGAGTATAGAGTCAAAATATGTCCAACCAATGGATTTTTTACATGTGTATTTGTTGTTTTTTCTATTATGTTTAAGCTTCAGTCCTTTGTTAAGCTAATTTTTCTCTTAATCGTTGTAATTAGTTTTAATCCCTTTCACTAATATTTTGGTACAAAAATAAATTGATATTATTATAAATTATTATTTATTTTGATTAAAAATATATAATATATGTTTCCAAATTCCAATAACATAAGTGGCATTAATTAATTAAAATTTGATCAAGCAGATGAGACGGTAATGATGGTTTTTATAGTAAAGATGTTCAAATGATTCCAATGTTTTTATAATCAATTTCAAATTGAAATTGATTACAATAAACTAAATTTCATTAAATGATATAAAAATAATATTATTAATCATTAAACACAATAAAAATTACAATTTAACCTTATAAATGAATTACACGAAAAAGCTATTTGGAATTAAAATTCATTATCATTCATTATTCATCATAAAATGAATCTTCACAGAAAACTTTTAGTACCATCAATTTCTATTATATAACCCATTTTGATGTTTTTAATGGTTATAAAGTTATGGGTGATTAATTGGAGAGTTTGGAAAACACTAATTAGGTTTAAGGTATAGGGGAAGTCGCACGGGCATCGCACAGGTTGTCTAAACCATGCAACCAAACCATGCATAGTGGGGCCTTGATTCAGTAGCTTCTACACAGGGGACACATGGTTTATCTAACCGTGCCAAAAAAATGTGCATGGAGTATCTGCTGAGGAAGTTTCTAATGCACGGTTTGCACATGGTTTGTCTAACCGTGCGATCAAACCGTGCGACCACTTAAACGAGATCATATAAAGGTGGATCTCACACGTTTTTGCCTTTAAGTGGCTCGTTTTTCCTCTTAAGCGAACCTAACTTGGGATTTTTATTCTCCGAAGGTTAGAGAGGGTTCTCCCATATTTCTAGAGTTGATCTGAAGGCTACTCTTGGTGAATCAAATTCAGATTCTTGAGGTATGTGATCGTTCTTCATCATTCTTGATCAGTTTCTTAGATCTACTTAGATCTAGTTCTTCGATTCTCTTAGTTTCATATATATACAACTGTTATGGGTAGATATAAGTGTTTGGATTCCAAATATTATGATATTTGGTATTGATCTTTCTAGGAGAAGTGATTTATGGCAGGTTTTTGTAGAATTGACCTGGGTTTTTGGAGCATTCTTCGACCGTTGTGGTTTTTATCAAAACCCTAAAGGTAGGGGGATTATTTCACGACTCCACTTAGTAGAACTGATTGTAATGATTTCAAATTGAGTGTGTGGTGTGGAATTAGTTGTTAAAAGCATTGAATAAATCTTCTTTAGTGATGATTTATGGTTTTAGTGAAATTGTGAAATCTTGGTGAATTGTTCTGCAAAGTGATTTGGATTATTGAATTTACAATGTTGATTTTAAATTGTAGATTTTTTAAAATTGTAAATGGTTTGATGAAAATGGGTTTTAAATAAAAAGGGTGTTTTATTGAAATGGTTTGAGATTGAAATGACTTTGATGGAATTGGTTTTCAATAAAAAGGGAGTTTTATTGAAATAGTTTGGAATTGAAATGGTTTGTATTTGAAATGGTTTTGATGGAAATGGTTTTCAATAAAAAAGTGTTTTTATTGAAAGGGTGTTTCGGCATGATTGATGGGTAGATTTGGTGTGTGTTCATATTTCATTCGTTACGAACAAGGGTTAGGGGTCTCCCCCATCAGTGTTGGAATGGATAAGGGTTAGGTCTCTCCCCCATCAAGCATTCATATTGCATTCGGGACGGATAAGGGTTAGGGGTCTACCCCATAAGTGTTGAGATCGATAAGGGTTAGGTCTCTCCCCCATCAAGTATTCATGTGCATTTGGGTTGAATAAGGGGAATAAGCCTCCCCTATCATGGTTGGGATGGGTAAGGGTTAGGGATTCTCCCCTCTTCCAGGTAGCATGCATGGTTGGTTGCATGAGTTTGTGAAATGGTTGGGTATGCCAAAAATTGAATGTTTGTGAAATGTTCTTTAAGCTTGTTTGGTTATTGTTCTAGAAAAATAACTTGTGGGAAAATTGGTTTCAATTTCTCTTGTAATTACTTTTGTTATGAATGGTTTTAGAAACTTGTTTTTATTTCGTTATAAACTAGTTTTGAGAAAAAGTTTTATATAAACTATTTTTATATAAATGTGGCTAACTCTTCTATTCTAGTGGTGTGAGTAGGTAATTCATTGGGAAAACCTACTGAGTTTTATACTCACCCCTTCTTTGGAACATTGGTTCATTTTCGTATGTCGTATTCTGGGACACAGGTAAAGGTAAAGCATCTTATTGCTAGTGGCTCGTAGTGATGCTTGGGAGATGTTGTGGAGCATGGAGCTTGTGGAGCACGGAGTCATGGTGTCTTTTGAGAGTCTTGAGTTGTTCATCTTCTATGTACTTTGATACTTAGTTTGGTCTTCTGCTATTGTGTACTTTGATGTGGTTTGATATAAATGAGGTGTTTATTGGTCTTTCATTTGTTCATGCATCATATAGTGAATGTTTTGTTATGGTTGGTTTATGGGTTTATTTCATAAAGGGTAAATCGTACCTCACTTGTACTTGAAACCCTCCAGCATTTATTTCTAGCCTTTGGCACCTTGGGGATGTCGGTTAAGGCCTAGTAATGACTTGTTGTAATCTCAAGACATTGAGAATTGGCAGGTCATTACAAATGGTACCAGCTTGTTCGGTACTTTCCTAACAAGTAGTCATCGATATTCTTAGTCTTGGAGTTGAAATTCATTCTTGTCTATTCCTTAAGTTGAAATATTAGACAAGAGTAAGATTGTTGGAACTTGAAATGTATAGCATAAAAGGACATATCTAACCCGTTTATACTGAACATCAAGTAACCAGGGTGTTGGGTATATAAGTGTTTTGGATACACTTCTAGAATGTTGGGAAATCCCATTGTCATGGGTTTTTCCAATGAGATGAGCATGACATTCATTATAGAGGAATGATTTCCCACTAGGATTTCTTATCTCATAGTGAGGAATGAGAAAGTATTTTTTGCAAGGTGCGAATTTTTTAAAAAATGCAGAAATTGTTTTAAAGTAAAAGATTTTGAAAATAGGGTATTTGGTGTATTTTGAAAATGGGTTGATTTTCAAAAGGCATGAGGAATGTTTTTAAAAATGTTTGAACATGGGAGAAAGGTAGTTTTGATGAAATTGGTGTGATAGATGGTGTGATATAATTTGAATTAATAGGCCATCAGTTTCTAGAGAGTGAGATTGACGATGTTTTTTGTTGGTTTACAAAATGGCACTCGGTAGGCATCGTCAGAACCAACCAGAAAAGGCTGTAGAGAATGTGGTTTAACAAGAACCACATGTGAACTGAGATCAAATTCAATGTATTGTCCAGGAATTTCTTTTTGTGGATACGGGAAACTGTAGGAATGAACCAAGGCATATGGATCATACCATCCAGTTCATGAAGTAGAATCCACCAAACATTCGGTGTGGTACTGAACCCGAGAAGGCAGAGGTGTGGCTAAGTAGGATGAATTGTATCTTCGATTTCATCGACACACCAGTAGAGCTGAAAGTAAATTTGGTGACATATATGCTCTAGGATCTTTCACGTCAATGGTGGGATTTAGCATTGCAGGATAAATCGGATGAAGGCCTTACCTGGGACGATTTTGAAGAATTATTCTAAAAAAAAATTCTATCCTCACAGGTTCAAGATCAATAAAATGAAATACTTCTTCTGCTTGAAACAAGAGACACTCTCTATCATAGAGTATGTTTCTAAATACATGAATTTAATCCTTTTTTTACCAGTGGTCGTGGAAAGTGCATTGTTCAAGGCACGCATCTTTGAATCAAGGCTAAGGAAAGAGACTCGATCGAAGATTGTGGTGCTCTATATTACAGATTATACAGAGAAGGTGAACAGAGTGACTGTTGATGAATGTGATATCTCGGGATCAATAGGAGAAGTAATGATGATACCTACAGGAAACGTTGGGAACTCAACCACTGGGAACAAGAGGAAAAGGGAAACCTATTTCTACAGTGCAAATGGAAATCACTATCAGACAATGGGATCAGTGAACCTTCCTCCACGACCCCAGAGCAAAGAAATTTGTTTTCAATGTGGTTCACTTGACCAAAAAATGGGAGATTTTATGGCGCAACCTAGACCATGTCACAATTGCAATAATATGGGGCATCTATAGTGCTATTGTAGAAATTCACCGAGGTCGGGTGGACATAACACCCTCAGGCATTGCAAGCATCAAATGCTTCGACAGGATGTGGACAACAGAATTTGTCTCATCAGGATAACAAAGCTATCCATAGTGATTCTCAAAATACCATGACTTCTCAACTAGGGAAATATTAGCCAGGCAATAAGGAGAAAAATGAAGCGATGAATCAATTGTATGGATCTGAGCAAATTATGGTCGATGATTAGGCTATACCATCTATAGTGAGAGGTACGATTCTTTTTAATTTTACCCCTATGCAAGTGCTCTTTGATACTGGTGCATCATATTCATTCATTTCTTCTTGTGCTATTGAATTACTATGTTTAAAACTAGAAATGATGCCTTCTGTTTTGAAACTGAAAACTCCTCTTGGTGAAAGAGAATGTCAAGACTTTGTGTGTAGAGCATGTGCTATAACTGTTGAAGGATATGAGTTAAAATGGGACTTCCCGATGTTGGACACGGATGTCTATGACGTAATCCTAGGTATGGATTAGTTGATAATGTCTAAGACTCACATCGACTGTTATAGGAGAATGGTTAGTTTCACGACTGAGGACGACATCAGCCATCTCTTCATAGGAGAGAGGATGGTAAATAAAGGTGAAAAAATCTCATTGGTTCCAATGGTGGTAACGATCTCTTTCCAACTGGCAGCGTTGACTTTGGCATCAATGGAAGATATTGAGGAAAATATTTTTCCAGTTGTTGTGGAAAAATTTCTAGACATCATTCCCAATAACTTTTTAGGGTTACCACCTCAAAGGGAAGTGGAGTTTATGATTGATCTCTTTCCTGGGACCAGTCCTATTTCCCTTCCATCTTATAGGATGCCACCAACAGAGTTATGATAATTGAAAGAGCAGTTAGAGGAGCTGGAAAGAAAGGGTTTTATTTGACCAAGTACTTATCCATGGGTAGCACCGGTGTTGTTTGTGAAGAAGGCGGATGGAACTCTTCAGCTATGTGTTGATTATAGTAAGCTTAACCAAGTTATAATAACGAATAGATATCAACTTCCACGCATTGATGATCTATTCGATCAATTAAGGGGAGCTCAGTGGTTCTCCAAGATTGACTTGCAATCAGGATATCACCAGTTGCGAGTTTAGAAGGAGGATATTTCAAAGACATCTTTTAGAAGCAGATATGGCCACTACGAATATGTATTCATGCCTTTTGGTCTAAAAAATGCACTAGCAGTCTTCATGGATTTGATGAATCAGATATTTCTATGATATCTGGATTCTTTTTTTTGTGGTGTTTGTGGATGATATTTTGGTTGATTAAAAAATAATGGCTGATCATGAGGTGCACCTGGAAACAGTGTTACAAATCTTGAGAAATCATCATTTGTATGCTAAACTATCAAAGTGTGAGTTTTGGATACGGGAAGTATGTTTCCATGACCATTTCATTTCTGAGAAAGGCATTTCAGTTGATCTTGAAAAGATATAAGTTGTTTTCTCTTGGAAACCACCAAAGAATTTGTTCGAGATACGTAGTTTTCTTGGTTTTGCAGGTTACTATGGACACATTGTGCATGATTTCTCACGACCTGCTTCACCAATGATATATATAACTAAGAGGAATGGTCACTTCAAATGGATGGAATAATATTAGAAATCCTTTCAGGAACTGAAATTTCGGCTTACATCGGTACCTATCTTGATCTTTCTAGAATCAGGACTGGGGTATGTGGTGTATTGAAATGCTTTAGGATCAGGGTTGGGTTGTGTTCTCATGGAAATAGATCATGTGGTTGCTTATGGTTCAAGTCATTTGAGGGTGCATGAGAAAAATTACCCGACACATGATTTAGAGTTGGATACAGTCATCCATGCTTTGAAAACATGGAGACATTATCTCTTTGGTGATAAATTTACTGTGTTTACGGATCACAAAATCATGAAACACGTTTTCTCACAGCGAGATTTGAATCTCAGGAAAAGGATATGGATGGAGTATCTCCAGATGTTTGACTTTTACTTTATGTACACACTGTAAAAAGGTAATTCAATGGTAGATGCATTGAGTAAAAATTCATATACTCAGATGTCGAAAGAAGCTTTAAATGAATGGTATTTTATGTCGGTCTTAGCAGACATGAATGTTGAATGTGAAGACGGAAGTAATGTTACTTTTTTATTTTCAGCTACACTTGTTCCTAATTTAGTAAATATGATAAAAAAAGCACAAACTTCTGATGCATAATGTCTGGTTGTAAGTTAAAAACTCAATGGTGGGAAGACTATTGATGGCTGGAAACATGATGGGGCTTCAGTTTTGTGTTTTAGAGATTGGATGGTTGTACCTATGGTTTTTTAGAAACAACTCCTTCATGATTACCACCATTCAAGATGGACTGTACACCCAGGTACACAGAATATGTATAAGGCATTGAAGGTGCAATTTTGTTGGAGCGGCATGAAAATAAAGGTGTTTGAGTTCGTCTCACGGTGCTTAAATTGTCAGCAGGTTAAATCAGAGCATCAGAGACCAGCTGGTATGTTACAATCTTTGTCCATCCTAGTGTGGAAATGGGATCACATAGAAATGGATTTTGTTACAGGTCTTCCAAGAATGGTTCATAAACACGATGTCATTTGGGTGATAGTGGATCGTCTAACCAAGTTGGCCCCTTTCATCCCTATTCTTGAAACCCATACGGTGAGAGATGTTTCAAAAATCTATATCCAATAAGTGTTAAAGAGGCATGGTGTACTAATGTCTATAGTCTTAGATAGAAATCCGAGGCTCATATCTAGTTTCTGGAAATCATTCGAGCAAGCCCTTGGAACTCAGTTGACTATGAGCATAGTGTATCATACTCAGACAGATAGGAAATCTGAGCAGCTGATAAAAACATTAGAAGATATATTGAAGGCTTTTGTAATGGATTTTGGTGGCTCATGGGAGGATAATATACCTTTTATGGAGTTCTCATACAATAACAGCTATCAAGCCTCGATATGTATGGCTCAGTTTGAAGCATTGCATGCCCGTCCTTGTCATTCTCCACTATGCTGGGTGGAAACTGGTGAAACTTCACTAGTCAAACCAACCCTCGTCCAAGAAATAATAGAAAAGATCCAGTTTAATATAAAGAGGATGGAGATGGCTCAGAGTCATCATAAATCTTATTCAGATCACTGTCAAAGACCATTATTGTTCGTTGTGGGTGATCATGTCTTCTTGAGAATCTCTACAGGGATTGGACGTTGTCATTTTAGGAAGTAGGGAAAGTTATCTCCTCGATACATTGGCCCTTTTGAGATACTGGAATATGTTGTAGAGGTGGAATATCGGTTGGCAATACCACCAAGGTTTAGTTTGGTGCATAATTTATTCCATGTATATCAATTGATAAATTATCATCCTGATCCTAACCATGTGATCAGATGGGATCACGTTGACCTAGAACTGGATGCTTCATTGATACATATCCTGGTACAGATTGTGGATAGGCAAGAGAAATTCTTTCATGGAAAAATCATCGGTCTACTGTGGGTTTTATGGAAGAATGATCAGATTCAGGAAGAGACATGGGAACATGAGAAGTAAATGAAGGATTAGTGGTCAGAACTCTTTCAGTTGGGTGAGGTTTTTCTACATTCTGAGGACGGAAAGACCAATGGTAAGGAGAATTTAGTACCCCCGGTTTCTGGTATGTAACCCTTTCTTGATTCTTTTAATGGTTTTAAAGTTAAGGATGATGAATTGGAGAGTCAAGAAAACTTTAAAAGATGTTTGAGGAAAAGGGGAAGTCGCACGGGCGTCTCAGAGGTTGTCTAAACCATGTGGCCAAACCGTGCGTAGTGGGCCCTTGAGGCAGTAGCTTCCACATGGGTGGTGCACAGTTTGTCTAACCGTGAGGAAAAATCATGCATGGAGTGTCTGCCGAGGTAGTGGCTAATGCACATTTAGCTCAAAGTTTTTCTAACCATGTGATAAAATCATGCGACCACTTAAACGAGATCCTATAAAGATGGATCTCAGACGTTTTTGCCTCTAAGTAGATCATTTTTCCTCCAAACTAGCCCTAACTTGGAATTTTTCTTCTCCTAAGGTCAAATAGGGTTCTCCCATCTTTCCAGAGGTGATTATAAGGCTTCTCTTGGAGAATTTAAGCCATATTCTTGAGGTATGTGATCGTTCTTCATCATTCTTGATCGGTTTCTTAGATCCACTTAGATATACTTCTCTTCTTCACTATATTTCTTATATCTACATGTATTATGGGTAGATCTAAGTGTATGGATTCCAATATGATGATATTTGGTCTTGATCTTGCTAGGATAAGAGATCTAACATGGTTTAATGGAGAATAAACCCGGGTTTCTTGAGCTTCCTTCGACCATTGTGGTTTTTGTCAAAACCCTAATGGTAGGGGGATTATTTCTCGACTCCACGTAGTAGAACTGAGTGGAAAGCATTCAAATTGAGTGTGTGGTGTGGAATTTATTTTAAAAGGCATTGAATAAATCATCTTTATTGATGATTTATGGTTTTAGTTAAATTGTGAAATCTTGGTGATTTTTTATGCAAAGTGATTTGGATTCTTGAATTTAAAATGTTGATTTAAAATTATGGATTTACTAAAATTATAAATGGATTGATAAAAAATTGATTTTCAAAAAAAAGTGTGTTTTATTGAAATGGTTTGAGATTGAAATGACTTTGATGGAATTGGTTTTCAATAAAAAGGGAGTTTTATTGAAATGGATTGGAATTGAAATGGTTTGGCTTTTAAATAGTTTTGATGGAAGTGGTTTTCAATAAAAAGGTGTTTTTATTAAAAGGGGGTTTTGGAATGATTGATGGGAAGATGTGGTGTGTGTTCATATTGAATTCAATATATACAAGGGTTAGGGGTCTCCCCCATCAGTGTTGAGATGGATAAGGGTTAGGGCTCTCCCCCGTCAAACATTCATATTTCATTCGAAACGGATAAGGGTTAGGGGTCTCCCCCATCATTGTTGAGATGGATAAGGGTTAGGGATCTCCCCCATCAAGTATTAATGTGAATTTTTGTTGGATAAGTGTAATAATTCTACCCATCATTGTTGGGATGGATAAGGGTTAGGGAGTCTCCCTTCTTCCAGGTATCATGCATGGTTGGTTGCAAGAGTTTGTGCAATGGTTGGGTACGCCAACAAGGGAATGTTTGTGAAATGGTTCTTAAGCTTGTTTGGTTATTTTTCGAGAAAAATAACTTGCTGGAAAATTGGTTTCAATTCTTCTTGGAATGACTTTGGTTATGAATGGTTTTGGAAACTTGTTTATATTTAGTGATATACTTCTTTTGAGAAAAAGTTTTTATATAAACTGTTTTTATATAAATGTGGCTAACTCTTTTATCCTAGTGGCATGTGTAGGGAAGTCATTGGGGGAAAACCTACTGATTTTTATACTCATCCCTACTTTGGAACATTGGTGCTTTTGCAGATGACGTATTCCAGGACACAGGTAAAGGTAAAGCATCTTATTGCTAGTGGCTGGGGGTGAGGCTTTGGAGATGTTGTGGATATTGGAGCTTGTGGACCACAAAGTCATGGTGTATTTTGAGATTCTTAATTTGTTCATCTGATATGTACTTTGTTGCTTAGTTTAGTCTTCTTTTTTTGTGTACTTTGATGTATTTTGAAATAAATTAAGTGTTTATTGGTCTTTTATTTTTTTCATGCATCATATAGTGAATGTCTGGTTATGGTTGGTTTATTGATTTATTTCATAAAGGGTAAATCGTCCCCCACTTGTACTTGAAACCCTTCAGCATTTATTGCCTACCTTTGGCGCCTTGGGGATGTCTCTTAAAGCCTAGTAATGACTCGTTGTACTCTCAAGACAATGATAATTGGTGGGTCATTACAAAAATACCAAAAAATCGCCCAATCCAAATTTTAATGTTTATATTTCAAATAGGAAGTTTATTTAGACATATAAAATCTATAAATGTTCCAAAATTGGATTTATAATAGGTAATTCATTAAAAGGCAGTAAAATTATCTTTATAAAAATATAGTTTTATGCATAAAATTAGGTTTTTTTATCATATGAATATAAAATCAAATATATGACTATAAGAAGTATTTTATTGAATATAATATATATATATATCCATAATATCACTCAAAAATTTTAAATAATTTAATTTATTATAATAGAACAAAATTTTCATCATAAAAATAGTTATCTATAAAAATATTCCTTTTATATTGAATTGGTTCTTATATTCATTTCAAATTAATTTGTTACAAATAAAATAATTTTAAATATTTATATACCATATATTTTCACAATTTATTAAATAATATTTATAAGCAATAATTTAAATGCAAGGTTATGTCTTATTATATTAAATAATAATATAATAATAATATATTGTTGTTCGATAAAACTCAGTCTTACGTAGAATATAAGATTTTAAAGAAAGTTGTTCTTTCATAAAATATAAGCTAACTAAATGTTGTGTTCATTATATGATACATATTATATTAAATTTATTTATAATATTAAATATATTATAATTTCTCAAGATATTATATTCCATTATGCACTTGGGGTTGCATGTCATACATGTTTTTTCATAAAATGCTCTTACATTATAATTTTGGGGCATTACATTGGTCATTCATCAAAAATTGTCATTTCAGCAGGATCAACAGTAATAACATATTTAGAAAAAATGTGACCAAGGAAAGAAATATCTTCTAACCAAAATACCACTTTCTAAAATTCCCATACATTTTCTTTTATTTTAAGGTTTTCAAAACTACCCTTAGATATATTTCAAGGTTATCTTCAGTTTTACAGAATATCAACATGTCATCAAAAAACACAACTAAAAATGTGTCCAATAACACATGAAATATTCTACTAATTAGATCCATGAATATAAGAGGTGCATTGGATAACCCAAATATATAAACTACAAATTTAAAATGCTTATATATTCTTAGAAACACAGTCTTCAAAATGTATGCTTCTTTTAATTTTAAAGGATGGTTCTCAAACCTAATGTCAACCTTAGAATAATATTATAATCCCTAGAGCAGATCAAAAAAATTTAAATATGAGGAAAATGATACTTATTTTTAATAATGATGTTATTCAATGCTCTATAATCAATGAAATGTATGATTGACCATCATTTTTTAACAAAAAAGGTGAGAGAAACCCGGGTGAAGTGATAGGTCTGATGAAAACATTTACCAACAACTCGTATAACTTATTTTTCAATTATAGATGTTATACTTGAGCCATTTGATAAGGGGGTATAAAATTGGAATATCATTTGGAACTAAGTCAATAGTAAATTCAAAATCTCTATCAGGTATATAATAATGAAACTCATCAGGAAAAACCTTTATATACTCATTTATGACTTGCACCTCATTAATCATAGAAATTTATTTATTTTTAACAAAATGTGCATGATATAATTTATTTCCATTTTTTAAGAGTTTCTCAAATTCGTGATAGGTTATAAATGCTATGGTTTCATTCTTGTACACAATCTAAAACTCTATCTGAAAAGAAACCTACTTAGGTCTATATTCTAACTTAACATGGTACACATAATAATAGTCCATACCTAGAATAGCATCCAACTATACGAGAATAAATACAAAAGGATTGAAGGTAAATTATTTCCACAAACAATAATTGTAAAATTATAATAATAGTTTTCCTTTTTATTTCCCCTAGCAGTTCTTACATTAAGTTCAACCATTATTTTGTGAGGTGGAATTTCAAATTCACTAGAAAATATCTCATAAATGAAATAATATGAGGATCCCAAATCAAAAAACACAATAAGATAATATAAATAAAAAACAATATGCATAATAAAACTTCATTTGATGGCCCATAATCTACTAATGATGTTTTAAAGGATTTTACCAGACATTACTACTTATTGTCTAGCTACATCGTAACATTCAGGTTCCTCTTCGTACACTCATTTTCATAATGACCAATCTCATTACAATTAGAAAAAAATACTAACTACATAACTGAATTATTTTTACCACTACCATGATCATTTTCATTGTTGTTATGAGCCGTATGAACCATTTTACCACATCAAAAGAACTTACTGTAATTTATAAGGAATTCCCCGGTTCTTTTTTACTATTATTCTCACAAAATATAATATATATTTTTTTACCATCAATCTTCTTTGATGAATTGGTTTCTTTTTCCTTCCATCATGGCGTGTTTTTATTGGTTTTAAAAGAACACATGATCATATTCAAACTCCATTTCCACCTTATCTAAACATCAAACATGTTTATTTTAACTTTTGAATTCATGGGAATCCAAATTCCATTGATATTTTGTATTTAATACAAATTAAAAAGGACTTATTTTAAACTCAATATCCTAGATAAAATTTGGAGTGTACCTTTCCAATCAAGTGAATTATTCTTCATATAATACAATTAAATCCTCATATCACCTCAATTACATGAATTATTTTTTCCATATTATTTAAAACCACCCTAGGAAATTATTTCTCAAGAAATATATTTTGGAATTCACTAATAGAATAATATCATATACCATCTATTTGGAACCATTAGTATAGGTCTCCAAACCGTTGGTATAGGCTATACGAACGGTTTGGAGAACTGTTGGTTGGTTTGGCATGGGGATAGGTCTATACTGACAGTTCTCAAAAAACAATTGTTATAAACCTATACCAAAGGTTTGAAAAACCGTTGGTATAGGTCTTATGAAAAACCTACACAAACGGTTTCATAAAACCATTGGTATAGGTAATTTAAACAAATAAACCTTTCTTTGTTTTGATCCCAACACCTCCTACTTATATTTTATTGACCTAACCACTTTCCTAACATGACTTTTGTGAATATAATTTCACATATATATATATATATTCATAAGTATTTTAAAATATTATTTATTTAATGTTATTCAACAAAATATTCCATAAAAGAATGTATATAATTATACCAACAGTTCTCAAAACTGTTGGTATAGATGTATACAAATGGTTTTGATAACCGTTAGTATATGTGATTGGATTTTTTGAGCTATACCAACGGTTTTGGAAAAATCATTGGTATAGGTCACCCTCACAACAATGGTTTATCCAGAACTGTTGGTATAGGGTCACTATATTGGAGCTATACCAATGATTTTGGCCAAAACCGTTGGTGTAGGTCTATATATGTGACATATACTAATGGTTTTTGCCAAACCGTTGGTATAGGTCCAAATTAGAGACCTATACCAACGGTTTGGCCAAAACTGTTGGTCTAGGTCCATATAAGTGACTTAAACTAATGATTTTGGCCAAAATACTGGTATAGGTCCAAATTAGTGACATTTACCAATGGTTTGGACAAAACCATTGGTTTAGGTCCTATTTTTATTAGTGATTCATCCTACTATGATGCATTTTTCTCCTAACATTACTTGATGTTCTTAACCATTTACCACCACTGGTCAGATTCACCTTCAAAATGGTTAATTGAAAGGATAACCAATTAATTTTATGTACATCACATTACATTGAAATTATTTTTTAGTGATTTAATCCATCTTACATGTAAAATTAGGTCAGAATATCCACTAAACTCTAGAGTATATTGCCTCAAATTTGTTCTATTATTATCATGTTAATTTTTGGTTGGTCTAGAAGTACTCATGAATGGATTCCCCCATTAATTATAGACTATTTCAACTGATTCATCACAAAAACAAACTATTTAGTTATATTTCTGACTATTTGAGGATACTAATTCAGAAGGATGTATTTCTTTGGACTCCCTCCCAATACAGCTGCCCTATTTTCTATGCAGAAATCCATTCTAAACCAACATATCCTAGAAGAAGCAACATAGTAAACATCAAATTCTATATTAATTAAACATAAACATGAAGTAATAAATCATTTATGGATATTATATTAACAATACCCTAACCCCTAATGTTATCTAAACATACCTATGATACCAACTATAAGGCCCTGACCATAAACATTACATGATATTGAGTTTTACTCAAGAACATACATTCATTCACATTTAGGATATTTTCAAGTTTATTGATTTGGATAACTAGTCCATCATTCAAAAATAATATCCCTCATTTAAACAAAGTGGTTAAACTAAAATAGTATCCATTTTTTCAAAATATAGAACTTTTAAAATCAAACATGATTTATTTTCAGAAAAAATCATCATAAATTTCAACATGACTTCCTTATTTCACTTTCTCACCCCTATACCCAATGAAAAACATTTTAAAACACGGTCTGAAAATAAATATAATTACAAGATATAAAAAGGAATAATAAACAAGTAGTACATGAATACTTGTAAACCCATCAAAACATTTTCACAAACTTATACTTTTCACCCATACAATATAAGCTATTTAGCTTACATAATTAAATCACATGTTTCCTATAAAAATGAATAGTGAACATAAATAATATAGGTAAATTTTTGAATAAATTCCACACCACTCTTACATTTTCTATAGTTTTCATGGATACATCCGGAGTAACTTTCACGGTTACATTTGGAATATCCTCTTTATTATAATCCCTTACTCTCTCAAGAGAAGTCATACCTATTACCTCTATTTCATTAACCAATGAATTGGAGAGGTATAATGGACACACCTAACCATGGATTATCATGAAACCACCCATAATCATAAACAATTTTTACGAACCAAAACATAATCATAACACATAAATCTTGCATAATAGAAAAATGACATTTCCACATGCAAATAACATTTCATCTTTACAAATCTACATACTCATAAATGAAAACACATTATTTTAAAATAAAATTATAAACATGTAAAGGAAATATAAAAAATTCAATTTAACTAAAAGATATAAATTATTTTCATGTAGTATGTGTTAAAAAACATTTTTTTTGGCTTTTGTAAAAAAATTGAATGGGTTCCTTTTAATGTGGGTTTTAAAAGAAGGTCTCGTACTTTGAGTCTTACTCATCACGTAAAATATTTATCTTCATGGATAATAAACAAAGGTTAATTATTTACTTTCAGGAAAACCATTTTAAAGTTTATTGTATCTTTTAAATCACTTATTACTATGGTATATCAATTATTAATTATTTACGTTCATGTCATACGTTTTGATGATATTTGTTACTTGAGTCCAAAATGACTTTGGTATGATGAAAATTGTCGATGTGTTCATTATTCCTTCACTTAAAAAATAATATTAATTACATTATTTTGATTTATATAAATAATTATACTTTTAAATAAAAACATTATGTATGGTTTTGGAATATAAACTATATCATAGTCATAGAGATGGTAGGTCATGTGTACGCATGAGTAACATTGTCATTTTTTAATGATCATTTTGGAAATAAGGTAAGAAAAATTTTATCTTAAAAAATGATTATAGTATAATTAATACCATATTAAACATTTAAATATATTTACATATATCATCCATGTGATGTTATGAAAAATAATGTATCATGTCGCATCAAGTAGGAGATAGTTCACACATGCATAATAATGACGTTATCATTTTTATGTTCATTGAAAGATAGGAACAGAAATTAAATATTATTATATAATAATTATTAATATTTCATTATTGTCATATATAAACATTATTTTTATCATTATCAATATTCTTGATAGAAGGTGGTGGAAAATGAATTATATCTGTTCGTGTGGGGCTATCCTGCTATACAGATGAACGAATAATTCTTTTCCATGTTGATGAAAGTGATGATGGATTAACGTGATTATACTAACATAATAAGATCATTGTAAGTTTAGGATAAATTTTTTTCTTAGTGGTTGAAGAATTTTTATATAAGTGGAAGAATAAATAAAATTGAAACACTTATTTTAGAACGATACCTCTTCTTTAGATGATATCTAATGATTGACAACTTACATCCTATAAAAAGGGTGTTTTTTCAAAACAAAGTCATATAGATTATGTTAAAGGATTTTATGAATGTATTTGATCTTATATAAACCCAAAAAATGGGTTTTAAGTGTATTGAAATGAGATAAATGGTTTTTCTTTTATAGGAGAGGGGAGGGCCACTCGTGGAATTATTTAAAATATTAAATTAATATAAATTAATTTTATATTAAAAATGGGTAAAAAGTGATTTATTTAAAAGATTTAAAGATTATGGGTCAACATAAATTCAGTAATTGGAAATTAAATTTGTTTTTAATATTTATTTAATCCTTATGTTTTTATTTTATCCCTTGTTTAACCCTTTTAACTCTTATTGTGATATCATGTAATTTACACATTATGGGATAATATAATTCGAATAAAATACCAAAATACCTCTAAATGAGTCACTCATGAAATTTGAAAACTTATCCAAATTATTTTTCAAAATTTTATATTTTTATAAATTTTATATATTTTAATGAAATATATTTTATTTAAAAATATTAATAATGACAATTTTAACATTATTCACTATTATTTCTTTTACAAAAAAATTAAAAAGAAATATAATAAAATGAAAAAAGGATTATAAATAATCACTTACATTTAAAATACAACTAAAAAATCTTGTATGACATTAATCATCTCAAATTATATTTATTTTAGTATTTTTAAAATCATTTATTTGATATTTCTATAAATTAAATAATTATCGCATCATCATTATATAATCCTTTAATATAATTATTTCTGCCCTAAATATTAAAAATCAATTTCCATTATAAATATAAAAATTTTATATTTAAAAATATGATTTATAGTTGAACATACACCCTATATAAACCCATATTAAAAATATTTCACTTGTAATAAACAAAAGTAAAAAAAATTACCTTTCTTTTAATATAATATTAGAAATGTCTTAATCTCCTCTACGTGGCTTCCAAATGTTATAATTTAAAAAAAATATTTTTTAGGTCAAAAAAAACTCATCCAATGAAATCAGTACAGGGGTCCGGACAATTTTATAATATTAATAATATTATTTTTACTATTAATTACCTGATTTACCCTTAAGAATGGTAATAAAAATTATTGAATATACAATTCATATTGGAAAAAAAGTAACGTATTCACTAAATATGGACCTTTTGATTAGAAATATAGGATATATTTTCCAAAATTCAATACACATAATTTTTAAAATTTAATTAATTATTAATCTCATTGATGGAATGATAAAATGGGTTTTTAAAATAAAAAGATTGAAAATATTGAAATGTTTTTATGTAAAAATTCAATGTAAAATTTATCCCATAATCATAATAGGATTAAATAATAAAAAATTTATAGAATTATTCTTTAAAATGAGTAAAAAATGATTTTACCCTATAAATTATTTACAAGAAAAAGCTATTTTCAAATAAAATGAAATATTTTATCACTATTAATCAAAGATAAAACTTATCATAAAAATACCAAAAAATCAAACAATATAATTTTTTTATATTATGAATTCAAATAATAATTTTTTTATAGAATATAATTTATTAAATTGTCATACAATATATTTAAAACATGTTCTCCATCAAAAGGCAGTAAAACTATTTTATAGAAAAATACATTTTTTTATTTGTAAAACTGATTTTAATATTTTATCATGTCTATAAAAAACATTTGATGAATTTGAACATATATTGAATATATTAGAAATTTAATTAATAAAAATCATTAAGAGTTATTTGTTTGTTTATTAGTATAAAACACACCTATTAACATTTAAATTGTTTTGTTCGAAAAAAGATTAAATTTTTTTAAAAAAGGGTTCTATCTTCATTTATAATTAATTGTATATAAAAATAATTAATTACATAAACATGTATAATTTATATTTTCATATTTTAGTTCATATTATTCATACCCGGCATCCTAACAGCTATGCTATAACTACCATATTAAATAATAATAGTTATTTGTTCATATAATATTGATGTGGCATATCATATACGCTATCGAAAATAGTGTCTCTTTAAATTCTTATATAATTCATTAATATTAATAAATGTAAAAAAAATTATTCAATCATTACCTGGGTTGTTACATCTAGGACAGAAATACCTTCTACACTAAAGATGACTACAACCTAATATAGATAAAAAAACCTCTACCACAAACCTCTCCCATATCACGATGCATTACTGATATATCTTCTTTCAGTCTCCATAAATATTAAGATTCCAACATGTAATCATTGAATGACTTCCAACCTAGAGAATTATCTAAAACCTTTCCCATGCTCAGTGTGTATAAACTCTCTAAGTCATAATAATGTAATAATTCTATCCACTTTCGCTATCACAAGTTCAAGTCACATTGTGATAAGACAAACCTTAGGATCTTATGACTGGTAAAAAAAATCACTAATGAGGTACTATCAAAATAATGGCAAAAGAAAATATGAACACTGCCAAATAGATATCATTGAAGGAATAGCTACTTTAATAGGGATGTAATTTTCCCGGATCCATAAGAGACAACCAATAAATCCTTTATTGAAAAAAACCAAACCAAGGATATGTAGTGTCACAGAAAGAAATCAAATTGAACTCCCACCATTGATAATCTGTGGTTTGGATCACAAACAGACTTCTTCTTGAAATACTCAAAAGATGCTTGACACCATTTATCCCTCAAGAATGAATAATTTATTTTATTCATGGGTTTTAGAGGAGTCTAACCCCAAGAGAAGTCATCTGTGAACCACCTATAATATCCTTAAAGTCCATAAATCATCACACCTTTATAAAAGTATTAGGGGATGTACAAGAATCTACATACATGATCATTAAAGTATCCATAACTACTTCTCATTAGTACATGGAATGTCCGAAGAAACTATGTTTAAAATCCCATAACTCAATCTTTGGCATCTTCCTAAATAGTTATCGATGATGAAGAAATCCTAGAATTTCATGTTGATTCTTTACGTGCTCTTCCTAAGATATTGAGTACATAAATAATTAATTAATAAAACCCACCATTAAGTGATCTATATTCTCTCTAAAAAATCATTCATCAAACCCATTTACATGGCTAGAATTTTTTTCACTCTAATGTGATACACAATGAACTCATAATTCCCATGATGACATCAAAAGGTGGTCTTTAGAATATCCTAATATTTCACCAACATATGACTATATCGTGACTGAAGATTGATAGTTGTGAAATAATTTCTCCCTTTAGCTAATGGAATATATCATCAAACTGTGTAAGGGGATAGATATTATTCATTGTTACTTGGTTCAAGTGATGATAATTGATACAAAGATTCAAACTACCATTGGTATTCCTCATGGACAACACTGGTGCATCCAATGGTGACACACACATCCAAGAAAAACCTTACTACAGCATATCATCGAGTGGTAATCATATTTATCATGACTATATAGGTTCCTTAATATATGAAGACATATATAATGGAGAACCCATTTCTATATCTCTATCCCAAAATCAATCTCCCATCATGGGGGTAATACCACCACCTCTTCTAGAAAAATATTAGGATATTATTCTAAAACCTTGGGAAACATGGTTAGTTGAACCATATATGAATTATACATCATCCCGACCATCATGGAAGACAAGCATGGAGCATACCACTATCCCATACAAGGGTTTTTATTTCCATAAAATATCTCAAAATCACTATCAACTCATCCAAACACTGGGTGAAAGTTTGTACATTCTATTACCATATCTCCTCATCCAATAGCTATTCAAGTTTCAAATCAAATCACATAGAAATGCTCACATCCAAACCAATACAGAAGGAAAAAAACAAAAAACAAGTCCAACGGGGGAACTATGCCCTAAAAATGTTTTCTTTAATTACATGAAAATATGATTACTCTTCCTTATACATTTATCATTCTCAAACAACTAGTTTTATTCTATATTGAACTAATTGATTCATCATCATAGGTCACAACTATGTGTAACCTACAGAGTTATACATGTCAATATAATAAACAACTAAACAAGAATATTACTACAATTTTATTACCATCAAATTATATGAGTAATGTTTTTATTATTCATTCCACTTTATAGTTATCTAGAAAACAAAAAATTATCATCTTTATGTTTTTTTTAAAAAAAATTAATAACGAACATCACATTTACCCAATCATAATAAACATGAAAAAAATTATAATGTATATATCACACTATCTAGTCATTAAATATGAACACTATAATCACCATGGAAGACATGTGATCACTAACCATAAACCATTTTTTTCATTAATCTGGTTTTTACTTTATTAGGGTAAATTACACTACCACCCAAAGAAGCTAAATCTTGATAACACTAAAATTTTACATAATATAAAATTATAATAAATGAATAGCCCACCTTAATATTTCAACATTTCTTAATTGAGAATGGAAACACAATAGAGATCATTGATCACCTCTCTCGCAAATAAATCTTTATTCCTCTAAAATTCCACACTAAAACCCTACCAAAAAACTCATATGAATCATCATTAGAATGATGGGGATCAAATTCCAAAACATGTAATGAAGGAATGAGAATAAATAAGATTAAAAAATAGAATAAAACTCTTTAAAATAAGGTTGAACTCACTTTCGACCACCATAGATTATTCCCCAGAATTTGTGGGTTGATTTAGAATGAAAGGGGATTCAAAGAACTTAAAAATTCTATTTTAGGTGCCTATGGTTTGAGATAGAGTAATAGGAGAAAATTGGGCTAATATGGTGTTTGATTATTTATAATAATAATCATAAATATAAAACCAATGTGTATCCACCTTATCCACACCATATAATATGATAAAATATAGAAACTACAATGAAACATAAGGGATCAAACATCATCCTTATTGTTAAAACATCTTCTAAGAACCATGTCACCATGCATGACCCCCTTTTTGTATCTTCTTCTAAATTGGAAGAACTGCATAATTCAACCCCTCAGACCCCTATGTCATTGTTGGCCTCTCCAGATTACAATACTCGTCTAGCCTATGACACAAACTTTCTCCATGGAAAATACATTACAAAATGGTGGTATCTCTAAATTCATTAATGTTGGGACCTTGAATCAGAGTTAAACTCTCCACAACATAGCGCACACCCTTATGGGGTAGCTCCAAGCCTCCACACCATAGTCTACTCTGTAGATGATATTTCACATTTAGTCCCATGTCCACCCTAAACCTCCTATGAGAACCAAAAAACCTTAAACTAATAAATAATGGGCTACAAGGATCTATTCCTTTACAATATATCACCATCATATAGAGATATATATATAAACAATCGATCTTCAACCATAAAATCTAGATCTCATACATGATTAACATTATAGATGTTCATTACACTCTTTTATGATATTATTTGTGGTTTAATAGCTTTTATCTTCACATATACTTATTCAACTAGTTCAGGTCCTTGTATTTTATATTCACTAATTTCAAACTAGCACATGGGTGTTCTACATCTCTTCTCGTAGAGGGATTCGTAGGGATCCAAATAAATTTCTGATTCGAAGATATTTTTGTAGCACAATAGGACTAGATGATGATTTGATTATCAACCTCTTTTAAAGTTCATAGAGCTGGGTCATTACATGTAATCATGTTCCTGGACAGTCAATTCATATTGGCCATCATTCTAGGGGTGATAGGTCATACTGAAGTTGTACTCTATGTTAATGCCATGCATGTAACTTTTCCAAAACATGGAGATAAACCTAAAATGTCAATCAGATACATTCAATTGTGGTTTTCCTTGAAATATGACCAATTTTATGATGTATATCATTGTAAAAATATTTAGTGGGAAGTCCTATAAAATAGTGATTAAGTGAATAGTTTTTTGAGATGGTTAACTATAACCCATATGTAATTATATCCTCTTTTATTTAATTACAAAAAACCCCAACAAAATCCATAGTGACATTCTCCCATTATCTTTACTTGAAAAAAACTATGAACTTATATTTATAGTCAGAAATACACTTCTTCATATGTTACACCCATAAGTTCAATCTAAGATATTTATACATATTTTTGATCCTTGGGTGGGTAGGTAATTTTTTCATATGATCATCATTTAATATATCCCTATTTATATTTGGATTTAATGATACATATAGTTTTCACTAAAATCTCATAACTCATTCTTCATAAAAGGTATGGGTTTCCCTTTTCTTATAGCATCCACCATCTTCTATTTTTCTAAATAAAACCATTGAGATTCCATAATCTTCTCTAGAATATATGGTTGATCAACAATTTGATCAAGGTAGGATGGATTCCCTTTATTTATAATTCCAATTTACATCCTTCTTAAGTCTAAGAAGACTATAACTTTTATAATCCTCATTAAAGATAATGTTACATGATATTTTCAATATAGAGAATATTCTCCTTTATTCTCATCCTTATGATGTTAATTTATTGAGTAGTTATAATACTTAATCATCTCAAACTATCTTTATTGGCGTATGTTAATCTCCTTTATAGTGGATATATACTAGAGGCTATTATGATCTATATAGGTTCCAAACAACTCTCTAAAGTGAAAATATCACCAAATATTCAATGTGATGATTACTATAAACAACTCCATATCATATACAAAATATTTCTAATCATATTTCTTCAATTTTATGTTATCATAGGTTATTATGTTATCACTTCTCATGCGTACATAGCTAAATCCTTTCAATGAAGCATCATTATAGATCATAAATCCTTCCTGAATGGTGGATAGTGTTATTATAGGTACAATTATTATAATCTTATTAATCTTCTTGAAATTTTATTTACATTGATCTATCTAGAAAAACATTACTCCCATCTAAGATACCTGATATTACCTAAAAATCTGAGGAAATAATGGATCTATATTAAATTTATTTTTGTTATATTCCTCAACCACCTAATTCTATTAAGGGTCTATAGATATATCATTTCTTTTGATAACATGCTAAAATGATGATACATTATACATCCAAAACTCACATTTATTATACTATATGTATATATTATCCTTCCTCATTGTCTTTAGCATAATTCCCAAATTTCCCTTATGTTCCTCTATACTTTTAGAGTATGTGTGAATATAATTTATAGAAAATCAAAAAAATAAAAGTAATAATTTAATTATATATTCATAAATTACATGAATATTATTTGATTATTAGAGATTTAGAATGGAATTACCTTGAAATCAAATTCTTCATACCATGTATGAAACGAAATAATATAAATATGTTCTTTCACCACCTTTAATTGATGGTATCCAGACTAAAGATCCACTACAAAGAAGTATTAGTCCCCACAGAGTTAAACAAATAAGTAATCATTATGTGGAATGTGATACTTTTTATTTATCATGGTTTTTCTAATATCATAAAAATAAACATTAACGAGTGTTTAACCATCCTTCTTTGTGAAAAGTGGACATTCGCACCCCTTAGGGGAGCACTTGGGTGTATGAAATGCTTATCTAGAGTCTCTTGTAGCTTCTTATTCAGTTCATCAAATTTAATTGGGATTATTCTATAGGTATTCTTTGATATAGTTAGATATCCATATATATGTTTAGTAGATAAATCAATCTCTTTATTAGGTGCAAGACTTGGAAATTAATTAGGGAATATATAAACATATTCCTGCACTATTGAAATGTCTCAAGGATGATCTTATCCCTTTTATCAATCATTTGAGATATCATTTCTTCATTATAAGTCAATAATATTTACTATTTACAATAACATTTTCAGTAATATTAATATTCTTCTATATAGCGGTATATAATCAAATGATGAATTGGGATATGGAAATTGATCTCCATCTCTTAGAATATGATGAGGGTTCTACATAAATACTGATAATTTATGCTTAGTATAGATTTAATTAAATTAAATTTAGTTTTAAAATATTTTCTAGGATATTAAACCCACAAATAATAAATCTAGAGGAGTTATTTACATGAGATACAATATATTCTTTATTTATAATTTTCACAAAAAAACTCAATCTCCTTATTTTGAGGTAATGTATGAATATTAATAATAAATTTTGATAATATGAAATAATGAATTTAACCCGAATCAAATAGTTAATATTTTTTGTTCTTTAATGAAAAAATATTATATTAGTCAGCACTTCATCGCTGGTATCCACCTCAAAATTACTATTAGTATTAGACTTCCCTTTGTCTCATGGACTTAGAGGTTGGTGGTGGTGGTTATCCTCAATAGAACATAGCTTATGAAATTGGTTTTGATAGTATTTTTTTCCTTTTAGTTGAAAAATTTGATCATAATATAAAGATTGATCAGAACTATCTTTTTATCCATCAAATTAGAGGGCTTCTTCATCTCCCTTCAAAACACATTAACTTGATTCCCCTCATTTATTTACTTTAAGTATCACTTTATACCCATTACGTAGTTTCTAGGATATTTATTTGGACATTTATGATAAGTGGGTGATTTTATGTTCTTCCCTAAATGGTATTTACTTGGTAATCCTCTCATATTAAACTCTTTTAACACACTTCTTATCTTCAAACCCAAGAGAGAACGAATAATATCGATTCTCAATCTCGACTTTAAAGAGAAATTGGATATATTAAACCTAATTTTGGATGTATCATGTAACACCCCAGGTAAATAAAGAATATGACATTTTTATATTTATCCATATTTGCGAATAAAATATTAATATTACTTTAATATTGAAGCTATGCTCGATGGCGTACCCAATATGCAACAACAAGTTTCGTGGGAATCTTATGTTGCACTCTAATAATAAAATAATATTATTTTAAATAGTAGTTAACGCCTATCCATTGTAATGGCGGGAATGAACAGAACTAACAAAAAAATTATTAAATAAGTTTGTCAAATATTTTTACTTTTTACAATAAATGTTAGAGTATTAAAAATGCGAATGAATCCAATTTTAAGCGTAAATATTCTAATATTCTTTAAAAGGTCGATTAACCACATTTTGATGGTGAACCTCTTTTAAATCCACTTTTTGACAATTTTATAAGCTCTATTTTTCAAAATAAACATATTATTTATGATTGGGACATTGAAATTTACCTTGGGTTAATTTTTGGTATTTTTCTGACAATGTTCATTTTTCAATGAATATTGAAAAATACTGCATTTTACATCAAAACTGCGTTTTCATATAATTTAATTATATGGTTATATTATCTTTTTAATTTGTTTTAAAGTGTAATTAGAATATATTTTTACCATGTAATTCAATGATGGTCATTGGGATTAATTTCACTTTGGAATTAGGCATAAACAAGTGCCAAACTTTTCATAAATATTGTTTCTAAAAAACCCGCTATTTGTTTTGACAACGTGAAGTTTTTTTAAATTAATTATTTAAATTTATGTGTTTGGAATTTGGTAAAATGAATTAAATATTTGGAATCAGAATTTCCAAATTATGTAATTAAGACTCTTGTTTTTGGACATTATGAATAGTAACGATGGTAATTATCTTTAATTATCTTGATTAATGAGTAATCGGGTAGTTAAAGATAATAATATAATATCATAATAATAAAAAAATGATCAAAAAATGTGTCCTAAGGCTAATTGTTGTCTCCTTTCTGACCATGGGATGCCTTGTGCCAAACTTGGGGGCCCCATGGAATCACTTTTGTGAGAAAGTGACTTTTTATCTTTTTAATTTTAAAGAATGTTAAATGTAACAAATAATGTATCACCTAAGTAAAATATTTTTAATTTTGTCTACATAAATTATATTTTGGACTATAAAAATTCATTGGAAATATAAAAAGATTTCTTACATCATATTATTTTTTTATAATTTTTAGACATTAAATAAATTAAATTATTTATGACATCATGATGATGTAGCGATGACCTCATTATTTAACGATTTAAATAAAATGGAACGATAATGTTAAATATAAGACCTAAACAAGTCCAAACACTATTAGATGGGTGTATTTAGAACCCTTATCACCTTATCCTCGAAACACATAAATGTGGGACCATTAAAATCCGAAACTCATTTGAAAATAAAGTTACATTTTATACCTTTCCAAGGGTGCCCCTCCTCTCCTCTTATAAAAGGCCCCCACCTCTACCTCCTTACCCACAATTCCAAAGCATTTGTGTAACGCCCCGACCCCAGCTACCCAGAGTCGGTGCATTACTTCGTAACATTGGAATGATCACAAGAAAGATCAAGTCTCGAAAGACCGATTAGTTTTGTAGCCTTGGAATAACTAGATACATTCATAAATTTTTACATTACATCATAAAAAAAACATCTTGTCTTCATATCCCCTCATACTATCCCTGCAGGTCATTCATAAATTACTTCTTCATAATCCTGGGAAAAATAAAACATTGAAAGGGGTGAGCTCGGATGCTCAGTAAGGATAACATTATAGCAGAAGCTTTCATAAATAAGCATAAACACTTAAGGCAATTTATAACTAAAACAAAAGCCTTTTAAATTTAAACTTCAGCATAAAATGGCGAAGGTAAAATGAAATAATGCCATTTACTTACTCACATGGATATTCTACTAGTCGAATGATCACATGCAATATCAATAACCACTTTCATAATGATGGAATGCATAATGTCAGACTATCATAACCACATAGCCAAGGCCTCGTGCCAAGACTACAAATAAGATTTTGCCAAGGCCTTGTGCCAAGACACTAGTTTGTCTCATGAGACCTACCGATGCATCGAGGAGCTATAGCGGGCTCCACCCGTCACTTATTAAGTCCAATGCATTCCTCATATGAATAGGTTTAAGCATAAAATAAACATTCGTATTAAAACTAGCATACGAAATGTCAATACTTTAACCACAAACCATGAATGGTATAAAAATAGAACATCCACAGTCAAATATAACTCATTTGATACAATATGGAAGATTGTATTGTATCACATTAACCTCAATCATGAATAATGAAGGATGTTGACATAGAGGAAAATAATCATCAAAACTATTTGAGAGAAATATCCCCCTTTTCATGAAAACATTTAAAAGTCACACTATTTGTCAAGAAGCCATTTAAAAATAGATTTTTGAATCAAAGTGTCCCATACCACTTTGAAACTTTTTAAAAGGATTTTTAATTTTAAAACTTTAATGTCCATATAAATAAATCCTTAAAACCATTTTTAAAATATGGACATTAATGAGCATGATTTAGAAGAATAATTCTTTAAAACATTTTAAAATGGTATTTTGGTTAGAGTTTCTAACCAAAAGAGAGACACTTGAATACAAATAATTGAGGTAATCAAAACATTGTAATATCATGAGAATAAAGGAATTCGTGATATACTATGTCAAAGTACATTATATACACCACATAAAAGTGATTTGGTGTATATCATCAAAGAAGTCTCAATGGAATGTAAATTGAGATGAAATCTCTCATAAAGGTTGTATCCTTTGGTTAAGGATAAATCAATGACATAATTATGTGTGACAAATATAAATACACTAAATATGATTGGATATTCAGTGTAAATCAATCAATGTATATTCACACATATTCTTGTAAAAACAATACCAACGAATTGGATGTTTAACTCAATAAATGGAGAATGAGTTAAAATTACTCTTATCAAATTCATATCAATGACTTGAGAATTATCAATGGAGTGATTATGTGTATCAAACTTATATCCACAGGAATGGGAGTGGAAATTATGACATAATCAAATGAATAGTGATTCCACACATAATCTTGGGGTAATATAATCAATGAAATATGCGTAAAGCCAAATGAGTGGAAATTGAAATCTCAAATTCCCTTATTGATTAGGTAACTTAAGAAACATACACCCATGAAAGAATTATCATACCATGATGATGTAAATACCCATAAATAAAAGTATATAACACAATGAATACAATCATGGGCAGTACACATACACCACATGCAATAATTAAGTGGTGATCAATGGAATTCTCACGGAATTAAAAGTGAGATAAGAAAATCCCTTACTTTGTACTTTTTCCTTGGTCGATGGTAGGTTTACCTCCTGTATAATGGTGAAATAATTGTTATTGAATAATACAAGAATCATTTACTTTAATATGATATCATATATGATCTTTTAACATTGATTTGTTAATAATATCTTAGTATTAACGCCGTTTCGGGTGTTAACTTACTCATTTTCTTTTATATGTTTTGTTACATAAGTCATGTTTGTTGTATCTTATTCATATCCAGAATGATATCAAGTCCTTAAACATAATTTTTAAATCATTAAATGATAATTATACTTTAATGGATACGATGGATAATGAATCTCATCGCGTTCGTGGAGATTGTAGTCCGTACGTACGCACGAACGCTACTTCCATTTAATTTTTTTATTTTAAAAGAATCGAATCCAAATGATACATAGGTATATTACTATTCCAGTATAATATAATATTTTATATATGTTACTTAAGTTCATTAACACCATCCTTTATACGTTCCATGTGTGGTATGAACGAGTCATATCATTTTAAGGGGGCGGTAGTCCGCACTTCCTCAAATGAAATTATCGTATGTATATACGACATGAAACGAATAATGGTATGAAATAAAATGGAATTACAGAAGATTATATATAAAATATATATCATTAATATCATATTTAATTACAGTGCCATCATAATGGCCACCATGAGAGGCGGTAAGATGTTTTTGAACAATCATCGTTTCGTGAGGCGTTAGTTTGCCATCCACAGAAACATTATGTTCATCATCCATTAGATGGAGTTGTGTGTATGTGTAGTTTGAATACATCTTATAACAACATCCTAGTATATTGAGGATACTGGTGTTGTTACAAAATAAGGGAAATAAAAAGAGTTTGGGGGTTGAAGAAGCAAAATAAATGAAAATAATTTAAGAGAAATCGTTACCTTTAATTTAGGTAACTCACTTTGGTTGGGACCAAAGGACTTGTTGAAATGCTTTCTGCCTAAGGGGAAGCTTCAAGGAGGAGGAGAGGGATGTGGGGAGCTTAGTTGGTCAGAGTTTGGACGAGCCAAGTGGCTTGATAGGTGTGAGGAAATGAGAAGGAGGAGTGCCCTTTTATAAGAGGGGTGAGGGGCACCTTTGGAAAAGCTAGAAATATTAATTTATAATAAATTCATATTCGGTTTCCAATGGCTCCAAAGTTGACTATTCAAAGTTTGAGGTGGGGATAGGTCGAAAACAACTCATCCAATAGAATTTAGACAGGTTTGGGTACTTATATTAACCTTATCTTTAGGTATTAACTCTAAGTTAATTAGTTTCACTTTTACAATGTCTCTTTGTATTTTTATATAATATGGTTAATAAACTTACTATATACATCCAAAAGACCCCCAAGTGGTCCATTAATGATTAACCTATAATAATATAAGTCTCTTGGCCGAACCTTAGATTTTTAGGAATTTAATATCAATTAATAATATAATATTTGTTTTAAGAACTCTTTTATGTCAATTTTGACACTATTCACTAGTTGATTTTTGTGAAACTCATAACAGATTGATTACTTCGAACAAAGTCAAATAAATAAATCCTAATATATCATATTATCCTAGAAAATTTGTTTAATTCATTAAAAGTTTCATATTATAATTATTTGGGTATTTATAATATCAATTATGTTAATTTTTTACTATTTTAGTAATTACTGCATCATCATTGTGTCATAAATAAAATAAATTATTTAATGTAAAAAAATTATAAATAAAATATAATTATGTAGGAAATCTTTTTATCTTTCTAATGAATATTTATAATCTAAAATCCAACATATATAACCCTATGTAACAATTGTTTTTCTAAACGATATATGCTTGTGTCATTTTTGTATTCATTTTAACTTAATTAATATAAAGTGTCATTATCACTTACAAGTGGATCCATGGGGTACCAAAATTGACCCAAAGATGCCCATGGTCGACCATTTATCAACCAATAGGGTTAAGACACATTTTAGGGTAATTTATTATTATTATAATATTATGTTTTAACCCTTATTTACCGGATTTACCCTTAACCATGGTAAATAAAATATTTACCGCAGTAATTATTCAAAATGTCTAAAAATAAAAGTTACCTATTTACACAATTTGGACATCCTGATTCCAAATATGGAATCCATTTTTCTAAATTCATAACAAAGAAGTGGCAGAAATTAATTTAAAATTAATTCCCGCTGTCAAAACAAAAAGCGTGTTTTTAAGAGATAATAACTATCAAAAGATTGACACTTGTTTATGTTCGGTTTAATTGTAAAATTATGTCCAATGACCAACATTATATTAAATGGTAAAAATATATTCTAAATATACTTTAAAACCACTCAAATTCACAATTTATCACTATTAATTATTTTGATTAAAAAAGTTGTTTTTAATTAAAATTTAGTAATTTTCACTATTCATCAAAATATGAAAGTTATCTGAAAAGTACCAAAATTTCACCTTAGGCTAAATTCGATATTCCGAATCCAAAAATGAAGTCCATTTTGAAATATAAAATATATATAATTTCAAAAAGTAGGTATTACTATTCATAACGGCTAGTTTGATTGGTTGTGGTGTGTTAAAATCTCGAAGTTGCGTACAATGCACGTCATTGCATTATTCGAAAGGAAACATACCGAGGAAGCTTGGGGTGTTACATTGTCCCCTCCTTCAATAAATTGCGTCCTCGCAATTTTTAAAATTTTGCTTGGGAACATAATGGAAAGTCCCACATCGGAAAAAGAGTCAATAAAACTATCACTTTAAAAGAAAGAAAGAGAGGTATAAGGGTCATCCAAGATAACCCATACTAGGATTCCATGTAAGAAAACATGGATATGGATGATAAACTAAGTGTCAAGTTCTGATGGAGAGGGATAGAAATCATGATCAGGAGAAAGTTAACAATGAGAAAACCACAAACTTGTGTTGGGACAAACGACCATTAGTCTCCTAGTAGGAAACTAAACAGACAACATTTTTTTTAAAGTTACATTACATAAGGAAGAGTAATTCATTTATGATATTGACTAAGAACATTATGAGATATACTTACATTTTAAGTAGATTTTCATTCTTTAATAAATTTCCACCACTAACTCATTTTTTTTTAAACGATGAGTATTCAAGAAGACTTGGTCACACTGGAAGAGATAGAATAAACTTCTATAGAATCACATGATCCATGAAGGATAAACCATATATTTACATTGTCTTTGAAGATTAATCAAAACAAAAATGGTCAATGAATGATCTAATGATCCCCCAAAAGGATATTCATTGAGATAAATATGCACTAATCTTAATTTCTAAAATTAGACCAACAATACCCCAAAGTTAAATAGATACCATTCAATAACCAATTGTCCTTAAAATCCTTTAATATAATCCAAACTAATATTGAAACCCAAAACATAGAAGAATTTGATTATGTAGTCTCCCATGTTAAATTGTATCTCCAAATGACATCAGATACTCTTAAAGTCACATACTCAAAAGTAATTAACCTAATCACATATTCTCTATTATAGGTTAATCATTTCCATAAATAACCCAAATCACTATAAATCCACAATAAAAACGTAGATAAAAATCTATCATTACTCCACAAATGAAACCCCATAGTATTCTATTTTCCTTGGGCATATAGTGTTCCCAACAAAGCGAACATCTTCCAAAATAACATTTATCACTTAATCACCAAATAATTTTCCTATACCAAGGGTATTCTTTTGATATGAAATAAGAACCCAAATCAACTTATTATTGATCAATAAAATCATTTAACTAAAAAAACTTCACACTAACCAGGGACTTCACGTAGTCCAGTGGTAGGCGATAAATCCCAATCGCACTTTGGTTGTGGGTTCGATTCCCATAGCTTTGTCCGACGCGACGGGTTGTCACACGGTCTACGTGTTGTCCTTTTTCAAAAACTATATTTTATAATATTGCCAAAATGAGATAAATTCCTCAAAATACTATATCATAAATTTAACCACAAATGTTATATCATACCTTGAATCTTCATCCCAAATTAGAATAACTTATAATTCTCTCAAACCCCAATGATCATATAAATCCAAATGGTTATTTATACCCATATCCACAAGAGAAGAGACAATTCTTCCTTAAATATCATTCTCACATGGAAAACTGCGGGGTTACAAATACAAGAGAAAATTATTCCATAGTAAACCCATCAACAAGGAGTGCTAATACTTTTTAAACATTTCTCCAACCATTTATTCCCACATAGCTTCTTCTTTGACCAAGAAAATATCCTATAGAATAGGACATTCACTCGGGTAATGGCCAGGTCCCCTACATTTACGGCAAATGACTATAAATGGACTCTTGGGACCATTTTTATCTTCTTCCATAGTACTCTTCATTTTTCTTCGGCAATTCTTTACTTTATGTCCTTCCTTCCCGCACGTAAAACATTTCGTTGTCCCATTGAGACACTTTCCTGGGTGTCTCTTTCCACATTTCCTGCATGATGAAAATTGAGGGTTCTTTTCTCCATGGTCTCCATTACTGGAGCTCTTATCATTTATCACCTTTCTCTTCCTTGTTGAGTCTGGGAGTTGGTTAATATATATGTTGTTGATCATATTTTTGGAAAACTGATTTGGCATAAAGACGATATCTTTTACGCCTATCAACATTCCATTTTGTTGCTCATTGCCACCACCGTTCCCATCTTGTACATCATTCTCAAAGTCACTATGACTTCCTTGGAATCCAGCCATTGACTAAAACCATAAAGCATTGTGTGAGTAATAGTAGTCGTAAAATCATTTAGAGATTAAAATGTCACCATATTCTCAATTTGAAACATATTAGGATTAACCAAGGTCATTTACTCTCATCTTATATATATATTACTTAAATTGGTTTGTAAAGAAAATGTAAATTATCCTAAGCATATCCCCCGGGAGTGTCGTAACCAAGAGTGCAGCAAGGCCCGTTGTCGTGCACCAGTTCCCGTTCGAATCTAGCTCAAAGCGGTGTTTTCGGGTTTTACCCCTAGGTACATCTGTGCCAGAGCCGCCTCTACCTGCTCGTATCCATACAGGGATGTATTGCTCGGAAAACTCACAAAATCTCTACAATACCAAAATTCTAGGAAGTTCTTTTATACTAATCCTCAAAGTTCATCTTAGGTCTATGTGCTCTAATCAGAGTTTATCTAAATCTAGCTACCAAGGTTTGTACTAAACTTCCTCTGATACCAACTATAACGCCCCGACCCCAGCTACCCAGAGTCGGTGCATTACTTCGTAACATTGGAATGATCACAAGAAAGATCAAGTCTCGAAATACCGATTAGTTTAGTAGCCTTGGAATAACTAGATATATTCATAAATTTTTACATTACATCATAAAAAAAACATCTTGTCTTCATATCCCCTCATACTATCCCTGCAGGTCATTCATAAATTACTTCTTCATAATCCTGGGAAAAATAAAACATTGAAAGGGGTGAGCTCGGATGCTCAGTAAGGATAACATTATAGCAGAAGCTTTCATAAATAAGCATAAACACTTAAGGCAATTTATAACTAAAACAAAAGCCTTTTAAATTTAAACTTCAGCATAAAATGGCGAAGGTAAAATGAAATAATGCCATTTACTTACTCACATGGATATTCTACTAGTCGAATGATCACATGCAATATCAATAACCACTTTCATAATGATGGAATGCATAATGCCAGACTATCATAACCACATAGCCAAGGCCTCGTTCCAAGACTACAAATAAGATTTTGCCAAGGCCTTGTGCCAAGACACTAGTTTGTCTCATGAGACCTACCGATGCATCGAGGAGCTATAGCGGGCTCCACCCGTCACTTATTAAGTCCAATGCATTCCTCATATGAATAGGTTTAAGCATAAAATAAACATTCGTATTAAAACTAGCATACGAAATGTCAATACTTTAACCACAAACCATGAATGGTATAAAAATAGAACATCCACAGTCAAATATAACTCATTTGATACAATATGGAAGATTGTATTGTATCACATTAACCTCAATCATGAATAATGAAGGATGTTGACATAGATGAAAATAATCATCAAAACTATTTGAGAGAAATATCCCCCTTTTCATGAAAACATTTAAAAGTCACACTATTTGTCAAGAAGCCATTTAAAAATAGATTTTTGAATCAAAGTGTCCCATACCACTTTGAAACTTTTTAAAAGGATTTTTAATTTTAAAACTTTAATGTCCATATAAATAAATCCTTAAAACCATTTTTAAAATATGGACATTAATGAGCATGATTTAGAAGAATAATTCTTTAAAACATTTTAAAATGGTATTTTGGTTAGAGTTTCTAACCAAAAGAGAGACACTTGAATACAAATAATTGAGGTAATCAAAACATTGTAATATCATGAGAATAAAGGAATTCATGATATACTATGTCAAAGTACATTATATACACCACATAAAAGTGATTTGGTGTATATCATCAAAGAGGTCTCAATGGAATGTAAATTGAGATGAAATCTCTCATAAAGGTTGTATCCTTTGGTTAAGGATAAATCAACGACATAATTATGTGTGACAAATATAAATACACTAAATATGATTGGATATTCAGTGTAAATCAATCAAAGTATATTCACACATATTCTTGTAAAAACAATACCAACGAATTGGATGTTTAACTCAATAAATGGAGAATGAGTTAAAATTACTCTTATCAAATTCATATCAATGACTTGAGAATTATCAATGGAGTGATTATGTGTATCAAACTTATATCCACAGGAATGGGAGTGGAAATTATGACATAATCAAATGAATAGTGATTCCACACATAATCTTGGGGTAATATAATCAATGAAATATGCGTAAAGCCAAATGAGTGGAAATTGAAATCTCAAATTCCCTTATTGATTAGGTAACATAAGAAACATACACCCATGAAAGAATTATCATACCATGATGATTTAAATACCCATAAATAAAATTATATAACACAATGAATACAATCATGGGCAGTACACATACACCACATGCAATAATTAAGTGGTGATCAATGGAATTCTCACGGAATTAAAAGTGAGATAAGAAAATCCCTTACTTTGTACTTTTTCCTTGGTCGATGGAAGGTTTACCTCCTGTATAATGGTGAAATAATTGTTATTGAATAATACAAGAATCATTTACTTTAATATGATATCATATATGATCTTTTAAAATTGATTTGTTAATAATATGTTAGTATTAACGCCGTTTCGGGTGTTAACTTACTCATTTTCTTTTATATGTTTTGTTACATAAGTCATGTTTGTTGTATCTTATTCATATCCAGAATGATATAAAGTCCTTAAACATCATTTTTAAATCATTAAATGATAATTATACTTGAATGGATACGATGGATAATGAATCTCATCGCGTTCGTGGAGACGGTAGTCCGTACGTACGCACGAACGCTACTTCCATTTAATTTTTTTATTTTAAAAGAATCGAATCCAAATGATACATAGGTATATTACTATTCCAGTATAATATAATATTTTATATATGTTACTTAAGTTCATTAACACCATCCTTTATACGTTCCATGTGTGGTATGAACGAGTCATATCATTTTAAGGGGGCGGTAGTCCGCACTTCCTCAAATGAAATTATCGTATGTATATACGACATGAAACGAATAATGGTATGAAATAAAATGGAATTACAGAAGATTATATATAAAATATATATCATTAATATCATATTTAATTACAGTGCCATCATAATGGCCACCATGAGAGGCGGTAAGATGTTTTTGAACAATCATCGTTTCGTGAGGCGTTAGTTTGCCATCCACAGAAACATTATGTTCATCATCCATTAGATGGAGTTGTGTGTATGTGTAGTTTGAATACTTCTTATAACAACATCCTAGTATATTGAGGATACTGGTGTTGTTACAAAAGAAGGGAAATAAAAAGAGTTTGGGGGTTGAAGAAGCAAAATAAATGAAAATAATTTAAGAGAAATCGTTACCTTTAATTTAGGTAACTCACTTTGGTTGGGACCAAAGGACTTGTTGAAATGCTTTATGCCTAAGGGGAAGCTTCAAGGAGGAGGAGAGGGATTTGGTGAGCTTAGTTGGTCAGAGTTTGGACGAGCCAAGTGGCTTGATAGGTGTGAGGAAATGAGAAGGAGGAGTGCCCTTTTATAAGAGGGGTGAGGGGCACCTTTGGAAAAGCTAGAAATATTAATTTATAATAAATTCATATTCGGTTTCCAATGGCTCCAAAGTTGACTATTCAAAGTTTGAGGTGGGGATAGGTCGAAAACAACTCATCCAATAGAATTTAGACAGGTTTGGGTACTTATATTAACCTTATCTTTAGGTATTAACTCTAAGTTAATTAGTTTCACTTTTAAAATGTCTCTTTGTATTTTTATATAATATGGTTAATAAACTTACTATATACATCCAAAAGACCCCCAAGTGGTCCATTAATTATTACCCTATAATAATATAAGTCTCTTGGCCGAACCTTAGATTTTTAGGAATTTAATATCAATTAATAATATAATATTTGTTTTAAGAACTCTTTTATGTCAATTTTGACACTATTCACTAGTTGATTTTTGTGAAACTCATAACAGATTGATTACTTCGAACAAAGTCAAATAAATCAATCCTAATATATCATATTATCCTAGAAAATTTGTTTAATTCATTAAAAGTTTCATATTATAATTATTTGGGTATTTATAATATCAATTATGTTAATTTTTTACTATTTTAGTAATTACTGCATCATCATTGTGTCATAAATAAAATAAATTATTTAATGTAAAAAAATTATAAATAAAATAGAATTATGTAGGAAATCTTTTTATATTTCTAATGAATATTTATAATCTAAAATCCAACATATATAACCCTATGTAACAATTGTTTTGCTAAAAGATATATGCTTGTGTCATTTTTGTATTCATTTTAACTTAATTAATATAAAGTGTCATTATCACTTACAAGTGGATCCATGGGGTCCCACAATTGACCCAAAGATGCCCATGGTCGACCATGTATCAACCAATAGGGTTAAGACACATTTTAGGGTAACTTATTATTATTATAATATTATTTTTTAACCCTTATTTACCGGATTTACCCTTAACCATGGTAAATAAAATATTTACCGCAGTAATTATTCAAAATGTCTAAAAATAAAAGTTACCTATTTACACAATTTGGACATCCTGATTCCAAATATGGAATCCATTTTTCTAAATTCATAACACAGAAGTGGCAGAAATTAATTTAAAATTAATTCCCGCTGTCAAAACAAAAAGCGTGTTTTTAAGAGATAATAACTATCAAAAGATTGACACTTGTTTATGTTCGGTTTAATTGTAAAATTATGTCCAATGACCAACATTATATTAAATGGTAAAAATATATTCTAAATATACTTTAAAACCACTCAAATTCACAATTTATCACTATTAATTATTTTGATTAAAAAAGTTGTTTTTAATTAAAATTTAGTAATTTTCACTATTCATCAAAATATGAAAGTTATCCGAAAAGTACCAAAATTTCACCTTAGGCTAAATTCGATATTCCGAATCCAAAAATGAAGTCCATTTTGAAATATAAAATATATATAATTTCAAAAAGTAGGTATTACTATTCATAACGGCTAGTTTGATTGGTTGTGGTGTGTTAAAATCTCGAAGTTGCGTACAATGCACGTCATTGCATTATTCGAAAGGAAACATACCGAGGAAGCTTGGGGTGTTACAATTTGGCTAGGACAAAACCTGCCCATTTTTTTTCTCCACATCCCTCTCTAACTCCTTGAAGCCTAACTTTGGGCATAAGTCTTCCCAAGGAATCCTTTGAGCTCAAACCAAAGGGAGTTACCCGATTTCAAGGTAATGTCTTCACTTGTGTCCTTTTGTTTTATTTTTCTTCTCCAACCCTCTAAACTCTTTTTATTCATTTATTTTGTAACAAATACAGTATATTAAATATACTAGTATGTTTTTATAATAAGTATTTGAGCTACACTTACACACACCTACATCTTATGGTTAAAGAACATACTGTTTTTGTGGATGGCGAATTTCTGCCTCACGAAACGATGGTTGTTCAACATTCTTCTAACACCTTCAAAGGTGGCCAGTAAGATCTCACCATATTTATATATGATATATAATATGTTTATGTTTAACTTAATCTTCTGTATTTTTCATTTATGGAATACCTTTATGGTTTCCATTATGGGTAAACGCGATATCTTCATTTAAGGAAGTGCGGACTACCGCCCCCTCAAAGTGATTTGATTCGTTAGTACCATATGTGGTACGTATAAAGGATATATTTAATGATATTATATATGATACCATTATGGAATTAAAATACTATTATTTATCATTATGTTTTAATTCCATTAAATATTAAATATAAATGGAAGTAGCGTTCATGCGTATGTACGGCTTACCGTCTCCATTAACGGTACATTTCATTTCTTATCTCAAAATGTTATGTACTATTATAAGTACATATATAAAATGGATATATATGTAATATATTACATCTAAATTATGGATATCTTTCAGGAATTATAAAATATATATATATATATATATATATATATATCTCATTTTGTTTTAATTCCATTAATATGATAAAAAATGAAAGTAGTGTTCATGCGTACGTACGGCATACCGTCTCCATGAACGGTGCTTTTAATTTCTATCTCCAAATGCTATGGAATAGTATAAAATGAATATATACTGGATATATATGATATTTAAAACATCAATACTATTCTGGATATGATGTACCTATAACTACATGGAAAATTATTTTCCAATAAGTTCAATTTTTGACTCATGTACCAAACATCGACAAAAACGTCTGATATGAACTCATTTTATTAACCAATTATTATAACATTAAAATATGTGATATTAACTATATAATAATCTTTATAGGAGGTCCTTAAGCAATTATAAATTGACCAAAGTTTATTATTCAGGAATATAAAGAAACGAACAAGACATGTTGGACTTGAGGTAAGGGATCCTACTTCTCTCTTTCTTTTTAAGTGCACTCTTTTATGTCATCCCTTTTAAGCTCATCTTTCTTGTGATTGGGATGTTCTTTTATATTACTATTACTGTAATTTTTATGTTCATATGATGAGAGACCCTATTCTCTCTCATCAATGAATTTTGGATGTTTTGAGTGGCGCTGTTAGGCTGCCGAATTTTCTTAATAAATTTAAACTCTCTCTTTCTTTTTTTCAGTACTCTCCTTTATGTCACTTATTTTAAGCTCCTCTTTGTTAAGTTGGGGGATTTTATTTTATATTCATTTTTCTATAAAATTTATGTTAATATGATGAGAGACCCTATTTTATCTCATCAATCCATTTTTGGTAGTTTTAAGTGGCGCAGTTAGGCTGCCGAGTCTTCGTAAGGGATTTTTTATCTCACTTTTATTCCGGTGAGATTTATGCTACATTTGCCACAATTTACATTTTGTGGTGTTTGTAATGCCCATTATTTTACTCATTGTGTAATATTCTTTCATTTATGAGTATTTATATCAATGTTTTATTGTCCTTCTTTCACGGGGTGCATGTCTCGAAAGATACCCATGTCGGTAAGGGAACCTTTCACCCTACTCTTTTTAAAAGACTTATTTTGTTATGTATTTTAATTCACATACTATTATGTTGGGATATGTTCTTCTATATCCTTATTTATTTAAATTTTATGTCCATGTGCTGAGATACCCTTTTTATCTCTCATCAACTCATTTTCTGAACATTGTAGTGATGCCGTAAGGCTGTCAAATTTTTGCAACGGAACTTCTTAACCCAAATTTCATTCTTTGGGATAAACTTGTACTCCTTGAGTATGTTGTTCTATGAATATGTGTGAATAACCTCTGATTGTTTTACACTTAATATCCACTTATATTTGGTGTATTCATTTTACAGACATAATTATGTAATTGATTTATCCTTAAACCAAGGATACCGTCTTTGTAAGGGTCTTCGTCTCAATCTCCATTCATTGAGGCATATTTTGTTTTATACACAACCTTCTTTTATACGGTGTATCAACCACTTTGACTTTTATTTTTATCCAAAAATGAATCTTTTTTATATGAAGCGTTTTACTAAATGACAAAAGGGAATGTTTTTGTCGTACGTATGCGGCGACAATGACTTCTTCGTCGTCATGACCATTATTTGAGTTTCGGCTTCCTCTACAAGCCATACCATCTTTTTAAAAGAAAAATAAATACCATGTTTTACATTTCATTTATTTTGGTATTCAAAATGGTTTTCATAATGTTTTTATATCAATGTGTTGTATTAATATCTTGTGATTGAAAGGTGGAAATGTTATGTTTCCTTTATGCATGTTTTATGTGATACGATTATGTTATGGTTCTTGGGAATTATTATGAAGACGGATGGTTCCGTGATAAACTAAGGGCAGGTGAGCCCGATATAGCTCTCTAATGCATTGGGTAATGTGAAGGAGTGAAACGTTAAGGTTTCTCCGAAGAGATTTAGGGAATATACTGTGGTGGGTATTCCAAACGTAACCAAGAGGGTTACTCCCTACGTAAGAATGTTATGAATGCCTCAAGTTACCTTTATGTATTATTATTTCTATGATTTATTCATGATTTTTATGAGGTATATTAAAGTTCTTATGTTTTATGGGTAAATAATGATTTCATTATTATGTATACATGTACTCATGTTTCCTTTCCATATTTTTATATCCCTTACTGAGCTTTTTATGCTCATCCCAAGTTTTTTGAAATGTTTTTCACAGGTCAAGGGAAAGGTACATGATAAGATGATAGTGTCAAGGAAGTGTCAAGAAAGAATCGATTTTTTATTTTAAATATGGTTCTGTTGATGGTAAAAAATGAATACTATCTTTATGTAACCACTTTGTTTAAATGTGAAATGTAATGCAAGTTTTATGATCTAATTCTCTAAAACTCTAAACCTGAAAAGATCCTCAATGTGTAATCTTGTATTAACTCAAGATTAAGTAAGGTTTAATTCTAGGGCCTTATAGTTGGTATCAAAGGTCGGTTTAGATAACTTTAGTGGTTAGGGTATTCTTTAAGCATAAGTGACATTACCAAAATGGTTAGGATTTTAGAAAGAGTCATAGTTTTTAGATAAAGTGAATGAGTAAGTATATATTACTCATTAGTACATGATGGTTTTTTTGATATACTCACACTGACATTTCTATGTTTAGTGAGTGGATGGATCTAGCAGGCACCACAGTGACAATAGGTTTGAAGGAAACTGTGGTGGTTCTCTGATTAAGAGACTGGATGAAATGGGGGATCCAATGAGGAAACTCGTGGTTGTTCTAATACAACTATCAAAGAGTCATGATTAACCACTTGAACCTTGGTATTTTTTGTAATGCATCATGTACGATATGACCAATCGATGTATAAGTTCAGGTAATAATTATAAAGGTAACCATTAGGGTTTATATGATCCTTACTTTTGAGGTAATTATGGGTTACTATATGTTATGATGGAAGTGAAAGGCATGAGATAAAATTGAGGTTAAATTATTTTATGGTTATTTTTGATGATTTTATCTCTTTTTGGGGAATTATTTGAGAATTATATAATTTTGGAAAAATGACAACCCACAGACCGTGTGACAACCCATCGCGTCGGACAAAGCTACGGGAATCGAACCCACAACCAAAGTGCAACTGGTATTTATCGCCTACCACTGGACTACATGAAGTCCCTGGTTAGTTTGACTGGTTCTTTTTAGTTAGATGATTTTATTAATTAATAGTAAGTTGATTTTGGGTTATCTATGGAAATTTATTAACCTATCATGGAGGATATGTGATTAGGTTAATTAATCTTCAATACGAGACCTTAAGAGCAACTGATGTTGTTTGGAGATAAATCTTACGATTTAACAGAGAAGACTATGTGACTAAATCCTTCAAATATTTGGGTTTCAATATTAGTTTAGTTTACTTTGAATATTTTTATGGAAAAATTGTTTATCGAATGGTCCTTGTTGAACTTTGCGTTTTGTTGGACAAATTTTGGAGATTAAGAATAGACTTTCTTTTTATAAAGGGTTATCCTTTTCTGGATTATTTGATCTTGTACTAACCATTTTGGTTTTGGTTTTGGTTAAATTCTAAAGACATGGGAAGTATATAGTTCTCTTTTTTGGATTAGGTGATTCTCTAGAAGTTGATTATAGTACTCTTAATGTGAACAAGTCTTCCTAAATACTTGTCTTTTGGAGAAAATATGAGTTTGTGTAAGGAATCTAATAAAAGTTGAAAGTCAACATGATAAGTGATTATGTTTCCTTATGAATAAATTCCTCAATAAAAAGAAACTTAAAACAAAAATTATTTCTATTAACTTTTCTTACTGGGGAATCGAATACCGTTTAACTCATCACAAGTTTGTGATTTTCTTGTGGTTAACATTCTCCTAAACATGTTTTCTATCACTCTCCATCAGAACATGACCCTATGTTTTCTCCTCCATGTCCATGTTTTCTTACATGGAATCCTAGTATGGGTTAACTTGGGTGACCTCTGTACTTCACTTTCTTTATTTTAAAGTAATTGTTTTACCGACTCTTGTCCCGATGTGGGACTTTTAAATGAAGTTTCCAAGCCCAATTTTAAAATTGCGAGGAAGCAATTCCCAAAAGGGGGAAGGATATAACACCCCAGGTAAATAACGAATATGAAATTTTTATATTTATCCATATTTTTGAATAAAATATTAATATTACTTTAAAGGGGACGCTATGCTCGATGGCGTACCCAATACGCAACAACGAGTTTCATGGGAATCTTACGTTGCACTCTAATAATAAAATAATATTATTTTAAATAGTAGTTAACGCCTAGCCATTGTAATGGCGGGAATGAACAGAACAAACTATAAAATTATTATATATGTTTGTCAAATATTTTTTACTTTGTACAATAAATGTTACATTATTAAAATTGTGAATGAATCCAATTTTAAGCGTAAACATTCTAATATTCTTTAAAAGGTCGATTAACCGCCTTTTGATGGCGAACCACTTTTAAATCCAATTTTTGACAATTTTATAAGCTCTATTTTTGAACATAAAAATATTATTTATTATTGGGACATTGAAATTTACCTTGGGTTATTTTTTGGTATTTTTCTGACAATGTTCATTTTTCAATGAATAGTGAAAAATACTGCATTTTACATCAAAACTGCTTTTTCATATAATTTAATTATATGGTTATATTATCTTTTTAATTTTTTTTAAAGTGTAAGTAGAATATATTTTTACCATGTAATTCAATTATGGTCATTGGGATTAATTTCACTTTGCAATTAGGCATAAACAAGTGCAAAAATTTTCATAAATATTGTCTCTAAAAACCCCGCTATTTGTTTTGACAACGGGGAGTTTTTTTAAATTAAATATTGCAATTTATGTGTTAGGAATTTGGTAAAATAAATTACATATTTAGAATCATAAGGTCCAAATTATTTAATTATGACTCTTTTGTTTTTGGTCATTATGAATAGTAACGACGGTAATTATCTTTAATTATCTTCATTAATGAGTAATCGGGTAGTTAAAGATAATAAGATAATATCATAATAATAAAAAATGACCACAAAATGTGTCCTAAGGCTACTGGTTGTCTCATGGCCGACCATGGTATGCCTTTTGCCTAACTTGGGGGCCCCATGGAATCACTTTTGTGAGAAAGTGACTTTTTATCTTTTTATTTTTAAAGATTGTTAAATGTAACAAAGAATGTATCACCTAAGTAAAATATTTTTAAGTTTGTCGACATAAATGATCATTTAGACTATAAATATTAATTGGAAATATAAAAATATTTCCTACATCATAGTACTTTTTTATAATTTTTAGACAATAAATAAATTAAATTATTTATGACATCATGATGATGCCGCGATGACCTCATTATTTAACGATTTAAATAAAATTGAAAGATAATGTAAAATCTAAGACCTACACATGTCCAAAACCTATTGTATTGGTGTATTTCGAACCCTTATCACCTTATCCTCGAAACACATCAATGTGGGGCCATTAAAATCCGAAACTCATTTGAAAATAAAGTTACATTTCATACCTTTCCAAGAGTGCCCCTCCTCTCCTCTTATAAAAGGACCCCACCTCTACCTCCTTACCCACACTTTCAAAGCCTTTGGCTCGGACAACCCCTACCCATTTTGTCTCTCTAAATCCCTCTATAACTCCTTGAAGCCTCACTTTGGGCAGAATTCTTCCCAAGGAATCCTTTGAGCTCAAACCAAAGGGAGTTACCCGATTTCAAGGTAATGTCTTCACTTGTGTCCTTTTGTTTTATTTTGCTTCTGCAACCCCCTAAACTCTTTTTATTAATTTATTTTGTAACAAATACCGTATATTAAATATACAAGGATGTTGTTATAATATTTATTTGACCTACACTTACACACACCTACATCTAATGGTTAAAGAACATACTGTTTCTATGGATGGCTAATTTCTGCCTCACGAAACGATGATTGTTCAACATTCTTCTAACACCTTCAAATGTGGCCATTAAGATGTCACCATATTTATATATGATATATAATATGTTTATGTTTTACTTAAGATTCTGTATTTTTCATTTATGGCATACCTTTATGGTTTCCATTATGGGTCAACGTGATATCTTCATTTAAGGAAGTGCGGACTACCGCCCCCTCAAAGTGATTTGATTCGTTACTACCATATGTGGTACGTATAAAGGATATATTTAATGATATTATATATGATACCATACTGGAATTAAAATACTATTATGTATCATTATGTTTTAATTCAATTAAATATGAAATAGAAATGGAAGTAGCGTTCGTGCGTACGTACGGCTTACCGTCTCCATGAACGGTACATTTCATTTCTTATCTCAAAATGTTATGTACTATTATAAGTACATATATATAATGGATATATATATATAATATATTACATCTAAATTATGGATATCGTTATGGATTTATAAATATATATATATATATATATCTGATTTTGTTTTAATTCCATTAATATGACAAAAATGAAAGTAGCGTTCATGCGTACGTACGGCCTACCGTCTCCATGAACGGTGCTTTTAATTTTTATCTCCAAATTCTATGGAATAGTATAAAATGAATATATACTGGATATATATGATATTTAAAACTTCCATAATATTCTGGATATGATGTACCTATAACTACATGGAAAATTATTTTCCAACGAGTTCAATTTTTGACTCATGTACCAAACATCGACAAAAACGTCTGATATGAACTCATATTATTAACCAATTATTATAACATTAAAATATGTGATATGAACTGAATAATAATCTTTATAGGAGTTCCTTAAGAAATTATAAATTGACCAAAGTTTATTATTTAGGAATATAAGGAAACGAACAAGACAAGTTGGACTTCAGGTAAGGGATCCTACTCCTCTCTTTCTTTTTAAGTACACTCTTTTATGTCATCCCTTTTAAGCTCATCATTCTTGTGATTGGGATGTTCTTTTATATTAATCTTACTGTAATATTTATGTCAATATGATGAGAGACCCTATTCTCTCTCATTAATCAATTTTGTAGGTTTTGAGTGGCGCCGTTAGGCTGCCAAATTTTCGTAAGAAATTTAACCTCTCTCTTTCTTTTTTTAAGTACTCTCCTTTATGTCACTTATTTTGAGCTCCTCTTTTTTATGTTGGGGGATGTTCTTTTATATTCCTCTTTTTGTAAACTTTATTTTAATATGATTAGAGACCCTATTTAATCTCATCAATCCATTTTTGGAAGTTTTAAGTGCCGTCGTTAGGCTGCTGAGTCTTCATAAGGGATTTTTCATCTCACTTTTATTCTCGTGAGATTTATGCTACATTTGCCACAATTTCCTTTGAGTGGTGTTTGTACTGCCAATTATTTTACTCATTGTGTAATATACTTTCATTTATGAGTATTTACACCAATGTTTTATTGTCCTTCTTTCACGGGGTGCATGTCTCGAAAGATACCCATGTCGGTAAGGGAACCTATCACCCTCCTCTTTTTAAAAGAGTTCTTTTGTAATGTCTTTTAATTCACATACTATTATGTTGGGATATGTTATTCTATATCCTTATTGATTTAAATTTTATTTCCATGTGATGAGATACCCTTTTTATCTCTCATCAACTCATTTTCTGAATTTTGTAGTGGTGCCGTAAGGCTGTCAAATTTTTGCAAGGGAACTTCTTAACCCAAATTTGATTCTTTGGGATAAACTTGTACTCCTTGATTATGTCTTTCTATGAATATGTGTGAATAACCTCTGATTGTTTTAAACTTAATATCCACTTATATTTGGTATATTCGTTTGTCACACATAATTATGTAATTGATTTATCCTTAAACCAAGGATATCGTCTTTGTAAGGGTCTTCGTCTCAATCTCCATTCATTGAGGCATATTTTGTTTTATACACAACCTTCTTTTATACGGTGTATAAAAACTTTTTACTTTTACTTTTATCCAAAAAGGAATATTTTTTATATGAAGCGTTTTACTAAATGACAAAAGGGAATGTTTTTTTCGTACGTATGCGGTGACACCGACTTCTTCGCCGCCATGACCATTATTTGAGTTTCGGCTTCCTCTACAAGCCATACCATCTTTTTAAAAGAAAAATAAATACCATGTTTTACATTTCATTTATTTCGGTATTCAAAATGGTTTTCATAATTTTTTTATATCAATGTGTTGTATTGATATCTTGTTATTGAAAGGTGGAAATGTTATGTTTCCTTTATGCATGTTTTATGTGATATGACTATGTTATGGTTCTTGGGCATTATTATGAAGACGGGTGATTCCGTGATAAACTAAGGGCGGGTGAGCCTGATATAGCTCTCCAATGCATTGGGTAACGTGAAGGAGTGAAACGTTAAGGTTTCTCCGAAGAGATTTAGGGAATATACTATGGTGGGTATTCCAAACATAACCAAGAGGGTTACTCCCTACGTAAGAATGTTATGAATGCCTCAATTTACCATTATATCTTATGATTTCTATGATTTATTCATGATTTTTATGAGGTATGTTAAAGTGCTTATGTTTTATGGGTAAAGTATGATTTCATTATTATGTATACATGTACTCATGTTTCCTTTCCAAATTTTTATATCCCTTACTGAGCTTTTTATACTAATCCCAAGGTTTTTGAAATTTTTTTCACAGGTTAAGGGAAAGGTACATGATATGATGATAGTGTCAAGGAAGTGTCAAGAAAGAATGCATGTTTTATTTTAAATATGTTTCTGTTGATGGGAAAAAAATTAATACTATCTTTAATTAACCACTTTGTTTAAATGTGGAATGTAATGAAAGTTTTATGATCTAATTCTCTAAAACTCTAAACCTGAAAATATCCTCAGTGTGTAATCTTGTATTAACTCAAGATTAAGTAAGGTTTAAGGCTGGGGCCTTATATATCAAATGACCAAATAATATTTTATACTCAAAATTCTCAAAGTAAGTAAGTTTTAAACCATGATTATTTGGTAAATGAAAAAATAATTGGAATTACATGTAATACATGTGATTATTTCCTCATAATACCAGACAAGTGTTTCCTCATTGTGATTAATCCAAAAGAAATTCCTATCCATTTTAAGAAGAGTGAGAGGAAAATATTTATTGAAATTTATTTTCTTGAATTTATCTCACTCTATAGATTTCTTTCTTCTAGGTGGTTCATATTGTTGATTAGTGTCCATTATTTTTTAGTTTCCCCTTCTATGAAATAAATTAATTTTATGAATTTCTCTTTAAAAAATAGTTGAAGGAAATAAAATATCTCCATAGTCTAATTATTCATTTATTTCAAAATTAGTGGATCCTTATATCCAGTAAATGTAAGAGGAATTTTTTTTATATATAAACAAACACAACTTGGAATTTCTTAGGAGAAGTGTGAGATACGCATAACTAAAGTTATTACTCATAACTTTGTTGAAGTGATAAAATTATACCATGAAGTTGTTGACTCTATCTACCATCAGGTTGTGCATCTCATTTGGAAAATCATTACATTACAATCACATTTGTTGTTTTCATAATTCCTCTAATTTTTAGAAGTTAAATAAAATATTTAGAATAATTAAAATTTAGGGATGATAATAATCAAACAAATAAGTATACTAAAGGTAAATTGTAACTTTATAAGGAATAACCCATAAATGATGTGTATACCTTATCATATGAGTTTCTATGTGTCAATATAGGTTATCTATGGTAATTTTATGAGAAGTTTATTTATCCAAACCCAATATATATTAAATCATTAAACTTCATATTCGTGTGTTAAATCCCTCATAATAGTTCATAAATAGTTTTCCAAGTAACCAAATCATAATGCTTGAGTGTGTTAAAGTAGGTTTACTATTAGTATCACTTGTTTTGTACTAATTTATTATTGAATTTAAACCTAATATACATCCTTCATGTGTATTAGCTATTGGAAAATATATTATAGATCCTTTATCCACGTGTTTGTATCTCGATATGTTTGTCGTTTCCATAAAATAACAAAATCTATACTTTACTAAAGTAATAGAATATTTTCCTTTACTTAAACTAATCCTTATGGTTTTATATCTCTTTTTCTATTACTAATCCCCAAAAATAACTACATGTTGATTTGATTCCAATTATAACAATCCAATACTCTTAAAATTTTCATTTCATGATTTTTAACATAATAATCCATAATATACAAAATTCAAATTTATACGCTTAGTGTGTTTGGTAGATTAGACACATAAAACATAAACCTAAAAGTAAAATGCAATATCATTATTTAATTCTATATAATGTTATTATAAATACAATTGATATTATATTTCTATATTAGATACCCTATGGATATACATAAATGAAAATTTTATGCTATAAATCCAGTAAAGGAATAATCAGAGTAAATCATTTTTAAAAGTTTTACATATAAGACAAGAGGAATGTAATGATAACAAAAATGGGAAGGATCATATATGTTCAAATGAAAGAATATAATAAATAATATTATATCATAGGATCATGGAATCAAATTAATATTTTAACAACATAAAACATCACATCATGTTCATAAGTTAATGCTCACTTCAAAGACTACATAACATAGTCTTCTTGTCTAACTACCCATGCACTATACATGGAGTCTCGTAAGATGAAAGAAACACCCAATGCATTAGAGAGATTTATAATTTTGAGACCAACCATTATAATCATAACATTTACCTTAATATTTTTTCACATAATTATATCAAAGATAATTCATAAGCATTATAAAATCGAAGAGATAAGGAAATGGGTTGCATAATCTTGTCTTTGAGCTTAAATAAATGGAATATCAAAAATATTCTCCTAAAAGAAGGTACTAATAAATTATTGGTCATTCATGAATTAAAAATGTACCATAGTTCATGAAAATTATATTAAATAAAAGTTAATACATAAATTAGTGTGAAGAATTATGTTTGGTAATGAACCTCTTAAGTGGCGTTTTTTTTGGAAAAATGGCAATGAATCATTTTAGAAGATAAGTGAGTAATATTTTCCACAAAATAAGAAATTAACCAAATTGTTTTGAAATAATTTTTTCTATGATTTTTTAGGACCAAAAAATATTAAAATAATTTGAAAATGTTTTATATAAAAATATATATGAACTAAACTAATTACATTTAAATGATTTTCTGAAAAGAGAGGGTTAATAAGAGAACATGAAGAACATATATTTTCCCCAATAAATAAATATAATATAATATATATATTAATAAGTAAAATATACATAAAATAAGTAATAATTAGATTAGAATAATAAAAATTTAATGGGATAAAATGAAAGAGAACGCATAGCCCATAATTTAATTTGTTAGTTTGTGAGATCCCCTATATTGAGCACATGAGTTGTTTAGTATGTTCATTCAACTTCTTGAATAATAAAATTAAATTTATTATATAATAATTAAAAATATTTATCTTATATATTTCATTTTCTATATATCTTTTATTTTAGTCTATATTAATTATATTATAATAATATTATTATTTTCACTTTCCCTTAGATATTCTATACATAGTTCAAAGGTCTCCTTAAATTATTGGTAATTATAAGAGTAATTTTATATTGAGATCATAATAACATAAATATAATGTAATGATATTTATAAAATTATAGAGATTTATATATTCCTAAATATCTATATTTTTTCTGATATAGGGATGATTCATTTAGTATAAATATTATCATATATATATTTTGTTCATTTAGGCAGTTTTTTGAACCATTATGAACATATTTTGTTTTATTTAACATTATGAGAATTTATCATTTCCAGAATATGGAAAAATATATAATATAATTACTTATATCATTTTTAAACATAATATATTAATTTAAACCATTTTTAAGGGAGGTGGTTAAAAACTAAATATATTGTTCATGGAGGCAGTGAACTGACTATAATGTTTTCAATTGAATTAGAATCAGAGGGTGTTATATAATAGATATTAACTTAGTATAATTAAATTTAGTAATATTATTAATATTTATTCTATCATACTATCACGTATAGACTGAATTTAATGAGGTCAAGGAAGAAAATACTATAACAGTTTTTAGTAGAAAATGTAACTTCCTACCTTGGAGGCTAGATCATTGGTTAAAAATTAAGGATCCTTAGTATGGTATTTCAGTGAGAAATAGGATTATACAATATATAGTGATATTTGAGGAGATATTAAGGTAGATTTTGTGTGACATAATTCTTATAATGAGTGAAGAAAGGGGGTTTTGAAGGGTGGTGTTTATATAAGAGGGGGGTATTTTAAGATAAAAAACGTATTTGGATAATATATTATTTTTTCATATAGTGATATAAAATGTGAACCAATAGTAAGGGTATTCTGATAATATAGTAAATAGGAAATTAAAATAATAAAAAACCTAAAAACGTTAATATTTTGTTCATATATACTATTACAAAATACATTACCTATTTATTATTTTTTCTATTTCCACTCCATTTTTTTATTATAAATATAGCAATTTACCCCATTAATTTTTTGACTTTATGATTCCAAAAATGATATCAAAATTCTAAAATTAATTATCTAAATATGATAAATTTATATTTTAAATAAATTTATATTTTAATTAAACGTATTATTTATTTATAAATACTAGTTTCTATGACACAAATAATTTTTCAAGCCTATGAGAAATTAGGTCAGACATCATAAAATCATATTATAATTTAAATTAAAATGTCATCTATTTTATTATAACATTTTATTCATAAAATATTTCTTTAACAAATTTATATTTATTATAATGATGTTTTCAATGATAATAAAACTTATATATTAACTAGAAAGTAAAATTTTACCTTCATTGTGTCAAAAAAATATTTTTTTAATCTAATTATTTAATTAAATTGTATTATGATATAAATTCAATATATTTTTATTTATTAAGACTCCAAAAATTCTAAATTTTACCCTTTTAAAACATCAACCATAAATATTAAAATGAAAATATTATAAGAGTAAAATCCATTTCTTTTCAAAAATAATCTACACGTCAATAATAAGTATATCCTTGATAAATATCCCCTTGTTACACTAGATTAATCCCTAACTTTTATGTGCTCCATGTTGGAACTTTCATTCAGATCTTTTTCCAACATTGATATATTATTGATCTTAGCTAACATCGAATTCTCTCACAGATGATTCAACATGAAACTCACTTTTTAAAGATCTATATGGTCTTAGTCAAGGTAGATTCCCAATGATAATAACTCCTTCCCAAGCTCATATGAATGGGAATCAAACGGTATGTTTCTAATATTTAAGTCCATTATTTCCCTCATATTCATCCTTTATCTCCCATCATTACCTTTAGTAGAAATTTATTCTAACAGCCATAATATAATGTATTATTATCCAATGATAAGAATGCTCAATATTCATATTATGGCCTTGAAATGTATTGAAATAATAAAAAAGGGTTGTTAGTTTTTAATAAATATGAAAAACATAATTTCTCCAGAGGAAAATTTATTTATATATCAGTTTGGTCATTATAGTAGTTGAAGAAGATTTATAAATATTTGAATCTATTGAGATACCTACAATTTTCAAGGTAATATTCACCACTTAAATACTTGATATTCATTGATGGTAGAGGTTAAAGTATATAAATTAATAGATGACACTAAAGGTGTAGTATTGGTATGGTTTAGAGGTGTTTTTTCAATTAAAGTTTATCCTTCATTCCATGAAGTTAGTGAATGTGATGATGTATTCCTACTTTCAATTGGGTGACTAAGTAGTTATAGCATTTACCAATCATTACTGTGAGCTAATTCCATATGTTTTCAAGATATTCATAGATGATATTTTGAAATTGTAATATTTTAAAGGGGATATTCATCCATATACTCAATCAAAGATATATTTTCATGGTCAAATATATAATTTGGATATAATGATATGGAACTTTATGTAGTATATAATGATTTCAAATTTATCTATAAATGATAAAATTTATACCATAAAATAGAGTACTGAGGTTCTATTGGTGTATTGAATATGTTTATAAAATCATTCTAGATAGACAAAGTTAGTAGATAAAATCATCTCAAATTTCTTCCTCCTCATCTTCCAAAAGTGAATCATTTGTGTTCTATTAATGTGGACATCCATAAAAAATATATATCACACATTTAAATAATCACTAAAGACAAGTCATGGTTACTTATGGTTATCTCAAATCAAAAAAAATTTATAGAGGTTTTCAAAATAAAATTTTGTCTTTTTTAATTTTTGGTATTAATTAAAATTCCTTGACTATGGTATTTTATTTATTTTAACTGAGTAATTTCATTATCTAGAATATGAATTATAGTGGTGTCTTTATTTTGGGAATTATTTTTTATAATCAATGTAATTTCCAGTGATGAAATTCTATAAATTAAAAATACATTATGATTTCCTCATGATTTTAGGCATTTCCCATGATGAATAGTACTGATGGTTGATGTGGTTTGTGAGTTTCTTGGACTTTTTATGAAATCAGAAAAGCATCATGTTTTTTTTATTTTTTTTATAACTCCATTTTTTCTATTATTTGAGTTATTTGAATCATGTAAATCAATATAGTTATTCTAAATGGTTTGGATACCACCAGTGGATGGTCTTCACCTTTGGTAAATTATTTCCTACTTTAGAGTCTTTATATTTACCTTAGTTCTAGGATTCTATAGTGAGTATATTTTATGTGTGAATTATTTTACCTTTTCCACTATTAACTAGGAGTGTAATCATTTCCTTCATGGTTCTTATTTTGTCAACAATTTGAGTTGGGGAGTCATACATTCATTGACTAAGTTTCCAACTATAATGTGTGTATGTATTTCCCCTTTATAAATTTTATGTCTATCTATTTTATGGAAGAATTTGAATTATATGGCTTTTATTTAGATTATATAGTTCATAATAACATTATATATGTATATATATAATTGATGGATGAAGATAATTGCGAGATCCACAAATGTCATTGTTCATAAATAATATTATATCAATTTATTTTATTGTTTATTTTTGGATTTTGTTTGAATTTATTTTGGATGAAATTCCCAAGATATAATATTAAGAAATGGTTACCAGACCATCTAAGAGAAATATGCATGATGAAAATTCATATCGAGTAAATTTTTCATGATCAATGCATGGTTATGGGAATATTACACCCTAACCATGAATGTCATTTTTTTCAATAGCTTTCAATTATTTTTCCTCTTACACATGATTTACTAAGTATAAATATTATAAATTTAATTTCTGATGGTTTGGTTCACCGATCTAGATATTGGTATGGTTTTTATAAAATATCAAATTTATTTTTTTTCATATTACATGAATGTTTTCATTAACTGTAGTTGCAATTCAATATAAAACTTCAATTTGATCTTCAAGGGAAATAGTAGAAAAAGTGGTCAATAAATTAATATTAAAAAACAAATGTTTATATCTTTATAAAGAGTTTGGATAGGTGATAAAGACATATTAAATAGAGTCTTTATATTTCTATAAGGTATATTCCAATAGACTATTTTTCCACACCCTTTATAAATATAATAATTCACATCTAACAATTTAATGGTATTTTCAACAAAATCATGGGATGAATTCTTAATTTGAAGAGTCACATTCTATTATTATATGATCGGAAAACTCTAGTGAATGGTTTTTTTATCTATCTATATTAAAGTTATATTAATACTAATATCCCCCATAGTTATTATTAGGAACATTGAACTCACCTGTGATAGCTTCATTTGGGACTTTTATCAAGAATTTCACCACCACTAGGAAATAAAGAATATAAATTTCAAACTAACTAAAGAGGGGGTATTGATCATAGGGTAATTTGGGAAAATATATTTTCCATGAAATCTAAATTTATATGGGAGGTGATTTTAGGAATTTATATTTGGTCGAATTTAAACAATAATAAATATGGAAACACTCCCTATGGCTACCGTGAAGGCTCTATAGGATCTTATCTATGAAATAGTACTTAAATTAACACTTAACATATCTTAAACAATTATCATTATATTACTAGTAGAGTTGAAATTTTCTTCTTAAAGGAAAACTTTTGGGGATCTCTTATTTTCTACTTAAAAATCATATCCCCAAATTATAATTTTGACAAGATAGTGATGATGAATTGTTCATTTATGCAGTTCTCAAAGATGATAAAAAATCCTTGTTCTAAAAAAATCAAATGGTGGATGTACCTGATCATTGTGTATGTCCTTAATATCTAATGAGAATATTCAAATTTTCAAATTATCATAGAGTACTTAATATACAATATATATTGGATATTATGGGAAGAAACATCTCTATAAATTATCCTCCATCAAAAATCAACTTCCATATATATTGTCTTTGTAATCCGGACATCCTTATGTATGTAAACATTAAAATAATAGGTGTTCTACTTCAATCCAATTGTATTTGTTTTGAGAATGTATATATTGACTGAATGTTGCAATTTTTTGTTAATTTTTTTTGTAACATTAGATCTAGATCCCTTTGAGGGTGCCTTAAGAACCGATGTTCGATATAAGTCACTGAATAATTTCCATTATGAATTTTTTTGTCTTTTCTAGTATGAACTTCGATTCTTATGTGTGGATAATTCGATTAAAAATAGTTTTATTAGTGATATTGGAAAATTATAGTATTGTTTGATATCATTACTTGAAGACTAATACAACAAAATTCGGAGTAATATTTATGTGCCTCCTTCTTTCTCTTAGCTTATTATGTACGGAGGTATCCTTAACTAAATTCTTTCAAGAACACATATCCAGACCATATTCATCGGTCATAGTACATACAAGGTGGGAACTAGGATCTTAAGTGTAATAGAAGGTTTCTAGGTAAGGTATTAAACTGAAAATACACAAAACATGTGTACACAACATCATGTGTTGTGAATTTATTTTTTAGGACTCTTGAGGCTCAGTCATCATGACCTTGTGACCTTCTTTTGGTGGGGAGCTCTATAATATTTATAGGTCAAGATTTGGAAATGGAGAATTATCTATGTAAATAGAGAAATATAAATCTCTCAATTGTTTACTCTAACACATCTTTATTGATGAATGAATTTTTAGGCTTCTCTTCCATATTTTAAAACATGTTCTATACTTTATGATATTTTAGAAGCATGATTTATCTAGATGTGAAGATTCGGTACCTATAGAGAGGTGAATATGGGTGTCACAAACAAGTTGAGATAACCTTCTACTTTGATACTCGAGTCGACATCAACATACCTTGAAGGGATCTCCCGATCATCATAAGTTGGAAACTAGACCTAAATTCATAGAATATGAGATATGGATCCATTTTTTTCTATAATAGTGAAATTAAACTAAAGAATATCAATATAATCAAAGAAAACTCCCAAGAGAGACATTACCATGTAAAAAAGTAGGTATAACAAAAGATGAATAGTACATCATCAAGTACTCAATACTAATGAGGTAAAACTCAAACATCCCAAAGGTATAAACATTCTAAGACAAAAGGGTCATGAACATCCACCTCCTCCAAGAGTCGCTTTCCACTTATTGGATCCTAGTTGGAGAAAATATATAAAAACCTAAAAAAATCTAGGATGCGAGATAAAATCCTAGTAGGGTGTCACTAACTATTCAATAACAAGATGCGATAATAAATAGACTAATTGATGCTTTCAATTTGGAATAAAATAGTCATGGAAGTAAAATTTCATATGTGAATCGAAAGAATATATCCATTTCAAATGATGGAAACATTTAAAAATGGATTAATAAATTTTTTTATTAAAACATATTTAAAAAGACAACATGAATGAATAAAGTAGTTCATAATCAATGTAATATTTTTGTGTATCAATAAAAAACCTCAAACGAATTCCCACTTAAGGGGAAATTATATTTACTCCCATATAAGGTTAAATTATTTCCACTCCTACTAAAGGGAAAACTATATCAACTCCCCATAAGGAAAAATTACATAAAATTGATTATATCTAAAAAATTTTAAAACACATTAAAAAATAAATTTCCCAATGTCAATTTCAATATTCTAAATCAATGTTTCAAACCAAATCACGAATTTTTCATTTTTTTCATGAATATATGAAATTAAACCCTTAATTGGTTCTAAAAATTCAATTTAATCCATTTCTAAAATAAACATCAAATCAATTAACAATTTAATTTAATTTCCAAAATTCACCCAAAATTCCAATCCCATTAGAATTGGATATTTTCTAGAAATCCATACAAAAACTTATACAATTATAATTCATATTGAAATAAATTTTTCATAATTTACATGAAAATAATTCATTTTAAATAAATAAAATAAAGAGTTTTTAAAGTGGTAAATCTCAATGGAACCACACCTATTTTTCTTGAAAACACATATCACATCACCTGAAATTAGTTTAACAAATTAATAATAATGGAAATAGAGATCAAATAATAAAACCTAGATTCAAGATAAAAAACAATGGAGTTTAGATCCCTCAACAATAATATGATTGAACAAAACCTATAGAGGAATGATATAGAGAGTGGGAGAGGAGGAATGAGATAAGATATAAAAGAATTAAGTGTTGATAGAATATATGGTAAACTATTCTCTGAAAAGGTAATTCCACCATCTCTTAAGTACATGCATCATGTATGGGAGGTCAAGGTCATGGGTCAGATAGTTCTTCTTGTGTGTAATAATCTACCAAGATACATAGGAAATTATTTGCTCACCCAACATAATAACAAAGCTCATGCATGAACCTGATCCATCATAGAAGACCACGTAGCTATACCTGGCCTCTTGAATAGTCAACATCAGTGTGGAAGTCAAATTACATTTCAACTCATCAATAGAATTTTATTATTTCTCATACAAGTAAAATATCACTACCTTCCATGTGAGGGAATACATCAATAAAGCCAACTTTGAGAAATAATTTACGAAGTGATGATATTACCCAAATAAACACGGGATCCCCTAAATCTAGAAAACATTCCATAGTTTTTCCAATGTCATAACAGCTTTCACCTTCTCAGGATCAATTGAGATACCTTGTTTTATCACCACTTTCCACACTAACCACACTTATGAAATCCATAAATCACATTTCGATAGCTTCATATATAGTTGGTGATTTCTCAAGAATTCCAAAACTATTGTCAAATAACTAACATGATTCTCCTCGGATATAGAGTGAATAAGTATGTCATCCAAAAAGACCACCATGAAAGTATCGAGATACTTATGGAAAATATTTTTAATTTATTTAATAAAGAATATAGGAGCATTGGATAAACCAAATGTCATGACTAGGTAATAATAATGGCCATAACTGATCTAGAAGGTAGTTTTTTGAATGTCAGGTAATTTTATTCTCAAATGGTGATAACCAGATAAAAGATCAATATTAAAAAACCACTTCACCCATTTCAATAATTAAAATAGTTCTTCAATCCATGAAAATAGAAACTTTTTCGTTACCATAGCTCAATTTATTTTTTTAAAATCAACATGAATATAAATTAATCCATCAGGTTTATTAGTAAAGATAATAGTTGATGCCCAAGGTGGCATGATCGGGCATATAAAGACCTTCTCAAAATGTTTTTCTTAATGAGTATTAAACTCTTTCATTTGATATAGTTATGTGCAGTAAGAAAGAATTGATAATGTTTTAGTACCGGGTGCTAAATTAATATAAAAATATACCTCTTTTACCAGTGGAAAACCAAAGAAGTTAAAAAGTAAAAGGTTCAGAAACTCGATGAAAAATTAATAGAGATCATCGCACAAGGATTCTCACTCTAGGTAAAAATTAAAAAATTATCTAACTTCCACCAACTCCAAATAATAGGTTCTGGCTCTTCTTGACCTCGTGTACCATTCTAATTGAATGATATAGTATACCCAATAAAATATAGTAAAGGAGACTCATCAATGATAACAATAAATTAGGGATTCATTAGAATTAATTTAATCCATCCCAAAAATTACATCAATAGGTTTCATGTCAAGAACCATAAAATCCCAAGTAAGATCAATCTCTGATAAATATAATAAATAGGCATGACAATGAATACTTTTCTCTCCTTTCATTCTGAGGGGTGAAGTAATATCCATCACATGAGATAAATGTTATATATGAATATTTACTATATTTAAAATAATATTTGAAATGAATGAATGAGATTCACCAGTATCCAATAAATTAGTCACTAAATAAAAAGCTATAATGATGGTACCTCTCATAGTCACTAGACCCTCATCTACATCCTCCGGTGGTTATTCCACTGTATGATGAACATTCTTTCAAATGCCTATAGATGGAACCCCTTAGATCATGAAACATCTTATTTCACCTTAGTACTTTTTTGGTGATGATGATATCATTATACTATGTGGAGAAGAATATATATGAAAAAACATCTAAAGGAGTCCTAATCATCTACCAAAACAACATATCATGGGTGCCATAGGGAAATCCCATTTCATGTATCGGGGCTTTAAACCATAAAATCATGTTAAGGGGACTGTTCTCAGAACTCCAAGAGATATAGAAGAACTATAGTGTTGAGATATACCATGAGACATATCATGATTCCAATACCCTTTATGGGAACTCATAATACATCCACTGGGAGAAAATGAACCCCCATCAAAACTGAATTATTATCTTGATCAAGGTCAGCCATTATTGACCAATCCATCACTTCATCATATGAGGATAGATTCAGAAATAAAACCTAAGAAAAAATATCATATCTAAGTACCAACTAAAATTATTGTGTCTTAGACTTCTCATTTGATAAAATATCATGTGAAAATTGCACAAGCTCGGGGAATTAGTGTGCATATTCTGTCATGATCTTATCAGCTTGCTTGAGTTTGAAATACTCTATAGCCTTATCTAGAAATGTATATTATAGATATAACTGGTCAATGAAATTAACATTAAATTCCTTCCACTATAAACCATTATACATCTTTTACATTTCCATTGTGTCCCACAATCTCATGTTGGTTCCTTAAAACTTGAAGGTGTCATATTTAACATTGATCTCATCAAGAATCATCAATAACTAATTAAAATAAAAATACTTCTCAACCAATCCATATCATCTTCATGATTATTAGAGAAATGGAATTATAGTGTCTTATTGTTTGAGCACAATTCCAAAAATAATCCATCTAAGGTTCCCCTACTATTGCCTAAATGGGAATGGGTGCAGTGCATGCCCAAGATCTTGGACAGAACGTTGGATAACCTCAACCAAATTTTGGTCCATGGGAGAATTTTAACACTTTGTTTTATTAAACATTTCTTCATAAATCATATTCAAATGTATTCTAGGAGGCATGGTAATAAAAAAATCAACATGTAACATTAAATACATCATATGACTACTCAAATCAATAACACAGAAGGCAAACAGAAAAATTAATCCCATCTAATAAGAAAATAATATATGTATTTCTATCTATCCAAATTTAAATTTGGGGAAAGTCTATAAATAATCCAAAATAAATATTTCCCATACCACCCATAGCTATATAAGGCTCATTACAATGAGATCTATCAAATCAATCACTCACAAATACCTCCTAAATCCATAAAAGATCTCTCAACCTCATTCTAACATCATAGAAAGATGCAAAACATGATCCTTTGACCACAATTTGTCACAAAACTACTTAGATATTCTTGTACCCTATTACCCAATCCAGCACTAACATATCCCGAAGGGAATTCCTAATCCCCACATTTTTGTGACTAACACCTACCATCATACATTCTAAATGAGGGAATAATTTTTCAATTAAAATGTAGAAGAAAATGGATACATGTTAGTATGCTCAAAGAAAACACCCAATGGAGGAAGTAATAGAGGAACAAGAAGGTTTATCAACAACAAAACATTGCATCATCATAAACTCAAAATGAATGGGGTAAAAATAAAACATCATGAATGTATTAACATAGCAATACCAAAGGCTCAATAATATAAACCTACTTCAAGAGGTAAATTCCCTTTACTCAAACCTTGTAGCATAAAATCTACAAATTCTCAAAGGCAAAGGTAGGGTGTGAGTTAAAATCCCAGTAGGTTCCCACCAAGTGTTCCCTAAATACATCAATAATAAATATACCAATTAATGATTAAATCTTAAACAAAATTGGTATGGGAGTACAATTTCATATTTTAAAAAAATATTCTTTTTATTTAAAATGATGGATACATTTTATACAATGGATTAATAAACATTTTATATAAAATAGTTTATAGAAAACATTGGTATGAATAAATAATTTCATCATAAATGGAATACTTATTATTATCAATCAAACATCTCATATCCCCCCCCCCCCACTAATTAAATGAAAAATATATCCTCTCCCGGTAAAGGGAGGATTACATCTACTCCCATTTAAGGGAAAATTATGTCCACTCCCACCTAAGGGTAAACTACATCTACTCCCACATAATGGAAAATAAATTCAAATGGATGGGAAATCAATGGTTTTAAAACATTAAAAATTCAACTTCTTGATTTCAATTTCATTATAGAAAATCAATTTTCAAAACCAAAACATGTATTTTTCATCATTTCATGCATTTTTAAAATAAAACCAATCATATGTTTTAAATGGAGAAATTTAATAAATTTCTAGAATAATATTTCATATCAATTTATAATTTCTATAAATTTCTAAAATACACCCAAAATTACAATTCCTTCGAAATTGGGGATTTTATCAAAATACATACCAAAATAATTCCAATTCCAATTCATAATGAATTTTTTTTATAATTTAATTTAAATCAATTCAAATTAAATCATTAAAACTAAGGGTTTATAAAATGGTTTATCACAACGGAACCACCTACCCTTATTATGGAAACATGTATCACAACTCCTGCAATGGGATTATCCAATGAAGAATGATATAAATGGAGATCAAGGAATCAAGACTAGATTTTAGATTAGATCAATATTCAAAAGTTAATATAAATAACCCTCTAGAGAAAAGGTAGATAGAGTGGGAGATAGGTAATTGGAGATCTTATCATACTAGAGAGGGATCAAACGTTGTTTTCCAAACATTAATATACCAAATAAAGGGATTAGAACAACCCAAAAAGTTTTTTGAGATCCTCGAAGACTTGGGATTTCACAATACCATGATTTAGGGTCTATAAAGAGTTTATACAATGTTTTTGAATTTTAAAACAAATTATTAGAAATAAAAAATATTTTTCACCGGGTTAGATGGGGATGGTTAGAACACGGTTTGAAAACCCATGAGACAACCTAGTAAAAACTGTGCACCCCATTAGAGGGATGAATAGTTAGTTTGCATAGTTTGAAAAACTATGTATAAATTCCTAGATAACTATGAAAATGGTAATTTTTATTTCTGATAATTTATTTAAAAATTCCCAAACCCCCATTTAACCTCCAACTCAACCCTAAATTGGGGTGTTATAAACTCCTAGGTCTTGGGGGCTTTAAAAAACCTATTTTGACTCCTCTAAACTCCTTCCAAGGAGGATTGAAGCTTAGGGAACCTCATTGAATCCTTACCTAGCAAGATATATTCTCTCATTACTTCTCTCCCACAATGTATATCTTTCTTCTAATGATTTTTTTAGATCATATTTTTTATGGATCTAAACTCCAGTTTTTAGATCATTAATCTAGGTGTGATTCCATTAACTCCATTTTCATTTTTCTTTATTTGATAATCCTAGTTAGAGTTTTCTAAAACATGTTCTTGTGATAATGGTAGGTGGTCCCATTGATATTTTCCATTTTATAAATCTTAGATTTTCTTTATTTAAATTTAATTTATTTAAATTAAATTATAAACACCCCCCAATTTAATATTAATTGTAATTGGAATGGATTTGGTATCTATTTTTAGAGAATCCCAAATTCCAATAGAATTGGAATTTGTGGTGTATTTTATAAATTAAATAAAATTGTAAATTTACTTGAAATTTGAATTTATAAATGTATTATGTTAACTTTTTAAAAATTCATGATGGGTTTTCCTTTAAAAATTCATTAAATGATGAAAATATCATTATTTTTTTGGGAAATATAATTTGGAATATTAAAATTGACATTGAAAATTAAATTTCAAAATTGTTTTAAAATGATTTATTTTGAATATTTTTGATGTAATTTTCCATTAAGTTAGAGTGGATGTACTTTTCTATTAAGTGGGAGTGAAAATAATATTCCCTTAAGTGGGAGAGGATGTAATTTTCCCTAAGTGGGAGAGGATATAATTTTTTCTTAAGTTGGGGGTGATATAACTTATTTGATTTATAAAAATAAATATTCCATTGATTATGAACTACTTTATTCAAATATTTTTTATTATATAAACTATTTTATATAAAACAATTATGACATTTTGAAATGTTTCCATCATTTGAAATGAAAATATTTTTTTGATTCAAATATTAAATTATACATCCATACCTTTTTTATTAAAAATTTGTAGTATAAATTTGAATATTTATTATAGAATCATATTATGGAAGACTTGGCATGACCCTATTGTGATTATATATCAAACCCTACATTTAACATTTGGAATTTTTAGATTTTCTATATCTATGTTTGATTAAAGTGAAAACACCTCTTAGATGAGGTGGATGTTCTTTACCCTTAGGGATTAGAGTGTTGATACCTTGGAGTTGTTTTATTTTTATATTGTTTTTCCTTACATGATGATGTACTTTTTGTGTTTTGATAGACCAACTTATTCTTATGGTACTATATCCTTTGGTTGTTTTCTTTGAGAATACTGATATGTATCTAGTCTCTTTCATTATTTTGTGTCAAAATCATTCCCTATTATATTTTATGATTTTTAGTGCTAGTCACCAACTTACTACAATCGGTCCCTTTAGGTTATGTTAGTTTCAGCTCAAGAATCAATGTACTAGGGTATCTGGGATAGTTTGTGACATTGGGGACCAATATTCTTTCATAAAAAGGTGATCATAGAGAAACTAGATAGGTTCATTCTCCAAAGGGCTTATATCAAAAATCATCACTTCTAAACTCCCAAATTTTTCTTTTATCATTTCCTATACATTTAATAAAAAATATAAATTGTTAGTAAACTAGTATCCTATTAAATAATAATCATGATTATACCAATCATGCACCCAAATTGGGTAACCTATATTAAAAACTAATTTATATTTACTTTCATAATTTCTACTCAATAATTATAATCACACATTTTCTTCCATTATTTTTTATCACTCAAGGTAATTTTCCCCTCACTCTACCACCCTTATAATTTCTTTACCCATAAAGAATCACCAGGATTTGTTTCAATTATTCATTGTAAATTCTTAAATTTTTCCTACTATTCTCATTATCACCCTTTTATTGTATTTTTTTTCCGTAATATGGTTATAGTGATGTAGGGATTTTTGATTTAGGATGTTAACTTGGGTTTTTAATGGTTCGGAGCTTCCTAGACCATTGCATTGTGTATTTTTTGGAGTTAGAGGTTTCGGTAAGAGTTTTTTGAGAGATAAGTGGAGTTTGAGATGGAATTTAATTTGTAATAGGTTAGTTACATTGTGGATATTAGGGTTTTTGTGAAGGGAAATATTTTCTATTATTGTTGAGGTATCATTGGGTAAAAGATCATGATGATGGTTTTGGTGATTCAGTTTTTTTTCTTGGCTATGACATAAAGGTGACTTATGGAATTGAGTGATATATAGGTGGAGTTTAATGGATATTTCTATGTTAAGGTGGCTTCGAAATTGTGTTTATACTATATTGCAGAGTCTCGGTGGTTAATTTATTTGTATATATTTATTTTGGTCTAGCTTTAGTGTGGTACATGTGATATGTCATGGTTTTACACAATATTTTTATATCTAGGATATATTTTTAAGGTGAACTTCATAAGTCAGTTGACTAAGGACATTAAATCATAGTTCCTCACTTTACACTGTAGTTTTGGTTGAAACCCCTATTCATTACGGAATACCTATTAATATTCTATCATGGAATTATAGAATTATGTTGGGTATTAATTAAGAAACTCCTTTAAACATCATAATGATTTTATTTATGATCTCAACTATTGAGTGACCTCTGTAAAACTTTATAAGGTATTTTCGCCCCTTTTTTTTGGTTTGATTCCCTATATGAGGATATTGGTCATCAATTATCTGAGGTGAGTCTCCTGGATTCCCCTACTTTTTCTATCTCCATTCCTTCCCTAAATAATATTTTATTCATGGTAATGTATTCTTTGGGTGATTTTATTATGATAGATTGATGGATATTGTTATAGCATAGGTTTTTTGGGGTGTTTCTTTCTTTTTTTGTCTCCAGGTAATATCATCATGTATTTTTTTGTGTTTTGATTTAAGGATCTCTGGTAGAGTATGTGTATTGAAACTATATTTTATTCTATGTAAATTATGGTATTATAAAAAAAACATTGCCTTTCGTTATGTAGTATAGATTAACATAATGTATATAATAAAGTATTATGAAATTAAATTGATGGCAATGAGATGATTCACATGTGTTTTCCTACTATCGGGATATTTTTTTGGAATTGAATATCATATGATACTACTTCTAGAAATAATTTATACTATTGTGAATTGTGTGTTTATGCAATAGTTGTTAATGGAATATAACTTTTATAAATTTTTATCAATTAAATATGGTAATTCAACTTGTTATGTGAAATATGCTAAAGGGTTTAAATTTCTTATAAATAAAGTGGTTTCAGAGGGGGTACTATTGTTGAAAATTTTTAGTATGTACTTATGGTGATTTTTTAGTTTTTTTGATTCATTATTATGGTTGTGTGGGGTTTATTACAAGGTAGTTTCTAGTTTTTTTGTTTTTTCATTTTTTGAAATATGTAGAAAACTCGTATTTCTTAGTTTGTGAAGGGAAGTGGGGTTGTTTTGTTTATCATGGGATACTTTGCAGGTGGGTTTTTTGATGTTCACCTTATGATGGATTGGAAGTTAGTGTAGGTAATGCAGTGGGGTCTTGGTGTCCTTTATTCTTTTGGAAAATATTAAGATGTTTTCAATATAAGTCGATGGAATGGATTATTTTTTGGGTTTTTTAAATTACCCATTAGTAGTGTAATATAAATGGTGATAATGAACTTGAAATATAATAGGGTAATTGGATGGGAGTGGTTTTTCATTAAATGTGAAATTTAATGTATAATATACATAATGTTTTTAGTAATGAGTAACATATAAATTTAATTGGATTATGATTGATTGGGACGGTTTAAATTCTTATATTGGCTACTTCGGGTAAAGATGTTTGTTGGTAGTAGTGTTATAGATGGTAGTGGTTGTAGTGTATAGTATTGGTAGTATAGTTTTGATGGTTAATGATGATGATGTTTTATTGATGAGAACATTTTAGGATGGTTTTTCTTGTGTATTTTTATATATGATTTATTTTCTTCTGATTTCTTTCCACACCACAACAAATTTGGATATCCTTACTCACACCCAAATGTTTTGGGTTCTAGGTGTTTTTAGAAATTTCTTGTTTAGTAAATATATGTGTATGGATACCCCATCTCCCATACTCTCCCTACTCAATGGGGTAGAGTGGATTGGTTTTCTGTATTGTGAGATAATATATAGTGTAGTTAAAAATGGTACGATGAGGGAACAAGGTTTATTTACTTCATGATCATGATATAATAATTTACTAGAAATATGATATGATAAAATCAATATATAATTATAGGGATGATGTGTTTGAGGTTTTTATAATGGTTTTTTTTTGGTATTGATGATATGATGTCATCATAGGATGCGGGACCCTGTTAGAGATTTGGGTAAGATGGGTTGTGACCTGGCCCACATCAAATGATAGAGGGAGTGAGAACAATATGTTAAATGTTGGGTTATGAAAGTGTAATATAGATTAGGAATCTTTTATAGGGTACCATTCATTATATATTATTTTTATTATTTTTTTCACTTGGAAGTGATGCATGGTGAGTGAGCCGTAGTGAGGTCGATTGATTGTTTCCTAGATAGGTTATTTTGTATTTTGTTGTTTTACCACTAATGAATTAATTTATTTCTTCACATTTTCATAATAGGTATTTAGTATGATATTTTTTATTATTCATGTAATGTTAACCCATATATATAAAAACAATTTATTTAGTTCCCTATATGAATTTAGTGATGCAGTGGGGTAACACTTTCTGAGAGAATGGTCTTTACTACATTATCATTACCTACGATATTTATATTATTATTATTTTGAGAAATATTCTCAAATTATAGTATAGTTATGTGTCTAGTTTAATTTATACTATGAAATTAGTTGGTGTTTTTACTTGTGTGTTCTTACGATATATGATAGAAATTCCACCCTCTCTTTTTTAAACCTTTAGTGTTAATTTCCAACTCAAGTACAATCAGTGGTTGGATTTAGGGGTTACTCTAATCCTCACTGTAGGCCCATAAATTCTTACCAGTGGGTATGGTTCATTATATAGTGGTATCTAAGCATTTGGTATAAATTTATAGGGGAGAGTATGGATAGAAACTATGAAAATTTCATGATTTGGTAGGGAAATGTTATCAGTTGGACTTAGTGTGCGGTGTTGCTCATGGATGCTAGATAAGAATTTAGATTTTAAATCCCCCATGATCTGATGCATGTAATTTTATATTACCCAATTACTAGGTGATACGGTGTTTATTATAGGTAAGTTACCTAAGAGAGCTACATGAATCATGATCAAAGTTTTCTTTAGTTTAAATTATAAATGATTTTGAGAAAATAAAATTTCCTAATTAAATGAATTGGTTCAGTAAATCTCATGATACATAGATTAGAAAATAATTTTTTATTTTTATATATCTTGGATATATATCTTCCATGTGTGGTTCATGTTGGTGAGGTTCTATGAACTGAATGGTTAAACTATAGGAGTGTTGACCTAGATGAGGTGAATGTGGATTATTAAAATATATCTTTCCAGTTTCAATGTAATTGATTAGTAACGTATGATAGGATCATATCTTCTATGGGGACATGGTGTTGGATGGAGGATCCCAATATTTTATTTAGCTTTATCCAAGATAAGTTTTATCATAATGTTCAGTGTGTGGTTAGTCAGATGGTGGAAAAATGCAAAAATAAAAGATATTGAATCTCAGAAAGTGGAAGGAGGGAGATATTTCCTTTGAAGAATTTCCATGGTCATTAATGAAATAATAAATTCATAATAGGGATTTATTTTAATATTATTTTATTTATCTATGTTTTCTCTTTATTTTAAATTTTCTTCTAAGATTCCTTTGAACATTTCATATTCCATTATTATGTAAATTTATATCTTTATTATATCATATCATGATTGAATAATTATATAAATATATTATAAATATAACTTATACTAAATTTATTTACATAATAGTAATGTTATTTTATTTTATTTTCTTCTCAATAAGGAATTTTTTAACTCATTCCATTTGATTTTTATGTTTTAACATTATTACATTTCTATATAAATTTAAATAAAATCTCAAATATGTTTTATTGATGATATGATTCATGGATATTTTATATGATAATGGGAGGGCATGGACTTATATATCCCCTGAATGGATAGAGTATAGATATATTTTTCAAATAAATGATGATGGGATTAACTAAATATATTATTATTTTATGTATAATTATAGGTTATTGAGATTTATTACACAGGATATGAATTTGATAATCCAAGAATCCTTCATGATTATCCTATTATATTTAACCTTTTATAAGATTTTTCTATATGATATGATTTGGATTCCATCAATGTGAGAAAATAATTTGATTTTATTATTAAATATAACATTAAAATAATATAAAATTTTAATATCTATTTCCATATTAAACATTCAATGTTTTATTATATTTTAGGGGATAAGGAATTTATTCCCCTTATTTCCCCTTATTGTGATTTATATGATTATTTCATATTTTTTTTATTATTTGTAATGGATTTTGGAATATTATGAATTACTATGAAGTGAATATATTGTGTATATTTTATATTCTTAATGTAATCATGTAAAAAAAATATGTCTTAAGGAATAAATATATGTTTATTTTTTTATAATATAGTTTTTTATTTATTAATAAGTGTTATGTTTCCTAATACTCTATAACTCTAATCTTAATGGTCATCATAATGTGAGTATTTTAATTTTTTTAGAAAAATATTTATTTATGTGATAGTTAGGTTTATACCGTTACACAGTGATGCGTTGGATTTTAATAAAAGGTATACATGTCCACATTTGGGGTTTTCCACAAAATGCATCAATATAGGAGAGAGTATAAAAACATAGTAAGACACCATCATAACTAAGACTATAAATTTTGAGAATGAATTATGTGTTCCATTATGACTGTGTATGCAATAATATACCCTTACCAAACCAACCATGGGGAAAATAATATATTATTATAGTATGTATGCGTGGATAAAGTCAATAAGATTCTTATTATAAATAATGATCATTATCAACATGGAAATAAAATTTATGATCTGCTCCTTTGAAGACCAAAAAAAATTATCATGATAATTTGCATATGTTAATTATGTGAAACCCTATGAAATGTAATTAGTATGGTCATAGACATGATTGATGACTATAGAGTGGCCTTTCCACTATAGAAAATCTAATACCATGGTTCAAAAACATGGTCAATTGTAACCCCATGTTCACCTATACATTAAAATTATATTGATAAAAGTAATATATCCACAAGGTCCAACATTATGTTCTTGGATTCTTAATAACAAATCTATATTATCTAACGAATATATCAACTATCAACTTTAATTTTCAAATTAAATTGTTTAAATAGAAAAATAAATCTTAAAACCCTTTTATTAATTATATACCATTCACAAATAAATAACTATAGAACTGATTAAACTAATGAAATCAGTCACCCTAAATTACATATACCATCATTTATATATCAAATAAAAGAATTTATATCTTCAAGAGGGTTTTATATTCCAAAAAATTAACAATCCCCCACACAAAATAAATACTATTATCCCATGTTAATGGAATGAATAATATTATTCATAAAAAAGAATTAAAATAATATCCAATAAGGGTTTGTTAAAAATGGCCACGTATTTTAGTTCATGAACTAGAATTTTCAACCAAATACTTTTAATATCCTTGAAATTTTTTAATTTCAAAAAAAAGTCTAATTAAATAATTATTTTAAAATATTATGAATTTATATTTATATGTTCATTAAAAATCCATAGGTATTTATCAATCATAGGAACATAATATGAATTGTATCGAATATTTTCCATATGAATTTTTATTATAGAATAATATTATTAGGGTATTGGTGGGTTATTATAAATGATATTAATGTTTTGGTTAAATTTAATGTTGTGGAAAATGCTATAAATATTTCTATGATCTCACTATTGGTCTATTTATATCCAACATACATCTATTTGTGCCACCCAAAATTTGGTAAATCCCATAAAAATTTATTTGATACCCTTGAAATAATGTTTTGGTTTAAATACTTTTAAATATTAGGGTATAAATATTTAAAAAATTGAATAGTTCTCCTTTATCCTCTTCTTTTGTATCACTATTTCCCCTATATTGATCGATAAAAAATCATTTACAATTGTGGGAAAATAATAAAATGGTAATGTTAATCTATTTATCTCTCTCTTAATCTTTTACTTTTCTTTTTATATATTTCTAATAACTATGTTCATATATATTTAATGATGTTTTTCAGAAAAGTGACAGTCATTATTGGTCATCATTGAGTTCATTGGAAAAGGTTTTGGGGAATCATAAGTGGTAGGTGTCCATACCTCTCCTTTTAATTTTATTATTTTAGTGAATTCATAATAATTATTAATGATTACATATTTCATTTTTATATGTATAATTTTCCAACTAATTTTCCTATGATTTATGGATTGTGATGTCAATGTTTATTTTAGATATAATATTTTAAAAATATACATTTTTTATATAAATGGGATATATTTTAGTGATCTTAATCTTTTTTTATAAAAGGGATACGTAAGTGATCTTTTATACTATTTTTAAAATATATGTGTGTGTGTACCAAGTTAATTTTTTGATCTTATTTTTCATGGATGTACTTTTGAAATATAAAATATAAAACCTTGTGAGTTAATAATTATGAATTTTGATGAAAATATATTAGGTAGAATTTTTATAAAAAATAGATATTTTTAATATTGTGATTTTATGAGCATTTAAAAGATTCTTAAATGTATTAATCTAAAGTAATTTTTAAATTGTAAATTATGTTTCAATTGATAAATACCCTCTATTAATTTAATATATTTCTTAGATAGGATTAGTATGTAATGAAATATGAATAATTAAAATATATATATAGGTATTGATGTCGGATTATAGATTTTATTGTTTTGTTAAGTAAGTGACATATTTTTATTAGGTAGAGATAATTCAATAAATAAATTACCAAATTAATAAATTACTCGTAACATAATTCTTTAGTTGATTTGTGAAAAATAAATTATTACCACATCCTTGGTGATATTGATATTTTTGTGGTTGAAATTTTCATTTCAATGATATCATTTCATTATCATGGGTCTCATTTAAAATTAAAAAATAATAATATTTTGGATGAACCATTACATGAATAAATTCTATGGTTTCTTAAAAAATGATGTTTAATTTACTATTCATTTGGATTTTAGAAATTTCACGAAGAATTCCATTTTTTTGTTATAAATTATGATTAATAGGTTATAAAACCATATAGTAAGTGAAATTTTAATTTTAATTTTTTCATTAATAATATTTATTATGATATTGGAATCTTAATAGTGAAATCACTTATGGGTGATGTTCCCACTAATAAAATTATTGAATAAAATAATATGTGGATATTTAGGAGGCCTACGGTTTTTTATTTTTTTATTTTTTTTTTTGAATTGAATATTGAGATAAGTATTTACAAAAATCTCAAATAATGGTGTATCAGATATTAAAATATCTAGAACGCATTAAATACCCAACTAGTTAGTGATATAATTATTATAGAGAGATTATGCTTTAAAAGTTCACTTATTGTACTATAATCCTATCTCAAGAAGGGATTATATGTTAATTACTACTCTCTCGGTTGTTTTCCATTGATTCATAGATGTAATATTTACACAAATTTTAATTTCCTCTTAAATTTACACTTTCCTTATATTTTAATTTTTTCCCTTATGAGAACATATCTCTCTTGTACAATAATTTTTAACTCATGACGGGCCTTTAATTTCTTAAACATTATTTGTTTCCTTAATAGGTTATTTATTTATTATACCTTTATAAAAGGATCATTAAGGATCTCTAATTTATTATAATTTAGTTTTAGTTACCATGAAGATATAAAAACCATCCATTTTTCTTATAATGCAATCCTTATAAAACATATGTGTGGTAAGCGTGTTTCTTGAGATGAATTGTATGGTTTTTTTCCCTCTCGTTAGTTTGGAAAGGGTTGTGATGATATATTTTGTTTAGTAATGAATTTATTTTACAAGAAATAAACCATTAATTCATGGTATCTAAGGAGAAATTGTTATGGTATGGGGTATATTATTATGATTTGGGAATGGGGATTAGTGGTTTCTTCTTGGTTATTATCATGAAGTTTTATTGTTTTTTCATTTCATGAATTTTCCTATGAAATGTAGGGTGCTAATTCTAGGTCTAAAATAAAGTATTGTCTTATGTTTACATGTGTGAAATGGGTTTTCTTGTCAACATAGTTACTCATAGATGTTGAGAAATTAAATTGACCTTTCGTATATCAAATATAGGTACTTTAAAGCCTCAGTTTACATGATTATTGATTCATATTATTTTGTGCTTAATTTATTTTGGTTTTAAATTAGTGTGTGAACAATAGTTTATAGTTGGGTTTAATTTTATTGTTTTGGGTTAGGGTATATTACCCTTCTATAAGAGAAAAATAATATATAATATTTTGATTCATGAGTGGGTGATATGACATTATATAACCCTACTATGATGATATATTCACATTATAAACGTTTTTAGGAATTAAGGATTATTATTTTTAGTATTAATTACTTGAGAAATATGAATGGATTTTAGTAAGTGTCTCAGGCCTTGGAATATCAGTTTGAACAGTGAAGTGGGAAATGGGATGATACATCTTTTCATGTGTTATTGGTATTTGAGGGTATCTTTCTAAGTTATGTTATATGGGCTTATGTGCATTGAAATGGGGTCATTTTTATTTTATTTTTGGTTTTATTTATTTATTATCCATAGTTTAATGTGTATTCATTTCATATAGTGGAAAATTATTTATATTTTTTTATAAATTGTTTATAATATTTACGATAATTTTTTTGATTTTTTTGTTTTTTGTATATCAATTATATTGGGGATTTTCATATTATGTGAGGAATGATTCTTTTTTATTTTGTTTTAGATTTATATGATATATAAGAACCGGATTCTAGATTTTTGTAAAGTATGGTTAGAATATAAAATTATTTTTTTGAAAATTAATTTTCCTATTATTTAAGATTATGATGTGATGTTTTTATGAGACTATGACCAAAAGTGGAGTGTTTTTAAGTACTTGTGCTAATTGGATATTGAACAAAGGAATTTCCAATGTTATGTCACTGTAAAATGGAATTAGAGATTGGAGTTTTTGTAAAACATAATTGAGATTAGTATAGAGTATGTTTTACGAAATTTATATTGGTAATTATTTCTATTTATCAATGTAATACATAAACCTTTGGATAAATGAGTGAAACTATGTTGAGTGAAAAAAATTCAATTATGATTTTTATTTAAATTTTCATCATTTATTCTCAATAGTGATATAAATGACCCATGTATTATCAGTCAAGACCCCACATAACTGATCAAAATTTATAATTGTTTCGCATGCACTATTTAAAAATATATGTGTGTTTGTAGTGTATGTATGAACTATTAAAATATACCCTTTGGGATTTAATTTTATTGTTTAATATGAATATAAACATCCTTTTTGTATATATATTTTTATTTTTTATCATGTTTATATGATTTTGTGCATTTACTTTCATTCTTAGTAGGAACATGGTGATTTATTTATTTTTGGAATTTTATTTTGTTATTATATAGATAGGAAGTGTCATTAGAAATCTATGATATTTTTTCTATGCTTTCGATGTGGTTTGGGAGTTTATATTATATGATTTAAACAATCCTAGACCCAAAAAATCAATGTTTTAATTTTAATACATAATAAAAAGATTAATTAAATGGTGAAATTATTAATTTGGTATATTTTATGATAGTTAGTTTTGGGATGATATTTTATGGATTTAATATATTTTAAATTATCGGTTGTGAATTTATTAACACAATTACATGAAATGTTTTGAAAATAATATAAAGAGATTAAAAAATTTCTTCAAAGGAGAAAAAAATAAAATTTCCAAATAAATGAAATTCCCCATACCTATAATTGTAGGTCAATTACTATAAATACATAATTTTCATATTGAAAATTTAAATTTATTACATTTATCCACTTCTTATAACATCATGTAAATGATCTATCAGGTACTTCTTTTAATTCATCATGTTTCTTTCTTTTTCTCATTCTCTACAGAGAGTTGAGAAGGGATTTAGAGGATACCTATAATGGAGAAGTTACATATTTTGTGGATACATTTCGTTAACCATATTTTTTAGTAGGATGTAGGAGTATTTCACACTGTGTAACTAGGTTACATGTCATGTAAGTAATGATGGGTGTAAATGAAGAAATCATGTTATAAATGGTAACACTATGTGAAGAGGAGTTACACATCATGAGTTGTTTTAAATAATATATTTTTAATCTGAGTTGAGGTATTTCTTGGTGTACTCGAACACTAAGGATTTCATGATGTATAAAGGAGTTAAACGCCATTTAATTCCCCATGTAGGGACGTTTTAGGGGATAGCTCGGGTTTTGGGTTCCCATTTTATCACATATTCACATTTTCCCTCTAATAGATGCTCCTATCAGGTGATTATAAGATATTTCATTCATTCTATATTAATTTGTTTAGATTTTAATATTTTTTATAGTTTTGGTGTCTCTCTCTAGGTGAGTGATCATTTTTCTTCTTTATTTCAATAGATTGTGGTAATGCCCTTGGGTTGAATCATTGGATACACTAATCTAAATTGATGTTTCTTCTTTCCCTCTTCCAATATCTATTGTTAAATCTCATTCTGAATGTCATTTCTTTGTCATTTATGGTGCGGTGGGTGTTCATTCTTGAGGTATATGGTATTTATTCTTCTCCACAAACCATTTTTCTTAATTTAATCAATCCTAGGACATGTTTATTGGATTCTATTCCTTCATTGACGTCATTGGGTTTTCATTTTTAGTGGATACCATTGTGGGTGTGTGCGTCCTGTGTTTTTAGGTAGGTGGTTTTGTCTCTATAATGTTTTTGAAAAACCATATTTCTCCTTTTTGGTACATTGATTTATAAATAAAATAGTTTTAAATTGGAACGATTGTTTGTGTCTGTTGAAAAGAGATTTTGAATACAACTAGTTTCCTTGGTTTTTGATAAATGGAAAAAATGGTTATTTTTAAAGTATTGAAAAAGGTATTGTAAAATTTCATTGGCATTTTTTTCTGAACATAGATATGATTGTGAAAAAAATCACATTGGTTACCATGGGTACTAGGTGAAAGGTTTATCTTGAGGCCATCATCTATTGTGGGGGGTTCATGTTCTGGGGTATCCCCCTTGTGCTGGAGTGTAGATTATTGGCTCTGGGGATGTATAAGATGTTTTGGTTTTACCTTTTAGGGTGCCTCCCTAGTTCTATATTGTAGATAATTGGATTCATGTACCACAATGCAATATTCATAGATTTTTTGGTATGATTAGTTTGTTGCCTAACCTTTTGTATTCCCTTTTTTTTGTGATACCTATGATGCAATTTTTTTAATTACTTTTAATTATACTATTTTAACCTTGATATTCATGTTGATTCTTGTGAAATATTATATAGAAAATTTTCTATGAAATTGATATATGTAACTTTGTTTTATAACTGTGATAAAAAGGGAAATGTTTACCATGTTTTCTATAAAAATGATTTTCTCATCACTATTCCGTGTTTTATTTAAAGTGATCATGCATGAGTATTTATACAGAGACATATTATGGAACATTTGGATTGGATCCTATTAAACGTGTTATCTCACACCCTACACACCTCTTAGGTTGTGCATAGACCATTGTATGTCTTTTAATGTGGGGAAAGGTAAGGCACCATAGTTAAGAGGTGAGGTTTCAGGTTGGATGAGTTGGGTAGATGGTGAGATTTCACCCATTCCATCACATGAAGTTGCTATTTTGTTTTGGATCCTTTTAATATGGACTTGTCTCTTTGAGTTTTTCCTAATTTTTTAGATTTAATGTTTCTGTGGATTTTGTAACGTCCTGGCCCCAGAAGCGAGGAGATGGTGCATTATTTCATTACATTAGCATTATTAAAAGGAATCAAATACCAAAGTTCCATTCAATTTATGAGTCTTATAAAGAAAGATTACATAAATTATATAAGGACCCATACTTTACATGATTTGTTTTTACATCAGAATTGAAGCACACTTATTACAACATATAACAAAACCATGAAAGGACCGTATAGGTATAGTGTCTTTAGAAACTGGGAAACATAAACAACTGGTTCATAAAGCATCTACTTTGCCTCCCATTTATTTCATCATATCTATAGTCCCTTTTTGGCATATTCTACTTAACAACCTTCTTCTTGACCTGGGGAAACAAAATATACAAAAGGGTGAGCTCAAATGCTCAGTAAGGGTAAATAAAATAAATATCAATCACATCATATTCATAAGAACATAACATTTTAGAGATCTTAACCTGCAAAAAGAGCATAATTTCTTAACATGGGATAAATCATAGTAGTGAATTATAATCCCAATAATCATAACTTATAACATGAAACTTGTTGGCATACACACATAATCATAGAGAATCATATATTATTAGTCAAGACTCATTTCCAAGACTATCTTAGTGGACAAAGTCCATTTCTGAACCGAGTCCCCCTCATTTCAGACCTGTTTCACTGAACCGGTATAACCTACCTTTCAAGCCATGTCTATCTCATGAGATATAAAATCTTTACCCAATTCATTGGAGGGAGATATAGGTACCACCCATCTCATAATGAAACCATTCTTATGTGTGCCACAAAATCATAAATCATACATCATTGCATAACCCATGTAATAAAAATGGGAATCTTAAACATCATTACATTATAAAACAATTCATATAAGATAAAGTAATTCATAAAAATATTTCCATCACAACATGATCAAATCAATGTAATAATAGGGATAGAAACAGAACCCTTTATTATCTTAGATGGAAAATAATTTTGATAAAACACTTGAACTCCATTCTTGAAGAAAAATATCCTTTCTACTTCAAAAACATTTTTTCTTTCATAACATGGAATACAATTTTAAACTAAGAGAAGTTGATTAAAAATAATCATGAAAACTTGTCATGGAAGCTTCTTGGAAATAATGTTTTAAAAATCCATTCATGCCGTATAAGTTAAAAAAACATTCTTCTCATACTTTGGTAGGAAAAGTTAAAAAGTACCTCGTACGAAAAACGACAAAAGATTCCTTTCATATCTTTTACTAAAAACTCACCGAAGGGTAAAATTGGATTTAAAAAATTGTAGATGGATGGAAATAATATTACATATTGAGGAAACATGGATGTGGATGATAAAATACACCCCAGTAAATACCAAAGTATAAACAATCTCGGATAAAAATGAGATTGTGATATTTCCCTTACCTTAGGTCCGATATGCTTTGTACGTGTCTGAACCTCATGTATAATGATTTAAATATTGTTATTGACTTATTCCAGAATCATACTTATTTTTATGATATCATATTTGGTCATATTCTTAGCTTCTTAGTAGTAATATTTCATTGCTACTTGTTATTCGGGTGTTTATAACTTTTTGTTCTTATGCGTGTTTTGTCGAATAAATTCTTATTCTTCTCTTTAGGATATAGATACCTAATTTCCAGAATGGTATTAGTGTAATATATATCATATTAATTCATTCAATTCATTTCATTTATATAATCATTATGAAATGAAGATCATGTAGAACGAGTCGCATCACATCGTGGAGACGGTATTCCGTACGTATGCACGAGTGATGATATCGTTCCTATGATCATGGAATTGTATTGGAGTGTATGTATAATATTTCAGAATCATTATAACTTTATAATAGTCATATATAGTCATTATTTAGACAATTATACCCATCTAAGTAAGGTGGTGGTGGAAAATAGATTACACCACGGCGTGGAGACGGTATTCCGTACGTACGCACGCGCGGTGATTTCTTTTTCCGTTGGGTGGATAGATGGTGAAATAGGGTTGTTTCGTACTTATAATAACATATCATTATATGAGTGATACTGATGTTATTACTTCATAATTAAACAACTAAAGAAGAAGAAGTGGAAGAAGAAATAAAGATGAAAGAATCGGTAACGGACATTACCTCTTCTTTGAAGTGCTTCTTTGAGACCTCCTTTTAGGGCACTAAAATAGGTATTTGAAGAAGACCAGAACCTCTAGGATGTCTCTGGGGAAGTTTGGAGGAGAAAGTGGCAGGGTTTGGCCGAGCTTGAAGGCTCAAAGTGGTGTGAGGAAGAGAGGGAGGAGGTGCCCTTTTATAAGGGAGGAGAGGGGCACCTTTGGAATAACTAAAAATATTATTTTATTATAAAGTAAAGTTCTGTTTTAAATAGCTCCTAATTGATTTATTTCGAGTGTAAGGTGGGGATGGGTCGAAATCCTCTCATCCAATAGAATTTACACAAGTTTAGGTTCCTATTTTAACCTTATCATGTAGATTTAACATTAAGTTAAATAATTTTACTTTTACCGTGTCTTCTTGTGTTCTTATACTATATGGTTAATAAACTTACTATAAGAAGAAAAAAGAACACCAAGTTGTTTATTATTAATATATATAACCTTATCTAAGTCATTTGGCCGAACCATAGATTTTTAGGAATAAAATAACAATTACTAATATAATATTTGTTTTAAAAACTATTTTAAGTCAATTTTGACACTCTTTAGTAATTAATTTTTGTGAAAATCATAACAGAATGATTAGTTCTAAAATAGTTAATTCAATCAATACTAACATGTCATATTAATCTATAAAATTAGTGTAATTCATAAAAAGTGTCAAATTACATTTATTTTGGTGGTTATAACATCAATTATGTCAATATTTCATTAATAAGATAATTACTGCATCATCTTTGTGTCATAAATAAATTAAATTATTTAATGTCTAAAAATTACAAATAAAATACCATTATGTAGGAAATATTTCTATATTTCTAATGAATATTTATAGTCGAATTTATCTTATGTATAACCCCATATTAAAAATGATTTACTTATTAAAATTTGACTTTAACTATTTAACCCTTCTTTAAATAAATTAATAATAAATGTCCTAATCTAATCAAAGTGGGCCTAAATGGTCATATTTTATTCCTAAGGTTGTTTTTGGTCGAATTAAACTTGTCCAATAGAATTCTGACATGTGTTAGGGTAATAATAATATCATTGTTACCCTTAATTAACCTATTTACTTTTAACCGTGGTAAATAAAAGTAAAAAGTTACTATTCACCAAAAATTATTTTCATCTCATTGAACCACATTTTAGTCCTTGATATTAACCGTGTCTCTCAGATTTTTGAAATTCCACTCACAGAAGAAGTAAAATTAATTTTTATGAAAAATTCAGTTTTTTAACTACCACTTAGTGGTTTCACTATTCATCAAAAATTGAAAGTTTTCAGAAAAATACCAAAATTTCACCCTAGGCTAATTTCAATATTATGAATCCAAAAATGAAGTCCATTTTGAAAAATAAAATTTATAAAATTTCAAAAAGTGGTTATTACTATTCATAACAGCTAGTTTTAATTATATTTTAATAGTATATGGTTGTTTAGTGAAACTCAGTATTACGTACGACGCAAGCTATCAGGGAAGGTCGCGATTTCATGTAAAGCAAGCCAAGCAAGTGTTGTGTAGAAAAAGATTACTTTGATGATTTATATAACATAAAAGTCTCGGGTGTTTCACATTATACCCATAATATATTGGTAAATACGAAATACAAACATGATACATAATAAAATTAAATAAATAGCATCCCTGAATGCTTATTAAATTATTTTCTCTTCATAACCTTAGGAAATAAACAAAATAAGGATGAGATCAAATGATTAGTATGGGTATGTAAAGAATAATCAGTAATGAAGAAATAGAAATAACTTATCATGGAAAGGTAAATTATTGATAACACATTCCATTCAAATAACTAGATAAGGAAAAATCAATATAGCAGGGTAAGAAACTGTAACTCATTCCATTTAAATCAATAAACTATGAATGACATGTATCCATAGATTTGTCAACGAAAGATATCATGGATAAATAATAACTGAATATAAATGATGTAAATTCTTAATAATAGGACTCCATGTTTCCTAGGTACATGGTACCTTTATCTTTAAGACCTTTCACTTGAAGGTTTCAAAAATGTTGGGTTAAAACCCATCTGATTTGGCCAAATGATTCATCTCATGATATTATCAATGCATCTAGGGGATATTAATAACCAGACTCCACTCATGTCAAACCGGTATAAAGAATTCCTCATATTCATGAACAATATTCCTTATCACAATGTATCTCTATGGAATAGAAGATATAGATTTTTCAATAATTCCCTAGTTCATCAAATTACTATCAAGTGAACACTATATGTAAAATGATATATGGTTTAGGAAATAATAATATCAATTGTTTGATAATATGGATGTTCAAGTTAATTTAAAATGAATAATGATTAAAATAAAGTTATTTTTTCTAAGATAAAGCTAACAATCACACACGTAAGTGATATTTCAAAATAATCATTAAGAATATATTTTAGCGACTTAATCACTGAACATCCCAATTTGTACAATACCAATTGAAACATTTAATTCATAATCTCCATGAAGGAAATTTTTTCATACCATAAATAAAAAGGAATCATGTTATAATTTATAAAATGGGTAGTAGATACACTATAAAAAATAAGTGTGTGGTGTATATGGTGTATGCCTTATGAAAAGAAAAGTAAGAAAATAATCCCTTACATTAACCTTCCTTTTTGATGTGTGGTATTTATCCTCATATATAGTGATTTAAAATATGTTACTAAAATATAATATAACCATACTCATGTTTATAAAATTATATATTAATTCCTTATAATATTTTTTTACCTGTTTATTGAAAACATTTATTAATTTTACTATTTTGGGTGTTTAATGCCCAGTTTTCTCGAGAAAATTTTAACCTGTTATTTATTGATCCTATTTATTAGATCATGACTTCATAATCTCAATAATTTAATACAAGATTAAATTATGTTATATATTCTGTACATATGAACTTATAGTTTTCCATAATATTTTGATATTAGAAATTAAATGCACCGTTCGTGGAGATGGTAGGTCATATGTACACATGAACACTAATTTCAATTAATTGTTGTATTAAAAGAATGAAAGATAAAAGATACATATGTATATTGTAATAATAGTATCATATATATGTAATAAATGTTACATAGGTTTATTATAACCACCCTTTATACATTCCATGTATGGTATGAACGAGTCATACCACTTTGAGGGGTGGTAGTCCACACTTCCTCAAATAAAATTACCGTATTCACACAATATGGAATGAGAGAAATGTATGTTTTAAAAAAAGTATATAAAAATAAATAAATTATCAATATGACATTTAAAATATATAAAATATATAAATATATTTTCCATCATAATGGACACCATGAGAGGTGGTAAGGGAAAAATAAACAATCATCGTTTCATGACGCAGTAGTTCACCAAACATAGAAATAGTATGCTTATTACCCATTAAATGTATGTTTTTTTATGTTTGGTGGGAAATTTAAACATAAAAACTTCCAAGTATATTTATTATACTATTTTTATTATGTAATAATATAATAATAAGAGTATTTGTAGTGGATAATGGAAATGAAACTAAAAATATTGAGAGAAGATGTTACCTCTTAATTGAGTAACTTCTTTTGGTTTTTAAGAAAATACTTCTTTGAAATTATTTCTACCAAAATTTAGGATTCTAGGGAATGGGTAGGGATTTTTCGAAGCTATTTTTTCATATAATGTCTGATCATAAGTGTTTTTGGAAGTCTGAATAAGTGGGATAGGTGGTGTCCTTTAATAGGGAAGGAAAATGACTCACCTAGGATGTTTTAAAACAAGTTAGGTATACACATGTTCTGAACTCATAAAAATAATACCAAATCATAAAAACTCAATAAAGTATGGTTTATGACCTATATATTGGAATAATATGGGTTTTTGACAAGTTTCTAGATCAATTGGCCCTATAAGTTAAAGGATAAGTAATTTATTAAGATTAGTTTTTCCTTAATCTATATAATTAAAATTATTCACTTTCAATAATCATTTAGGTAAAAAATTAATTTTATCATATTAGACTCTAAATATCATATTTATTAAAAATATTTTCTGTAATTTTTTGGAAATTCAATTCATAGAATCAAGAAAATTAAGATTAATGCTAATCTCAAAGACGGACAAATTAACTGGTTTTAGTAAAACAAATATTCAAAAGTATTTTATGTTTGTATATTCAATTTCAAAGTGAAATTGATTATAATGAACTAAATTGTATTAATATATTTATAATTGATATAATTTGATATTAAAACAAATTTATTATATAATTTAACATTAAAAATTATTTCAATGAAAATGAAACATTTATCTAAGATGCAGTATTTCTTCAATATTCATCAAAAAATGAATTTTCTCAAAGAAATATCGAAAATTGACCTTAAGATAATTTTTAAAATATGAATTAACAAATGAAGTTTATTTTTTAAAATTAAATCTATAAATATATCAAAATTTTTATATAAAATAGGTGTTCCATTAAAAGGCGATAAAACTACTTTTATAAAAATATAGTATTTTATGAATACAATTAGGTTTGATTCTATATTATACCTATAAAATATATTAGATGATTGAAAAAAAAATATTTTTTGGATATATAATATATAAATTTACTATATTAACTCTTTAAAAGTGTTATAATTTAATTTATTTTGAAAAATATGACTAAATAGTGTTTTCTATAAGTCATGTTTTGTGTGTATTTCAATAAGATATCAACAAAATATAAACGAAAATATAGTAATGTCCCATGTTTCTACATTATTCCCTTTAAAAAAATTCATCCTCAAAATTTTAGTGTTATTTCCTTCATAAAAAGATGTGGTTATTTCTCCTTCATTGAATCTTCTAGTTCTCATGTTGCTTCTTCCATTTTGTGATTCCTCAAGAAGACTATTACTAGATGAGTCCCCCAATTCATTCATACTTGATCTCTAGTATCAATAATCTGGATGGGTTATTCACAATATGAATGATCGAGTCCCAAATCTATCTCAACAGAAAACATCACTTGTGTTGGTTCTGGCATGTACTTCTTTAGCATAGATATATGGAACACATTGTGTACCTTTGAGAGATTTGGAGGCAATGTTAAACGATATGAAACAATTCCAACCCTTTGAATAATTTCAATGGGTCTGATGTACAAGGGACTCAATTTCCCCTTCTTACCAAAACTGATATTTCCCTTCCTTAGAGATACTTTTAGCAATACATGATCTCTCACATGGAATTCAAAATATTTTCTCTGATTATAGGTGTATTTGTTTAGCCTATTTTGATCCATTTTTATGTGAGCATGAATATAATTCACCTTTACTATTGTCTCTTTAACATGTTCTAGGCCTATAATTTTCCTTTATCCTACTTCAACCAAACAAGTTGAAGTATGAAATCTCTTTCTATATAATGCTCCATACAATTACATTTCAATAATTGAATGGAAACTATTATTATTGTAAAATTCTACGAAAGTAATGTACTAATCCCACATACCTTAAAGTCAAGGTAGAATTATCCCCACATGTATTTCATTATTTTAATTATTCTTTCATACTATCCATTAGTTTGGGGATGATAGGTAGTGCTCACATAATGCTCAGTTTTGAGATCCTTTTGAATACTTTTTCATTACTTTGATGTTGTTAATGGGTATCGATCATGAAAAATTGATAGAGGTGCATCATAATGTCTTAAAACATCATTAATGTTGAGTTGTGCATTGTTATTGAGAGGAATATCTCATCTTATTATAAAGAAATTAGCATATTTGGTTAGTCTAGTGATAACTCATATTGCATCATTCCATCTTAGAGTCCATGGTAGTCCTGTGAAAAATTAAAAAGTAATTTCATCCCATTTCCACATAAGAACATGAAGAGGTTTTAGGACTCCTTTAGGATGCTTTATTATAGCTTTCACTTATTGACAAACCAACCATCTGGACACATAATCTATAATTTTCAACTTCATGTTATCCCACAGAAAATGTTTCTCCAAGTCCCTATACATATTTGTGATCCCATGGTGTATAGAAAAAATTGAGCTATGAGATTCATCTAAAAAATAACTTTTTCTCTCAGGTACTGATGGAACACGTATCCCCTTTCCAAAATTTAAAGCAACATCTTCGCAAACATAATCTACTAATTTTCCATCATTCATCCCTTTGATTTTATTCTGAAATTCCTCATCATGAAATTCAAAAAAAAACTTATCCTCACTAATAGAGATTTTTTTAAGTCATTTGATAAATTGTTGATGTCTCCCCTTCCTTATAAATTCCCATATCCATGTTTATTAGATCCTTGAATAAAGGATCCTTCTCAATCCTCATTTGAGTTAGAACTCCATGATCCTTCCTACTCAAAGAATATTCCACCTTATTCACTTTCCATGTGTGGTAGTGTATTGAGAAATCATAATCATTATGTAGCTCAAGAAATTGACTTTGTCTCATGTTGAACTCTTTCAGGGATAAGATGTATTTCAACCTCTTATAATCTATGTATATCTCATATATTTTACCATAGAGGTAATGTCTTGATATTTTCAAAGTGAAGATTTCACCTACTAACTCTATATCAGGGGTTAGATAATTCTATTCATGATTCTTAAATTTATTTGAGGCATATGAAATAACATTATGATTTTCATTAGGACACAACCAATTCCCTTATTTGATTCATCTCCATATATGAAAAACTGATCACTAATAGATTGTAGAGTCAAAATCAAGGAATTGACTAATCTTATCTTTAGTTTATTAAACAACTCTTCACATTACTTTGTCTAGAAAAACATAACACCTTTATGTGTATTCTTGGTTAAGGGATTAGCCAATTGGGAAAAATTCTGATTGAATCGTTGATAGTAACCTTCCAAACCAATTAAACTACAAACCTCAATTACATATATTGTTGTAGGTTGTTGTCTGACTACCTTTGTCTTTAAAGGACCAGTTGATATTCCATCCTTGGAGAAAATATGGCTATGAAAAAAACTTCATGAAGCTAGAAATCACATTTACTAAATTTTCCATATAACTCTTTCCATTTTAGAGACATACAAATGATTTGAAAGTGATTTTCATGGTTCTCAATGGTTTTAGAATACACCAAAATATCATCAACTAATACAACAAAAAAATTATCAAGATATTATATGAATACTTTGTATATTTGGTACATAAAAATAGAAGGTACATTATTCAATCCAATTGTAATTACCATAAACTCGTAATGTCCATACCTCGTCTAAAAACCTATCTTCGGAATGTATTCCTTCTTCACATGCAATTAGTGATAACCAGAAATAAGATAAATCATTAAAAAAATATAGGATCTATGATGTTCATCATATAAATATTCAATGTGAGGTACAATTTACTTGTTCTTTATTGTAATGACATTTATTCCCCAATAATAAATGATCAATCTAATGGATCCATCTTTATTTTTAACAAAGAAGACTCGGTGTCCCCATAGTGAAACATTAAGGAAAATATATCCTTTATTACCCAACTCCTCAAGTTGTTTATTCAATTCCACTAATTCCAAAGTGGTAATTCGATAGGGAATCTTTGATATTGTCCTTAATTCTGAGTTTAAATTAATAAAAAATTCAAATTCCCACTCATGGGGATGTCTAGGTAAATCCTTAGGACGTAGTCAATATATTCCTATATAATAGGTACATCTGCAATTTTAATATTACTTCCTCCATCCCTATGTGATTTATTCTTTTCTTCCATAAGAAAATCATTTATTAGAGATACTAGTGACGGATCTAGATAAGAATCTAGTGAGAAAAATTATGCTCTAGAGATAATGGATTCAACATTTTCCACTCAAATCATAACTTATTTTATTTTGTAATAAATGTTGGAATCATATTTTGAGAGTTGATTCAAAATGATGATTATATCAAAGTAAACCATAGGTATGATGATAAGATCAACACATAAAGAACATTTATGTGTCATAATTGGTACTGACAAACACATATTTGTTATGATGATACTTCCCTTAAGAGTTTGGATTGACAACTCTCTTACTAAATCAAAATTAAAATGTCTAATATTATTAGCAAACAAGGTAGATATAAAAGAGTGAGATGATCCAGAATCAAATAATGCATGGGCTAAATTTGAGGATAGGATTAGTGTACCTTCCACCATGTCATCTTGTACTTTTACCTCAACTTTAGTGATTGCATAACCATGGACATTTCCCCTTCGCATCTTCAGTGGTATATTACCCTGATGCTTAGAGCATTCATTTTCATAGTGCATAATATATTTGTAGTTGTAGTACTAAATATTAGAGTTTTTCTTCTTACCGATAGATTCAATAACATGATGACCTCTTTCTCCACATTTATAACAAAATCTCATTCACTTCAATCATTTCCTATGGTGACACTTCCCATAGTTATCACACGATGGGAATTTTTTGTCATCATCTTCTTATTTAATGCATTCCATTTTTATTAGTTCTCAAAAGACCTCTTATTCTCTGGGATTTCTTTTAATTCCTAGGATCATGAGAATTCCTTATCCCTCTTGATGGCATATAAAACTATTTCTTCAAACGATGAAAAATAATAAAAACCAGTTACCTTTGAAGATTTGGCTTAAGACCTTGAAAAAAGTGTTTGATTTTTCACTCCATGTTCCATATATAATCTATAGCATAAATGGAAAGAATTATAAAGGTATATTCATATTATGAAACACTCTCTTATTACTTTTTCATTAAGCTATGTAACTTCCTCTTCATCTCAATTTATTAATCATGTGGGATGTATCTTTCAAAGAATGTATCCTTAAATGTCATTCCTTCTGTGTGTTCAATTTCTTATTCCTCCCATGTATTCGAGATCATATAACACCACTGATCAGCATCACCTTGGGGATAATAAACTATAAGTGTAACTTTTTTCTTTTTGATTAATTTTAAGGAGGTAAATATCATCTCGAGAGACTTAATCCATTACTCAGATACAATTAGATTAGTAGTACCACTAAATGATATGGTATTTTTTTGAATAAAGCGATCAAGTATAGGATATTCTCTCCATGGAATAGGTTTATCCATTAGAGAAAGGTTATTTTTCAAAACATTACTAATCTAACCTAATATTTCCATAATTTTCTCTATTCCCATACTAGTTTTATTGGTTTCCTTCGTGGATAAATCTTTACATTTTCCATGAGTATTAATACCATTCATCCATCCAAGAAACATTTATAAAAAATTGAATATATTGGATTATCTTATGAAATCATAAATTTCAAATATTCTATAACACTAGACATGAATTTATCTTAAATCATAATATTGGTTACATTAAGGGAAAGTTTACATTTAAAACATTCATAATGGTAGGTATGAAAATGTAATCTATCTTAAGTGTATCCTATGGTAGTGTTAAAAAAGGTGTGTATTAAGGTTCGTTTTCATGTCCCAGATTACCCTGAGTGAGTCCTGGAACACCTTTTCAGAGTTATTACTCCTAGGTACATATGTTCTTGAACCACATACACTTATACTATCCAGATATGGATGTATTTCTTTGAATAACCTCTTAATCACTAACTAACCAAAATTATAGGATGCCCTTGTACACTTTCCCTCAATGTATATCATAGGGTTTTGATACCTAATATAATTTTTACAACTCTTTTTTCCAAGGTTATTGTTAAAATTTCTTTGATACTAACTCTAAATCCTCGACCCCAGAAGCCAGGAGTTGATGCATTATTTTATTACATTGTCATGATTAAAAGGAATAAAATCCAAAAGGAACATTCAGTTTATCAATTTTGGAATTCCATATTGAATACATTATACCCATAATATATTGGGTAATAGGAAATACAAAATACATACATAATAAAAAGAGATAAACAACATCCTTGAACACTTATTCAAATATTTCCTCTTTATAACTTGGGGAAAGAAACATAATAATGGTGAGATCAAATGCTCAATAAGGGTAAGTAAAGTGGAAAAAATAATAAATTAATAGGAATAAATTAACATGAAAAGTTAAATAAATAATAACACATGACATTAAAATAACTAGATAATGAAAAATGAATATGGAAGGGTAAAAAGATGCAACTCATTCCATCTAAATAAATAAAATAAGAATGAAATGTATCCATAAAAATGTTGATGAAAAATATAATGGATGAATAATAACTAAATATAAATGATTCAAATTCTTAATTATTGGATTCAATGTTTCCTAGTAACAAGGTACCTTTACTGTCAATACATTTCACAAGACGGTTTACAAAATGTCATGTAAAACCCATCTAATGTGGCCAAATAATTCATATCATGAGACTACTGATGCATCGAGGGGATATCTATAGCCAAGATCCACCTGTTTCATACCAGTCCAAATAATTTATCATATTCATGATCAACATGACTTATAATAATTTATCCATATTGGATAGAAGAAACTGATTTATCAATAATTCCATAGTTAATCAAAGAACATTCAAGTGAACACCGTATGTAAAATGATATGTGGTTGAGGAAATAATAATATCCATTGTGTAAGAATATGGAAATTCATGTTAATTTCTAATGAAAAATTATTAAAATAAGTTTATTTTTTCAATGATAACATTAACAATCATAAAAGGAAGTGATATTTCAAAGACATTCATTAAGAATATGTTTTAGAAAATTAATCATTAAACATCACAAAGTTTCCCATACCACTTGAAACATTTAATTCATAATCCCTAGAAAATAATTTTTTTCGTACTAAAAATATAAAGGATTATTTGTATAATGTATAAAATAGGTATTAGATATTCTATACAAAAGATGGGTTTAATGTATTTGGTGTATGCATTACAAAAAAAGAAAAGTAGACAAGAATCCCTTGCCTTAACCTTCCTTCTTGATGTGTGGTCTTTATCCTTCTATATAGTGAAATAAATATGTTACTAACATATAATAGAACCATATTAATGTTTATAATTTCATATATTAATTCCTTATAATATTTTATTAACTAATTGTTAACAACTTTTTTTAATTTTACTATTTTGGCTGTTAATTTCCTAGTTTTCTCGAGTAAGTTTTAAAATAAATATATGTTTTTCATATTTAATAGATCAAGATTTCATAATATCTAGAATTTAAACCATTATTAAATTATCAAATATATTCATTACATATTTATATATAGTATTCCATAATATTTGGAGATTAGAAATTAAATTCACCGTTCATGGAGATGGTATGTCATACGTATACATGAGCGCTACTTTTATTTTGTGGTTTTATTAAAAAAAGAAAGATAAATTATATGAATTCAAAGTTTAATTCCATCATCATATATATTTTATAAATTTTAAATATTTTAATCATAACCATGTTTTATACATTCCATGTATGGCATGAATGAGTTATATTGCTTTGAGGGGCAGTAGTCCACACATCCTGAAACTAAATTATCGTATTTACACAAGATAGAAGGAATAAAGGTATATTGAAAATAAAAAATTACAAAAATAATAAAGAAATTATAAATATAATATATAACATATAGAAATATATTTTACATCATAATGGCCACCATGATATTTAGTTAGGTAAAAATGAACAATCATCGTTTCAAGATCCAGTAGTTCACCATACATAGAAACTGTATGTTCATTACCCATTGGATGGAGGTGTGATTAAGTATAAGTAAAAATGTTTAAATAAAAACATCCTAGTATATTAAGTATACTTTTTTTCATGTAATCATTGAATTATAAAATTATAGGTAGTGAAGAATGGAAATGAAACTAAAAATATTGATAGAAGACGTTACCTCTTAATCAGGTAACTTATTCTGGTTCATACCAAAATACATCCTTGGAATTATTTCTTCCCAACGGAAGGAATCTAGGTAAATGGGAAGGACTTTGGGAAGATAATTTTTTAGATTTTCCTAGATTAAGATGTTTTATAGGTGTGTAGATGTGGTAGAGGTAGTGGCCTTTTATAGGGAAGGGAAATGACTCACTTGGAATTTCGGAAAACAAGTTAGGTATACAGAAGTTCTTACATAATAAAAAGAAATAAAAAACCATAAAAACTCAATAATGTAACTTTTACTATGAGGATATGGAAAACCAATGGGTTTCTAACTAGTTTATAGGTCATTTATTCCTTTATGTTAAAGGTTTATAAATTTATGAAGATCAGTTTCCCTTAATCACTATAACTAATATTAGTCAATTTCACTAATCATTTTGGTCAAAAATTGATTTTATCTTATTATAATATAAATATAATCTTTATTAAAAAAATTAATGTTCTCCTTTTTAAATTCAATTCACATAATAAGGAAAGCTAAGATTAATTCTAAACACATAGATAGACAAATTAACGGGTTTTTATAGAAAATGGTCAAAAGTTTGTTATGTTTTTCTATTAAATTTCAAGAGAAATTGATTATAAGGAACTAAATTGTATTAATAGAAGTAAATTTTATCTAATTTGGACTTAAAATTATTTAATATATAATTTACAATTAATAATTATTTAAATAAAAAGGTAGTGTTTAACTAAAATCCATAATTTTTCACTATTCATCAAAAAGGATGTTTCTTAGAAAACTACTTAAAATTAACCCTAAGATAAATTTGAAATTCTGAATTCAAAAAATAAATTTATTAAATCAAATTAAAATTATAAATGTATAAAAATTCATATTTAAAATAGGTGTTCCATTAAAAGGCTGTAAAAATATTTTTATAAAAATACAGTAATTTATGTGTAATGTCAGGTTTTCTCATGTTTTATACCTTTAAAATGTATTATATTAGTGTAAAAATACTATTTCGGATATATAATATATAAATTTACTATATAAACTCTCTAAAAGTGTTATAATTTTTTTATTATAAAAAAATGAATAATAGTGTTTTGTATAAGTTGGGTATTATGTGTATTGCAAAGTTGTTGAAAAAATATGAAGGATAATATGATATTGTGTTAGGGTACTATAGTTTTTCTTATAGTTATGGAATATATATAATAGTTTTATATGTTCCTCATTTTTATGTGTTTATATATTCCATGTGTTTGTTCAGGTTGGGAGAAATCATTCCCTATAGTTTGGTGTTCGATACCCGGGTGATGGTCGTTAGCCCATAGGGATCGAGACCACCCATGGGGTTTGTTATGGAATGGGTCAGGTTCTAGTTTTGAGGGTAACTCTTGTAGATTCATTATAATTTGATATCAAATGTGGTCCATCCCCAAGATTCCTTGTCTTGGGATATCTGTTCAACTGAAGATAGGATTATTGGGACTTGAGAGGTATATTGTGATAAGTGTCTAGTCAGCTCTTGTCATAATAAGATGCAAGTTTCCAGGGAAATTTGGGATACATGTATCTAGTATCATGTTAAGTTTCAAATATCTATTTCTGATTATGGTTTTTCCGGATCAAACTGATATTTTTTCTCGTGTATGATCATTCTTATGTTTCGACCTGTAGTAGTATGCCTATGAGACATCTTCTACGTGTTCCTCAAGAAGGTATAGCTAATGATACTCAAGGGAATAAACCTATATATCATAATATCATTGAAAATATCATATGATAAGTTTATTTTGTTGATAAGGATGTACCACGAGTTCAAAATACAGTTTTTTAGGTACATCCAGGTGCTAGAGGAGAGAGAGAGATCGTGGGAATTATTACGCGATAAGTCACTATACTTTTAAGGAATAAATGAACATCAAGAGACGAAGGAATATATTTATAGGATCAACAAAATATTTTAATTCCTGGAAACACATGAAAATATAAAGTTGAACTATACAATTTTCAGTCCTGATGGTTATGGTAAGTGATGGTGGGATGTTATGGTCTAGGCAGAAAGACACATGGACATGGATTGGATGGGTTTTAAAAACATCTTCTTCCAGCAGTTTCATACAGAGTCACTGATGCTGGAAATGTTTTTGGAGTTCCAGTATTCATAATAGGGAGTGTTTTTGGTGTTTCCATACACCAACCAGTTTGCTGAGTTTTTCTGTTCAACTTCAGATATGGTGAAGAATGACCAGCTGAAGGCTCATAAGAACATGAAGGGTTTGCAACCAGATATCAAATCGTATATATTTATATTGGAACATTCTACTTATACAGATAAATTAGACATACCTATGAATTGATATATGTATTTGACGGGAATCATTTTCCCCCTCTCTTATCTTCCATCTAGTGGTAGTTTCAAAGGCGTGCATAGGAAGAAGAGGATGCGGAAAATCATCATGGAAGTGGTGGTGGTGGGTATTAATAGAGATCCTCCTCAAAATCATTTTCTATGTCTAGATGTGTACATATGAATTTCAATCAATATGGTAATTTTGGAAACACCAAATATTTTTTCCTATGCCCATGAAGATGTGCTACAACTATTGATGTGTTGGTCATTTATAGTGTTTATATTGGCCTATTATTACACCTTATTATGGTCAGGGTATGTTGTCTCTAAAGGCTACTATGGTGTAGTTAGATGTTTCAAGGACAATATGGCTCTAACCACATGCCTCAGGATTGAAGCACTTTTATGTAGTAGATGAGAGCCCAGTGGAAGTCAATGCAGGTCTGATGATAGTGAGAGGTAATATCCTTATTACATATTAAGTTATGATTGCTTTATTTGATATTGGTCCCTCCCACTCATTTATATCTACACAATTTTTTAATATTTTTAAATATACATTGGAACTTATGTCCTTTGTAATAGAGTTATTGACACCTATCAGTAAAAGGAAAGAGAAGAGGTTATGGTGTCCTTGTTTGTTAACAATGCCAATATAGAGTTGGTTTGAGATTTCTTCATTCTTGATATGGATTGGTTTGATGCCATCATCAGTATGGATTGTCTTGTTACTCATTGAGATGAGTTAGATTAATATCATCTTTGTGTCATTTTTCTTACTTCTGATGGGAGATCTCGTGTTTTTTAGGGGGATTGGGACCTAAGATCATTTCATGAAGGTCTTTCCCACCTAGTGGTCGAGAGTTATTTTTCTGCTCTTTCATTTGATCCTGATTACATTACTTCTCTTATTGATCTTCACGCTGTTGTTATAGAATTTGTTTATGTTTTACAAGATGACTTATTTGGTTTTCCTCTAGAGATAGAGGTAGATTTTAAAATTGACCCAGTGCCTAATACACAGCCGATATAGATACTTTCTTATCATATGGAACCTGTAGTGCTAAAAGTGCTTGACATTCTATTGGATGACCTGTTGGAAAAAGTTTCATTCACCCTAGCATTTTTCCTTGGACAGCACATGTTCTCTTTACCAAGAAGGTGCATGGTTCACTTTGGTTCTATGTAGACTATTAGAAGTAGAAACATGTAATACTTAAGAACAATTATCCTTTTACTCATGTAGATGATTTTATTTATTCATTAAAGGTTGAAAATTAGTTTTTAAAGATTTTTCTTCAGTCAGATTATCACCAGATCAAAGATCAGGAGTCTAATATACTGAAGATAGCTTCTAAGAGAAGGTATGTCCATTCTGAATATATTTTTATTCCTTTTTTCCAAAGTATTTATCATTTATTTTTATGGATTTTATGAATTAGATATTCCATCAATATCTTGACACTTATGTGGTAGTGTTTATGGATGATATTCTGGTTCATTTGAAATCTAATCCTGAGCATGAGAACCATCTATGTTTAGTTCTGGAAATTCTGAGAAGTCATCATTTGTATGGAAAGATTTCATAACATAGTATCTAGATTAAAGAAGTGAAGTTCTTTGGGAATAAGATCTTATAACATGGATTAATAGTTGATCTTGAGAAGGTGATAATTGTCCTCTTATGGAAGGAGAAATGGAATGTATTTGATGTATAGAGCTTCATTTTCCATGCTGGATAATACCAATGGTTTGTTAAGTATTTCTGTAATATGGTGTAACCTTTGACTACTCTTTTCCAAAAGGCAATGAAATTCATATGGGTCACAAAGTTTTAATCTTGTTTTGATGAATTGAAACGACTTTTGGTAACAGCCCATATTCTGATCTTATATAAGCCTAATAAGGGGTACATTGTGTTCTGTGATCCTTCAGGTGCTGGTTTAGGATGTGTTATTATGCAAGATGAACATGTGGAAACTTACGAATCTTGTCATCTTAAACATTATGAGAATAATTACACCACTCATTATTTAGATCTTTTTGTTGTTAAGAATTCACTTAAATATTGGTGGCATGATCTGTTTGGGGAGAGGTTCACAGTCTTCTCTGACCATAACAGTTTGAGCATTATATTTTCTCAAAAATAATTAAATCTCAAATAGAGATGATGGGTATAATACCTTCAAAAAATTGACTTTGATATTTTCTAAACCCCACAGATGGAAAATGTCGTTTCATATTCTATTAATAGAAATATACCATCACAAGATGTTTTAAACTCAGAGGAGTGGAACCTTAGGGGGATATTTTCTCAGTTTCACTTGGATGCTCAAGATAACGTTTCGAGTATGGTTTTGACCAGTGTTCCTTTTCATCAAGTCTCATGGAATCTGTTTTGTAGAGATAGTAGTAGGATGTTGATTTTAGTAAGGTTTGGGAAAGCCTTTATTTTTGGGAGACCATTTCGGGTCTGTCTCTTATTCCAATGGTATTCTCCACTTTGGGAATTGGTTTTTCATGCTAACATTTATGATAAATTTAGTCATGTTTTATTGTCACATCTCTTCATGGTTCAATCACCCAGGAACTATGAAGATGTATTATGAAATGAGATGATGATTATGTTGGTCGGGTATGATGTGTGACACTTCAGATTATGTGTCATGTTGTTACACCTACCAAATGATAAAGGAAAAGAACTTGAAACCTTTTTATTTGCATCATCCATTTTCGGTGCCAACATTGAAATGGGATGAGGTATCCATGTATTTTTTTTGTTGGATTACCATGGACACCCTAAGGGAGGAATACTATCTGGGTGGTTTTTGATCAATTGATAAATTCATACCATTTCATTCAAATCCAATATACCAATAATGTTGAAGATCTCTGTAAGTTGAATGTGTTTAATATTGTGAGGTTACTTGGGATTCCATATACCTTTGTTTTGGATAGGGTTCCTAGGTTTAACTTGAGGTTCTGGAGGAGTATCCAAGATGAAATGGGATCTCATGTCAATTCAATCACAGCTTATATGTACCACATTCCTTGATTGTGGAATAACTTATGTTGTTGAATGATTCTATGTTATATGATCTATGTGTCACACATAAGCATGATATTGAACTGATTGTGTAGGGTGCACAATAATATTGATCTAATTCATTGGGTAATGTTTAGTATTGTGATATTTCATGTGCAATGAGGGTTTACTCGTGCTAATTCATCTAAAATGAGGGTTTACTCATGCTAATACATGTACAATGATCCTTGAATCATGATAATATTAGGTGGTATATTGTTTCCACATTTCCTTGTTATAATCATCATGTTATATCAAGAATTTATTTTCATTTTTCTCTTATGCTCCATTGATATTTCTATTAACTAACATGTATTTTATTCCTCATATTATTCCACGTTTATTCCCTTACAATGATTAATAGCTCACCCATTTCTTATGTATTCCCTCATTCTATACCATGCAACGATATGTACAAAGGAATTTTGTGGTCATGTGAAAGAAGTGTTCAATAAAGATGTGAATTTTGTGTTTTATATTGTTATGTAATGTTTCTAATTTCCCAAGACACTAGACCTCTCGATATTCTGAGTTCTAAAAACTGCATGTTTATATAATAAATCATTTTTAAATATGATATAAAGACTACTGTAGTTATAATCCATACATTATCCATGACTCAATAATTCATGTATTTAACTAATACTATAAATAAAAATGTTTTATTATTCAATAAAAATTCATCTATTTTAGAAAAATCCCAAAAAAATAACTGTAACCATTTTTCGATGTATTGATTTTAAAAAATAACAAAAATTTTTTTAAAAAATAATTTTTCAAATATGAGAAATTTAACTTTTAATTAAACACATCATTTATTCAAAAAATAATGATTATAAAATTATAACTCATTTTATGACACTTTGAAAAATTAATTAAAGTTGCATTAAATTATCTCAAAATCATAATACAAAAAAAATATTAATTTATGAGTGTATTTTCAGATAAAAAATTTTCATTTAAATTAATATATTATTTCTAAAATTATAAATAAACATTTGTGCTTTAAAAATTACCAACAATTAATTTTTCATTTTTAAATCATTTATTTACTAATTACATTATATAAATATATCATATTTTCATTTATGAGAAACCTAAATTTTATTTATACATAGGTGAGGATATTATTCTATTATCCAAATTACTATTCTTAATAGCCACATAACTATTCCAATGGTTATGATAATATTTAATAGTAAATTTTGGTTTTAAACACAGTGTTCCATGAAAACTAAGCTATTGAAGATATTAAATTTAAAAGATACATACCAAACAAAAATTGGGTTGGTACACATAATACCCCAAGATAAAAAAACCAATCCCCCAAAATAACTAAACCTTACTATGAAACAAACAAAGGCACCCTAAACCTGGAATCCCATTTTTAGTTCTAAAAAAATACATAACATACTAGATTGGATACCGACTAAGATGGCCCAAGCTAAAAATATCTTTATTTATATCATTTATATAATTTACATTAAATCTCATAAATAATCTCACAATCCCAAGAACCATAGGTTTTGTTTCATTAAGTATTAGACATAAAAGAAAGTTATTTTACAATACATGGGAACATTTCACAATAATAAAACTACTCTAGAACCAATTCTATAATAATAATAATTTATACACATAGTCATAACTTGGATAATGTAAAAAAATAAATGTATGATCTCAAATACTCAATAATTTAAAATATATGAAAGAATCATATTGATTAGATCATAAAACTATGAGAAAACTTGGATAGGGGTGAAATATATACATAAAATAAATGTAAATAATAATTAGATTTTTAGATATGAAATAATATAATCACATATAATCTCAAATTAATAAAACATATATCATATAATAAGTATGCAAAATCATTAGATAATAATCATGATCCATGAAGCATAACATATCCATATGATATACATGATTTATAGAAACCCATGATATAATGATTTATAAAGTGATAAACCCCATAATTATTATGTTATATATTTTTAAAAAACCCCTGATACACATGATTTATGTTGTGAGAAAACCAATGATGGCCACACTTTATATTGTGAACAAACCGAAGATGTCCATGCTTTATTATCTCATGAGCTATAAATCATTAACTAATAAATTAGAGGGTGATATTATAACCCACCCAATAACATCCAATCATATATGTTCTATAATAGGTCAATAATTTATCATATCATAAAAAACCATGGAAAGAAAGTGAGTTTCATACCATTTTAAAATGGTACAGCATAACATGATACCAAATTCAGATTTCTTAACACCAAAAATATAAAGTACACAAATGTTTTATTTCATAATATCTTTCATAAGATGATTCATTAAACAATAATCAATATGATTTAAATTTTTTCTATTTAAATATGAAAATATAATGAAAAAAGTGTTTTTTTAGAAGGTATTAGTTAACATTTTCAGGAAGAGAAGAGTTTATGAGTGACTTTTGAAAATAAGTTTTTTTTATGAATTGAAATAAAGTCTCTCTTAAATATCTTTTAGAAATAAATTTAAATTATTTATCCTTAAAAAGTCGAAAATTATATCGATAGTAAAATTGGAGTAGATGTTAAAATGAACAATTCTGAAAAGAAAACATTTTCAACATTTTAAATAAACCTTTATTCAAAATCTCATTGTAAAAAGAGTTGAAAAACATTATATTAAAAAAATTTAAATAGAAATATTAAGCCCATTTGAAATAATAGATATATGGTCATCAAAAAAATAAATTAGAACATTGGAGAGAAAAAAAGACTATGAGCATGGAAGAGAAAAATATTATTTAGCTGGATAGAAATTATTCTAAAAATGTAATATTTTAAAAGGGAAGGAAATAAATAATGGTAGAAATAACTTAATTTAAAGATTTAATTTTACCTAAATAAAATAGAAAATATCATTTGGAATAGAGAAATGTAAGTATAGTACAAACTTTAAGTATATTAGTTGTGAAATATATTTCAAGACTCGGTAATTAAAAATCATGTTGGAAAAAAATCATTTATTTGCAATCAACTTCCAAAAAGGTTATTTAACTTATTGTATGATAAATATTAACATATTTAGTAACCTAATACATATCTATTATCCATTATACACTTCAATTATAATCATTTATTATACATTTTATAGTTAGTAATAGTTTATTTTCACAGTTGGAGTTAGAGAATTTATTGTTTCGTGCATGCTTCAAAATATTGATGTTAAAAACCATTTTTTGGTAACAAGTTCAAAATTACTTGATTATAAAAGGTAATATAATAGTTTTTTTAATTATTTATGTTTTTTTATTTCATTCCACAAGAAATTTAGTTATGATTAGAGAATAAAACATCAGGGACGGGTTTGTTTCTATAAATTTTGGTGAAAGAAGTTGGTATTTTAATAATGTGTTAAATATTAATATAAACATTATAGAACACTAATGCTCTCAAAAAAATTATTTAATTAAATAAACTCTATAATCATCCAAGTATAATAGTGATTAAAAATTAAATTCATTGTTCCAAAGAGCTGGTAGTCTACATGTAAACATAGATGTAATTTTTGTTTTCCATAGAACAAATGGAAATTTGAAATTGATTTATATGTTTGAAATATAAATCATATTATAAATATAATATTTTTTCACTAAATAATCCTTTTTTAACTATCTATATAAGGGTTTGATTAAGAATAAAACATGTTATTCATAAAGGTGGTAGTCCTCACGTAATATGAATGATTTTTTTGTTATTTTAAGGAAATTAGAAAGGTATATGAAGGTTATTCCATCAACATAAAAGCATTTAATTATATTAATAATATTTAATAAATTATATATTAATAGTATAAATATATTTATTAATATATAAAAGATGATTAAATAGAATAATGATTATATAGTAGAAAATATTTACAAAGAAGAATTTAATTTATTCTCAGAAACTATCAAAATTTAGAAGGGATTTAAAAATATCTAGGGAACATAACCTAAACAATTTTGGAATTTATTTTTTGGGAAGTAAATTTAAAATCTTATATTTTAAAATTAAATTTTTTTGGTGTAGATCTGATGAGGTGGTGGGAGGATCCTTTTATAAGTAATGGTAATAGAATTATAGTAATTATAAAATCATAGTATAAAAAAATTAATTTAAATATGGAAAGTGAATCAAATGTAGAAAATAATTTATGGTGGGATTATATATGGTTGATATATAACTCAACCACTCATTTAGATACATTTTTTAAATATTTCACATCTTTTAACCCTTTTATTTAACCCTTTTAACATTTTGAATTTTACAAGGGTATCTATTTTTAAAATAACTCATTTGTTTTTTATGAATCAAAATAAAACAGACCTTAATAATGAATATAAACCTTTTTATTCAAAATATAATATCCATTTTTTTAATATAAATTCAAAAGGTGATAAAAATCAATTCAAAAAAATTACTACAGAGTAAAATAGTTTTAGCGAAAAAAACATAACTTATTATCTAAAATATCAAATATAAGATCAAAAATTAAAATTTGTAGTTTTTAATGTATAAGAATAATTATAAAATAAATATTTTTTTCATATAAATTACTTTCTGAAATTTTATTTTATTATTATATACTAATTATTCCCTAAAAGTTGTTGTATTTATGAAAAGTGTATTTTTCACTCTTCACCTAAAAATCAACCATTTTAGAAAATAGAAAAAATCATCCATTGTTAAAATTATCATGATAAATCCAAAATTAATTCCATTTAATGGAAAACTTATCTAAATATTTGGATTTTAAATTTTTATTCAAAACATAATTTATATATTAATGAAATTATTTTTACAGAAAAGTCATTTTGAAAAATAATTACGTGATCTTAATATTATTTCATATCTATTATTAATTTCAAATGAGCATATATTTATTTATTTATTTAAAACTATAAAATTAAAAATAACATTTTTTAGTGATAAATTTTGTTTCGTAAGATAAGGATATATAATAGACTCAAAAATACATTTATTTCAAAATTGGATTTGAAATGATTCTATTTATAATTATTAAAGATTGATTAATTGTTTAATAAGAATTAATTAAATTTCATAAACATGTTTTTATTAAACACATCATTTATAGTTTAAGAAATTTTATAGAAAATATAAATTTATAAAATACATGAAATGTTTATATCATTATAACTTATACTTATAAATCCCATTATGACCTCTGTGGATGACCTAAGGGTAAGATTGGTAGTGATGGTTGTAATGGGTGTAGATTTAGCTAGCATATATCTCATAATTATTTTCATGAGTTTTAACTTCTCTCATAGATTTTTTTCTTAAGTCACACTTGCTGGAGTTTGGCTTGGGACGAATCTAGGGATAACCCTTGATAAGCTATATCCCTTCCAAACTCAAGAAAATAAGAATCATAAGGAATAATTCTAATACCCCATACCATTTTATTCATTTTTACATAGATTTTATAATATGGTTACTTCTATTTTTACAATTTAATTTAAAATATACATTATGAATTTCAAATTTAATAATTTTAATATTAATTATAGTGGTTTTTTCCTAGTTTAGTTTTGAATGTGAATAAATATATTCAGAATATTGTGTATTTAATGGAAAACTTGTACTAAAATTTTAGGGTATTATAAATTAACTCATCTTTTCACACCCCTATTAATAAATTATCATATTATTCTAAAATATGAATGTTATGACCGATGAATTATGATCCATGATTTATTAGGTATAGTTTTTATGATATATTTCTATACCTTGATTATGTTCTCTAACACACATGTGTATCTTATTCTCATGTATGATATTTTATTTACATCATTTATGTTCACCCCTTATTGGGTATATGAGATCCCATATTATTAAGTTTTCATTCCCCAAATTATGAAAAAGATTTTAAAATTATATATATATATATATAAGGGGTTCAACTGTGGTTTGATTATGGAGATATATTTACATTATTGTAAAATAAGATGTCTATATACCTAATGTCCAAATGAAATAAGCCTATAGGTTCTAGGGGTGTGATTTACTTTGATATTTATTATATATTTATATAAAATGATTTATTATGTATATATATTTTTTAGTTTTTCTTAGTTTGTATCAAAGAAAGGTTTTTGAAATGTTACAACCTGGGGGTTGTATGTTGGATTTACAGACAATCACTTAATGGTGATAAAATAATTAAAAGTGATTATAAATGAAATTAATTGATGTTGATGAAAATGGATTGTGGTGAAGGTTGTGTTTTTTCAAGAGGTTATGGGAAGGATTTGGTAATGATCACTAAATGTTTTTTGATGCTTTTGTGAGGTGATTAAGTTGAATATAGAAGTAAATAATACACGGTGATTGTGAAATAATAAAACATAAACAAATATGGATAATGAGTGCACTTCAATTAACTAATGGAAAAATGTAAAGAGAGAACATAATATCTAAAAATATCAATCAAATGGATTCAAAAGGATAATTTTGAGGTTCAATGTAAAATTTAGATCAAAAGGATGTTTGATGATATTTAATGTGCTCATTCAAGTTTATTATAGAATTGGAATGAGATAACGATTATATGAAATTATTTATAAATGAAAGGGAGAATTTTTGTGATGAAAGAACTCACCATGTCATGATGAGAATAATTTCACCACAATGTATATAAAATCTAAAATTCATCAAAGGAAAAAATCCAATCCATGATATATAAAGGTTATGAACCAAATATAAGGGTTTACCCTTTGTTCTTTTAGCAGGAGAGTTTTGTATGGCATGGTTATACTAGTTATTCCACGATTGGTCAGTAAATATAAATTGTATAGAAGCAATGGTAATTTTGAAAGTCATTTCAATCTAAAAGGATTCTGGTTTGAAATTATCAAATTGGCCATGTTGTATTAGATTGTGTTTTAGAGAAGTTGAAAGATAAATTATCATTGAAGGATAAGAGACGTTGAAATGGTATGAAACCCATTTCATTTTGAATTTTGAAGGCCATGGTGGTAGAATACTGAATCGAAATGTTGGGATAATAGCATCCACACTATAGGGGAGGATTTTTTGGGATTACAATATCCATCTCAAAATGGTGAGGCCCAAAATAGGAATTTTGGAATCAATTTTGAATATAATGTTATATTAATTGGTTATATAAATTTTTTAACAATTTAGAGGCCTCAAGTAAGGTTATTCCAAATATGTTCTTGGATATTAACTACTCCATTAAAGAATATGGTTTGAGTATCAAGTTTTCTAATATTAGTGTGAAATGATAAGGAAACAATAGATCAAGCCATTGGGAAGAGATTTTTTGCTTGGAGAGGTGTTATGCCATGAGAATTGGATTATTATACCATTTTGTGTCTGATGAGGATACCAAAATATATTTTTCATGTAGATACACTTCATATGGTTTGAAAAATGGAGTTTAAATTTTTATTTGATGATTAAGAACTTCTTTAACCATTCATTAGCTATGTAATGAACTTCAGTATCTCAAATGGACTTCATTGGTCGATTTTCTAAAGGTGTACTAAGCGACAAGTCATAATTAGTGGAATTTAAAGTAAGTTATTTTATTAGATTTTAATTTTAAATTCAAATATTATAACCATAAATGTAGTGGCATGTATTGAATAAAAGAAGGATAAATTTATTGACTGACATATAAGAATAAAATATAATATGTGGAAGATGAATTGAGTGTTTTTTAGAATTTGGATGGATGAATAAGGAAGATGGTCAGAAACATTATATTTATTAAATACTGGAATTAATAAGATTTTTTTTTAATTTCAATTATATTATAGATTGTATTTTTAGAATATCACGGATACAACTAGTTTTTTGAGTAAGGAATATAAAATACATTAAAGATATTTCATATATTGGAATTATTTTATTTACATATTATTTTTTGTTGTTGTGTGATGTTTAATCTTGATTTATGATGTGATATACATTGTAAATTCACGTCTAGAATTAGGATGTGTTTTTACATCAAGTCAAAATTAAAATCATGGAGAATCCTACATGTATATAAATTTATATCATCTAAAGCATTGCATAAAGGAGGAGAAGGTAGTGACCCTTGGTAAGAAATAATCCATTCTATAAATCATTCTATATCCACTGATACTTGTTATGGATTAACATCACCAAAAAAATTATCTAGTAAAATATGGAGTTGTAGTAGATTTTTTTTTCATTGATAGATTGTTGAGTGTATGCTCTTTAGATATATCCCAATGTAGGTGAACCCAAAAAAATCTATGATTACCTATATGTTTTACTATCAACACATTTTTATGATGTTTTGATTGTAAATTTCCTAATAATTTGATTTCCCAAAAATAATTGGTTGTTGAATTATTAGTACTCTTTTACAATTTCATTTAAACTAAATTTTACCTCTATGGATTTTAGGAGTCTATCCTCTCAACCATAAATCTTACCCTCAACTGTATGCAATAAAAATAAAAATACACATAAGTCACTGAGATTTTTATAAGGTTCAATACCAATAATTATATATAATTATTAATGTTATTAAAGTGATTGTGAAGCATAATCTTTATCACTAGTGTAGATAATTCATTACAATCGGTGATTATGAATCATTCTTAACTCAACACCTACTCTGGTTGATTTTAATCTCAAGTAAAACATTGGGGAAGGTAAAAATTCATATTTCTAAGATAATAAATATCTCCATAAAATTATTCATCCTCTTGACTAGTGTGGATATTATTATCCAATATCACTTTAGTCTTCCATGCTCCTTCACCACAACAAGAATGATTCTTTAAGTTTTATTTGTTTTTGAACTAATAGATTAACCTTACTCTAAACCTTTAGAATAGTCATAATGATCATCTACTCGAAAAATTTATTTTCGAACTTAACCATATAGATTTTAATATTTTTAAAATTCATTTTGGTCACTCTACTCAAAAATATCCTCTAAATTTAGGCTCTTCCTTTACTCCTCCAAAATTATTCAAAATAATGACTCTTCTTATTTGACCCAACAGATCCTTAGGAATATTCAAGTTTGTATATCTATATTGTATAATCTCAAATTATCAAAAATTCGCTCTCAATAAATTCCACTTTATATATATTATTACTTAGATAAATACAGTTAATTTGAGTTCCAAATTCAGAATCATCTACCTTTCTCCAAAATTAGTCAACAACCTTTAATTACTCTAAATATATCGAAGTTTAGCTTTATCAAATCCTATAAACTATCTATATGGATTTTAAAAATCCCAACTATAATAATTAATTTTAATTTGTAATTTTTTATCTTTAATTCTATATCAATATCTTCACCTTAACTTTTATTTCAGATAAGTGTTATATAAAATAGGTTAGGAATAATATGGTACTTTAACTTCAACATATTTAAAATAAATCTTACCTACATTCTTCACTACATATGAATTCAATTATAACTCTAAATAACTCTTCCAAATCCTTTGTATCTTTAATAATAATCTATCATAGTTCCTGAACTTCTAGTTTTCCCCTTTTTGGATCCAAAACATCATTCAAACACTAAATTTTTCAATTATACCTTTTAATCTATTTAAATTCTAGTTTTCTTAGCTTCTAATATCTTGATCTTTCTCACATATAAATTTCGTCAACTTATGTGTATATAATAATCATCAACTTCTAGTATTACAAACATCTAGTCATCTAGGCTTTTGAAATTTATCAACTTAGACCACCTTCCAGATGAAACTCATATAATTTCTACTTTATATAGATATTTTTCATTAGATTTCATTGATTTTTCTATCAATGAAAATTGATTTAAGTAGACACTAATGAATTTATATCAACTAAATATTTTTGGAATTATTGAATACATTAACATTCATTATTCAACTTTATCACACCTTCAGTACATTATACTATAATATTATTCTCAACATCTATTACTTCATATTCTAGCATTACGTTTTGTATTTATTATTGATCAATATCTTATTACATTCTACATTAAAAACTCAACTAATATTGAATCACAATTGATTCTCAAACCACCATAAATTTTGTTACTTGAAAGGTCAATATAGAGTTTTATTACATAAATTTTAAACCTTCTAGTAAGTTTATATTTCACACCTCTCTTAGCTGCCTCACCATATGGATTCATTTCATCTTAAAATATTTAGGTCATATTCTTATAATATAAATTTTTAACTCTTCACAAAAAAACCATTATTACAAACCTAGAAACTAATGTTTCACTAATATCTAGGGATGTAATTTTCTTTTCTAGAACATGGTAATTTTTATATAAAAAATAATGTTACATAAACCTATATACTATAGATCAATAAATTTAGAAAAAACAAATCTATTTTCAATTATTTCTGCAAAACATTCTCACATACAAACTGTAAAACAAATAGAATACCTCCTTAAATGTAATTTTAGATTCTAGAACATGGTAAATTTTGAATACCAAATAAATTTACCTAAAATTATATCCTCTAGATCGATAATTCTAGAAATAATAACACTATTTCAAAATATTTTACAAAACATTTTAATTTATATTGTTAAAAACAAATATAATAACTTTAATTGTTGCATTGTTTCTTTAATATCTCCCTTTGGACTTGTTTTCAACACTATTAAGTCAAAACTCAACCAGTTTCATATTTACATCAAACCACTTACTTCCTAAACGATAAGTTTGATGACACCACACTATATTATAAATTAGTTTTTGAGATAATTTGAACCATAATTGAGAAGAAATGTTTTCCCACTAATTTTGAAATTATCTCCCTTAATCGGATCAGTATGCTTTTCTCCCCAATTTTACATTATAAGAATATTCATATTCACAAAATATAATATAGAAATGTGTGTACATATATCCCCCTTTTGAAAATAGATCCCAATGTATAGTTTTTATACCATAACTTCCTTAAGTAAGTAGGTAAATATAACGATAAAGTTTTATTCAAAACTCTTTAAACATATCCCTTACTATAAGCTTAGTGTAACTTTTAACAATATGATTTTTTGTGGAAATATACTCTAACATAACATCTTTTTTAGAAATTTATCATTGAAAATTTTATATTTTATGTCAATATTTTTGGATCTGGTGTGTTTTATTGGGTCAGTTGAAATTTAAATTTTACTTTGATTCTCACAAGTAATTTTCAATGGTGTTTTAACAGTAATCATCAAATCATTCAACTACACTTTCATCTATAAATTTTTTGTACAAGATTGTTTGTAAAAAAACATACTCAACATTAATTTTTATCAAATTTATGTAATAGTGTTTCTTTATATTCCAGTACACAAAACGTTCTCTTGTAAATATAGATACTCATGTTGATCATTTTATATAATTAAAGTCTCTAGCATGATCATCATTAATGAAACCCAGAATGTTTAGTTATTTAATTCTCTTATACATCATACCATATTTTAAGGTTCCATTTACATACATGATAAATATCTTAGAAACTATCATGTGTGACTCCTTTGGATCACATTAATACTGATTACAAATAGTTAATACATAAACAATATTTGGTATTGATGTGGTATGATAAATTAATTGTCAAATAATCTTCCTAAAATCCTTCTTATTCACACATATTCGTGTATGATCATTTCTCAACTATACATAAACTTTCATGGGTGTGATACTTTCTGTAAATATTCCATACAAATTTTACTGAATAATACCTTTTTATGTTTCATCGAAGATATAAAGTAATATTTTTAATTATGTATAATCTACAATCCCAAAAATAAATTCATCTATCCAAGCATTGAAATCTAAAAAAATATTTATTTATACTATAAATTCATCTCAATAATATTCCATGTCAATAATAAAAAATATTTCATCAATGTAGATAGTGAAAAATTAATTATTATTTATTATATCATTCATATATAAGTTTATATCAACTTTTTCGTTAGAAACATTATTTTTATAAAATTTTTATATTCAAAGTACCCGGCTCTTGAGGAATATTTCAACTCATATAAGGCCTTATTCAAATTATGCACATTTTTTTCCATCACTATTAAGGATTAAACCTTTATTTAATATAATAAAAACTTCTTATCGAAGGTATTTAATTAGGAAATATGACTATGAAACAAATAGAAAAAATCTATAATATTTGTGTACTGAAATACCCCATAACATATTTATAGTTTTAAGGACTGAAGTGGGTGAATAATGTTCTTCAAAATACATGGATTCCCCCTATGAATACACTTTGTGATATAATCCATACTTATGCTTTGTGATCTCACCTTTTTCAATGAGTTTATTTTTAAAAATACATATGGTTTATGTAATATTTTTTCCTCCTGATCTATGAATAAGATCATAAGTTTTAATTTTCTAAATCCAATAAAAAAATTCATTTTTAAAATTTATATTATGACCTATGGATTTTAAGGTTGTAATATTTCAAATAAAGTTTGAATTGTGGTTCTAAATCAAGGTTTATTTCAGGAATTGGGGTACAAATAGGGAATATATGGGTTGGAATATCTCTAACGAGAAGTTTTTTGATGTGAAATGAGGACCAATTAGTGGTTTAGGATCTTAAGGAAGCGTTTTCACCAGGTTTCAGGTGACCCGTGTGTGGAATTTTAGCTGTTAAAATTGGTTATAACATGTCTCCCAATTCATTTCATGATGTCCTATTGCATCTTTATTTTCTATAGTTTGAGGAACTAAAGGTAGTGATGTGATGTTTAAGGGCCTCAGTGGTGGTTCTAAAAATAATTTTTTCACACCATAACCCATATGGATCATGTCAAGATGGTTTTTATTTGGAGGGGTTCCCCTCTACTTTGTTTTCTTCACATTGTAACCTAGTAATTTCATGATATGGAAAGGCCATACTAAGTGATCCCTCTCTTCTTGAGGATGTTTTCATTTTAATTGGACCACATTATGAAGAATTTTGCTATAAACCCAATGATATTGATATAACTAAGGTCTTGGTATAATTTTTAGAGCAAGAAACCAAAAAATTTTTGTTCTATTAACATTGGTTTTGGGGGATTAGAGTGGTTGGGAGGGATCTTTTTTATTCTACATCTCCCATCCCATTCCTCCCATGGATCCCCCAATTTTGGGGATATTAATTTTTAATTATTAAGGTGACATAAAGTTTGATATTCCATTTTACCCTTCATCCTTTCTTCCCTTTGGTTGGTAATTAATTTTGGATGATTTTAGATGGAGTTTCAAGGCTTATTACACTGGATCATAGTATAATCATGTGGTAATGATGGTGATTTCCTGTGAGATGGATAGAGGATATTTTTGGAAAGTATAAAACATTTCATTAGGTCTAGTTTTGATGTTATCTAAGTGCTAAATGAGTTTTTAAGTGATTATAACTATTAAATTTGTTTTTTAATAATTTATTATAAATTATTATAATTATTTGTTTATTTATAATAGGGTAATATAGGTTCTCGAGATAGTGAGTGACCTTATGTGAGGCATGGTGAAAATATTTATAGTGATATATGCTTAACATACATGTATATGGAATCAATTTAAATGAATAATAAGTACATTACAAAATTACATGCTCGAGGACCATAATAGTTTAATGTATTTGGAAACTTGGAATAAAATATTCTCACTTGGTGAAAGATCTTCAATGATTCCCACAAATATCTCCACCTTTAGTACTTCTAGTTAAAAAAAATTTCATAACCGAGGAAAATTAAACAAAAGAAAGGGTGGGATAATATTCTCAATTAGAGTAAATAAAGGAGATATATAAGCACAACATGAGCATAAGGACATGAGAACAAGAAAATAACATTTAAAGACCACACCCTGCACATCAAATATCATATACATGAGTCATTTCATAAAGATTATAAATTCATAACATGTGTATCATAATGTAATCAAGAGAATAATCCATGAGATCATAACTTAGTATTAACTCATAGATATTTTGTCGTACACACAATCATATAAAAGCATTCTCTATAAGTTGATGCATTTTTTCAAAATCTATCGGTTCGCTTCATGGGGGATACACCTATTGGGTGGGACACACTACCATCCCCAATCATATCCCTTTCCTTATATTGGAATTAGTTCACCTCACAAACTATCATAATAGTCAAGATTCACTCCTGAGATAATATTAGTAGTCAAGGTTCACTCCTAAGACCATCATAGTAATTTAGGTTTACTCCCATGAACATCATAGCATACAAATTCCTTTGTAGAACTGAGTTCACTTTCAATTATATCCATGTCAATCTCCTGAGATATAACTCTTTACACATTAAATTGGAGGTAGATATAGGTCATTCCCATCACATAATAAAATCATATAAATGTGTTCCACAATATAATATTTCATTCATTAAATAATGACCAATAAAAAGGGATGGGTTTCATAAATATAATAGTATGACCCTTGAAATGGAATGGGTATCATAAAAATATAATCATATCATAACATGTGGAAAATAGATAGGTTTAAAAATAAAATCATCAAATCATAACCCATAAAAATAATTAGTTTTCATAATCATATAACATGTGTAAGAGAAATTATTTTCATAAACATATATCCCTTGAAAGATAAACAGGTTTTATAAACATCATTACATCAAAACATAAATCATTAAGAGAAATAATTTGAATAGAACCTTTAGATAATATCACTAGTAACGCAGGGGTAACACTAACAGATGTCAAATTAGATGGAACTTAATTTCTGATAAATCTTTTAAAATCAGGTCATGAAGGAAATATACATTATTCTATATGAAAATACTTTTTGAAAACAAAACATTTTGAAAACCTATTTACATTAAAACTTATAAAATAATCATCAAAACAATATTAAAATATTTTTCCTTAAAAATTGATAAAAGAATATTGAAAAAAATTTGAAAGCCTTTTTTCATTGAAAACTTATATAGTAATCATGAAAAAAAATATGAATAACTGTTTAAAAAATAATAATAAATAAATCTTGAAAACATTTTAAAAACCATTTTTCTTGAAAATGTATAAAATGATCTTGTAAACATTTTGAAAGAATTTTTTTTAAAAATATATAAAAATAATATTGAAATAAATTAAAACTTGTATCCTTGAAAACTAATAATGGAAGCATGAAAAAAATTTAAAACCTTTTTCTTTGAAAACAAAATATGGTTGAAAACATTTTGAATACAATTTTTAAACATAAAATTTTATTTGTATACCTTTTTCTTTGAAAACTTATAAAGGGTTCTTGAAAAAAAATATGAAAAAACTTTTTCTATGAAAAATTATAAAATAATATTTAAAACATTTTAAAGGATGTTTTTAAAATCTTTTTAAAAACTTCTTGAAAATAAAAAATATTTTTTTTAGAAAATTTGGTTTTTAAAGAACACAAATTTCAAGATCAATAGAGGGATAAAGTCGGATTTTCATAAAGACACTTTCTTAATTATTACCAATGAGTATAAAAAATGGTACCATCACATATAAATATCATGAAAAACTAGATAATGATAAAATTATGGATGTTTCTTGAGATATTTATCCTAATATTTCATCAATGGAATCATAATCATAAATAATTCTGATAAAGGGTGAGATTTTAACAATAAATTGTTACAACTTTGGTAGCTTTGAATCATAATAATCTTGAAATAATAACATTACATGAAGCATAAAATATCCTTAAAATATGAATATTTATGTTATAACGTGTCAAATGGAATTTTATACACCTATTTGAATAATATAGGTGCATACCATGGCATGTGTCACAATGAAAGCAAATTAAAAAGAAATTACATTACCGATTTTGTAACTTTTGAACAAAAAAACAAAATTAATGATAGATCATATAATGGATATGTAAATACCCATATATTTAACTATAATAATAATATTATGTATATTTTTGAATTATATAAACCATGCAAAAGAAATTATTGGTGAATAAGGTATAAATCTCATGGAAATAAAAGTGAGACGAGAAAACACTTACCTTAAATCTTGACATTCTTTGTACATGTTCAAACATCCTATATAATTAATATAAGTTTATTAAACATCTATAAAATAACCATATTCTAATATATCACAAAATAATTTATTTTGTTATGATATTATATTACCCATTTATTAACAACTCAATGTTTAGGACATGTTTTGGGTAATAACCGCTTTGTTTTTCACATGTGTTTTGACTTGTTATTTTTGATCCTATTAATTATTTAAGGATTTACTTATTTAAAAAATGGAAAAAATGGTGAAATTAAAATAAATATTCAGTATATAAGTATTTATAATAATCTATATAACATAGAAACATTAAATTGAATACACTATTCATGGAGATGACAGGCTGTACATAAGTATAAATGTTGTTTCCATTTTCTTACCATATTAAAAGAAATAATGTAAAATAAAAACATGAATATATATATATTATAATTCCAATAGAATTACTACTATATATATACCATGTAATTTTACTAAAACCATCCTAAATTTATTACATGAAAAGTATGAATGAATCACATATCATTGATGATGTGGTAGTCCACACACCCACAAACGAAGTTATCATTTTAACACAAAATGAAATTCATGAAGGTATGTATTATATAATAATTACATAAGCATAAATGCATCATAAATATAATATATTTCATATAAAAATAGTATTCCCATCATAATTCACAAACATGAGAGATGGTAAATGAAAAATTAATGACATCGTTTTACAAGGTAGTAGTCCATCGTACATACGAATGGTAAGTTTGTTACCCATTTGATAGAAGTGTGAGTGATTTTATGTTGAAAACATAAAACCAAAATATCATGGTATATTTGGGATACTTATTTTATTATATAATCTTTGAAAAATAATAATTTAGGGCGTGTAGAATTAAAATAAATCAATAGAGCTTGTGGAAGGATGTTACCTCTTCTTTGGGTAACTCCGTTTAGATTACACCAAAGGGATTCCTTGGTTGGATTTCAACCAAATGTGATTCTTATAGGTATATATTATGGAATTTCATATCATATTTGGGAATTTTTTGGATGATAAAATGTTTATTTATTGTTTCAGTAAGTGATGAGGTAATCCTTTTTTAAAGTGTAGGTGTGGGATTTTTGTAAATATATACAATTAAACCCTATTAAGCGGTATCCCTTACAACATGTGCCCCCAATAAATTTTAGTTTTTAATAAAAAACTTTAATTTCAATAAATATTTCTATAAAATTTATTTTGGAAATGTTTCTATGTTATTTGGCCACTTGAGATAATGTTTAACCACTATGTAATTTTGTATTTAGCTTAGTCATTATAATTAATTTTCATTACTTTAACTAGTCTTTTTGAAAAAAAACTATGTTGATCTTATTGTAATTTATAACTTATGATTACTCAAAATATCAAATAAATTTTTCAAAAATTATAATCACATATGTTGCATAAATTAATTTAAAACTAATCCCATAAATGTGTCATTACATCGAGTTTTTAAGCAAAAAATGTTTAAAATTTAGAAATTTTTTTAAGACAGATTTCAATGTGAAATTGTTTCTAATAAACTAAATTAGATTAATTTATTTAAATTTGATATAACTACACTATAAAAAAAATTAAAATATAATTTAATAATATAACTGAATCTGAAAAAAGTGGAGTTTTTAATTAAATTCTGTATTTTTTTACTATTCATCAAAAAATGATACTTATTAGAAAAATATAAAAAAAACACCCAATGTAAATTTTGAATTTTTTTATTCAAAAATAGTGTTCATTTTTCAAATAAAAATTATAAAAGATTAAAATTTGTTATTTAAAATGGTTTCTTTATTAAAAGGTCATAAAATTACCTTTTTTCAAAATACAAATTTTAATTCATAAAATTTGAATTATTCTGATCTTATGCCTCTAAAATATATTGGATGAGTGTTAAAAACATTATGTAATATTTCATATATAAATTTAATTGAAAATATTTATCAAAATTGTTTGTTTAATTGATTGATATAAAACATTTTTATATCAAAAAATAGTTTTCCGAGAAAAACAATTTCATTATTTTCAAATAATTAAAACTTTCATTTCTAACTAATTCATAGCCAAAGGATTCATTTTTTTATACATGTGTAAATCCTATTTTGACAATTTGTTTAATATTATTTGTAATTTATATTCCAATGAATAATTGTTAACTATAAAAATAATTTGATAATAATATTAATAGAATATTTTAGTTCCAGAAAACATAGCCTTCCGTGTAATGAAAACTGTCAAAGAAAAACATAATTGTGTGTAACACATGAAAAACATAGTGTTGTGTGTACCATAAGATAATATAATTGTATCATTTAGTGCTAAAATAATTTTTTTATATGAAATGAAATCCAAACATAGTGATTTCATATAACACAAGTTGTATTTAGTGTTACATGAATGAAGAATGTAAACATATTAAATTCATTCGAAAAAATCATAAAATCTCAGGGTGTTACATTATACATCCTTTAAAATTATTTATCCCCAAAAATTATTTTTTTTTGTGACGACGCGGACCTAGATGCCACTTAATGGGTGCCCCAATCCCGGTAGGCCACGCGTCCTTAAGCACATCTTTTCGAAAGCCAGAGGCTGCCGACTAGAAGTGAGGGCCTTGGGTGTGTCCATTGGAAGACTATGACCTCATTAATAGAGTGTAGCACAATAGAAGGATTATAAATGAATAATAAAATGTAAAATAATAATAAAAAAATAAAAATAGTATAAGAAACTAATCAAATAGAAAATCTATAATAATAATAACTATATCAACTAAGACAATAATGATGCAATGTCATGTCACTAGAAAACTAAAAAGTATGAATATAAGACAACATTCATAAAATGTTCCACAATTAAAGGAAAATAAGACTACTCTAATCATATTGAGATCCCACTCGGTCATCTACTATCAAGATCCATCATATCAGCATGCAATCTAGTGTTAGAAGCTGAATACATCCCTTTGTCTATACCTGTAACCATGTAATCAACTCCGAGTACCAATCAGCACCTAGAGAGGGTGTGAGAGAAATCTTAGTGGGCCACCACCAATAGAGTACATAACATTTGTCCAGTGTAATGGAATATAGTAGTGTGAAGGCATGCATAAAAATAAAATAAAAAAAGTAGGACAATATTACTAAATACCCAAGTACCTGCTTCAACCCTTGGCTGGTGTCTGAACATTTAACTATCTCCTTAATTAAGAAATTACCATTTCATGTAAATAGTTCATGTATGGAAAAGTAAGCAATGACATCACCTTTTGATAGTATAAGTAGTGAAGGTCCAAATACATAACAATGCAACCTGAAAATGATATCTAGTGAGGGAGTTTCAAGTTAATAACCAAGGTGACATAAATTCATGGAAAGTTAACTATGTGGTATCTGAGTCTAGTTAAGGGGTAAGAGTGTAATCTGGGGAGTGTAATCCAAGTAATTCCATAATAAAGTTCCTACCGAGTCCAAGGTGATCGACCAAGGTAAAATATGGCATAGTAAAGATAGGGCCCTATAGGATTTTACCATGGAACCTACTAGTCAATGTTGGATCCAAGTAGTGTATCTGGCCTATCTTGTAATAATTAAAGGGTCCCAAAAGTAGTATACAGGGCATCCAATTAATAGAAAAAAACTAGATTCTAGGTGGGTATCAACCTAAGAAAACCATAACCTTGAATCATAATGGGGTTTCCGAGACCCAAGCTATTCTCCTCTTGGAATCCAAGCTGAGCTTGAGTCATCCCATTCTTATTTGATATTGTAATCAATTAATAAATCATTAGGTTCAAGTATTTCCTTTCATTATTGTGGATAGGTCAAGTAGAGGTGAAACCATTTATTTATTGGTCCAATCAATGTCTTCCGTTCGAGGGGATAGTCCAAGAATCATTGTAACATTTTAATCAATTTTTAGTTACCATTAAGGCTTATTGAATTATTGAGGTTCACTATGCTACCTTCCATAAACATGGAAAGGGGTGTTATGAACATGTAACCATTATTTAATCTCTTTTTGTTATGGCCAAGTTTTATACTGAGTATAATTTCCATTTCACTTTTCACTTTTCACTTTTCACTTTTCACTTTTCACTTTTAATAACCATTCTGAAGCACTTACCTTAGACGGGTCAAGTGGTGAGCATACATGGTACATTCCATTATGAAATTCTCAGTAATAACAATCCATTTATGATAAGAGGGCTCCAATTTAGGAAGTTCAAGCAATGGAAAACCCAAACGGTGGATCAAACATTCCAAAACACTAAAAACCCAATTGTGTCCTAACCTTCAACATGGGGTGGATTGGGTTATGGGTGCAACCACTAACAACTAATCACATAATTTGGAAGAGAATAATCATACTATTCAAAAAAGTCTAATCATGCCCTGAAAATTTAAAAAATGGTCTCCAATGAAACCAGTGGGCGCCACAAAAACATTCCAAAAACTAAAAACTATAGGGATGAGTTATAGACCACCCACCTTAGGGTTTTACGACTCTCCTCCCCCATTATCGGTACTTGGTTTGTCTCAAATCAGATTAGATCTAAGAAAAGGTGAAAAATTCTCACATGGTGATATCTATATCGGGAGTGAAAGAGAAGAAGAATGTATAAATTTGACTTGATTACTTACAGTTGTGCATCCAACATGATGAACAGAAGATCGATCGGATACTGGAAAAATGATATCTCTTTATCCATATCTTTGGCCTTCAAAAATATCCACATGGGTAAAAGTGGAGGAAAATCCTGCTAGTTCTCAGATTAGAAGGAATGATTAGGATTAATAGATCATTAAGGGATTTTTGGACATTTTACACAGGTTTTTAGCCTGCATGTGGTTTGTTCACATGGTTTCTAAAGCCGTGCGCAAACCGTGAAAAATGGTTCTGCCCGAAAAGTCTTCTTTCGCAAGGTTTGATAAAACTGTGAACCTTCCATGCATGGTTACCAGGAAAACGGGGAATTAATATGGTTTGGATGCATGGTTATGTTCCAGCCATGTGAGGTTCCACTTTCTGACAAAACAACATCCACAAAGTTTTTCAAACCATGCAGAAGTCCCACATGGTTTACCCTAAACTGTGCACCATGTTTGTTTTCTCCAAAACGATGGGTTCCAGGCTCCGAACAAGCCCCGGACACCCTCCGAACCTTTACTAACTCGTTAGGCATTCATATTACTTCCAAATTAAATGATTATAATAAAAATTAAAGGATCCATACTTGAGTGAAAAAACTGGGTTCTTTAAGGGTTATCAACGTTTTAATACTTGAATGTTATATTCTTCAAAACCCAAATCGTAAAAATGAATATTAAATCTTCTTTTAAAAAGTGAATGTTTGAACCATAAATATTACCCAATGTAACTCATAACTGGGTTTCCACATAGAATAACATAGGTTGGGATTAAAGATTGTACATAAATGAAAATTGTAAATAATTATAGTGAGTGATAAAGATCATTGATAAAAATAAAGTGAATGATCAATTGAAATTTAAGAGCCTCAAAAATATAGATCTATGGTAATTTTTAAGAACATAGGTTAAATAGGATTGAAGTTATTAGGATAAACATTTTAAATATCATTTTCCAAAAATTTAGGAATTATTTTACTATCTAATAACATATGTAAATAAACTTAATTTATTTTATTCTTCATTATAAGAACAATTTCACACTTTGGTTGTTACGTACTTGATTTTCACTTCATCTCTTACTCCAAGAAATGAAATTGAATTTTCTATTTTTGAAACACAAAAAGATCATGAGGTAGAAGGATAATTCCTTCCAACTATCTTTAGATATAGTCATATTAAAATGGTGAAAACATATTATTCAACATTCATAAATACTCATGTGTAGAGATAATAATTTAATATCTAAAACCTCATCTGAAGTTTAACTTAAACCATTCGATAAATGGTTAACCTTATAACCCTTCCAAAAAGGAAAATCCTAAAACTTTTGAAATAAGGTCACTAAATTTCTCACCAACCCCTAATCATTGATCCCATATATATCATAACGTAGTTGTTGTTTGTCACATTCCAAACATGTTAATTCCTTCCTCATGTATTCTCTTGAAACATGGTTATTACCATAAATCCTTATTCAAAACAAGAATGTTTCCTTATTCAAAATTTTATTAGATATATACCTTAATTCTAAAAATCATGTAGACATCATTAATGATAGCGTAAAACACTTTTCAAAAAAATCCTTAATCAGTTCCAAAGTAATCAGTACTATCCAATTTAATTATTTATATCCAACATATCTTTTTCCAACAAACTACTAAAAACCAGTTTTTAACACCACTGTTATTTATCAGTGTTACAAAAAAGTTCACATAAATAAAATCTTTCTCAGCATTAAAGAAAGTGGTGATGAATTTAACCTTTTATCATTGATTTTTTTAGTGATTATAAGTTTAACCTTTATCAATGCTTTATTTTTATCACTAATAAATGTACCCCTTTTCAATGCTATTTTGTTATCACTGATAAAGGGTATCCTTTACTAGAAAATTATTTTTAGCACAGATAAAGATATATTTTATTAGTGATTTTTAAGAACTAATAAAGGTAGAAATAAATAAAATGAAAAAATTAAATAAATAACAAATAAAAAATGAATTTATTAAAAAATATTACAAATTTAATTAATTAAATAATTATATATAAAAATGAATAACTTGATTATAAATTACTAAATATTAAACATTTTATTAATTATTTAATTATAAGAATTAATGGTAATAAATTTTATATATTAAATATATAGATATATATATTAATTTATATAAATATGATTTATATATTGAAATATATTTATGTGTTTTACATAAAATTTTCATATATTTAGTGAATAATGGTTTATAATTAAAAATTAATATAATTAAAAATACCGACTAGTTCAATAGTGTGATAGACATATAATTGAATGTGTCGTTTGATTTTTCCATTTAACATTGATAAAATGTGTGTTATATTTATTTCACATATATGTAATTAATTAATTTTTATATATAATGTATACACAAAAAAATTATCCATTTTTTAAATATTATTAAAGTGTACTAATTTTTAATTTATTCAATTTCACTCATTTTTAATAGATATTCATATTCATGCATTGAAAATAAGTTACAAATATTATTTTTCTAAAATATTTCTATAATTATAATTAAATAATTATGAAATGATAATAAATATATTTAAAAAATATATATTTTCTATATTTTTATTTATATATATTTATTAAGTATATATATATATGTTTAATTACAATTTAAATTATAAATCTTTAATTATCACTTAAGTAATAAACACTGATAAAGGTTGCTCTTTATTAGCACTTTTGTGTAAAGATAAATATTATGATTTATCATCATTAAAAAATATTTGATAAAATTATTGTTTATCAATACTAAAACTTTATCACTAATAAATACCTACCTTTATCAAAGATAAAAAACAATGATAAATATTCCATTTTTTAGTGCTTATTACTTAAGAACTGATAAATGATCTCTTTATCAGTGCTTATTTGTTATCATTGATAAAAGTGCCTCGATCTATTTAAGCAACCCTAACCATTTACAAACCTTTCGTGATATCATTAGATTTCTGTAGAATCTACCCACTATTGGTGCTCCTCCTCGGTTAATCAAAGATCTAATCACACCACTCATCTGCCTTTAGTTTCTTGAACATCATCATGCATCTGTTCTTTGGTTGCATTTTGGGGTTTTAAGTGGATTTTCTTCAATCTATCTAGGTAGGAATTATGATTTTCTTTGTGTTTTTTTGTTTAATTTTTGATTTCTTGTTTGAAAATGTCATGAGTAATTTTTGATCTGGTCATTGTATACTATTTTTCTTTTAGATTATGAATAGAACAATCTATTAATGATCTGGTGTTTGACTGACTACCGATTTAGATATCCTATTTTGTCATTTTCAAATTGTTGTTTTGAATCAATTTCATTTACTTTCTATATTTGTACCTTAAATTTCACCATAGTCTTAATTCCTAATTTTTAATTAATACAGATCATTGGTTGATAATAGTCTGAATTATTACTCATCTATTTCTATATAGTGATCTTGGTCATTGATTGCTATTAAATATTTTATCTTCTTCTTAATACTAAATTTATTATAATTATTGTTCCATTGTGAGTTAATATGTTCCTTGTTTATTCCATGGATGTTTTAGGTATGGCCCCTAACACAAAATCCATAACATGCCTATTTTAGTAATTTTTTAAAATCATAAGGTGGTTTATTAAAAATGGGGTAAATTATCATGTAACCTTTATATAACCATAAACAAAAATCAGTTCATTATAAATATCAAATAAAAAATTAATTATGTTTTCATAACAATCCATGATATCATTTTATATCATCCTTCATGTTGGTGTTTAAATTGACCTAAAAATTAATATGTGATAATCAATATATGAGAAATAATATGAAGTTAATTTTATTGTAATATATTTATTACATAAATATAGTATTTTTATTTTTATTTTATTAAAGTGGTAAATTAGTATTAGGATTAGGAAGTTGAATAAGATAAATGGAAGATAATTATAAGAAATTGTTATTTACATAAATTAAATCATATATTCTATTGAAATATTTCTTCATATTTAATAATATAGGACATACTATTTAGACTAGGGTCTCTAAAAGGTGTATTGGATGCAAATGATATATATTTTTTGTATCTTTTTTTAAGGGATCAAAATTTTAGTTATTGTTATGAAAGGATGGTGGAGGGGTTCCTGTATAATTGTTAATGAGTGTTATAATATCAAATACCCATTCTTTAAAGTGTGATAAATAAAAATATACATCTCAGGTGGATGAAAAGTGATGAAATAATATATATATTTTTTTCAGAACCTATAAATACTAACAGTGGGTATGCATCCTGGAAAATAAAATGAGGATGATTTTTCTATAACATTCACCTTTGAATGAATTCCTTGGATAACACCTTCAATAGTGGAGTAATTATTTTGTTAAATCCAATTAACCATTTTCATAATCATACTGAAATTCATTGAAATAATAAATTGTTGATTTTCCCATTTTAGGATTGTCTATAACATTCACCATTGATAATGAATATCTTATGTGTATTTATTTATATGTTCTACAAAATTAATCTTTTTATATACCCAATATGATTGATATGAATTGAAAATGGATTCGCATTAATCCTTTGACAAACCAGTATAATGATGGAGTTAAAGAGTTCATCCACTTTTCAAGATAACATATATATGACCCTTCTAAAATAATTTTTCTGTGTTTATATTGTTTTTATTTAAGAAAAATTAGTCTAGAAGAGTTGGAAGAATATTTGATTTACCATAGAATAGATCAAAGCTACAAATGTTGGAGTAAACACTGTGAATAACTGAATATGGACACCGATTAGAATGATATTGTAGTTTATGAATCATTTGATATGAATACCTTTGTAAATGATGTTGGAGATCCCCTAGAAGAAATAAAAATATAAATTTAATATGACCTTTATGATTGTATAAAGTTTTTTGAGGAGCTAAATAGTTTTTCCAAGAAACGATTGTATAATGGTTGTACTAAATACACAAAATTTTCAACTATATTGAAGTTATATAATATTAAAACTGAAAGTGGATATAGTAAAACAAGCTTTGTAGAACTACTTGGTCTCTTGAATGATATGATACTAGAAGAAAATTAACTACCATGTTGAACATATGATATTAAATGAATGTTACATTCAATTGGTATGATCTTTAAAAAATGCATGATGGTCTAAATGATTTTATATTATTTCACAAGGACCATGAATCACTCATAAAATTCCCTATGTGTGGTGTGGATTGGTACAATAAAAACTAATTAAGTCCTTAGAAATATGTGTGGTACTTTTCTATCATTCCATAATTTAAAATACAATATGGATTTCAGGAAACCTTAAAATAACTAATATTTCATGTAGATACAATAATTAAAAATGGGAACCTACGACATCTAACAGATTCTCCTCAGTGGATGAAAATTGATTATGAGTTTCTTGAATTTGGTATTTATCCGAGAAACTTGCGTCATGAATTATCTACAGATGGAATAAATCATTTTGGTGTACATAGTACTACTCACAATGTAGGGCCCATCATGTTGGAAAATTATAACTTGCGGCCATGGTTATTCATGAAGTGAAAATACATTATGTCATCTCTTCTTATATTTGAACCAAAGAAAATCGATAATGATATTTATTCTTCTTTGGATCCATTGATCGAAGATCAGAAATTGATGTGGGATATTAGTGTTACAATGAATGATGGTTATAGAAGTGAATAATTCACATTAAGGGCCATGATTTACAAAATGATAAATGACTTACCCAATTATAGAAAATTATCAAGATATAGCATTAAAGGATTGTTGTGGTGTCCCATTTGAAAAAAAAATTCACATACTCAGTTTGGTTATAATATTCCTCGAAGATTGTGTTTTTAGTACATTCAAAATGTTTACCTTGATGGCATAAATAACGATTCTGGATGACAACATTCATTGGGAATATCGAACAAGGTACAAAACCATCTCCAGTAATGGGAGATCAAAAATAAAAAAAAGTACAAAATATTGACACTATTTTGGGTTAACAGTTTTTGATAAACCTTACAAAATCAAGTCAGAAAAAGAGATCAATTTTCTTGGAATTATTTTATTGTAATTATTTGTATGTCTTGAATTTTTTTTATGTCATGCATGTAAGAAAAAATATATTTGGTAATGTTATTGAAATGTTACTAAATCTTTCTATAATTATTAAATATGGCATAGAGTCTAGGTTTTACTTTATTGAAATGGGGATAGTGGAAAATTTGGCCCCATTAAAGGGTAAAAGGTGGAATATTCTTCCCCGATCATCTTACACTCTATCCAGATAGAAAACATTGGAATTGTTTTTCTTACTAGTGTAAAAGTTCCACAAGGGTGTTCATAAAATATCAAGAATGGCATGTCAATAACTAAATTGACGTTACAAGGAAAAAAATCACATAATTGTCATGTTTTGATGCTATATATAATGCATTTTTCCTTCCATTGCATTCTGACTCAAAATGTATGACATACATTAACCAGACATTGCTTCTTTTTCAAAGACATATGGAGGGAACTTATAGACCTGAAAAATATTCCCATCATGAAAAAGGAGATTGTAGTCATATTATATGAATTAGATATATTCTTCCCACTAAAATTCTTTGATTTATTATTCCACCTGATGATTCACTTGGTTAGAGAGGATCTACTATGTGGTCCTTTCCATTATAGATGCATATACCCCCATTGAATAGTATATGAATATTTTGAAAGGTTATGTTAATAACCTATGTCAACCAGAAGGTAGTATTTCAAAATGATATATTGTTGAATAATATATTAAATTATATATATATTACCTATTATAAGTTGAAATCATTGGTCTCTCAATGTCTCTTTACAGTGAACACCTTCAGGGTGAAAGGATTTTTGGAAGATATATTGTTAAAATTACATTAATAGAGTGGGAGAAAGCACACCTTTATATATTATATAATAGTGAATATGTTGTTCCATAAATTGAATCCCACAAAAAAATTCTTATATATTTAAATCCATCAAATGTTGAAGTATGGATATCGAATACACATAATCAACCATTTTTTGGAAGTTTTAGAGAGCAAATTTATAAGGAATTTTCAAAGAATCTGAATTCAATTACTAAGTGACTTCAATGGATATCCAAAAGAGAAAATTAAAATGTTATATCTTACACTAGTTTTATAATAAATGTTTATATTTTCTATACAAAAGAACATGATGCTTAATTATGATGAAAAATAGTGGTTTTATGCTTGGGGATGAAACAATGCACATATCTGGTTCCAAATATTGAAATAAAATTTATGAAAATATGTCATATTTTGGCATCATCAAACAGATATATGAGTTGGATTATACAAAATTTCAAGTGTCTATTTTCCATTTCAAATGGGTTTACAATATCAATGAAGTGAACTTTGATGAAATGGGCTTTGTGGAGATAAATTTTATTATTTAAGGGGATATAGATGGTCCATTCATAATGGCATCAAGAGAAGTTCCTGTATTTGATATCTCTAATCCAATAATCAATAATTAGTCGATTTTCCTAATGGAGACTAAAACAAATGTTGAGAAAGATGAAAATTCAATCATGGATAACCATTTTATAGGGATATCACAATCATTTCAAATAGGTCCTAGTGTATACAATGTCTTGTAAGATAGAGGGGACCACAAAGAGGGGGTTTCGATTCTTAATAGAGGATCCAAATTCTTGATACCCTTAATAAATAAAGAGAGTTCAATGAGAAGGTAAAATTTATTTTGAATATATTATGTTTTCCCTCCTAATACCAAACTTTCTCTACTACATTAAAGTAATCTAGAATAAATGTTTGACTACCCATGTAAACAATATATTCTACACATGATGATGTTTCCAATCCCAAGTAAGAATAAACTATAAAGAATAAAGCTGAAAAGATGTAAAGGTAATGTTATGATATACTTTCTCTATTTTACTAAAAAAATTATGATAAAATGTTGATTTAGTTTTCATTATTCTTAGAAGAGTTTGTTTATTTTTGATTATTTTTATCCATGTGTCATGCCTTTGAAAGAAGATCAATGGAGATATATCGACTCAATCAGAGTGGTAATATTTATGTTTTTATAGTAAAAGTATTGTATATAGAATTAATATATTTTATCATATTTATGATTTATTTATTTATTTTTATTACTACTCACATAATAATTTTTTTCTTATATAGGTATTTTATTTTGTTTGAGTTGGGGTTGTCTTCCCATTTTTTATTCATTTCTCCACCAAAACATCCATGGACTTCTCCTCCCTCAAAACCTTTTCTCCCCTACTGTGTTGTGTTTATCACTTTCCTTCAAGTTAACTCCACTTATATTATAAGAAGAGAAATGTGGCTACCTATGCTCAATTACAAAAGTAATCATGAAGTTTTTATAGTAAAATAATTTTCCATAGATATAATATATTGTTTCAAATTTATGATTAATTTATTTATTTTTAGTATTACTCAAATAATAATTTATTTCTTATATAGTTTTAATATTTTTTTAATTGGGGGTGATCTGTATATCTTTTATTCCAATCTATACCAAAACATCCATAGAATTGTTCTCCCTAAAAACCATTAACCCCTATAGTGTTGACATTTATCACTTTCTTTTAGGTTCCCTTAACTACTAAATCACAGAGGTTATCTTGATATTTTCATAGTAAAATAATTTTACATATAATTAAGGTATTATTTAATATTTATATTTAATTTATTTTTTTTAGTATTACTCATAATAATTGTTTTCTTATAAAAGTGGATTCTTTTTTTGAGTTTATATGGTTTTTTAAAAGCTGCTCATGAAGTGTTGGAATTTTGAAAAGTATAATCAATGGGAATTGTTGTAACATTTCTAGTTAGGATTCTTTTAAGACATTGGGACATGTATTAATCAACCACGCCTTAGTCTGACACACATTGTGACCGGTATGACTCCACGTACATATTTCTGTTTAAGATTGACATTAATTTTAGAAGAAAAGACAGCTGACATATTCAAAACTGAGAAAACAGATTCATATTGTATTGATACATTAATACAATGATCCATATGTCATTTTTAATGTGTAATAATTAGCCGCACCTCAATCTGATTAACTATGTGACTGATATGACTCAATGTATCTATTATCAATTTAAAATCAACTTTTGACTTTAAAAATTGTCACCCAATTAAAACCAATCAAACAAGATTATATTTTCTTTATCATTTAGGGAATCGATTTATAAATTATTTTTTTACATCTAGGAATTAGTCTCACATCAAATTGATACACGATGTGATCTGTATAAGTCAAAGTGTGTTTTTCAAGTTTAAAATGACATTTTAATAAAAAATAAAAGTGACGTATTCAAAACCAAGAAAACATATTCATATTTTTTGATACTTTATTACAATAATCCATAAGTTATTTGAAATGTTTAAGAGTCATATGTACCTCAATCTGATGCATAGTGTGATTTGTATGACTCTCTGTGTGTTTTTGTTTAAAATTGACATCACTTTTAGAAGAAAAAAAAACAAACTAACCTACTCAAAACCTAAAAAACACATTCAGATTATTTTGATACATTAGGAAATATATATATAAGTGTTTTGAGATATTAATGAATCAGTTTCACCTCAATATGATGCACAATATGACTCCAATTGCATGTTTTTATTTAAATTTGACATCAATTTTAGTAAAACAGCTGACTAGCCTACTCAAAATTGATAAAATTTATTCAAATAGTTGAAAAACTTTAGAAAATGATCCATAAGTTATTTTTTATGTGTAGGAGTCAGAAACACATCGATATGATTCACAATGTGATTAGTATGAGTCATAGTGCGTGTTCCAATTTTAAAATGACATTTTCATAAAAAAGACATGTTATCTACTCAAATCTAAGAAAAATCATTCATATTGTTTTTATATCTCTATTAAACTATCCATATGTCATTCGGGACATGTTGTAATCAGTCGCACCTCAATCCAATGCACGGTGTGACTGATATGACTCAAAGATCATGTTTTTATTTAAAATTGGCATCAATTTCAATAAAATGAAAAATTTTCTGACTCAAAACCAAAGAAAAAAATTCATATTGTTTTAATAATTTACAAAAAAAATATTCATAATTCATTTGGGATGTGTAGGAATAATCCTCACCTAAATCTGATACACGATGCTTGTAGTATGACTCAAAGTGTTCGTTATCATTTGAAAATCGATATTTTAGTTCAAAAAGTGTCACTCATTGAGAACTAATTAAATGCACTCATATTTTATACATAATTTATGAAAATTATTCATATATTATTTTTTTATGTGTAGGAATCAATTTCACATCAAACCAATACATGATGTGATTAAAATTAGTCAAAAGTGTGTCTTTCCATTTTAAAATGACATTTTAAAAAAAAAAGAAAAGTGACATTCTCAAAACTGAGAAAACACATTAACATTTTTTTAAAATTTATTAAAATGATCTATAAGTCATTTGGGACGTTTAGGAATTATATTCACCTCAATCTGACGCATGGTGTGATCGGTATGACTTAAAGTGCGTCTTTTTATTTAAAATTTTCGTCAATTTTAGTAAAATGGACAACTATCCTACTCAAAACTAAGAAAAAACATTCATATTATTTTGATAAATTGTGAAAAAGATCTATATGTAATTTCTGATGTATAAGAATCATATTCACCTCAATCTTATACACAATGCGCTCAGTATGACTCAAAGTGTTAGTTATCATTTTAAAATCAACATTTTAGCTCAAAAATATCACTCACTAAAAACCAATCAAAAGTGATCATATTTTCTTGATAATTTTGGACAATTGTTAATTAGTCATTTTTGAACTGTAGGAATCCTTTTCACATAAAACTAACATATTATGTTACCGTAATGAGTGATAAGTGAGTGTTTCTAGTTTAAAATGAGGTTTTAGTAAAGAAGACAACTGATGTACTCAAAACCAAGAAACGTGCTCAGATTGTTTTGATACTTTACTACAATGATAAAAAAAGTCATTTGAGAAGTTTTGGAATTATATTCACCTCAATTTGATTCATGGTGTGACTGGTATGAATTTGAGAGTGTCCGTTTATTTAAAAATGACATCAATTTTAGTAAAATTAACACTTTTTGTTAATTTTTTTCATTATATTATTACTAAAATAAGAAATGTTTTTATATATAGGTTCACTCTTATTCTATAGTGGGGGTGGTTTTTTCAACAATAGCATGAATCAGGTATGGATTAAAATATAAAGAAGAACTATTGTTTTTTAATGTATATAATAATTTGTATTTATGTAATTGTATAAACAAATGTGTGAAATTTCTATAATATTGTATTTTTTTCTTGTGTTTCTGTATTAAATTTCATTTAATTTAAGCCCTATAATCAAATATGTTTTTTTATCTAGTGTGTTTTTGTACTACGGTGTGCTATTATAGCATGTTGTAGTGGTGCTTCAGGGTGTTTTTACAGCACACAGTATAATGGACCTTTATCAATGCTTTTAAAATCACTGATAAATATCTACTTTACCAGTACTTCTATATGAACTGATAAAAAGTCCTTTATTAATGATTTCATATGCGCTGATAAATGAATACATTATTAACACTTCTATAAGTGGAAATTAAATACAATTTATCAATTCCTTTTTATCACTAATAAAAGAGTAGGGCTTTTAACCACACTCATGTAGTCGGTGCTTTTTTGGCATTGATAAATTCCATTTATAGCACTATTAAAGGCCTATTTTGTAGTAGTGAAACATAATTATCTCAACATTAAGAACATATTAAGGGTTATCTTTCCCTTAATCATGTGTTTTCCATAAATATAACAATTAAATTATATCACTTTTCTAGTCCTTCAGAACCATTCAACAAATTATAGTAAATTCTTAGTGAAAAACATAAAATGAACAATCCTTACATAATTCAACAATTGTAATCCTTGAATACAAATACTTAAATCCTTCAAGACTTCCACTTTCTTTATTCTCATGGAATAGGTCCTTCAATTTCCTAGAATTAAATTCATAGGTCAGGGCATTGAGTTGGGTAATGCACATGGTCTCCAAAGATAATAAATTGAACTCCCCAACAATTTTTCACTCTATGACCCATGTTTTCACACAAATGACATAATCCTCTACATTTGACATATTCCTTTAGGTTTTTCTTCCCACCTTCTGGACATATAGTAAGATGAGTCTTATTTCTTATATATTCATTACCACATCAACATTCATAAAATCTCATCTACATATTGTTTTATGTGTTAGGAATATCCTACAATTTCAAGTTGTTTATTATATATTGTGATAGATGATTATTCATAATAAAAAAAATCCTTTACTCATATCTTAATCCCATTTTCATTATAATCAGAAATTATTCTATCAAGTTTAATGCTAACCCAATTCCTTCTAGTTCCATTCATTGAATTAAACTAGAAATCATTTTTTGATAAGCACTTATCATAGTGTAAAACCATATAATCCTGAAAAATCACCTATATGATGTCTAAATTATAGAATCTTCTATAATATAGGACACCTTAGGATTATCCTTAGATAAATACCTAGACATATCCATAAAAATATCTCTAGCTACCTCACTAAATGTTTCTCATCCTAGTTTCTAAAGGTTGACTAAACCTTTCCTTTGACGCCAACTATAGAGACATAGACTTAAGATACATGGATATTCCATAAATTTAGTTGAATATTCAACACATTAAAAAATAACATGCCTGAGGACCAAAATTGTTTAGTGACTTCAGAAACATGGTTAAAAATATTTTAACATGTTGAATAATATTTAATGTTTCCTAAAAATATTTTTATCATTATTACTTCTACTTACAACCTTTCTTCATAACCTGAGTAATGGAAACATAAGAAAGGGTTATCTTAGATGCTCATTACGGGTAAATAAAGGATATATGTCTTCATAACAAGATCATAAGTGTATGAGAACATGATATTAACATTTTAAGATCATACCCTACATATCAAAGATCATATAAATGAGTCATTCTATAAGTATTGGCAGTTCATAATAAATGAATCATAAGGTAATCAAGATAATAATCCCAAAGATCCTATCATAAGAATAATACATAGAATTTCGAGAGTACATATAAGAATATAAAATCATTCCATGTATGTAAAGGATTATTTCCAAAACCTATCAGGGTACTTCATGAGGGATACACCTACTTGGTGGTACACATAACTATCCCCAGTCGTATCCCTTTCCCTATAGTTGAATGGGTTTACTAAATAAACTATATTAATATTCAAGGTTTACTTCAAATACCATGTTAGTATTCTTTTTTCACTCCCAACACCATCTTAATAGTCAAGTTTTACTCCCAATAATATATTAGCAGACAACGTCCATTATTGAACTGAGTTCACTCCCTGTTCCAGCGATGTCTATATCACTAGATATAAATAGTTACCCAATGAATTAGATGGATATAGTCCCCACCCATCACATTAGAAAAACATGCACATGTGTTCCAAAGGATGATAAATCATTCATTATATCAAGACCCATAAAAAGATTTTGGTTTCATAAAAATGATATAAAACCCCATGAAATGAAATGGGTATCATATAAATTTCATGATATCATAACCTATAGAAAAGTGATAGGTTTCATAATAATTTCATCAAAGTAAAACCTGTGGAAAATAGGCAGTTCTCATAAGTATATAACCAATTGAATAGAAACGAGGTTTATAAAAATATAACCCATAAATGATAAATGGGTTTCACTAATATAATTTCATCAAAACATAAACCATTCAAAGAAAGAATATGAATAGAACCCATAGATCATACCCCCAGTAAGGCATTGGTAACACCCCTAGATGTCATCAAATATGGAGAATAATTTTCAAGAAATATTTTAAAATCATTTCCTAAGGAAAATATCCTTTATTCATTAAAAAATAATATTTAAACCATAAAAAATTTTGAAGTCCATTTTTTTAAAATAACCTTGAAAACATATAATGAAATCTTGAAAACATTTGGAAACATTTTTCCTTGAAAATTTTTAATATAATATTAAAATAATTGTAAACATTTTTCCATGAAATTATATATAAGAATCTTTAAAACATTTAATAACCATTTTCCTTAAAAAATTATAAACAAGGCATGAAAAGATTTTAAAAACCTTTTTATTTGAAAACTTATAATGGAATATTGAAAATATTTTTCCTATAAAACTTTTAAAAGGAAATTGAAAACATTTTTAAAACCATTTTTCTTGAAAACTTATACAATAATCTTGAAAACGTTTTTGAAAAATTTTTCTCTATCATTACTTATAAAGGAAGCTTGAAAAAAAAAATTAAACCCTTTTCATTTGAAAACTTATAAAGGAAGTGTCAAAAAAATTTCAAAACAATTTTCCATGAAAATTTTTAAAAGGCATTTTAAAAATATTCGGAAGCATTTTTAAATTAAAACATATAAAATTCTTAAAAACGTTTTGAAAACATTGTTTAGAAATAATAATTTTTAGAAAATCATTTTCTTTGAAAACATATAATTGATGCTTGAAAACATTCTGAAATGCATTTTTCCTTGAAAACATATAAAATAAAGTTAAAAAAATTAAAATGATGTTTTTAAAATACTTTTAAAAAACTTATTTATCATAAAATGTTTTTGAAAACATTTTTATAAAACATGGATTTGAAATAACTTGGCTTTCCAACCGAAGAGAAAGATGAAGTCAGGTTTTCATAAAGACACTTTCTTAATTATCTTAAGTACTGAAGAGTGTAAAAAGGGTACCATCACATAAAGATATCATGAATCACTAGAGTAGAAGAAAATTAATTATGTTTCCTGATTATTGGTTCATAATATTTTATCAATGGAAACATAATCATAAATAATTTCAATAAATGATGATATTGTAACAATAAACTTTTACCACTTTGATATCTTTGAACTGAAATACCCATGAAATAATAATAATACATAAAGCTTAAAATAACGTGAAAAGAATTATATTTATTATATAACTTATCAAAGAGAATTTTATATGCCTCTTATAATAATATAGGTAAATAACATGACATGTATCTTAAAGAAGAACAATTGAGACCAAATTACTTTACAGATTTTGAAACTTTTGAGCCATAAACCCCATGAAAGAGATATCATAAAATGGACATGTTAATACCCATAAATTTAAGAATAATAATAATAGAATATCATAATGTGTCTTATATACACCAAAAAAATAAATGGGTGGTGAATAATGCATAAGTCTCATTGAAATAAATGTGAAATGAAAAAACTCATACCTAAATGTTGATATTCTTTATACACGTTCAAAAATCCTGTATAATTTATATAAGTTTATTATAAATCTATAATGAAACCATATTATAATATATCATACCATATTGGATTTTATTTTGAATTTATATTAACCTTTTATTAATAATTTCATGTTTCAGTTATGTTTTGTTTAATAGCTGCTTTGTTTTTTGTATGTGTATTGACTTATAATTCTTGATAATATTACTTATATCATGATGTAATTATTTAAATAATTTTTAAAATGGTATAAGTATAATATATATTCATTATATAAATATTTATAATAATCTATAAAATATAGAAATATGAAATGGAATATACCCCTCATGAGACGGTGGGTCATACGTATGCAGGAACACTTTTTTAGTTTTCTTATTGTGTTGAAAGAAAGAAAGTAAAAATGAATATATATATATATATATATATTAAAATATAATTATTATTTCATATTTATCATATATTTTTGGCAAAGACTTCCTTCATAAATTCCTTGAAAATTGGGAACAAATCACATCTTTTTGAGAAAGCAATAGTCCATACATCCACAAACGAAGTTATCATATTTACAAAAAATGGAAAACCTGAAGATATGTATTATATAATAAGTAAATAAGTATAAATAAATAATTAATATCATATATATAAAATAAAAATTGTATCTGCATAATAATTTTGAACAATTATATGTGGTAAATAAAAAACAAAAGAGATCGTTTCGTAAGGCGGTCGTTTTCCATACACACAAATGGTATGTTTGATAACCATTTGATGGGAGTGTGTGAGAGTGTAGGTATAAAACATAATTTAGAAACATATAATTATATTTTGGATACTGATTTTATTATATTATCATGGAATAAGAATAATTTTTGGGGTAGAGAATGAATATATAATAAAAGATCTCATGGAAGGATGTTACTTTATATTTGGTTAACTCCTTTTGGTTTGCACCAAAGGGTTTCCTTAGTTGGATTTCCTATTGAGGTTAAGATTATTGTTTTATATGAGGTATTTTTGGATCTTATTATTTCATGGGTTTTATAATCTAAAGTGATGTGAGATGTGTGATGAAATGAGGGGCGTAATTACCCGTTTTATAGTGCAGGAGGAGTGGCATTCTTATAAATATAAAAGGTAAACATTTTTGACGGGTTACCCTTACTAAATATGCCTCCAATAATTGTAAATTATTATCCAAGAGGTTATATGGAATAAATATTTTTAAAAAATAGATTTTTTATATGCTCCTAGGTTATTTGGACACTTATGTTAATGTTTAGAGACAAAATAGTCTTGTTTTTACCTTAATCACTATAGTAAATTTTAATTATTTTTACTAATATTTTTAGTAAAAAATTTTGTTCAACTTATTTGACATTATAAATTATTATGTTCCCAATTATGTAATCTATTTTTACAAATTATAATAACATAAGTATGATAGGTTAATTTAAAATATATCTAGTAGATGCGTTGGGATAATGAGTTTTTTTAAGCGATAATGTTTAAAAGATTGAAGTGTTTTTATATATAATGTCAATGTGAAATTGGTTATAATAGCCTAAATTGGATTGATTTATTTAAAAAATTTCTAATTAAAGATTAAAAAAAATAAAAATATAATTTCAAAATATAAATAAATTATATGAAAATGCAGTTTTCCAATGAAATACAGTATTTTTCACAATTCATCAAAAAATTAAACATTCAAAAAAATACCAAAACGTCACCCATTATATATTTTGGTATTCTGATTTCAAAAAATTAAATAAGTATACAAAATAATATTTAAAATGGTTTCACAATTAAAATTTTGTAAAATGAACTTTTATAAAAAATACTTGTTTTTATTCATAAAATTGGAATTATTCTTATCTTATATGTATAAAATCTATTGGATGAGTGTCAAAAAAATGATTGAATAAGAAATATATAAGTTTTATTTAAAACATTCAAAAAAAGTTTTTTTGTTAATTGAAATAAAATTTATTTGAATATAGAGAAAATAGTTTTCTTAGAAATAGAATTTCATTATTTTCAAAAAGTTCTTACTTTCATTTCTAACTAATTCAAAATAAAAGGATTCATTTTTTTTATACATGTTTAAATTCAATGTTCAAAATATATTTAATATTATTATTAAATTAAATTCCAATATATATATGGTAACTATAATAATATTTCAATAACAATATTAATAGTGTACTTTAGTTTGGTAAAACTCAGCCTTTTGTGTAATTAAAGCTATCAATGAAACTCAGTATTATGTATCACACAGACCAGACATAGTGTCATGTGTAAAAAGATCTATAGTAATTATTATACGAAGTGCTATAATAAATTTATGCTTCATGTAAAGAAATAAAAACTTATTGTTTTCATATATCACATGCTATATTCAGTGTGGTATAAATGGAGAATATAAAAAATATTAAATTAACTTGAATCAAATTTCCAAAAATATCTTGGATTTACACATTGTGAGGGTTAACTATTTATTTGAGTTATTGGTCCCCGATAATACAACTTTATTTTTTTATGCATTTGTGTGCATTATTTGACAATTTCATGGGTTTGTTTAGATTGATTAGAGATTAATAGTTCCCTAGAAAAATAAATAGGATGGTGTTGGGCCTTTTATGCAAAGGATAAGGTATTTTTAAAACATACAAAAATTTTGATCACATAGTGACTAGGTGCCTGATGTGATAAGGAGTATATTATGTTGAAAACCAACCTTAGGTAAGTCTTATTGGGGTATGTGTTATGTGGGTAGCCTATGTGAGTTACGTAATTCTAGTGGGTATACATAAGCATATTGGGGTTGTGTGTTAATGAGTGAGGGTGTCATACATCTCACGAGTGACCAAAAAATCCTTCTTGAGGTTGAGTTGAGTCTTAGTCTATGTGGTGAGAAGGATAAGTCCTTAAGGACATTACATGTGTGATAGAGAGGTTCTTTATATAGGTGATGGGATAAGATATCTCCAAAGGGATATGTGAGGGGAGACCTATTTATATTCCTTGAGAATTTAATAAGATCAAGGAATTATGGTTCCAAAGGGGATTGGTTGATGATATATACTAACCTATTGAGTTCTGAGTTCAGTGGAGCTTATATGATATTAGAGAATTATGGGGTATTGAATATGGATTGGTGTCATTGAGTAGGGATCGATATGGTTCGGAAGAACCTTAGGGGGAACCTAGATGAGTGATATGTGGAGGTTGTGAAGAGGGGCATGTCATGAATGGAAAATGAGATGTGTTCAAGGATGGGGCATGGGTATCCAGTGATAGGGTCCCTATGATGAACTAGTGATCATATGACATGGGATGTGTTCCTATTGTTATTTCATGTGTGTGAATTTTGTTACCCTCATCCTAAGTAAATGGAGTGGGAGGCACGGATTAGACCCTACCCTAAGTGAGAGGGTAGTGGTAGGATTTTGGATTTACCCTAACTGATAGGGTGTTAGAAGATGCATCCCTAGGTGAGGTTTTTTTAGTCCTTAGAGTGTGTGTTACCCACTATGGAAGAGGATAGTTGTTAGGTTATGACCTCATCTTGAGTGAAAGGGTGGTAGATGTGATTTGTGACATCCCTAAGTGAGAGGGATTGGTCGAGATGTGATGTGATGTGATATGTAAATAGTAAACCCTTACATGAGATATAAGTTAGTGTTTGTGATATGTAATAAAGTCACTTATAGTGAGAAGTTTTTGTAAGGACCACTTGGAGTGGGAATTCGAGTTTAGGAATAGCCACAGGATCCTATCCTACATGAGTAGGGGTTGATGTAATACCCTATAACACCCTTAGAGGGGAGGGGTGAATTAAGATGTCATAATTTTCTTTGAATAAGTTGGATCTCTTCTCCCATATTGGTAAGAAGTTTTTAAACCACTTTTATGGACTCATATAATTACCCTACACCTATATGTAGAAATATAAACTCACGAAACAATTTTACCTGGTTCCCTATTAAGTGATTATCTAACGACCATATGATGACAATGTGTTCCAAAAATCTTCACTATATATTGTGTATTGACATTAATTAGACATGTCCATTCAATTCCATGAACACTACCTTTATAGGAATTTTTTGGATGACATGCTACCTCCCTTGGATAATTTCCATAAAGTCCCCCTTACTCACTGCTTAAGGTGAATTATTTCTCAATTTATTAAATTGAAAGTATCTTCTATTCCAGATCACATGAAGGTCATTTTTTTCAACATGTAGGTCATCTTATTATTCTTAAATACATTCCAAAAACTTTTTCCATCTTCAAGTATTCTCACATAAGTATCTTTCCTGAAACACCCTTTTTTTGTGAAACATCATTTTTTTTTCAAACCACTATCATCTTTCAAAAACCTTCATGCTTTCACAAAACACATAACATTCAAAAAACTACCATCCTTAAAAAAACACCTTCACTAAATTTCATTAGTATAAATTATTTCTCAAAAAATATTTTCAAGAAACTTGTGTTCGTGTAACGTTTTTAATTAATGTAATAATTTCATTCATGTAAAACTTTTATGAAATTAGTGCAATCATCCCTCCATAAAAAACTTTTTGAGTGATCATAATATGGGAGGACGCCTATTAATATGTCATGGTCAACCTTTTGTGAAATTATATGGATTTTTGGAAATTTTATTGTACATGTAAAATGTGTTTCCTTAAATCTACAATATCAACCTATTTTTCATGAAACTCTCTAAATTCAAAAAAAAAATCATAGAAATTTTTTATTCATGAAACATCCTGAAATTAAATATCTTACCCCCTTTTTCATTCATGAATGTTTTCATAATTTCATAACTTACAACTTTTTCCTTTAAAACATAGTAATATTTCATAAAATATTCATTCACAAATCTATATACCTTAACTACATAAAACATTCATGAGTTCCATTAATTTTTCATAATTTCATAAGACAGTCCTACAAATCCATGTTGAAAAAAAAATTATCCCTTCCTCCAAATTTTGGACCCCAAAAATTTCAAAAACATAAGGAAATGATGAAGCCTTCAACATTGAATTCACCTACACTATAATATCACTTAGATTAAAATCTCATTGATTAACCTAATGTGGATTTACAACAAACACAAAATACAGAACACTTCCAGTTGTGAATACCATTGGTTCTAACAATACCCCATTTTTGTTTGGTTGAAATTTATAGAAGAACTCAATATAATACCAACCTCAAAAAACCTTATCCCAGAAAAATAACTCATCCATGCATTAATTCTATGTGATCAAAGCTCGATATAGAAAAATCGAGTTTCAAAAGTGAATTACATGCCTCAAGATACCACTGACATGTCCTATAAGAATTTCATTCCTAGAGATACCACTAACCAATCCTTCAAAACTACATTCTATTGAATTTAACTATTATCCACCTTTATAAATAATTCCAAAGAAACTGTGTTTTTACTATAGTTATCAAAACAAATAACTCTCAGATCATATCTCTATCGGATACCTACATCACATCCAACAATAGATTAAAATAGTTATAAAAAATGGGGGTAGGGGTTTAACTATAACCCATCATGCATGGGGTTTTGGATGAAAACATAGGTTCAAATTATTTTTATCAAAAATTGGCACTACTAAAGGCTTATTTAGTATGCCTACCATGTAATCATTATTCATAATATTCAATATTTTAATCACACCTTGTTAGAATTTTCTTTGATGAAGTCATATCTAATATCAATATGTTTTTTATAAGATTGTTGAACCATATTTTTGTATACCTATATCGTGATCTTGTTATCATAGATTATATCCATCGATTGTTTCACCTCATCACTAATGTCATTAATTTATTTCATCATCCATAATAGTTGAGTTCCTGCCTTTTTCATAGAGATGTAATATTTTTTATTCATACTAAGATAAGTTCATTCTTGATTCCTACTCAACCATCCCACACATTTGTTTCCAATGAAGAATTCTCCCCCACTAGCAGACTTTTAATCCACCCCATATCCATCCTAATCAGTATATTAAAATACCAACAATTTTTTATCCCTTGATTTTAAAAATTATAATCCAAAGTTAATACTAGCATGAATATACCTCATGATTATTTTAACTACTACAAAATTCTCTTCCTTTAAATTATTTTTTAAGTGATCCACTAAACATGCTACAAAGAAGATATATATACGTGTTTTATAAATATACAATAATATTCCAATGATCATCATATATAAGTTGAGATCCACATATTTCCCTTCCTCATGTGTTCCATGTTTTGTCTCTACCGTAATCAGGGTCAACATTAGTTTAGAGTCACGCATTTTGAATTTCTTAAGAATATATCCTTTATATTTTTTCACATAAATGAAGGTGTATTTTTTATTTTGAATCAATTGAATCCTAAAAAAGTATGTGACTTCACTAATCATTGACATATGTAATTCTTATTTTATATGATTAAAAAATTCATCCAGGGATCCATTCAAATTTCCACCAAACATAATATCATCCACATACATAAGAACTATAAAATGATCTCAACTAGAATTCATTATATATGGATATTATGGTCACCTCATCATATTTTAAATTCTATCTTCTTTAGATAAGAATCCAGTCCAGAATATAAATCTCATGGTTCCATATTTAGATCATAAAGATCCTTATTCAATATATAAACCCTTGTTTCATCATTTAAAATCCAAAATACCATGAGTTTTTCAATATCTACTTATTCTTAAATAGCATAATTTATGAATTCCATTTTTAAATCCACATGATAAACATTATACCCTTTTTGTATCTCCATGGAAAGGAAGATCCTAATGAAATATTATTGAGCTACTAGAGAAATCATATCTTCAATGTAAATTCATTCAATATATGCATTACCTTCACACACAAAGAATTCCCTATTTATGATAACATTTCCTAAATCATCAAATTTGTTCTTGAATAACCAATTTATTCCAATCACATTATGAATTTACAACCACTCAATAATATCCCAAGTTTATATTTTTTCAGTTTGATCTAGTTATTCTTTTATGGACTTGACCTATGAGTCCTCCTTCTCTAATTCTTCAAATGACTTTGGTTTCATTATTTATAGGAGAGAAGAACATGCTTCATTCCTCATTCTCCATGTCTATCTAGGTATTGTCTAGTCCCCAATGATGTTGTATTGATCAGATTCTACTCTATTTTTTCTCCTATGAGGTTCTTGTAGTGTTTCTTTAGTAAAATTGTATTCTATTGATTATTATTTGGAATTGTTATAATTTTGAGAACACTGAATGTTTGGAAAGACTTACACAATTTTTGTGTTTAAATTTTTCTTTCTTTCACTTTATTATTCATCATCAATCATATCAATATATTAGATCATTTAGTTATTTATAATTTTATCCTCAATGATCTTGACATAATTTATCTCCACAATATTTCTAAGATGATTGTTGTTGAATTTATATTATTTACTATTTATTGAGTATCCATGGAATATTTCCTCATCTATGGCATCATGATACATTCTTTGATTACCTTATTTTTTGGATGAATCATTTACTTCAAAAAGATTGAAATCAAATTATTAAGGGCATCATTCCATAACATGTCTCATTTGGTTTCATATCCCCTCCTAGACATATCCTTATTTTATTTTGAGTGTACAAAGTAACTTGAATAGCCTCTTTACAGTAATTATGAGAAATAAAGATATAAATCAATATAGTTTTGGCTATATTATTCAGATGTCAATTTATACGTTGAAAGAACCCATATTTTTTAGGTGTTTTCATTGGAGAAACATCACACTAGAACCCATTTTTTAGGAAATTTACAATTTTAGCTGATGTGTATTATGATCCATTTTCAAATCATAATATAATGATTTTTTGTATAGTTTCATTATTATATATTTGGATATATCTAATAATGTATTCAATCACTTCTCATTTACACTACATAAACATCACACATGCAATTATACTCTAATTATAAATAAAAATAATGAAGTACAACTCTCTATATGTACTATCCACATTCGTTGGACCACACGCATCTAGGTGGATATATCAATAAGGTTTTATTCCCTTTTATTCCTCGTATGATAAGAATTATGAACCAAATTTTCTCTCATGATGGTATCAGATTTTATTTATTAATCATGGTTTATATTGGGAATGTCTATAAAACCGATTAACATGGATAAGTTTTCCATGCTCTATTGATTAATGTGACCTAACCACTGGTGGAACAAGTTGTTTTCCACATCAATTGTTAATAAAAAAAATTTCTTTACTATCTACTTGGTATAAATTACAATTTTCCCTAAACAATTTAATGATATAATTACCTATATTTTCTTTGATAGTTCATAATTTATAATTAAATTTCACTACCAGTCCTGAATCATATATTTGACTAACACTCAAAAGGTTTTTATGTAATATTTCCACATAGAGTACTTTTTTTCATTTACTCGTAATTTTTTAATTTTGTATTTCCACTTTCTATGATCTTTAAAGAAACATCATTGAAAAATATCACTATTCCATCAACCATTTCCTTAATATTTATCATCAAATTTTCATTTCATGTCATTTCCTATAAGAATACACTATTAATAATCCATGGTATAAAATTATTTATAGCATTTTGAGTAACATCTGCCATGTTGGATTTCTAAATATTCTTCTTTTACTTCCATGAGATACATAATTGAGTGGTTATATAGGATTTCATCTCTAATATCTTTTCATTATTCACAGTTAAATGATACTCATATACTTCTTCAAGTGAAAAATAATTATTTTCAATGATAATTCCAATTGGTTGATTTGTATTGACTTGTCTCAAAGTTCTATATTTATGGTTTCTACCTTCCCTCTACTTGTAATGAATTGATTAATGTCCATTGTTAGAATAGTGAAAAAATTAACCATTGATGTTATTTATTCTATATTATTAAAGATATGGTATCATTATACTTTTTTAAATACCGGATTATTCCCTGTTCAGATATCTCTTTATCTCTTCACAATAAGATGTGGTAATGCCTAGAAAGCCACAGAATTGACATTTCATAAGGGGGGATATCTTTTCACTTTCATTACTCAACATGTCCCCTTCTTTTTAATAAGTATTTAGTCAGTGAACATATTTAGATAATTGAGGATTATTTTTAATTATATTATCTATTTGTTTTGAAGCTGTATCTACTGAGACATCATGATCCTTTATGATATGTATAATTTTTTTATTCCCATTCACTTGGATCATCTCATTTCTAGCCTTTAATATTTCCATATCACTTAGAATTACACTTCTAATCTATGGTCATTCAAGGATTTATCTACTCTTATAAAACCAAATTTATTTCTTTCTAATACATATATATCAAAAAACTTAAAATCTATAACTTCTTCTTTTCCCCATTGATTTTGATTCAACATCCAGTTTACTCCATAAGTTTAAAACTTCTTATTTAAGGACCTCAACAACCTTATATTTTTTCTTAAAATCTTAATGTAAGGTAATTGATTACATTTTCACGTTTCTTCATCCATTTCTTCAACTCCAAATCCTCTTGTGATACATTAAGAGTTGTAAAATGTTCTTCTTCCCCACTATGAAGTTGATCAGTCAATACTTTAAGATAATAAAAATACTCTAATGACTCTTTCAATAAAGATCTAATCCATCTATTTTTATTTATTTGAATATAAATCTCATTAAAATCACCCTAAAGTTCAATATAAATATTGATAACATCGTTCGACAAATTTTCTTCTTCTTTCATAGGTTCTAACTTATCAACTATATTCATCAGGCAATCTTAAACATCATATTTTAACTCTAGTTAAACATCCTCCAAAAATTATTTATCATCTTTTTCTTCTTTGAAAATTATTATCTTCCCCTATAATTTATTAATTAGTTTGGAGTATCCCTTTTGTGGGAACCTCCTATGAGGTATATGCATGGTTTCTTATTCATTTTATACATCATATAATTTTCTTGGGCACCAAGCTATAATGTAACCAACATTACCACACCTAAAACAATAAAAATGAATATTTGTATAAAATAAAACATTTCTTATCCTAAATATTATATCAATAAGAGAAATAATATCATTATACACATTATCTCTATCATCACTAACTTTGTAAATTTCATATTTTTTCATGGATTTGAATTCCATTTCTTTACTTACTAGAATTATCACAATTTATAGTTTGAAAATCATTTAATAGTCCACCCTAATGCTTAGTATATCATTAATATAAATGTTAGAAAAGTCCCTTTACTAATGGGCAAAAACTTTTGGATTTTACAGAGGTGGAATCCTTATCAATATTTTCTTCACAATTTAAATGTCCTTAATTTCTTCACCAAGTCCTAAAATTTCTCTGACAACTTCAGTAATTAAAATAAATAAAATCTCTAAATTTTTATCTAGATAAATTCTTATATCATCAAACTAATCAATAAAAACTTGATGTTTCTCCTCCTTCACTTAGTTATTCCCTTCTTATATATTTTCATGTTTCTCCCACATCACCATAGATATAGTGCACTCATCACCTTTAAATATATTTCATTATATAGTGATGTGGTAAGAGAATTTTGAAATTTGGAATCTACAAAATGCATTTTTACTATTTGTTTCAGTCATGGTAAGACCTATCACATCACTAATCATAATCCTTTTCACTATGGCATAGAGAAATTCCATCCAAAGAGATAAAAAAAATATATCATTATATTCTTCCAAATTTTTTATTTAATTCAACCAAAAATGGTAACTCCTCTAACATTAATTAACTTCTCCATAAAAACAAAAATAGTAGATAGATTTAACACCTAGAACATATATACTCTGATGCCCTTTATAATACCCCATAACACCCTAAGAGGGAAGAGGTGAACTTGGGTGTCAAATTTTTTATTGAATTTCAAGGATCTAGTCCCCATATTGGTAATCACTTGTTAAACCTATATGATGGGATCATGCAATTACCAAACACCAATATTAATAAATAAAAACACAACACAACAGTTTTACATGGTTCACCACTAAGGTCTAGTCCAAGGAAGATATGACGAAAGTGTTTTGATTATAAATGAATTCATTAAGATTCACTAGATATTGAGTATTACAATTTATTAGACATAATTACTTTAAGCCAAGCACACTACCTTTACAAGAATTTTAGGGATGGCACATTTCTTCCCTTATGTTGCATCTGTTGACTCCCCCTTTCTCACTGATTTGGGTAAAGAAATTGATATTTTATTGACTTAAAGGTCAATTTTATTTCATATAACATTAAGGAGATGTTTTTAATCATGTATTTCATATTCTGATTCTTCAATACATTCCAAAAACTTTTATCAAGTTCAAGTATTCTTATGTATATAAATTTTTTGAATCACTCTTTTTCATGAAACCCAATTTTTGTTTCAAAGGCCTGTCAACTTTCATGAAACTACCCACCTTCACAAAAAAAATAACTTTCAAGAAACTAATAACTTTGAAAAACTCATCCACATAAATTCTTTATCATTAATTAGTTCTCAACCATTATTTTCAGAAAGCATGTGTTTTCATAAATTACTTTATTCATGTAATAATTATGTTCACATAAAACCATTGTAAAATAAGAGTGAACAACCCACCTTATAAAAATTTTCAAGAACTCATAATATAGGTGGCCACCTGTTTATATGATTTGGTTACCCATTTGAGAAAATATATTGCTTTAGTGAAACATTATCATGGCCAGAAAATATGTCATCTCAATTCACCAACATCAACCTATCTTTCATGAAACTCTATTTCTTCTTGAAACTTAATTGTAATTTTTCATTACCAAAACATATCATAATCATATAATTTACCACCTTTTTAAATTAAAAAACATCTTAGAATCATGTAACATACTAACTTTCTCATTCGCAACACATCAATATTTCACAAAACATTATTTCTTGAATCAATAGGCATTCATGACACCAAACATTTAGTAATTACATGACTTATCCATATTTTTATATTGAAATCCTAGAAATCAATATTTCATTAAACATATCCCTTCTTCTAGATTTTGGGCCCCCAAAATTTGTAAAACACTGGAAAATGATTCTGCCTTAAACACTAAAGACACCTACACTATAAGATCTGTTGGATTATAAACTCCTTGATCAACATAGTGTGGATTGAAAACAAAAAAATGCAAACCATTTACAGCTTTTAATAACCTTGGTACCAATATTTGAGGACTTTGTGAACACCGTGTTTATCATATTTGGGTATGGTTTAAGGTTCATTGAGATTCACTGACCTATGTATTTAGGTATGGGATGGGATGTATATATGGTGGCATGAGACTATGAGATTTTAGTATAGATCTGATGAAAGTTTTTTTGAGTGTCATGGTGGCCTGGTTAGTACCTAATCACCTAACGTGCATGTGTAACTCTTCAGTAGTCATAGTGGATTGTGTAGCACATGATATCCCAACGATCGTGCTTTTTATATGTATTTTATTTCATTATATATACAAAAACATATGATTCTATATATTATGGGTTCTTGGTGATACACTACTAAGTTATATTCTTGCATCCAGTATAAGAACCCCAGTGCACATATAGATCTTACATATGCTTTCAGATTGAGCACAGGATATAGAGTGGATTGGGTTGGAGCTTATTGAGGGTATTTTGAGAAAGGTATAAATTAATTCTAATGTATGGAAGTATATCATTTTTGTATTTTTTGTATTTTATTTATTTTTTATATGTTCTAAACCTAGTTGTAGATAAGGGGTTATAAGATAGCATTCTACTCATTTATTTATTATAGAATTGTTTTATAATTATTCATGATTTTTTGGATTATGGGTTGTGAATGTTCGATTATTTATAAACAATTTCACTCTGATTCAACAGTATATTCTCTCTATTGTATGGATTATCCCCGAACTACTATCTTATGACCTCTAGGATATAAGGAATTGTGATTGAGGTCATATAGCTCTCCATATTGTAGCACCAACAAGTTTTCATAAAAAAAGGGAATTATATAGTGGTATTAGAGAGATTTTTTTGGTGTAATATATGAGGATGAGGAAGAATGGTGGTATAGAAATGTGTCAAAGCCTGTGTTGGACCTCATACTAGTTTATTGTGACCACATTGTTTGGTTGGAATTCCTGGTTACAAAGTTAATGGGATGGTTTTTTTAATGTTACTATTTTTATATTGATTCAAGCATGATGTGGGTATTTGAGATTATTATTTTTGTTATATTCTCTTGGAATATAGAGGAAACATGCATCATACATGCATAATAGTTGCCAATATGGGTTAATATTTAATTTTTGTGTTGTGTGGGATTAATTTCACTGATGACAGTTTTAGTTATTTAAATTGTTTAAAAAACTTATACATTTGTTTCCCATATAAATTTTTGGTGGAATTATACTCAATTGAACCCTATTATTTTCCCTAATGAAAGGTCATATAGATCCTAGGGAAGAACGTTCTCTGATGGTGACTACATAGTCTATTGTGCAAGGGATGTGTGTGGACACTTAGTAGCCTAGTAAAGAAATTATATGCATTAGTGATATACTATATGTGGGTTTTTTTGTTTGATTTCCTAACTTAGAGTATAAACAAAAACCTATATAGTTTTTCCCATATATTTTCTTAGTTGAATTATACTTTGTCGAGTTGGGTACCTATGTCTTGATGTCGTAACCAGAAACAATTATGTAGATATAAATTTTAATTCCTTTTGGTTGCACTATAAAGTGTGTTAGGTGATCTTGATATCAAGGTCAGGATAGAGGGTATGATCAATATGATTCATAGACTTGTTGGTTCTGGATGTAAATTTAGTGACATGGTGGGAGTGTGGGTATATTCTTGTGGTTTTGGAATAATACTCTTGTGGTGGTGATCATGTGCTTGGACATGGCATGTGTGAGATGACTTGGTTTTTGTTGATGATATTTACCTATGATAAAATCTTATTCGGTGGTTTATGCAAAAGTTCCTAAGTTCAATGATGTGTGACTAATGTGAGAATGATTGTAGTGGCGTGATTAGGTTTTATGAGAGAATATACCAATTTGGAGTAATTGAGATAAACTTTTATAGTGTTTTAGAACCATTTAGATTTTTATTTAGAGAATCACTCTACCTTTGAAGGAGGGTAGTGAGGTTGGTGAGGATTATCAGGAAAATACTCATTGTTTGGGGGTAGTTGCACATTGGTAAACTGAAGTGATCGATGAGTTATGGATTGGTCAATGGAAGTGTGCAGGATGAGAACCATTATCATTAGTGAAATGCATGTGGTCATGGTGGCCTAATGATTTCAATAAAAATATGATATATCCCTCTATGGTGAGAGGATGTATCAAAAGTGTATTGGGATACCATTTGGAATTCGATCTAAATGGTCATTGTCCTAAGTGTTAGGTTTTTATAATTGTGTGTGAACATTAATGAAAAATAGTGAAACATGTGCGGTACCAAGACCCATTTTTTTTAGTTCTTGAGGATAAATGTAAGGAAATACATATAGTGGGGAGAATACAATTTTACATTAGAGGTTTTTCCCATCATTTCTTTTGAATTTTGGTTATTTTGTGGGTAAATTTCTTATTGATCCAGGAGTGGGTGGAAATTGGTATTTTGTCTGGGAACTAGGGTATGAGTGGGATAGTTACTCCCAATCATTAAAATTAATAATTACTAGTGTTTGGGTATTACAGATCTGGTTTTTTGGGTTTTATGGGTAATTATAATAATACTTCAATGTATGGGAATCATTGCATCTATGGTGGGTGTATAAACCTTTTATCGGAATGGTTTTTGGTGTGATGGGACTAGTCAATGGACAGCTGATGTGGAAACAAGAATCCTATGTGTACTAAAATCTAAATATAACTAATTCCTTAATAAAAAATGAGATTCGGTATTTATATGTAGAGAAAAAGGAATATGGATGTTAGCATTGGGTTTTGGTTGGAATTGAAAGTATCTAAGGATGATTTGGGTCTTGGGTTCATCAATGATCATAATAGAGAATAATAAATAGATTTGTTTGGGAATATAACCTTATAATTACACCAAGAGTCAGGATCATAATTTGGTGTGGGTATTTGAGTGATAATTCGATGCCTCGGATGTTAAGGTATCATGATCAAGTGCAGTGGTATGATGATACCTCAATAGTTGAGGCCCTTAGTTTTTGGGATTGGGTTTTTAGAGAAGGATTTTATATTTTTTTTTTGGTGTAGTATATGTGAGGTGGAAGTCAGATCGAGTGTTTTCATAAATTTTAAAAATGATTTTTTGTTAGGATATTACTTTATTGGGAATTACCATTTCACAAAATCACCCTTTTTGAGTGCAGTCTTATACTGTGGAGAATTATAATCCTAGAGATGAATTTTTTGAATATTTCACGGTGTTTCAGGATATATTCTTATGGTTGGGAACCGACTCAGTGATGACTATAGTGGTGAGTGGGTGTCTTCGATTTTGGTAAATTGTTTACTATAATTTTTAAACTTTAATATTAGAATTTTGTTTGGAATTATAAAATGGAACATAATGAGATACTATAGAATTATCCAATAGTATATGTTAGAGTTGATTTTCAATGGCATGTTGAGGCTTATTTAGGATGAAAAGAATTATGGTGTTGTGTTTTTAAGGACCCATGAATTTTAAGTTCATTACTACTTAGGGGAAGTTTGTATTTTCATTATATATTAATGTTAATTTCATGAATTGGGACTCTAATTTATAATAAAAGAGATAAAACATATATAATATATGTTTTATACATAAAATGAGGCTCATTTGGTGGTTTTGGGTGCTCAGGGAAGCGTCAAAGTTTCGGTCGGGAAGACCAGATGATGAATTTCAACATCTACAATGGGTTATTCCTAAATTAATAGGAAGAGACACATGTTCTTCTACATTTATGTATTTAATTTCATAAGGAGTTGGATGTTACACTATAAGGTGAAGTGGCCTTGGGGTGGTTCTTTATCAGATTAAACTATACAACAACCCAAAGGGATCACACCACAATGATTCATGGATGGGGTGGCACCCAGCTTAAAGGCCTTTGGTTCATGACGCAGATGGGTCATACCAGGATGAGACCATGTTGAGGGAGCCTTCAATTATTAAGGGTTGTCATTTCATGACCATACCAGTTGATGTGGTGTTGGACTATAAACCCTGTGTTACAATGTGACTAAAGACTATGTATATTTTCTTAGTAGTGAAGACCTAATCTTTTGGGGTCAACCTCCATGGGTTTTTAGGCATCATGAATATAATGAGGAGTCCATTTCATATAGAATCACACCCTACATTCCTCCCATGGACCCCCCATGATAGTGATATGTTCATGGTATGTTAAAAATACTATCTAAGGTATTATTTTTAGTTTTCTCCTCCATCCTTATTTATCTGTGGTTTTCTGCTAATTTTAAACTATTTTAGCTAAGTAATGAATATTTATTATAAAAAATAAATATTTAATATTGTGTTAATTATGCGTTTATCATGTGCATTGGAAATATTGAGTTCTAAAAAGTATAAAACATTTCATTAGGTGTGGTTTTAGTGTAGTAGAATTTCACGGTGAGTTTTTTTGGTGATTATCCCAATTTAATTTATCACGAATAACTGATTAGAAATAATTATAAATAATAACTTATGTTAATTGGAATGAGATAGGTTCTAAAAATCATAGAATATATTGCTAGATGATCAATTAATCTTGATTAGGGTTTAACTCCATGTTTTAGGTAGGTTCCCATATAATATAATTTCATATATATTTTTATTCATATGTGTGTGTGCCTGCATAATTTCATGGGATCGAGTAGATAATAAGGACTATTTGAACCCTCAAGAAAGTTATAGGATGGTGTTCAGACTTATATTCCTAGAATAAGTCATCTTTAGAACATAGGTAAATTGTGATAACTCAATGAATAATTAACCAATAGGATAAGGTGTAAACTATTTAAATGAAAGGACTTGGGTAGGTATCGGGGTTTGAGATGTGACCTTAGTGAGTTACCCATGGATAGTGGGAAATCATGAGGGCCTTAGGTCCATTTTATAATGGAATATATGGTTTAATGTGTCATTAATGACTAAGAACTCTCTTTTGAGGTTATAGTATGGTCTTTGTGTGTGAGAGAGTAGAATGAGTCCTCTGTGAGTTTATGTGTGAGGTGGAGAGGGTTTTACTCTAGGTGACAGGCTAAGAGATATCCTTTAAGAGATGTGAGATGAGACCCAAGTATAGGTTATGCAAAATTATTAAGGATGTGGCACTGGGATTCCAAGGGGTGTTGGAAATAGATGTAGACCATCCTCTGAATGGAAGGGTTAGGTGGATCGTACTAGATATGAGAACATCAAGAGGTGTTTAAGATAGATAAGCGCCAATGAGTAAAGACCATAATGTGTCTAAAAAAACCAAATACATACACTAATGGGATATAATATAATATTGTGATTACAATCATGATGTGAATGGATGATGAGATTTATTTGAATAAAATGGATATTAATTGAGTGATTAACACCCTCTAATGAATTAGTGAGCTTGTGAGACTGTTTTTTGTGTTTTGGATGTCACGTGTGCATACAATTTATGACCACAACCATGAGTGATTAGGGAAGGAGGAATGGATTGGACCTTTCCTTAATGAGAGGTTAGTGGTAAGGAATGTGTCCTTTCCTAATGTGAGAGGGTATCGATAGGGGAAACCCTAAGTGATGGTCTATTGGTCCACTAATTCATGTGTGACCCACCCTGGTTTACAGAAGTTGTCTAGTTTGTGACATCATCTTAAGGGAAAGTGTGATAGATGTAATGAGAAGCCTCCCTATGTGAGAGTCCCTAGTTGAGATGTGGTGTTATGTGATACATGGATGGTAGAAACTACCTTAATAGTTATAGTAGTGGAAATTATATGGATGACCCTACCTTGATTGAGAAGGTATTATAAAAACTGCCTTGAGTGAGAATTAGAGTCTAAGACTTTGATACATGATCCTAACCGAAATGGGTAGTGGTATAGAACATGGGGAGATTCCCTACCCTGTGTCTTTGGACATGGTACGGTATATGGTTAGAGTAGCATGAGACAATGGGATTCTATCATGGCGGTGGAGAAGGTTTGGTCGGTTGTTATGGTTTATAAGTTATCATATTACAACCTAGTGTGTATGTGTGACTGTAACTCTTTGGAATTCATGGTGTCTTGGTTAAAACATGATATCCTATAGTTCATTTTTTTATAATTTTACTATTCACATGCATAAACAAGAATATGGAGATGTATATTATGGGTTCTTGGTGTGACCTTATGACACATTCTAATCATGGGGTGTGAAAAAAATATTTCATAAGTTAAAATTAAGTAAAGTGGGTAACCAATGTTGTCTCCAGAGAGGAGATCACAAAAATTAATATATCGCCTTAAAATTTGAGAAATGAGTGACATTGTTTTGGAAATTTTTTGTTTTCTGAAAAGAAATAAATTGACTAAAATTGAGTTTTAACACTAATAGATTAAGAGTATGACAGGGTTAGGATAAGATCACATTTCTTAATGTCATCAAGGTCATGAAAATCATTCCCCCTCACTTCCTATTGAATTATATATGAATGAATCCATGATCGAGTTTTAAATCACCTGTGGTTAAAGTAATTAATGGAAATTACTCATATGTGCATGAATGTTCATGAACAATTCACCAAAAATAACAGAAGGTCCCTATCCGGATTTCATGATCCTCAGAAATCTGGAAACAATTAACTTATCTCACACATGTTTTAATGATCACTAGACACTCACCACCAAACACAATCTACTCGATTAAGACAAAATCCACAAGGTGGAGGGAGTTCAAAGATATTCAAAAAATTATATTAAAAATAAATACACCCAAAACACAGAAAATCCTCACATTATGAAAATTCAAGGACACTTAAAATTTAATCATTCAATATAAAAAGAGAGTTTTACATTAAATTGAAAGACTTAAACATTGCAAAAGTGAGACTCCCCATTCCTCGATCAATCAAAGGATTTACCCCTCTATGTGAAGGGTAAGAGAGTTGAAAGAGGAAGAAGACTACATAATGAAACTATGAAAAAATAAAAGAGAAAATACACATCAATTCAAGACTCCAATACTCTAGAAAAACCCCTATTTCACCTACTTTATCATACTGGAATAGAAGTGGACACTCTTATATATAAGGTTGATCAGTGGAAAATTTTCCCTCTATATGAATTTCACTAAAAAATTTAGTTCAAATAGAATTCTAAATAGCCGAATCTAGGAAATTGGTATCCATTAAAGTCATTTCCCACTCTCTTGTGCATGATATCAAAAATTTTGAGCTTATTTGGACAATTTTCACAAAATTCATTCCCACATTATTGATTAAGACTTTTTCAACCCAAGGATACTGCTCAATCATTTTTACTTTAGCACATGAAATAGATGCCTTAATTTATTAATTTATTCATAAAATTTACATTTAAGAAGAGCCTATGAGTCCTCTTTGAAATAAATATTTAATCACTTCATTTGGAGTTATTTAAGTCAAGATATTATTAAATAAATTTTTTGTGGCCTATTCTTTCATCCAACAATCATTTTCCACTTGATTTTTTTTTATGGGTCATTGTGTGTCTAATTGGATCTATTACCATAAGAAAAACATGAATAACTTGAAAAAATAAAGCCTAAAAAATAAATGACTCAATTTGGATCAAAATTGTAAATAATATGCCAGAAATATAGAATATTTATAAAACTATTAAATTTTCAAAAAATTAACCAATTTTCACAATTAAGCCCAAAATTCTACAAAAATACTAAAATGATGAATATAAGATCATATTGATTAATTTTTAGGGATTAAATCATTGAAATATACATTAAAAATAATGAAAATATTAACTCTATCAATTCCTCCACACTTAGCACTTGGACTCCTGGACAAGTCATTTTCATAATAAATAAGAAGAAAATTCGAAACACATGTTCATGAGATCCACCAATTCCATACCAGGAAACAAAATATATCATTCCTAATCAACAACCTTTTTTCCAAGTTCTACATTTAGATCAATATATATATTTTATTTCTCCTCTCTTGAACACAAGACACCGGCCTCACATGAATATTCTCTCATCTCACAAATGTCAATTTTAAACAATTATTTTCTCATCTAAACTCATGAAAGGGTCACTATAGGATTGATAAATTCCTACATATCCACTTGATGTGAGTCAAGGACATTTTTTATCATTATTTATTGGATAGGTTATTCTATGGCTTCCATTTAGTAGGATATTGAGTTGAAAAATTATGATTTTGAATGTGGAGGGCTTAGATCTTTTGGATGTAAACTTGTAAGATTATAATTTTCAATAAAGTATGGAATCCTCCCCACTCCACATAGTATAAAATTATCTCCATAATCATGAATACTAATGGAATGTTTACACCATTCTTCATTTCACTAGAAAAAATTTTAGTCTTATCAAACATAATTTTTCTTGAATGCTCGAGTGAGGCACAAATTTCATTCTCTATTAGAAGATCCAAAAAGTAATAGCTTCTATTATCATAAAATATCCAAAAAAAGTCACAACATTCAATAGAATTATTTACTTAGTATAAACCCATATCTTAATAATTTCATTTTTTCACCCAAAGTTTCACCAAATGAGGTAGCACAACACAAGACAGATTCCCCCACACTTATGTTCTACTAAATCATGAAATTTCACTTTAAGAGAGGGTTGGATAGATAAAATTATCTTATAATGTGGCTAAATTAATAGTAATATCATGGATTTTAATGTCTATAAGGATTAAATGTACAAGGAATTACAAAATAAAAATTATTATATTGAAAAGGGGGATTTAAAAACCAATTACATTCCTCAATCATTTAAAACATAGGAACCTAAAACCCTAAATTTTTTTAAAATAATAATTTAAATCATGTTTATATCAATCATGGTATAGTTCTTTAATGAAGTTAGGTGAAAGAAAATTATATGGAAAAAAAATTATTTAGAAAACTCATGGGAATGTGATTTCAAATATAAAGATAGTGAGATGTGGCATGTGGTTCAAATATCAGAGTAATTTTAATGAAATTACCAAATAATTTAACTTGAAACAAATTAATTTTCAGCATTAATTTAAGTTTAGTTTCCTAGAATAAAATGTTTCACTCATTGATATCAGTATCAAAAATGAAAATGATAATCATTTCAGCTCAAAATTTTCAAAAGCACATTAAAATTTAAATGAATCACAAAAAATTGAAAAAAAAAATATTTAAAAAAATAAAGAAACAAAAAATGAAAATCATAAACTAAAAATGTTCCCTCCCCCAAACATAAATGATGTAGTGTCATCAATTCATTCAAATAGATTTAACATATAATTAGATTTGAAAATGAATCACAAAAAGAAATTAAGATTAAAGGAGAGGTAACACCTGATGGATTTTATTGAAAGACATATTAGAGGAGTGTGATCTCCTCCACTAGATCTGATGGAACAGTCCCATGTAATTTATTCAGCCTATTTACATTAATAGTTAATGGATCCTACTCTCCATCCTTAAAAATCAGCACAACATTAAAAGGATATACATTAGTAACTATAAATGAACATTCCCATTTGTAAAGCGGTAAACATAGAATCAACATGAGTCATGAGTTGAATAAAAACACTTTTTCTCCATGGTGGATGTATTTTGGTTGGATCAGTATATCATGATATTGACTTTTTACCTCTCTCTAAATCATGGAATTTTCAAATTCATCCCATATAATCTCCTCTAGCTCCTTCAACTATATTATTTTCTCTTTTAGATTTCTTTAAAGATCCAAATTAATCATCCTCAAAGCCCAATATTCCTTATGCTCAAATTCCACAGATGGGTGACAAGTTTTACCATAAATCAGACTATATGGACTCATTCCAATTGGGGTCTTGTAGGCTATCATGCAAGCCCATAATTTTTCTTCTAACCTTTGGCTCCAATCCTTCCAATTTGGTTTAATATTCTTCTCCCATATTCCTTTGATTTCCTTATTAGACACTATAGTTTGACCATTTTTTTGTGCATGATATGGAATTGATTTTCTATGATGCACCCCATACTTATTTAGTAAATCCTTCATTCTCCTATTGAAAAAGTGAGTCCCTTTAACACTAATAATGTCTCTAAGCCCTCCAAACCTAAAAAATATTTTATCCCTGAAAAAATCCCAAACAAATTTTTCATTTTTAGTCATGGTGGATTTTTCTTCCACCCATTTGGAAACATAATCAAATGCAATACATATATAAGAATTTTAAAATGGAATTGGGAAAGGTTCCATAAAATATTTCCATCATACTCCAAAAAATATCAAAAAAAAATTAAGTGGTTGATAGGGAATTTCTTGTATCATTGAAATGTTTCCAAAAAATTGACATTTTTTAGACCTTTTTCAAAATTCAGGAGAATATTTGAAAAGTTTGGTCTAATGAACTCTAGATTTCAAAACCTCCATTGTTTTAAATTGACGTATAAAGTGTCATGGACATGAAAAGGTGTAAAAAAAACTCTTCTTATCACTTGGTCATTAAAAATGTTTCAATGAAATGGAAAATCCCAAATGTAAAATCGAGATTTTTCTTTCATTTTGTGAATTTGGTGAGAATTGAAATGATATGGGACTTGATATGTTTCCAGATAATTGACCATGTTAGCATACTAAGTAACTTCTCCATCAATCAAGTACAACTTCTTTCCTAGAAGGTGATCATTTAATGTTTCCTTTTCTAGAAGTTTAGCTTAAGCAGTGTTGGGAACTCTTCTTAAATGATTAGCCACATGGTTCTCAGATCCCTTCTTGTCTTTGATTTCTATGTTGAACTCCAATACCAATAAAATCTATATCACTAGTCTTGGTTTAGTTTCATCCTTATTTATCAAGTACCTAAGAGCATCATGATTAGAAAACCCAGTGGCTTTAGTTCAATGAAGTTATTATATAAATCATTTTAAATCAAAAAAAACATATAAAAGCTCTTTTTTATGGTTGTGTAATTGAATTGAGTTGAAAGAAAATTTTGTGAGGCATAGGTAATGTCATGGGATCTTCCATCAATATTTTTGATAACGGACCACTCTAACTTCTTGGTTGGAAGCATAAAAAAGTAGCTCGAATTGTTCTTCCTAGTTTTGTTGCTGCATTACAGGTGGTGTAATAAAAATTCTCTTAAAATCATCAAAGAATTCCCTAAACACACCATTAAAATAAAAATAATCATATTTCAAAATAAATCTGGATAGAGGGAGAGAAATCTTACCGAAATCTTTGATAAACCTCCTATAGAATCCTTTATGTCCTAAAAATGATTTAACATGTTTCACACAAGTTTTGTAAGGCAACAAATTTATCAATTAAAATTTTGATTTATCCCCTTCAATGACCGTTTTTTAAATTAAATGTCTAAGGAAAATTCTTCTCTCAACCATTAAATGACACTTTTAAAATGTTATAAGAATGTTATTTTCAAGTCAGGGATTCCAAACATTTTCAAGAGTTTTCAAAAATGGTCAAAATAATATCCAAATAACTATGAAATATTCCAAGAAAACTTCGAACTAATCTTCTATGTGATCCAAAAAAACATATCATGAACCTATATAATTTAACTTGAGTATTAAATAATCTTATTGGCATCCTATTATATGAAATAATACCAAAGGAACAATTATAGGTTTTTATATATTGATCCTCTAGAGAAATGGGTACCTGAAAATAACCTAAAAATCCATTAAAAAATAAATAATGAGTTCTCCATGCCAATATCTGTAACATTTGTTCAATGATGTGTATGCGTAAATTATCTTTCAAAGTGACTTGATTCAAATTCCAAAAATCAATGCACAATATCAAGTAATTCTAAATTCTCACATGGATTAATTCATTATTTTATTCCTTATAGTGGTTAGGCCAGTTTTTTTAGAACTACATGAATGGGGATAACCCATTGTAAATCTATGATTGGATAGGTTATCCCATCTTATCACATCTTCTCAATATCCTTTTTCTCAACCTTCATTAAGGTGGGATTCAGCCTCTATTGGGGTTGCTGAAATTTTTTTAATCTCCCTCAAAAATAATTATATGTGATCATATTTTGGGTTTATTCTTGTTATACCACATAAGCTCTAACCAATTTCTAGGAAATTATCTCTCAAAACGTCAATCTATGATTTTTCATGGGTTTTGGACAGATTATTATCAATTATTATTGGTAATTTCTCTCCCTCCCTAACTTACACATATTTCAAATTAGTCAAGTGTGGTTTTAATTCCAGATCAGGGGGATACTCAAGAGATGAATCTAAACTGATTTTCCCCACTTCAAATGTTTCGACCAACTGTACCCAAGAAACCATATCATGTTTCTCAACATATAAAAAATCATGAAAGAAATGTGATTTTACCACTTATTACTACATGGAATCATAATCTCTAGTTTTTTAGGCATCCACCTGTTTAGTGATATTTTTAATAGAAAAATTATCTCTTAAGGATAAGAATTCATGGAACAAACCAGATTCTTCAATTGGTTTAAGTACCAACATCATGGTAGAGTTAAAAGACTAAGTGGTCATCTGATGGGATCCCTAGGGATTCTAAAATATTAATGTGGTCCAAACTACATGGGGAGTGTCCCTTCATGGACATTGATTACGGTTTTGGACATATTCAAGAAAGTTCTCCCAAAAATGATTGGAGAGTGTGATAGGATCTTATATTACTCTATATTCATCACATAAAAGTCATATAAGAATAATAGATCTTTTAATTTCACCATGACAACCTTCATAACTCCTGATGAAAATAATGTGGATCTATTTACAAGATGGACCACCAATTTTGTGGGCTTCAAGTCTCCCATATAAAAAGAAGTGTATACTGAGTGAGTTGATACATTAATTGAAGCACCTATATCACACAAATAATTAAATAAATTTAATGAACCAATGGTGCATGGAATGGAAAATTTCCATGGATCTTGATATTTGGTTAGAAATTTTAGTTTTATAAGGGTTGAGATAGTTCTTCTCAAGTTGATCCTCTCATTCCCTTGAAGTATCTTATTCATGGTGAAAATATACCTTAAAAATGTATTATACTTTATAATTTTTTTGATTTCATTAAGAAGCGGGATATTAATTTCTACTTTCTTGAAGGTTTCCATAATATAATTTTGAAGTGCTTCTTCTAAAAATATCTTTCATTCAATCATCCTTGATGAAAATAGTAGGGATAATTCTTTCATCATCCATTCTTTCCTTTTAAATGGTGTTTCTTATATTTTCATCATCATACTATCCTTCTCCTCTTATACTTTCTTCTCTTCTTCATGGTTCATTTTCATATAATTTTAAAATTTTATAACATCATTCTTCTTCAGCTCAGTTGGTCTTATTTCTTGTTCATGGGATGATGGTGGTGAGAGTTATTTTTCACTTATTATTTTTATCATTCTAAGATTATATTTTGGGTTTTGGATTTTTTGGTAAGGTATTTTACAAGTATTTTTTGTTAGGATGTCCATGAGACTTTCAAACTGGTTGCAAAAATATTTTACAATATCTTTCAACCCCTCAATATTATATAACTATTATTGGTTCTGAATTAGGGTTTCTACCCTGGTGTATATTCTGGGAAAAAATTACATAAGGTTACATTGAAGCATTTTTTGGTTTTTTGTGTCTAGAAAAAGTTGTTTTTGGCATAAGAATTGGGGAGCAAGTCATATTTCAATATCATCGCATCAAAATATCACAGAGGAATAAATGTGGTGCGCAAGTTAAGAAGTGGCGAGCAAGTCGTTGTGTGGATCTCAAGGGAAGAAGCGGCACACAAGTCATATGTCAAGATCATAACATCAAAATGTGAAAAATGAATGAAAGTGGTGTGCAGGTTAAGAAGTTTTTTTCAATCCATTAAGTGGAGAACTAGTGAAGAAGTGTCACTCAAGTTATATTTTAAGATTATCACATCAAAATATGAAAAAGGAAAGTAAGTAGTGTGTAAGTTAATAAGTGGCGTACAAGGGAGTGACCATTGGTTTCATTGATAAATGGGGAGAAAATGTGTTTTATCAAGGAGGATAAAGTGTGGATTTTTATGGGAGAAAATGTCTTCTTCAAAGACATGGGGAGAATCTGATAGGTGGAGTAGTGAGATAGGGGGAGAAAAAAGATGGGGGAGTAGGATTTTTAAATCTGACGATGCTATAAGTGATAGATCAAAGGAGATATATCCCAGTAGCTGAGGTTCGTGGTGAAAGTAGTTATTTGGTTTCAAGAATTGGTTTTCAGAATGAAGTTATTAATTTATGAAATTTTCATTATACTCTTTTTTCTCACACCAATAATTTATCATGTGGGCTTAGAGTATATGTTTAGTAAATATTTGACTGCTATTTGAATCATATAAAGAAAATAATGGTAGAATCTGGATGAAGCTAAAGAGGTATAATTTTATGAATTATTTTTTAACAAACCTAAAGGGGTATATTTTTGGGAAAATCTCATAATGTTACATTGAAGCATTTTTTGTTTTTTGTGTTTTATGAAAAAAGTGTTTTTGGCATAAGAATTAGCATGAATTTCATAATTCAAGATCATCGCATCAACATGTAACAAAGGAATGAAAGCGTAACACAAGCTGAGAAGTATCTCACAAGTCATTAAGTGGTGTGCAAGTTATTTTTCAAGATTGTTACATCAAAATATAAAAAAGTAATGAATTTGGTGTGCAAGTTAATAAGTGTAACTCAAGTCATTAAGTGGCATAAAAGTGAAGAAGTGGCACACAAGTCATATTTCAAGACTATAAAATCAAAATATAACAATGTAATGAAAGTGGCATGAAAGTTAAGAAGTGGCACACAAGTCGTTAAGAGGCACACAAGTGAAGAAGTGGAACATAATTCATATTTAATCACATCAAAATATAAAAAATGAAGGAAATTAGAAGGAATGTTAAGAAGTGGTGAACAAGTCATTGAAGGGTTTGTAAGTCATGAAGTGGTGCGAAAGTTATGGAGTGGTGTGTAGGTGATAAAGTGGCGCACAAGGTGATTCATACACCTCATGTGCAGGGTCACCAAAATTCCTATAAATAGATTACTACCCTCTTCATTTATCTGAATCTCAACTCTTAGAGATAATCTGAGCTCAGATCGCGCAAGTGGTAGTGGAGCACAAGTTGTGAGTGGTGCGCAAACAGTGTGTTTTGCGCAAGCTGTAAGTGGTGTAAAAGCAGTGGTGTACAAGTAGTGGAATGTATGAATTGGCACAAAAGTAGTGGTTCACGAGTTGGTTATGTCACACAAGAAGTGGTGTGCAAGTATAAAGTGGCGTGCAAGTTTGTTTTCTCGTAAAAAAGGTAGAGGTTGTGCACTAGTTAAAGTGGCGCACAAGTCACCCTAGGGTTTCATGAAAGTTTGATGTTTCCCGGTACATATTTGGTAAATAAGTATTAATCATTGGATAAAAGTTTCACTTCAATATAGAATCTATATACAGTAGAGGATGCATTCATTTGTGACAATGAAGAGAACTATATGTCTATAAAATGTGAGTGGATATTCCAAAGAATCGGTGAGAATACTTCAATTGATAGAGAAGTGAGATTTATTATTGAAATTGGTTATGAAATAGGAAGGACAATGACTCAACTCCAAACATTTCCAATAGTAGTGCACTTATAGTGGATTTGGAACATCAGCACATCACCGGGGTATGCTCCTTGGATGTAGCACAGTGAGGGTGACCCAAGTAAAATTTTTGTTTCATATGCATGTTTTCATATTTATTTATACACTAAAATGGGAATTATATAGGGAATATAGTTTTTTTTATAAGAAAAAAAATATTAAAAGGGGTTGAAGTTTTAATTTTTCATATCCTAATTCACCCCCCCCCCCCCCCCCCCCGCCACCCCACACACACACACACTCAGGGTATCTTAACTAGTGGACCTAAGAGTATAGATTCTAATAGGGTATTTGTAAGTGTGTGGTTTGTGGTAATAAGGAAGGTCATAAGATTATTTTTATGCAAATAGTGGTCGGTTTTGTAATTTTCATTGGAATGGGGTGTTCGTTTCTGAACTAGTTTGGTTATGGGGGTCTATATTGATTCAGCTTATTTCCAAATGCATATTAAAGTTGGTTAGGCTCTCCCCATCTTTGATTTTGTTGTAACATCTTTAGATGAAAGTCTTACACCAATGTCTTCATTCCATTTATTTCATCACATTGGTCATTGAAATGATCAAGTGATGAGAATAAACCATATAACTTATCTGGTGTTTGTTGGTTACTCACTTGCTTCAGGTCCATCTTTCTCACAATATTGGTTTTCTCATCAATCTTTGTTTTCCATAAAAGTGAAGAATAAGAAGTTATTACTTAATGAATTACTCTTATTCAACTACCTCTTGTATTAAACTATAGTGAGTTTTGAGAGATCTTATCAATTAATCCATTATCTTCTTCTGGTGACTTTTCAATCAATGTTCCTCCAGATGATGCATCAAGAAGATTTATTCCATTGTCCAGTAAGACTTAATAAATGAATAAAATAAAGTGATGATCCTCATTTTATTGATTTTGGTAGCTGGAAAAATGATTTTTAAATCTTTCCCAGTACTCATAAAGGGTTTCCCTAGATGATTTTATGATGGCATAGATCTCTTTTCTGATGGTTGTGCTTCTAGATGTGGGGAAGAATATTTTCATGAATAATCTCACTAAGTCATTCCAATCATGTAAATATCCTAGTTATAGACCATATTACCATTCATTGGAAGTTCCATCCAATGAAAATAATAATTCCTTTAACTTTTCCTTCTTTTAAGTTACTCTATAGGGCCTGAATGTAGTGAAGACATGTGTGAACTCTTTAATATGTTTACTTGGATCTTCACCTACTAATCCATGAAACTTTGTAAGTAATAAGATCATGCTAGGATTGATATCAAAATCATTTTGTAACTCTTTAATGAAAATTTTATTATTTTGATTAAGGAATTATGGTGAACATAGGACTCTAAGGGTTGAGTGTTGATTTCTATCCATGATGATAGGCTTGGAGTGAACAGTTGATGTTTCACTTGATTCTTCAAGAGAAATGTCCTCAAATTAAAATTTAAAATTATGTTTTCTAAGTCTATCAAACAAGTTTATTTCTATTTCTTAATCTATGGGTAAAGGGTTTGTGTTTTAGGTTCTAGTAATTCAATTTTGAAGATAAAATAAGAAGAGAGAAAATAGATAGGGAGAGATGGATAGAGAGAGAATGTTACCACTACCTCATCGGAAACGGCCCCATGTTTTGACACATGCCTTTAATGGGGTGTGAAAAAAACAAATACTTCCTAAGTTAAAATGAATTAATGTGGGTAACATTGTTTTTAACTATAGAGGATTTGACAACAATCATTTTTTCACCTTAAAATTTAAGAAATAATTGAGATTGTTTTTGAAATTGTTTATTTTTTGAAAATAAATAAATCAATTATAATAAATTTTGATCACTAATGGATGAAGAGAGTGATAGGGTTAGGATAGGATCACATTTTTAAATTTAATCAGGTTCATAAAAATCACTCCCATATCTTCCTATGGAAGGATAAATGAACAAATCCTCGATCGAGTTGTCAGTCACCCTTGGTTGAAGGAAATAATGGAAACCACTCCAATATGCATGAAAGTTCATGAACCATTTCCAAAAAACTATGTCATGTCTCTATGAGGATTTTTTTTATCCTTATATATCTAGAAACAATTCACTTATCTCACAAATGTTCCAACTATCTCTAGACACTCACCACCATACACAATCTACTCGATTGAGAAAAACAGCACTAGATTGAGGGAGTTCAAAGATCCACCACTGGAAAAATGGGCTATACCCATGGTTCAAAACCGTGGGTATAGCCCCCAAAACCGTGGGTATAGGATATACCCACGGTTTTTGGAACTGTGGGCTAGAAAGGCATCGGCATAGGGGTCTTGAACTATAACCACGGTTTGGTAGAACCGTGGGTATAGATTTGTTACACAGCAGCACGTTGTTGTACAGCGTAGCGGGACACATACCCCACGGTTTGAAACCATGGGGAATTAATTCAATTCATATTTAAAAAATTCTTTCAGGGAGATTCGATCCCTGCATGCCCCGCGTTACACCGAACTGCTGGACCAACCAAGCCAATGCCGTTTCTGGTATTAGCATATATATTTCTCTAAATATATTAATATATCTGTTTATATGAAAAAAACCTCAGGGAGGTTCGAACACCAGACCTGCCGATCTACGAAATGGTACTTTACCAACTATCCTATTGAGATTTTATTATTACATACGTAGAATGTATTTACTTATATTTATTAAAATAAATTAATTGAAAAAAGAATCTCCTGGAATTCGAACATTGGACCACGCTGAATACACCCGAAACCCAAAACCCAAAAAATTACCACATTAATAAAATTTGGGACACTGAAAATATAAATAATTCAATATAGAAATAAATTTTTTTATTAAATCAAAAGACTCTGACATTACTAAAGTGAAACTTCCCTTCCCTTATCACTAAAAGGATTTCACCCTACATGTGAAGGGTAATAGAGATGAAAGGTGACGAAGATAGAATAATTAAAATAAAAAAATAAAATAGAAAATACAAAAAAGTTAAATACTCTAATCCTCCATCACATCCCCTCTTGAACCTTCTTCAACAACCTTGAATGGAAGTGGACACTCGTATATATATGGTTGAGAAGTGGAAAATTTTCCCTCTAGGTTAATTCCACAGAATGTTTTAGTACAATTAAAATAGTAAATGGCAAAATATGGGAATTTTCAATTCATAAAATTTGTTTCCCTCGCTATTTTTCATGCCGCCAAAATATATTATATTATTTGGAAAAGTTTCTCCAAGGTTATTCTATAATTACTCAGGAATATGTTTTCTTCCTCTAGAGATTTTTCAACTATCTCCAATTTTCTTCATATAATGGATGCTTTAATGATTGAATTTATCAATGACATGTATCGTAAATATGATTATTTGAGTAGAATTTCCAATATAGTTGGAATCACATCATTTATAATTATGTAGAATGATATGTGATTCAATAACTGGTGTGGGGTCTATTCTATCAGTCAAAAAACTTTTTCTCCTTAATTTATTTTTATAGGACATAGTGTTTTGAAATGGATCTAGGTCCATAAGACAAACTTGAATGCCACAAAAAATTATCTTAAAAAAAGGAATAACTCAATTTAGATCACAATTGTAAAGGATATGTCCAAAATAAAAAATATACATAAAACTATTAAATTTACATCATAAAAAATTCACAATTAGGCCCAAAATTCTCCAAAAATACTAAAATGATGAAAAAAGGTCAATTTGATTAATTTTAAGGGATTAATGCATTGAAAAATACTTTAAAATATTTATAATATTAACTTTATCACTATACTAGGTTATACGCTCACAGCATCCATAGGAAAACCAATGAATGTATAAAACATATGTATAGTTTTAGGTTGAGCAGAGAGTGTGAAGTGAATTAGGATGGATCATCTTGAATTAATTTAGATATAGGGGTAATTTGAGGCATGTGGATAGTTATATAACTTTTTTTTATTTTTTTATTTTTTTATTCTATATATGAGATCATCCTAATGTGTGATTAGTGGTAGTATGAATGTATTCTCTACATTCATTTATTATAAAATTATTTTTTTTATGTTTTCTCATATTAATCATTGTGAATGTTTGGTAATTTAAACTATTGTCTCACATTGATTTGAAGGAATAGTCTCTCTATTATTTATATTAGGTCTTTTACACTATTCAGTAGTCACTGGTGAATGAGGACGAAATCCTAAGGTCATACAGCTCCTCTATTTGGGGAACATATGAGTGGATACCATACCATAGAGTAACAATTTATCCATTCCTTGTTCTTAATAGCCTCTAAAATTGATTTTGATTCATCGTTTAAAAAATGGCATTTTATTTTTTTAGGCTTAGTTTCTTGTAGTCTACATAGAAATTTTTTTACCTCTAATGATTATCAGTTTCAATATGATTCTGTAAGATTTTAAAATTTTAATCATTCATTTTCAACAAAGCATTCATATTCACCTCGCTATCCAAAACTAATATCAACATGGTTAGTTTCATTTTTATCCTCCTTTTCTCCAACCATTTTTGAATTCATAATATTATCTTTTATTAGTTTTATAATATCCTATTTACATATATCCTTCAATATTGGTTTATTTTCAATGAATTTCACATCATAGGAATAAAAAATAGCATTAAATATTTTGTTCCATAACCATTAGCTTCAACCATTTAATTAATAACCCATAAATATTCATTCATAATCTTTTCATTAAACTTTCCTAAATCTATATTTTTTATCTTCAATAAAAATTGTCTCAAAAATAACCTTGAAATATTATACTATAGGTTTCATTTTATAACCCATATCATGAGGATTCATGTTTGATTTCATACTTAAAAAACATTTCTTAGAATAAGATTAGTTGTACATACATTTTCTCTATAAGTGAATTTATAGATTTTGTATTTAACCAAAATATTTTTTCTCATTTCAACCAATATTTTATTCTTCCTTCCTATATCACCATTTTTAGGGGATTATATGGAGCACTATATTGATTTTTAATCCCATGTATCGAAATATAGGATTAAAATTCATTACTATTGAAATCCCTTCCATTATTTTTTCTCAACATCAAGATGTATACTCCTAGATCTTTCTCATTTTCCCTTTAGAATAACATAAACATTTCCACATATTTATATTTGTTTTTTAAGAAAATAAAATTAGTAATCAAAGTTAAACTATCATTGAAAACAAAAAATTAAATATCACCTTTAGTGGATTAATGTATCATCAAACCAAATAAATAAGAGTGTATAAGTTCAAGTGGTCTGGTGGACTCAACATTCATTATTTTATGGGTTATATAAACCATATTCCCCCTTCTAAATGTCTAACAACTACCATCTATTTCTTTGATCATTTTTAGTAGGTCTCTCATGACATATTCCTTCGTGATTTAACACAAACTCTTTTGACCAAGATGGTTAATTTTTCTATTCCAAATGTAATCTTTATCTTTAGGACTCAAATATCAAGAGTTACTTAGATCAAAATTTGGAATATGTTATAAATGGTTCTTTCTACCTTATAATTAAATATTCTATCTTTTGAGATAATGATGATATCATGTTTTTTATTAATATAACTCCATTCTTGTTATCACGAAGTTGTATTTCACTAAATATGTTGTAGTTAATACTATCAACAAATAGAACATATTAAGATTTCAATTTTTGATCTTCAATCATAGTTGTCCAGACGCATTTAATGTTCAAAAATCTATAATTACCAATATTAATTACCCCTCAATAATGATCTTTAATTTTATTTAATATTTTGGTATCACCTATCATATGATATGAAAAACATCTATCAGGTATTTACGGATTAATCTTTATAATGGATTTAGGGAAACAAGAATAATAAATTACCATTATTACTTATTCTATTTTTAAAATTTATTACTTTTTATTTATAAAAATCTATCCCATAATATTATTCAAACATTATTTATCAAAATGAATGTATTGGACACATTTCCCATAAATTTCTTTTAGGTAGTCAAATATGTTCTGAGTACAGTGACTTGATGAACTTTTAGTCATAGTTTCTACTTAAATATTTCTTCATATTCCTAGAGTCTCTACCCTTCCACTAAGAGTATCTTCCATTCAATTCATGTCTACTTACAGAGAATGAATATTTTTATGAATAGATATAGGATTTTTACCCAAATATTTCGCATAAAAACAATATCTTCAGAAATATTAAAATTTATCATGATTTTTTTCATCCTAAACTTTCTTATAATTAATTTTAGAAACAACACTATTATTAAAAATCAAATGACTTTTATGTTTTGTAGGAATAGTTTTAACGAAAAATTTTATAGAATTTTTAGTTTATTGAAATGGTTTATATTTAACTTATAAATATTTTTTGAAATCCTTACTAATCTTATTTTAAGTGTTTTATACATCAATACACCTATATTATGTATTACTAAGCCCTTATTCTTTTACAGTAAGTTTTTCACCCAGATCATTCACTATTTTTTCTTTCTCTACAATATTAAACTTGATTTTCCTAATTTATTCATTGTAACTATATTCCCTTATAATAAAATATTATTTTACATCCTTCTTATATTCACCATATTTATTCAACATATGGTGTTACTTTTGTTATTCATATTTTCCTCAAACTAAGACTTAAATCAATATTCCATGTAATTCACTTCATCTACTTCTTCATTGCATGAATTTTCTTCGTATCTTTTTACATGATCCATGAATTTCCTAAAATATTCAAGAACATCTTCATCAAAATATCTTCTTATAGTAGTGTATTATTCCTCTTATTTTATCAACATAATCCTCATTTAACTTCTTAAATAGAAGGACCCATCAGGATCTATGTATCCACTGAGATGAGAGGGTGAATTAGTGGTCTTCCATTTATGTTTTTTCTTTAAAAAAAACCTCCACCTTTGATTAGAGAGAATTGAATAATATTAAATACAAGACACAGGAAGAGTAATATTAATACCTGAATTTATAAGGTTCTTTTCCCAATAAGAGTATCTATTCCTCAGCATGGTTTAGAAATAATCCATGACCACACATCCACATGAAAACAATCCTTCATCATTTACAATAATAAAGTAATATACATAAATTTCATTTAACCATAGTCATTTGATAGTGTAGGTTCTTCTTGCATAGATAATATGATAAAAAAAATATTACAACTACAAAATGAACCTTACCAATAGAATTCAATATATTATCAATATGCAGGTAGAATTATTCACACATAACTTCCAGTAATTTATTATTCTTCTTCAATTTCCTATATAATAGTAAAAAAGAACATTCCATTTGAACACCTTTTTCCTAACCCTCCCATTTGATATCTTATTTATTCATTAACCTTATTCGCATGGCCCCTATCTGATACCGTAATATTTTGATAGCAACTACTTCTAATATTTCCATTCTAGTACCTTTTTAGTATCAATATCTCTAATACCCTCTATCTAGTATCATTTTGTTTAGTTATTTGATGAAATATCACCCAAAATCCATGTTCAGCACATCACTTTTCTAATAAGTCTTGTAGTAGTAACAAATTGATAAACCAAAAAATTTCCAACCTTTCACCCTTTATATAGGTTTTTTTTCTTTGAAAATAAATAGAGGTGTGATATCTTCAAATTCAAAATTCCCACTTGATGTTTGAATATCCTAAAAAAACATTCTTCGTTTGGCTTCCTTCAATGATCCGATTCAATTAGAGTCCACAAATTTTATAAAAATATTTTTGAAAACTCATGATGAACATTCATAAAACTCCCTGAAATATTTACTTGAATCCCAATAATCCCTTCATTAATAAGGAGTAATTGAACTATCAAATTATAATTTTCACAAGTATGAATTTATGAAACATTGTGAAGTTTCACAAAACTTCATTAGATATAAATCTTAGGGATCTTCTTTGACTATTAATGTTATATCTAATATACCTAATAAGTTTCTTCTTTATCTTGATTCCCTCTATCTGATCGAATAAAAACACTTTTCATTTGGTGGGATATATAGAATTTCTTTTTCTAGAACCCTTTATGTTACTATCTGATGGATCATCCTAAAGGCTTCACTCAAAAACATTTTTCTGATGACTTCACTAGAAAACCTCTATCTGATTCATTCATAAAGATTCTTCAGTTACTGGATTATATCTTTAAGACTCAATAAAGTTCAAATATAAACATACTTATATCTTATGATCTTATAAACGTTATTTTCGGATTCTCTCTATGTTTTATAACATTTTTTGATCAACACTATCTGTAAAATCGGTCTGAAAACATTTTCCGAAAAATAGTTCGCATAAAGTTTCACTAAATTATTCATTTGAATAATATAATTATGAATCAATAATATCTTGGTAAAAACATGATATTTAGTATTTTGAAGAATATAAAATCCTCACAAGATTTTACTTTATTCAAAAAATTTGTTCTGATGGAACTATGAATACAATTGGACAATCATTTTATTCCATCCTCCATCTGATAACATATGTTAGTTTCACTCTATAAAATTACCTTTGGGAGGAAGGCATAGACTTTTTTATGTGATTTATTTATTGAAAACAAAGTAAAGTTAAAATAACAAACTTCCAATCAGCTTCTTCATTAGATCAACCACAACTCAATATCTCTTGGTCTTAATAATATATCCCTTTGGATTTTTTTTCCATACGAGGAAAATAAATCATTAAAAAAAAAATCTCAAGCAATGGAACATTTTTATATTATTATATTCCTATGTGAGAGAACTTAGTGAAGTAAATAAAAGGAATTGAATAATAATATAATTTCATTCATAAATAAGTGATTATAAATTCCTCCAACCCTTTTCTAAAATTCAATATTTTATCATTAGAAACCAAAACAAATTTCCACCTATAATCAAAATGTTCATGCACCCACTTTAGAAACTCTTAAAAATATTTACAAATGATTCCATGAAAGTTTATCCCTTTTAAAAAACTATCCCTAGATATATACTCTACCTTAAATAGTAAAACACATATCAATGTATAGATTTATGTTTTCATATTTCTCCCCCTCTAATAGAAATATCTAAATACATGATAAGACAAGGGAACGATATAACATACGTTATCCTTGAAGAGAGTGAGGTTGAACACCCATAGGAAAACTCGACTTTTGAAATGTATCCTTCAACGATGGTTTAGGGAAGATATCATCAATTTTATCCTTTGTAAGAAAAAAATATAACATTCATTAATTCATTTCAAAATATTATTTGATAAAGTGATATTTATTATCAATGAACTTAGATATATAATTTTTTACTAGTTTCATAGTCATATTGACAGTACATTGATTATCACAACCTAAGAGAAGGGTTAGCTTCACATCAAAAAAATCTTCTAATTATTCCCTCATCCATATTAAATTTTTTGTAGCATAATAGAAAAATGTATATTCAGTTTTTTAGTTCTAAGAGTCATTTAAATTTTTTTATTTGTGTTATATCTTTCACATCATTCTCCAAACAATAATATTCCATTATACGTGGATCTTCTTCTGTTGAAACATCTAATCGAATCATTATTTTTGTAACAAACTATATCAATCATGCATGTGTTGTCATATTTCAACCTGAAATCAATTATTAATTTAACATATATGAGAATTATTTTTCATCCATAGTATGGGACTCTTTTAGTGTAATTGGATTATTATAACAAAGTGTAATATCATACACTAAATAAATAATTGAAGTTTTGAGATACAACAAGATTCCAATAAACTTCTTAAATTATTTAAGATCAACATCAATTTATGTCCCATATATTCACAACATTATTCACACTAAATTGGGTTTGAAAATAGGCTTTGAATTTTCCATGCCAAATCAATTCAAGATTTTGTTTAGTATAATTATCTTGAGAAAGAAAAATCTAACTTTTATTTTGATGGATTTTTAATATTTTTATCAAATTCATTTCTCTTATCATAGACATCTCAAATAACATCATCATCCACTTGGTAAACTTTTTAGATATTTCATTAGTATTTCTTGTGAATAATATATGGTCAACATAAATAATAACAATGATTGAAATAATTTTATTTTAATTTATTTATAATTTGTTATCAACTATTCCTTTCCATAAATTCAGTATCTTCATGAAAAAATCAAGATTATAATGACAATACCTTAGATATTGATTCAACCCATAAATATCCTTTTTAACTTGAAAATATATTTTTCATCTTGATTGATAAAGAATCCACATTGTTTCTAAATATAAACTTATCTGTCTAGCTCTCCATTGAGAAATGAATATTGGACATCCATTTAGAATATTATCAATATTCTTTGTGAAATAGTGTAAAGAATTATTTTAATGTTTTTATGTTTTTAAAATATAGAAAATGTATCACAAAATATAATTCCTTCAACCTATGAGTACCCTTTACAAACAATACTTTCCTTGTTTCTTATCGCTTCACCTTTTTTATTCAACTTGTTTTGGAACACCCACAGTGTTCCAATAAAATTTTATCTTCTAGTTTGCATACAAGTTCCCTTGTATCATTTTTTAAATATTGTCTAATTCTTTATTCATGGAATCAATCCACTATGGATGCTTTAAATATTCTTCAACATCTATTAGTTTAAACAATGAGAATAAAGAGGTATGTGAAACTATCCTCAATGTTATTTTAATTGAACTTGTTTTCCTTGACCTCCAATGATATTTTAGACATACACTTAATTCCCAATTCTTAGAGAATATGAAAAAACTTGTTCTATGTCAATTGAAATTGATGATTAAAAATAATTATTTTGTATAGTATCTATATTATCACATTTGTCAAAAAAAAATTTATTTTGTTAAACAATCGCATCTTCATCACTATTTCCTCTTAGATTTGGATCTGACTATGAAACGTTTTAATCCAAAAGTTCAAGCACTTTTACATCTAAAAAATCAACAATATTCTTTGTTTTCTTATTATAACACTTATATTCTCTACTATTATGTGGCTATCTAAGTAAAATACTATCAATTCCTCTTTTATTGAACATACCTAGATTCTCACCTTTGATTTGTATAATTCAGTGGCATCCAAACACACTCAAGTATTTAAAACATGGGTTATCTTTACAATACAAATTATGGAGTAATATCAGATTTGGGACTACATAAATAGAGATTATGAATGTGAATTATTTCTCTAATCGATTTTCTCAAAAAATAAATAAAAATTATTATGTTCAATCAATATATTTTGATCTATATAAACAAACAATTCTATTCGTCCTTTCGAAAACACCATTGAACTGTAGTGTGTGTAGTGAAGTAAGTTAGAGATGAATACAATTATTTTAAAGATATTTTTTAAACTTTTCATTTAAATATTATACACCATTATCTATTTGAATCTTTATCACAAAATATTTATATTCCTTTTCCACACTTCTCCTAAAACTCTTAAGCAATTTGAGAGACAATGATTTGTATTTCAAAAGCATAATAGATGTAATGTGGGTAAAATCGTCAATAAAGGAAATCCAATACATATCTCTATTTTGATTGATTTTTCATGGGACCACATATTTTAGAATTAATAATACCTATGGTATGATTTATATGAATCTCAACCATATTATGTACAGAGCTTGAACTATTCCCTTTTGGGTAGATCAAACAATATTAATCTCTAATTCTTTTTTGTCAGGATTATCTTTAATACTCTCTATTTTTTCATCTTTCTCTTATTCTTCTAGAAAATATATCTAAGACACTTATTTCGTGAATAATTTTCTTATATCATGCTCAAATATCATGATCCTTATGCATCTATAACTTGAAACAAAATTTCCTTAAGTTCATTTTCATTTAGTTATAACATTCATATCTTCAAAAGTTTTAATAAAAGATCATTATCTTATGAAAAAAAAACTTTAATAATTTTATCACAAATTTATGAAACTCTTAAAATATTATTTTTCAATCGATAAAAAAATAAGGCAATTTTGGATTTAAATTATTCTTTTATAATGAAAGTATATCCAATGCCTTTGATTTTAAGTGACTCTTAATTTCCAAAATTCATTGTCCCTTACATTTAATCTTTAAAAAAATTAATCAATTTATATATTTGGTCATATGTGATGAACGAACTCTCTCTAATATCTAATTCCATTCTCCTTTTGTGGCCTTGAGATTTGTTTTAACTATTAAGGCCTTCTCCTTTCCTTTTTCTTCATTCTTGTGAGGTTTTTGAGATTTATTTCACATAAATTTTTTTAAACTAGTAACATTACAATACATCCATTAGTGAGATGTCTAGGATGATAACATCTTTTAAAATTTGTTTTCTTTTGTTTAAATCTATTTATAGTTATCAAACATTATTTTTCAGGTTGTCTTCTTTGAGTGGATTGACTACCCACAAAAATTATACCTCCAATAACTTCTAGATTAATTTTATTTTTGATGATTGTATAAACAACATTTAATGTCCAAAGATTCTATAGTTCCAAAAAAAATATTTTGAAATCAGATTTTCTTCTATAACCCGCATCCTATCCAAAACTGTATATCTGACTTCCATCATCTTTATGACCATCAACTTTGGTTCCTTGTTGTGAACCAAAATTTTTATAGATTCCTAAAATATTATTTTTTAGGATTAAACGTATTGTTATCCTAAACATATTCTTCATTTGTATATGTTTTTCAACACAAAAATGATTACCGATAAATCAAATAATTTTTTACTTCACTTTTTTTAGCTACATACATGGTTCTTTTAACTTACTTACTATATTGAAAATGTTCAACCTTATTGTAAACCTCTGAGAATGATATTTTTTCTCCCCCTTATAAGAACCCAACCCTAGTAACCTAGAGTCAATGTTTACATTATTAAATTGGTATAAGATAAAAAGGATATCATTATATAAGGACTGATCATTTTAGTAATCTTGATGAACTAGATACTTACATGATTCCTATATTACGTTGGAAATATAAAATACATGGAATAAAATATTATTTAATACTTTATATAATTCACAACATCCTCTTTTATAACCTGGGGAATGGAAAAATAATAAATTATGAGATCATAAGCTCATTAATATTTATGTGTGGAATGATTTATCATGAATCAATATGGAAGAATCCATATCAAAAGATAAATAACTGAAAAAAATCCATTTAAATAATAACTTGAGCATGATATGCATCCATGGTTAATATCAAATGAAGTAATCTCAATGATAATAATAATAATAAATGAATTATCATTGAAGTAAATATATAATTTTTGACACCATGATATCATACATCATAATATCTATAGCATCGTCACCTTTCTCCAAGACAATTAAATCAATGAGTAGGTATACACCAAAAACACATTTAATTTGGAAAACTAATTCATATCCCGAGAATATCGATGTATCATGTGGATATATATAATCCATCCCCTATATTCACTACATTTACAATTCATTCCTTGTATATTGAGTGACTAATCCAATTTATTAACAATTTTCTTTATCAAATAATATCCGTATTGATTAAAGAATACGGATTTATATTTTTCCCCAGTCAATAATTTGAACTTAATAGTAAAGAATCACATTTAGAAATGATAAATGGTTTATAAAATAATAATATATATGATAAAGAATATAGATATTTAAAACTTTGAAATTTCCAATGATCATAAGAAATTTAATGTTCTAAAGAAAATTTAATTTCAAAAATTAATCAAGAGATAATATATGACCATCAGAAAAGTAGATTTTGTAGTAAAATAAATTCATTTAAAAATGGAAATGAAAATTTTAAAATAATATTTCATTTAGAGTTTCCTTTTAAAAATAATTAAATTCCTATAGAATAATTTAAAGGGTGTAAAATGGTTATGGATTTGGGAAATTCCATTAACATTGTATAAGTTGAAAATAAAAAAAAATTAATTTTGAATTTTTATAAAACAAATGTTGGAAATGAACCTTTAGGTAAAATAAAACAAATATATGGGTTTTAAAAATGATATATTATATTATTCCTTTAATGAAAAAAGGCCAATCCCAAAAAAATATTATAAAATAAATTCTTATATCTTTAATAACATTAAAATTGTAACCCCTTGAAAGAGTAGACATGAAATGAAACATTAATCATAAATAATAAATATATATTCATTTGAAATACCTTAATGGGGAATTATATACACCACATAAAAATAAATTGGTTTATAATACCAAATCAGTCCCAATAGAGTAGATTTTGAGATGAAATCCCTTACCCTAGGTCTGACTCAACACATATGTTTTTTATCTTTATAAATATTGAATTTATCTTAATTATTTAATTTATTAAACATTTTAAATTTTATTATTTATTTTATTTTATTTAATAACATGTTATATTTATTTACTTAATAAATTAAGTTCACATTGGACAATTTGATGATATTCGGTTCAATTGTCAAAAATGATTTCGGTAGGTTGACTATGGTAAAAGAAGTAATTATTCAATAATATATAGAATAATAATCAGGAAATAATTATAATTTTTATATATTGTTTTGTACTTTTAAAACAAAATACAAAATATTTTTTTGAAAAATTAACTATGTTACGATTATGGAGACGATAAATCATATCTACAACTGAGTAACGTTTCAATTTTTTATCATCATTATGTAAAAAAGGTAAGTATTATTTTTTTATATAATAATAATTATATTAGAAATAACTTATTATTTATTTAAATAACATTTTATATAAAATACCTCAGATTTTTTAGTGAAAAATGAATCACATCGCTTCATGGAGGTGGTAGTGTGCATGTTCGTATTAACGACGTTATCATTTTTCGGTGAATGTAATGGTAAGAAAATATAAGATATATTCATTTTATATAATGATAAATGTGTCATTAATATCATATATATATATATACAATAAATTAATCATTATAACCATTTATGATAGGTGATGATGAAAAAAATAATTATATAGGTTCGTGAGGTGGTAGTTCTCCATGAACAAGAACGAAAATTCTGTTTCCCATTTGATGAAAGAGGATATATATACATGTCCTTACATTAACATAATAACATATAAGTATATTAAATATAATTATGTTATTATTTCATCATGAACGAATAATATTTTAAGGAGGTGGAAGAATAAATAAAATTAAAACATTTGGTTATAAATTATACCTCTTATTTGGACAACCTCTTTAGATTTATACATAAACCTTCTAGGATGGTTTTATGATCAAAAAAGGGACTCTAGGTCTTGGGTATGGATATAATAAATTTATTTAGGTAGATTTTGGCTAAACTAAAGTTATATTGAGTTTTGTTGATATAAATATATGGTTTTCTTTTTATATATGGGGGATAGGACACACTTAGAATTTTTAATAATAATTAAATACATTAATGTATTACTCCTAAAAAATAGTTAAAAATTAGACAATTCCATAATATTATATGATATTTTGTAAAAGTATTTATATAAAATAGAAATTAGAAATATTTTTACATCATTTTTATCCTTATCTCTTTAGTTTTACTCCACCCCCACCCCCCATGTAATTGTATTTTAACCTTAACCATGGAAATAGATTTTTACTATTTATTATGACAAAAAATGAAGTTTAAATTATCATATAATATTAATTACTCTTAATAAAAATATTTAATCCAGTTTATCAAACTCATATAATATATGTGGTAGAATTTAATTTAACTTTAAACCCATAAAAAACAACGAAAATAAGTTTTTTAGAAAAATGTCTTCTTAAGTATAAACTTTTTTATATAAAATTAATGTTTAAAATTCATTCCAAAAACCATAATTGTATTATAAATGATATAATTTAATAATTCATGTTTTTTATTATTTTTAAAACAATATTAATGTTTGTAAATTCTTGAAATTAAAATACGAGTTTCTGTAAAAATTAGTATTTTTCACAATTCCTTGAAAAAGAAAACTTTTAAGAAAAATAAATAAAATTCAACATAGGATAATATTGATTTGATGCCTTAAAAAACTTAATTTATTTTATAAAACAAATTTTCTAAAGGTTTTAGAGATTAATTATATTATTTTATCAAAAATGAAATAATTTTTTTAAAGGAAACATAAATTTCAAAAATGACTTTACTAAAAATTGAGTGATTATTTATTAAGAATTCATCAATACATTTATACTGAGTAGGTCCTTTATATATATTTCATAATTTGGTTAATCTTATTCATGACCTCTAGTTAAATGGACATGTTATAAATGCCTCTTATAAATAGTAATGTTCATGCTTCGTTTATGTTTGATGTTTTGTGTCATATATGATACTGAACATAGTATTCTTTTAAAATATTTAGATGTCACATTCTTCCAAAATCATTAAATAAATTATTCCTTGAAAATTAAATAACTTCATGGTAAGAAAATTTTGTACATTTGAAACTTTATGGAAAATCCACATCAGAAAAATGGTTGATAAAATATCCTCTAAAAAATAGGTGAGGGGAAATATAAAGGTCATATAGAATAATAAAAAACTAGGATTCCAAATATGGGAAATTTTTTGGCAAGTAAAAATATGTACATGATGGAAAAAACAAATTCCCAAAGACTAATAGATAGTGATATATTACACGGATAAGATTAAGTTAATGGCCACTAAACCATAAATCTTTGAAAGGTGAAAATACCATAAATTCTTCAAAAATTATCATAATAGAATAAATTTCTTGTGTTACGATCCTTTTTCTAGACATGGGTAATCCTTTTACCATCAAGGATAATAATATAATAAAATATACTTTCTTAACATGTTCATTTTAATTATTTTATCCTTTATCAAAATGATTAGTATTCAGTATGACTTTTGTATGCCTGAAGTGCTAAAATGTACATATAATGGATTATAAGATCCATAAAATAATGAAAAGTCATTATTTATTTATCTAAATGATTAACAAAACCAAAAAATTTAGCAAAATTTATCTTTTATAATACATTTATTTCAAAAATATAAAAAATAACCCCCAATGATCAAATTTTTCAATCTCATAAATAGTTAACCTTAATAATCCTATGAAATATGTATGAAAAATTTCAAACCCAAAAATCCAAAATATTTTATCAAACATTTCTCCCTATACAATATAAATAATATCATAATGTCACATAACAAACATTTGAATACCTTGATCATATATTCTCTTAAAAAAACTAATAACCTGAATAATAATAAAACCTCAATGAAAACATAACTTCTTATAGATATTAACTATATCTAAATTCCATACAGGTTATAAAATGTATTCCATAAATATAAAATGAAATAAACTTCATAACATTATATTTAGATCACTATCTAATTTAATTTTTTCAAGTAAAATATAATTTTCATCATTAATTCCAATCATTTCTTTATCACATATTATTATTATTAAGTTAACATCAGAAGCATATAAAGGGTTACCTTTACATTATTCACTTATTCTCAAAAAATATAACTTTACCACTAAATCACTTTTCTTTTTCATTAGTAGAATTCAATATATGTTTCAAATTCTTAAATAAAAAATACATAACCTAAGCCTTATATGTTCTATGATTCTTATAACTAGAATATCATTGATAAAAAACTTTTACAACAAAATTATTCAATATCAATACATAAACACTTCAATCATACCACTTCATTTATAGTAGTAGCATGATCTTAGACTTATCTCATTGGCTTGTTGTGTTTTAAGTTACCTTGATGCTTGGGATATTGGTTTGAGTAATTCCACATCTATTTAATTTTGAAACATTAGATAGTAGGGGTTTATTTTTTTACCTTTCATTAAAGATTGGTATGGACCATTTCTCTACACTTGAATAAAACTTCAACTCATGTTAAGTAAGTACTTGTGTTTTTCTTTCAACAATTATTAAAAGTGGAATGTTTCGTCCCTTCTTTTCATTATCCCCATTTATTTTTAAATTTTTTTGATTCATCATTATATTCTCTTGATTTTATTTGAAAATATATAACTTATAGAGTTCTTTTTCTATCCTGATGTAATATGATACCATATCATCATATGATAAAAATGTTTGAGAGACTAGTGCCCTTTATAAGCTTTTATTAATCCCATTACGGTAATGATCAATCATACTTTCTAGATTACATGGGTAGTCACTATCATGCCTTTCAAATTTTCTAAAGTTTTCTTTATAATTAGAAACACTTTCCATTTCCTTCTATCGTAGATTGAGAAATTCCATTTCCATATCTGCTAATTTCTCACAAGAAAATTATTTCTCATATAATTTTACTTTAAAGGTTCTATATTTTATGTTTTCTATTTTATCAACCTCTTTAATATTATAGATCAATGAAATAATTTATATACATATTATTTCTAGTAAAAAACTACTAGAATAACCTTTTCACTTTTAATACATCCTAAATATTTTCAAGGAACTTAATACATTTTTCAGATACCAATGGATTTAAATTTGCATTAAAATATAGAGTCTTCTATCACATAAATCAATCCATCATAGGATTATCATTTTGTAAAACACTATGTTACTCCATTTTGGAAAGTTTATTTATCATAACCTAAGTAAGATTCTTTAATATAACCTTGAACTGATCAGTTCTAATGAAATTTGTATTGGATATCTTAGTAGAGAAATATCTAAATTTTCTAAGTATATTTATTCTTTTTCTTATGTTAGGAACCATTAATAAATAATGGATCACCATGAGATAGCACATAATCATTATGAATATTGAGGCATAAAATTAAAAACTATTTATTGGTATAAGTTCTCATTTACTATATGGTATTATTATAATTCTCAAGTTAGCAATGTTTAGTTAAAATCATGTTCCCAATGTTTCTATTAAACTTTCTCAGATACCAACATTAAAACCCGAACTCCTATAACCTAGAGCCAGTTTCTAATTTATTATACTGGTATAAGATATAAGGATCTCATCCTAAAGGAACAGTAATATTATTAGTCTTTAAGAACCATATACATAGATTATTCCCATATTACATTGGAAATATAAAAAACATAGAATAAAAAAAATTACCTCCTTGATATTATTCATAATACCATTTTTTATATCATAGTAAAAATAAAAAAACAAATGGGTGAGCTCATATTCTCTGTAAGAGTTATGTACAATAGAATATTTAAAGAATTAATAAGGAATAATTAATATTCCAAGGTAAATAACTTAAAACATGTGGCATTTAATTAATAAATTGATTATGAAATGAATATATGGATAATATTCAATGTAGTAATCGCATGGATAATAACAACAAATAAATTATTAATGAATGAAATAATTAATATTGGACATCATGATATCTCTACTATCAAGAACTTATTCCATGATAGTTTAATTTATGTGTAGGTATATACCAAAAACCCATTTCATTGGTCCAACATATTTGTCTCATAAGACTATCGATGCATTAAGGGTATATCTATAACCAAGACCCACATGTCACTACATGTCCCACATATTTCTTATATATTTAATGCTCAATTAAATTCATAATAAATATTCTTTTTTATAGAATATATTTATTGAGTATAGAATACAGATTTATCTAATTTCCCATAATCAATAAAATAAATTTCATATTAAAACACTATATGTATAAATGATATATGGTTAAAGAAATTTGAATAATTATGATATAAAATATTGGTATTAAAGATAAATTTAATTTTCAACAATCAAAATAAATTTAATGTTTCAATGGTAAGTTAATATCCAAAAATTAACCAGTATATGAGATACTACCATTAGAAAAGTACATTTTATAGTAAAATAAATTCTTTTAAAAAATATAAATGATATATTCACAATAAGGTTTCATAAATATTTTTAATTTACAAATATTTGAAATGTTATTTAATAATCTAAAGGGGTAAAATTTTTATAGAATTAGAAAATTCCATTAATAACGTATGTGTCTAAAGAAAACATTCATTGTAATTTTTAATAAAAAGTTATTAAAATGACCCTTTAGATGAAAAAGATAGAAATATTCCTCTAAAAAAATTTAAAAAATCATGGAAAATATTAAACATTTCTTTTTAAATCATTTGAGTGATGAAAATTACTTTTTCAAGATAATTTCAAGAAATATATACATATAATAAAAATATTCACTATAAAATGTAGAAATAATATTGTCTTTTCTTTGGAATGTTTCATTACTTGAATCAAGTGATGATGAGAGAATAATATTGATAAACTTATGTAAACTATATAAATATATCATTTATAGGAATATATAAGGTTTTTAATAAAGATATATTATAATATTTTTTTAATAAAAATAATAGAAATCCCAAAAAATGATATTGTAAAATAAATTCTCACCTCTTTGGTAAATTTAAATTCTAACACATTAAAAGTGTAAAACTAAATTAAAATTTTAATAATAATGAATAAATATATGTTAATGTTAAATACTTCAATGGGGTGGTATATTCCCCACATAAAAATATTGAGGTCAATAAAACCAAATATGTCTCATTAGAGTGGAAATTAAGTTGAAATCCTTTATCTTAGGTTGACTCATCACATACATTTCATATCATCCTAAATAAAAAAATTATTTGATTATTTAATGTTGTAATAATATTTTTAAATTTTATTTTTCATTTTATTTTTCTTCGCTATTTTATATTTAATTACATAATTAATTTTGTTCATGTCTGATATTTTGAGGATATTTGGTTCATAAGTTCACATTGTCTTCAATAGGGTGACTATGATAAAATAGGTCATAATTCCAACATAAAATTAATAATTATCAATAAATAATGATCATTTCTAGAAAAAACTATACTTTTAAAACCAGATATGAATGTTTTTTAGGAAAATTTAACAATGTTATAATCATGGGGACAATCGGTCATACGTACGCAAGAGTAACGTTTCCATTTTTCAATGATCATGGTGTAAAAAATTTAAGTGTTATTTTATATTTATAGAATTATAATTATATTATAAATAATATATTATTTCATTAAATAAACTTATATATAATCTATTTATTTTATGGTGAAAAACGAATCTCATCGCTTCATAGCGGTGGTAGTTCACATGTACACACAAACAACGTTATAATTTTTCAATGAATGGAAAGGTAATAAAATATAAGATATATTAATTTTATATAAAGATATATATTTATTTAATATCATGTATATATATATTAAATCCATCATTATAAGCATTTTTGTGAGGCGTTGATGGTAAAATGAATCATATCAGTTTGTAATGTGGTAGTCCACTGTACACACGAACAAAAGTTTTATTTCCCATTTCAAGGAATAGTAGATAGGTTATTACATTAAGATAATAAAATATAAATATCTTTAATATACTAGTTTTATTATTTATATATGTTTAAATATTATTTTATGGTGGTGGAGGAAGAAATAAAGCAATAACACATCGTTAAAAACTATATATCCTATTCGGAAAACCTATTTTGGTTTATAAGTAAGGCCTTCCTAGGATATTTTTATATCAAAATAGGGATTATTGATCATGTTAATGGATTTAAGAGAGTTATTTTATCATTACATTGCTGAAACAAAAAAAATATCATTTTTATAGGATAGGAGAGGGGTTCCCCTTTATATGTGAGGGAGGGACACACTTGTAATTTTTAAAAAGGATAAAATATATTAATGTATTAATCCAGAAAAAAGGTTCCAAAATGGATCATTACAAAATAATAGATGTTATAGGGTCTAAATATTTACATTAAATATAAATAATATAATTTTTTTGACATTTTAACCCTTATCTCTTCAGTTTAACCCTTAGTAAACCTGTTTTAGCCATAAATGTGGTAATATATTTTTTCAATTTTTATTATTCAATATGAAAAAAAATTTACCTTAATACTTAATATTAATTATTTTTATTCCAAACAAGGAATCCATTTTATCAAATTAAATTCATAAAAGTGGGAGAATTTAATATAAAGTTAAACCCATAAAAGGCAATGAAAAATGGTTTTTTAGAAAAATGTATTTTTAAGTATAAAAATGATTTTATGAAAAATTAAAGTATGAAGTACATTTAAAATACTATAAATGTATTATTGATTATATAATTGAAAAAAATTATCCTATTTTTAAAAAAATGGAACTTTGTAAATTCATGAAACAAAAATATGGTTTTCAATAAAAATCGGTATTTTTTATTATTCATTGAAAAATAAATCATTTCCATTAATCCAAAAAATAAACCCTATGCTAATTTTGATATGTGAACTTAAAAAATAAAGTTTAATTTATCAAATAAATTTTCTTGAATTGGAAGAAATTAAATATATTATTTTCTCACAAAATGAAAAAAACCATTTTTGAATATAATGTTTCCTTTAAATGACTTTAATAAAAATTTAGTTCTTATTTCCTAAGAAATAAGCAATAAATTTTTATGGAGTTTTCAATTTATATATATATATATATAATTTTGTTTAATATTTTTCATACCCTCTAAATCTGCTGTTATTTTATAATGGTTGTATTTAAGTAAAAACATTCCATTCTTCATTTAGAAATGGTGTTGTGTATTGTATGCACTATCAAATATAGTGTTATTTTAAAATCATGGGGTGTTATATTATCCCCCACACAACCTCACTATATTTCATGCAATCAATTTTAACTTGTTATCATTATTCAATGGTTTTACATTGGAAATATTCTTCACGGAAAACCCTCATTTTAAATAAGGTAAATAAAACTTCTTCTTAAAAAGAGGGAAAGAGAAATAAGGTCATTTGAAATAACTTAAAACTATGATTACATATTGTATAACATTAATTGTTAGAGAAAATATATACATGGAGGAGAAAACTAAAACCCAATGACTAATAAAGAGTGATAGAGAACATGGATAGAAGAAATTTAACAACCACAAAACCATAAATCTTTAATGGGTAAAAAGACCATCAATTAATTGAAAACGTTCAAAATAGAATATGATTTTTTCAAGATAATTTTACTGTAGTTTAGGAATTAATTTTATATATAGACTAAGAATATAAGGAAATATACTTTTATAATAAGTATAAATATTCATCCTTTCTACAAATGATGAGTATTCATGATGAATTTATTATGCCTAAAGCACTAAAATTAAATTTTAATGCATCATAAGATCCATAAAATAATAAAAATTTAATCCTTATTTATATAAATATTTAACAAAACCAAAATTCTTTTCACAAGTTATCCAATATAATACATTAATTTCTAAATCCTCAATAATAACACCTAAAGTTCAATTTTTTAATTATATAAATAGTTAACCATAGTACTCCAATAAAATATTTATGACCAAATTCAAATCCCAAAAATACAAACGTTTTCATCAAAAATTTATCCCCAGACAACATAAAGTTGCTCACAATGTCACTTACTAAACATGTGGATAACTTCATCATATATTCTCTTAAAACATACTAATAATCTGAATCATTGTAAAACCTTAATGAAAACATAAATTCTTATAAAAATTAACCTTATCCTTATTCTATACAGATTATCAAATATATTCCATAAATCAAAAAATTTAATTAATTTCATCACATTTCATTAAATCACTAACCATTTTCATGGTTTTGAATAATATACCATTTTTTCATAAATGGATATCATTCATTTATCCCAACAAAACATTATTAACTCAAAATAATTAACATATTAAAGTTTACATTAAACTCATTAGTGTATTCTCTATAAATATCAATAAACCGTTAAATCACATTTCTTTTTCATTGAGACCATTTAACATATTATCTAAAATCATTTAATAAAAACTACTTAATTGAAATCCGTAAATGTTTTGTGATTATTATAAGAAAAATATCATTTATAAAACACTTTTTCAACATAATTGTTTAATCCAAATAAAAAACACTTCAATAATTCCACATTGGATATAGTAATAGAATAATCTTGGACTTCTCCCCACGACCTATTACAGGGTATGTGACGATGAGACCATGAACAATGGTTTTAATAATATCACATCTCTTTATAGATAAAAAATTGTACAGTAGTGGTTTCTTTCTTTTACTTCCATTAAAGAGCCTTGAGGCGCCATTCTCTACAATTAAAACAAACTTTATCTGTCATGACCTGTCCTCGGGGCTCGTGCCGTGACTACCCCAAGCCCATCTTCTATAGGCCACAGGCTGGTGACTAGCACCAAATGCATAAATCTCGATAAAAAGTGAAGGGATTACCTTTATGAAACGTAAACACACACATCCAGAGTAAAAGAGAAAGAAAACACTTAGAAAATCAGTATAACAAGTGTGTTGAAAGTACAAAGGGGCCAGAATATAAGAACAACATGAAGGTACAAATACAACTGAAAGAAATTACAACTGAAAAAACAAACAGCTGAATGGTGAAATAGCTCCTGGTTCGTCCTCTAGGTTCCTACCTAAAGGGTTGGTACAGATGTCCTCCTCAGCACTCTGTGACTATCGGTCCGCTCTGTGTTCCGTCACACCGAGTGTCTACCTCCGGGTACCTTCCAGTCCTCGTACACTCTTCTTCGGTCAGCGATGTCTATCGTCTGCATCCTACACAACGAGGTCCGGGCATTGCCTGTGCAGGGGTGAGTATAACGATAATCAGTAGGGACCCCGAGACCCTAAAGGTCTCACCAAATCCAACAAGGATAAACCAAAAAAAAATATCTCATCATATAACCTTTACTTATGTATATGCCCATACATATACCTAGGTTATCAAGTAACCCATCTCAATCATGAGGCAAACACAAAAGTCATTGAATCATCTCAAACCAAGATTTTCATTCAATATGTGGTAAACACGGCTACTGGAGAACCCCGCCTCTATTGAGTACAGTGGTCATGTAGCGACTCTGAGGTGTTATTCACTAAACTTAGACTGCTGAGGTACTCCTCCTATGTTGAGTACCACAGGTCTGCCACCCCAACACAGTAGTGCTCCCCGCCATGGGTCTACCGCCCCAATACAGTAGCGCTCCCCCTAATAGCCTACAGAGGTACTCCTCCTATTGAGTATCGTGGGTCTTCCTCCCCAACACATTAGCACTCCCCTCCATGGTTCATCCTCCCCTACATAGTAGCGCTCCCCAATGGGCTAGTGAAGTCACTCTAAAACGAATCGGACAAGCAATCATCAGGTCTCAGCCAACTACTAGGTCATTGTACTCCGTACGCTTGTCTCCATGAGGGTCCGCTCCACAAGCTACTATTCGAGACTTTAAAGTGTCATGTAATCTCATGTGGATGTATCTCAAAGGACCACCTTATCATTGGGGTCTCAACGCAATAGATGGCATGTCAATCGGACGCCCATTCTGTGAGTTATTTGCATTTCCGTTCGAGGGGCCCTGTTGGATTTTGGGTAAAATCCAACCTATCCATGCACAAACCACAACCAAATCCTATGTTGAGTATCCCAAAAGAACTGTCTCAACAAGATGAATCCAACATAGTCAATGACACATCAATCAGATTTCCATTCCTTAAGTTATAAGTGTTTTCGCTCTGAGGGCCCGGTTGGTTTTTGGTTCTAACCAACCCGGTCATACAAAAACTTTGCCTAAACCTTGAGTGTAATATACCAAAAGGACAGTCTTGATCCGTGGAATCCTACGCAACTGACGTTGCATCGATCATAGGTCTTTAGCTTAATATTTGAGCATTTAAATAAATCTAGTCCGAAAATAGGGGGTCTGGGCCCGGTCCGACCCGGCCCAACCCACCCTGGGTCGGCCTGAACCGGGTCGACCCGACTCGTGTCTGGGTCCGACCCGGTTGGGTGTAGCCTACCTAGAAAGCGCGGATTAATGATGCGCTGGTTCCCATCCGGAACAGCTTTTCCATTCCGGTTTTTCACACCGTCGCGGCTGAGTCGCGACAGTCTGCTGCGGCGGCGTGCCGGCAGCGCCTTCCGCAGACCACCGGATGTGCTCCGATGGCCTGATTCGCCCACCATCTGCGCCTCTGGCTCTCCTAGGACCTTCTTTTCACTGTGAAGGATACAAATCACTGTTTTTGTCTCGTTTCTTCATCGCTCGTAAATCCGCGCATACACGAAAAACCAGAGGAGGGTCATCAGGCCATGTTCGTTCAGCTCGCACCCTCCGCGTTAGGCGTTATCAATTGGCCATAGATATTCTTGGTTTCACGTAGAACGAATAACAATTTTATTCAGATAAAATTGAAACAATCCAACCTATAATTCCACCACATATAACTATTCCCATCCCCCAAAAGAAAACATATGCGGATCAACTTGATAATGAGTTGATCCACGTTCTTTGTTTTAGAAGGGAAGAACATGGGAATATAATCATATTCAAATTAAACACCTACCTCAATTTATGATTCATGGTGGTCGGTGTCACGGAAGATGGAGTCGCGTAAAATGGATTTGTTGATGATGTCGGAGTGCGTCTGAGGAGGAAACAGCAACTCTTCACTTGTTGCAGAGATGAAAAAGGAAGTGTTTCATCGATCTTCGTGGAATTAGCATTCTTCTTTGATGAGGCGTCATTATTCGTGGAAGGGTGGTGTTATTTAACGAAGAAGGAAATCTCTTCTTCATTCACAAGATCGCTCTCTCAAAAATTTCCCCCAGCACAACATGTGCCAACCAAATTAAAATAAGGCTTCCCCTTATTTTAATAAACTTTCCAAGCATTCAAAATTCAAATCACTTAATTAATTAATTGAAGAGGACTTAATTTATTAATTAAAGTGTTGGAATAATTAATAGAGAGGGGAAGGTGATAAGATTTCATAAATAAGGGGGGTTGAATAATTAAACAAGGGGGTTTACAATTAAATGAAGGGGGGTTTAAAGAGGGTTAAGGGTAATGAAAGGTTGGGGCTCGTGTGGGCCCTACCTCTCAAATATCAACACATGGAAAGTTAGTTAGATGTGGGCCCCACCAATAACTTCCCATGGGAACAATTTAACTTCCAAAGATATATAAAATTGTCCCAACAATTTTATTTATCTTTATAATTAAACCACAATTTAAAACTTCAATCCCGCATAAAACACAACTAAAGTAAAGGTCCCCTTAATAATAATCGGTGCTACATGTTCATCGGTGCCCTTATATTTCAATTTTGAGAAATGGTTAAAAATATAGAAAAACCCACACGTACGTTTACTAAACGTACCCGAACAAAACTTCAGAAATTGATTCCGGGCAAACCGGGTCTCGGAATCAGGCACCGTCAGAAGTCACAGACTGGTAAAATTCTAAAGAATTTAAGAAAAAATGTTCCGTTAAATTTCTGGGTCTTTAAATTATCTCCCATTTAAGTACCTAGGTGTTTCATTCCACAATTATCAAAAGTGGGAAGTTCATTTCTTCCATTCATTTCATCCACCCCATTTCTTTTACCTTTTTACTCAGTTTTCCTTTTCTTCTCTTGATTTCCTTTAAAAATATATGACTTAAAGAAATATTAATATAGTATTATGGTACTTGAAACCATATCATCATATTATAAAAACATTTGAGATATGATTTCCCCTTAGAGGCTTGTCTTTGGAACACAAAAACAAATTATCAATAATAATTTATAGATTATGTTTGTAGTCCATTATATTCCTTGATAATATTTTACATTTTTTCTCCTACACACCAACACTTTCTTATTCCTTCTATATTAGGTTGAATAATTTCCATTCTATATCATTTCATTTCTTATGAAGAAGTCATTTCTTAAATAATATCACTTGAAAGGTTCTCTATTATATACTTTCTATTTAATCATGATATTTAGTGTTCTAGATCAATGACCCCCCTTAGTCTGAATCTCATTTAAAATAATAAACTTCTAGAATAACCATTTCACTTTCATTACATCCCAATGTTTGGAATATATTTTCAAGGGACTTTATTTATTATCTTAATACCAATGTATTAACAGTTTCATTAAAATTTATAGTCTTCTATCATATGAACAAATCCAAAATAAGATAATCATGTGGTGGAAAAATAGGTTTATCTATTATTTAAAGATTATTCATTATAACCTATGTAATATTACCTAATATAGCCATGATTTTCTTGGTCCTAGTACCAGAAGTATTGGTTTTCTTAGAAGGGAAATATCTATATTTGTTGTGGGTGTTGATTCACTTGCTTACATTAAACACCATAACTTAATAGTGGAACAGACTAAGTCAGCTCATAATAATCATTCAAATTGAGAAATAAAATATAAATCTCTATCACTGTAAAAAAAATTCAATACAATATGGTATTATTATAATTTTATTGTTATTTATGTTTATTTAAAATAATGTTCTCAAGGTTTCTATTAACTTTTTTTGATACCAAATATAACACCCCAACTCTAGTAACAAATAGTTTCTTTCTACTTTATTACATTATTATAACATACAAAGGATCTTATATTGAATGATTAGTCAATTTAATAGTCTTTTATAACCAAATACAGACATTATTTCTATAATAAATTAGAAAGATAAACTATATAGAATAAAAAAATATTTAATCCATGATATTATTCATAATATCATTCTCCATATCCTAGGGAAAGGAAAACAAATAAATTGAGAGATCAAATTCTCAATAAGAGTTATGTATAGTAGAATCTATCATGAATTAATAAGTCATAATCAATATGGCTTGGTAAATAACTAAAAATGCAAGTTATTTATTATCAACATAGGCACGAAATGCATTTGTAGATAATATCAAATGTAGTAATCTCATGGATAATGAAAATAAATCAATTATTAATAAAGTAAATTCTAAATATTGTATTTTATGATATTAAGCATCATGATATCTATATGATAAATACCTTTATCCAAGATATTTTAATCAATAGTTTGGTCTACACCAAAACCCCATTTAATTTGGCTAACTGATTCATCTCTTGAAAAAATCAATACCTCGAGAAACTATCTATAACTGGTTATCACCCATAAATACATGTCAAATTCATTTATCATATATTAAATAATCAATTGAATATATAAAAATATATTCCTTATCAATATTGAGTAAATAATATGGATTTATCATGTTTTCCAAAATTAATCAATTAACTTTCATTGTAAAACATTATACGTAGAAATGATATATGGTTTATGAAATAATAATATCCATGATAAATAATATATATATTTAATTGAAAATTAATTTAGAAATATCTCTTGAAATTGAAATTTCTTAAGGAAAGTTAATGTTCAAAAATTAATCAAGAGACGAGAGATGACCCTCATGAAATTAGATTTTAAAGAAAACAAGTTCTTTTAAAGAATAAAACTGAACCATTTTAAAATATGTTTTCATAAATATTTTCCATTATAAAAACATTGAAATCATTTGGAATAATATGAAGGGGTAAAATAATTATGGTTTCAGGAAAGTTCATTAATGCTATATACGTTAAAAGGAAAACATTCCTTTTGATTTTTTTAATGGTTGAAAATGAACAATTTAGGGAAAACATTATTAATATTTATTTAAAACCATTACAAATTCAATTATAAAATTAAAATTTCTTTTATAAATCATTTGACTGATATAAATTAATTTTTTAAAATAATTCATAAAAATATGCAGATTGAAGAAAAATATACCCTATTAGAAAGATAAAAGATATCAAATTTTCTTTTAAATGTTGCTTTGATTAATTTAGGTGAAAAAAGAGGAAAATTTGGATAAAAATATTAGAACTATTTATTTATGCATAGGTTAAGAAAATATATGATTTTTTATAAGGATATATTCTAAATTCCTTTAATGAAAATAATAAATATCCCAAATAAATGATATTGGAAAATAAATTATAACCTCTTTGATAATTATCAAATTATAACCCCTTTAAAGAGTAAACATAAAATGAAACTTTAATAATAATGAATAAATATATATTAATTTTAAATACTTAAAATTTGTAGTATATACACCACATAAAATTAAACAATTTCATAATACCGAATATGTCTCAATGGAGTAGAAATTAAGACAAAATCTCTTACCTTAAATGAGGATCATCAAATACATTCTGTATCATCCCTGATAATGAAATTATGTTATTTATTTAATTTTATAATACAAGTTTTCATTTTCTTTATTAATTTTATTCTATTTTATACCATGTAATATTTTATTACTAAATCAATTATGTTATCTTTGGATGTTTTGAAGATATTCGATTCATATGTCCAAAATGACTTCGGTAGGTTGACTATGGTAAAGGGGGTCATCATTACATCATATATATAATAATAATCATGAAATAATTATAATTTATAAACATTAATTATACTATTAAAACCCACTATGAAATATGGTTATGAAAAATGAACTATGTTACAATCATGGAGACGGTAGTTTGCGTGTACATAAGAGTAACATTTCAATTTTTTAACAACCATGATGGAAAGAAAGTGAGTATTTTTTATCTTTATAAAATATTAATTATGTCATAAATACCATATTATTTCATTAAATTAACTAATATATACGATCCATGTGATGTGGTGTTGATCAATGACTCACATCACTTAATAGAGGTGGTAGTCCACACAAACACACGAACGATGTTATCATTTTTCAATGAATTAATATATAAGAAAATATAAGATATAATTATTTTTCCATAATTATATATATATATCATGAATATCATATATATATATATATAAATTATAAATCCATCATTTTAACTAGCCATTAGATATTCATAATTAAAAATAAATTATATCGGTTCATGTGGCGGTAGTCCACCATACATAGGAATGATGGTTATGTCTTTAATTTAATTGAATTAGAGATAGATATAGGTTATAAAATTAACATAAAAAATTGTAATTATAAGAAATATAATTATTTTGTTATTTCAACATTTTTTAGTAATATTTTAATGTGGTGAAGGAAGAAGAAAAATGAAAACGTATGGTTAAGAACTATATCTCTTCTTCATACAACCTCTTTAGGATTATAACTAAAGACTTCATAGGATGGTTTTATGATCAAACTAGAGACTCTAGGTCATGGTTATTAATGTGATAAATTTATTTGGTTATTTATTTTCCCTACCAAAAGGATCATTAATTTTTTGGGAGGAGAGGGGAGGGGGTGTCCGTTTATAAGTGGGGGAGAGGACAAACTTGGAATTCATAAAAGGAATAAAATATATTAATTTCTTATTCAATAAAAATGGTTCTAAAATGGACCATTTACAAATAGTATATGCTATAGGGTTTAAATATGGCCATTAAATAGTAATTATAAATGTTTTTAGGTCATTTTAACCATTATATATTTAGTTTAACACCCCAAAAAACCTTTTTTACCCATTAACATGGTAACAGATATTTTCTGTTTTTAGTATTGATTATGACCAAAAAAAAGTTCAACTTATTACAGAATATTAATTATTATAATGAAAAAACCATAACCCTTTTTATCATATTGAATTAATATAAGTTACAAAGTCTAATTTAATGTTAAACCCATAAAACATGATGCCAAACGATTTTTCAGAATACAATATTTAATATATTAACGATATAATTGAACAATGTTTTTAAAGAAGTTTAAATAATGAAACTGCTTAAATTCCTGAAACAAAAATAAAATTTTCAAAAAAATTAATATTTTTATCTATTAGTTGAAAAATAAAACATTTTAGAGAAAGCCCAAATATTTACCCTAAGATAATTTTTATATGTTAAATTCATTAAATAATTTTATTTTATGGAAAAAATTTAAAAAATAGTGAAAAATAATTATATTATTTTCTCACAAAAAGAAATAAAAAACATTATTAAGGAAAATTTATTTTTTTGAAAACTAAATTAACTAAAAAATTGACTTATTATTTTCTAATAATTAATTTGTACATTATTATTTAATATGTATTTTATATATATTTCATAAGTTTCTAATTCATGCCTTTCAATTCAACGACTATGTTATAAATGAAATATTTAAATAATAATATTATATGGTTTTTCTAGGCTAGGGGTTTCATGTTTTATAATCTATTTTAAATAGTTATATTTTAAAATATAGGTTTGTTATAATTTTTTGGATTACACTTCATAAAATGTTCTCCCACTTCTGAAATCATGTTTTGGAATGTTGATATTTTTTGTTCTTCTTCAACCAACATCTACTATATATTTTTAAATTCTTTCTCATTCACCTTATTCTTTTATTTAATATTTATGTATATTTTTTCCTCCATTAATTAACATTTTCATATCATCGATAAATTTTAACAACTTTAATTTTCTTTATATTTCACTCTAATTGTCTGCTGAAAGATATTTTTTATTTAACTTCTTATTCTAATTCTCTGCTTTAACAAAATTATAGAAAAAAAAATTTAAATTAACTTATAATTATAAACTCCTTATAAGTTTCCTTTACTTATTATTTAAATTTTTTTCTTTAATATCTAATAAAACTCATATTATCAATCTTTGTAATAAGCAACTTCTAAATATCATCATCATTAGAATCTTCAATTTCAACTTCTTTATCTTCATATTTTTAATATATAGACCAAATGAATCTATTTTTATATTTATAGAAGTGATTGTCCTTTCCTTATGAAATGGACTTTAATTTTTTTTGTATTATTCCTCATATATATTATTTTCATACCATCTTATTCATCACCAAATTAATCTTTCTATTTCTTTGGATTGTTTCCTATGAAATGTCTAATGGATCCATAGTTAACGTAATTTAATGGAAAATTTCATTTATAAATTCTTATTTCCCTTTTCTCCATTATGAAAAGAAATACATTAATTCATAAAACATTTTACTCATCTCATCCTTAGTGGATAATTCATTAACTTCTAAAGTAACAACTAGATATTTTTTGAAATACTTTTTTCAAATTAATCTAATATTTTAGATATTTTACATTTCACAAAAAACTAAATATATATTTTGTTATATGAAATCAAAAATTTAAACTTGTTCTAAAAAACAGAAATTTATGTTTATGTTATACACAACACTGATTTTTATTAAGTTACACGCAATAGTAAGTTTATCTTTAGTTATATGAAACACTGATTTTAAATGAAACATGAAATATAATTAAACTATTATTATCTAATTTGATAATTGTCACCTATACATTGGAACAATTTTAATTAATATTATTAATTAAATTATGAAAATATTATTTACACATGTAAAAAAGATGAATTCTTTGGTGAACAATTAACAGGATATAAAAATAAAACCATTTTAAAAATATTGGAAAACATTTGATAGAAAATTATTAAACACGTTTTGATGAAATATTTGAATTAAATATATATATTATATTAAATCAAAAATTTTACATTAATATTATGTGGTTTATAGATCGGAGATAAGAATAAATATATTTTTAGGCATAAAAGATATATTTTTCGAAAAGGTCATTTTATAACCATTTAATGAAGTGCTCATTTTAAAAATAATTTTTTTTAATTTTGAAAATTGTATTTTTAAAATTAATCTTTATTTTTTAAATTGTTGCAACAAAATTATCTTAGGGATTATTTTTTATTATTATGAGATTTTTCATTTTTTCTTAATAGTGGAAAGTACTGAATTTTAATTAAAAACTGACATTTTGTATAATTTATTTATAGATTAAAATTATATTTGAATTTATTTTAAATTATAATTAGTTTCATTATATATTAATAAACCAAATTTATGTCAATGTAATTAATTTAACATTGAAATTTGATATAAAAAATTTCAAATTTAAAAAAATTTCACTTTAAAAACTCATTGTTTCGTCCTATATATGGGATTAATTTTAAATTTAAATTTTTCACTTATGTGAATTCAATTTGGAAAAATGGATATAATTATTTGGAATAATCAAAATATTTGTATTATAATAAGTTCAACTTAATTTGTTACCATAATAATTATTGAAAACAATCAGAATTAATTAACGTGATTAAGGATAAAACGGGGTTTTGCACATTACAAGTGTTTTTATTAAAATTAATTTTACACACATAATGTATTTTTATTTAATGAATTTTAATTAATATTTAGAATAATTATATATATATATTATCTAATAAATCTCATTTTATTTTTATTCTAAAAGTATAAATAACCTAGGAAAATAGAAAGGTACGAGTTACATTAGTAAAAACTATAAAGATAAAATTGAGTTAACATAAATAATTACAAAAAAAAGATAAAATAATTTATTTTCCTATGGAGTAAGTTTTTATTGTCTATAATTTCCCTCCATTACTTTATTTTTTAAATTTTTGATGCACATGGACTCCACATGACAAGGGGGTCATCAACCGCAAGCCTTCTCCGCAACTCTGCCCCGTCGATGGGGACTAACACCCTGAACCGCAATCACCCTTACCCTTCCCTTTACCCGATTCAAGCATAAGCAGGTCTAGTTACACCCAAGGGGTGTAAGTAGTGTGTGAGCCTAAGCCCAATAGGATACCACCAGATGATTCCAAAGATCATGCAATACAATGTGAACAAAACAAGAAATTTTAATACACAACGTGAATCAGTGTTAAAATTCAAAAAATGCAACTTTCAAATGAAAACAGTTTTCAATCCAAGAATTTGAGAATGTTATCACATTAGATATACATGTGAGATACTTTAAATTACTTCCAAAAACAACCCACAACAAGGTTAAATACCACAAATTCAATGAGCATCAAAATCGGGAACACCCCAGAGCACTAGGTTGTCTCGGGCCCTATGTACCTTGAACCTCAGTGTAGAGTAACCATAGAAAAATCCGTTCTCGTGCATGACCCACTAGTAGGGAACATACCCATAACCTAGTGGTCCCCAATCATCATCCACGTAGTTTAGTTAGAGTTCTTTTTATCCAAATGCTAAGTGGAACAGGGACAAAACCCATCTGATCCACTAGTCGTACTAGTACAAATCCGCCCCACCTAGGTACCTGGGTTTCCCCTTTTATGCTCAAACAATTTCAAAAAACAACACACATAATTTCGCATATAAAATATCATTACTGGTCACAAACAAATAGTACATTAGCTAAACACATTTTATACCATTTAAAACACACAATAAAATAATTTTATTTTCAATAAAACAACCTCTCAAAACACCACATTGTTTTGCATCCAAAGCTCTTAAAGATATCCACTTTTCACACTATGTGAACACTTGTAAGTCATTAAAACAAAATTTCAGTTCAATACCATTTAATGAATCCAACAATTCAGTTATGGGGCAGCCCAATGTCAACAAAGAAGTTATATCTTTTAAAAACCGCCATTTTCACACAAACATGGCACTTAAAGCCCATTTGCTTCCGAAACACCATTTAAACAAACTTTCACAGGAACAACAACAAATAATAAACATTAAAAACATGATTTTTAGTCCTAATACAGTTCAATAAAATCAACTAAGTAATTATAGGTCAGCCCAAAATGAACCAATAAATTATTTGAATGAAAAACCCCCAATTTCACCAAAAATTGGAACTTAAAATTCATTTGCATTATAAATGCAACTAAACCCAATTTTTACAGAAACATTCAAATGAAATAAACAGTAGGGTACCATGAACACAGAAAGTTAATTCACAAAAATTTCACACACAATGGAATCACCTACCAAAGTAACAAAAACCCTTGAATCTCCATGCGAAAATCAAATCGCACCCCCGCTGCACCAAGAGAGACCTAGATCAAACCTAAAACCACAAAAATTGTCCAATAAAGCTCAATGTTAAACCCTAGGTTCTAAAAAATAGTTTATGGAAATTATTAAACTCAATGATAACCAAATAAACCCTATGAACAATGAATGAAACCCAAAGTGGTTTGGAAGAGGAAAGAAAAGAGCTCATTTACTTGAAGTATCATGAAGTAATCACTAAAAAACACCAGTAGATGAAATTTAAAAGATCCAAAATTTAGGTTTCGTTTGAACAAGATATATTAGGTAAATTAGGAACTGTAATGGAGGAAATATCTTGAGAATTGTGAGAGTAATGAATGAAAGACTTTACCTATTCAAATATAATATATTTGAGGAAGCTTGTGAAGTTCGGCACCAAATAGTGATTAACCAGAGCTCCAAAGAGGGGGGAGAGAGCTCAGACGTGTGGCTGGATTAATTGGGCTTGGGTGAGACTTGGAATCATCGATAAAGCCCAAATATTGAATTAGTTATAACATAATCAAAATTTCTTTTTAAAACAGGAATTGTGATTTCTGGCAGGTCCAACCCCTTAGATGAAAACCCAAATAAACCCTGGTTATGGATTTCTAAAAGCTCCAAATTACCTTGGTGGTGTTAATAGGATAGGGGAGGTCAAGTAGGAATTTGAATGGATGAAAAATTTTGAAAAATGAAAAATTTATAAACGATACAAAATTTATTTTTTTAATCTAAATTTGGGCTCACGGTTTGGCCCAATTCATGAATACTCATCTATTCCTCCCTAAATCCTACGGAAACCCCCAAAACAAAGAAAGGATGTAAATTAAATGAAAAATACCTTTAAAATATGTCTTGTATGTGACATTAACCGATGTCCTTCATTCTTCCATTACCAACATTAATGTTTGAAATAATGATAGACTTAATATTTTTATATTAAATATATAATATGTATGATGTATTTATGCTTATTTAATTATTATATACCACATTCCTTCATTATTTATATTTTGTGGGAATATGAAAACTTTGTTTGTGGACGTGTCGACTGCCACCTCCTCAAAGTGATGTGATTCGTTCACACTTTACATGGAATGTACTAAGTATGGGTTTAAAAATATATTTGATATATATTTAATAATAATTCTACTTGAATTATAATATATATAAATATATATTATTTAATTTTATTTCTTTTGAAATACGATAAGAAAATGGAAACATTGTTCATGCGTATGTAAGGGATACCATCTTCATTAATGGTGTATTTCATTTCCTATTTATATATATTATAGATTATTATAGGTAACTATTTTATGGATTTATGTTATATTTATATAATGGTTTACATTGTGTAAATTATTATATCATTTTCAATTAAATAATACCAAAAATAAAAAGTCAAAACATATATGAAAAAAAGTGGTTATTACACAAAACGTAACATTAACATGAAATTGTTAATAAACAGGTAATATAAAGTCATAATAGAATCATATATGGTATTATATATAATAATATTTTCTATTTAAGATTTATAATAAACTCATATTTATTATATAGCAGGTTTGAATGTGTACAAATAATGTCAAGAGTTAATATAAAATAATTTCATCTCGCTTTTTATATCTGTGAGATACATGCCATATTCACTACTCATTTCATGTATGTGGTCTATATATAGACCTATGAGATGTTATATAATGAATTAAATTTATTTCATGATATTAAAAGTTTCAATTTATTTTATTCTATCATAGGTATCATGATTCAAAATGTACTCAGTAGTAAGGGGATTTCTAGTCTTACTTTTATTTTTACAAGAGTAATGTCATATTAACCACTCATTTATTTTGTGTGATGTTCATACTACCCATGATTATATTCTAAAATTTTTATCCTTAAATTTATATTTATTTACATGTCCATTTTTTTACCTATCATTCATTGGAATCACAGTTCAAAAGTTACCAAATTTGTATGGTAATTTTCTCTCAGTTTTCCTTCTTTAAGACACATGTTATGTTATACACCTATATTATTTTAAAAGGATTATATATTTCTATATGACATGTTATATAATTAATATCCTTATTTTAATTATATTTTATGATTTATGTAATGTTATAATTTCATTATAATTATATGTTACCACAATGTATTTCTACAATATCATCATTTATCATCATTGTTTATGATTATGCTTCCATTAATGAAATATTATGATTCATCTCCCAATAATTTCCATATATTTTATTCTCCTATGTCAATTCTTGATATATTCATGTAACAGTGCCATTTTCTACTGTCTGTTACTTAATATGATTAATAAATAATTTAATAAAATCCTACATTATTTCCCTCTTCAATCGAAAATCAGTTTTCTCACAAAAACCACTTTTTCTGAATATGTTTTCAAAAAATGTTTTAAAATGATATCTTAAGATAATTATCATGGAAAATTATTTTAAAAATTATTTCTGTTTTAATAAGTTGTTAAAATGTTTTTCAAATATTCCTTTATAAGTTTTCAAAGTTATTTTAAAAGAAAAAGGTATTTAAAATGTTTTCTGTTTTAAAAATATTCTTCTTAATGTAGAAATTGTATTTTCCTAAAAAGTGTTTTAAATTATTTCTAAATATTTATTCAAAAAATTTCAATGATTTTTTATAATAAAATTATTTTAATGAAAAAAAAAATTATGTTTTAAAATTAGTGATTTTCAATGAAAGGTTGTTTTCTCTAAGAACTACTCCAAGTGATATTTCAAAATCCTTATCCATCTGAGATGGAATCCTTTGATATAGTTTATGATTTAATATGGATATGGTACAGGAATACCACTCATGTTCTTTCTCTGAATGTTTTAGGATTTTATAGCATGATGTTTATGGAACCCATTCCTTTTCCATGTGTGAATCATGTTTCAAAGATATTGTTATCAACCCGATTTATTTTACATAGGCTAATAAAATTTAAAATAGAATAACATGAACCCATTTATTTTCCATGGGTTAGTCAATTTATGAAATAATAATTGTTTTTTCTAAGATTTTATAGTGATATTAAATGTTTTTTACCTTATTCATAGTGTATTTAGTGGAAATTTCTTATACGATGGGGTGGTCGAGATAGCGTTGGGTAAGCATGTTACAGTTTAACATGGGGTGGACTAGGTAGCATAGGGTAATCTCATTACAGATTCACATAGTGTCACCTAGATAGTTCTATATCGTCCTATTATAGCTTAAATTATGGGTGAGACCTTTGTCTCCCTCTAATTCATTTAAGAAATATTTGTATCTCGTGAGAAAATGATGTGAAACAAGTCGCCGAGCTTGTTCCATTATGGAATGAATATATAACCTAATACCTTATGCGAAGAAGGTGTAACCTAATATACTGTGGGCAGAATGTGTAATCTGATCCATTATAAGGGATGTATTATGACTGGTGATGGTGGTCTGTCACACCCAATAGGTTTATCCCACATGAAGTTCCCTAATAAGTTTTGGAAATGATCTTTAACTAATAGGGAATGATTTTATACATTTATGTGTCAGCCAAAAAATCTATTCCTTATTCCTATATTACATCTTCATGTATTATGATCTTTATTACCTTATGTTTCATTTCTTATATACTACCAATCATTATTCCATGACTCTTTATTGTGATCTTTGATATATAAGGTATGATCTTCTAATGTTATAACCATGCTCTCATACCCCTATGCTCATGTTATGCTTACATGTCTCCCATGGTTACCCATACTTATCATATGAGATCATCCCTTTCATATGTTTCCTTTCCCAAGGTTATAAATAAAGGATTCAAGTAATATTTCTAAAGGTGATGAACTTTAAGTGAGATTTTTAATATTTTTCACCAAGATAGAATATTATGTTTTGACTCTCCAAATACAATAAACAATTACAGTATTTAGGCATGTACTTTTAAAATGTGATGAATATTCATCTAAAATGATGTAATTTCTATGTATGTTAATCCTATGTTTCTATATTTCCTTAGTAAAATTAATATAATTTTCGTTCTTAGTGGCTTTGAGTGATATTTCTTGATCATTATTTTCTTATTTCTTCATATATTTTTATCCTCTCCTTTTATATGTGATGAGAATACTATATAGATCCTATAGAGAGACATTTTTAGGATATATATCTTCTATTTATGATACCTTAGACTAAAATTTATCAATAATAATTCTTATAATCATTTCACCAATAGTTATACATTTTATTTTCTCATAGAAAAAAATTTATGATGCTTACAATTTTTTAGACTCTTGGAAATAAATCATTGGTTGTTTCATCATTTCCCATTTTTTTATCTTCATACATTAATATAAAAATATGAAACTTAGATTTATTCAATTTTATATTTCCTTCATAATGTTTTTTTAACTCTTCCTATATTCCTTTAGTGGTTCTAATTCCTTTATCCCTTAGAAATTTACTTTTACATAGAGTGGAATGCATAGAATTTTTGGCTCACCTGTCATTCCCTAGATTCTTCTTATTTGTAGTTGTTAAGGCAGAACCCATAGTATAAGGATTAAAACCATATGTAAAAGCTTCAATAACTTCATATCCAACTAATAAAATAAATGGTATCATTTTATATTTCACAATATGATAGTTCTTCCTATCAAAGATAGGAATACCCTTAGGATTAAAAATGTTTTGAACATCTATTATGGTCTTCTCCTTCTTTGAACTTCAACCACCCAAGAGTAAATGGGGGAACCATGGCTCTAATACCAATTTAAAAGACCCATAATGATCTATCTGACCACTGACAGGGGTGATTCAGTGGTTTTCCATTTTTTTATAAAAAAAATCTATGATTAGATAGAATTGAATCTGCTGAAAAAAACACACAAGAACACCCATATAAGAATAATAATTTACATTTTTTACTAATAAATAATATTATTTAGTCCTTGGTATAGTTTTTAAATAATATATTACCAAAAATATAGTAGAAAACAATCATCTATGGTTTACATCATATGGGTAATATCCATCACTTGCATAGCATAGTCTATTGACATTACATCTTCTCCTTACATAGATAATATGATAAAAAAAGTTTTGAAATATAAAAATAAAATTTCACCAACATTATTCAATACATTATCACTATGATATAAATATTATTCACAATTTACTTACTACATGTTATTTTTCTTCCCCTTTTATTTCTTTCTTAATAGGAAGCACAAAATTGTCATACATACTGCTTTGTTCAAACATGCCCATCTAATATATTCTCTATATGGTAACCTCATTTTGGTACCCTCTTATGGATACCCTATTCTTATACTCACAAATTTATTTAATAAACTCAATTTGGTTCTTTTCTATTATCACTTTCTCTAATACCCTCTACCTCATGTCACTATATTTGGTGATTTGATTAAAGATCACCCAAGCCTAATAGTTAGCACCTTGATTCATTAATAAGTCTCACAAAAATAACAACTTAATCAACCACAAATAAGTGAATCTTCTACCCTTTATATAGGTAATGTTTCTCTAAAAATATATTTAAGAATGAAATAATAAATTCAAAAATTCAGATTAAAATTGAATATACTTCTTAAAACTTTCTTTGTTTGACCACCTTCAACCCATTGAGTAAATTGGAGTCAAAAAAATTCAAAAAAACTTGATACCAGAATTCTTATAAATTTCTAAAATATTATATTATTTTAAGATATTCCTTTCATGAATTTGGTGGTTTTTAATGATCGTATTAGGGTCATCACATGTATGACTTGACAAGAAATTGTAAAGGTTATCAAAACATTAACCAGTAAAACTTCACTTTAATTTCTCTTATTAGTATTGTTATATAACTTATACCTATATATGAGTATTATTTAACTTTATTCCTTACATCAAATAGACTCAAATAAATTTTTCTTCAAGTGGTATTTTCATGATTTCCTTTTCTGAATTTCTTTGAGTTACTCTATTTGGTGGGCTTTTTTTTTGAAGACTTCACTTGAAAGAACATATTGAATGCCTTCAAAAACATCCATCATCAAGTTAACTCTATTTGTAATAATTTTTATCAAATAATATGTCTATTTGGATCACAGACATTATTTTATATCATGATATTACAAATTTCATCCTTCTTTCTCTATGTTTGATATAAATTTTCCCTATCATCTCATTCTGCTAAACATAGTCTAGTAACTATATCTACAAAATAGTTCATTTTAACTTTCACTAACTTATTCCTTAAAACACCTAACCTATAATAATGAATATATATTTGAAAATTTTTGTTTGGTACATTAAATAATAATAAATAATCACCTAATTTTTCCTTTTTTGAACATATCTATTCAATGGAACTATTAATATAGTCAGAAAAATATATGGTTTCATCCTCTTCCTGTTCACCATAGTATATTCAACACAATATGATTTCCTTTGTAAGGAAGTCTTATAATTTGTTAATTAATTTATATACTGAATAAAAATACAAAACAATAAACAATTATACTTTTGACCATTTTCTTCCTTAGATCAATAACAACTCAAAACCTCTTGGTATCAACATAATTAATACATTCTTACTCTTAGTATATGTTTTAACTTCCTATGAATGTTTAACACATTTATTATTATGATTTTTCTTTCATTCTCTTCATTCTCATACTTACACCTTTAATTCATGGAAAATTTACTATGTTGTACCCAATTTTACCATATATAAAACATTTCAATGAGATTTTACCTTTATACTCACCTTATCTTCTTTAAATTTTATTAGAGATAAAATTCATCACTATTTTATATTCCCCGTCCTTATCTCTATAATTATTCAATTAAATAGGTTGATTAACTAACACTAATAAGATTTTAATTTTTCTCATAGGTTTAAATTCAATATCCTTCTAGATATTAAATATAAATGTTTTATCTCTCCTTATATAATATATAACAAATATATTATGTAATTCATTAAGACATAAATTTTCTATTTCCTTTAATGTAAAAACATTAGAATCAAATATATTTAGGATGTTTCACATTAATTGCATAATGATTATAGAATATTTCAAAGTATCTCAAAAACATTTTATTTTTTGGATTATCTCATTCATTCTTTTGAAGTAATCATTAATAATTTCATTTTCAACCATCCTCATATATTCAAAAATAATTCTCTATTTCTATAGCACTACTTTCTTAACTTTTACATTATCTTGAAATATGCTATCAATTTTGTGCCATGTCTCCTTATTAGTTTAGAAACCAATCAAATACATACGTGAATTGTCTAATAAGGAAATGACAAGAGAATTTATTAAATTTCCATCAACCTATATTTTTCTCTTATTAAAAAAAGTCATGGGAGTATCTTTCTTCATCAGTAGAAACCTCATAGTATTAGCATCAAAAACATCCTATTCAAGTGAAAAATGATAATTAATCACCATATTCATCCATCAATGATAATTGTTTCCATAAAATGTTGGAATAACTATACTATTGACTAAATTTATATTCTCCATCTCCAAAAATATAGTGATCTTTCATAACAAACCTGGGTTTCACTGATACCACTTTAGTTCCCATGAATATGTTTTACCACTTATAAGGGGGTTGAATCTATAGTATTATTTTAAATTTTCATATAAACTGAAATTAACCTTTGAAACTCACTAGATTCTTGATTCTCTAAATATCAAATATTTCCACTAATTTATATAGAAAAAATATAATTAAATAGGGGTCCATGGGATTTTATAAGGTTTTGTCCCATTAAAAGTATATACATATTACCATGTTTAGGTCGAGTCTAAGACAATGATTTGATCACCTGTATAGAAAACTGATTAAAATGGGTGAGTTAGAATAATATTTAACTCAACACCTACTATAACATCCAAGATTTAAGTATGAATTTTATTTATCTATGTTTCTTCTTTTAATTTATTTAATTAGTAGAAACTTAAATAAAAAATAAATCATAAAATATATGAATCAAAAAAACAACATTTTTTTCAATCATATAGGAAAATTACAACAAAAGTACATGAATCCAAGTATTTTATACCATGAACTATTATGTATAATGGATGATTACATCACTTAAAATTGAATGAATTAAAATTGGATAATAAATAGAAATGAATAATATATTTAGATCTAGTAAATCCCTAGGATCATCTTCAACCTTGTAAATCACTTTTAGTAAAACTGAACCTATACAATAAAAAAAACATTATGAAAATAGAAATAATGTTATAAAATACAAATGAAAACTATAAGAACGAGAAATTTTCTTTGTAATGATAGAATCAAATGCATTAATGGGATTTAATAGTGGTGATATAGTCATTATGTGGCCATTATTAAATGGAATATAGTATTAATGTGTAATAGCAGTAAACATATTAGGATTTTAGAATTATTGGTATGTAGTTAATATATATAAATATTATTTAAATTTTTAAAAAATATAAATTTTCATTAAATATAATTTTTTGGAAATTAAAAAATTATTTTTGAATAGAATAAAAAATAATTAACCTGTTTTTAAGAAAAAAAATTTATTTTAATGAAATTACTTTAATAAAATATGCATTTTTATAATACTTATTACTTTTAAATAATTATTTCAATAAAATTGATTGGTGAAGATAAATTATTATTAATTTAAATAAATATAATCAACCAAATAATTAAGAAAGTATATGGAATACTAATTTAATTATTCATATCCAGTGAAATGTGATTTATTTAAAAACATTATTTTATTATATATTGCATTTTATTAATATAAAAGTAAAATTTATATTATTTTTAGTTATAAATTTAATTAAATATATACATATATTAAATAATATTCATTTAATGATTACTAATTAGTTATAATTAATAATAAAACATTTAATGTTATAAATAGATATTTTTCTAATATTTTTTTTATGTGTGTACGGTATTATATTTCATAATAAATTAAATTAATAACTTCTAGATAAATTTTTTAAGAAATTTTGTTACTATTATAAATAAATTAATTAATTAATATTTCTCTAAATATTATTACTTGGTGAGGAATAATAGTAAATTCTCTTTACGCTTAAAAAATAAATTTTTCAAAATAAATTATGAATTATGTGTTCTTGTGTTAGAATTAATATTTATAAATTTCATTAATTGAATATAATAAAATTTATTTCATATTTATAATAATATTTTCCATAATATTTAATTTTTTAAATATTATTTTTAGTCATAAAAATAATTTTTCAAGGTAAAAATTATGGTGTCCTCGTAAAGGAAAAAGGAGGGAAATTCGTTAAATTTAGAGGAAGAGTCCTTAAAAATACAAAACAATTAGCTATAAATGTGTGTATTGAGTGATTATTTTGATAACATTATATTATATAAATTATATTTCTACTTTGGATCCACTTTCTGTGAGAAATAACATTTCATATTCATTAAGGAATGAGTATTTGAAAAAATGCAACCAATGCACACCTATAAATGGACACCTCCTCTACCCACTCCATATAAAACCTTTCCTTGGGTTTTATCTTAACTATATACCTATAATATATTTATAATAATATAATCCCATGTTGGGTATGTTCTGGTCTCAATAAAATTTCTTAATTCATTCAAGACCAAGAAGGTTTCCAAGTGAAGATACAAATTCTTCTTTGTATGTAAAGACTTCTTATCCACTATTTTAATTTATATTATTTTTATAAACCCTATTAATTATTATTAATAATGTTAATAAAATATAAATAATATCATTACACTTTTCTACAAAGATATTATTACAAAAACACTTCACAATCATACTCATCCACGTATTAAAGCACGACGTTGTTTGGACCTGTTTAACCACGAATGTTGATGGTGCTATAAATTATTATCATGGATGGTTATGAAAAAATAATTAGTTTTGCGATTTTATATATATAATTAAATTATTTTTTTGGTTTCTATTCTATGATAGTAATATTAATATTTAATATATTATTAATATATCATCTTCTTTTATTTAAAATTTACCCAAATAGGCATGTTATGAATTTAATCTTAGGATTCATCCCCAAAACTCTTATTGAATGAGCATGGGAATTTATAAATAATAATGGAAATTATATTATAGTACCTTTAATATTTTATATTTGATTAACTTATGATCATGGAAGGATTATTGAGATTTCTATACCAAAACTGATAAAGAATAGTTAAAACTACTAACAAAATATGATCACTATAAACATAAAATAAGTAATGAATATGTAGTAAATGAATATAAAATATTAATATAAATGATAATGTATAAAAATAAATTTCATAACTAGATAATTAGGGAGACTTATTTTACTATACATGAGTTTTGACCGAGTTCTACCAAGAATGAATCCAATGTAAGGGTTTTTGTTAACTCCATTTCATTACCTTAAGTTTTAATAAGTTTTCATTAACTTTATTCTTATAATGAAAAGCTATGGGCAGATCCCTATTTATTAAAAGAAAAGAAAAATGTCTTTTTAAGGGGGATAGGGTAACCCATTACATGCCCGAAGGCCAGAGACAAACAACCATAGGTTCAAGAGACCAAAGTATAGAAATAAACAGTTCAAAACAAAATAACCTTGAAAACCCTAGCCATCCACACCAAATACCATCACTGGATCTATGGAGGAACACGAGGTCGCTGCAAATTTCCTCACAGAAATTCCGTATCAATTCCAGAGCAAGGGACCAAATATGCCCAACCCTATCACAACACAGTGATTCCCATGTCACGCCACTAGCTGACCAGTGAACCACGCTGGTTTGAGCACCAGATCGCCAACAGACGTGCCGATCGCTGAATCCAGCCGCTGAAGACAGATTCGTCATCAAAACCACATGCCAAGGCAGCCCAAAAATCCACCGAGGACCATCAAGATAGACAAACACCATCATGAAAAAAAAAGGATCCTCTACCGCCACAAGATCCCAACGAAACGAACCACCACAACCCATCTCCACAAGATAAAAAAGCCAGATCTAAAACAGATCTGTGCACAAAGCATAGACGCAAGGCCATCGGCTCCCATCAGAACACGCGTAACTGCTCCAGATGAACAGAAGCCATATCTTACAACCAAAGCTACATTATAATTTTTTATTTTAGTGTATTTTAATATTTTTATACTTCTATGGATTTTTTTTACTTTCTCATAAATCTATTATTTATTCTTCGACTATGTAATTTTACACTATATGGGTTTCTTTTCCAATCTCACTTTTATTCTAGATTATTCATGAATACATTTCTAGTTAGAAAAATTACATGATATTTCCCTCAAAAACCCTATATATTTTATATCATTCATATCCATATTATTTATTCTATGTAAGTCTTTCTCCATACATTAATTATTACTTATGTTTATTTCTATTAGTTTTTACTCCCTTACAAAAGATTGAAAGGAATCTCTTTTTTACACTTTCTTTATTATAAAAACTTCCCATATTCTTCTTTAGTTTTAATTTTGAATATTACACTCAATATTTTCATGTTTTAAGGAATTGATTAATATTATCATTATTTTATAAATTATTTCCTTTTAAATATATTTTATTGAAAATATAAAATTTTCATTGACATAATTTATATATCCATTGGTCATAATATTTATTCTTTAATTATATTCTTATATATTTTTTATATTTTACCATTTAACTACTTCAAATGGTATTTTATATTTATATTTTTAAAATTTATATTTTCATATCAAAATATTTTTTTGATGGATTTCTTTCTTCATAAAAATATGTTGTTTTTTAAAATAATTTTTATCTTATTTATTAGCTCTTTCTCCCCCATGAACAAATTATTTCTTATTATTGATGTTCTTTTCATATTGTGAAATAAAAATATTTATAATCTTATATACTCTAAATATCACTCTTTTTATCTATTCTAATAAAAATCTTATTACTCTTTTACCAATGTGGTTTTCTCAACAACTGACCAAAAATCTTAAAAAGGACCTTCTTTTCACATTGGTGTATTTTATATCTAACAATACACATTCATTTACTTAAAAAATTAATTTGTTGGTTCTATTGTTATGTATAATTTTAAAATAATGTTTTCAAAAATTCTTTTGGCCACCTTCCCGAAAATGATTTTTGAAAGTGACTTACAACTTCATCTTTTTACACCAATATTAAATATGTTTTAAGAAAACTATTTAAATGATTTTTCATTAAATTTTCTTCTCCATATCCATAATATATATCTCCTATGTTTTTATACTTCTCATATCACACTCTAATTACTCATATGATATACTTCTTCCGGATGGTTGAATTTTTTTAACAACCAAATAAATTCTTGATTCGTTCGTATATAATACTATTTGAAAATATTATTTAACTCATATTTATTCCAAGGGATTTTTATGATGAAATATATGATTGATTTCATGTAAATCACATATGCATGGTTTATCATTATATGATTGGTGGGTCTAATATATCTCTCCAATTCGTTTGTTAATTTTCTATATATTATGAGACAATTATGGGACATGAGTTTTGATGATTGATCCTCTATCATATATAGGTAGAAACAATTAACGCACTAATTTCAAGGATGCAAGTAGTGATTCTAGATCCATTTTATTATAATTATCTTAGTAGTTAACCTTGAAATATTTTATGAGTTATATGCTTATGTTTTTTCAACATTATAATGATATATTTCAATGGTTAAGATTATTGTCTCATGATTCATTACCTTGGTATATGTTTTATGCTTCTATGATGATCATTTTTTAGTATCAAGTTCCCATTCTATGATATATGTTATTCTATATTTTCTTATGATTATTTATTATGGTCCTATGATATTTTTAGTTATATATTTATCTCATTCTAAAGTTTTCTAACATTCTTTTAAACTAACCATTCATGAATCATTGATAATATTTTCCCTTACATAGTATTTTATCTCACTCTTTATTACGTTTCCTATTTAACTGATGAATTATATATAGGATTATGTATAATTGGAAATCATGTCTAGGGAATTTTTTGGGTGATTTTTAATAATTAGTATATAATAATGAATTTATATAACCAATATCCAATAACACTAACACTTAGAGTTTTGGAATTTTTAATTTTTTGTGAGATTTATACATGACTATCATAGAGCAAGGAAAAAAGAAAATTTCTATTTCTAATGTAGTATAGAGACTGACCAGAGTTGTCTCACTTGAGGAGTGTTTTAGTTGATTAAATCAATAATTCTAATTCACCTAATATTTTTTTTTCTTTTTTGTCTATTATTTATAAAAATGATAGTTTTGGAATTTTGGGAAATCTTGAAATTATAATAATGAAATAATAATTTTAAATCTAAATTTATATGGAATGAAAATCAAATTAGGGAAGAATGGTCTTAGTCCTAAGGTTGGATAATACAGGTTCACTCTTTATTTATTTGTTATTTAAATTCAATTTTATAATTCATTTGATGAAAATTCTTTATTGAATTGATTTAATTTGATTTATTATGTGTGTAATTTTATCTTGCCTTCAGCACACCAAACCACATCTCCTCTAATAGTCAAAAGGGATAACACCTCAATCGAGAATGAAATTCCTAAAAGACCTAGTTCCACCATATGTTTTTTATACCTTCAGGCAACCCCAACTCCACCATATGCAGGGTTTTAATAGTATAAAGGAGGAAAAAATCAATTAAATAAAAGGAATGAAATTTTATGTAGTTCTATGGTGGAATACCACCACACCCGTGAAATATTCTCGCATCCACAACAAATAGATTAAAAATAAGTTGAATTGAAGAAAAATAATAAAGAATTCTGAAAAACCTCCACTAGGTCTAAGACTTGGGTAATTCACTTACCATTTCAAATTGAAAATATGTATCACCCCTGTTTTGAGGTATGTGGCCATTGTTTATGCATTTTTATGTATTTAAAGTGCATGAAATGAGTTGGGAAAAGGTTTGGTGAGTTTGGAATGGTTTTGGATGAGTTTTGAGGCTTTTAAAGGAGTGCATGGTTTGAGCACGGTTAATGTAAACCATGCGAATGTTCCACAAACCGTGAAAGAGAGGTAGTGGGCTTCACACGGCCTACACATGGTTTTCCAAACTGTGCGAGGAAACCGTGCAGACTCTGGCTCTCAAGGTAGTGGCATGAGCACGGTTAGCGTACGGTTTTCCAAACCATGCGGGCTAACCGTGCGGCCACTTAAAATTAGGGTTATAAAACCCGGGCTCACTTGGGATTGCCACATTTCACTCCTCTTTTCCTCCCACTTTAGCCTCACTTGGGTGTTTGGGTTCTAAAGGTTTTGGGGTGCTCTTCCACTCGGTTTGGAAGGATTTTGAAGAGTATTCAAGGTGGTTTGAAGGTGATTGCTCCTGGTAAGTCTCTCCTCTTGCTTGTCTTGTGTTTTCCTCTAGATCTACATCCCCCTCTTTCTTAGTTTTCTAGATATACACTTGTTGTGTGTAGACCTAGGGTTCGGGTTTCCTTGGATGATGTTTTTTAGGCTTGTTATGGTTAGGGGAGGGGATCTAGAGAGGTGTCGGTGGTTCGTTCGCTGGTTTTGAGGCGCAATTGTTCATGGGTCGATTACTTAGGAACCCTAATGGTAGGTGGATTCTCTCTAGACTCCACTTGGTTAGAACTAGTGGTTCCTTGTTACAATTAATTATTTGTGCTTGAAATTATTTGTGTTCCGATGTACAAAATTGGTGGAAAATCCCTTGGGTGATATTTTAGGGATTTTTGGGAAAAAGAGGCTTTTGTGGTGAAACTCTTTTGTTGCAGATTTTAAAATGGAGATTTTAAAATGGGATGCTACGGATAATTTGTGAAAATGATTGATTGAAATGGTTTTCAATAAAATGGTTGTTTTATTGAAATAGGGTTTTCCATGTAAAATGGTTTTCATTAAATGGGTCATTTATTGGAGTGAATTGACATGTAATGGAATTGGTTGATTACATGATGTTGTTGTGACTGTGATGGATTATATGCTTGGTTGTGATTAGTTGAATTATTTTGTGGAAGTGGGAAGGAAGTACCACAATAATAAAGGGGGATGTATAGTGGACGGAAGGGCCACCATCAATGATAAGTGGACGGGAAGAGACACTAGTTGTAAATGGATGAAACGGGTTGGACGGAAGCACCACCGTTATGATTGTTTTGTTGTGTACTGATTTGAAAGATAGAATTGTTGTGTTAATGGGTAAATTTTGGAATGGTTGTGACTTGTTGGTTGGATTTCCCTTGGACTCTTGGTGTGGATGTGATGGCCTGTTAAGGGCATGTTTGGCTTATGAAAAATGGTTTCACTTGTGTTTTATTTTATATAACCTGTTTTATATAAATGTGCTAATGGTTTTATCCTAGTGGCGTGTGTAGGGAAGTCATTTGGGGAAATCCTACTGAGTTTTAGTACTCACCCACTTCTTTGGCACATTGGTATCTTTGCAGATGTTGTGTACCTTGACGTGGGAAAAGGAAAGGCATCAACCTCCTTTAGTGGTGCATTGTGATGTCTTGGTGGAACTTGGAGCTTGGAGGTGGGTGTGGAGCTATGGTGGTGTCACGGCTCGTGGTGTTCTTGTTGAGTCTTCCGCATTGTACTCTAAGGTTTTATTGGGTTGTGTGGGCATGTGATATTCTAGATCATATGGTTATCTTTGGTAATGTATGAGTTTGGTTTTGTGACATGCATCATTTAGTTGTGGTTGTTTGGTTGGTTTTGTCTCAAGGAAAAATCATTCCCCAATTGTTCTCGGAGCCCTCAGCATTTATTGCCAACCTTTTTCACCTTGGGAACTTCGCTTAAGGCCAAGTAACCCTCACCGCCTCCTCAAGCCAATGAGGTAGGGGCGAGGTGTTACAATTGGTATCAGTTTGTTCAGTATTTTGGTGTATATTATCGGATTTTGTGTTGACATTCGTTGTGGTATACACCTTGATTCGGGATGGTAGTAAGACATAGGATTTTCGGAACTTTGAATTTATAGTGTAAAAGGATATAGCTAACGCTTTTATGCTTAAATTCAAGTTACCAGGGAGTTGGGTACATAAGTGTTTTGAAGACACTTATAGACATTAGATATCTCATTGTCGTGGGTGTAGCCAATGAGATGAGCATGGCATGCATGGTAGAAATGACTTCCCTCTAGAATGAATATTTCATTGGGGAATAATGATTTATGATGTAATGCTATTATAATGTGAATAAATTGGTATTTTGAAAATGGATTGGTTTTCAAAATGGGGAAACATGGCACATGTGGAAAAAATATGAACTGGTGGAAAGCCTTGTTGTGATAGTGTTGTGTAATGTGTTTTGAAATGAGATTTTGTGATGTCTACGGAAGTGAGACTCATTGTTGTTTGTTTTCTATTTATAGAAATGGCACTGGGTAGGGGTTATAGAGACCAACTACAGGAGACTTCTGAGAATGTGGTTGCACCTGAGACTCAGGTGAACCAGCAGCTAGTGCAAAGTATAGTGCAAGATTTCCAAGCTGTGGGAAGTGGAAATAGAGGGGATGAACCAAGGAATGTGGATCATGTGGTTTAGTTTCAAATGAAGAATCAATCCATCTTCAAGGGTGATTCAAAGCCCGAGAGGGCATAAGCATGGTTGAATATAATAAACAATATCTTCGATTTATTGGGAACACCGGTGGAGTTAAAAGTGAAGTTGGCCATGTATATGTTGTAAGATCTTTCCCTTTATTGGTGGGAGTTGGTAGTCCAAGCTGGGAGGGACCATGGTATGACGTGGGAAGGCTTTGAAGAATTGTTTAATAAAAAATTCTACCCACATACGTTTAGAATTCAGCGTATGACTGATTTCTTCATTTTGAAGCAAGAGCTGATGTCGGTGATGGAGTATGAAACTATGTTTATGAACATAGTGCGGTTTTCACCCGAGATGGCGGGTTGCATGTCGTTGAAGGCAAGGATCATTGAAGCGGGGTTGAGGCAAGAAATCTGTTCAAAGATAGTGGTGTTGTGTATAGATGATTACACAGAGATGGTGAATAAAGCCTCGGTGGCTGAGCAGGATCTGTTGGGAAATCCAGGCGGAGGAATCATGGTGGTACCCATGGAGAATAGTGGGAGCACTAACACTGGGTTCAAGCGAAGGAGGGATAATTATTCTCAGGGTGAGAACATGACATATAATCTGATGGCAGGATCGGTGAATCTTACTCTGAATCCCCAGAGCAAACAGGGATGTTTTCAGTGTGGTTCTACAGGCCACATCAAGTGGGATTGTATGACAAAATCTCGGGCATGTCATAATTGAAAGAAAATGGGGAATCTGCAGCGTTATTGTCAGAATGCTCCAAGGTCGGGTGCGCGTGACACACCTCAGGGATCATAGACTCTGTATGCTTCGATGGGATGGGGCCAGCAGTATACCCCTCTATATCAGAGTAAAGTGGGTCATGGGGATTCTTGGAATACCACGACGCCTCAACAGAGCAATAAAGAGCAAAGTGTGGCAAGGAAACTTATGTTCGGAGCTGAGCAGGATGTGGTGGATGATCAGTCAGGACCATCCATGGTGTGAGGTACTATTCTTTTAAATTCTACCTTTATGCAAGTGTTGTTTGATACGGGTGCATCACACTCTTTTATTGTTGAACGTGTGGTTGATTTGCTATGTTAAAAGGTAGAAATGATGCCCTCGGTTTTGAAACATCGAACTCCTCTTGGTCAAAGAGAGTTTCGAGCCTTCTTGTGTAGAAAATGTTGTATCGTTGTGGGTGAGGTTGAGATAGTGTGGAATTTATCAATGCTTGGGATGGATGGTTATGATGTAATCTTGGTAATGGATTGGATGGTGGCTTTTAAGTCCCACATCGACGGTGATGCGTGAACAGTGGATTTTACGACACACGATGGCGTTAGACATCTCTTTAGTGGAGAGAAGCATGAAAGGCAGGGTGCAACTGGTTTGTTGGCACCAACAGTGGGTACGTTATCGTATCAGTTGGCGGTGTTGTCATTGTAATCCGTAGAGGGTGTTGAGAATACTATTCTTCCAGCAGTGTTGGATCAGTTCATGGATGTTTTTCTTGAAGAATTCTCTAGGTTACCTCCCGTAAGAGAATTGGAGTTTACAATTGACCTCCTTCGAGGGACCAATCCTATCTCACTTCTGTCTTACCGGATGGCACCTAATGAATTGTGGGAATTGAAAATCTATTTGGAAGAGTTATAAAACAAAGGGTTTATCCGGCCTAGCACATACTTGTGGGTTTTTCCGGTGTTGTTTGTGAAAAAGGAAGATGGAACTTTGAGGCTATGTGATGATTATTATAGACATAAACAAGTGACGATAAAGAATAGATATCCACTTCCATGAATTGATGATTTGTTCGACCATTTGAGGGGAGCCTAGTGGTTCTCCAAGAACGTCCTAAGGTTGGGATATCCTCAATTGTGGGTGAAAAAGGAGGATATTCCAAAAATAGCTTTCAGAAGTAGATATGACCATTATGAATAAGTGGTTATGCCCTTTGTTCTAAAAAATGCGCCAGTGGTGTTTATGGAAATGATGAATATAATATTTCAGAATTATATGTATTCATTCGTGGTGGTGTTTGTTGATGATATTCTGGTGATTCAAAGACAAGGGTGGAGTATGAGCAGCACTTGGCGATAGTGTTGGGGATCTTTAGAGATCATTGGTTGTATACCAAGTTGTCAAAGTGTGACTTTTGGATACAGGAAGTTCGTTTTCTTTGCCATGTGATTTATGAAAGGGGTGTTTCTGTGGATCCAGAAAAGATAGAGGCTGTTGTTTTGTGGAAACCACCAAAGAATGTGTTTCAGATACGGAGTTTTCTTGGTCTAGCTGTGTAACGACCCAAAGTTTTATTAATATAAATCCCTCTTGATCTAATTAAATTCTTCTTTATGAAAAATGTTTTTATAAGATGTCAACTTCTTTGTTTTTATGATAAGAGTTGTGACCGTTACTTTTATAGTCATTGAACAGTGATCACATGATTAGTATAAATATAAGTCTTTAACGAACCTAATTTTTACTCAGACAAAGGAAGTGATGGCCTCATCCAGTATAATTTCCCCATACAAAGCCCATTTGTCAGAGCTTGGAAAAGAGGTGGAGTCTTTGGGCTTCACCCTTGACCAAGCCCAAGCTGAGATTCATCATGTCAATCTCAAACATGACCGTATACGGGAAAAGTGTAAGTTGATTGAAATTACCACTCAAGCGATGCTATCCAAGCCACCCCAAGAGTCTGTCACCATCGCACACCTTACCCTTAGGTCTTATGCGGCTATTTTAAGGGGTTATGTAACAAATAAGTAGTACTATGTTCATGTACATTATTTTTTTATATAATAATGAATATACTTTCTAGTCATTTTTGGATACATTGTAAATAGTTTTTAAAGTACAAATGGTGTTTTTAGTTATTATTTAATTAAGAAATATATATTATTAAATTAAGGGATTTTTGAATTAAATAATATTTTAGTAAAATAATATTATTATTATTAAATTATCTTTTATTAAATATAAATGATCTTATAATTTTATGAATGCAATTAAAATTTTTATTATGGTTTGAAAGCCATTTCTGTCAAAACCCGTGAATTTTCGATAAATGTCGGTTTTTATTTTAAAAGTGAAAATTAACATATTTAGAAAATTATTTAGATAAAATATATGTTATTTCTGGAATCAGAACGTCGAAATTATCCAACGGTGAATTTTTCATAATTTTCTGAGACAGTCAAATTTTTGGGTAAAAATTAAATACCGTTTAAATATATAATGTGTTTTATGACATCATAATGACCCAATAGTGATGTAATAAAATACTATAAGCTTTATGTTCGGCAAATATATTTTTTACCATTTAAATAAAGTGATTTTCGGTTTGTTTGACTTATTTTTAAAAGCATTAATGGACCCCTCAAGACTAATTCAACACTTTGCCTTTTTAAATTAATTTCCATGGGAGTGTGACTCACATCCACATAAGCAACCTTATTATTTTAATAAGTTCGGACGTTGGACTTATAAAATAATGTTTTCCTATTCCATTTTCCAAAAACCATGGGAAAAAACCAATTTATAGTTTGTGGTTTGGATTAATTTAATATAAGGGGTCCCAAACCTAAATAATAAAGAATTCCCTCACCTTTCCTATATAAACCCACCCAAGATCCCACTTCCTCCTCACTCAAATCCCTTCAAGTTTTTCCAACCTCTGCCCTACTCTCTCTAGAATCCTCCCAAGGTTCCCCAAGCTCCCAAGAATCCTCTCACAGGCCTCTCTCTAGCCTTTGGAAGCACACTTCCAAGTAAGGGTTTTTTCTTCCTTTCTCATTTTTTTCAATTTTCATTATGTTGTATTGCCATTTTAATTTCAATTATGAATATTGGGGTATGGTTTCACACCTCCCTCGTACTGACCTCTTTATTTTTGAACGATGGGAGACCCCTTTCTCTCTCATTTAATACCTCCCATGTACACCCGTTACTATGCCAAAATTTCGAAAGGAACTTCTCTTTCTTCTTTTACATTCAAGCAATACTTTTGTATCATGAATCTAAATTCCATTTCAATTGTTGGTACATGTGTCTATATGACCTCATTACTATCCATTACATGTAAATATGATGAGGAACCCCTTTCTCTCTCATCAACCTTTTTTATGAATTCTTATGTCACACCGTTACGCTGCCGAAATCGCACCGATTTTATAAGCCAATGTCATTGTGTAGTGAATACCATGCCCATTTCTCCATCAAGGGTATTAAACTTTATACACATTTACTTATTGATTGTAAAGTTTCATGTATGAATTCCACATTCCTTTATCGTGGAATAAATTATTATGTTTTATGAATCCATATTTTATGATCCATGTGGCACACTTATGCATGAAATGAAATGTTTAAGAAGGGTGTGCCCTTATAGCGCTCCAATGCATTCAGGAAAGTATAGTATCATGATATGTCATGTGCAATGAGTGTTTACTCATGCTAATTCAAGTGCAACGAGGGTTTACTCGTGCTTCATGTGCAATGAGGGTTTACTCATGCTCCATGTGCAATGAGCCTTGGCTCATACTAATTCAATGTTAAGTGTTGTTGTCACATTTCCATGTTATGATTATCATGCTTTACCATGCCTTAATGTTCATGTTTATCTTATGCTCTATTGACATTCCTGTTGCCTAACATGTATTTTACTCCTCATGTTATTCCATGTGTACTCCCTTACTAGGCTTTATTGCTCACCCTTTTCTTATGCATGTCCTCAGGTTATCCCATGCAATGTTAAGTACGAGGGAATGTAGTGGTCATGTAAAGGAAGTTTTCAATAAAGATGTTTTATTTCATGTTTCAAGTTTTTATGTAATTATCCTAAGCCCCAAATACACTAAACCTCTCGATCTTCTTTGTTGTATTAAGTGAATTTTTATGTAATAAATCATGTTTAAGTTCTAATAAAAGCAGGGTTGTCATAAGCTGGGTATTATTGGTGCTTTGTTCATGATTTTTCTCATTTGGCTTCACTAATGACAGATTTGACAAAAAAGAATGTTCTATTCCAGTGGAATGAACAGTTCCAGCAGTGTTTCGAAGAGCTAAAGGGTCGCCTTACATCAGCACCAATCTTGGTTTTTCCAGAACCAGGAAGAGGGTAAGTGGTGTATTGTGATGCATCAGGATCAGGGTTGGCCTGCGTTCTCATGCAAGGGAATCATGTAGTTGCATATGGCTCACGTCAGTTTAGAGTGCATGAGAAGAACTACCCAACTCATGATTTGGAGTTGGCAGCAGTGGTCCATGCTTTGAAAGTGTGGCAACATTATCTCTTCGGTGAGAAATTCACAGTATATACAGATGATAAGATCTTGAAAAACATTTTCTCACAAAGGGATTTGAACTTGAGGAAAATGAGATGGATGAAATATCTCCAGATGTTTGATTTTTAATTAATCTACACCTCAGGTAAGGGAAATTTGGTGGAGGATGCATTAAGTAGAAAATCATTTGCTCAGGTGGTGAAACAGGCATCAGACCAGTGGCATTTGATGTCGGTTATAGCTGATATGTGGTTGGAATGTGAGGACCAGGGTGATAGAACATTCTTCTTTCTGGTTTTATTGATTCCTGACTTGGATAGCCTGGTTAGATAGGCACAGATATCTGATTCTGAGTGTGTGACTGTGGGGTCAAGACTCAATGGTGGGGAGACCATTGATGGTTGGCAACTGAATGGAGATTCAGTTTTGTGTTTTCGGAATCTAATGGTTGTACCAGCTACTTTTCTGGGGGATCTTCTCAGGGCGTATCATCATTCTAGGTGGGTTGTTCATCCTAGAATTCAGAAGATGTATAAAGCGTTGGAAGTGTAGTTCTGGTGGGCTGGTATGAAGAGAAGTGTGGCTGAGTTTGTTGAGATGCTTCACTTGTCAGCAGTTCAAGGCAGAGCATCAAAGGCCTGTAAAAATGTTGCAGTCTTTACCAATCCCTATTTGGAAGTTGGTGCAGATAGTGATGGATTTTGTCATAGGTCTCCCAAGAATGGTCAAGAAGCACGATACCATTTGGGTGATAGTGGATCAGCTAACGAAGTTGGCCCATTTCATCCCGATTCGTGAATCTCATACGGTGGAGGATCTGTCCAAAATCTATATCCGGGAGGTGGTAAAGGGGCATGGTGTTCCAGTTTCGATTTTATCAGATAGAGATACGAGGTTTACATCTCGTTTCTGGAAATCCTAGCAGCAAGCCCTTGGGATACAGTTGACTATGAGCACGGAGTATCACCCTCAGACAGATGGTCAATCCGAGAGGACGATACAAACTCTAGAGGATATGTTGTAGGCTTGTGTCATGGATTTTTGTGGCTCGTGGGAGGATCACTTGTTGTTGGTTGAGTTCACATACAATAACAGTTATCATGAATCCATACAGATGGCTTTGTTTGAAGCATTGTACGGGCGACCATGTCCTTCTCCACTATGTTGGGTAGAAACGGGTGAGTCCCTGATGGTTAGACCAAGTCTTGTCCAGGAGACTACAGAGAATATCAATTTGATCAGGAAGATAATGGAGATGGCTCAGAGTCGTCAGAAATCATATGTGGATCATCGTTGACGGTCATTGTCATTCGAGGTGAGTGATCATGTGTTCTTGAGGATCTATCATAGCTTGGGACATCGTCGGTTTGGGAAGCAGGGAAAGTTATCTTCGAGGTATATTGGGCCTTTTGATATTCTTGAGTGGGTTGGTGGGGTGGCTTATCATTTTTATTTTCCACCATGGTTTAGTGTGGTGCACAATGTGTTTCATGTCTCGTAGTTGAAAAAGTATCAGCCGTATCGTGACCATGTGATTTGATGGGATCATGTTGAGATAGAACCAGATGCTTTGTTGGTGCACGTGCCAGTGCGGGTTGTGGATAGGCAAGAGAAAGTCTATCATGTTAAAATAATCGGTTTAGTTTTTGTTTTGTGGCAACATGGTCAGATTCAAGAGGAGACTTGGGAGCGGGAGAAAGATATGGTCGAGCAGTGGCCCGAGCTCTTTCAGCAAAGGGTGGGTTCACTACTTTCCGAGGATGTAATGTCCAATGGTGGGGAGAATGTAGCACCCTCGGTTTGAGATATGTGGTCTTTTTTTATGAGGTTTTATGTATTTAAAGTGCATGGAATGAGTTGTGAAAATGTTGGGAGAGTTTGGAATGGTTTTGGATGAGTTTGGAGGCTTTTAAAGGGGTGCACAGTTTGAGCACGGTTAGGGTAAACCATGCGGATGTTCCAGGAACCATGTAAGGGATGCAGTAGGCTTTTCATGGCCTACACAGGGTTTTCTAGATCATGCAAGGAAACCGTGCGGACCCTGGCTCTCGATGAATTGGTGTACGCACGGTTAGCGCACAGTTTTCCAAACCGTGCGGGCTAACCGTACGGCCACTTAAAATTAGGGTTATAAAACCCAGGCTCACTCGGGATTTCCTCATTTCACTCCTCTCATCCACCCACTCTAGTCTCACTCAGTTTTTCGGGTTCTCATGGGTTTAGGGTGCTCTCCCACTCGGTTTGGAAGGATTTTGAAGAGGATTCAAGGTGGTTTGAAGGTGATTGCTCTGGGTAACTCTATGCTCTCGTTTCTCTTGTGTTTTCCTCTAGATCTATATCCCTCTCTTTCTTGGTTTTCCTGATCTACACTTTATTGTGTGTAGACATAGGGTTTTGGTTGCCTTGGATGATGTTTTTGAAGCTTGTTATAGTTAGGGGAGGGGATCTAGAGATGTGTCAATGGTGTGTTCTCCGGTTTTGAGGCGTGGTTGTTTGTGGGTCGATTTCTTGGGAACCCTAAAGGTATGTGGCTTCTCTCTCAACTCCACTTGGTTAGAACTAGTGGTTCCTTATTACAATTAATTTGTTGTGATTGAAATTAATAGTGTTTTGATGTGAGAAATAGGTAGAATATCCCTTGGGTGATGTTTTGGGGATTTTTGGGAAAAAGAGGGTTTTGTGGTGAAATGCTTTTGTTGCGTATTTTAAAATGGAGATTTTAAAATGGGATGCTATGGTTGATTTGTGAGAATGATTGATAGAAATGGTTTTCAATAAAAAGTTTATATTATTGAAATAGGGTTTGGAATGGAAAAGGGTTTTCAATAAATTGGTGATTTATTGAAGTGAATTGACATGTAATGGAATTGGTTGATTATATGTTGTTGTTGTGACCGTGATGGATTATATTCTTGGTTGTGATTAGTTGACTTATTGTGTGGAAGTGGGTGTGAAGTACCACTATAATAAAGGGGGATGGATAGTGGACGGAAGGGGCACCATCAATGATAAGTGGACGGGAAGATCCATTAGTTCTAAATGGATGAAACGACTTGGATGGAAGCACCACCATTATGATTGTTTTGTTGTGTACTTCTTTTCAAGATTGAATTGTTGTGCTAATGGGTAAATTTTGGAATGGTTGTGACTTGTTGTTTGGATTTCCCTTGGTCACTTGGTGTGGATGTGATGGCCTGGTAAGGGCATGTTTGGCTTATGAAAAATGGTTTCACTTGTGTTTTATTTTAAATAAATTATTTTATATAAATGTACTAACGGTTTTATCCTAGTGGTGTGTGTAGGGAAGTCATTTGGGGAAATCATATTGATATTTAGTACTCACCCCCTTCTTTGGCATGTTGGTGTCTTTGCAGATTTTGTGTACCGTGACATGGGAAAAGGTAAGGCATCAACCTCCTTTAGTGGTGCATTGTGATTTCTTGGTGGAACATGGAGCATGGAGCTGGGTGTGGAGCTGTGGTGGTGTCATGGATCATGGTGTTCTTGTTGAGTCTTCCGCATTGTACTCGGAGATTTTATAGGGTTGTGTTGGCATGTGAGATTCTGTATCATAAGGTTGTCTTTGGTAATGTATGAGTTTGGTTTTGTGACGTGCATCATTTAGTTGTGGTTGTTTGGTTGGTTTTGTCTCAAGGGAAAACTGTTCCCCAATTATTCTTGGAGCCCTAGGCATTTATTGTCAGCCTTTAGCGCCTTGGGAACGTCGGTTAAGGCCAAGTAACCCTCACTGCCTCCTCAATACAATGAGGTAGGGGCGGGGTGTTACAAAATATATCATATTAGAATATAGAAGAGAGAGAAATTATATTAGGTATGGAATATAAAGAGAGACAGGCAAAGAAAGGAAACAATTTAATTCAAATATGAAATCATGTTACATGGGAAAAGAAAACTAAAATAAAAGAAAGGGAAAAAAGGCTTGAAGATTCAATAAGGCCCTAGGACTTCACATCATTGGGGGTGTGTAAGTATCATTCAGAATGGGTGAACTCCTCCTTATATAGGCCAAGTGGGTTCCATCCTTTGGTCTTCACATTTAAGATCTTCTAAATCTACCATTAAGATCTTTTGCAGATTATTTTTACCAAAATATTGCTCATGGTAGGACCATTTAATGGATAAATATTAAAGTTTGGTCTTCTATAATTTTTTTCCAAAATATATTGTACACTTCACCCCAAAATTTTAGCTTGATCCTCCTTCTTATTTAAGATATATTTCCTATTAATTCTATGATGTTATTCAGGATGAATGTTTCCTAAATATGCCCCAAAGTTATGTGTCCAACGTCTACCTTGATAAAGTATAATCTATATGATATTCAAAAATAGAATGATACATTTACTTTTATTTCAAATACAATTGGAACCACCACAACTGGTATTTTGTAGACTGAGTTATTCTATATTTTCTGAGGTGGGTTCCATGCAGTTTTCCATAATTATTTTCCATTTTTAATGATTTTTTGGGCCATTAGATGGTCAAATCAACTCCTAGTCCAAAGTATAAAGTTGGAGAAAGTAAATAAAGGGCTACTAAAAGAGGAATCACCCAAATCAGAATAATATTTTGGATGTTATTCCCAAATTACTAATGTAAATAAAATCTGTCTAAATTCTAGAATTAACTAATTTTCACATTTTAGTCCAAAACACGCCATAAATCCAAATTTGATGTAAATAATCTCAAATTGAAAAATTTAAAGGGATTAAATAATTGAAATACATATAAAAATGAGAAAAATATTAGCTATATCATAGATTTAATGTTTCAATTAGGGAATTGATGTAAAATATATGCCAATTATGCTTGGTTTATATCAGTAAGTATCAGAGTGGGGTTTAGTTGTTTTATGGGATTAATTTTATGATATTAAGAGGTGAAAATTTATGAAAATATTATTTATATTTAAATGGTTATACATTGATCCAAATATATCATAGTTTATCCAAAAAAATTGTAGGTTTAAATGAACATACCAAAAGATTAGAATCATAGGATTTATATTGCACAAATGGTTGAGATTAATTTAAAATTTAATATATGTCTATTGTGAAGGTGAATATGGTTTTATATTCTTACTTGATATAGGGATGTTGATATATAATTAGATTTTATATCTTTGGTATTTTATTTCTTATGGTTACCCTTATCTATATTAATTAGTGAGTGATTATTAAAATCTAGATGATGTAACTTATATATGGATGATAATGTAACATCCTAGATTTAGGTAGAAATATTTTTACTTAAGTTATATTATTATTATTATTAATTAATATAAATTTCAGTAAAAAATAAGTCAAATATTACATTAATTTTAATAAAAAAACTTTATTTAATCATAATGAAACAATAGGATAAAAGTTCATGAAATTTTTTAATTCATCCCTTAGAAAATTAAATTTAATGAATGATTAAATCCATTAAAAGTTCATAAATTAAAATGGATAATAAATATAAAATAATAATATCTTTAAAAATATGAAATTCATTATATCATATTCAATGTCATGACCCATCCCTCGAGGCCAGAACCGTGACTACCCAAAGCCCGCCTTCCATAGGTCAGGGGCTGGTGACTAGCACCAAAGGTCTAATTCCCTAAAACTGGGAAGGCATTGTCTTTATAAACATTACAAAAACACAACAGGGAACACAGCTAGAAACGAAACACTAAGTAAAACTGTATAACAAAAGAGTTCTGAAAAGTAAAAGGGGTTGGAAATAAAAGCCCAATTGTAAAGTACAAGAAACTGAAGGTGCAAGTACTGGAAAAAGTAAAAATAGCTCCTCTATTGTCCACTAGGAAATACTACCTGAAGGGTGGGTATATATAGCCTCCAAATCACTCCACGTTCATCCGTCTCCTCCATGTACTGTCACACCATGTGGTCCACCTCCGAGTATTGTCATGTCCTAGTGCTCTCATCCCCATTCAGCGTTTTCCGTCTTCTGCATCCAACACAATGAGGTGTGGGCATAGCCCATGCAGGGGTGAGTATAATGATACTCAGTAAGGACCCCAAGACCCTCAAGGTCTTATAGTAGTCAGAGCTGTTGAACCCACATAGGACTGGATATCCATGGACTTCATGACAGTTCTTCTACTTACATCCAGGAGTCGTGACTCTATTTGTGTGATTGTCAACTGACTCACCAAGTCAGCCCACTTCCTACCAATTAGAGATCAGGGTTCATTAGAGGGTCTGGGATGCCTCTACGTGCAAGATATTGTGTGGCTACATGGAATACCTATGATGATTGTCTCCGATCATGACACATGTTTTACTTCTTGGCTATAGAAGAGGTTGAAAGAGGCTTTCGAGACACAGCTTTGTCTGAGAACTGCCTTCCATCCTCAGACAGATGGCCAGACTGATCGGACCATTTAGAACATCGAGGACATGCTACTTACTTGTTTCCTTGACTTCGATCAAAGATTATAGGATCACATACCTTTTGTGGAGTTTTCATACAATAATAGATATCACTCCACCATTGGTATGACACCTTTTGAGGCATTATACGGGAGACCTTGAAGATCACCCTTATGTTGTACTGACTATGGGGAGTCAGCACTAGTGGGACCACAGATGTTATGGGCTACCATGGAGAAGGTGAAAATCATCTAGGAGCGGATGAAGACTGCGTAGAGCAGAAAGACGTCATATGATGACAGGAGATGAAGGCCTCTGGAATTCAAGGATAGTGACCATGTCTTTCTACGGGTCTCACGCCGACAAGGTCTATAGAGAATTGTTCGTGGTGGAAAGTTATCTCTGCATTTCATCAGACCTTTTTAGGTCCTCATCATAGTTGTCAAGGTAGCATAATTCTTAGCTCTTCCACCTCAGTTGCACTGGGTTCACGTCGTCTTCCACGTATCCCAGTTGAGGAGATACGTGCATCACCCTTCACACATCATAGACCATGGAGAGTTGGACGTCGATGATGGGGTGAATTTTATGAAGGTTCTAGTGGAGATTAAGGATTGAAAGGAGCGGGTCCTATAAGGACCGTCGATACCTTTGGTGTGAGTTCACTCGCAGCACGGGAACCTTCAAGAGAGCACATGGGAGCGGGAGGCTCAGATGTGTGCTCAATACCCCCACTTGTTTTCTTAGTTCGAGTTGTAGCTTTCGGTTACGTAAAGCCGTGAGGTGGGGATAATGTAAAGAGTTGGAATTTCCATGGAAACGTTTTTTCTTAAACACATGGGAATTTTAAGAGTCCCTGAAAATTGACGGCACATGATTCCGCGGTCCGGAGTGCCCAAAATCAATTTTTTGATATTTTTTTCGAGTACGTTCAATAAATGTACGAGGCGGTTTTTATAACTTTTGTATCGTTGCTCGGAATTGAAATCTGAGGGCACCATTGAACTTGCAGCACCGATATTCACTTAAGAAGACTTTCACCTCAATGGAAGATGGTCGGAAGTAAAAGATACTTTTTGGGTTTTTAATAAACGAATTAAATAAAAATGAAGTTGTAGCTTTATTTTTATTTTGGTTTGATGAAGCCTCCTTGTAGAAGATGGAGGTGGGAACCACCAAACCTTAACCTCCCATGAGAGGTTATGGTGGTGGGACCCACCCGAACCTAACCTCTTATTCATGTTAAATGTGGTGGGGACCACCTGAGGTTAAAACCTCTTGAACTCCCCATTAAGTGGGGAGAAACCTCTTGAGCTCCCCACTTAATGGTGTCACTACCCCTCCACATTAATGTTTCCAACACAACAAATTTATGGTGCCAAATCCTCCCCTTTAATGTTTAATGTGCCAACCATGTGTTTAGTTTTTCTTTTGAAATTTCTTGCCAATGAATTAATAGGTATTATAATCTATTATTTGGAACAACTTTTCACTTGGGTGATTTGAGAGGAGGATTATTGGGAGAAATCTCCCAATGAAGAATGAAGAACGAAGAACGCGTTCTTCCAATGAAGAATGCCGACAACAATCTCCTTCGATCTTCTTCCCCAGACTCTTACCGACGTAGAGAGTCTTCCACAACTGACCTTTCCTCCACATCATCGTAAATGATCCGACACAGCTCGGGATTGGTAGTGTGCGGTGGACACGATGAACAGTGATCTCCTCGTCTTCATTCTGTGACTTCATCTTCGGACAACGATCAAAGGTAGGGGGTTTATTTGTGTAATATTATTCTCCTTATTTTCTTCTTCGGTTGGAAAGGAATCATTGCAGTAGTTGTAAAAATTGATGTTCATCTTTATTCTTACTTGATAAGCCAAAAGTTACCACCCTAAACACGAAGGGTGTGGGCCAAACTAACATTGCTCGAACCCTCTGTCGTCCTTGTTTATGATGATCTTCTGCATGGCGATTAAACAACGAGGTGAAAAAGGCAGCAAATAAAAAGGTCATGCTACCCGCAGCCTCTGTGACCCAAGCCACCCCCGCAGCATCAGTCCAACGGCCGGCACGCCGGCCGGCCTACCTAACCGCCTCCCGACCGCCCGCCTTCCAGCCTGGCCGCGCCCTACCCAGCCACATGCTGGCCTGCCCGACTGCCTCCTTGCCGCCTGTCGGCCCACCTGGATACCCACCGGCCCACCTATAGGACTACCCGGCCACATCCTGGCCACCGGTCGGCCTGGCTGCGGGCCTCCGGCCTGCCTGTCCGCCTCCCGGCCTCCTTCCATGCGTCGGGCCGAACCACGTCGGCCCGCGTACCCCACACACCTCGAGCAACCTGAGCCATGCCCCTCGCGGGGCTGGCCGAATGGGCCTCGGCCATCCGGGCTGAGCCTCCGAGCCACGCCCCACACACACCTAGCTGATCTGACCTTCCGCGCTACTCACGGCGCTTCGAGGCTGAACCGCCCTTACACCGACGTGTGACTGGCCTGTGCCCTCGTGACCTATCTGCGTCCTTGTGAAACTTGCGGCCTACTGGACCGGGCCCATGGGCCAGGCCTAACCCCACAGGTCGGCCCAGTTTATGTCAGGTCGGATCAGTCCGACCAGGTCGGATCGAAACCAGACACACTGCGACCCTTTACGTTCTTTGGCCATATATTTGGAATGAGATGTATGTTTGACAAACAGTTAGTGGTGTTGGTATTCATGTAGCATGAAGGTCCCATTGTGTATACCCCATAGGATTTTTGGGTTTATTTAAGATACAGTCAGGTTGGATCGAGCACGAATCCAACCGGGTCCCTGGTACTGAAATGCCAATAACTTTCAGACCGGGCGTCTGATTGATGCACTGTCTATCAAATTGGGTTTTTGTTGGCAAGACAGATCATTTGGATACATATACATGGGACTTCATGGTAGTTAATGTATCGACACTTGGCATGAGGAGCGGACCCTCCCAGAATCAAGAATTCTTTGTGCATAACCATGTGGATGGCTGCGCTCTGACTACTATTCCTGGATCCTACGTGGGTTCGACAGCTCTGAATACTATTCCTAGATCCTGCTTGGGTTCGATAGATCTAACTACTGTTCCTGGATCCTATGTGGGTTTGACAGCATTGTCTACTATTCTTGGATCTAGTATGGGTTTGACAGCTCTGATTATTGTTCCTGGATCCTGTGTGGGTTCGATAGCTCTGATACTGTTCCTGGATCTTGTTTCGGCTCGACAGCTCTGACTACTGGTACCTGGTGCTCCGCCTTCACTTGCTAACAAGTGAGGCATCGAGATACAAACTCTGCTACTACCTTCTTCATACCTGGCCACCAGTGCTATCATCTGAGGTCCTGGTACATCTCTACCACTCTTGGATGTACTTCTATAGGGGAAGTGTGGAACTCCCTCAACACTTCCTCTTGAAGTGACATTGGTACCAAGGTACGTCCTATGAAGAGGATGATGTGCTCCCCACCTTCAGAAAATCCATCAGGTGTCTGCCCTGTGGATATATGAGCACATCGTGTCTCTCATTCAGCATCTCCACGTTGTGCCTCCCTGACTCATTGAATAAGTGGGGGAGTGATTGTAAGATACTGAAGGAAGGATGCTCCATCTCTATCCAAAAGATTTCTATAAATCATCCAGCTGCTCTGTCGCCTTGCCTAGCAGTTTTATACCAGACCTCCTACTAAATGCATCTACAACAATGTTTCCCTTTATAGGAGTATAGACTATCTTAAAATTATAGTCCTAGAGGAAATTAAGCCAACGTCACTGTCTCAGGTTTAGGTCCTTCTGTGAGAAGATATACCTGAGAATCTTGTGATTAGATTACATGGTAAATTACTCGCCCATCAGATATTGTCGCCACATCTTCAGGGAAAAGACCACTACTGCTAACTCCAGGTCATGGGCAGCGTAGTTCTTCTCATGTTGTCTTAGTTTCTGAGAATCATATGAGATCACTGCTCGCACCTGCATCAGGACACATTCAAGTCTGATCCCTGATGTTTCGTTGTAGAATATGTACCCAACAACTTCCTCTGGAAGCCTCAATATGGGGGCACAAGTCAGCCTCTGCCTCAACTCCGGAAATCTCTACTGGCATCTCTCCAACCACACGAATGGTTTCCCCTTCATCGTTAAGGTTGATAGTGGTGCTGCAACTCTGGAGAAGTCTGGAATGAATCTCTGGTATTAACTAGCCAAACCCAGGAAACTGTGTACCTTTGTCACACTCCTAGGTGGATCCCAAGAAAGTACCACCTCAATATTCACAAGATCTACTACAACTCTAGCCTCTGAGATGACATGTCCCAAAAAGTGTACCTCTCGGATCCAAAATTGGCACTTCAAAAGCTTACCATAAAGCTGGTGCTCTTAGAGTGTGTCCAGTACTACCTGTAAATGGTACGCATGCTCCTCCTCAGTAGTCGAGTGGATCAGAATGTCATCGATGAAGACCATGACAAAGCGATCGAGGTATGGCTGTAAGATCCCTTTCATGAGTCCCATAAACACTGCAAGAGCTTTGGTTATGCAGAATGGCATAACCAAGAACTCATAGTGGTCGTACTGACATATGAAGGTAGTCTTCTTCCCGTCCTCATCTCGAACTCTGAGTTGGTGATATCCTGATCTGAGATCTATCTTTGAGAACCACCGTGCTCCCATCTAATGATCAAAGAGGTCGTCAATCCTTGTAAGGGGTTACTTATTCTTCACGGTCACCTGGTTCAGGCAAAGGTAGTCGCCACAAAGCCTCAAGCTTCCATCCGCCTTCTTGGAAAACAGAATCGGGGCTACCCAGGGAGAAACACTGGGCCGGGAAATACAAGCCCAACTGTAAAGTACATAAAAATTAAGGTACTAATACTAGAAAAAGGGAAAACAGCTCCTGGATCATCCACCAGGAAATCCTACCTGAAGGGTAGGTACATATAGCCTCAAAATCACTCCATGGTTGTCTATCTCCTTCGTGTACCGTCACACTATGTGGTCCACGTCGGGGTATCGTCCAGTCCTGGTGCTCTCAGCCTCAGTTAGCGCAGTCCATCATCTTCATCCAACACAAAAAGGTGTGGGAATAGACTATGTAGGGGTGATTATAATGATACTCAGTAGGTACCTTGATACCCTCAAGGTCTCATAAAATTCAACAAGGATGAACCACAAGGTATGAAATCAACAGTTAACCTCACTTAGGTACATGCCCATACATATACCTAAGTTATCAAGTAACACATCTCAATAATGAGGTAAGAAAAAAGGTTACTGACTCAGCTCACATAGGTATACAACTCACATAGAGTGTTAGAGATGATTAGATGAATCCATTAAATCATATATTTCATCAAACTCAAGTAGGATCCAGGAATAGTAGTCAGAGCTGTTGAACCCACATAGGATCCAGAAACACTATCAGAGATGTCGAACCCACATAGGATCTAGGAACAATAATCAGATATGTCAAACCCACATAGGATCCAAGAACAGTAAACAGAGCTATCTAACCCACACAGGATCCAGGAATAGTAGTCAGAGCTATCGAACCCACGTAGGATCCAGGAACAGTAGTCAAAGCATATCCAGCTACAGGGTTCCGCACAAAGCTTGCTTGATTCTGGGAGGGTCCACTCCTCAAGCAAATTGTCGATACATAAACTGCTATTAATTCCCACGTTTATGTATCTAAATGAACCATATTTTTAATAGAAACCCAATGCGACAGACTGTGCATCAATCAGACACCTAGTCTGAAAGTTATTGGAATTTTAGTCCTGGGGGAGAGGTTGGATTCGTGCTCGATCCAAACTGGCCATATCTCAACTACACCCAAAAATCTAGTGGGGTATACACAAAGGTACCATCATGCTCCAAGAATAAAAGTTCCACTGACAGTTCAACAAAGGAAAGTCTGCTACCAAAGATATTGCCAAAGAAAGTAAAAGGTCATAGTGGGCATGGGTCTGGTTCGACCCGGTCGGAACAAACTGGCCTGACTTAGTCTGGACCGACCCGTTGGGTTCAGCCCGGCCCGATGGACCCAGCCCAGCCGGTCACAAATGTCGCGAGGATCATGGGGACATAGACAGTTCATGAGTCCATAGACTGCCTACGCATCGGTGTAAGGGTGGTTCGGCCCGAAAGCGCTGTAAGGGGTGTAGAAGGTTGGCTCAGCCAAGCGCGCATGGGGCACTGCTCGGTGGCTCGGCCCGAATGGCCAAGGCTAGTTCGGCCATCACCGTGAGGGGCATGGCTCGGGTGGCTCTGGAAGCATGGGTTGAGCGGGTCATGTGGGATGGAATGGTTTGTATGGGTGCACGGAAGGCGGCTGGGCATGTCGGGAGGAGGCCGGGAGGCGGCCGGGCAGGCCGACATGCGGGTGGTCCGGCAGGCCAGCAGGTGGGCTGATGGGTGGTTGGGTAGGGCACGTCCAGGCCGGCAGGCAGCTGGGAGGGGGCATGGAAGGCTGGCAGGTGGCCGGGCAGGCCAGCAGGTGGCCGGGAGGCGGCTGGGCAGGCCAGTAGGCAGGCCTGCGGGCGTCCGAGCAGGGCGTGACCAGGCCGGCCAGCGGGCCGTTAGGTGGCTGAGAGGCGGTCCGGTGGGTAGCCGAGACGCCGCAGTGGCAGTGTAGTTTACAGAGGTCGTGGGTAGAGTGACCTTTGTCTTTTCCTCCTTCGTCGCCTCGTCATTTTTTTGCCATGCTGAAAATCATCATAAATCAGAACGGCATAGGGGTCGGGCCATGTTGGTTTGGCCCGCACCCTCCACATTTTGGGTGGTAACATTTGGCTCATCAAGTAAGAAGAAATATGAACTTCAATTTTTACGACCACCGCAATGATTCCATTCTAACCAAAGAAGAAAATATGGAAAATAATATGACACAAATAAACCCCCTACCTTTGATCATTGTTCGACGATGAAGTCCCGGAAAGAATATGAGAAGATCATCTTTCGCCGCATCTGCCACACACTTCCAATCCCGAGATGTGTCGGCTCCTTGATGATGATAAGGAGGAAATTTCGGTTGTGGAAGATGCTCCACGTCGGTAGGATTCCAAGGAATAAGATCAAAGGAGATCATAGACGGCGTTCTTCATTGGAAGAATGCGTTCTTTGTTCTTCATTCTTCATTGGGAGCTTTCTCCCAATCATCCTCCTCTCAAATTACCCAAGTGAAAAGTTTTTCCAAATAATATATTATAATATCTATTATTTTTTTGGAAAGAAATTCAAAAATAAAAACTAAACACTTGGTTGGCACATTAAAAATTAAAGGGGAGGATTTGGCACCATAAATTTGGTGTGTTAGCAACATTAATGTGGAGGGTTGGTGGCACCATTAAGTGGGGAGCTCAAGAGTTTTCCCCCCACTTAATAGGGAGTTCAAGAGGTTTTAACCTTTGGTGGTCCCCACTATATTTAAAATGAAAAGAAGGTTAGGTTTGGGTGGGCCCCACCACCATAACCTCTCATAGGATGTTAAGGTGTGGTGGTTCCTACCTCCAACTTCTACATGGAGGCTTCAAACAACCAAAATAAAAATAAAGCTACAACATCATTTTTATTTAATTCATTCATTAAAAACCCAAAAAATATCTTTTACTTCCGACCATCTGTCGTCGAGGTGAAAGTCTTCTTAAGAGAATACTGGCACTGCGAGTTCAACAGTGCCCTCAGATTTCAATTCTGAAAATGGGTTCAAAATTTATAAATACTTGCTCGTACATTTACTGAACGTACCCAAATAAAGCTTCAAAAATTTGATTTTGGGAACACCGGGCCTCAGAATTATGCGCCGTCAATTTTTGCGGACTCATAAAATTTTCATGCATTTATGAAAAAAAATCCACGGAAATTCCGGGTCTTTAAATTCAACCTTGAGAATCACTGTTAGTGAAAATAAACTGACAATGAGAAATAACCTCATGAAAAATAGGTATCATATTTTAAAATTAAAATAAAAAATATAAAAATGAGAAGTGTACATTTAAATGTTATAATTAAATTAATTTTTATTATGAAATGGGAGTAATATAGCCTCTATATAACTATCATTAAAAGGTATATCATCTTTGGGTATAAGACAATTAAAAATACCTCTAGTTTATAATTACTAGTATAGAGTTAATAAAGATAAATATTCTTTAGATTTAAAAAAATATAAATTTTCATTATAAATAATTAATTTGAAATAAAATAAATGCTTTTTGAAATGAATAAAAATATATTAATCCATTTTTTGGAAAATTCATATTATTATAAATAAATTGTTTTTACAAAATGTGATTATTTTTAATCAAATTCAATTTAAAAGGATGTTTTTAATAAAATGGATTGATAAAAATGGATGATTGCTAAAGTAAATAAAAAAGCATGAAATAATTAAGTATGTATAAGTAATACTTATTTAATTACTCATGGTCAATGAAATATGATATATTTAAAAATATTTTTTATTACATATTATATGTTATTTATTTAAATGTTAAATTTCTCTTATTTTGATTAATAAAATTTATTAAATGTATTTTATATATATATATATATATAAATGAATTTAAAATCATGGAATCACTATTAATTCGTTTAAAATAATAGTAAAATCATTTATTGTTAAAAATATATATTTTTCAATGATTTATTTTAACTTCTATAATGTATTTTTAAATTTTAATTAATTAAATTAATAACTCTGATATAATTATTTTTATGAAATTTATTGAAATTTTACATAAAAAAATAAATTGACATTCATATAAACATTATTACGTATCAAGAAATAATAATAAATTCATTTTATTCCTGAAAAATACCTTCTCCTAAAATTTTATTTTTTTATGATAAGTATACTTATATTAAAATTAATTTTTACACTTTTATAAATTGAATATAATAAAATAGATTTCATATTTTTAATCATCATTTACAAATTAGGTTGTATAGTGAACTTCATATTTTGGCATAAAAATTAGCTACCGAGATAAAAATTGAGTTACCATGGGAACGGTAAAATGATTTAAAAGGTTTAAATTAGGGGTAAAGTCTATAAATATCCAAAAAAAATATTATCTATAAATGTTTTTATGAGAAATTTATCATCCCCAACTTATATTATTTCATTATTTTTCCACTTTCGATCTACTTTCCATGAGAAACTACATTATTTATTCATTAAGGTATGGGTATCTACAAAAATTTCACTCATTCTCATCTATAAAAATATGCCTCGTATAACTAATTCTTCTTATACATATCATTTAGTTTACCCTTGAATCCCTAACAAAATTCACTCTCTAATGAACTGATGCTAGTTTTGGTAACTTTCAGTCTCAATAGAGTTCCTTAATTCCTTCAAAACCAAGAAGGATTCCATAAGAGTATGTGTTTTATTTATTATAATTAATGAATTATTTTACTTCATTTTCATTTATATTATTCTTTTATGTAATGTTTCAAAATTTCACATTAATATTAAAATAACTCATGTTTCACTATCATTATTTTTTTATATTTTATAATATATTTACAAAGAAATAATTTTACATTTCAAAATAATATTACGCATAATGAAATAATATTTTCCATAACATATAGGAACAACATATGGAGATAAAAACAAAATAAAAATGAAAACACTATGGAAAACTCCACAGGCCCAAAATCTCCCATGAAGATCACCCCTACCATAAAAACTATAAAAATAAATGGAAGTGTTTGGAATAAAAAAGACATTATCAAGGGAAGGGTGAGATCTCCTATAAGTAAGGAAGTGAATGACAAATTATTATAATGGTGGTGTGTATATAGGGTTTAAAGGTTAATGTTTCCATCAATATATTAATGTTACACGATCGTTATCTGAGATTTTTAATAGTAATCTAAATATAGGAATATTAATATGACTTTTAAGAATAGTAAACAGACCAATAGAATGCTAAAATAACATTTTGGAAATAATATAATGAGTTTATATTATAATATAATTAAATAAAAGTGTAAACTATGATAAAATATTTGTTTTCTATAATTAAATCATAATTATATTTTTGATAAAAACATATATATTTTATCTTGAGTAAAATTAATTTTTATGATTAATTTAAAAGTTTTAAATAAAATTTAACTTTAATAAAATTGTTTCATAAAATAATATATATTTTTATATATATGGTAATATATTTTTATTAAACCACAATTAATATTTCTAAATTTTTCAAATTTGATCATTTATTAAAATATATTTTTTCAATAAATAAATATATTATTTAAATGTTTAAGTTTCTATATTTAGAAATTTATATTCATAAAAGGTATTTCATTTTTAGAATCATTACATTGAAATTATATTAGGGTGAATTTTTTGTATTTTTCTGAAAATTTTGAACTTTTGGTGAATATTAATAAACTAAAAAATAGGATAATTGACATTGTAATTTATATACATGATTATTTGTATACAAGCTAACGTAATAAACTATTTTCTAAACCACATGTAAACCAATTACTATAGAAAATTAAAATATTCAACACAGTTGGTAGTATTGATGAAAAATAATAACCTAATAAAAATTATATTAAAAAACACTCAACTCCTCCCCTTAAAAATACCACCCCTCTTCCCCACACACTCTAAGTACCTTTCCTTACCAAACCTCCTCCCAAATATATCCCCAACAATCATTTCCACATCCACAGAGTTCTAGTCTTACCAAAAGACTATCTTAAGGACACTTAAGTGGTTTACTAAGAGATAACATCTAGTCTTACCATAAGACCATCCTAAGGAGCCTTAAAGGGTAGACTAATAGTTAACATCCAAATGAAGAGGTAATACTCCAACCAGAGTTTCTTAAATTTTTTTCTTTTTATAACTCCTAAAATATTTTATATATTTTTTTTATAAACATAATTATTATTAATATACAGAATTTTTATTATATTAATTTAATATCAATACTATAGCTTCCATTAATTTTTTCTAAAATGAATGAATCTACCATTTTTTAGTTGGTTCATCACCTCTATGGATAACGTGTTTCATTTCTCACCACCACCTTCATAGAAGTTTATATAAATAACATTACAGTCAAATATGATTCTAATAAATATATTGTAACTTATTTTTTGTTCTTTAATGTATGAAAAATAATTTAATTCTTTTAAATGAATCTTGATGGTCAGTAAAACCACTAAAATGAACTAATCATATAATGATTACTTCTATAATAAATGATATATCCATGTTTCTAAACAAATATGGATATTTGGAACCATTTAAACTTTTATAATGACAATAATATCATTTAATTTCACTTCTATATTCATTGTCTCATTTTATAGTACTTTAATAATTATCCACAAACTAAAGTGCCTTTCGAACTGTGAAATTAATACCCTTAGTAGAGTAGGAATAAAAATATTGTCTTAATAAAATGATTTTAAATGAACATAAAATAATATTAATATATAAAATATTAATGAAAAATGTTTTTAAAAAATTCTTTGATAAATTTAATTTTATTATTCAAGAAGTTAGGTGATTATATCGAGTGAGTTAAGGAACCTAGGTAATGGATATTTTAATCCACCCAAATTAATTTTAGGTTACACATTATCTTTTTTAACCCTTTAAATTTTTATTCTTTTTATATATTTCTCAAATAATCTATATATATTTTCCATTCATATATACCTATAAAAATTTACCACTAATTATTAGGGATAATACATGTTATTAAAGTTCCATTCTTAATTACTTATTTTATGTAAACTGAAAAAAAATTGATATATTCTAAATCCTATCCCTATTCATGTAATAGTTCATATGATTTTTTTAATCATCTATAGTTTCAAAAAAATAATTATTAATATATAAAAACCCATTTTTGTTTATTTATGGTTTTAAGGAAATAGTTTTCTTGTAACTTGTTTAAAGTCTCTTTAACCAATTTCTTAAACTGCACTCAAGAAGTTCATTTCTAGACTTACTTTTCCATTTTTTATGTCTTAAATTCAGTTTAACTACTTCAAATATGATTCCTTATTCATTTATGAACAAGAAATAATGATTTAATCCCTTTTATCTTGGTAATATTTATGATATGTGATTTTTTTTTGATCTATGAAAATATTATATAACCCATTTCCATTTCCTGTGTTATACTTTTGCTTATACCTTATGAATTATTTCCTTATATGGAACAAATATTTATGCACATTTTATAAATCTAATCATTTGTCCCATAATTACACATACCCCCACCCATTCATTGTCTAATTTTCTCATCTTATGAGATACCATGTATATTGAATGGGAGGTTATCCTAGCACACTCTGTTATATTATCTTGGCGATAAGCCTTGACTTATTCTTATGATGTCATATTTTATATTATTTTGATATTCCTATGATTTTTTAATCTTATGATATAATCTTCTCAAGAAATTTTTCTATGTCATTATATATGATTCTCACCTTTTATGTTATCATGATATGCCTCTTTCCTCTTAGGTATTTCTAGCCACCATTCTTTACTCTAATTATTCTTTTACTTGGATTTATAGTTCACCATTTTCTTTATGTGTGTCCCTAGGGTATAATATATAGTTTTATAAGTTCAAAGTTATCTAGGATCACATTATGGAGATTAAAATAAATAATATATATATTATATTTAATTTTATGTGTTTCATAAAAAATATCTCCAAGATAACAAAACATTAGATCATTTGGTTCTGTTTTATAGATTTTTATATTAAAAACCCATATAACAAATTTTGTAATGAATATTTTAGGTCACTATAGTTTCTATTAAAGAATGTTCTAGTTGTTTTTTGGGATTAATATTATAAATCATTAGTGAAAATAATAAGTATAAGTATAAGTATAATAAAAGATCTTTAATATTGGTAAATTATGGAGTATATGATCTATAAGTAATGTAATCCATGTCTAAATACTTTAAGTGGATGTGTATCTAGAGTATATGCACCTAGGGGTAAGAAAACAAAATGGATGGTTGGGCATTGACATTATCTTCACCCTATACATGAATAGTGGGCCTTACTATACACCTAGTTTGAAACTATCTTGGGATATTCTTTAGTTGATTCACATGTTCTTTATAAACCATTATAAAAGATTTATATAATTTGATGAAGTAGTGTATAACAAATTGGTCTAGAGGAAATAATAGTAAAATTAACATGGATTAATTATATTGAAACCAATATATCCATAAATTAGGTTATATATGTTTTTATGAGTTATTTTATTCCAAATTCATAGTTTTTATTTTATATATTTATTAATTTGATAATTCACATCCCAAAGAATCCATAATTTTGGAAAATATCAGAAATTTTAAGGAATCATTTAAATGGAATATATGATTGAAAATTTGATCATTTCCTGAATTAAATGCCTAACATGATAGGGTAAAGTATTTGAGAACATCATGTAATTTCTATAAAAACATACTCATATTCTATGTAATAACATGAATCACATCAAGAAACCTTATCACTCTAATAGAAAACAAGTTTAAGTTGAGTCCTTTATTTGAAAAATTCCTCCAGTGTTTAGTGGATTTTTTATTCCCATAATTATAGAGTAATGGATTAACTCCTTTGAGAAAATATTATTTTTCCTCTAATGATTTTATTAGGATAATTTCAATTTGGAACTCTATTGACTCATGGGAGAATTTTTTCCTTAGTAGATAATTATTTAGAATAAAAATCCCTAGGAAGACATTTAATCAATAGAATGGGATGGATTCAAGAATATATATTTTTTTAAAATATTTTCCCCACACTCTCAAAATTAAAATGTAAGGGTAATTCCTCGGACGAAATCAAAATGAGGATAAATATATAGGGATATATGAAAAAAATATCACAAGGCTTGCACAAAACACCTCCAGAATTGTCATGGATGTTCAAATATAGGTTATCTGCTTCTTTAATTAGTTAAATCTAAACCATTTAAAATATATTTTTATTTGATACTTTGAAAGATATAATTAAATTTTCTAATGTTGCCTAAAATTTGAGATATAAGTTCGTGATTCTATATGGTCTTGTGTTACTAGATATAAGAAGCAGAGAATAAAGTTTAACAATGAAATATTATCAGATAATCCTCATGGTTTTGAGAAAATAAAGCTACTCATATTCCATAAGTGTGAGAAGATGAATAATAGAAACTACCTAAAGGTAAATGAGAGATCCAACAAGTTTGAAAAGGAGTGGAATCAAACTAATGAATATAGAAGGGAGATAAAGAATCCAACTAATTTAATTGATGAAAATAAGGTTCTGATTAACCCTCAGTATGTTTTCCAATGTTTCAACTATGAGGAACATGAATATTCTTCAAAAAAATTCTCTAAGACAAGGGTTTTTTATGATAACTGAAAAAATAACCTCCAAGGAAAAAATTGTAAATATGGGCTTATTTTATCACTACTTTTATGGTAGATCATGAATAAAAGTGGTGATAAGTATATTGGTTATTCATTTTAGAATATTGAATATACTATTTGATTCTGGGTTCATACATTCTTTGATATCAATAAAGTTTATTGGAACTATTAAAAGAACCTACAAACATTGCGGTTCAGTTATATATAAAAGAATCTATAATATCCAAATATTTTAAATGAACACTATGTTCAATAGTGTACTAGATATGAAACACTAAGATTAAATGAACAATGAAATATTATTATTTAAATATGACCATTATAAACTTGTCGCTGAATTGGTGGATATAAATGGGATTAACCATATTATTAAATATATATATATATATATATTTCATAATCAATAAAATTTTATTTATTTAATTCTTAGGAAATAAGAACACGATTTTAAGTAAAGTTATTTTATGCTTTGAAAATAAATTTTCTTCAAAAATATTTTTTATTATTTTTTATGGGAAAATATTATCATTAATTTCTGGAAATTATAGAAAATATTTTCTTTAAATTGAACTTCATTTTTTGGCATTATATAGAAATTATATTGGTTTTAATTTTTTTTTTCTAAAAATATTGATTTCTCAATGAATTGTGAAAAAAATGATTTTATTAGACACTTTATTTTATAATAAAGTATTTAAAAAGTAAAAAAAATAGTATTAATTTTCAAAATTTTATTAGTTTATTTTTATTATAAATAATCGAATTATAGACTTTATAATTATTTCTATGTATTAATTTGGCATTAGAACATCATTATAATTAAAATGGAATTTTTCTAAAAAAAATTTCTTTGTGTTTAACATTTTAATCTTAAATTAATTTCAACCACTTATAGAAATTTAATATTGAAAAATTCATTCCATATTTTTTATCATGAGCTCCAAATTAGGTAAATAGTTCCCTTTTATATTTTTCATTATCAATAGTAACCATACTAAATAATTGTTACAATAGAAATGATTAATCGAGTAATTAAGGCTGAAAATAAAATGATAAGGACTAAAAAATGACTTGAACATTTACCTATATCCTATTAAATTAGTTTATTAAATCAATTTACATCCTTGTTTTAAAAATATTTCCACTTATTTCCACCATTATTTTCTTTTGACCATTATAATATTTACTTTAAAGATAATGTAAAAAAAGTCACTTTCTTGATTTTCAAATCTATAATATTTTGTGACAGAGATAGAAACATATTATGTATGGCTATAAATCGTTGTTATAAGTAAAAATTATTTTTCATCATTTTAATTTATTTCTAAATTTTAGTGATGAAATACTTACCTTAAATTCATACACAATGTCGAGATTGTATCTATACGATATATAGATTAATTATATAAATGATTCTAAAAATATTAAAAGTAATATGATTTGTATGAATTATTTTGTTAAATTAATTTTTTATACAAATATAAGATTTTAGTTATTTATGAAAGGATTGTATTTTAATTATTTTTCTTTAATGTTTCTTCTAATCAAAATTAAAAGAATAGTGAAAAAAATGACATTATTTATATTTTATATTAAATAATATTTTATTAAAATATATAAAAATAAAACAATATTTAAATTGGACAATTATGATGATAAATGGTTGAAAATTTAACCCATTGGCCATTTTTTTCAATTTTCACCTTATAATAAAAATTATAACTCATTAATATTGGAAAGTGCATTACCATAGTTTATATTAAAATTGGTTGATTAAGGGGTTAATTCAAAAGATAAGGTTTAAAATGATATATAAACATTGAAATTTTTTTTGGATGATTGTATTCAGACTAGAGATTATTTATATTTGAATACATGTAATTTTGGAACCATTTTACAGGTGTTAGTTATGTATTATATTATAATATTTCATGTATTTACAAAAATGACATAAATGATATTTTATAATAAAAAATATTTTATTATTTTATTTAAATTTACTAAAATCGTGTATTCAACCTAGTTATTGGTTATTGGTTTAATATATCAACCAGGTTCTATTTATGGTCCAATTGTCCTTTTATAGTAAATATCTTGACACATAAATAATAATAATCATTGTTATTGGGGTAATCATCAAAAGGACTAACGAATGGTTAAAAAATAATAAAGGTAAAAAAAATCACATAAAATTATTCAACTTTTATTGTATGAGATTTTTTAGACTCATATTTATATTCTCTTTTAATTAAATCTATCTGGATTTATTTTAACATCAAAATTAATTTATATTAATTTAATACTTTAAGAACATCCCAAAATGGACCTCCACTTATTATAAAAGGGTACCTCCTCTCCTTATCTCTACATAGTTGAAGAGATATATTTTCAGAAAATACCTACCAAAAACACATACAAACATCCCTCCCCACATTTTAGAGGTATTATTTTTTCTATAATTCCAACCTTATTTGGCTTAAGGAGTCGAGAAAAGGAGGGTGTCCAAAAAAGATGTCTAGATTTTACTAAAAGTATTAGTTTTATTTATTCTTATTACTCCTTAAAATAATATTAAAAAATAATGAAATAATAAAACATGTATCTTAAATATATTTATATATTTTATGTCAATTTTATAACCTATATTCATCTCTCCTTCCATCAAATGGGAAATGAAATTGACATCTATGTGTATGGCAGACTACCGCCTCATGAAGAGATGTCATTCGTTTTCTATCACCACTTATCATGAATAGTTATAATAATGGACTTAATTTATATTTATGATATTAATTACTTATTTATAATTTTATTAATATAACATATAATCAAATTTCATACCTTTCTATTTATTGAAAAATCATAACGTCGTTCATGTATACATGTAGATTACCACCTCCACGGATCGATTTGATTTTTTTTCATAACCACATCATGTGGATGGTAATTATTGGGATATTTAAATAAATAATGCTATATTAATTACATAATTATCATTTTTTAAAGATAAAATAACACTTTCCTTCTTTCTATAATGATCTTTTAAAAATTGAAACGTTACACATTTGTGCGTACGACCTACCATATCCATGATTATAACGTTGTTTATATTTAATAACCAACATTCATGGTTGGTTTTAAAATAATAATAATATATATATAATTATAATTATTTCATGATTATTATTCTAAATATGATTTAATAATGACCACTTTGACCACATTCAATCTACCAATTTTATTTTGGTTATATGATTCAAAAATCATCAAAATGTTTAGTGCGGACTTCATTGAATAAGTAAATAATTATAACATGGTAAAAGGAATAAAAAACATGAAAAATGTCCACAATAAATTAAATAATTAACATAAGTTTATTATATAGAAAGATAAATAATGTATGTGATGATTCAGAATCGATGTAAGGGGTACTTTACATTAAAAATATAATTTTAAATGTTTTAAGGATTTATTATCTAAATCATCTTATTTTATGTCCATATTCTTAAAATTATTTCATGGATGTAATTATATGGACATAAAATAATTATAAATGAATGTTTATTTCACTTTTTACTTAATTTCAAAGGTTTTCAAAAGGAATCCTTTTACATATTTTAGACAGAACATTTTGATAGTATGGAAAAAGGGAATGTATTATTTTAACGTACACCGCATCAAATGACATTCTTGTTTCCACAAAAGTTTTTTTTTGGATTACATTATAATATTAAATTTTTTAAATAAATGAAAACCATACATCCCATTGTTTTGGGAATTTTATTTTTTGAAAATTGGTTTTAAAAGTAAATTGATATATCAATTAAAGAAAATGTTTTCTTTTTTGTGCAAATAATATTTTTATGAAAATATTCATGTGTCAATGTCATTCTATGGTTATTGGGAATTATTTATAGTGATGATTAGATTGATTATAAAAAAGTTATTGGTGGTTAAATTATAAAATAATTATTGATAGTTCCCTTATAAACTTAGAATTGGTGAGCCTGATATAGCTCTCCAATGTATTGGGTAAAGGGACTGAGTTAATCAATTAAGCTTCTATGAAGAGATTATTGGAATTTACAATGAAGGTTATTCCCTTTATAACCAGGACGGTTATTCTATTTGTAGACATGATGTTTATTTAGTCTATAATAGTGATTGTATGAGTGATAGGTAAAAGATGCATCAATTTACCCATGTGATTTACCAAGATTATTATGGGTTTTTAAGGAAATATTATGATTTAAAAAACATAGTGATGAGATTATTTTCAAATAAGTGTTTATGATAATTAAAAATGGTTTAATTTAAAATAATTATGAAAAAATTTCATGAGTTTATAAATATTTAAAATAAACCATTATGATTTTCATTTTCCTTTAATGTTTTTAATTAAATGTTTTTTGAAAATATTTTGGTAGAGAAGCTAATTTATTGAGTAATAAAGTGTTTATTTGAGACTAAAATTTATTTTTAGAATGGAAATTTTCTTTGAGTTTTCATGACCTAATGATTTTATTTCTTTTATTTCATGTCCCTCAATAAGATTTTTTTTCTTATTTAATGTTTTAAAATGTTTTTTTATAGGATGAGTAGGGATAATTATGTTGTCAATATTAAAATTTTGAATATATGTCATGAAAATAAAAAAACATTATCCTAAGAGTTTTATTTTTTGGGGAAAATGGATACTAAGTGGAAGTTTTTAACATGTATTTTATAGGTTTTTTATATTATAGTTATGAAATAATTCTCTAAAACTCTAAATCATAAAGATCACTAAATTCCAGAGAATTAATTCATGAATTAATATTAAAGATTATGTAATGTTTAAGATATGTTCCATACATTTGATATTAGAGGAAAGGTTTTGATAAATTTAGATAATATGATTTTTTCATGTGAGGTTAACTTAAGAGTTACAGATACCATCATGGGTTTATAAGTTTATGTTTGATCGTATATTCAAAGTATTAGACACCCCTTTTGAGGTTTTAGGTGATCAGATTTCATGGGTATTAATAATATTTTTGGGTACATTTTATTGGTTTGAGGTATATGTAACACTTAGGTATATCATTAATCTTTATTTCATAAGAATTCAGTTACATTTTTTCAATATAAGATAAAATTTATTAGATAACCTTTGAGGTTATAACATTATTTAATATTGAATTTATTGAGGTTATTTTTGAGTATGATCATTATATTTTCCAGAAATTTATAGGAATTATATTAATGTTGTTTTTATAAATGGAAAAACATGGGATGGAAAGAACTCATCACCTCTAGCAATGTCATGGGGAAAGAACTCACTACTGAAGGGTGACAAGGGTGTAGTTTCTACCATAGTCCTACTTGATACCTCAGTTAGTATTAATTTTTTACATATAATGTTTCTTATATAAAGGTTAAGATTATTTTTGGAAAATAAGTTTTATCTAATAGGTAACCATGGGATTTAAAAGTGGTTTTTGTTATTTATTGATTAATTTTACATCAAAATAAGTTCACTAAAATTTTGAAGAACATTATATTATTAAGGTAAATAGAATATTATGAAATTTTACTTGAGGGATAAAGGTTGAATTATATTTTTGAAACATAACAAATTTTAATGTGTCTTTAAGTTTATTCGGATTATTTATCAAAATGACTATAATATTTTGGAGATTATATGATTATGGAATTTATATTTTATGGTATATGACTTTAGGAGTTATTATTTTTAATTAGAGACAATTTTTAAATTAATATCTGAATAATTTTTTATCAACTCCTTCTAATTTTTTTGTTTTAAACATGTTCAAGAATATTTTGATTAATTTTTAAGGTCAGTTATTTATCAAATAATCTAAGTTAATCTCTAGATGTCATTATTGAGACATTGGAAATTAATGTAGTATTTCTTATCATGACCCACCCCCCGGGGCCCGTACCGTGACTACCCCAATCCTGCATTCCATAGGCTAGGGGCTGGCGACTAGCACCAAAGGCGTATTCATTAAAATTGGGAAGTCATTGCCTTTATAACATGTAACACACACAACCAAGCACATAACAAGATACAAACTCAAGTAAACTGAATAGTAAACAGAGTGAGTACAATAAGTGAAAGGGGCTAAAATACAATCCCAACTGGAAAGTACAAGGAAACTAAAAGTACAAGTGAACTGGAACTGCTCCCGGATCGTCCACCACAAATCCTACCTAAAGGGTAGGTACAACTCATGAACAATCGTCTCTGTGGTTTGCCTCATCTAACATCCACCTTCGAGCTACCTCCAGTCCTGGTACCCTCATCCCCAGTCAGCGTTGTCTGTCACCTGCACCAAACACAATGAAGTGCAGGCATAGCCCGTGCAGGGGTGAGTATAACAATACTCAGTAGGGACCCCAAGACCCTCAAGGTCTCACAAAATCCACAAAGGATAAACCACAAAGGAAGGAAACAACGTATAACCCTTATTCGGTATATACCCATACATATACCTGAGTTATCAAGGAAACCCATCTCAATTATGATGAAAATAGAGTCCAACTCCAAATCCCCAAGCTCAACTGTTCCACAAAGGAAGAAATACCACGAAAGTAGGTACCACTTAGGTACACCACACAAAATAATATTACCAAGGTATTACCACAAAGGGAAGTACCACACAGGTACAGACTCAGCTCACACCAAGTGTTACTTTAGTAAAGTAGTCGATATGATTATATTTAACTACTAAATCATTTTCCTCTGTTAAGAAGCAGACCCACGAAGGATCCCTTAGTGCTGACCAACATAGGATTGCTCGGTACTGACCCACACAGGATCGTTCGGTGCTGACCCACACAGGATTGCTAGGTATTGACCCACAGAGGATCGCTCGATGCTAACCCACAGAGGATCTCTCGGTGCTGACCCACATAGGATCGCTCAGTGCTGACCCACCCCGGATCTCTCTTCATTCTTCACATCAGAACCAGCTACTGGGTTCCCACACTACGCTCGCTTCTCTCGGGTAGGGTCTTCTCCAAAATCCATCGGTCGATACTCCAACTGCCAAGAAGTCTCACAAAGAAGTATCTCAAAGGACTTCCACCATATAGGGGTCTCAACACAATAGACGGTGCATCAATCAGATGCATGTTCTGTAAATTATTAGCCTTTTTGTCCTGAGAGCCCGGTTGGATTAATACTCGATCCAACCTGACCATATTCCAAATTTATCCAAATACCCAGTAGGGTATACTCAAAGTACCTTCTCACTCTAAGGTTTACAACACCACTGACGGTTCATCAAACAGACATCATGTGCCAAAGTTATGGCCAAAATAGTGCAAATGGGTCGTAGTGGGTTCGGGTCCAGTCTGACCCGCAGGGTCCGGCCCATCCCGTGTTGTGGCCCAGCCCGGCACAACCCTCTGGGTCCGGCCCCACCCGTGTTGCGGCCCGGGTTGCTGGGAGGTCCGTCCCGGCTTGGCAGCTCAGTTGGGCGGCATGGAGGCCACGGGGCTATGAGGGCGGCGAAGCCGCGAGGCGGCGCGGGGGTGACACAGACGGCGGAGCCGCGGGGCGGGCAGCAAGGAAGTGGCGGCACAGAGGGTCCGTAGGGGAGTAGTGGTTTCGTGAGGCGATAGATCCATGGGGCGCCATGGCAGAGCTGTGGGCGGTGAGGCCGTGGTGCGATTCGGGGTGTCGCGGTGCAGCGCGGGGTGCCACATGCAGCGACAACGCGGGGCAGCGCGGGGGGCCGCGGGTGGCTAGGCCGCAGGGTCACCACGAGGTACCACGGGCGGTGAGGCTGTGGGGTCAGTGTGGGGTGCCACAGGTAGCGAGGCTGCGGGGCGGCGATGACTGCAGACGGCGGAGGCCACAGGGCGGCAGTCCGTCATGGCTGGTCGTGTGGCGCGGTCATGTGCCATGTCTTTGTCGGTGGCCATCTTGACCGGCCACCCTCTGTTGTCACCTTCATCCCAGTAGGTCGTAGTGCCGGCCACCATTCTCGTGTTCTAGCGGTGCCAAATTCCAGCACCGGTCATCATCACCATTGCGGAGAACACACAAATAAATAAGAACAATGGAGGGGTCGGGCCATGTTTTTTTGGCCCGCAGCCTCCGTGTTAGAGTTGTAGCAAGCAGCACAACAGAAACAGAAATCAAGAAAAACAAACTCTACAATTTAATATGAATCATGGATCAACTCATTTTGGCTGATCCAAGTTCTCCATGCTTTCTAGGAACGAGTAATTAAACCGAGAAAATTCATTAATTCAATAACAACCCCTACCTCGTTTGATTGTTGACGTCGATGAGAGAAGCCGAAGTTTTCGACATTCGTCACACCCACCACAGGCCTCTGATCCCATGCTCCTTCATTGGATAGTCACTCTTCAATGGAGGTGGTTCTTCATTGTTGAATACATCCACCATTAGAGTATTTCCCGAGGATGAATTTGAATTTTTTCGTCGGCATTCTTTATTGGAGAGCGTGCTCTTTGTTGGACAATGTGTTCTTCTTTGGAGAGTTGTTTCCCAATTCTCCAAAGCTCTCCCCTTTGCCAACCCTTTCCCCCAATTCCACCAAAATGAAAATATATCCAACTTCTTAATTTATGTTAATAAAATTAAATTATGTTGGGATAATTAATTGGCATCATTAAATGGGTTGTGTTGGTATAAATAAATTAAAGGATACCAAAGGTCACCTCCCTCATTAAAGAGGGAGTTCAAGAGGTTTCTCCTACTTAAGAGGGGTGTTCAAGGGGTTTTGGTCTCAGGTGGTCCCCACCACCATAGCACACATGTGGGAGGTTTTAGCTCAGGTGGTACCTACCTTTAAACCATCCACATGGGAGGTTTCAACAAAAAGAAAAATGAAATAAAAATTTATTTTATTTTATTTTCTATTTCCATGAAAACCTAAAAAATTATCTTTCACCCCTGAACAATTTTTGTCAAGGTGAAAGTATCCTTAAGAGAATATTGGTGATGTGAGTTCAAAGGTGCCCTCAGAATTCAGTTCTGAGCACCGGTTCAAAAGTTACATAAACCCACTTGCACGTTTACTGAATATACTCAAAGAAAAGTTTATAAATTCATTCCAGGCACACCAGGCCTCAGAATCATGTGCCGTCAATTTTCACAGACTCATAAAATTCCTATATGTTAATTAAAAAAATTTACATGGAAATTATAGGTCTTTACATTCTCCAAACCTTAGGGATTTATGTCCCTATAAGCCACAACTCAAGACTAGGAAAACAAGTGGGGGTACTGAGCACGAATTTGAGAATCCTGCTCCCATGTGCTCTCCTAGAGGTTCTCATGATGCCAGCAAATGCACACCAGAGGTATCGACCACCCATGAAGGACCTTCTCCTATCAATCCTAAACCTCTACTACAACCTCTATAAAATTCTCTCCTTAATTGATGTCCAACTCTCTGTGGTTTATGATGTTGTAAGGGTCGTGCATGTATCTCCTCAGCTGGGATACGTGGAAGACGTCATGAACCCGGTGCAACTGAGGTGTAATAGATAAGTGGTATTCCAGCTCAAAAAATCTTATGAGGACCTAAAAATGTCCGATTAATCTTGGAGATAACTTCCCACCTCAACCAAATATCCGCAAACTTCGTCTAAGTGACACCCGTAGAAAGAAGTGGTCTCCATCCTCGAACTCCAAAGGTCTCTATCTCCTATCGGCATATGACTTTTTCCTGCTCTGTGCAGTCTTCATCCACTCCTAGATGATCTGCACCTTCTATGTGGTATCCTGTACCATATCAGGTCCCACTAGTGCTGACTCCCCTGGGTCAATTCAGCCCAAAGGTGATCTGCAAGGTCACTCATACAACACCTCAAAAGGTGTCATCCCAATGGTGGAGTGATAGCTATTGTTGTATTCAATCTCCACCAAAGGAAAGTGATCCTCCCAGCTATGACTGAAGTCGAGGATGCAAGCACACAGCATGTCCTCGAGGATCAGAATGGTCCACTCAGTCTGACCATCTATCTGAGGATGGAAGGCGGTACTCAAATGAAGCTGCATCCTTAAAGCCTCCTAAAACCCCTTTCATAGACAAGAAGTAAAGGATGCATTATTATTGGAGGAAATCGTCGAGGGTAATGCATGTAGATACACAATATTCTACACATAGAGGAGTCTCAATCTCTCTACTTAACCCTGCTCTCTGATTGGTAAGAAGTAGGCCAACTTGGTGAGTCGGTCGACGATCACCCAAATCGAATCATGACCTCTAGATGTATGTGGATGTCCTTTCATGAAGTATATGAATATCCCCTACCACTTCCACTCTGAGACCTCTAAAGGATCAACTAAGAATACTGGTACCTGATGCTCCACCTTCACTTGCGGACAAGTGAGCACCAAGAGACAAACTCTACAACTGCTTTTTTCATTCCCGGCCACCAGTGTTGTCCTTGGAGATCCTGGTACATCTTCACCACTCCTAGATGTACTGGTAGAGGGGATGTGTGGAACTCCCTCAAAACTTCCTCCTAAAGTGTCATTGGTAATATGGTACGTCCTCTAAAGAGGATGATGTGCTCCCCACCTTCAGAAAATCCACCAGTTCTCTATCCTTTGGATATTTGAGCATGTCACGTCTCACAATCAGCTTCTCCACGCTATGCCTCCCCGACTCGCTAAAGAAGTGGGGGTGACTATAAGAGACTGAAGAAAATATTATCCATATCTATCCACAAAGGATATCTGTAAAGAGGCCAGCTGCTGTGTTGCCTCACCTCGTAGATGTATACCAGATCTCCTACTGAGTGCATTTTCTACAACGTTCCCCTTCCCATAAGTATAGACTGTCTCCATGTCATATTCCTAGAGGAACTCAAGACAACATCACAGTATCAGGTTCAGTTCATTCTGAGAGAAGATATACCTGAGACTCTTGTGATCAGATTACATTGTAAAATGCTCACCAATAAAGCAATGTTTCCACATCATCAAGGAGAAGACCAATGTTGATAACTCTAGGTCCAGGGTAGCATAGTTCTTCTAATGTTGTCTCAGCTGTTGAGAACCATTTGCGATCACTGCTCGCTCCTACATCAGGAAACATGCAAGGTCGGTCCCTGATGTGTTACACTAGACTACGTACCCTACGCCCTCCTCTGGAAGCCTCAAGATGGGGGAACTAGTCAGCCTCTACCCCAGCTCCTAAAAACTCTATTGGAAACTCTCTGACCACCCGAAGGGCTTCCCATTCTTCTTCAATACTGATAGTGGTCCTAAATCTCTAGAGAAAACTGGCACAAACCTCTGGTAGTATCCATCAAATCCCAAGAAACTATATATCTCTATCACACTCATGGGTGGCTCCCAAACATGTACCACCTCAATCTTCACTAGATCCACTACAACACCAGCTTCTGATATGACATGTCCAGGAAAGTGCACCTCTCGAATCCAGAAATGGCACTTCAAGAGATTACCATAAAGATGGTTCCCTCAGAATGTGTCCAGTACTACCCGAAAATGATAATCATGATCCTCCTTAGTAGTTTAGTAGATCATAATTTCATCTATGACCACAATGCGATCAAGGTATGGCTGAAAGATCTTGTTCACGAGTCCCATGAACACTACTGGGGAATTGTCCATGCCGAATGGAATATCCAAGAACTCTTAGTGGACATACCAACATCTTAAATTCGTCTTCTGCAAATCCTCGCCCCGTACTCTGAGCTGGTGATATCTTGATCTAAGTTTTATCTTCGAGAACCATCGTTCTCCCTTCAGCTGATCCAAGAGGTCTTCAATCCTAGGATATGGGTACTTGTTCTTCATGGTCACCTGGTTCAGGTTCCAATAGTCGACACAAAGTCTCAAAGTCCCATCCGAATTCTTGGCGAACAAAATCGGGGTTTCCCAAGGAGAAACACTAAGCCGAATGAACCCATTTTCCTATAAGTCCTCCAACAGTACCTGCAGCTCACGAATCTCCGTCGGAGCCATCTGATATGCTGGTGTAGATATCGGTGTTGTCCCAGGGTACATGTCAATGTAAAATTCCACCTCTCTGCAAGGAGGTAGACCCAGAACATCATCAGCGAATACAACTGTATAATGGTCCAATACTAAAGGATAGCTCATACACTCCACATCAACCGCTCCGAGGGTAAGGCTAGCCAATATACGAGTGATCGGCTTCACCCTCCTCCGAGTAAGTCCATCTTGTGCTGCAAAGGCTCCCTTCTCACTGGTGAAGGTAAACCTGGTCCCATCCATGTGGACACACTGCAGTTTGCACCTAATATAGTCAATCTATGTCTGGACTGTAGATAACCAATCCATACCCAAGATGACGTCGTAACGCCTCGACACTGCTACTAGGAGATCCTAGCTGAAGCTCTCACCTCCTAGAGTAATCTCACACTGTCAGCACCAGTGTGTAATCATCGGATCCGCTCCGGTAAGAGTCTCTATCCCTAAGGATCGAGCCAACAGCTCTGTCGGAATCTCCGAGCTCCGAATGAGGGTAGTGGAAATAAAAGAATGATTGGAACATGTGTCTATAATTAGTGTTGCTAAGTTGGAGTAGACACAGATCATACCTCATATCATCTCCTGAGTACCGTGATCATAGACCTCAGCTTCCTAGAGCTGGGCTCTCCCCGGTCCACCTACACCCTGTGGTCGGGGTGGACCTCCTGGTGGTGGTGGTGGTAACATTTAGAATTGTCGCTCACCGCCAGCTGCACGGCCAGCTCCTCTTCCATGTCTGCCTACTCCCTACCAACCTCCTCGTTTGAATCTATGTCTCTGATTGGGATGTCCTTTGACTGTATGTTGATCATTTGTATGGTGGGTTGGATAGTCATAATCCATGTGACCCTACCCGCTACATACGTAACACTGCCCACTCCTAGAATGACTGGCTTTGCCTCGTTTTCCCAACACAACAGACCCTGAATCTTGTGGTTTCCCATCTGTAGGTACGGTCCTCTTGGACCTCTATGAAATCTATCTACTACCAGCTGCAGAAGACTCCACTACGTGATGACTGGTGGTGGGTCTTGCTACTGGTGACTGCTCAGCAGGGAAACTATCCACTAAGAGGGCTCTCTATAACAACCCTGCCTATGTCGGGATGTTGAGTGAGATCATCGAAGCACCGATATCCTTCTGGAGTCCCTGATCGAATGTCAAGGACCTGAAGAATGGGTCCCACACCCTATATGTGGAGTAGCAAGAGAGGTCAGTGAAACTCGTTGAGTACTGAGACACAGTAATTCTTCCCTGCTACAAATGAAGTAGCTTCTGTATGTGCATTGTGCGAAGAGTCACTGGGACAAACTCTGGTCGAAACAGGCTCTTGAAATCTTCCCAAAGAAGTGTAAGCTTTTCGTGAACTTGGAGCATCAAGCTCCACCATCTGCATGTTGCTGCCTATAGAAGGATGGCGGCAAGGATCACCATGAGATCAGTTGGTGTCCCTACTAGTCGGAAGACTCTCACTACGGCCTCCAGCAAATCCTCAGCTGTATGTGGGTTTGTCTCTCCCCAAAATCTGGGTGGCCTATGGCGCTGGAACTTTTGCAACGTGCTCAAGTGGCGTGCACCCTCTGCTACTGGGGCTGGTGGCATCAGTGGCCCATCGAGTAATGGTACTGCCGGTGCCTCTGTTGTTGCCACTACTGAAAGAGGGCCCTACACTGGGGCCTCATCGCTTAGTGGGATATCAGTGCGTATTATATCCAGAACCCTAGATGACTATCTATGTAGAGGAATCCTGAAAATAAATAGGTGCATCATGATCAATAAGTTATACTTGGTGGGCTGACTCAAAGATATCACAAAGGAAACTCTTGAAAACACACACACAATCAATGTTTTCATGCACTGGGTCAGAAATCAGAAGTTAGTGTTCTGGTGTATGGATACGTCAGCCACTGCACCAACACTGGATTCCCTAAACTGATAACCACACTCACTACACTTAACACTATTGTTGTTAAAAAGGAAATATTAGAGTCCTATGTTCTATGGTAGAACCGACTCCTCGGATACCAATTTCTGACGACCTGTCCCTCAGGGCTCGTGCCGTGACTACCCCAAGCCCGCCTTCCATAGGCTAGGGGATGGAGACTAGACCCAAAGGCATATTCCATTAAACTAGGAAGGAATTGCCTTTATAACCTGTAACACACACAACCAAGCACACAACAAGATACGAGCTCAAGTAAACTAAATAGTAAACAGAGTGAGTATAGTGAGTAAAAGGGGTGATAATAGAAGCCCAACTTAAAAGTACAGGGAAACTAAAAGTAAAAGTGAACCAGAACTACTCCTAGATCGTCCACCATGAATCCTACCTAAAGGGTAGATACAGCTCAAGAACGGATGTCTCTGTTGTTCGCCTCATCTAACGTCCACCTCCGAGCTACCTCCAGTCCTGGTACCCTCTTCCTCAAACAGTTTTTTCCATCATCTGCACCAAACACAATGAATTACAAGCATAACCTTTGTAGGGGTGAGTATAACGATACTCAGTAGGGACCCCGAGACCCTCAAGGTCTCACAAAATCCAAAAATGATAAACCAAAAAGGATGGAAACAACTGATAACCCTACTTGGGTATATGCCCATATGTATACCTAAGTTATCAAGTAAACCTATCTCAATTATGAGGACAACACAGAGTCCAACTCCAAATCCCCAAGCTCAACTGTTCCACAAAGAAATAAATGCCACGAAGGCAAGTACCACATAGATACGCCACATAGAAGAATACCACCAAGGTATTACCACGAAGGAAAGTATCACACAGGTATAGAATCAACTCACACCAGGTGTAACTTTAGTACAGTAGTAGAGATGACTATATATAACTACTAAATAATCTTACTCTGTTAAGAAGTATGCCCACAAAGGATATCTAAGTGCTGACCCACACATGATCGCTCGGTGTTGACCCACATAGAATCGCTCGGTGCTGATCCAATGTGGATTTCTAGGTGGTAACCCACATAGTATCTCATGGTGTGGACCCACACAATATCACTCGGTGCTGACCCATACAGGATCGCTGGGTGCTGACCCACATAGGATCGCTCTACATTCTTCATGTCACAGTCAACTACTGGGTTCCCGCACTATGCTCGCTTATATCCGGTAGGGTCCGCTACACAAGACATTGTTTGATACTCCAACTGCCATGAATTCTCAAAAATAACTATCTCAAAGTATCATCACATCATTGGGGTCTCAACGCAACAGACATTGCGTCAATCAGATGCTCGGTATGTAAGTTATTAGCCTTTTTATCTCGAGGTCCCGGTTGGATTCATGATCGATCCAACCCGACTGTATTCCAACGTTATCCAAATCTTTATTAGGGTATACTTAAAGGACCATCTCGCTCCAAGGTTTTTTGTGTCATTTATGGTTTTTCAAATAGACGTCATGTTCCAAAGATAAGGCCAAAATTGCATAAATGGGTCATAGTGGGTCCGAGTCTGGTCTGACCAGGTTGGACCAACCCGGACAGGCCCGTGTTGCAGCCCGGCCCATTGGGTGGTCCGGCCCAGACCGTGATCGGCAGCCTAACCTAGCAGTGAGGCCAGGAGGCGTGGAGGTTGTAGGTACACTAGGGTGGCGAAGCTGCGGACGGTAGAGTCACGGGGTAGCACGGTGGGGCCACTGACGGCAGAGCCGCAGGGCAGCGCGACGGGGCCGCAGACGGTAGAGCTATGGGACTGTGTGGTGGGGCCACAGACGGTAGAGCCGGGGGGTGGCACATTGGGGCTGCTGACGGCAGAGCTGCGGGTCAGCGTGGCAGGGCCACGGACGGTAGAGCCGCGGGGCGGTGTGGTGGGGCCGCGGATGGGAGAGCAGCGGGGCATCGCGTTCGGTCCGTTGACGGAAGAGCCGCGGGGCGGCACGTTTGGGCTACTCACGGAAGAGCTGTGGGGTAGCCTGATGGGGCTGCAGATGGCAGAGCGGCGGAGCGGTGTGGCGGGACTCTAGACGGCAGAGCCGCGGGGCAGCGCATCAGGGGCCTTTCACGGCAGAGCCGTGGGGCTGTGGGTGGCGGGCGGGGCAGCGCGGCGGTAGAGCTGCGAGGCAGCACAGGGTGCCACGGGTGGTGACGCGGTGGGGCGGTGAGGGTTGTCGCAGGTGGGGAGTCCGCCGGGCGGTGAAGGGTGGCACGGGCGGCGAGGTCGCGGGGCATCGATGGGCGTGGACGACGGAGGTCGCGGGGCGACGTTCCGTCGTGGCTGGTCGTGCGGCACGGTCGCGCACCGTGTCTTCGCCGGCGGCCGGCTTGACCGGCCAGCTACAATTGTCACCTTCATCATAACCGGTCATGGTGTCGGTCGCTGTTCTCGTGTTCCACTGATGCCAAATGCTGGCACCGGTCTCCATCACCATCGTGAAGAACACACAAATAAAGAATAAAGGCAGAGGGGTCGATCCATGTTTGTTTGGTCCACACCCTCCATGTTAGAGCAGTAGTAAGCGACTCAACAAAAATAGGAATCAAGAATGAAAAACTCTATAATTTAATATGAATCGTGGATCAACTCATTTTGGTTGATCCTTATTCGCCATGCTTTCCAAGAATGAAAAATTAAACTGAGATAATTCATGAATTCAATAACAACCCCTATCTCATTTGATTGTTGATGTCAATGAGAGAAGTCGAATTTGTCGACGTTCATGACACCTGCCACACTCCTCCAATACTGAGCTCAATCATCAGATAATCACTCTTTGATAGAGGTGGTTCTTCATTCTTGAATATTTCCACCATTGTAGGATTTCCCAAGGAAGAAGTCGAAGTCGTGCGTCAACGTTCTTCATTGGAGAACGCATTCTTCATTGGAGATATTTTCCCAATTCTCCAAAGCTCTCCCCTTTTCCAACCCTTTTCCCCTAATTCCACCAAAATGAATATATATCCAACTTCTTAATTTATGTTAATCCAATTAAATTATGTTTGCATAATTAATTGGCATCATTAAATGGGTTGTGTTGGAATAATTAAATTAAAGGATACCAAAGGTCACCTCCCTCATTAAAGACTTAGTTCAAGAGGTTTCTCACACTTAAGAGACAAGTTCAAGGGTTTTCTTTCTCGGGTGTTCCCCGCCACCATAACACACATGTGGGAGGTTTTAGCTCAAGTGGTCACCACATTTAAATCATCCACATGAGAGGTTTCAAAAAAAAGAAATTTGAAATAAAATTTTATTTTATTTTATTTTTTATTTCCATGAAAAACTCAAAAAATTATCTTTCAGTCCCGACCAACTGTCGTCGAGGTGAAAGTCTCCTTAAGAGAATACCAGCACTGTGAGTTCAATCGTTCCCTCATATTTCAATTCTGAGCACTGGTTCAAAAGTCACAAAAACTCACTTGCACGTTTACTGAGCGTACCATAAAAAAAGTTCAGAAATTCATTCCAGGCATACCATGCCTCGGAATCACGTGCCGTCAATTTTCACGAACTCGTAAAATTCCCATATATTAAAACAAATTACCTGTAAATTATGGGTCTTTAAATTTCTTCATATGATGGTTTATTTATTTTGTGAATTATCTTACCTTATGTTAACAATTTAGGTTTTTGTTAATTTTTAAAGAAAAATGAAATGTCTTGTTTTTATTTTAAGTAATTATGTGATTAGTTAGAAGAATATTTTATTGCTTTATGCATGAAAAATTCATCTTTAATATTCATTTTTTTGGATAAAAGGATGATATTGTGGTGGAAATTGATTGAAGGATGAAATTCTACTTGTCGAGTAAGTATGTTTCCTTATTTTCTCAACCTTGATAGTAAAGTAATTTATAAAATCTAGTAAAAATATATTAAAACAAAAATGATATTCTATTAACTTCATTTATGATAAATTTATGGTTTTTTATATCTATTTGGTTTATGGTTATTTGGTCATTAAATTTCAAATTTTATTCAGATCAAGGATCTATGTCACTCTCAGCAATTAATTATTATTATTTTTCATGTCTATATTTTCACTTCCAATTAATTTTATTCTATTTGTAAACCCATTACATGTTATTCTAGATAACTTTTATTCTTACATTTCTCTCTTTTCAAGAGGGATTGTTATTAACCTTTTTTTATGCGGGATTTTAATAAGGGTATTTTAAAATTTAAAACATTTTATTACCAATATAAAGTTAAAATTATGAGTATTAAATTATTTAAATGTGGGATAATGTAATATCTAAATATTCTAAAAGGATACTATTCTCGATAGTGTACATGATATTCAACTCCGAGCTTAAATAAACGATGAAATAATTTTATTTATATATGAATGTTATAACCTCAATGTTGAATTGAACGGTGTGAATTGTATTAACCACTTTATAAAATGTATATAATGGTATTGATAAATACAAATTAATTGATAAATTCTTAGGATATAAGCACTTAATTTTCCGTAAAATAATTTTATGCTTCGAAGATACGTTTTCTTCAAAAATGATTTTTGTTACTTTTTATAAGAGAATATTATAATTAATTACTAAAACCTATATAAAATTTCATTTATAAATTGAACTTCATTTTTTAGTTCATAATATAAAAAATATCTTAGGGTTAAATTTTGATATTTTTCTAAAAAAATGATCTCTCAATGAATAGAGAAAATACTTCTTTTTATTGGAAACTTTATTTTATTTTAAATTATTTATAAATAAAAATTATATTTTTAAATATTTTTAAAATATAAAAAATTTATTTTGATAAAAAATAATCCAATTATAGTCTTTTCAATAAATGTTTTACATCAATTGGGTATAAAAACATTTTTATACTTAAAAAAGAATTTTAATAAAAAATGTTTTTCTTTTCATTTTTCTTGTTAATATTAAATTAATTTTTGTCACTTCAATAAATTGAATATTTAAAAATTGATTCTATATGTAGAATAAATAGGTCCCAATTTGGAAAATATTTTTATTTTATTTTTTGCCGTTATGAATAGAAACCATAGTAAACAATTGTTACCACGGTTAGGGTAAATTGGGTAATAAAAGCTAAAAATTATATTATGAGGACTAAAAATGACCTGAAAACTTACCTTTATCATATTTTATGAGTTTATTTTTTCCATTAACAACCATATTTTGAAAATATGGAAACATGGTTCCGTATTTATTTTATTTTGACCTTTATAAAATTTAAGTAAATTATAATGTCAAAAATATCACATTCTTGCTTTTAAAAATAAAAATGTTTCATGAAAATGATAAAAACAACATATATATATTTATAAATGTTTATTTTATTGATATATTATTTTTTTCCATGCTAATTTATTTCTAATTTTTATTTATGAAATAATTACCTTAAATGATTACACAATGCTGACAGAGTATTTATTAAATTAATAGAATAATAAAATAAAAGATACTAAAAATAATAAATTTATATAATTTAAATTAATTATTATTTTCCAATAATATCTTATATAAATATAAAATTTTAGGGATTTTTTAAAGTATTATATTCAAATTTCATTGATGTAATATAATTTTCAAAGTCAAATTAAATGAAAAATGTCAAAACTAACATTAATGATATTTTATTATAATATTTAAATATATTAAAAAAGTGGAAAATTAGAATGATATATGATCCAAAATTTCATTTTTTGTCTATTTATGATCCAATTGTCACCTTATATGTAAAATTATATCCCTTTAATATTGAAAATGTCATTCCCACGATTAAGGTTAAAATTTCTTAATCAAACCAATTAAAATTTTCTTTTTATGATTATATTACTACCATATATAACGTATATTTGACTTCATGTCATTTTGGAATGATTTTACCTTATGTATACATATATTATATTATAATATTTCATGTACTTACAAAAATTTAAATAAAAGATATTTTGTAATAAAAAATATTTTATTAAATGATTTAAAATTTATAAAAAAACATATATTTATATAATTTACTAGGATATGGTTGAAAATATGAACCATTTTCCATTTATTGGCTAATTTTCCTTTTATATTCAGTATCATGGCCCCTAAATATTAAAAAATTGTGTAATTTGAGTAATCATCAAAATGGTTAATAAAGGGTTATAAAATAATAAGGGTGAAAGTATCAACTAATTATTTATTTTTTATTTAATGAGATTATTTTTAATAATAGTATTATTATATTTTAATTATATCAATTTAGATTCACTTGAAAAAGAAAATTATTTTATATTAATTTAATACTTTAATAAAATCCAAGAATGTCCCTCCCCTCATTATAAAATAGAACCCCCTCTCCTCTTCTATACACACTTCAAGATCAATTTGGTTAGGGTAATACCTTGAAAAATACCATAAAATATTTATCTATATATGATATATGCCTTTTTTATTACCATATTTCCAAACTTATATGCCTTAAGGAATCAAGTAAAGGAGGTTTTCAAAAAATAAGTATAGATTTTTACCAAATGTTTTTGTTTGTTTCTTCATCCTATTCCTTAAAATATTCTTCAAACATGGTGAAATAATAATCCCAATATATTTTATATTATAATATTTTTTATGTTATGTTCATAAATAATATCCACCTCTTTTTCCCTCAAATTGGAGACAAAACCAATATTTGTGTGTATGGCGGACTACCACATCATGAATTGATGTAATTCATTTTCCACGAATCATACTTGAAGGGTAGGTACAGCTCATGAACGGTTGTCTCTGTGGTTTGCCTCGTCTAACGTCCACCTCCAAGCTACCTCCAATCCTGGTACCCTCTTCCTCAGTCAGCGTTGTCTATCGTCTGCACCAAACACAACGAAGTGTGGGCATAGCCCGTGCTGGGGTGAGTATAACGATACTCAATAGGAACCCAGAGACCCTCAAGGTCTCACAAAATCCAAAAAGGATAAACCAAAAAGGAAGGAAACAAATGATAACCCTACTTAGGTATATGCCCATATATATACCTAAGTTATCAAGTAAACCCATCTAAATCATGAGGAAAACACAGAGTCTAACTCCAAATCCCCAAGATCAACTGTTCCACAAATGAATAAATACCACGAAGGTAAGTACCACACTAGTACGCGACACAGAATAATACCACCAAGGTATTACCATGAAGGAAAGTATCACACAGGTACCGACTCAGCTCACACCAGGTGTAACTTTAGTACAGTATCCGAGATGATTATATGTAACTACTAAATCATCTTACTCTGTTAAGAAGCAGACCCACGAAGGATCACTAAGTGCTAACCCACACAGGATTGCTCGGTGCTGACCCACACAGGATCGCTTGGTGTTGACCCACAGAGGATCACTAGGTGCAGACCCACAGAAGATCTCTCAGTGTGGACTCACACACGATCGCTCGATGCTGACCCACAAAGGATTGATCGGTGCTAGCCCACACAGGTTCGATCTTCATTCTTCATGTCACAGCCATCTACTGGGTTCCAAAAATATCCTCACTTGTATCCAGAGGGGTCTACTCCACAATCCACTAGTAGATACTCTAACTATCACGAATTATCACGAAGAAGTATCTCAAAGGACCGTCACATCATTGGGGTCTCCACACAATAGACAGTGCGTCAATCGGATGCCCAGTCTGTAAGTTATTAGCTTTCTTGACTTGAGGGCCTGGTTGGATTCATGCTCGATCCAACCCGACTATATTCCAACTTTATCCAAATCTTCAATGGGGTATACTCAAAGGACCATATCACTCCAAGGTTTCCTGTTTCGTTTATGGTTTTTCAAACAGACATCATGCGTCAAAGTTATGGCCAAAATAGAATAAATGGGTCGTAGTGGGTTCGGGTCTGGTCTGACCCTATCGGCCCAACTCGGTCCACTGGGCGGTCCGGCCCGGCCTGCGCTGGGCAGCCCAGCCGAGCAGCTAGGCCAGGCGGCGCGGAGGCCACATGGCCATGAGGGCGGCCAAGCCGTGGACGGCAGAGCCGCTGGGCGGTGCGTTGGGTCCGCTGACGGCAGAGCCGTGGGGCAGCATGGTGGGACCACGAACGGTAGAGCCCTGGGCGGCGTGGTGGGGTTACGGAAGGCAGAGTCTCCGGGAGGCGCAGTGGAGCCGCAGATGGCAGAGCCACTGGGCCGCGCGGCAGGGCCGCGGATGGCAAAGCCGCAGGGCCATGGACGGCAGAGCTACAGGGCGGCACGGCAGGCTGTGGACGGTAGAGCCGCAAGGTGGTGCGGTGGGGCGGCGAGTAGCGCGGCGGTGCGGCGGAGCCGCGGCGCAGCACGGGGTGCCACAGGGGGTGACACTGCAGGGCGGTGAGGGGTGCCACAGGTGGGGAGGCCACTGGGTGGTGAGAGATGTCGTGGGCGATGAGGCCACGGGGCAGCGATGGTCGCAGACGATGGAGGTTGTGGGGCGGCGGTCCGTTGTCGTTGGTTGTGCAGCACGGTCACGTGTCGTGTCTTCACTAGCGACCGGCTTTACTGGACACCCATCGTCATCACCTTTGTCATGACTGGTCGTGGTGTTGGCCGCCGTTCTCGTGCTCCACCGGTTCTAAACACTGGCACCAGTCCTCGTCACCATCGCAAAGAACACAAAAATAAAGAAGAAAGTCAGAGGGGTCGGGCCATGTTTCTTTGGTCCATACCCTCCGCGTTAGAGTGGTAGCAAGCGGCTCAACAAAAACAGGAATCAATAATGATGAACTCTACCATTTAATATGAATCGTGCATCAACTCATTTTGGTTGATCCCTGTTCTCCTTGCTTACCAAGAACAAGGAATTAAATCGAAAAAATTCATGAATTCAATAATAACTGCTACCTCATTTGATTGTTGACGTCGATGAGAGATGTTGAAGTTGACTACGTTCGTCACACCTGCCACACGCCTCCAATCCCGAGCTTTTTCATCGCATAATCACTCTTCGATGGAGGTGGTTCTTCATTATTAAATATTTCCATCATTGGAGGATGTCCCAAGGAAGAAGTCTAAGTCATTCATCAGCATTCTTTATTGGAGAGTGCATTATTCGTCGGAGAACGTGTTCTTCATTGGAGAGCTTTTTCCCAATTCTCCGATGCTCTCTTCTTTTCCAACACTTTTCCCCCAATTCCAGCAAAATGATAATATATCCAACTTGTTAATTTAAGTTAATCAAATTAAATTATGTTGGCACAATTAATTATCATCATTAAATGGGTTTCATTGGTATACATAAATTAAAGGATACCAGAGGTCACCTCCCTCATTAGAGAGTGAGTTCAAGAGGTTTCTAAAACTTAAGAGGGGAGTTCAAGGGGTTCTGGCGTCGGGTGGTCCCCACCACCATAACCCACATGTGGGAGGATTTAGCTCAAGTGATCCCCATCATTAAACCATCCACATGGGTGGTTTCAAAAAATGAAAAATGACATAAAATTTTATTTTATTTTATTTTCTATTTCCATGAAAAACCTAAAAAATTATCTTTCCCCCCCCCCCAACCATCTTTTGTCGAGGTGAAATCCTCTTTAAGTGAATATTGGCACTCTGATTTCAATGGTTCCCTTAGATTTCAATTCTGAGCACTGGTTTAAAAGTTACAAAAACTTGCTTGCACGTTTACTGAAAGTACCAGAAAAAAAGTTTCTGAAATTAATTTCAAGCATACCATGCCTCGGAATCACACACCGTCAATTTTCAAAAACTCATAATATTCCCATATATTAAAAAAATTACATGTAAATTCTGGGTCTTTGTATTTCTTCATATGATGGTTTATTTATTTTGTGAATTATCTTACCTTATGTTAACCATTTCAGTTTTTGTTAATTTTTAAAGACAAAAGAAATATCTTGTTTTTCTTTTAAGTAATTATGTGATTAGTTAGAAGAATATTTTAGTTCTTTGTGCATGAGAAATTAATCTTCAATATTAATTTTTTGGATAAAAGGATGATATTGTGGTGGAAATTGATTGAAGGATGAAATTATACTTGTCGAGTAAGTATGTTTCCTTATTTTCTTATCCTTGATAGTAAAGTAATCAATAAAATCCAGTAAAATGATCATAAAACAAAAATGATATTCTATTAACTTCATTTATGATAAACTGATGGTTTTTATATCTATTTGGTTTATGGTTTTTTGGTCATTAAATTTCACATTTTATTCAGATCAATGATCTATGTCACTCTCAGCAATTAATTATTATTTTTTTCATGTCAATATTTTCACTTCCAAATAAATTTATCCGATTTTTAAACCCATTACATGTTATTCTAGATGACTTTCATTCTTACATTTCTCTCTTTTCAAGAGGGATTTTTATTAACATTTTGTATGTGGGATTTCAATAGTGGTATTTTAAAATGAAATACTTTTTATTACCAATATAAAGTTAAAATTATGAGGATTAAAATTTTTAAATGTTGGATAATGTAATATCTAAAGATTCTAAAAGAACACTATTTTTGATAGTGTACATGATATTCAACTCTGAGCCTAAATAAATGATGAAATAATTTTATTTATATATGAATGTTATAACATCGATGTTGAATTGGATGGTATGAATTGTATTAACCACTTTATAAAATGTATATAATGGTCGTGATAAATAAAAATTAATTGATAAATTCTTAGGATATAAGCACTTAATTTTTAGTAAATTAATTTTATGCTTCGAAGATATGTTTTCTTCAAAAATGATTTTTGTTACTTTTTATAAGAGAATATTATAATTAATTACTAAAACCTATATAAAATTTAATTTATAAAATGAACTTCATTTTTTAGTTCATAATATTAAAAATTATATTAGGGTGAAATTTTGATATTTTTATAAAAAAATTGATCTCTCAATAAATAGTGAAAATACTGCTTTTTATTGGAAACTTTATTTTATTTTAAAGTATTTATGAATAAAAATTATAATTTTAAATAGTCTTAAAATATAATAAGTTTATTATAATAAAAAATAATCCAAATATAATCTTTTCAAAAAAAAAAATTACTTAAATTGGGTATAAAACATTTTTTTACATAAAAGGGAATTTTAATAAAAAAAATGTTTTTATTTTCATTTTTCATTTTAATATTAAATTAATTTTTGTCACTTCATTAAATTGAATATTTAAAAATTGATTCTATATGTAGAATAAATAGGTCCCAATTTGGAAAATATTTTCATTTTATTTTTAGCCATTATGAAGAGAAACCATAGTAAACAATTGTTACCACGGTTGTGGTAAATTGGGTAATAAAAGCTAAAAATTATATGATGAGGACTAAAAATGACCTGAAAACTTACCTTTATAATATTTTATGAGTTTATTTTTTCCATTAATAACCATATTTTGAAAATATCGAAACATGGTTCAATATTTCATTTATTTTGACCTTTATAATATTTAAGTAAATTATAAAGTAAAAAATATCACATTCTTACTTTTGAAAACAATAATGTTTAATGAAAATGATAAAAACAACATATATTTATTTATAAATAGTTATTTTAATGACATACTATTTTTATCATGCTAATTTATTTCTAATTTGTTTTTATGAAATAATTACCTTAAATGATTACACAACGCTGACACAGTATTTATTAAATTAATAGAATAATAAAATAAAAGATTCTAAAAATAGTAAATTTAATATAATTTATATTAATTATTATTTTCCAATAAAATTTTATATAAAGATAAAATTTTAGTGATTTTTTAAAGTATTATATTCAAATTTAACTGATGTAATATTATTTTCAAAGTCAAATTAAATGAAAAGTGTCAAAACTAACATTAATAATATTTTATTATAATATTAAAATATATTTAAAAAAGTGGAAAATTAGAATGATATATGATCAAAAATCTCATTTTTTCCATTTATGGTCCAATTGTCACCTTATATGTAAAATTATATCCCTTTAATATTGAAAATGTCATTACCACGATTAAGGTTAAAATTTCTTAGTCAAACCAGTTAAAATTTACATTTTTTATGATTATATTACTACCATGTATTACTTATATTTGACTTCATGTCATTTTGGAACTATTTTACATGAGGTATACATATATTATATTATAATATTTCATGCATTTACAAAAAATGAAATAAATGATATTTTGTAATAAACAATAATTTATTAAATGATTTAATATTTATAAAAAACATATATTTATAAACTTTACTTGGATATGGATGAAAATATGATCCATTTTCGATTTATTGGATAATTTTCCTTTTATATTCACTATCATAGTCCCTAAATATTAAAAAATTGTGTTATTAGAGTAATCATCAAAATGGTTAACAAAGGGTTATAAAAGAATAAGGGTGAAAGTATCAACTAATTGTTTTTTTATTTAATGAGATTATTTTTAATAATAGTATTATTGTATTTTAATTATATCAATTTGGATTCATTTGAACCAGAAAATTATTTTATATTAATTTAATACTTTAAGAAAATCCTAGAATGTCTCTCCCCTCATTATAAAATGGAAGTCTCTCTCCTCTTCTCTACACACTTCAAGAACAATTTGGTTAGGTTAATACCTTGAAAAATACCATAAAATATTTATCTATATATGATATATGCCTTTTTATTGGCATAATTCCAAACTTATATGGTTGAAGGTATAAGGTAAAAGAGGTTTTCAAAAATTAGGTATAGCTTTTTACCAAATGTTTTAGTTTATTTCTTCATCCTCCTCCTTAAAATATTCTTCAAACATTGTTAAATAATAATCCCAATATATTTTATATAATAATATTTTTTTGTTATGTTCATAAATTATATCCATCTCTTTTCCCTCAAATTGGAAACAAAACTAGCATTTTTGTATATGGCGGACAACCACATCATGAATTGATGTAATTCATTTTCCATCACCAACACTCAAAGTCGGTTGTAATGATCAATTCAATATATATATATGATATTCATGACATATTTCTCATTATATAAATAAAATATTTAATTTAATTTCTTAAATTTCTATTGATCAAAAATTGATAACATCATTCATGCATACGTGTGAATTACAACCTCCACGAATTGATGTAATTCATTTTTCATAACCGCATTATGATGATTTTATATACAAGTGTATTTAAAAAATTAATTTTGTATTTATGATATAATGATAATTATAGAGAGGTAAAATAATAATTAACTTATTTCCATAATGATCATTGAAAAATAGAAACTTTACCCATACGCATGTAGAGCTTATTGTCTCCGTGATTGTAATGTAGTTAATTTTTCAAAAACATATTTAAGATTCTATTATAAAATTATAATTGATATGTAAATTATATTTATTTCATGATTTTTATTTTTTATATAATTTAATAATTACCTCTTCAAACATATTCATCCTACCGAAGTCATTTTGAACTAATGAGATGAATATCATATAAAGGTTTTATGTGAACTTAATTGATTAATTAATTAATTATAACATGGTAAAAGGAATAATAAAATTGAAAAAAGAATTTTAAGGAATTAAATAATTATCATAAGTTTATTAATTTCAAAAATAATAAATGAATGTGATGATTCTAACTTTAGGTAAGGGATACTTTACATTACAAACCTCATTTTAAATGTTTTAAAGATTAAATTTCTAAATATTTTTCTACAATGTCAATATTCATAACATTATTTTATAAATTTATTTATATGGAAATAAATTTGTTATAAATGTTATTTAATTACACTTTTGACTTAATTTCAATTTTTTTAAATGAAACTATTTATATGTTTTATATGGAGGATTTTGATAAAAAGGAATAAATGAATGATCTATTTTAATATATATGGCATCAATGGCTTTTCCCTCCACCATAACCATTATTTGATTTTTGGATTTCTTTATGAACTTCAATTTTTTTCATAGAGAAACCCCCAATCCCTTGTTTTGTTAATTTATTTCTGATAATTTCGTTTTAAATAAAAGGGGTATATCAATATTTGAAAAAGAAATCTTGTGAGTGAAAAGAATATTGTAATACAATATTCCATGTGTTTTGATTATTTTATGGTCCTTGAGAATTTTCTATAGTGATTTGTGGATCCATTATAAACTACGTATAGGTGGTTCCATTTTAAACAAAATATGGTTGGTTCCATTATAAACCAAAAATGGGTGAACCCCATATAGCACTCCAATGTGTTGGGTAAAGGGGCTGAGTTGACCGATTAGGTTTCTCCTAAGATATTATTATAATTTACTAGGGAGGTTATTCCATTTGAAACCATTAAAAAAATTTCATTTATAAAAATAAAGGTTATTCCATTTTTAAGATTTATTTTAATAGTAATATAAAAATTGATCCTTAAGTTACCCATGCGATTAATATATGATTTCAATGGTTTTTTTTGGAAATATTATGATTTAAAAAAGGTATTAATGATTATTTTAAAGTAAAGTATTTTATAATTATTAAGGGTAAAATATATAACATTTATGAAAAATATTTTATGATTTTATCATGATTTCAATGAGACCTTTATGAATTTTAATTTTCAATTAATATTTATAAAGAAATGTTTTATCAAAATATTTAAAAGTAGAAGTTGATTTCTTGAGTAAGAATATATTTATTTTTACCCACAAATTTATTTTCAAAATAGAAAATTTGTATGAGTGTTCATGAATTAATGACTTTATTTCTTCCCATATAGCGTTTTAAACTATTTTTTATAAGGTTTTTAAAGATGAGTAGGGATAATTTTGTGGTCAAGATAAAAATTTCAATGATATTTCATGAAAAGAAAAAAAATATATCATAATAGTGTTATTTTATGTTAAAAATGGATATTAAGTGGAAGCGTTGAACATGTATTCTATATGATTATTATGTAACATATATGACCTAATTCTCTAATACCATATATTGTAAAATCCTCAAATAAAATATAATGAATTATTGAATTAAAAATAAATAATAGTTAAAGTTTAAGGTCAAGTCCTTATAATATAAAATGTTGAAATTACTTAATCTCAAGCATATAACTCATCCACAGTCAATATTTTTTGAAATAATCTATTAGTAAACCTTCTCTTACTTTAGTTTAATTTTATGTTATAATTTAAATGCATTGTTTTCCCTTATATATGGTTAATATTAACTAAGAGTAGATGGAAATCAATTTCATATCCCAAATATTCCTCTAATTTTATACAAGTTTAAGGAAGAGGCGGAATATCTATTAGAATATTCTTCTCAAGCATCGATATTATTTCCTTTTGAAAAAGAATAACTAGCTCAAATAATTTATATAAAAGTTGTGATCTACCATAAATACATGTTTATTATGACAGAATATGTTGATGTCTTCTCTAATGAGTTTTCTAATCTTTCTCCTAAATGTGAAGTTGGGTTCTTAATAAAACTTATACTTGGAGCTCTGCCAATATCCAAGACTCTCAATATAATTACAAACATTTAAATAGAATAAATAAATAGTCAACTAAAATATAATTTAGATAAGGGTTTAATATGCCTATGTTCTTCCCCTTGGGAAGTACTAGTCCTATTTTTCAATAAGAAAGATCGGTTAATGAATCTTTCCATTGATTATCATGAACTCAATAAGATCAAGATAAATAATAAGTATCCCCTACAAAAGATTCATGGATTTTTTTATAATTTATATGGATCCCATTACTTAACTAAATTAGACCTTGGTTTATGGTATCATCAAATAAATGTAAGGAAGAAGGATATTCACAATATTTCCCTTCATATAAGGTAAAAAAAACTATTAGTTCATTTTAATTACCTCCGGACTCACCAATTCAACAATAATATTTTTGGACATGATTAATAGTCTTTATATATTACCATTACAAATGTTTGGTAGTATTTATTTGCAATATTCTCATATAATCCAAAAAAAATGAGGAATATGAGGATCATTTAAGTACTATGCAAAATATGTTGAGAAAGTACACATATATGTTAAGATTAGTAAGTACAAATTTTGGAAAAAAAATTATCCTTATTAGGTCATGTAATCACAAGTGATGGTATGTATTTGGATCCTTCAAATATATTATGGATTAAATATATTCCCAAAACAAAATATGTAATAGAGATTTATAGTTTCCTTATATTATTTGGATACTATAAGAAATTTATGACAAACTTTTCATGATTTTAAAACCTTATAACCAAGATGAATAGAAATGATATAATGTTTATTTTGAATTAATAAATGTATATAGAACATCAAGGAGTTAAAATAGAGGATAATCATTACTACACTACTCCCACTACGTACATTTTGGGAAGTATTTTATATCTATATGATGATTCAAAAAATATCTTGGGTCTTCTCCACATGCAAAATGATGATTTGATAACCTATGTCTCTCGATAGTTAAATATAGGTGAGTAGAATTATTTGATGCATGATATGGAGTTTTATATAGTAATATTCTCACTAAATATCTGATGTAATTATCTCTATGGTGTGAAGTTTCACATATATACTGATCATAAGTGAATCAATTAAATATTCACATATAATGAGATCAACATGAACCAGTTATGGTGGTTAGAGTGGATCTGGGATTATGAAAGATTAGTGCATTACCATCTTTAGAAGGTGAATAATGTTTCATATGATATATGTAAAAAATATCTTTCAAAGACGGATCCAATCTTCTTAGACATTTCAATGATGGACATGGGAATCATAAAGGAAGGAACCATAACCTACCTTTCCCAAATGATTGGTCAACTATCCATTTTGGAGAAGATTAAGAAATATTAAATGGATTATTTAGAGATCAAAAATAAGGTTGATGAAATAAGAATGCGAAAATCTTCAGAGTCCAAAATTGATCAAAACATGAGATAATAAAGGAGTTACAGACTAATGAACATAGCTCAACCTTCTCTATCCACCCAAGAATTACAAATATGTAAGTAGATCACTGATAGAACTATTTTTGGGACAATATGAAGAAGTGTATTATAGAATATACATCAATGTTACTAGTCTGTCAGCAAGTGAAGAATAAAAGGAAAAATCCCAAGGGGATATTGAAACTATTCCCCAAACATACATGGAAATGAGAGAAAACCACCATATATTTTTTCATAGGTATTATGAATATAAAGAAAAGGGAACATTTACATATGGGTTTCAAAATTCTATATAATAAATATTTCTCATCTCATTCCAATTTGGAAGGACTTGTCACTTTATTAACTTATAGGTATATACATTAGAGAAGTGGTTTGGATACCTAGAATTCCACTATAAATTGTATCTCATCAAGATCTATGGTTCACCACAAAATTCTGGAAATGTTTCCAACATTATCTAAACATAGATTTTAGCTTTTATATATGATATCACCCTTAAAATAATGTCCAATATATGTGAACAATATAGACACTCGATTATATGTTAATATATTTCTAAATGTAATTAAAATTAGGTTAGCATTAATATCTTCCTTTTTTGAGTTATTTTTCAATAATATCTTTCACTAATGCATTTATATGGCTCCTTATGAATCCCTCTAATGAAAACAAATTATAACTATAACATATTATGATAAATTTGGATAAGGAAATATATTTTGACCTAAATTAGTAAAATAAATGACTGAGAAGGTCAATTCCATTTAAAAACACATCAGAGGATCAAAATATATATATATGACTTATGCTAATAACCATAGATGAGGCATGGACTTTTAGTTTGGAGAAAAACCATTCCATTATATATCCCCTTAGAAGAGATTCATGAGGTTTGGAAATAATGTAAAGTTAATTCCTAGTATATTTTCCCCTTTTATAATCTTTATCATATCAATGTTTTTTCCTATAAACTAGTACTCCCACCAAACATGACTCAAGAACATGATGTGTTCCACATATCCCTATTAAGGAAGAATATATCATATCCCTCAAAAGTACTAAATCTAATGGTAATATAGTTGTAGATTTGTGTTTTTTATGAGGAGTATCTAATTAATATCTCATATTGGAGAGATTAATTTATACAAGATTGGAAAACTCCCCATTTCAAAGTACTCTAGTAGAAACCAGAAGCATGAAGAAGAAACATGATAACACAAAGTAAGAAATAAAAAAAGGTAACCTCATCTATTTTCTCCTTATTATTTGTAACAAAATTTTGAGGGTATAATTTTTAAACGGGGAGAATATAATAGATTGGAAATTACTTATATATCTAAAATAACTCATACTTTATTATTATTATTTTATTATCTTTTATAATAGATACACATATAAAGAATTTTGAATTTTAAAGGAACATTACACATCTTGAAATAATATTTTTTATAATAACTATGAAAAATAATGGGAGATAAACACCAAAGAATAGGGAAAACACTAAGGAGAACTTCATAAGCTGGAAATATCCCATGCAGATCACTCTTATCAAAAATAATATAAAAATAAAGAGAATCATTAGAAATACAATAAAAATTTTCAAGGTAAGTGTAAGAACCATTTTAATTAAGGTAGTGAATGGTGATGTATGAGAATTATGATTTATATAAAGTCTTTAAAGGGTATTTTTACTGTTAAGATATGACTGTTACAAAATTGTTAATTTTCTATTGTAACAGTAATATGATCATTGGAATAGTAATCCAATCATTAGGAATAGTAAGCTGAAAAATGTAATAGTAAAATAATATTTTGAAAATAATATAATGAGTTTATATTATAATTTAATTAAAAAAAATTATTATGTATAATAAAATAAATGTTTAACATAATGAAATCATAATAATATTTTTACAAAATATATACAATTTATCTTCACTAAAATAAATTCATTTGATAAATTTACAAGTTTTAAATAAAATTTAACTTTAATAAAAAAAATTCATGAAATAATATATATTTTTATAAATATGGTAATATAATAATATAAAATCATAATTAATTTTTTTAACTGTTATAAATTTGATCATTTAAAATAAATTAAATAAATAAAATTTTTAATTAAATATTAATTTTTTCATATTTAGAAAATTATTTTCATAAAATGGATTTAATTTTTATAATTAGTGCATGAAAATAACTTAAGAAGAATTTTTTTATTCTTATGGAAATTTTGAATTTTTGGTGAATAGTAATATATAACAACATAGGATATTTAAAATTATAAGTTAAATACATGATTAATTTCATAGGGGTGGTGTAAAAAATATTATATCATTATCACATGAAACAATTATTTTATATAGTCACAAGAATAATCTCTACTAGTAATCTAGAGAAAAATAATGAATTAATGTATATTATATTCAAAACACCTATCTCTTCCCCTTATAAGTACTACCCTTCACCACCCCTATTATCCTCACAAAGTTAGTTCCCTAAATTGAAAAAAACATCCAAATATCTCCATAACTATCCTTCCAAAAACCAAAGCATTATTTTCTTCCCAAAATATTATCCTAAGGACCCTTAAAACATAGCATAAGAGATAACATCTAAAGAAATTGGTAATAATCTCAAGTAAAGTCTCTTAAATTCATTATTAATTATGAATCCTGAAATATATTATATCCATATTGTTATAATAATATCATTATTATTAATATAATTAAGGATTATTATATTATTTCAATGTGTATAGTCTAACCACCTTATATCTTTTCTAAAATGAAAACATCACTAGTGTTTTGGTTGGTTCATCGCATCCATAGACCACTTGTTATTTTTTCACCACTTCCTTCATGGATAGATATGGAAATAATAATATTTTTAAATATCATTATAATAAATATATTATTACTTATTTTTTCTCCTAGTTTTTCTGAAAAATAATTTAATTAAATAAAATGAATCGAGTTCATGTTGGTCGGTAAAAAAACCAAAATAAACTTTACTATATAACAATAACATTTATAATCAATGAATCATCTCTATGTAAGAAAAATATACATAATTGGGACTATTTAAACATATTTAATTAAATTAATATCATTTCATTTAAATTATAGCATTGAAGTCCAATTTGACATGAAATTTCATAATTATCCACAAACTGAAGCGACTTTGGAACCTTGAAACAAACACCCTCAAGAGAGTAAGAATAAACATGATGCCTTAGTAAAATTATTTAAGAAAACATAAAACAATAGTATTAAATAATATATTGATGAAAAGGGATATGAATTTATCATTTAATAAATTTAATTTTATTATTAAGGAAGATAGGTGATTGTACTGAGTGAGTATAGGACCCAAATTAAGGTATCTTCCAAACTACCCTCATAACTTTTGGGTTACATATTCTCTTTATTTTTATCCCATTAAATTTATATTGTTCTCATATATTTCTTATATATTTTTTACATATGTTCCTTAAATATATACCTATTCTACTTTATCTCTCATTATTGTGGATGATAAATATTCTTCATGTTCCCTTATTAGTTCATTCTTTTAAGTAAATTCAAAAAAAGAACTAGTATAATTATTTTATCTTATCATATATCACTTTATCTAATGTTTTTAAGTTTATATGATTTATAATAAAATTAATTATTTCATTAATAACTATTTGGTTTTATTCCTATTTTTAAAGAAATAGTTTGTTTTCCCTTCATTAAAGGTTTTTCCCCTTTTCTTACAACCATTCTTAATAAGTTCGTTTCCAAACATACTTTTCCATTTGTTATAAAATAAAATTAATTTAAATTCATGAAATATTATTCATTATTAATTTATTAATATGTAATAGTTATTTACTAAATTTCAACATGGTAATATTTATGATATTTCATTTGGTAATGCTCTAAGAAAAGAGTATGTAACCCATATCATTTTCATGGGTTTTACTTATGCTTATGCCTGATAATTTATTTTCTTATATAGAACACATATGAATGTACATGTTATGAATATTTTGGGTGATATCCTAATTATATAGCCCCAAAAAATATAGTTTAATGTTTTCATCTCATAATATACCATGTATGGTGCACTATTAGTTATCCCAACACATTATGTTTTGTTGTCTCAGTAGTGAGCCTTAACTTATTCTTTTGATGCCATATTTTATTTTATTTTGGAACATTACTATAATGTTATGATATTATGATATCATATTTTCATGTAATTTTTATATGATATTATATATAATTATCTTCTTTTATGTTATCATGATAGGCCTATTTCCTTCTAGGTAGAACTAGTCGCCACAGTTTTCTCTGATTATTCCCTTAATGGGATTTATAGATTGCCATTTTATTTAAGTATGTCTCCATGTTATCTTATAAAGTGTTATAATTTCAAAGGGATATAAGAGTAAATTATTTTTATAAAATTAAATATTATGTATCTTATGTTTAATTTTATGTATTTCATAATTATTCTTTTAATGACACTAGACCTCTGGATCTTTGGGTTTTATTTTATAGATCTTTATGTTAAAATAATTGTGTAATGAATTTTGTAATGAATATTTTGGGTCAATATATTATACCTATTCCAAATATTGATATATTTAACTGATAATATATATATTATCATTATGCATCTATGATAAATATATTATAACTAAATAACTTCATAATCATACGCATCCATTAATTATAGTGTGTTCTTTTTTGGTTATGTTTAACCCCTTACATTGATGATGCTATAAATTATTATCAGGGATGGTTGTGAAAATTTAATTAATGGTAATATATTATATTCATAAGTAAATAATTTTTTTCTCTATAATGGTAATATTAATATTTAAAATATTATTAGTATATCACTTTATTTTCATCAAAAATTTCAAAAAAAAGTGCATTGTGGATTTCTTCATAGAGAACCATTCCCAAAAATCCCATGGAAGGAACATAAAACATAATAAATAATAATAGAAATTATATTAAAATGACTTTAATATTTTATAATTGGTAAACTTATTATTGAGGAGTGATTATTAATACAGTTATACCGACACAAATAATAAACAATTAACACTACTAACAACATATGATCAATATAAACTAAAAATAATTAATTTATATGTAATAAATAAATATAAAATATTATTATAAAAGTTAATATAAATAAATATGGTAATCAAATATATTATTGGTGAGTATTTTTTTATTATACTTGATGTTATCATGCATCTGACCAAGAATTAATCTAAGGTAAGGGTTTTTATTAACCCAATTTCCTTTCATTGAGTTATAATAATTATTCATTAATGTTATTTTTATAATTAAATTATATTATAACATAATATTTTATTAAATTTTATTTCATATTATTTTTATATGTATTTTAATTTATTTATCATAATCTTTTTTAATGATTTATACACTATAAAAGATGACATTGTAGGGATTTCCTTTCTAATCTTGTTCTTAAATTAAGATTTTCCTTGATTAAATTTCAATTCAAGAAAATTACGTGTTATTTATATCTAAATACCCATATATTTTCTCTACTTAATGTTTATATTATTAATTTTATGGAAATACATCTCTATAATTTAATGATTGTTTAAGTTCATTTTTTATTGAATTTGACCTTCCTTGAAAATGTATGAAAGGAAACATTTTTTAATGCTTTCTGCATTATGACAGTAACCATCATATTATTTTATTTTCAATATTAATATTACTCTACATGTTTTCAAGGTTTTAAAAATTAATTTCTTTCCAAATTTTTTTATAAATTACTTTATTTTAAAAAAATTAATATAAGTGTTTTTTTAATAAATTTTCATTTTTTTGGGTCATAATATTTATCTATTAACTATGTTATTCTAATGTTATTTTATTCTAATTTTTTTATATTTTATATGGTATTTCCTATTTATATCTGGGGAAATTACATTTTCATGTAAAAATCTTCTTCTTCAATGGATTTCTAACATTATTAAAATATTACATTATTAAGAATAATTTCCATCCTCTCTATTAGCTCCTCCCCCATGGACATATTATTTCTCACCATATATATAATCTTTTTCTTATTATGAAATAGAAAGTGGTGTTATATTTTTTTTACTCTAAATATCTCTTTGTATCTTCTTTTTAAAAATAAATCTTATAAGTATTTTACAGATGTGGTTTTTATCTAAAATTTCCTAAAAATATCAAAAATGAATTTATTTTCACTTTCATATATTATATATCATTAACCCACTATTTCATCACATAACCTTTATTTTTTTCAAGTTTATATTATATTTTATTTTTTATAAATAATTTTTAAAAAAAATATGATAATCAACTTCTCAAAAAAATATTTTTGGAACTAACTAATAACATTAACTTTTTATGACAATGTTAAAAATGTTTTATGAAAAATCTTCTTATGATATCTCTTTAATTTTCACCTAAAACTTTTAAAAGATAAATATCAAATGGGGTTATATTTCATTAATCTCCCTCTAATTCTCTTATGATATACTTCTTTTAGGTGATTGAATTTTCAACTTTAACTAAATCAATTATTGATTTTATCTTATGTGATACCATTTGATAATGATTTGTAAACCATATTCCTCAAATGGGTTTTCATGATAATATATAATTATTTCATGTTTAATGAATATTTGTGGTTTATCATTATGTGATGGGTGGGTCTGATATATATCTCTAATACATTGGGTAATTTAATATATCTCATTAGATAATTATGGGAATTTAGTTATGATTCATAATACACTACAGGATGCAGGTAATAATGAATGATCTACTATGTTATTGGATAAAATTAGTGGTTCATAATCCACTATGTGATGATCATTTTGTTAGTTAACCTATACATATATTATTATTTCTATTCTTATGTTTTCTCTATATTTGTGTATTATATTTCTATGGTGTGTTATTATAATCACATGATTCCATGCCATAATATATGTGTTATTCTTTTTTATCCTTTTATTTTCCAATGTGTTCATTCTATGAACCATGATATTCTATCATGTATTGTGATTATATCTTATAATCCCATAATCTTTTTAATCATATAATTATTTAATTACCATGTTTTACCATATGTGAATGGACAAACCCTTTATGAATTGTTGATATGTTTATCTCTTACTGATCATTTGATCTCAATACTTCTTATGTTTCTGATTTCCCTAGGGAATTACATTGATAAAAAATATTTATAAGGAAGTCATGTGTAGAGAATTGTTTTTGTATATTTTGAAGAAATAATGTAAAAAATATTTTTTAAATTTAACTAACCACTAAAGTAACTAAACCTTTGGGTTATGAGATGGTATATTTATTTGTGATATTTAATTTCTAAATTATAGATTTTATTTAAAATATATTTTTTTTTATCGGTTCATCTCCCCTACACTGATTGATTTTACTTTAGAGGAATCCTTAGGGTATAAAAGACATCTACATCCCTAGGATAACCATTATCTCCCAATAGGTATTCATCCACATTACTGGTATGTATAATATTATAAATGATAAATCTATCCTTCCAACCTCCTTCACCAAAATAAGTACCCTTTATGGTCTAGATGTTTATACACAAACAAATTAACCTTCTGTTGAGCCTTCATAATAGTTTAAATCAGTACATTCTCATGAAATCAATTTCAAAAACTTAATCATCTAAAGATTCAATATCAAGATCATAAAATTTCATTCACTCAACTCTATGTTCTTCTAGAATTTAGTATCTTCCTCCATTTCACTAAAAGTCTCCAGTTTCATGGATATTTTTCTTGAACCTAATAGATATTCCAAGACTATCAAATTGGCCACTCTATATTTTCAACTCTCAAATTATCAGCATATATTTATAAATAAAGTCCCCCATTTTATATTTATTATTACTTTGATAAATATGGGGAACATGATTTCAAAATTCTGAATATTCAGCATTTATCAAAAAAAATATATAACCACCTTCAATGACTCTAAATTTTTTGGATTATGAATTTTTTAAAGCCCCTATAAAACTCAATTTCAACTATCTTCAAGGATTCCACAAATATATTATTGAATCATTAATTATTAATCATGATATTTATATCATTAAGAATATCTAAACATCATCACCATGAATTTTACTTCACATAAATGTTATGTTAATTTTCATGGGAATATTCCAGTTCACTAACTTCCACATACTTGAGAGTGATCTGACATTAGCTATACTCCACTTATCCTTCTAGTTCTACAGATCCCTAAATATTCCATTAACTTTAAATATTTGAAGTTAATCATATGTATCATCTAATCTTCTGGTGTTCCCCTTCCATAGATCTAATACAACATTAAAATTTTGGCTTGTGACATATAATATTTTGATCTTATTAACTTTTAATCATCATATTTTCAATATCTTGGGATTCCTCACATATTAAATTCCTCATATTATAGTCTTATTAACTTATGGTCATTTAGACTTAGGAAATTTATCAACTTGAACTTCCTTCTAGATGAAACATATACAACATCAAATTCAGCTTCAACATCCTCATTAACATCAGTTAATACATTAGTAAATCACAAATTCATTACTCTGAAATAACAACACATAGTTAATATTTTTTAAAATATTTACTAACTTATACTATGATATAATTATATTATATTGTCACTTATAATATGGGTAAATTATATTTTTAATTTCATTTGTTAGGTTACCATTACATTGGCCATTTTACTTTTCTTTAGGGTCACATTACTATTCTGAAGTTCAAGTTACTATTTCATCGATATATGATCCTTAAATTCTAGAAATACCTTTTATTTCATTCATTCATCATTTATAAAGTTTTTATTATGTTATTAATGTGATTTTATGTGATTTTACTATATGAAATAATTATAAGAAGGGAATTTCATTGATAAAACATTGGGTCGTTACATGTTATGCATGCTTATTCTTTTGTTTAGGCACATTATAGGATGTTTAATGCGTTTTTGTATATATATATATATTCACTTTTCATTGTATAATTGCTTGTGATATGTGATATGGGTATGGCTCTTATAAGAGAAGGCGGGTGCTATGACATGGGGTGATGTTTATCGCCAAGTTGGGTGATGTGGTCATCGGTCTGAGGTGACTTGGTTTGTTAGGATAGGCATGTCCTGTGGTATATTTGATACTTAGCACTTATATTGGTAGGTAATGTGGCCATGAGGCTAGGATTCCATGTGGCATCGTTGCAATGGGGGAGGGTAAGGGTAGTGAGTTGATGCTTCCTATTACTGCATTCCATATCTATGATAAATATATATACATGTTATATGGGATGTCTAGTCATGTAATGGTATTTAGTGGGTTACCACCTAGACAGCTTGAATGGAGTGTCAGGTTGGTGAGGACAGGGTTCCTCTACATCACAAGTAGGTTGAGACCCCTAAGGGTTAGGAAGAGTAGGTACAAGCTCAGGCTTAGTAACATGTCCTAGTATGGGTGGGGAAGCTATTAGAGTTGATAGTGTTTCGGATGTGGCTTTAAGAGAATCTCATTGAAAGCATGGTTCATGTGATCTAGGGTATCAACCGGGGAGTTAATGGAGAAGAGGATTTGATGGTGTATCTTACTCGGGAGTTTTAATCACATCACCTGCTGATTTTTCAGGGTGAGGGTGGTATATATGTGGATGAAAATTGGATCGAGTACATGAAGATGATTTTTTAGCAACTAGATATGCCTCCATGGAAGAGGGTGAAGCTGGATACCTATATTCTTAGATTATTAGAAAAGCGCTAGCGGTACGTGCAGGTGCTGGTAGGCAGACATGAGGGGCTATCCTAGAAGGACATTGAGAAAATGTTCTTGGAGAATTTATTATCAAATACACTGAGGGAGGAGAGAGATTAGGAGTTATTGAGCCTTCAGAAGGGTGACATGTCTATCTTGGAATATGTTGTGATGTTAACTAAATTTTATCTCTTTGTACCTGGAATGGTGAGCGAAGATACCTTGAGGGTGAGGCATTTCAGGGATAGTTTACGAAATGTCTTTTGAGTGTAGGTTAATATCTTCAGGATTGCATTATTCTAAAAGGTGGTGAACCATGCACTCATAGCCAACATAAATTCGATGGATTTGTCCTACTCAATTCAAGTGATGACTTTATGATATGTTGGTGGAGAAATTTCAGATAGCAGGAAGCAAGGTTGAGATGAGTTTTAATATGGAATTTAAGCTAAAGACTTGAGAAGACCACCACATAGTGGATCGTCGATGGTTTTCTTTGAGTGTAGGCATCCAGGTAATGTCCTAACTCAGTTAGAGTGGCCTAGAAATGTGTGTTGGGCATGTGGACAGGTCAGTCATCTTGAGATGTTATACAGGAATCCTTCTCAAATAGCTAAAATTCAAAGGTCACAGCAGATTCAAGGTTTGGATATTGGATCAGGATCTGTACTAGGTGATGATGGATGAGTTTCAACTACACATAGAAATCAAGGCAGAGATATTGGGACCCATCAGTGGGTTCTATGGCTAGTAGTTGGTGTATCACCATAGGGAGTTCAGTCTTTAATAAGTCATGCATTATGCTAGGTTCATTTCTTGGAGTTGATAGGTGTTGATAAAGCTGGTGATTTAATAATGTTTAGAAGTATGTCATGAGCATAAGCATGTTTTTTCTATTTTTAGGCATGGACTTTTTATAATCATGACAATTTTGAGTTCACGAGGTGAATAGGATATATGTATGGAATAACCAGACACTGTTTATTAGTTTGGAATCATATTGATGTGTTATATATATATATATGTGTGTGTGTGTGTGAGGTTCAGGACACCATGAATTATTGAGGTGTTTTGGCATCATAACATCAAGGAGATGTGGGTTACTTGATGTGAGTTGAATCTAGGCACTATTAGATATGTAATTTTATTGATGTGTGAGTAAACATGACTGATTTGAGCATCTGATGAGATGCAGAGTCCTCAAGAGTTCTATATGTGACATGGACTTGAGGTGACCACTGATATGGTGAGGGGTTTTGATCGGTGTCAGGAATGAAATAGGAGAACTTGATGTGATTTATAAGTGATGATTCATCATGGGAGTAATTTTGAGTCTAGGAAGGATGTATGTAAAGTTTGGTTGACTTGAGTTTTGGTTCATCTTACTACCGAGGTAGTTCACTCCTAAGGTGGAGAGCCCCCTTAAAGTTGTTGACTTGTGCCCTTCTGGCTAGGGTAGTCTGGGCTAATTCTAAATATATGGGTATTCTTGAATCTTTGGGTTTCTTATAGATCAGGTATGAGCTATATTAAGGTGGGGAGATTCAAACATCTCAGGTATTCGGATCATGTTGAAAACCTCTCCCTTTTTGAATTTTTTGAATTGGTGGGTATGCCAATTTCTTTTTCAAGCTTCAAAACATAATTTCTAGTTTTCCAACCACATAATATATTTTTTATGGGTTAAGAGTTTTGGTATAATACTTGGGTATTCAGATGGGTTTTGGGATCTCCAGAGGCCCGAAGGACCGGTTTTGGGAGTTACAGGCTGACATGCATGGTTTGGGGTAAATTGTATAGCCTCTCCATTCAACCTGTGCAGTCCCATTTTTTATTGTCATATGGTATGGAATAATATAGGGGTTGTGGTTCATGGCCCTGTATTGAAGATTTTATCTTTTTTAGAGGTTATATTCACTCTTTTCACGTGATTTGGAAAACTGTGCGCAAGATGCACAGGTAATTCCACTTAGGCAGTACCTCAACACTACAACATGCACGATATGTGCACATTTTGGAAAACTATGTGAGATAACAGTGCAAGTTATTGGTTTAAATTATTATGTGATGCACGGTTTCCACATGGTTTGGAAAATCATATGAGCTAACCATGCATCTCATTAAAGAGGTGAATTTACAAAAATACCAACCCCTCCTATTTCTACTTTTCTTCCTCCTTTCTCATCTCTTGGTTGCGTGTAGCATCAGAGGTATCTCTATTTTCTTCCTATACTAGGTATTGATCCCTATACTTTTTCTAAACTCTCTTTTGTTCATTTTTGAAGTGCATTTGAACAGAATTTGTAAGTCACTCCTTATCCATTCTTTTCTTTCCCTTGATCTTACCTCATAGACTGTTAAATCCTTTCGGGTCGTTTTTCCCTATTTTCTAGGCATTTGAAAAAAATATTCATTTCTTTTAAACCGGTCAGAGTTAGAGTATAATATCGTATGTGCCTATGTCTATGAGTCCAAGGTAGGTGTTTCATACTTTTCTTTCAGTTTTCATGAGTGTTTGTGGGTGAGGATTTTAGCGTGCCATTGTATTAACCAAGGGAGACCCTAAATCCATATGGTTTCTTTTTAATTAATTAAATGGTTGATATGGGTTGTCATTGTGAATGACCTCACGTTAGTTATTCTTGTAAGGCTGGGCTAGAGAATTTTTACATCCTGGAAAGCTTGGACGGTTGTGTTGTTTGAATTATATTGAGTTATTTATTTAATTTGAATTGTTTAATTAAATTATATTGAATTGTTTATTTAATGTGAATTGAATTATATATACATTTTGTAGATGTTCTAATGAGATACATGGGATCAATATGGGATTGGACCAAGGTTGAGGTGGCATGACCATCAAGATTGAGGTGATGTTGATCATATGGTCGGGCTTGGCCCAAGTTACTTGGGTGGTTTGATCACCTATTGTGTGGTATGGACATTGGGTTGAGGTGGAAGGTTTTTCAGGTTGAGAGAATGTCTTGTGATATTGGATGTCATGTCCATCAAATTTCAGTGACATGGTCATAGGGGATTGAGGATCCAGATTTGGTGTTCCTTAGTTACTATTTTAGTGATTTTTTCTCACCCGTGATTGGATAAAGATTCATTTGGAGTCATGTGCGCACATGTTGAATCAGTGATGAGGTAGTTTTGACCACTTGTGTGGTAGAGGCCCCCAGTAGTTCATCGTAGGTATATTTTTAGGGGTTATTTCTATAGAAATACATAGGGAAGGTGAGGATCATTTGAATGGAATTATTGAGGTTGTCAGTCAGGGGCTGAGGTCTTTCCTGCTTGAGGTCATTGGGCCATGATCGTTTTGGTGGACAAGCATCGCTACTCCTCAGGGCATTGTTATTTGATACAGAGGTGATTTTACTTGAGGAAAGATATCACTGTACCTCCAGAAGTCAGGCTTCAAACCGATGGGTGATTTAGAGAAAGGTTCCTTGAGATGAGAGTTGTATTTATTGGGAATACCTATGGGATGTCGGTGACATGGCATGGTCATGAGTTTTTAGAAGGCACAATATGATGGTGACTTATTTATAGGTTGAACTTGAGGGTTCACCTGGACAATTATATATCAAGGGATTCCTTGGGCCATGGGATAAGGGTCCTCTACATATCAGATATTATTATGTTGGATAACATAGGTGATATCTTTCTTTTGGATTTTGAGAACTAGTGAAATGTGTGTTTATTATATGCATGTACTACTGGTGTTTTATTTAGTTATATTTTAGAACTAGTTAATATCAAATTTATGGTATTCACACATGGGTGGTACCCTATTGAGACTTGTTCCCACAACCCACATGGTCCTTACAGTAAGTGTGAAGACTTTATGATTTTTCTTTTAGGTAAACAATCAACTTTAGGAGTTGGGTCTTAGTGGTTGTTTAACATGGTATGAAAGGCATGGGGCCAATGGTTATGCATTAGCTGAAGTTCCTTTTAGTTTTCTTTCTATATCTACGTGATATTTTTATATGTATATATTTTGGTCATCCATTATAAAACCCTTTACTTCATATTTAATTGTATGACCTATATTTTATGTGTGTTCTATTTTATATTCTATAAATGGCATGATTTTGTGTTTATTCATTTCTGCTTATTTGGTTTCTTACTTCCACTGTTGAATATTGTTGGTTGTGCTTCCTCCTTTGGGTGGGTCTGGTTCAATTCTGATAATACTTTCTTCCACAATATATTATATACCTACTCTATCCATTATTATATCATCACAAAAGGGTATATTCTCCCCACTATTACTATTTCACACCCTCACTACTAGTCGGTAGCCTTTGGTGTAAAGGGAGGCGCGCCTAAGGCCAGTTAAAATCTGGCCCAAAGACTTTTTAAAAGTGGCATTCAGTTAGAGGAACTAAAATATATATGATACTTACATCAAGGATTAAATTCTTAAGATAATGAAATCATGATCTATGTACTAGTAACAATAAATAAAGAGACCAAACATACTTTAAAACTAGGAAATTAACACCATAAATAGTGAAAATAATGAAATACTGTTATCAAATGGGTAATGAGATATTATAAAAAGATAATATATGATATTATAAACACAAATATGGATTTGGTATAAGTTAGTAACATGTTTAAAACCCTTATAAAAGAGTTCACAGGATGTTCGCCAAAATGGTAATGCAAGGTATGGGATTTTCATCTCACTTTTTACATCTGTGAGATAAATGTCATATTCACCAATTACTTATTTTTGTGGTATATATACTACCAATTTTGATATATTATATCATAAATCTTTTTATATTAATTGTATTGAAAACATTCACTTAATTTCATTCCTTAATGAGGATTATTAATCAAATTTTTCAATGTGGTATAAGAAACTTTGGAATGTTTAAAAAATATTTTCCTCAAGAATGTGTTTAATGATTACCTTTGCAATCTCACTTTCTTTTGTGATTGTTAACTTTCTATTGAAACAATCACTTTATTTATGATAATTTTTATGGTACAATAAATTTGTCTTAAATATCCATATTCTCATGCAATGGATATTATTATTACCTAAACCATGTAACATTTTATATATAGTGTTCACTTTGATAGTTATTTGATTAACTGGGAATTATTGATAAATATATATCTTTTATTCAATACAGATATTTGAAAAGGAACTTTTTCATGAATTAAATTGATTACTCAATATATGGGGAATGATTTGTATAGTTACAATACTAGTGGTATTGATTATATATATCCCCTCGATGCATCGGTAGTCTCAAGAGATGAATCAGTTGTCCAAATTAGATGGGGTTTCACTCCATATACCAAACCATCTTGTGAATGCTATTGATGGTAAATGTACCATGAACCTAGGAAACATGGAATCCAAAAATTAATTATTTCTCTCATTTAGGATTAGTTTTTATTTATCTATTATATTTTTTCTTGGAAATATCTATGGATGCATTTTATTCTCAGTTAATTGATTAAATGACATGTGTTTCAGTTTCTTACATTTTCATATAGATTATTCATTATATAGTTATTTCAATGGAATGTGTTACAAATTATTTACCTTTAAATGATCATTATTCTCATCAATTCATATTTACTTCCACTTTACGTACCCTTACTGATCATTTGAGCACACCCTTATATTGTTTCTTTTCACCATGTTATGAAGAATAAATCTTTGAATAAGATTTCAAGAATGTAGTTTATTTAATTTTATTATGTATCATGTTTTATTTTCTATTTACTTATGTGATATGTGTATCATGTATGTAATCTGGGTTTCCAAAATTACTTAACTAATTGGTCCTTCAGGTTTTTATTCCTTATAATTATGCTGATGTAATAAAATAATGCATCGGCTTCGGGCTTCTGGGGTCAAGGAGTTACAAAAATAGATAAGGGGGTATAAAACATAGAAGTGACCCAATATTTTATTTCTAGTGAGGTTTCATCCTTGTTATATTAATTTGGACAAGTGAACTGATACTTTCCCTTATAATGGGAATATAACTAACATTGATTTTTTTTAATGATTGTTGAAAAATACCCTATTATAATGGAAGAAATTTTTTATATGGAGTATGTAATAAAATCTACACCAAAAAGTGGTTGTGGGTTAATTTAGGATTTTAAATTTGTTATTTCTTTTTTTGAAAATATCATGGAATATATATATACTTGGAAAATCACATTAAATTTGTATAAATGAAGGATAAAAGGATTTTATCAGAAGTATATTCTTATAAAAATCAACTAGATAGGAGTTATATACATTGGATATAATTATCATACCACTATAATTTTCCATTAATTAACCAACATATATTCATTGAATTTTCTATTTTATGCCCTTATTAAGTATTATAGTCATAAATAAGTGGGTTGAATATGATAAAAATGCAACACTCATGGTTCTTGAGTGTATGGTCAGTGTTCCTCACTCCACATAATTTTGGGGACTTACTTTAGTAGTTGTGGTTGTATAGGCTTTCCCTTGTTACTTAGGAGTTGGAAGTTGTAGATGCCTATCATTATTTTTTATCCATTGTATTAAGGCATTGTATTGGATAACAGTGAAGTTTGGAGAGAACAGTGGGGATGTGTTGGAGAAAGCGAGGATGTGATGATGGTGGAAACGCAATGGTTGATGAAGTGATCATGACAACTTTCAATATAGGTTCGTGGCTCGAGGCATTGATGCTGGTACGTGGTTTTGAAATTTAAAATAGGGTGTTTGGAGACGGTTTGAGGCACGTTGATTTTGGTGTTTTTGGGATATTATGAATTTTGAAATCTGTATGGCTATCTTTATTTTGGAGGGTCCGTGTATGGTTCCCAGTTTTCTTTAAAGTGGATTTTTAATGATAATAAAAAAAATGAATTGAGGATATTACATTAAACTATTAGTGCTATATCATGGAAAACTATTTTTCATTCACCATGCCTACTAAGATCTACATTTTTCCTCAGTAATTGGTTTCTCTATTACCTCTATTATCATGTATAAAACATCTTCCAAATTCATTGATACATTCCCCTAGGTGCATCATTCTATATTTTTTCATGAAAGAAATTGAACATTCTTTCCTTCATCATGTTTGTCACCCAAAAGTCTATGAGACTTCATCCTTATATTATTTGGTTTGATTAGGATTTAAATTATTTTAATGTTGTCAACCATAATTCTTTATAGCCAGTTTGGAATAGTCATAATATTTCTCAGTCTATCTCTTATCCCAAATAATTTTTCATCTGGACAATATCAAAATTGTCCAAATAATCCATTGTTAACTTCATCTTTTAGGACTTAATCCATTATTACAACCAAAATTGGGTAACATGAGTGATCAATAATTAACATCATAATAGGATTATTACAAAAAATCTCATGAAAATTAAACCATAAAATGTTTCACTCTTTGAAATTGTCAAATTATTTGTCAGTTCAATCTAAATCACTCTTAGTGTAATCTAGGTTTCATTATCTTGGATTATCTCTTACTTCATATCATAATTTCTTAACATAATAAATATTTTGTAATGTCTTGTAAAGTTGATTTGACTAACCAAATAATACCCCTCAGGAGTGTCAAAGTAGGTGTGTACTTAGGCCTATTTTCCATGCACCAGGTGATGATTTAGTTAATAACCAACACACTCTTGTTAGGGTTATTAACCCTAGTTATTTTTCTATCAGTGCCTATATCCACTTATAGTATCCATAATGGGAAGTTATTTCCAAGAGAGCCCCACAATTTATATATTAATAAATCCTCAGGATATTATATTTTACTTATACTTATTCCTAGGATTTTCTCTAATCTTCACTCATCCTTATAGGAATAAATAACTGGACTTTGTCAATGATACCAACTATTGAGACCCAAGCCTTAAAAACAAGATATTACATTATTTTACACAAAAATTTACTTAAGGAATACAACTTGAGAATTTAAATGCCTAGTGACTTTAAAATAATTATAAAAAAGAACCTTTAACCAATAAAAACTCATGTATTTATTATTTTAATGGATACTTTCTCACTATACTGAGAACTGGTTAAATCATAATAAGTCATTAAAATATACCACAAATTTTCTATATAAGATAATATTTTAGACATACAATGCATATTAATTTCCTTCGTCACCTAGGGAAATGAAAATATAAGAATGGATGAGCTTAAATTCTCAATAAGGGTAAGTATAAATGATAAAAATCTAAGATCACGAGGAACCATAAGATGAACATATGATTATGAGAATGTAAATAAGGAATATGAACAATTTTTGTAAAATTTATACCCAATAAAATATGGATCATAAGCTAAGAATCATAGCATGGGTATTTAATATAGAGAAATTTCTATCAATAGATCTTGGCCTCATAACATTGTGAACACAACATAATATAAGACATTATTAGCTTAAGTCAAGGTTCACTTCCAAGACCATCATCACATTGTGGAAAAAGTACCATAGTAGATTAAGTAAACTCCATAATCCCATTTAAAACATATCCTGAGATATAAATATTTACCCTATGCATTTTATGGCTATTTAATATTGATCCCACCTGTCACATCATATTACATCCATGTATAAGAATTCTATATAGGAAAAAACATACTTAATTCATCAGAGCAATATTAATATAAGAAATAAATGGGTTTCATAATTATTTCAAAAAAACATGACCATAAACCATATAGAGATATAAGGTGAATTGTTTTAAAGGAATATATCCCCATGTAATAAAATAAACTTATAAGGGTGTTAATATAGATGAAAAAACACCCTTGAAAAAAAGCATGCTTCAAATAGTTCCACATAAGAATGCATTAAGAATTGGATTGTTTGATACCATGAGTTCAATCCTTCAAAATATAATTATAAATTATTGGTAAATCATGAATAATGAATCCCAATATGGTAAATGAATTTGAAAATAAAAAGGAAAGTGGAAGTGAAATCTTAAAAATGTTATATAAAATTTTTTCAATATTTTTGTAAAAGACAATATTATAGGTAAATTTTAAAATTCCCTTAAAAATTGTAATTTAAAATTTTTGAAAATTTTTAATTCTAAAATAATTTCCAATAATGGATCATTTAAAAAGATATAAAGGTATCTAAATTGAATAAGTTCTGGAAGATAAAACATTTGACCATGGAAGGAAAACATTTTGATATTTTTAAAAATACATTGATGGAAAATTCACATTATAAATAGAGGTAATAAAACTTATTTTTGAAAATAGTAAAATTGATATATGGAAGTCACAAGAGTTAATACATAATAAGGTTTTAAAATATGAAAGGATAATATTAGCAGTAAGTGGAAAACAAGGACATGGGTGATACCATCATTTATGAGGATGAAAGTTATTCTTTACATAGTTACATTTTAAATAGGGAAGAAAATTCCTAAATATAGATTATTTGAATCAAAAGTGATATTCTAATTTTGAAATAGGTTATACCATATAAAATGAAATAAAAATATCATGTAGAAACATTATAACTCAAGAAAGAAGATTGAGTGATGAAAAATCGTTATATTTTAGAGAATATGTCAATAATAATATAAAGAAAGCAAGGGAAAGAATGAAAGTTAAGTTTCAAAAATAAACAATTTATTATGATTTTATAATTCAAGGGGTTGAAGTTACACCATAAAAAATAAGATTGGTGTATAAAATCAAAAATTCCTCAATAAAGGATGGTTGAGACAGAATGCCTTACCTTTTATCTTGATTTCATAGAACACACTCTAACCTCATGTATAACAAACATAAATATCATAATCACTTATTTTAGAACATTATTCATAACTATTACCAATTAAAATCCTCATTTATAATCATTATTTAAGTATATATTAATTAGTTATTATCTATTTTCAATATCATGTGTGAGTAATCTTGATCATTTTGAACTAGCTTCACTATAGTGTTATCGGTATTCATTATTCTCCCAAATTTCATAATTATAAGATCATTTAAGGTATAAGAATTGATTATTTATAATTATTTATAAATATCTAATTTTATCTTGTGGGATTTTTTTACAATACTTGAATATGAACACGTTGATGAGTATGTTTTATGGATTTTTAACAAATGAATGGTGGTATCTTAAAGAATGAGCTTAATTTTAAGAATACCACTTTAGAACAAAATAAAATATTTATTTGATTATTTATATCACATATTATTAGTAATTAATTTCTCGTATTCGTCCATTATATTATTTTAGAGTATTGTTCAAGTGGGTGGTTAAACTGAACGACACATGAACTTATCAAAATAAATGAATGATTATGGCTATGAAAGTGGTTTCTTTTGAGCATAACATCACTATTGAAGGAGAATAATGATATTATTTAGAGACTTTTTCTGGTTTTGAATCATATTTAAATAGTTTTTAATAAATAATAAATAAACTATATGAAAAAAGAGATATGTTACTTCACAGAGTCAAAGTAGTTTGCAAAATGCAGGGTTAACATTTTCATTTTTCAAATAATGAGAGTGGAAGAAGGTGGATTATAATTTTTCTCTTTATAATTATATCGACCCTAACCTCGATATCCTGGAGTCGGTGTCTTGCTACATTAAGTTGGAATAGATACAAGGAATTGCATACCAAAGGATTGGATAGTTTAGTAGTTTTGTAAAATAGATATATACTTGAGTCTTACACTATGGAAAAAGTGGTCATTTGCGACGAGTTATTTCCAACTGGTCAAGGGCTCAACCCAAATAACCCATCGAAAGGGGTTATTTGTGATGGGACAATCATCTTGTCGCAAATAATAGATATTTACAGCGGGGGAGTAAGGACCAGTTGCAAAAGGTTTGGCGCGAAATGAACGTCAAACCACGAGAATGGAATTTGCGATGGGATCCCATTCCCATCGCAAATGCGTGACGATGGTTTTTAGTATTTGTGTCGGGACACTTGTCACGTCACAAATATTAAGTCGGTAAGTACCCATTTGCAATGGGGGTCGTCGCAAATAACTTTGTATTGAGTGTCCATTTGCAATGGGACCCATTGCAAATGCCACTATTTGCGACAGTAAGGTCATCGCAAATAATTTCGTCACAAATAATCTATATATACCCCCATTCGTTTTTCATCTCATTCTACTTCTTTCTCAACTTCTCTCTCTTTCTTCTGAAAATTGTTCTTCTAAAATTTTTGATAGTTTAAAATTTTAAATTGGAGCATAATTTGCGGCTTTTATACTCTGAAAGCTTCAGTTTCAAGGTATTTATCTATTTTTTATTATTTTTTTAATTTATTTATTTTTTAAATTATTTATAATTTTTATTAATTAGATGTAATTAAATTAAATTATATTTAGATATTCGTTTTTTCGGTATTTATTTTTATGAATAATTATGTTTAAATGTTAACTAGATATAATTAGTGTCAATTATAAATTATTTTAATAATTAATAATAAATTGTAATAATTAGTAATAAATTACAATAATTCATAATAAATTGTAATAATTAGTAATAATCAGTAATAATTAGTAATAAATTGTAATAATTATAAATAATTAGTAATAATTAGGATTAATTAGCAATAATCAGTAATGATTAATAATAATTATGATTAATTGTTAATAATTAGGATTAATTTGTAATAATTAGAATTAATTTGTAATAATTATGATTAATTCGTAATAGTTAGAATTAATTAGGAATAATTAGGAATAAATTGTAATAATTAGTAATTAATTGTAATAAATTGTAATAATTAGTAATAAATTGTAATAATTAGGATTAATTAGTAATAAGTATGATTAATTAGTAATAATTTAGATTAATTAGTAATAATTAGGATTAATTGTTAATAATTAGTAGTAATTAGTAATAATTAGTAATTAATAGTAATAAATAGAAATAATTAGTAATAAACAGTAACAATTTGGAATAAATACTAATAATTAGGAATAAATAGGAATACTTAGTAATAATTAGGAGTAATTAGTAATAATTAGGAATATGTAGGAATAAGTAGGGATAATTAAGAATAATTATGAATAACTAGTAATTATTAGGATTAATTAGTAATAATTAGGATTTATTAGTAATAATTAGGATTAATTAGTAATAATTAAGAATAAATTGTAATGATTAGTAATAATTAGTAATAATTAGTAATAAATTTTAATAAATTGTAATAAATTGTAATAATTAGTAATAAATTGTAATAACTAGGATCAATTTGTAATAAATAGGATTAATTATTTATAATTAGGATTAATTAGTAGTAATTCAGATTAATTAGTAATAATTACGATTAATTAGAAATAATTAGGATTAATTAGTAATGATTAATATTAATTAGTCATAATTATGATTAATTAGTAATAATTATGATTAATTAGTTATAATTGGGATTAGTTAGTAAATATTATGATTAATTGGGTTTAATTACGATTAATTAGGATTAATTAGTAATAATTTGGATTAAATAGTAATAATTAATAATAATTAATAATAATTAGTAATAAATAGTCATACTATAAAGGATGAGGTACCGAGCATACTCAGCCCTAAAAAGTAATTAATGAAAACCAAATGCAGGAAAAATAACATACAATAATGTGGAAAACAAAATACCACCAGACCAAGAAATTGACATAACAAAGCCATAAAAAAAGAAATAGGTCTAAGGACCCACAAAATAAGGCCTAATAGCCTAGAAAAAACACATCAAAGAAGCCCATAAAAAGTCCCTGAAGCCCACAGATAGTACTAGACCCATTAAAGGTCCAACTAAAAGATTAATTGAAAAAGAGTACCGCCAGCACTCATTCTAACCCAGCTTGTACTCCACCAAAATCTTTGCTCGCATCTCAAGAATATCTGCTTCCTGCATCAAAGGCACCCCCAAGTTCTTGAGGTTATCACCTCCCTCTTTTTGAGGTTGTTTTGGGATGAATCCACATGACTGCCCAGGGACACCACCAGCTCATGTCACAGGCATCTAGTCATCGGCTCGCGCTCTGTAACACATCCTGCAAATGACACATTTTTGCATCTGCATGTCACGATCAAAGTTCACATCCTAATGCAATAAGTGCGTCCCTCGGATTTCATTACTCTTCCAACACCGTTTATCAATTGCATATCATCAACACATGCATCTCACCGTTTCTAGCCACCAAGGATGACAAAAGCATCCCTGCCAGTGTCGGGATCCCATCCCCTGTCCCTTATGTTGATCCCATCATCGAACTATCACCCCAAGCCCAAACAGCATCTTCTGATGACCTGTGATCGAGGGGGCCAACTTGTCGTTGTGCCACATGTATCCCAGATCCCGTCATGCTCCCTATTTCTGGAATCAAGCAATGCCCTGACACTGAAAGAAGACATCGACTCCTTTGGCCTTGACTGCAAAATCGCCTGAAAATTATTCTCAGTCTCATATCCTTTCTAGGACCCCCCCAATTATTCATTCGCTGTCACTTCCCGAATTTTAAATGGCTTGATTCTCCTTCACCATTTCTCGTTACTCTGTGAGGAAGAGATCATTCCCTGAATCTAAACTTATATTTTAGGCGAATAACAAAGATAAAATAGATCTTTGTGTCCCACCACATCTTTTGAGTGACTGATTCCACTGATTTTCAAATATTTATTAACAATATCAAGCTTCTTGCATGGGAATCAAATGGAAAAGAGATCTGTGTGCCCCAAAACATCAAACTACAAATGATTTGAATGATCCCCATCAAAATTAGTAGTAAAATATTAGTAATAATTAGTAATAATTAGGATTAATTAGTAATAATTAGGAATAATTAGTAATAATTAGGAATATTTATTTATAATTAGGAATAATTCATAATAATTTGGAATAAATAGTAATAATTAGGAATAATTAGTAATAATTAGGAATAATTAGTATTAATTAAGAATAATTAGTAATAATTAGAAATAATTAATAATAATTTGGATTAATTAGTAATAATTAGATTTAATTAGGAATAAATTGGTATTAATTAGTAATAAATTTGTAATAATTAGAAATAAATTAGTAATAATTCATAATAATTAGTAATAATTAGTAATAATTAGTAATAATCAGGATTAATTAGGATTAATTAGTAATAATAAAGATTAATTAGTACTAATTAGTAATAATTGGGATTAATTAGGACTAATTAGGATTAATTAGTAATAATAAGTGTCACGACCCGTCCCATAGGGCCCGGACGTGACTACCCCAATCTCGCCTTCCATAGGCCAGGGGTTAGTGACTAGCACCCAAAGGCTTTCCCCAAACAGGGAAGGCATTGCCTTAGAGATCTGTACACACTCAAAAGGGGCGACTAAAGTAAAAAACCAACAAAATTAAGGTATAACCACGAGAGTAAAGTATAACCACAAGTAAAACTATAAACTGAAAAAGGTGGGCTAGAATACAAGCCCTAGAAACTAAAAAGAAAGTAAAAAAGGTTCCACATCTACCCTGGATAACCACCTGGTGGGTAGTAGTTGTAAGTTTGAAGTCGAAGAAGAATATCTCTACTACTTCTATCGCACCAAGCTTCACCAAGTCCCAAACATCCAAAGTCTTCCTTGGAGCATAAGTAGTCCGCACCAGAAACACACATACTAGAAGATCCCATGTAGGGGTGATTATAACAACTCATTAGGGGACCCTGCGACCCCCAAAGGTCTCTTAGTAATCCGCAAAGAAAACTTCAAAGAAATTCCACAAAGGTAATATCAGAAGCATGATCTAAATCATAAAGCATAATGAAAAAGAGACAACTCACACTAATGGTAAAAATTCAAGGTTACTGGGATAGAGATAACTATTCATAAATCCATATCATCATATCCGTAGTAATTCTACTTCTAATTCTTATAGGTCATTGTATGATGACTAGTATTTGTTGTTAGATGTTGACCTATATTGGTCGTTGTTGTTGGCCCATATTGGTCGATGGTGCTGACTCATATTGGTTGTTGGTGCTGACCTGTATTGGTTGCTGGTATAGATATAGGGATTATTATTCGTGGAGCTATATCATCCCACTCTAAAGTTTATGATGTTTACCTGTATTGGTCGCTCTTCTTCTTCATGTCACAGCCAGACACTAGATTCCCACACAAAGAACGTCTGATCTCCAGAAGACTCTACTCCTCAATCCATCAGTCATATTTCAATCAGTACAAAGTCCCATAAAAGTCATACCTAATAGACCACCCCGTCATAGGGGTCCCAACATGGTAGACAGTGTGTCGATCGGATGCCCAGTCTGTAGGATATGGGCACTTTTGTAAAAAGGGCCTTGTTGGATTAAAGTCTGATCCAACCAAGGTTACACATCAAACTTTTTCAAAACTCACTTTGAGTATCTCCAAAGGATTTCCCTATCATAAGGGTTCTAATGCCATAGACGGCACGATGATCGGACCCCCAATTTGTTAGTTACAACTTTTTCTATGAAATAGGGGTGATTACTCCTTGATCTATCCCAGCTTGGTCAGGGATACCAAAACATGCCAAAGGGACCACTTCCCAAAAGGGGTCCCAATGCCATTGACGGCGTGTCAAATGGACACCTAGTTCGTCAGTTATAGATGTTTCTTTATTCGGGGGTCGGTTGGGTTTGGGCCAAGTCTGACTCAGTCAGTCTGGCCCGATGCAATGGGTCCTAGTTCTACCTAACCCCAACTGGGTCTAGCCTGGTTCACTGGGTCTGGCTCATCAGAGTTGGCCCGGCTGGTTCGTGGGCCCGGGCTGCGGTTGACCCGGCTCGCCGGGTGGGACTCGGCTCACCCGCATTGTCCTGCTAGGCCGTGGGTCTCCAGCTATCCCCATAGATACGGGGCCATTTCATCCGGCCGATGGTATGCTGCTCCACCGCATGCAGGGGTCGGCCCAGTGTCTGACCGTTCTCCAGTTGACGATGCGCAGTGCGGGGCCACGCTGCCCCCTTCTGTCGCGGCCCGCTAGTCATGGTTGCTACTTCCGGCGGCGCCTGGGGGCACCACCCTTCTCCTGCGCGGCCGGATCGGACTGGACGCCTCTGGACACTACGGTATGAAACAACGCACCACCTCCTCACCAACTGCATCCAGTTGTCGCGGGCATCCTCAGGCCACCGCTAGCCAACGCCGGTATGGCGCACCGGCGTTTCATTCTGAGGGCCACCAGACATGCTCTGGTGGTCCGTTCATGCTGTCATCTTCGCCTATGAACCTCTTGGACTACTTCCATCACAGCGAGACCCTATGTCTCGTGTTTCCATCGAAATTGGGGAAAGTCGTACCTGAATAGTGTAACATGAATGAAGTGGCGGAGGTTCAGGGCCTTGTCCGTTTGGCCTGCTCCCTTCGCGTTAACATGATAACAAGAAGGAGAATATTTATCTAACATTAAATATTAAATAAACAAATTTTAATAATTTTAAACAAAAAATAAACATAAACCCCTACATCGAGATCCATTGGAGGTGTCACTGTTCTGGTGGGAAGAGATTCCACATTGGATGGAGTCGTTGGTGTTCGTTGATCCCAGATCATTATCGCCCGAGTTTTCGTCCTCCATCGGTGGTTGTTTCCAAAAAACTCTGCCAAAGTTTCCTCACGTGAAGAATTCATGCCAGAACCCCACTCCGAGCTCCATTTTAATATGAGGTAGAAGGGGGTGTAACACATTAAAGAATAAATGAGGTTCCTTAAATGAATTAATGAACCTCTTTTAATTCCAAATGGTGGAGTTACGCAGTTGACGATTCAAGCCATTAAATGGCTTGGAACGTTACCGGTCCCGCCACTACCGCTCATCCATTAGAGAAAAAGAAAATAAAATAACAATTACTTTCTATTTTATTATTCTCTAAAAATTCTAAAAACTATCTTTTTCTCCATACCAACTATGGTCTATGTGAATCTTTCCTGAAACGAATCTCAATGCTGCAGATTCAATGGTTTCATCAGATTTTTAATCCTAGCACCGTTTCAAATGATTGAAAATGCCACCCATGCGTTTATTGAACGTACCTTGAAAAAAGGTCTGAAATTCATTATGTGCACACCAGACCTCGGAATCATTCACCGTAAATTTTCGCAAACTCATAAAAATACCAAATAATTTTAAAAAAAATACATGGAATTTTTTGGTCTTCACATTATCCCCACCTTGGGGATTTATGCCCCTAAAATCCAAACAAAGATACAAAAACAAAGAGGGGTATTGGGAACTCATATGAGCCTCTCTCTCCCATGTGATGTCCTAGAGATTCTCATGTTGTCAAAGAATGTGCACCAGAGGCATCGACCACCTACGAAGGATCTGCTCATGTCAATCCTCTATCTCCACCGGGTACTCTGCAAAAGTCACCCAGTTGTCAATCTCCATCTCTCCATGGTCGATGACGTGAGATGGGTCATACATGTATCTCCTCAAATGGGATATGTGGAAGATGCCATGCACTCTCTCCAACTGCAGTGGTGGTGCTAAGCAGTATGCCACCTTGCCAACCCTCTTAAGTATCATAAATGGTCTGATAATCCTTAGTGAGATTTTTCCACCTCGGCCAAATCTATATAGTCCCCGTCGAGGGGAGACTCTCAAGAATATGTGGTCCCCCTCCTGGAACTCTAGTGGTCTTCATCGCCTATTATCATAGGACTTTTTTCAGCTCTGTGCAGTCTTCATCCACTCTCGAATGGCCTGCACCTTCTCAGTGGTAGCATGTATCATCTATGGGTCCACCAGTACTAGCTCCCCTAGATCTGTCCAGCACAAGGGTGATCTGCACGGTAATCCATAAAATGCCTCAAAAGTGGAAATACCAATGATTGAGTGATAGCTATAGTTTTATGCAAACTCCACCAAGGGTAGGTGGTCCTCCCAACTGCAATGAAAATCTAGGACACATGCACGAAGCATGCCCTCCATGGTCTAGATGGTCCGCTTAATCTGGCCATTTGTCTATGGGTGAAAAGTTGTGCTCAAGCAAAGCTGAGTCCCAAAATCCTCCTTCAATCCCTTCCACAATCAGGATGTGAAGCTTGTGTCACGGTCTGATACTATCGTCGAAGTCACCCCATGAAGTCACATGATCTCCATAACGTAGAGATGTCCCAAGCTCTCTACTAAACCCTTATCTCAAATATCAATGAAGTGTGCCCACTTGGTGAGTCAGTCAATGATCACCGAGATAGTATCACGCCCTCTAGACTTATGTGGTAACCCTGTCATGAAGTCCATCGATATCCCATCCCACTTCCACTCTGGTATCTCAAGAGAATGGTTCAAGCCTACTCGTACATAATGCTCGGCCTTCACTTGCTGGAAAGTTAGAAATCTAGAAACAAACTATGCCACATCTTTCTTCATCACTGGCCACCAGTAGTGATGTTTTAGGTCCTAATACATCGTCATCATTCTTGGATGTACTGTCAAGGGGGATGTATGGAACTCCCTTCGAACCTCCTCTCGTAGCCACACCGGTACAACTATACGTCCTTTGAAAAGGATAGTGTTCTCCCAACCTTCATAATATCTGTCAGGTGCATGGCCTGAGAATATCTGGGCACGTGTTGTCTCGCAGCTGCTATCTCTGAGTTACGCCTCCCTAACTCACTGAAGGAGTGGAGGGAAAACTACTATATACTGAAGGTAGATTGTCTGATCTCTATGCATGTGGGATATCTTAATCAAGGATAACTTCTTTGAAGCCTCATCAGTAGTTGCGAACTTGATCTCCGGCTAAGTGCATCTACTACTATATTCCCCTTCCCAAGAGTATAGAATATCTCAAAGTTATAGTCCTAAAGGAACTCAATCCTACATTGTTGTCTCAGATTTATATCTTTCCATGTGAAGATATATCTGAGACTCTTGTAGTCTGAGTAAACAATGAACCACACACCCATCAAGTAGTGTCACCACATCTTCAGTGCAAATACTACTGCTACCAACTCCAAGTCATGAGTCACATAATTTTTCTCATGAGGCCTTAGCTGCCATGATCCATAAGCAATCACTGCATCATCCTGCATCAAGAAAATACTAATTCTAATCCCTAATGTATCACAGTAAACTACATAGTCAGTTCCCTCGTCTAAAAACCTTAGGATGGGAGAAGTGGTCAAACTTTGCCTCAACTGTGGAAATATCTACTAACATGTCTCTGTTCATAGGAAGGGTTTCTCATTCTTCTTCAAGGCAGTCATAGGTGTTGCAACTCTAGAGATACCAAGTGTGAATCTTCAATAGTAACTTGTTAATCCAAGGAATCTCTGCACCTCAATAACACTCCTAGATGGCTACCAAGAAAGGATTACCTCGATCTTCACTAGATCAAATGCAACTCCAGCCTCTGAGATGACGTTTCCTAAGAAGTGGAACTTTTGTATCCAAAACACACACTTCAAGAGCTTCCTATGTAATTGGGGCTCTTGGAGTTTGTCCAGAACTATCCTCAAGTGTACAATGTGCTCTTCCTAAGATACAGAGTACACCAAGATGTCATCGATCAAGACTACCAGGATGTGATAAAGGTATGGCAGGAAGATCCTTTTCAGGAGCCCCATAAACACTACTAGAGAATTGTTCATTCCGAAATGCATCACCAAGAACTCGTAATGGCCATACCGATATCTGGAGGTTGTCTTCGGTATATCCTTGTCTTGTACCCGGAGTTGGTGATAGCCTGATCTGAGGTCTACCTTTGAAAACCAAAAAGCTCCCTTCAGTGGGTTGAAGAGATCATCGATCCACTGCAGAGGATACTTGTTCTTCATGGTCACCTAGTTTAGGGGCCAGAAGTCCACATATAGCCTCAAACTTCGGTCTACCTTCTTGGAAAGAAACACTGGGGATTCCCATGGAGAAACACTGGGCCTTATGAATCCATTCCTCTGTAAGTCCTCCAACTATACCCTCAGCTCCCGAAGCTCTACAGGGGCCTTCTGGTATGCTGGTGTAGATATCTGTGGTGTTTTTGGGTACAAGTCAATGAGGAAGTATACGTCTCTATGATGAGTTAGTCCTAGGACATATTTTAGAAAGACATCTCCTAATACTCGTCCACCACCACTGGGAATAGTAGACTCGCCACATCCATCATATCGAAGGTCATGCCAGTCAGCTGATATGTAATTGGATTCACCCTCCTGAGCACAAGTCCATCTCATGATAATCTGTTTTCTTTCAAACCAACAAATAAAAAATGGCCTCCATCTATGTGTGTACATCGCACTATACATCTCAAGCAGTCAACTTATGTGTTAACTGCTAAAAGCAATTCCATGCTTAGAATGAAGTCATAGGGATTCAACACCACTACTAGAATGTCTCATCTGAAGCTCTCTACTTTGAGAGTAATATCGCATTGTCAACACTAGTGTGTGACCACTGAATCTCCTCTCATAGGAGTATCAAACGCAAAGGTAGAGCTAAAAGTTCAGTCGGAATCTCAGAGTCTCGAACTATGTCTGCGGCAAGGAAAGAATTACAAGCACCTGTGTTGATAAAAATCACTTCTAAAGTAGAGAAGAAACAAATAATATTTTGTATCATCTCAAGGACATCAGGATTGTGAGCCTCTACTGCCTATAGATGGGCATGTCCCCGTCCACCTACTCCTTGAACTCATGGTGGACGGCCTGGGGGTTTTGGTTGTAGTGCCTGGTGACCCCAACCACCTCCCACTGCACGTCCTGCTCCCCTACCTCATCTGCCGCCTGGCTGATGCCCATGCTCCAGCCATTGTCGCTACCATGGTGGCCCCTCCACTATCTCCTGATCATCCATGTAGGGAATCAGATAGTCACGAGCTCTATAACCCTTTCCCCCATAGAAAAAAACGATCATGCTTCATTGGTGTCCCCATCGTCCTATCGAGCCTCTCACCTCTGACCATGCGTCTCGGGGTCACCCTCCGGAAGGTCTAACCCACTTGGGCTTCTTCTTTGTCAGTCTATTTCCATCTTTAGATGAATCTTCTACCTATCCTCTGGTAGGGGCTCTCACTATTGGTACTTTCTCAGCAAGGAATCTCTCCGTCAGTAATGCTTGCTCTAGCACCCCAGCCCACATCGGTATGCTGAGATAATCCTTTTCAGCTCTAATCTCTCGTCAAAACCCATGATCAATGTTTTGGACCCTAAAGTAAGGGTCTCGTACCATGTCGAGGGAGTATCAGGAGAGGTCAGTAAATCTCTCTTAGTACTAAGCCACGGTCTGGATGCACTGCTGCAGATGCAGCAACTCTTAAATATGCATAGAGTTTAGTATCTCTGGCACCAACTCCGCCCTGAAAAGGCTCTCAAAGACTTTCTAAGTGAGGGTCATCTCCCCATGCACCTAGATCATCGAGCTCCACCATTGTCCTACCAATCTCTAAGGAATTCTAGCAGCAAAGATTTCCATCTTCTCAGAAGGTGTCTCTACTAAGCGAAAGTCCCGCGTAACCGCCTCAAGCCAGTCCTTTGGTGCCTGGGAGTCTATCTCACCTCGAAACCTCAGAGGCCGCAATATTTGAAACTCATGAAATGCGCTCAACCGATGTTCATGATCCACTGGTAGAATCTGCAACTCAACGGGTGGTGGTGTTGTTGGTACACCACCCGAAGGTTCCATCACTATGAGTGGTCTCTATACTGACGCCTCCTCGCTCGGTGGACCACTGTCATGATCTCTAACCAGAATCCTGGACAGATGTATTTGTGGAGGAATCATTTAATAAACAAATACACCATGGTCAATAAGTTATACCTAGTTGGATGACTCAAAAAATATCATGAAAACATTTTAAAACACTAGAAACCAGTGTTTTCATGTACTGAGTCGGAAAATAGAATTTAGGGACCTAGTGTATGGATACGTTGGCTGCCACACCAACACTAGACTCCCTGTACTGAAAACCAAAATCATGACACTTTACACCATTGCCTCATTAAAATTAGCCTCTTATTTATTCTATTATAACAAACCACCCACTGATACCAATTTTTTATGACCCATCCCATGGGACATGGATGTGACTACCCCAATCCCGCCTTCCATAGGTCAGGGGTTGGTGACTAGCATCTGAAGGCTTTTCCCGAATCAGGAAGGCATTGCCTTAAAGATATGTAAACACTCAAAAGGGGAAACTGAAGTAAACAACAAACAAAAGTAAGGTATAAACAATAGAGTTATGTACAACCACAATTACAACTATAAACTGAAAATAGTTTTCCAGAATACAAGCCCTAGAAACTAAAAAGAAAATAAAAATTTGTCGCATCTTCCCTGGAGCTCCACCTAGAGGGTAGTAGCTGTATGTCTGAATTTGAAGAAGAGGATCTCAACTGCTTTTGTCGCACCAAGATCCACCAAGTCCTGAACCTAAAAATTCTGCCTCAAATCATCACTAATATGCACTAAACACACATTTGTGGGTGGAGCCTGTACAGGGGTGAGTATAACAACTCAGTAGGGGACCCCGAGACCCCTGAATGTCTCTTAGTAATCCACAAAAGAAAACATAAAAAGAAATTCCACAAAGGTAATATCACAAGCCTAATCAAAATCATGAAGCACAATGAAAAAGAGACATCTCACTCTAACGGTATAACTTCAAGGTTACTGGGATAGGGATGACTAGTTGTAAATCCAGATCATCCTATCTGTAGTAACTCTACTGCTAACTCGTATAGGTCATTCTATGTTGACCCATATTGGTCGCAAGATGCTGACCTGTATTGGTCACTAGTGTTGACCTGTGTTGGTCACTCGTTAGATGCCGACCCGTATTGGTCACTAGTGCTGAACAATATTGGTCACTGGTGATAACCCGTATTGGTCGCTAGTGTTGACCCATATTGTTTGCTAGTACAGAGGTAGGGATTATTAGTCATACAACTATATTATCCCACTATGGAGTTTCTGATGTTGACCCGTATTGGTCTCTCTTCTTCTTCTTCATGTCACAGCCAGCCACCGGATTCCCGCACGAACCATGCCTGATCTATGGAAAACACTACTCATCAAGCCATCGTTCATATTTTACTTGATAGGATGTATTTCAAAAAGCATACCCAAAGGACCACCATGTCATAGGGGTCCCAAAGTGACAGACGGAGCATCGATCAGACGCATGTTCTTTGAGATATAGGCACTTTTGTAAAAAGGAACTGGTTGGATTCAAGTCTAATCCAAAACAGGTCGCACATCAAACTCTGTCAAAACTCACATTGAATGTATCCAAAGGATCACCTTGTCAAAAGGGTCCTAATGTAATAGACAGAGCACTGATCGAACACCTGGTCTGTTAGTTACACCCTTTTCCGTGAAACGGGGGTGATCGCACCTCGGTCCGGCCCAGCTCAGGCGGGCCCACTGGAATATGTCAAAGGGACTGCTTCCCAAAATGGGTCCCAATGCCACTAATGGCATGTCAAATAGACACCTTGTTCATCAGTTATGGGAGTTTCTTTATTTAGGGGTCGGTTGGGTCTGGGCCCGGTCCGACTCGGTCAAGACGGCCCGAAGTAATGGGTCCAGGGGTCTACCTGACCCCACCTGGGTCCAGCCCGTTAAGGGTCGGCCTAGTTCACTGGTTTTTTTCCATCGGGGTCGGCCCAGTTGGTTCGCGGGCCCAAGACGCGGGTCCAACCCATTCGGCCAGCCCGCGTCCGGCCTAGTCCGCCTGAAGGCGGACCGCCTCTCCAGCTGGCTCTGTGGATGCAGGTCTGTTTCATTCGGTCGATGGGGTGTTTCCCCACTGCGTGTATCGGTCAACCAGTCTCCCGCCAACGCGGCGTGGAGTGGGGCTGCCCCATCCCTTCTGCCTCATCCTGCTAGCTGTCGCCGGTGGTGCCTGCGAGTGCTGCACTTCTCCCACGCGGTCAGCATGGGCTGGCCTTCTCTAGCCACCACAGCGCACGATGGTGTGCCGCCTCCCCACCGCTCGTAGCCATTTTCTACAGGCCTCCCTGGCCACCGTTGGCATGGTGTGCTGGTGGTTCTTTCCGTGGGCCACCGGATATACTCCGGTGGTCTGTTCTTGGTGTTGTTTGCGCTTATAATCCTCCCGAACTGTCGTTGTCACAGCGTGACCCTCTATCTCGCATTTCCATCAAAATTAGATAAAGTTGTCCCTGAATAATGCAACATTAATGAATCGGTGGAGGGTTCGGGCCTTGTTCATTCACCCTACGCCCTCTGCATTAACATGATAACAATTGGGAGAATATTTATCTAACATTAAAGATTAAATAAACTCATTTCAATAATGTTAAACCAAAACCAAACATAAACCCAATACCTCAAGATCCGTTGGAGTTTTCGCGGTTGTGGCGGGAGGAGCGTCTGCATTGGATGGAGTCATCGGCATTCATCGTGTAACACCCCAAGATTTCATAGTGTGTTATTTCTTCAAAATAATTCAATAACTTGCACTACACGCAACACCGAGTTCAATCACACCATGACTTACCAAAAAAAAGCCATTCAAAAGAGGTTATGAATAGTATTAACTAAATTTTAAACTTTATATAATCCTTATAATTTTAGAATCCATATTATGAGTTTCTTAGACATAATGCAAGAACAGATTCATTTTCAGTATTGCACTTTTATCAACTTTTAATAGTGAAACCTTTTTAAATAAAATATTTTAAACTTTTTGACTAAATGGGGACATCAAAAAATTTAAAATGAAACATCCCAAGCTTCCACGGTACGCTTTCCTTTGAATAATATAGTAGCGTGTGTTGTACGCAACTTCGAGTTCTAACACACCACAACCAATCAAACTAGCCGTTATGAATAGTGATACCTACCTTTTAAAATTTTAGAAATTTTATCTCTCAAAATGGACTTCATTTTTGGATTCGCAGTATCGAATTTAGCCTAAGGTGAAATTTTGGTACTTTTCGGATAACTTTCATATTTTGATGAATAGTGAAAATTACTAAATTTTAATTAAAAACAACTTTTTTAATCAAAATAATTAATAGTGATAAATTATGAATTTGAGAGGTTTTAAAGTATATTTAGAATATATTTTTACCATTTAATATAATGTTGTTCATTGGACATAATTTTACAATTAAACCGAACATAAACAAGTGTCAATCTTTTGATAGTTATTATCTCTTAAAAAAAACACGCTTTTTGTTTTGACAGCGGGAATTAATTTTAAATTAATTTCTGCCACTTCTGTGTTTTGAATTTAGAAAAATGGATTCCATATTTGGAATCAGGATTTTCAAATTGTGTAAATAGGTAACTTTTATTTTTAGACATTTTGAATAATTACTGCGGTAAATATTTTATTTACCATGGTTAAGGGTAAATCCGGTAAATAAGGGTTAAACAAATAATATTATAATAATACTAAATTACCCTAAAACGTGTCCTAGCATTATTGGTTGATAACCTTTCGACCATAGGCATCTTTGGGTCGATTTTGGGACCCCATGGTGCCACTTGTAGGTGATAGGGACATTTTATTTTAATTAGGTTAAAATGACTACAAAAATAACGCAAGCATATATATTTTAGAAAAACAATTTTTACATAGGGTTATATATGTTGGATTTTAGATTATAAATATTCATTAGAAAGATACGATATTTCATACATAATGATATTTTATTAATAATTTTTAGACATTAAATAATTTAACTTATTTAAGACACAATGATGATGCAGTAATTACTATAATAGTGAAAAATCAAAATAATTGATTTTATAAATACCCAAATAAATATAATATGAAAATTTTAATGAATTAAACTAATTTTATATGATAATATGATATATTAGGATTGATTTAATTGACTTTGTTCTAAGTAATCAATCTGTTATGAGTTTCACAAAAATCAACTATTGAATAGTGTCAAAATTGACATAAAAGAGTTCATAAAACAAATATTATATTATTAATTGATATTAAATTCCTAAAAATCTAAGTTTCGGCGAAGAGACTTATATCATGATATATTCATCATTAATTGATAACTTGGGGGTCGCTTGGATGTATATAGTATGTTTATTAAACATATAATATAAAAATACAAAGAGACATTGTAAAAGTGAAACTAATTAACTTAGAGTTAATACTTAAAGATAAGGTTAATATAAGTACCCAAACCTGTATAAATTCTATTGGTTGAGTTTTTTCGACCTATACCCGCCTTAACCTTTGAATAATAAACTTTGGAGCCATTAGAAACTGAATATTAATTTAATATAAACTAATATTTCTAGCTTTTCCAAAGGTGCCCCTCACCCCTCTTATAAAAGGGAACTCTTCCTTCACATTTCTTCATACCTTAAAAGCCTTTTGGTTCGGCCAAACTCTACCCAAATACTCTCCCAACATCCCTAACTACAACCTAGAGGCCTTAGTTTTATCATAAAGCCAACCTAAGGAGCCCTTTTGATCAAATCAAAAGGAAGAACCTGAAGAAGAGGTAATGTTTTCACCACCCCTTTTCAAGTTCCTTTCTTCTTCCACTTCTTCTTTCATTGTTATTACCATTATAAAATAATAACTCCAGTATCTTATATATACTGTGATGTTATTATAAATATGGTACAACCATATTCAGTATTCTATCCACCCTTTGAATAACATGTCACCATACGTGCGTACGTACGGCTTACCGTCTCCACGTCGTGGTGTAATTGTTATTCCATATATTATTATTTGGATGGGTATAATAATGATGTGTAACTCATGTAAATAATAAATATAACATACTAATTATTCTGTATATATGATATACCATCCATTTATATATTATTTTAATATCAAAAGAATGATATTGTCGCTCGTGCGTACGTACGGACTACCATCTCCACAAACGCGATGAGATTCATTCTCCATCATATCCATTAAAGTATAATTATCATTTGATGATTTAAAAATGATGTTTAAGGACTTGATATCATTCTGGATATGAATAAGATACAACATATTTATAACAAACACGGCTTATGTAACAAAACATATAAAAGAAAATGAGTAAGTTAACACCCGAAACGACGATAATTAAAAGATATTATTAACAAATCAATGTTAAAAGATCATATATGATATCATATTAATATATATGATTCTTGAATAATTTAATAACAATTATTTCACCATTATACAGGAGGTTAACCTACCCCAACCAAGGAAAAGTACAAGGTAAGGGGTTTTCATCTCACTCCTTATTCCCGTGAGATTCATGCCATATTGCCACCATCACCTTTTGTGTGGTGTATGTACTGACCATAATTATATTCTTTGTGTAATACACTTTAATTTATGTGTATTTACATATTCATTGTATGATACCTCTTTCATGGGTTGTATGTTTCATAAGTTATCAAATTGGTAAGGGTTATTTCACAATATCTTTATTATCCGAGGTTGTTTATACGTAATAATCTACTGGGATCTCTTTATCATCCACATCCATGTTTCTTAAAAATTAATTTCAAAACATTTTTACTTTTGACTAGAATATTGGTTAAAGTCATTTATACCCTTGTTTGACTTTTTATAAGAGGATTATAAAGGAATCTTTCCATCTTTTTCTAAACAAGGTGCTTTTTAACCTTTTTGACAAAATTAAGGTAAGAATGTTTTTCTAACTTATACGGCGGGTGTGGCTATTTTCCGCCGTTATAAAATAGTCGAAGCTTCCCTTACAAGATAATAAGAATATTTTCAAAAAAATGTTTTATTTCATAAATATAATACTCTTAAATGGTTTCAAAATAGAAAGAGATATTTTTCTTAAATAGTCTTTATTTCATCTATGTCAACATCCTTTGATAGATTTTAAGCATATTTGAAGTTGATTTATTATGATACAAAACATCCATATTTTATTGAAGGTTTTGTGATATTTTTTACTATGGATAAGTTATTCTTATTTCACTCATGGTTTTTGTTTAGAGTATTGACATTTCATAAGTTATTTTTAATCCGAATGTTTATGTTATATTTCAACCTTTCATTCAGATGAATGTGTTATACAAGTATGTTCTGGGTTGGGGACCGGTAAAAGTAAGCCCTCCGGTTTGGTCTCCGGTTATTAGAGGAACTCCGGTTTGGTCTCCGGTTATTAGAGGAACTCCGGTTTGGTCTCCGATTATTAGAGGAACTCTGGGTTGGTGTCCGGTTATTAGAGGCACTCCAGGTTGGTGTCCGGTTATTAGAGGCACTCCGGGTTGGGTTCCGGTTACAGTTAGCCCCTAGGTCTTGGGACGAGGCCTTGACAAAGAAATTAAAGTTCATCATTATGCATTCCAACATTATGAAAGTGGTTATTGATATTTCATGTGATTATTCGATTAGTAGAATATCCATGTGAATAAGTAAATGGAATTATTTCATTTTACTTTTTCCATACTATGTTGAAGTTCAAGTTTAAAAGGCTTTTGTTTTAGTAATGCATTGCCTTAAATGTTTATGCTTATTTTTGAATGTTCCGCTATATTGTTATCCTTACTGGGCATTTGAGCTCACTCCTTTTCTATGTTTTATTTTTCCCAGGATGTGAAGAAGTAAGTTATGAATGACCTGCAGGGATATTATGAGGGGATAATAGTGTGGACTGTGGAGACATTATGTTGTCGTAGTAGTTTTTCACTTTATGATGTAATGTAAAACATTATGGATGTATCTAGTGTTTCCAAGGCTACTAAACCAATCGGTATTTCGATATTTGATCTTTCTTGTGATCATGCCAATGTTATGTAATAATGCACCGACTCTGGGTAACTAGGGTTGGGGCGTTACAGTTGGTATCAGAGGAAGATTAGTAAAAACCTTGGAATCTAGATTTAGATAAACTCTGATTAGAGCACATAGATTTAAGATGAATTTTGAGGATTAGTATAGAAGAACTTCCTAGAATTTTGGTATTGTAGAGATTTTGTGAGTTTTCCGAGAAATACATCCCTGTCTGGATACGAGCAGGTAGAGGTGGCTCTGGCACAGATGTACCTAGGGGTAAAACCCAAAAACACCGCTTTGAGCTAGACTCGAACGGGAACTGGTGCACGACAATGGGCCTTGCTGCACTCTTGGTTACGACACTCCCGGGGGATATGCTTAGGATAACTATCATTTTCTTTAAAAATCATTATGAAGGGTTTATGAGTATATACTTCCTCAAAGGAGACATTTTTATGATTATAGATTATATCCATGAACTATTTAATTTATGTTATGTGTTTTACAAGTTTGGGATTAGGTATTGTTATTCATAAACTAATATAATGTATGCCATTGTTTAGAAATGGTGCCCAGTAGAAGGAATGAGGACTCTAGCAATGCACATGATACAAAGAGAAAGAAGGATTATATATTTTATGGTCTTAAGCCAGAATTTACAAGAGAAATAGTCTTGCATGTATTATCATCATATGAAGAAATAATATCATGTGTTGATAAGATAAGTAAAGAGTTTATTGAGTCCTATGTCTTTGAAGGGAATCAAGAGAAGAAAAGGATGGAAGAGAGAAAGATGGATAAAGGGAAGAGGGAAAAGAAGAATTTTCCCATATGTGATAACTGTGGAAAGAAACACCCTAGAACTTGCCTGAAAGGAATGGGAGTTTGTTATAAGTGTGGAGGAAACGGGCACAAAGTACGTGACTGCAAGGGTAAGAAAATGGTTTCAAATGTACAATGCTTCATTTGCAAGGAGTTTGGACACTACGCGAACCTATGTCCCAGTCATCAGACTATGCCGCAAATGATGCTATTGGATAATAATCAAGTTATGATACTACCACAGATGAAGAGGAATGATTAGAGTTCTTATGTTGATTATGTCAATTGAGTGTTGTATCAACAATGTAGTTGTTATAATAATTATGGAGTATATAAGGATTTTACTGCAGTACTATTTCATTAAGGACTTGAGATTGTGTGGAACAAAGAAAAGTGACTCAATAGCAGGATAAATTTTTGGAAAATATATGGTTGAGAGAATGATAAACCATAATATAGTTCTGATACCGAGGTAGTAATTTTGGAATAATACATGATTGTTTTGGATAAATTATATTGGATATTCTTGACTAACTTAGAACTGATTAATGATTTGTATATTCCATAATTGTTGGGGTTTAAAACATTTTTGGATTGATGAAGTATATCCAGCATTCTATATGGAATAAGGGGGCATGAATAAAGAATATGGTAATTCTGGATGTTTCAGTGTATTAAAAGAATATATGATGAAGGTATTCATATGCTAATACGGGGTAAAAAGGATCTACATTATGTTTACCTTCCTTATAAATGTTGGAATGTGAGTTTGGACAGAAGTATTTTGGATAGTTCTAGTTTGGATTATTTTGGATTGCCATAAAAGGACAACCCGGAGGTTGGGCGGCAACCCGTCGCGTCCGGCAAGGCTGCAAGACTTGAACCCGCAACCGAAGGGCGACAAGGGTGTATCACCTACCACTGGCCCATGAGATGTCCTGGATTAAATAATGTAGTTTTTATTAAAAGATCTTGTAGATGAATTATAAATTCATTTATTTTGGAACCCTATACGAATAGTGTAAATATAATTTTTTACATTCTATTATCTTTTAGAGTGAAAGATGAGTTTGTGGTAGAAATTTATTAATGGATAAAACTCTAATTATAAAGTGAGTATATCTCCTTATGATCTTAGCCAATCTCATAAATAAAGTCTTCAACATTAAGAAACGGAACTTAGAACAAAAATTTTGTCCTAGATGGTACCTTAAATCATCACTAATTTATGGCTTTGGGATTGTTGGCCTTTTCATAGCCATGTTCTCTACCACTCTCCATCAGATAATTGATGGTTATATTTTTCATCCATATCCATATTTTCCTACATGGAACCCTAGTATGTGTTATTTTCGGTAATCTTCATACTTTCCACTCTTTATTTTAAATAGAGGCCTCATTAATTCATTTTTCGATGTGGAATTTCAACTAAGATATTTTGAAACGTCAAAAATGTGGTATCCCAATACCCTATGTTTTATTGAACCGATGGTATTTCAAATCATCATAGATTGATGAATTTAAGGACCTCAATTTTATACTTGTCTTTGATTGATGACCTCAATCACAACCTATAAATATTTATGTTTTTCCTCCAATTATATGTCTCTAATTTCCACCAATGTTCTCCTAATCGAGATTATAATTTGGTGGTGACACTTTCATTTCTCTTTTCCGTATATTAAGACTAAATTTTAGTAACCCAATTTCTGATGTGGGTTTTCCCACAAATATATTTTCTATTTTCAACCTTTTATTTTCGAAGAACAATTTCAAATTGCGAGGACACAATTTATTGAAGGAGGGGAGAATTTAACACCCCAAGATTTCATAGTGTGTTATTTCTTCAAAATAATTCAATAACTTGCACTACACGCAACACCGAGTTCAATCACACCATGACTTACCAAAAAAAATCCATTCAAAAGAGGTTATGAATAGTATTAACTAAATTTTAAACTTTATATAATCCTTATAATTTTAGAATCCATATTATGAGTTTCTTAGACATAATGCAAGAACAGATTCATTTTCAGTATTGCACTTTTATCAACTTTTAATAGTGAAACCTTTTTAAATACAATATTTTAAACTTTTTGACTAAATGGGGACATCAAAAAATTTAAAATGAAACATCCCAATCTTCCACAGTACGCTTTCCTTTGAATAATACAGTAGCGTGTGTTGTATGCAACTTCGAGTTCTAACACACCACAACCAATCAAACTAGCCGTTATGAATAGTAATACCTATCTTTTAAAATTTTAGAAATTTTATCTCTCAAAATTTACTTCATTTTCGGATTTGGAGTATCAAATATAGCCTAATGTGAAATTTTGGTACTTTTCGGATAACTTTCATATTTTGATGAATAGTGAAAATTACTAAATTTTAATTAAAAACAACTTTTTTAATCAAAATAATTAATAGTGATAAATTATGAATTTGAGAGGTTTTAAAGTATATTTAGAATATATTTTTACCATTTAATATAATTTTGGTCATTGGACATAATTTTACAATTAAACCGAACATAAACAAGTGTCAATCTTTTGATAGTTATTATCTCTTAAAAAACATGCTTTTTGTTTTGACAGCGGGAATTAATTTTAAATTAATTTCTGCCACTTCTGTGTTTTGAATTTAGAAAAATGGATTCCATATTTGGAATCAGGATGTTTAAATTGTGTAAATAGCTAACTTTTATTTTTAGACGTTTTGAATAATTACTGCGGTAAATATTTTATTTACCATGGTTAAGGGTAAATCCGGTAAATAAGGGTTAAAAAAATAATATTATAATAATACTAAATTACCCTAAAACGTGTTATAGCCTTATTGGTTGATACATGTTCGACCATAGGAATCTTTGGGTCGATTTTGGGACCCCATGGTGCCACTTGTAGGTGACAGGGACATTTTATTTTAATTAGGTTAAAATGAATACAAAAATGACACAAGCATATATCTTTTAGAAAAACAATTTTTACATAGGGTTATATATGTTTTATTTTAGATTATAAATATTCATTAGCAAAGTAAAATGATTTCCTACATAATTATATTTTATTTATAATTTTTATACATTAAATAATTTAACTTATTTATGACACAATGATGATGTAGTAATTAGTATAATAGTGAAAAATCAAAATAATTGATATTATAAATACCCAAATAAATATAATATGAAACTTTTAATGAATTAAACTAATTTTCTAGGATAATATGATATATTATTATTGATTTAATTGACTTTTTTCGAAGTAATCAATCTGTTATGAGTTTCACAAAAATCAACTATTGAATAGTGTCAAAATTGACATAAAAGAGTTCTTAAAACAAATATTATATTATTAATTGATATTAAATTCCTAAAAATCTAAGGTTCGGCCAAGATACATATATCATGATATATTCATCATTAATTGACCACTTGGGGGTCTCTTGTATGTATATAGTATGTTTATTAACCATATAATATAAAAATACAAAGAGACATTGTAAAAGTGAAACTAATTAACTTAGAGTTAATACTTAAAGATAAGGTTAATATAAGTACCCAAACCTGTCTAACTTCTATTGGTTGAGTTTTTTTCGACCTATCCCCACCTTAAACTTTTAATAATAAACTTTGGAGCCATTATAAACCGAATATGAATTTAATATAAACTAATATTTCTAGCTTTTCCAAAGGTGCCCCTCACCCCTCTTATCAAAGGGCACTCTTCCTTCCCATTTCTTCACACCTTAAAAGCCTTTTGGTTCGGCCAAACTCTGCCCAAATACTCTCCAAACATCCCTCACTAAAACCTATAGGTCTTAGTTTGATCATAAAGCCAACCTAAGGAGCCCTTTTGATCAAATCAAAAGGAAGAACCTGAAGAAGAGGTAATGTTTTCACCACCCCTTTTCAAGTTCCTTTCTTCTTACACTTCTTCTTTCTTTGTTATTACCATTATAAAATAATAACTCCAGTATCTTATATATACTGTGATGTTATTATAAATATGGTACAACCATATTCAGTATTATATCCACCCTTTGAATAACATGTCACCATACGTGCGTATGTACGACTTACCGTCTCCACGTCTTGGTGTAATTGTTATTCAATATGTTATTGTTTGGATGGGTATAATAATGATGTGTAACTCATGTAAATAATAAATATAACATACTAATGATTCTGTATATATGATATAAAATCCATTTATATATTATTTTAATATCAAAAGAATGATATTGTCGCTCGTGCGTACGTACGGACTACCGTCTCCACGAACGCGATGAGATTCATTATCCATCATATCCATTAAAGTATAATTATCATTTGATGATTTAAAAATGATGTTTAAGGACTTGATATCATTCTGGATATGAATAAGATAAAACCTATTTATAACAAACATGGCTTATGTAACATAACATATAAAAGAAAATGAGTAAGTTAACACCCGAAACGATGATAATTAAAAGATATTATTAACAAATCAATGTTAAAAGATCATATATGATATCATATTAATATATTTGATTCTTGAATAATTTAATAACAATTATTTAACCATTATACAGGAGGTTAACCTACCCCAACCAAGGAAAAGTACAAGGTAAGGGGTTTTCATCTCACTCCTTATTCCCGTGAGATTCATGCCATATTGCCACCATCACCTTTTGTGTGGTGTATGTGCTACCCATAATTATATTCTTTGTGTAATACACTCTAATTTATGTGTATTTACATATTCATTGTATGATACCTCTTTCATGGGTTGTATGTTTCATATGTTACCAAATTGGTAAGGGTTATTTCACGATCTCTTCATTATCCGAGGTTGTTTATACGTAATAATCTACTGGGATCTCTTTATCATCCACATCCATGTTTCTTAAAAATGAATTTCAAAAAAAATTTACTTTTGACTAGAATATTGGTTAAAGTCATTTATACCCTTGTTTGACTTTTTATAATAGGTTTATAAAGGAATCTTTCCGTCGTTTTCCAAACAAGGTGCTTTTTAACCTTTTCGACAAAATTAAGGTAAGAATGTTTTTTTAACTTATACGGCGGGTGTGGCTATTTTCCGCCGTTATAAAATCGTTGAAGCTTCCCTTACAAGATAATAAGAATATTTTCAAAAAAATGTTATATTTCATAAATATAATACTCTTAAATGATTTCAAAATAGAAAGAGATATTTTTCTAAAATAGTCTTTATTTCATCTATGTCAACATCCTTTGATGGATTTTAAGCTTATTTGAAGTTGATTTATTATGATACAAAACATCCATATTTTATTGAAGGTTTTGTGATATTTTTGACTGTGGATAAGTTATTATTATGTCACTCATGGTTTTTTTAGAGTATTGACATTTCATAAGTTATTTGTAATCCGAATGTTTATGTTATATTTCAACCTTTCATTCAGATGAATGTGTTAGACAAGTATGTTCCGGGTTGGGGACCGGTAAAAGTAAGCCCTTCAGTTTGGTCTCCGGTTATTAGAGGAACTCTAGTTTGGTATCCGGTTATTAGAGGAACTCCGGTTTGGTCTCCGGTTATTATAGGAACTCCAGTTTGGTGTCCGGTTATTAGAGGCACTCCGGGTTGGTGTTCGGTTATTAGAGGCACTCCGGGTTGGGTTCCGGTTACAGTTAGCCCCTAGGTCTTGGGAAGAGGCCTTGACAAAGAAATTAATGTTCAGCATTATGCATTCCGACATTATGAAAGTGGTTATTGATATTGCATGTGATTATTCGATTAGTAGAATATCCATGTGAATAAGTAAATGGAATTATTTCATTTTACTTTTGCCATACTATGTTGAAGTTCATGTTTAAAAGGATTTTGTTTTAGTAATGCATTGCCTTAAATGTTTATGATTATTTTTGAATGTTCCGCTATATTGTTATACTTACTGGGCATTAGAGCTCACCCCTTTTCTATGTTTTATTTTTCCCAGGATGTGAAGAAGTAAGTTATGAATGACCTGCAGGGATATTAGGAGGGGATAATAGTGTGGACTATGGAGACATTATGTTGTCGTAGTAGCTTTTCACTTTATGATGTAATGTAAAACATTATGGATGTATCTAGTGTTTCCAAGGCTACTAAACCAATCGGTCTTTCGAGATTTGATCTTTCTCGTGATCATGCCAATGTTATGTAATAATGAACCGACTCTAGGTAACTAGGGTAGGGGCGTTACACATCGATCCCGAATCGTTGCCGCCATACCTTTCATCCTTTGTCGGTGGATGTTTCCATAGAACTCCACTAGAGTTTCCTTGCTTTCCACAAATGAGCCTCAGCCCGGTAGCTGAGGACTCCTTAAGTACATCCAGGAGACCCGGGATCAAATCCAGACTGAGGAATATTTCTGAGACTGTAGCAGGGTATGGTAGTGCCACTGTAGTAGTACTAGAGTGGCACTGTAGCAGGTGCTATTTGGCACTGTAGCGACCAGGACTATTCCTCCATTTGGGCCTTTGGGCCACCTATTTGGTCCCGGAGTCCTTTAAGGCCTTGGGGCCACGCAGGCCTTCGTGTCAGTAAGTCCTTCTTCCCACCTCAAGGCCTATGGGCCACCTTAAGTGCAGATAAAAACCATACAACCTGCAAGGAATAAGCTCTAGAAGGAGGATTTGTAATGAGATTTCACTACAATAGAAGCTAAATGGATTGCAAGAATGAGAGGGCATGGAACCTACCATCTGGAAAAGCATGCGCATGCACAGGAAATCCTAGCCGAACAACCATGTGAATGTAAAGAGATGATTTCATGATGAAGATTCTAGGGAGAAGCAGTTCCAAGTATTTATTCTAGGTTGTATGTAATATTTGAATCCTATAGGCAAAGAATTCCTTTAAGGCTTGCGGTCCATGTAATACTTGTGCCTAAGGGCATTATAAGGGTTCCACCTTAGCCCTTGAAATGTAGATTATCATAAATAAATAAAAAATGAAGGTATTCGGGCCATTGGAGGAGGAAGAATTCATGCCGAAACCCAACCCCAAACTCTATTTTAATTAGAGGGGGAAAGGTGAGTAATGAGTTGAAGAATTAATGTGGTTTGTTAAATTAATTAATGAACCTCTTTTAATTCACAATGGTGGAGTTATGTAGTTGATGATTAAAGACATTAAATGGCTGTAAAATTCACCAGTCCCACCACCACCACTCATCTATTGGAGAAAAAAATAACAATTACATGTTATTTTATTATTTTTTAAAAAGTCCAAAAACTATCTTTTTCTCCCGACCAACTGTTGTCAAATTGAAGCTTCCCTTAAGAGAATCTCAGTGCTGTGGATTTAGCTGTGCCCAAAAAAATTTAGTTGAGCACCAGTTAAAAATATAGAAAAAACTTCCCGCATGTTTCCTCAACATACCTTAAATAAAGTTCAAAAATTCATTCTGGGCACATCGGGCCTCAAAATCACGCACCGTAAATCATCGTAGACTCTTAAAAATACCAAATAATTTAAAAAACAATACATGTAATTTTAGGGTCTTTAAGATAAGTATTAATTAGTAATAATAAAGATTAATTAGTAATAATAAGGATTAATTAGTAATAATTAGGATTAATTATTAATAAATTAAAATAAATTCTAGTACATTGTGATAAACTGGCACAATTTCCAGAGGGTTGGTGGAATTTTTTTAATTGATTCTTTAGTTCCTTGCAACTTTCTCCCACTGAAATCACAATGAAAAGTATTCTCCAACATTTGGCAGAGCAGATTTTTCATAGCGATTTCAGTCAGAGAAAGTTGCAAGGAGGTGAACCATCGGACAAAAGAGGCTCTTTTTTCTAATGACTCCTCCCCTTGGAACTTCTCTGACTGAAATAACTATTAAAAGTATGCTTCAAAATATGAATATCAAACTTTGTATGTACAAGCATGGAGAGTTTCCTGGAAAGGCCTCCCTGCTCTCCATCCTCATGCATAAAAAATGGATATTTGTACATTGGAGCAGAAATTTCATAGTGATTTTAGTCCAAGAAACTTATAAGGGGATGAGTCTTTAGGAAAAGAGCTGCTTCTAATCCACTAAAAATTATCATTCCAGTAATTAACAATAATTTTTACAAAATACCAATAAATAATAATTGTATTCTCTTTTTTGGATAGTGTTTATCTTATAACTAATTATACAAAATAACTAATTATTTCATATTGTTTAGAAAAATATGGAACAAGGAAGTCGAAAATAGTCATTATTGGAAGATCATGCTTGGATAAATAAGTTCATGAATCCAAATGTATTTGTTTTGAATCCTATATATATTTAGGGTGTTCAATATTTCTTATCATTTTCATCATCAAAACAAAAATTAATTTCAAAAGGTACAATTAAGTATCCTTATAGAAAATGTGCTCTGAGGATGTATGACACATTTAAAACGTTGGAGGTAATTTATTGTGTTTTGGTTTTCAACCAGATTATTTTTTAGTATCCACACGGTGAATGTTGTTCTAGATAAGACACTAATAATTTTGTTCTAGATCCAGTACAGTTTTAAAATTTAGTACTTGATGTGGCAGATCCGTCTTGTCAACAAACTGAAACTCATGATGATATTGATTTAACTCATGAGTTGGAACCATCTCATTTATATGATTTGTTGAGGTCCGTTGAGGATTCCTTATATCCTGGTTGCAAGATAACAAAGTTTGAAGTGGTTGTTATATTTATGGCTATTAAATCAGATTAGAGTTTTTTTAACTTTTTTCTAACAACAATCATTTCATGTTTTAGATGGATAAGGATATGCATCATCTATTACAGGAGGATAATATACCTTTGGACAAGAAGAATGTCAGATCATCTTATCCTCAAACTGCTGGTGGTTCAAGGAGCACTTGTAGGGGGTGTGTTCTTGCCCGACTGATGATTCCCGACCCTATCCTCGAGCGACTTCCATGTCTTGGGTTCCATCCTCACATACAGAAGTATGTTAACATGTTTATTTTAGTTAGTTTTCATTAATTTATTTATATTCTAATTGTTTGATTAATTGTGCTTTTTTCAAATATTTACACATATATATGTTTCACAGGGGCGAGATATATTGCGCAATTATTTTTTTCAAGAATGGGTTTCATGGGATCAAATTCCCATTGATGTTCATCACCGCATGTTTGATAATTGTCTAGTACGTCAATAAATAATATTTATTTTAAAATTAATTAAATTAATAACTATATATTATAAATTATTTGTAGGGTTTATGGTATCCCATTAATGATAGAATGCGTGAGACTATCTGGAAGGCATGGCAGGGAGATATGTGTCTGTGTTGCACTCAATTTTTGAACAATTTGAAAAACAAAGAAATAGAGAAATCATGAGTGATAGATTTTTATGAGACATGTCACGTGCACTGACCTGATTATATTTTATCTCAAGTTTGGGATGGATTTTGTACCCATAGTTTGAGTAGGTGGTTTCAGAGTCGATCATCAGAAGATCGGAAAAATTTGGGGACACAAGAGGTGACACATCGAGCTTGTAGTCATACATTCAGTACACATAGGTAGAATATGGTAAGTACATTTTTTTGAAAAATTTTATATAACTTTAAATGTAAAATGTTTAATTTATATTCATATAGGAAGTCACACAAACCGATATTATAAAGTACAACTTTTATAAGAGGATGTATAGTAATCCAACCACTGGAGAGATTAGAGGTGCTCACCAACATCAGATTGTGGTCAGTATAATTTATTTTTGAGTTTTAAATTTAACTGCTTATAATATTTTTACAATTGAAATTTTAAATTGAAATTGAATGAGTCATATTAAGATATGACATCTTAAGCACATATTGAGATTCAGGCTGAGGTCGATGTTCAGACCACTGCCCCCTGATTTGATAAGATACCATGGATGCAGGTGACCGAGTATGCCTTCGACGATGGTATATTTGTTGGTATCAGCTCTCAATTTAACCCTTGGGAATTTTTATGGAACCACTTTGATGTCAGCTTCCAACTTGAGAGGAGCTCGTGGAGAGTCATCATTATCTGTTGCATAGTATCAGGAGTAGCTGCGAGCTTGGAGTGAGCTTCTAGAGACTATGAAAAGAGAGTAGGAGGACATATGTTAGTGGAAGTAGCAGCAGTAGCATCAGGAAGAGTTCATATGATAGCAGCAGCAGTAGCAGGAGATGCAGGATGAGATGTGTTGATGGCGGTATCAGTAAGAGTAGGTGTAGATGGAGTACATGCAACGTATGACTCTTAGTGTAGGGATGAATTTCCCTCCACTATCTCCTCCTGATGACCCTCCCCCTCTATGAGATATTTTTATTTTATAATGAAACATTTGAAGGTAATTTTTTCATAATATTAACTATTTTTTGTTTTTAATAGTGTATTTTTATATTATTGTGAATATTTCAGTTTTTATTATTTATTTAATTATTTTTTATATTTTTTATTTTATTGGTTAATTTATTTTTATATTTTTTATGAATACTGAGGTTTTTGTTATATTACTAATATTAATATTATTATTTCATTAATAATAATAATATTATTATATTATTTAATTATTTTATAATTAATTTTATTTTACTAATATTAATATTATTTCATTTATATTAATATTTTATTATTTGTAATATTATTAATATTATTTTATAAATAATTTTATTATTTAATTTTTGTTAATATTATATTATTATTAATATATTTTTTTCATTATTTGTGATGGGCCAGTCACAAATACTAATTTTGATGGTTCGTCGCAAAAACTGTTTTTTAAAAAAATTCAAACCTATTTTTGATGGTACTAATGTATGTGGAAAATAATGACTTTTTGCAATGGCCTATCACAAAAGGTAATATTTGTGATGCCCTTTTCCACAACATGCCATTTTCAGTGGGACCCCGTCACAAAATATCATTTGTGATGGGAACTCGTCGCAAATGTACCATCGCAAATATCAATTTTTCTAGTAGTGTCACATTATATTTGAATACAAAAAGTACAATATAATTTTTTTGAGAATAACAGTATTCCCTCTAAAAAATCCATTCTTATCAAACATAGTGCACTTCACGAATTCCTGAGAAAGGAAACAAAATAAGTATAACATCAAAAATCTTAGAAAGGGTTTCGTATAGAGGAATCTATCATAAATCGGTAATGAATAATCACTATGAAAAGGTAAATACCTGAACACACAAGACATTTAATCAATAAATTAATAATTAAATGAGTCCATAGATAATATAAAGTGAAAATATCATGTATAATAATTGTAATAACTAAATTCTTAATGATAGAAATTCTTAAGAACTGTAAGTCATGTTTCCTAGGAACATGATACCTTTACCATCAAGATCTATCCTTAAGGCAGTTTAAAACATCTGGGTATAAATTGGTATATTTTGGTCAACTATATCTCTACGTTTAATATCTATCCTCAATATATTTTAAAACATCTTGTTAAAAATAAATAGTTTTTGTCTAACTGATTTTCTCTCATGAGACTACCGATGCATCAAGGGGAATTCTATAAATGATATCCAACCTACACCTTTCATGTCTAACATATTTCTCACATATCTATTAATCAATTTAATTCCTGAACAATATGTATTATCATTAGATATTTGTATTGAGTAAAGGATACATATTTATAAACAATTTCCCCAGTTAATTAATTAACATTCAAAGTAAACACTGTATGTAAAAATGGTATTCTGTTTAGTAAATAAATATATCCATTATAAATAATATTAAAATTTGGAGGAAATTTAATATCTATGGGAAAGTGAATAATTAAAGGAAATTTTAATGAATATAAAAATTATTCAAGGAAGTTAATTTCAATACTTTCCTTGGTCAAAATGATCATAAACCATCCAAAGGAAGATTAAGGATGGTATCAATAAAACATATTCCCATTGGAGTAATAGTAAATTTTTGTTGTTATTAATTAATAAAAATACCATAAATATATCATAAAAACATTCTTGAGGAAAATATCATATTAATTTTGAAAAAAAATTGAAAATCCTTTTCTTTAAAAATAAAATTTTAAAAAAAAAATCTTTAAAACGATTCACATAAAATTATAGAGGAAGCATCAAATAAATTATTGTCATGATGGAGACTAATTATATACATGTTGTAAAAGTAAAAAAACCTTCTATTTTAACTATACAAATGTTATTAATGTTCCTTGTTTAGAAAACAACAAGAAGATTCCTTTAACATTTTTTGTAAAATCCAAATGGACATTGTTCAGAAAATGAAATAAGATTCCTTTCAAACAAATCTATAAAGAGTAAAAATGGGTGAAAATTATTTTAATAAATCATTTTAAGAGGATAAAATTATTTTTGAAAATGTTTTTAGAAAACATGGATTCGGAATAAAAACATATTATTTTCCCAAGATGGAAATAAAGTCAAATTTTATTAAAAACATTTTCTAAAACATTTTTAAGTACCATGGAGTGGGAAATGGTAATATTACTTGATAATTTCATGAATAACAAGAGGATAAAAAATTAAATGGTTTTATTAAGAAATATATAAATAATTTCCTTTAATTTAAATTTAATAGTAATCAATCTTGATTAGAATGAGATTGTAAAATAAATCATTACAATGAACATAACGTTGAAGTGAGAATTAATAAATGAACAAATTATGTGTATCAAATATAAATACACATAAAATAATTGTAAATAAAACATAATTTAATCAAGATTCATTATAAACATAATATTATAATGACATAATCAATGAAGTATAATATTAACATGATGAATATAAATTTACTTAAGAAACCCCTTACCACTTCGTAACTTTTAATTAAAACCCCCTTAGGAGAAATAAATATAATTAAAACTTAAAATACCACTAATGATGAATTTTTCAATATATTACATATCAAAGGTACATTATATACACCATATAAAAAAATATGTGCATAAAATTACAATATGATTCAATAAAAAGAGATGGATATGAAATCCCTTACTGATTTGGTAAAATTTGAATCATAATACTCAGGAAAAAGAGATCCTAAAAAAGATATTTAAACCCCAATATTTTTTAGTATAATAATTATAATATATGTTAATAGTTAATATATACACCACATAAAATAAATAGGTTTTGAAGATGACATGTGTCTCATGGAAGTAAAAAGTGAGACGAAAATCCATTACCTCACACTTTCTTTTGGTTGAACATTCTCCAACCTCATGTATAGTGTATTTAAACTTCTTATTAAGTTATAAAAAACCATATTAATATTTATAATATCATAAATTATCTTTTTATAACATATTATTACCTATTAATTAATAATCTTTCATTATTTTCATTGTTTCATATGTTAATTGTCTTGTTTTCTCATGCGTGTTTCGTAATGAGTGATCTAGTTCATGTGTATATTATACAGTTATATAATCTATATAATAATAATCATGATATAAATATCATATTTTTTCATCAATTTTAATTTTATAATCATTCATTATTGATGGTTATGAAAAATGTTGTATGTTACGATCATGGAGATGGTAGGTCGTACATACGCATGAGTAACGTTTTCATTTTTCAATGATCATTATGGAAAGAAGTTAAGTAATATTATACATTTAAAAATTTATGATAATATTATATACACCATATTATATAATTATATATATCATCCATATGGTATGGTGATTAAAATATAGTCACATCGCTTTGTGGAGCCGGTATTCTACACGTACAGGAACGATTTTATGATCTTTACATGGGTGAAAAGGAAAGAAAGAAAATGATATATTTGTATTATATTTACAAAATAATAATTATGTCATGAATATAATTATTATTTCATGTATATAACATATAATCATTAACTTTATCTTTATCTTCTTCCATGTGAAATGTTAGTGATAGATGAATCCCATCACTTCCTGAGGCGGTAGTCCGTTGTACACATGAGCAACATTATTATATCTCCTTTAGAATGGAACGTAATAAATATATATTTAATATATTGACCACATATGTATAAATATATTATTAATATCATATATATTCTTTATATCCATTATCATACCCAACCTATAGAGGTGAAAATTGAAAAATGAATGACATCGGTTCACAAGTAGGTAGTCTTCCATACACATGAAAGTTGATTTAATAGCCCATTTGATAGAAGTGGATATGATTTTAGGTAATTAAATTATTATAAAAACATCCCATTATGTGTAAAATAATGATTTTATTATATTATCAGGGTTTAATAATTAATTAAGTAGGTGGGAGAGAAGTAAAATAAAGATGCTTGTTGAAGAACACTACCTCTTCTTCTGGTATTCTCTTTAGGTTTTCTGTAAATCCTTCCTAGGTTGGTTTTATACCCAAAATAAGGATTATAATGTTAGGAGATTGAATTTCTAAGGTATTTTATTAGTTATTTTTATAACATTAGAGTTTTTAAGGTGTGACGAAGGGGGGGTAGTGAGATACCATTTATAGTTAAGGAGGAGTGACATTCTTGTAACTACTCAAAAGTATTCACTATTTGGAGGTCTCCCTTACCTCATGTGGATATAAAATTGAATAATAATGTAGGTTAGTGTTTATTTGGTCTATAAAAACCTCCAACACACAAAAATAAAAACATTTTTTTTATCACTTATTCTTTAAGTTTACTCAATTTCACCGTTTTAGTTTTTATCATGGTAAGTTGTATATTTTTAATTACCTAGGTAATTTACCCTTTAAGACTACAATTAAAATTAGTATTATTAGATAATTTTTAACTAATGATTAAAAATATTAAATCCATGTTATTACATTAAAAAAATGTGTGTGTACAATTGATTTTAATACAAACACATGTAATGTGAAAACCCATGTTTTAACCTTAATCATGCAAATTAATTTTAACTATTTTCATTCATAATTATTTTAAAAAAATTAAGTTGACATTGTTAGATAATATAAATTATTATAATTATAAATATGTAATCCATTTTTATAAATTCAACTAACATAATTGGTGGTATTTAATTTAAAATTAATACCCCAAACATGATGAGAAATCAATTTTTTCAAGTGAAAATGTTCAAAAGTTTACAATATTTTTATATCAAAATGAAATATAAATATTATTCCAATGTAATAAATTAGATTAATTGATATAAAATTAAACAAATTTTACTTTAAAATAATTAAAAATATAATTCAACCATAAAAATAATTTTAATGAAAGGATAGTTTTCAATTAAAATGTTGTATTTTCACTATTCATCAAAAAATGAAGCTTTGCATAAAAAATCACAAAAACTAAACCTAAAATAATTTTGGAATTATGATTTAAAAAACGAATATTATTTTTTCAAATAAATTTTCTAATAGTGTTAAAAATTAATTTTAAATTATGTGTGCCAAGTATGATTAAACTGTCTTTTAGAAAAAATATATTATTTTTAAAAACATATATTTTCTTTTCAAATGATCATTATTTTATTAATAATAAATAGATAACTAATAAACATGTGTAAACTATATATTTTCATAATTTATTTAATACTATCCATACCCTCCAATTCAATGTCTAGGGGATAACTATCATATTAAATAATAATATTAATAGTATATTATTGTTTGATAAAACTTAGTATTGTGTGTAATGAAAGATATCAAATAAACTATTCATTGTGTATAACATAATCTAAACTCAATTTTACATGTAATGAAATATATTTAATTTAATCAATTTATTGAAAAATAAACATATCGTAAGCTCTCAAGTTGTTATATTCCCTACTATGATTTGTGTTGTGTTTCATACACACTATCAAATATAATGTCCTTATTTCATAATTTCAGGGTGTTACATTCTCCCCACCTTAAATCAATTACATCATCACAATTGAAACTTGATCTTGGTATCCCGTAGTTTGATATTTGAAATTCATTTGTGGAAAACCCCACATCCTAAAAGGGTTAAAAACATCCTCTTTATAATAGATAAATGGAACTACCATGGTAATATGAAATAACACATAACTAGGTTTCCAAGTAGTAGAACATGGGTGGAAAGTAAAGATAAGGACAAAGAAGATAAGAATAAATAATTATAGAGATTGGTAGAGGTCATTGATAACAGGAAGGTAAATGATCAATGGAAAGTTAAAGACCTAAAAACCATAAATCTGTGATGATTTAAATGACCATATGATTCAATAGATATGAATATAAAAGGATAACATTTTTTCCAAATCCTTTTCCTAAATATAAGGAATTATTTTACTGTTTAAGAATATAATGAAATATACTTACGTGATATATTTCTAATTCATAAACATAATTTCATCCTTGATTTTTTTCTTTAATAAATTTCCAATTCACCACTTACTCTAAGAAATGAATATCCAAAATGAAATTTTTTTAATACCTGAAGCACTGAAATTCTATTTTAATGGATCCTAAGATCCATAAAACAATTCTTCACGTCTGTCTCTAACTATTTTCCAAAAGAAATATGGTTATAATAAGTTATCCAATAAATTAATCTCTAAACCTCAAAAGTAGAACCATGGGTTCATCATCAATATACATTTTTCAAATTATTTAACTAAAAAAATGTTATATTAACCAAGACATCATGTAGTCCATTGGTAATAATGAATCCCTTTTCATCCTTTGGTCATGGGTTTAAGCCTCACTGCATTTTCATACTTGATAAGTTGTCACCAGACATGCAGGCTATCCTTTCTCTAAAACTATATTAGTATAATTCATAAAATGTTCCAAAACAATATATGATATACATCCAAGAAATAAAATTAATTATTAAATAAAATTTTTACTATGGTTTTCAATAAAATTGTTTTTACAAAGTCTAATAAAATTATTTTCATTTTATTACAATATCATTAATTATCATATTAACCCTAAAGGTTATCAATACCTATAAACTTATATCTACAAATTATAAAGTAATTATTACTCAAATAAAGTTTTCACTAAAACATATAATTTCCATAAATTTCTCCCAAAATTTCCTTAATATTATGACATTCCAACAACAAAAACTTTTAAAAGGGGTGTTTAAGTCCTTGAACTTATTATCAACCTTTAACTCATAACCCGTAATGGTATCTATGATTTTAAAATATAACAAAATCCTTATACATTTCATGATTATTATACCAAAATAACATTGCTAAAAATACTCTATAATTTAATTATTGAATCCCAATACACAAATACTTCATCTTTTTTATTCCAACATAGATCCTTCCTTGATCTATGGTTTAACCTAGGTTATTCATTGTCATTATATAATCTAATCCTTATAAATGGTTTGTAAAAAAAATTTGAATTATCCTATTCATATTACCCAAAAGGGTCATACCAGGTGCGCAGTAAACCCCATTATTATGTACCAGGTAATACTTGAGTCAATCCTAACACACCATTTTCAAAGTTATAACCCTTTAATAAACATATGTCATAACCACAACCACTTATCGTATCCAAATAAATATGAATTTTAAGGGAAAACCACATAATCTCTACCTTAATAAACCTTCAGGGTGGTCTTCTATACTTATTATCAAAGTCTATCATAGTGTTATGATCCATAATCTATGTTTTCTCAACATCTAGTTCCCAATGTTCCTACAAAACTTCCTTTGACAACAACTGTATTGAACCCAACCCCAGTATCCCAGAGCTAGTGTCTTGTTACATTACATTAGCATATATACAATTAATCTCATCTCAAAGGACCAAATAGTTTATTAGTTTGGGTAAACTAGATATATAAATAAGTATTACATTTCATTTAAATACAAAAATTTCAACATAATTTTTTTCAAGAATAACATTATTCCCTATAGTATATCCTTTCTTGTCAATCATAGTACTCTTCCTGGATTTCTGAGAATGGAAAAAAATAAGGGTGATCTCAAATTCTCAATATGGGATAAGTATAATAGAACCAATCATGAATTAATAAATAATAATCAAGGTAAATAACATAACATACATGTCATTTAATCTATAAAATAATAATGAAATGAATACATAGATAATATAAAAGTGATAATCTAATGGATAATAATAATAACCAAATTTTTAATGATGGAAATGATTAAATATTAGACATCTTGTTTCCCAATAACATGATACCTTTACCATAATGATCTATGCTCAAGACAATTTAAAACATCTTAGAACAAACTGATATAGTATGAATAACTATATCTCTACTTTCAAGATCTATCATCAAGACTGTTTAAAACAAATTGTTAAAAATGCATAGGGTTTGGCCAATTAATTTTTTCTCATGAGACTACAAATTCATCAAAGGTATTTCTATAAATGGTCCCCAACCCATGTCTTTCATGTTATAATTATTCCTTACATGATTGATAATCAATATAATTCATTATAAATATTCCTTATCATCAGATATCTGTATTGAGTAAAGGATACAGGATTATCAATATTTCCCCAATTAAGATGATAAAATTAAAAGCAAACACCATATGTAAAAATGTTTTATGATTTAGGAAATAAACATATCCATGATAAATAATATTGATATTTAGTATAAATTTAATGTCCATAGAAAAGTGAATAATTTAATGTAAAGTTAATGAATAAAAAAATGAATCAATGAAGTGAATATCAGTACTTTACTTGGTCAAACCGTCTAGAGGAAGATTAAGGATGGTATCAATTTAACATATACTCATTGGTGTAAGGGTAATTTATTTTTTTCATTCATTAATAAAAATACTATGAAGATATCTTTAAAAAAATTCTTGAGGAAAGTATCCTTTTTATTTTGAAAACGATTTTTAAAATAAATTTTTTGAAAATGACATTTTAAAAACATTTTACCAAAAATTTTTCTCATAAACTTGTAAAGGTAGCATCAAATAAATTATGGTCATTAAGTAATGTAATTCCATACATTATATAAATGTAAAAAACATTCATTTTTCACTATAAAAAGGTTATTAATGTTCCATATTTATAAAACGATAAGAATATTCCTTTCAAATTTTCAGTAAAATATGAAAGGGAAATTGTTTGAAAATTGACAAAAGATTCCATTGAAAACATTTTTTAAAGAGAAAAAATTATTGAAAATGCATTTAAAAATCATTTTTAAAGGTTAAAAAAACTGAAAATATTTTTATAAAACATGGTTTTGGAAGAAAAACCTTCCTTTTTTGACTAAAGATATAAATAAAGTCATATTCTCTTAATAAAATTATAATACATTTTATGTTCCAAAGAGTGGGAAAATGGTTCTATTACTTGAAAATATAATTAATAAACAAAGTATAATAAAATTAAAAATTTTATTAGGAAATGGTAAAATGATTTCCTTCCACTAAAACTCAAGAGTAAAAAATCTCTATTAGAATGTGATTAAAAAATAAACCATTACAACGTTCATAACATTTATGTGAAAATTAATAAATAAAAATATTATGTATAGGAACATTAAATCCACCTGAAACAATTTTAAATAAAAAACAAGATAATCAAAAGTAATTATACACATAATCTTCAAATTACATAATCAATGAAGTTGAAGATTAACCCAATTAACATAAATTGAGTTAATAAATCCTTTACCACTTGGTAACTTTTAATTCAAATAAACATAGATAAAATAATTAAATATGAAACATAAAATACCATGAATAATAAATTTTTAATTATATTACATTTCAAGGGAATAATATATACACTATATAAAATAAATTAGGTTTATAACCTTAAAATATTCCTCAATGAAATGAACTTGAGATGAAATCTCTTACCGATTTGGAAACGTTTGAATCATAAACCCCATGAAATTGAGACCTAAAATTTATGTTTAAACCCAAATATTTTTAATTATAATCACTTTTATATAAATTCATTGTCATTTTATGCACCATAAAAATTAAATAGGTGGTGAAGATGACATTTGTCTCATGAAAGTAAAAAGTGATACAGAAATCCCTTACCTCACACTTCCTTTTGGTCAAATTTCCTTAAACTTGTTTATATTGACTTTAAACAACCTTTTAACTTATAAAAATCCCATATTAATATTTATAATAACATATATGATCCTTTTATTACATATTATTTCTCCTTCATTAATAATATTTCATTACTTCCATTATTTTGAGTGTTAATTATCTTATTTTCACATGCATGTTTCATCATGAATGATCCATTTTATGTTTATATTATATAGTTATATCATATTTAGAAAAATAATCATGAAATAATTATCATATTTTTACATAAATTTTAATTTTAAAAACAATAATTAATGATAGTTATGAAAAATGAAATATGTTATGATTAGGGATCGATAGGTCATACATACGCATGAGTAATGTTTCTATTTTTCAATTATCGTTATAGAAAAGAGGTAATTAATATTTTAAATTTAGAAAATTATAATAATATAATAAATACCATATTATATAATTATATATATCATATTTTTGTTTTGGATATGAAAAGAGTGTCACATAGCTTCATGAAGGCTGTAGTCCACACGTACAGGAACGATGTTCCCATATTTACATGGGTGAAAAGAAAAGAAAGAAAATGATATATATATATATATATATATTATCATTATATAATTATAATTATTTCATTAATATCCTAATTATTTAATTTATACCACAAATAATAATTTACTTTATCTTTATAACCTTCTATGTGAAGTGTTAGTGAAAGATGAATCGCATCCCTTCGCAAGGTAGTAGTCTGCCATACACAGGAGTGATATTATTGTATCTCTTACAAAATTGAAGGTAAAAATGTATATAAGATATAGGACTAAAAAGGTATAAATATTTTATATATTTCATATATATACTTTATATCCATCATTGTACCCATCCTTGATAGGTGGAAATGAAAAAATGAATGACAATCATTTTCGAGGTGGTAGTCCGCCGAACACAAGAATGGTTATTTCTTAAACCATTTTCTAGAAATGGAGATAGTTTTTGGTCAGTAATTTATTATGAAAATATCCCATTATATTTAAAAATTTTATTTTTTTATATCATAATGTTTTAACAATAATTTAATTAGTCAAGAAAGATATAAAATAGAGATTCTCATTAAAAAACATTACCTCTTCTTCGAGTATTCTTCGTAGTTTTGCACTAAATCATGTTTAGGTAGGATTTATGCCCAAAATAAGACTACTATGATGACTATAAGTAATTTTTTATGGTATTTTCAAGTTATTTTATGAGACAAATAGGTTTCATGGTGTAAATAATGGGGGAGTGAGTTCCTTTTTATAGTTGGGAGAACTGGCATTCATATTAATACTCAAAAAATTTCACTATTTGGAGGTCTCCCTTAACTCATATGGATAAAAAATTGAATAATAATATATGGTATGGTTTATCTGGTAAATTAAAACCTCTACCACACAAAAAATCACATTTTATCATTTTATTCCTTATTCCTTAAGTTTACTCAATTTTTTCCATTTACTTTTTACCATGATAACTTGTATCTTTTTATTTTCCAAGGAAATTTAACCTCTTAGAAAATAAAAAAAATGACTTTTAATAGATAATTTATACCTAATTATTCTTAATATTAAATTATATTTATTAAATAAAAATCCAATGTGTGTTTAAAATTAATTTTAATGCAAACACATGTCAAGCACAAACCTTGTTTTGACTTTAATCGAGGTAATTAATTTTAACAGTTTTCACTAATAATGTTGGTAAAAAATTAATTTTTCCTTATTAGATAATATAAATTATAATGATTCTAAATATGGAACCCATTTTTACAAATTATACTTACAGAAGTAACAAAATCTAGTTTAAAATTAATCTCATAGACGCGATGAGAAAGTGAGTTTTTAAAGTAAAAAAGTTCAAAAGTTTATAATATTTTTATATCAAAATTAGACATTAATATTATTAAATTGTCCTAATTTTTATTAATTGATATAAATTTTAAAAAAAATTATTTTAAAAAAAATTCAAAATATAATTTAACCCTATAAATACTTTAAATGAAATGGCGGTTTTCAATTAAAATGCAGTGTTTTTCACTATTAATCAAAAAATGAAACTTTACAGAAAAATCCCAAAAATTCAGCATATTATAATTTTGGTATTATAATTGAAAAATGAAGTTTATTTTTTTAATTAAATTTTCTAAAATTGTTGAAAATTAATTTTAAATAATGTTTTTCAAGCACGATTAAACCATCTTTTAGAAAAAAAATAATTTTGTTCCAAAAACATTTCTTTTTCTTTCAAATGATTGTTATTTTATTAATAATAAATAGATAAATAATAAAAATGTTTAATATATATATTTTCCTAATTTATTAAATCCCATTCATAGCCTCCATTCCAATGGCTAGGTGATAACTATCATAATAAATAATAATATTAATAGTATATTGATGTTCGATAAAACTTTGTATTATTTGTAATTCAAGATATCAGACAAACTAATAATTGAATGTAATTCAAGATAAACTCAGTATTTAATGTAATTATATCTATTTAATAGATATAATTTAATTTAAAAAAACACATTATAAGGTCTCGGGGTGTTATATTCGCTTTTATGCTTGATGTTGCATGGCATACATGCTATCAAATACAATGTCCTTATTTCATAATTTATGGTTATTAAAATAATAATAATTATATTAAATATTTCATATTTATTATTTAATTTCACTAATATAATCAGTGAATATATTCTGTTATTAAAAATAGGAGTCGTTTCTTTGTGGAGATGGTTGTTCGCAAACACATAAATGATGGTTTAGTTTTTCTTAATAAAAATGGGAAAGTTGGTAAATATTTATTCCACTATAATAGTAAAATTATGTATACTATATATATATATATAATTATATATGAACTATAAAATTATATTTGGGAATGTAATATTGAAAGGAAAATAATTTATAGAAAAAATACTCACGTTGAAATATTTTCATTTTCTGTGAAATATTCATTTGAAATAGAGGTCCTTAGAAAATATGATGTGATTATATGATCAACTAAATGGTATAGGATTATAAATAAAGTTAATTTTTTATATTTTCAATTTTAAACTTTATTCTTTTAGTGGTCATGAAGGGGTCAGGATAGGTCCCTTTTATAAGTGGTGAAAATGAAATATTTGAAATTAAAATCACTTAATATAAATGGAGAACATTTTAAAGATGTAAAGTATCTATAAAAATGTAAAATAATTGAGTAGGGGATAATATAAGGTCTATAATTCATTATAAATTCATTTTCAACCATGATTTAAACATGTTTTTAGGTCATTTTCTCTTAGAATTATCACTTTTTCCATTTTTGGTTTTACCGTGGTAACGAGTTTTTACCAAAGTGGATCATTTTTTATGCCTATAAAATGGAAATTGTTGAATAATTTAGAAAAAATTATTCCAAATATGAAATCCATTTTATCATATAAAATTTATATGTGTAGTAAAAATCTATTTTAACATTAGTATATGTAATATGTAAAAACAAACTTGAGAAAAGTTTATTTTTAAGCTTAAAATTACTATTTAGGGTAAAGTTATCCATGATTTTTATTTTCATGATATAAATTGGTTTATTATAAAAATAAATTTTTATTTTATTTCAAATAAATTCGAAACCGAATTTGGCCAAAATAATATTTAATAAAAAAAACAAAAACTGTTTTTATTAGGAAATATTACTTAAGTTTCTAAAATATTAATATTAGGTTTTCTAAATTCAATATATTATTTTTAAACTTTATATTTTTACTTATTAGATAATTATTTTACCAATAATTGTTTTTTAAAATTTATAGTACTTTCTTATAAAGTCATATAATTTATAAGTTTTGGTAAAAACTATATTTTTCACTATTTACTAAAACATAATTATTTATAAACATCCCAAAAATTTAAGACAAGTTTATATTAACTTGATTAATTTTAAAATAAATTTTATTTCATCAAATTAAAATTCAAAAATTTATAAATTTATCTTATAAATTTGAAATATAAAGAAAAACTATTTTTACCGAAAAATAAACATTCATTTACTTTAAAAGTCGAAATGGACAATATATAAATATATGTGATAAATAATTTATTAAATTTATAATTTCAAGATTATATTCTCATAATTTATAGTTATATATACCATTTATATCATCATGTAATATCTAATAATAAGGTAAGCTCTGGAGGTAGTTGAGGGTGGTGACTCTGTTAGCATACATCTAAGAGAAATTTCCATGAACATGAATTTCTCACACATAATTTCTCTCATATAATAATTGTTTGAGTTAATAGTGAAATTGATCTATATAAAACCATATATAATCCACCTCCTTTCTAATATTGTATAAATTTAATTTATAAGTAATAATTCCACTACTCAATTCCATTTTATTCCTCTGTAGATTTTGTAATACTGTTACTTCCTTTTTTACCCACTAATTTGATGGTTATATTATAATGGTAAAATTTTATTTTAACATCTCATGGTCTAATTTTAGTTTTTTTTTCTATATAACATTATATTAACATAATATTTATTTATGTAAAATACTTAGTTAAAATTTAATTTTTTGTAGCAGGAAGCACTACCTGACCTCAGGCAGGCCTCCCTATACTCCAGAGGTTATAGAGTAGTAGTGAGGTTCTATGATTTTACCTTGGGGAGACTATAACATCATATTATAGTAAAAAAATATTACTAAATAACTAAGAAACATCTATATGAAAATAATCAGAGCATAGACAAAGAATAAATGCAACATTCCATATCAAATTAATTGTAAGCATATAAGAACATGTCCCACTAATCTCCCACCATTTCGGCCATATATAAAAAAATAATCCATGAAATAAAAATTCAATAAGGATATTCTACCATCCTTGAGTGTCATCAAATAATTTTTCCTAAATCTATATTGATCTAATCCATCCTAAACATGCAACATTAGACCTCTTCCCTATGTAAAATTATGATCATATGGTCTTCTCTGGTACCAAAGTGTCATGGATATGCAAACAAGGTGTGAGTAAAAATCAGTAGGGAACCACAAAAGGTGCCCCTAATATAACTAGTAAATACATTATATGCACATTTGATATACTAAAATAATAAATACCATAATAAAGAACCATAAATTAATCACCTCTAATTCCAGGGGTTTAAAGTGACTCTCGGAATCGACCATACATGCGTCTTCTTGTGCAAGATGTCACTGATAATGTCACATAACATTGGGGAGATACATGTCCTACCCTAAAATATCATAAATATATACATAAGTATATTTGATCACTTAGGGTAAATCATCACACCATTATTATGACATATAAATAACTCATCATGGATGTTGCTTCCCTGTCATCCATATCAATAATTACATTCATTTAGTATTAGGTGTAATCACAAAAACCTAGAAATAATCCTAGGAGTATCATAGGAAGCATAAAGAGTAATCACCAAATTCTAGGATTCATCATATTCATCTCATTTATAAAAATAAAGGGGAAAATGAATCCCTCCCAATAATATCTCATATCATGATGAAATGGGTTTGTTATCCACCGGAACCTACTACACATATCCTAGGTTTTCCCCTCAATCATGTGGGATACACTCATCATTACATATATACTAGGTTCACACCATCTGTACTAAGGTTCTATGGTTTTCCCCAAGTATATTCCATAGACTAAACATCCTATATGGGATCTTGTCTATTTATTTCTAATTTCTTGGGCCAATCCCACCACTCAAAGGGAATATTGTCCCTCTGCATCTTATGTTTATATTACAGTCTCACCATCCTCATAAGGAAATCCACACCAACATCACTCTAGAGTGATAGAATAATAACCATCTCACCTCCCAATTCATCATATATTGGTCCACTAACCTGTCCTATGATAAATCTACCCAGTGTATTCATACCTAGGTACTCACATGTCGGTGAGTTAGGATCACTCACCCCACTCCCCAATTGACCTTCATGATGGTTATATGGTATCGTAAGGGTCTCTTATAGCCTACTCAACCAATAATTCTCCGTCCATAATTGTTCCCTTCTCAAGGAAAGTGAATGGGACCTATCTCAAGGTCCACTATGTCTCATTCACCTCATTATTTTTTAACCCTCAAGGGTCCATATGTCATAGAAAACATTAATATTCAAGCCTTAAACCATTAGTGACTGAGGTATCACACTAGCATCAAGGGACCACCACGTATTCATGCACTCCCATCCTACTCATGGGAGTTCAAATGAAATAGTTTATTTAAAATTTAAGTTTGATCTCCCATATGTGGTGATATCACATGTCACATGCTACATAAATAAAATTCATTTACTTTAGGGATATGTTTAGGGATTACCTACCTCATACATAGTTATTTCCCTTTAAGAAATATCAAGCATCATTTCCCATGCTCTTTGAAGCCTCGCATCATCTCTTGATCTCACATCTCAAGAAAAAACACCTAAACAATTAATTATAACAATTTATAAATAATTATTAAATTTATTTCAATAAGGAATAATTACCTAAAAACCCACTTATCCATATCGCCACACTAAAACCATGACTAGAAAAAACTCAAAAGGTCAATTTCATTATCTTGACACCATAATGAGAAACATTACTAACATAAAACACATATTCGTCCATCAATTTAATCAAATTTAATCTAAGGAACTAAATAAATTTATCATGCGATGTACCTCTTGAAAACAATGAGAAAAAAATGTTTATTAATCGTCACTAGACATCCTCAAGCCATCACACACAAAATGTAACATCTTGTCACAAATATGTTAGGTATATCCTTAACCTCTTAATGGTTTTAATTTTTTATTTTTCATTATAGGGATGATAATGAATTGGGAGGATATCAATAATGGTGAAGTCATAGATTTATTGTACTCTCTGCTTTAACCAGTGGTTTCTGCGGGCTGTAGTATAATTTCACTCTGTGTAACTAGGTTACATAGTGTGTAATGGTCGTTAGGTGAAATCTGTTAAAGGGATTATTATTGTGAAATATTACATGATGTGATGAATGTTTTCACATTGTGAGTTAATTAAATATAATATTTTTAATCTGAAGTGATGTATTTTTCAATGTATTTAAACATTGAGAATTTCATGATGTGTAAAGGAGTTACACATCATGTAATTCCATGTGAAGTGTATTTTGGATTTTGGGTGTCCATTTGGCCACCATTTCACTTTTTCTCTTGGCCCAAGGTTCCTCCCCATTGATTTTTGGAGACATCATTCATTCCTGGTTGTTCCGTTCGACATCCGATCTTCATTAAAATTGTGGTACTTGTCATCGGGTGAATGACCTTTCTAATTATTTGTTTCCATGGATTCTAGTAGCACCCTTGACTGGTGTTATCAAATTATTTGGTCTAAAATTGATGTTTCTTCATGTCCTCTTCCAGATCCGTTGTGCAATCTCATTTTAGAGGTCATTACTTTATTGCTTTTGGTGTGGTAGGTGTTCATTCTGGAAGTATGTGGTGTTTCTTCTTCTCCAATAACCAATTTTTTATATATTGAACCAATATTGAGATATGTATGGGATTCTAGGGACTTCATCTATGTAGTTGAGGTTTTATTATTGGTGGATCTTGTTGTGGGCATGTGCGACCCAGGTTTTGGGGTAGGTTGTTCTATCCCTAGCCTCTGTTGATGAACCTTATTATTCTGACTTTATAAATTGATTATACATGGAATTTTTAAGGTTGATTTTTTTTGTGTTGAAAATAGTTTTTAAATAAAAATGTTTTTCCCTGGTTATTGATAAATGGAATGAAAAGGGGAATTTTAAAAGCACTTAAATGGGTTTGTGAAATGGTTTTGAAATGGTTTTTAAAACATTTAATTGAATTGTGAAAATAATAACATGGGATACCTTCAATACTTAGGTGAAAGGTTTAGCTTGAGGCCATCATCCATGTTTTTGTGATTATCGGGAGGTTTTCTCATGGGTCTTTCCTTTTTTTCATAGGCCCATTGTTCTAGAAGGCTGATATTGATATTTTATGGGGGTTTACTCATGGGGTATTCCTCTTCTTTCTAGCCATGTATTCTAGGAGCCAGATTGTGCACTTTACTGATTGTGGTATGTGTAGTCTATTAGTCTGACCTATTGTATTCCTTGGTTTTGTGATACATTTGTTTCTACTTATATTTTTATTTCTTAACTTAGTTTCTTAATCCTTGATATGCATGTTCATTCTTATGAAAGATGATATGGAAATGTGCTTTGAAATTGATATACCTACTTTTGTTTTAGAGCTGTGATAAATGGGAAATATTTACCATGATTTATATAAAACTAATTTACTTCTTATCATGTCATGTTTTATTTAAAAAGGATCATATAAGAATAATTATACAGATACTTGTTATAGAACACCTTGGTGGGATCCTATTGGTCATGTTATCTCAAACCCTATGAACCTCTTTGGTGGTGTGTATACCTATGTATATCTTCCAATGATGAGAAAGGAAAGGAGTTTTGGTGAGTAGGTGAGGCTTTGTGTTAGCTGAGTTTGGTAGCTAGTGGTGAGTTGATGGGAGTTCGTTCATACTATCAAATGGAGTTTCTGTTTGGTTTTGGTCCTTTGAAGTTGGACTTTCCTCTTGGAGTTTTGGCTACTTTTATAGTTGTTCTATTTTCACCATGTTCTTGAAGTTATGGAATGTATTTGATTATATTCCCACTATTCCTTCTTGATTTGTGTTTATATATGCCATTTTTTAAGGTTGGGAGAAATCATTACCTATGGTTTGTTATTCATTGCACAGTTTCTTTTCGCCAACCTATGGGGGTCAGGAATGCCCTTCTGGTATTTTATAGATCAGGTTGGGTGATAGGTTTGAGGGTAACTTGGATGGTTTCATTAAAAAATGGTATAAATGAAGGTATGTCCCCAAGAGTCCTTATCTTGGGATATCTATTAGACTTAATATAGGATTTTTGATACTTGAGAGGTAAGTTGCGATAAGTGCATGACCAGCTCTGGTCATGATGATACTTTAGTTTCCATGGGATGTTGCGATATGTGTCTCTAGTGTTGGGATTTGTTTTAAATATTAGATTCTTCTTATGAGTCTTCTGGTTTAAACTGAGATTTTTTCTATTTTCTAGTCGTTCTTATGATTCATTGTGTAGTATTATGCCTTCGATGCATCTTCCACGAGTTCCTCGTGAGGGTCTAGCTGATTCTTCTCAAGGGAGTCCATTAATAGATTAGAATCGCAAAGAGAATATCATATTAGAAGTCCTTGATATTTATTAGGATGTACCAAAAGTGCATAATTCAGTTTTTGAGGTACATCTAGGAGATGGAGGAGAGATATATCGATTATAGGAATTATTGCATGAGAATCCACCATCCTTTAAAGGAAGGAATGAGCCTCAAGAGGTGAAAGACTAGCTTTATAGGATCGATCAGATATTCAAATTCCTGGTGACACTTATGAATATCAAGGTGAAGTGTGTGGTGTTCATGCTCGAGGGTTTTGATAAGCGATAGTGGGATTCTATGGTCCAGTTTGATAGAAACATAGGATTGGATTATAAGGGTTTCGAAACCCTATTCTTCCAGGATTTTTTCCAAAGTCAATGATATTTTTAAAGAATCTAGAGTTCTTATATTTTCAATTGGGAGGGTTTTTAGTGTCACCATACACCAATCCATTTTCTGATCTTGTCCATTTTTCTCCAGACGTGGTGATGAATGACCAACTGAAGCCTCAAAAGTACCTATAGGGTATGCCACAAGATATAAAATCAAAGGTATTTATGTTGAACCTTTCTACCTATGCAGAGATGATATATAGAGCTATGATGGAATATATGGATATGGAGGGAAAGGTTGGTTTTTCCACCCATTATCTTCCATATAGTGGTAGTTTTAGTGGTGTGCATGGGAATAAGAGAAAGTTGCAGGATAATCATTGAAGTTGTGGAGGTGAGTCTCAACAGTGAGCCTCTTTTGCACTATATTCCATAGCTAGAAATGTACCTCTGACTTGCTATCATTTTGGAAAGGTAAAAAACACAAGACGTTCTTGTCCTATTCCCTTGAAGGTGTGAAATAATTATGGATTCATTGGTCACTTATAGAACTTTTATCAGGCTATGACTACATCTCATTATGGTTAGGGTATGTTGGATCCATAGGATACTACAATGTAGTCTAAATCTTCAAAGACTATAGGGCTATATCCACAAGACTTAGGAGTAATGAAATTTTTTGTAGTAGATGAGTTTCCACTGAAGGTCTATTCAGGTATATCAATAGTGATAGGTAGTATACTTATTGAATATTCCATAGAAATTACTTTATTTGATACTGGTGTCTCCCACTCATTTATATCTGCACCTTTTTTAGACATTATTAAACTTACAATGGAACTTATTCCCTTTGTAATGGATTTAGTGACACCTATTTGTAAGGGGAAAGAATATGGGTTTTGGTGTCCTTTTTTCATTAATGATAGCTGATAAATTGTTGGTCTATTATTTTATCATTCTTAATCTAGATCTATTCGACATCATCATTGGTATGGATTGGTTTGTCTCTCATCAAGCAGAGGTTTATTTCTATCATCATCATGATTCATTTATTACTACAGATGGGAGATATCATGTGTTTTAGGGGGAGTGGGACTTAAGGTCTGGTTATACAAGGCCTTACCACCCAGTTATTGGGAGTTTTTTTATATAGTTGTGATTAATCCGGGTTACATTACTTCTATTATTGATCTTACCATTGTTGTTCAGGGATTTTTGGATGTTTTCCCAAATGACTTCTCCAATATTCCTCCTGAGAGAGAGGTGGGTTTTATGATTGACTTGGTTCTAGGTACATAACTAATATTGATACCATATTATTGTATGGAACAATCAAAGAAAAAAGAGCTCAAGATTTAGTTGGATGACCTATTGGAAAAAGGTTTCATTCACCCTTGTGTTTCTCCTTGATCTGCCCCTATGCTCTTTGCCAAGAAGGAAGGTGGTTCAATTTGGTTGTTTGGGTATTATCTTAAATTGAACAGAGTAATAGTTAAGAAAATATACTTTACCTCATGTGGATGATTTGTTTTATTAGTTAAAGGAGAAATTTGGTTTTCAAATATTGATCTTCGGTCGAGTTTTCATCTTCTTATAGTTCAGGAGTTTGATATACTGAAGATAGATTTCAGGAGTAGATATAAACATTATGAATTTTCTTGTGATGCATTTTGGTTTAACTAATGCTCTTGAAAATTTTATGTATTTGATTAATCAGATATTCCATCAATGTCTTGAAATTTTTGTGGTAGTTTTCGTGGATGATATTCTAGTTTATTCAAAAATTGAGCATGACTACAAGCACCATGTGTGTTTAAACCTGGACATTTTGAGAAGTTATTGTTTTTATGAAAATCTTTCAAAATTTAGTTTTTGGATTCAATAAGTGAATTTATTATGGAACAATATTTCTAAACATGGATTTTCAATTTATCATAAGAAGGTGAAGGTTGTATAGTCCAATAAAGAACCACATAATGTCTTTGAGATATGGAGCTTCCTTGGTCTTGAAGGATACTACCAATGGTTTGTTAATTATCTAAGATGGTGTCACATTTTAATTCTCTTACCAAGAAATTGGTGAAATTCACATGGAATATAACGTTTCAATCTTCTTTCAAAGAACTAAAATGACTTCTAACATCAGCTAATATTATGATCTTACTTGATCCTGATAAGGGATAGGTGGTGTTTTGTGATTCTTCTAGTGCTGGTTTGGGATGCATGCTTATGTTGGATGACCATGTGGTTTCTTAAAACTCTCCTCAACTTCAATCGCATGAGAAGAATTACCACACTAATGATTTAGAACTTGCTACAGTTATGCATGAGCTTAAATGTTGGTGGCACTATCTTTTTTGGGAGAGGTTCATGGTATTCTCTTATCATAAGAGTTCGAGGTATATATGTTGTTGGAAAGACTTGAATCTCAGAAATAGATGATGGGTATAATTCCTTCATATGTTTTACTACAATATAACCTAATCCTTGAGGAAGGTAAATGTCCTTGCATATTCTCTTAGTAGGAAAGTACCATCGTAGGTTATTCTAGAATCAAAGGTGGAGTGTAACCTTATATGGATTTTCACTCAGTTAGCCCTATATTCTTAGGAGGATGTTTTAATTATTGTTCTGACTAGTTTTTACTTATCATCATATCTTTTGGAGTCTATTTTGCAGAGTCAGTAGTAGGATTATGAGTTAAGTCAAATTCTTCAAAACCTTTATGGTGGGGAGACCTTTTATAGTTGGAATCTCTCTTCAGATGTTATGATCCACTTTGGGAAGCAGTTTGTCATTCCAGCATCTGTGAGGTGTTTAGTATTGTCTGATTATCATAGATCTTCATATTCCATTCATCCTAGATCTATAAAGATGAATTATGACAAGATATGATGATTTTGGTTTCCTGGTATGAAGTGTGACATTGTATATTATGTGTCCCACTGTTACACCTTCTAATAGATAATGGCATAACACCTGAAACCCTCTGGTTTACTTCATCATTTTATGGTTCCAGTCTAGAAATGGGATGAGGTACCCATGGATTTTTTGTTGGATTACCACAAACTTCTTAAGGGGGGAATTCTATTTGGGTAGTTATTGATAAGTTGACGAAGTGTGATCATTTCATTTCGATCAAGGATGCCATTAAGGTTTGAGATATGGGTAACCTATATATGAAATATATCGTGAGGTTTCATGGGATTACTTATACCATTTTTTAAGATAAGGATTCTAGGTTTACCTAAAAGTTCTATAGAAGTCTCCAAGAGGCAATGGGAACGTGGGTTAAGTTGGTTACAACTTACCATCCATAGATAGATGGTCAAATGGAGCAAGTAGTTCAGATATTGGAATATATTCTTCTTGCATGTATCTTGGATTTTGGTGGATCAAGGGATATCCATCTAGGACTGGTTGAGTTTTTTTATAACAAAAGTTATTAGTCTTCGGTCAGAATGGTTCCCTTAGAGGCATTATATGGTCACCCATACAGATCACCTCTTTGTTTGGAAAAGGTGGGTGAAGTATCTTTAGTTGGACCATGTTTGGTTTAGGAGGTGTTAGTGAAGATTCAGGATGTACATCTACATATGGTTACATCCCAAAGTCGATAGAAATTGTATTCGGATTGGCGGTGTCATCCTTTGGAGTTTTCTATTGGTGACTCAGTTTTCTTAAGATTTTATCCCCGGTTGGACCACCATCATCTTAGAAAACAATGAAATTTGGATCCGAGATATGTTAGGACATTTTAGGTCACTGAGAGGCTCAGATTGATTAATTATCAGTTAGCATTTCTATTTCAGTTGATTGGTATTCATGATGTTTTCCAAATGTCTTAGATCAGGAAGTATTATCCTGATCCCACTCACATTCTGAGTTGGGAAGAAATTGAGTTTGATCTAGGTGTTTCTATTTTGGAGAAACCAGTTGAGATTGTTGACTCTCAAGTGAAAGTATTGTGTGGGAATTTTATTTCATTATTCATAGTTCTAAGTAAACAGAGATCAGATTCTCATGAGACTTGGGAATGTGAGTCATTGATGAGGGAGTAGTGGCCTCATATGTTTCCATGGATTACATGTTCCACGTGACTTCTTGGGGATGGAAAGTCTTTATAGTGGGGATCCATAACATCCTATTAATAATCTATTAGTTATATCCTTAACCTCATCATGGTTTTCATTTTTTATTGTCTGTATAGGGATGATAAGGAAATGGGAGGATACTTATAATGGTGAAGTCACAAATTTTTTGGAATCTCAACTTTAACTGATGGTTTCCATGGGCTATAGAAGAAATATAGTCCATGTAACTAGGTTACATGATGTGTAATGGTCACTGAGTGCATGTTCTGAAAGGGATTCACACTGTGAAAGGTTACATGAAGTGATGAATGTTTACACAATGTGAGTTAATTAAATATCGGATTTTTAATATGAGGTGACGGGTTGTTTGGTGTACTTAAACACCATGGATTTCATGAAATTTAAAGGAGTTAAAAATCATCTAATTCCCCAAGAATGGATTTTTTATGGTACCTTTTGGGTTTTTGGTTTCTATTCATCCACTAGTTATCCTTTTCACTCAACCCAAAGTTCCTCTTCGATAATTTTTGGAGACATTATTCCTTCCTGATCGATCTGTTCAACATTCAATCTTCATTTTTGTTGCAATGCATCTCTCCAGGTGACTGATCTTTCTAATTATTCATTTACATTGATCTTGGTAGTGCTTTTTTATTTGTGGTATCAGATTCTTTGGTCTAAAATTGGTGTTTCTTCTTGTCCACTTCTAAATATGTTGCACGATCTCATTCCCATGTTCGTTTCTTTATTGGTTATGGTGTAGTGGGTTTTTATTCTTAAGGTACATGGTGTTTCATCTTCTCCAATAACCCCATTTTTTCTAAATTGAACCTATCTTGATATTTGTATCGGATTCTAGGGCCTTCATCAATGTCATTGTGTCTTCATTGTTGGTGGATCCTGTTGCGGGCATGTGCAACCCGAGTATTGAGGTATTTGGTTCTATCTCTAACCTATGTTGATGAACCATATAATTCCTTCATTATAAACATATTTATACAAGGAATTGGCTAGATTGATTTGTGTGTGTTAAAAAGAGTTCTTAAAGAATTTTTTTTTCATGGGTAGTTGATAAAAGGAAAGAAAAGTGGTATTTTCAAATCATTGAAATGGGTTTGTGAAATGGTTTTGAAATGTTCTTCAAAGAATTTAATTGAATTGTGAAAATGAGAAAATAGGTTACCTTGGGTACTTAGGTGGAAGGTTTATTGTGGATCCATAATCCATGTTTTTGTGATTATTAGGAAGTTTCATCATGGGGTTTTCCTCTATTTCTTAGGCCCATTGTTCTTGGGGATTGATAATGATATTTTTATGTGGGTTTTACTCATGGGGTATTCCTCTGCTTCCTAGGAATGAATTAAATGAGACGGATTGTGAACTTGATTGATTGTGGTATGAGTGGTTGAATTCCTTGGTGTTGTGATACTTGTCTTTCTAATTCTATTTTTATTTATTGGATTAGTTTTTTTATCCTTGATAAGAATGTTATTCTTATAAAATATGACATGGAAAATCTTCTTTGAAATTGATATACTTTCTTTTGTTTTAGAAATGTGATAAAGGGGAAATTTTTACCTTGTTTTCTATAAAAAAAATTTACAACATATCATGCCATGTTTTATTTAAAAATGAGTTTACATGAATTGAAATATAAATAACTATTATAAAAAACCTGGGTGGGATCCTATTGATCCTATTATCTCACACCCTATGCACCTCTTCGTTGGTGTGCAGACCTATGTATGTATTTTAATGAAAGGAAAGTTAAGGCACCATAGTGAGGTAGCAAGGTTTCTGGTTAGCTAAGTTGGTTAGATGGTGGTGAGATGATATGATTTCATCCATTCCATCTCATGGAGTAGCTATTTGGTTTTGTTCCTTCGTAGTTAGACTTGTCTCATGGATTTTTGGATACTTTTACAGTTGTTCTGTTTATGTTGTTTTCTTACAGTTATGGAATATATTTGATCAGCTTCCCGTTGTCCTTTATTGATTCATGTATATATATTCCATGTGTTTGTTTAGGTTGGGAGAAATTGTTCCATCTATTTTGTTGTTTGATACACAGATGCTTGTCTCCAGCCCATAGAGATTGAGAATTCCCTTTAGGTATGCGACGGATCGAGTAGGGTACTAGGTTTGAGGGTAACCAAGGTCGATTAGTTACATAAAATATTTGTTATATCCAATGATTTACACCATGACCTGATGGAAATTATAGCTGAATACCTAGTTTGGAGATAAAAATCAATGTATAATAAGGGAGAATATTAGCATAGAGAGAATAAAAAAATCACTAAGAATAAATGAAAAACACCACCAAGAACATCCCATTTTAAGGGGGTTGAAATAAAAAAGAGGGTGAGGGGAGATGCCCTGGTTTATCCATGAAAGTGAGGGGTAATAGGAAGCGGTTTTTAAAAAATAGAGGTGGAAATTGTCATTTCATATTTTTTTAATGCAATTTGGGTAGCCTCATGATCTGTTCCAACTTTTTACTAAACTGTTCACCAACTATATATATCACACTACCTCGATGTACACTACCTCAAATGATGTGACAACATAGTTTACTAAAACGTGAAATAACTATGTACCACTCAATGAGAAAATTTCATTATTATTCTTTGTTTGTCCTATATAGTTCCGTGCAATCATGTACAAGTCGTGCACCAAATCCCATGCCTAAACCCATCATGTATAGTTTTCCCTGGACACCTGCATGGTTTTTCTTAACCATGTAGTGACCATGCATAGGGGAAACCCATTCCAAAAATATTAAATTCAACCTAAAGTTTCTAAAATTTACCTAAGAACCTAATCCTTCTCCCAAGTCTCAATAAATATCTAAAAATATCTCCTTGAGATACTCTAACTCTTGAAATTATGATCTAAATTTCAGTTCTCAAAATATCTTTACTTTGAGGCAAAAAAATCCAATTCCCTATAAATTTCACAACCCATAACGATGAATAACATTAAAACCGTCATTCCATAGACCTTTTCATCAAAAAGAAGTTATTTTGGTCTTTTAACCATCAAACCCAACCACCACAGTCATAAAATCATTACTAACATACCTTGTTCCACCCCCAAATGTCGATCATGAATCTGTTGCAAAACTCTAAACACAAGGAAAACTATTCATCAAAAACCAAGCCACCACTCATCACCATCACTAATACCAAGATGTAACATACCCATTCTCATCCATCCCAATACATGATGGTGTCATTAATAAGTTCATTTAAATTCTTATGGTTCACCCCACCATAAGTACCTTCCCAAAAAGGTTGATTCTGAGCAATACTGCTTCCCTCCATTGGAATCTCTTACTAAAATGCTTCCATAGTGGTCCAAAAAAAATATGAATTCTACACCACACCACACGCAATATCATGAAAAAAACACTGGTCAGTCTTCCTTTGGTCTACTTTTACCAAAAATGTATGCCCACACCTACCAATGTACTATCGTATATCCTAGTATAAATGCATAAATCCCCTAAGGCATCACAAGATCATTCAATCACCCACACTGAAGTATAATCCTGAAACTCATTATAATTACATGATTGGTTGCTTAACCAAACAAATATTTCCTCATACTCTACTTGTGAGTACTAACACATCTCTCATCCATATCATCCTCAAATCATATAAAAATCCATCTTGATTGTGATGTCAATATAATGAATCTATAAAACTACACATAAACAGCCATACCAACATAGCATTCATGCATCCATGATCGATTAAATTCTCTCCAAAATGACGTTATCCTTATCATCACCCTAAATAATCCAAACAATGATATCCATGTCCCACACTCCATCTATTACCGCATGTAATGAATGGATGTCGAAATTATAGTGCCCTAATCCGGCATTCACTCAACAATTCCCCGATCTAAGGAGATACTAAACAAAAATCACACCTCCACATCTTACATAGGATATAAACTAGAAATGATGACCTAATCCATACAATTTAAAAATATGAATTTGAATTAGAGTGTAATAAATAGTGTAAATAACAAAACATTAACACATCAGAGTTTGTAGGAATAAGCAATAGAACATTCCATATCAAATGAAATGTATCATATAGACACACAATAATACATCAGAATGATCAATCGTTGGGCCAATAATATATATAAAATAATCCAAAACTAAAAATACACTATATCCCTACTATTATCTTAGGGCCTCAACAACCTTGTCTCCAACAACCTAAATCAACTCTAGCCTGATCCACTATACCCATTGTACTCAACTTAGAAGCAAAATTATGGTCTGCATACACACTGGAGTGCCTATTATGGTGTTAGAATATAACTCATTCTGGAATAACCAAGAACCCCTAATATACACTATCATATGAATTTGAATGAATGAGTAAAATAAATGCATAAATAAATATTTTCGGCAGGTTATTGTGTTCTAACTAGGCCACTACAATGCCTAAAAAGACACACATCCATCAAGTCCTAATTCACTAGCTGACCACAAGGAACCCATTCCATATATGCTTTGGTTCTATTCAAGAATCATTTCATCATCATGTTCCATCATACTCATAACCAATCCCATATATGAATACTTGGTCTAGGGAATCCACCAAGTCCCAACAACTACCTGAAAAAATAAGATAAGGTCCCTCATCCAAGTCTTGGATCATCCCTTATCACTCAATGTATATCATCTATTACGCCTTGAACTAAACCTTAACACATAGTGTGGAGTCCCTTTTCCATTCCCTAATTCACCACCTTATCACTTGAGGTAAGGTTCATCATTCACATCACTCAAGACATCATGACTGAAACATTTGAAAACCCAAATCTTTATGATCCCATAATTCATGATTTATTACATAAATATATGATTTATAAAATCCAAAAAGATCATGAGGCATAGTGTCTATTAGTAATTAGATACATATAATAATGACTTGAAACATTAGTACAACAAAATTAATTAAAAACTAAAAAATATTACCTTATACTCCATCAATTTTCTAGTAATGCATGGGATGACCTAGGGATATACATGAGAAAGGTATGAGATATAAATCCTAGTAAGGGAATAATCAAGTCATAACATGATGAAATTATTAAATGTGATTGAAGATTAATATCAAGGTGATATAAAGTGGGTGAGAATTATAATCCTGAACATTTAAGTAGGATATAAGATGATAACATCAAAGCAACATAGGGATGTGGAAACAACATAAATCATGATATCATAAGCATAATTCAAGTCTAACCACTAAGACATATTAACATAGTGTGATTAGGATGACCTCCCACACACCATATATGGTATATCACGATATAAAAATATTACCTAATCTTTTGGAGGTTTATACAGGAATAACGTTGCATTGGGCTATAAGGTCATGTAATAGGCTTCATTCCCACTAGACCTTTGGACCATGTACTGAATAAATAAGGATTTATGGGTGGTTTATCCCTTGGTGGGTTATGTCATGCATTTACAAATTGTGTGTGTGGTGTTTGTGTGTGTTTGATGTAATTGTATCCCCAAGAACCTAATATATATATATATATGTTTGTATATTTATTTATTTATTTTTGATGATAAATTACGTATTTTTTTAATATAATTTATGTATTATTGTTTATTATTTATTAAGAAAAAATATGTATAATATGATTTGATCAATATGTATAATTTTTTTAGGATCAAAAGTAACATTTTATTATTTTTATTATATGTTTTGATGTTTAAAATTTATCTATTTATATATATATACATATATTTAAATTTTTATATTTTTTATATTTGAAATTTACATCTGTAAGTAATAATTAATCACATAATTTATAGATATTAAATCAAATTTTGATATTCCATATGCTTATTTTAATAACATCTTGACATTAGTGAAAACCATATTACCATATGGTAATTTTTTTCCTAAAGTTTTTTATAACAAATAAGTTGGATAAATTTTTTTGATTAATATATTAGAAGAGTAATTTTTTCTAAATGATTGAAAATTATATTATGGTGAATTTGAATGATTAATTTATTTCCCTCCCACAAAAATATAAGTTATAAAATTTGACATGTTAGAAATAATAAACTAGTTATAATAAAACAACTATGGTATTTTCCTATCACATAGAGTTTTAAAGGATTAATTATGTCTTAGAAAAAAATATTCATTGATATGTAATAAATTGAATAATTTTTTCCAACTCATATATGATTCATATGATAAATGGTAATTTAACAGATAATTTTAATCAAATTTATACATTACATTTAACCCATGTTATTTGTGTTTTTGGATTTAAATTAATGATTTTTTTTATTTGATTCATACTATATTCAATGCTACATTTGACCTATCTTTTTTTCTTATAAAATTTACCTTTTTTGTTGATAATGAAAATTATAATTTCTGTTTAACTTTATTTATTATGGGTTAACTAAAGAGAAATATTTATGTCTATATTAAAGGATCTATGTAGAATAAAAGTCGTGTTGTGTGATATTCATTTAAAAAAACTATACATACTTGATAAAAGTATCCATATTCCTTTTCTAGTATCATAAAACATAGTTTAGAATTATTTATTTAAATAAAATAAATACCTGTTGTAATTTATTTTTTATTTTATTTCTAATAATCATTGATATTTCCTACCTGATCACCAATCATTTTGATTGTATGTTTTTGTGTTCAAAATTTATATATATATATATATATTTAAATGTTTATATGTTTTAATATATTCACCATTTATATTGTGATATCAAGTATTGAATGGATCTTAATTGGATAAATTTATGAAGAACCACTAGTGAGTATGACAAGGGAGGTGAAGGTTTCTTGGAATTTTCTATAAAAACTTCTTCAAAACATAGATTTAATTTTCTATACATGTGTAAAGTGTTTGAATATGAGAAAATTAAAATCTAGAGAAATAATGTATCGTCTCATTTTCTATGGTTTTAGCCTTAATTATATTTGTTGGATTTGGCATGCTGAATGAACTAAAAATTCAAAAACTAATGCTAATGAAAATATTCATAATGATAAAGAGGATCGTATTAATGAATTAATTCATGATTTAGGTGTTGAATCCATCAAAAAAAACAACAACTATTGATTTATTGTATAGAGATTCCAAGAAACAATTATTCCCTAGTTTTTTCGAGTATACATTGTTATTAGATGTTTTGATATTATTTAACTTGCAAGTAAGAAATGGTTGGAGTGGTAAAATTTTATTTGACTTCCTTGATGTTTTAAAATAGCTACTTCCAAAATTAAACAGACTTCCAAATTCTAATTTTGAGGTGAAGAAAATATTTTTCCCAATAGTATTGAGGTATAAAAAGATACATTCTTTCCCAAATGATTGTGTTTTTTATAGGAAGGAATATGAATATTTATCAAAATTTCCTACATGTGGGACATCAGGGTAAAAGATTGATGAAAAATAAAACACAAATTCATTCTTAGGTATTAGTATCTAACATCATTCTAAATTAATTTTTCAATTTATAATAATTCCATCTAATAATTCCTTCATATAATTCAAATAATTAAAAATTTGATTCATTCTCAGGTACCAGAATCACAGCTCCCACTAAAGAAATTTGGTACCTTCCAATAATTCCTCATTTGAAGTATCTATTTTCAAATTAAATTGATGAAAAAATGTTTATATGGAATACAGATGAGTGCATATTTGATGGTAAATTATATCACCCTATTTATTCCCAATAGTGGAATATATTTGATAAAAAAATTAATTTTGGAATTGAAGTTAGAAATCTCATAATGGGATTCTGTACGGATGTAATGAATCCATATCAGAGCTTAAGTAGCCAAAATTATTCCTGGAATGTTTTTTGGTAGTTTAAAAATTTTCCCCATATATATATATGAATAAAAAATTACTATGATGAGCTTGATGATTTCTAGACCAAAATAGCTGGGAAATTATATTTATGTGAATCTTTCACCATTGATTGATGATTTTAAACTTTTATAGGCGATAAGTGTTATATTTTTTTATGCATACAAGGAAGAGTATTTTATTTTATTTGTTGTGATAATATTCACTATAAATGAATTTCCTATATATGAAAACTTATCTAGATATAGTGTTAAGGTATATAAATCATGTATAATTTGTTAAAAAGAGACTTCATATTATCAATTGTAGAATGGAAGAAATATAGTGTACATGGGACAATGATGATTTTTGTGAATTGTTTATCTTTATCATAGACTGAAAAGTCATTTAATGGATTATAGGAATATATTATTCTCACAAAACCATTTTTATTTGAGTAATATTATGATAGGGCAGGAAATATTGATTTGATATTTGGAAATAAAATAATTTTTTATCTTCAAAAAACCTATAAGAAATAATATTTCTTTTTCAAACTACAATATTGGATATTTTTAGAGATAAAAATAAAATTGATGTGATGCATGTTGAGAAAAACATATTTCATAGTTTGATTGGAACTTTTTTACACAAAAAAGTAAATAAAAAATATATATTACATGCTAGATTGGAATTTATATCAATGGAAAGACATTTGGAGTTATCTCCCACACTGAAAGTAAATAGAACATATTTACCTATGTCTTGTCACATATTAAGAAAGATTGAGAAGATGAATTTATTTAGTGCCTTTATGGTATTAAAGTACCCAATAAATATTCTTAAAATGTGAACAATTTGGTGTCATTAAAGTATTCTAAATTAATAGGTATGAAATATCATGAAAATCATTCATTGATGCAATAATATCTATTATTCTCACAATGTGGTATATTACTGATAGCTGTTAGAAATACTATTGTTAGGTTATGTAATTTTTCAAAATCCATTTGTAGAAAAGTAATTAATCCAAATTTTTTAGAGGTATTTGAGAATGAAGCTACTCTTATACTTTTTCAACTATAAATGTATTTCCCACCAATTTTTTTGATATAATGGTTCATCTGGTGATTCATTTTTTTTTTGAAATAAGAATATTTGGGACTATTTTTTTATGATGGATGTATCCTTTTGAAATATATATATAATTTTTTGAATGGATGTGTTAAAAATAATTATCGACTCAAGGCCTATATTGTTCAAAAATATGTATCATAAGAGATGATTGAGTTATGCACTGATTATTTATATGAAGTGAAGCATATTCGTCTCCCTATATCTTGACATATGACTGTTGATAGTGAAGGTAGAGAGATTTGTGGATTAAAGGTAAAGTTAATTCCACATAATGAAGTGATGTGGAACATATATATATTTTAACAAGAAAGATGTGGTTAAATCAAATATATCAGCACATATTAATGAATTAAAGGTATGATATCCTAAAACAAATGAAAAGTGGTTAATGATTGATCATAAAAATACATTAGTTTTATGTTTTAAAGAGAAATTCAACACAAAAATATCTACATTTGAAACATTGAAATGGTTTTGGGGGGAATCTCTTAATGTGATCACATGGTATGGTTTTGATATTAATGGGTACGTATTTTACACACAAAAAAGTTGGATGAAAAGAGTACTACTCAAAATAGTGATGTAATGTTTATTACTGAAGCAATATATTTTTTGAGTGTAAAAGATAACAACCAAATTTCTGCATCAACAGAATATTTTGGAGTTCTTGAAGACATATGAAAAATTGATTACACTATATTTTGAGTCGTTGTGTTTAAGTGTAATTATGTTTCTAGTAATAGTGGTGTGAAACATGATTTATATGGGATTAAATTTGTTGATTTGAAAAATATTTAGTTGTAATGAGGAATCATTTTTCTTGAAGTCTCTTGAAAAGAAAATATTTTATGTCTTTGATCCATCGAATGATCCATAGTTGATAATTTTTCAAGGTAAAATAATTCATTTGGGTGATGACGATGATGATGATGTTATTGATTTATATGAGGCTTATTCATTTAATACGTGATTTGTAGACAATAACAATGAATTTAACATAGACATAGTGCATACAGTATGAAATGATCACGTTGAAGGGATATGGGAAAACACTAATTTACTCTCCTAATTAATATGGTAAATATTTACATTATGTTCATTTTTTTAAATTCACATGTATGAAAACTATATTTTTTAATAACTATTAGATGTTTAATTATATATATTTGATTATTTATATGATTTTTTGTATAAAACTTTTTATTCCACAATTTTGGTCAAACATTTTTCAATGAAATTCAAAACATATATTATTATATTTTGGTTAAATTTATGCATATGAAAACACTTTTTCATTACTTTGAAATTTAAATTTATAAGTGATTCTATCATTTTAAAAGTAAGGTTTATATTAAATAGATTGGATTTCATGTATTTTGGTTAATAATCATATATTTATTATTTTTTTAAACTTACACATGTGTGCCACTTTTTTTACTTACATTTGTAAACAATTTTATAATTATTCACTTTTATAATAATATAAAGGTAACCATAATTTCATTACATTTTCCTGTTTCAATGAGAGATATAGATATAGAGATAGAGGAACATATACTGAGGTATATTATTTTTTTCATATTATTAAATATTCAATAATATAATTATTTAATGAAAGAAAAATTTTAAATTGCAAAAAACAATTACATTGTTACTAATGAGACTTCAGCGGTTGAGTCTTCTCCTTTTAGTATTTAGAAATTGATTTCTTGATTTGGTAAATTTGGACTTACACATTTACCAAAATTATCATTTGAACATGGAAACGAGAAATTAAATATTAGTTTTAATGATGATAACAATGAAACTATCCCAAATGCAATGTAGTTTATCATCTATATTACCATGTAGATCCATTGTAGGACTAGCATTTTATATCTGGATTGGAAGTTTATTGATAAGATAGGGAAATAAAATCTTTGGGAGGCTATAATGGTAAACTATATCAATTGATTTATTTTATATAATTTTTCATTTATTATATATTTTTAAATAAGTAGTATTTAATTTATTCAATTATAGATGAGATTCAATTTTGAAGAAACGAAATCAATTGAGAAAAGATTTATTTATTTAGTAGTGGTTTTATGGAGAGATTTAAAAAAAATTGACAAAAAAATTATGGTTTTATAAATAAAAAAAATGAAAGCTCATGCCGCAATTATGAGTTTTTATATGAATATACATGGAAGATATTTGTTTCCAGCTAACATGATGAAGCATTCCTGTAATGATAATTATTTTATATTGTAAAATTTATTATATATTTACCTAATTACTTGTTATTTTACTTTTATATAATATTCCTCTAGGATATCTCATCAATAGATCCAATTTTAGAATGTATACCCTCATACTTTTTCACGTGGAGGGTGTCATTTATTAGAGAAAAAAAATGAGTGAAGAAACGTTTGAAGCATTAAGATCTCAGCCTATTAGTGGTTCAGATGAGGCCTAGTTAGGTCCTCCATATCCCTCCACCCACCATAAAAATTTGAAAAGAGTGAGAATAAAAAAAATAAATTATCTTACCGGGCAAGATAAGAATATATCTGAATGAATTGTAAGTAAATAATTTTTATTTATCAGGAATTAATGTACTTTATATTTTAAAAACACTAATATAACATTTTTATTTTTCATTTCAGGATGACCTTCACATGCAAGAAACCCATGGAACTTTTATCCTTGAGGGTTGGATAGAAATCCTATCCACAACTTTAGGAAATCTAGAACACCCCATCCACATAAGAGGATAGGAGATGGGTTTTAGTATTCAAAAAGTTTTTGGTCATCAAAATAAAAAGTCAAGAGACCCAAAAATTGAATTTATAAAATATGAGATTAAAGATATAAAATATTCAATGGTTGATCAAATTCAATCATCTATCTAGGATATGTTAGAATAATTAACAACGGTTTCATAACCTATACAACCCACCCAACCAAACTAGTCTGCCCATCCTACCTAATTACATCCTCCACCTCCTCATTCAGACCCAACCTTATAGTGTGAGTTGTATGCTAGAGATAATTATATACATATTGTTGTGTATGTATTCTTTTATATTTTTTGGGATTCTGTACATCACCATCCTATAAATATGGGTCATGTTAGAGTATCAGTACAAGATATTATTGATCGTAATTCTCTACTAGTATAGCCTATAGAAGAGGTTACTAGTGTTGGGGATTGTATGGGTCAATTTATAATTTGGAAATCTAGTCTTATTCATTATCATTCATGTGTGGTATGAGTTTTTTGTAATATTAATTACATTTTATTGAAAATTACTCATTATTTTTTTGACATTTAATTTATATAGGGGTATCTAAAATCAAATGAATTGGAACAATGAAAACAAAACATTTTGGAAAAAAACTAATTTAGATACTTTTTATATTTCTGATGGGATACAAAGATTATATCAGGAATATTATTCTTTGATTAATTTATAAGTGTTTGAAATGAAATTATATATATGTGGAAGAAACTATCCATCAAGAATATACATAAAATATATCATGGATCTGATTAGTTTTGGCAAAGCTCAGTGTGCCTGTATTGCAGTTGTTCTCCATGTAGGTAAATTTATGGTTCATTTTTTATTTAATTAATTAAATATAGTTTTAAGTGACTTAATATATTACATATTTAATTAGGTATCTACATACACTTATTATTCAAAATGATACCATTGGTATTTATGTTCAATATATCCATATTTCATTTAAATGGCTTTGAAATATTTTAAGACTTATAATAGAGTTACATATATATGTGATAGATTATTGAAGACGGAGATTGGGTGTTGGTTTTTCCCATTCATTGATTGTTAATAACAATAGGATAATTATGAACTAATCATTATTGCAAACTATTTTTATTGAATGGTGCATTGTATTTTATTCATATTCTAGCCAAGTGAATGTACGTTATATTGGTTTTTTTATTTATTAGGTGTTGTTCATAAAAAAATAGTACCTTGTTAGAAAAGTAATTTTTCTTATTTTTTGTATGTTCATTACATTTAATTATTATTTTTATACCTATTTTGTTTGTTGATATATATTAAAATGTAGGTCATGGAAAATTTTTAACAAAGATCACTTGTTGGTAAAGAACCCAACTCTAATCCAATATGTGGATGTAATGGTAAATATTTTTTATATTAGATAATATTCTAATTTTTGATATATTTATATATATATATATAAGTTTATGTGTTTGTGTGTGTGTTTGTTTTTATTAACAATTTATTGTTTTATAACTGCAGTGTCATCATTAATAAGGAATTGTGAAATGTGCTTATTATGTTTTATGATTCATGTATGAGATAATCACAACTGGGGTAACAACTAAATTTGAAAGGATAGTTATTTTAATTATTTTATATTTTATTTCATGTTATTTTTTTTATCTTATAACATTAAATGTTATAGTAGATGTTCAATGATGTTGAATCTTATATGAATGATAAACTTACCCATATTTTATCTCTGTTTGTGAACTATTTGTTAAGTATGATTGTGATTTAAATTATCAAGTATGAATATTATAATGTTTACGATTAATATTCCATTTTTCTAATAAAAATTTCTCAAAAACTAATTCTTTTATAATAATAGGTTTTTGAACCTAACTATCTCAAATAATTCTTCAACAAAAAAATGCAAATGACTATGTTATAAATTACCATCTACGTATCCTTTAATGATTATGATTAATATTACATTTTCCTAATAAGAAGTGTTCAAAAACTAATTTTTTTTGTTATATAAGTGTTTAACCCTAATGATCTCAAAAGAATGCATCAAAAACAACCACAAATTATTATGTTATAAATTATCATGTATATGTTTTTTAATTCATGTTTAAAATATAATTGCATTAATAGTGTTTTTTGATTATGTTGTTAAAATATGTTTGTTTTTATAGATTTTTACTCTATGATACATGCTATTTGATTTCATTATATTGTTTTTTCTATTAAATAATTTTTAATATTTTTTGTGGTGTGATATTTACAATTTTCTAAAAAAATACCTTTCGGCATATTTTTTTAAACATTTCCAAAAAATTAAAAAATACGGAAAAAATTCAGTATTGGTATTTGTTGAAAACAGACACTAAATATCTCTTTCGATGTCGGTTTATATTAGAAAACAACACCAAAAACATGACTGAAATATATTTTCAGTATTGGTTTTTATAAAAATCTCATTTCGAAACGTCAAAAAACACCGAAGGAACTTAGACATAGATTTATAATAGAGACTGATGTCAAATCTTCTTTTTAGCATCAGTTAATTATTAAAACTAACACTGAATATCCTTTTTGGATTTGGTTTATAGTGTAATTTGACACCAAAAACAAGACCTAAAATTAAAAATTTCAAATTTTTCATCTTTTTTTTGAACTAATGTGGAAACACTTATTTATAACATCTTCGTTAGAAACATTGTTTAAAAACTAACATTAAATTTTAAAAAACTAACATGATTTTTTTTCACTAGTGGATGAATTTCATCACTTTTAATCCCATGACTAAGTAGTGTGGGTTTGATACATGGAATTCCAAAATCAATGAAGTGTAGATATATCTAGGGGAATTCCTTTCACAACCCTTACCAATGGGGCCTATTTCATGACTCCCAAAACCTACCTCCAATAGGCTAGGGGATAGCGACAAGCACTGAGTAGGTATATCAATAACAGGGGAAGCCTTAGGCTAAAGTAGACACACACATCTCCAATCCCATACAAAAATAAAATACAAAAACAACTAGTAAACCATCCTTTCATAATCCAAATACCACAAGCTGTGTATGATTACAAGTAATGGAATGTTAATAGGGCCAAATACGAGCCTGTTATAAAGAGTTTGAAAAAAAGTTCAACCTATAGTAAAGATGGGGACTATTGTCCAGATAACTACAGGAACATGCCTTGGTATTTTTGAATCACTAAGCATTTTTTGGTCTTGGTCCTTCTAGGACCCATTAAAAAGGTCAATTATCTTCACAAGACATGACATGTGCGGGAAAAGATCATGTAGGGGTGAGTATAACAATACCCAGAAGGACACCCCAAAAACACTAAGTATATAGAAACAAGGATAATAGTCATATGTACACAGATATATGTCTATATTACATATAATATGAATATCTAGATATTCTCAACAAATACACATAGTCTTAAATTCACAACCATAACACCGGCCTAGGATTCCTTCATAAAGGTTCCACATAGTGTTCATTTAGGAGAGCACACTCCATGAGTAAGATAGCACTGATGGTGTCCATCTGATATGTATAGATCATCAGGTCTCATCATAAGAAGTATATTCTTGAAGTATTAAGATATAGGATACATATATGAAGATCACACCTAAGGACATGGGGTATACCAACAACTCAATTTGTAATAACCAACTAAGTAAAGGATCAACACTCATGTAGTTTTGGTCATGATGATTCCAAGAACTCTGCCTAGGTCAAGAAGATGATGGAGGATCTCACTCTGAGTCTTATCGATGAATCCCAAAAACTCTATCCAATAAGTCTTGATAAAAGGATCACAATACTATGTGTAGTATGTGATTCAATACTAACCCTCAGGGAATAGATAAAGGGAATTCACCCTAGTGAAACTTTTCCAAGATACATGGTATAAGGGATCTAAAAAATCTTGAAGGAATTACATAGAATATACTAGTGATACATGGAATGTCCCTTTGACATCAATTTATGCCTATGTAAATGGATTGTGTCTGTGTCTACATTAAATCACATGGCTTTTCCATGACCGTGTGCTTCTGATTATGTCCAAGTACATGGCTCTGCCCATGTGCACTTAGCATAACCATGTCTATGTGGTAGTACATGGTGTGTCCAAGACTATGTACTCTTATTCATGTTCATGTACCCTCTAAGTTACAATCTAATCCTCTAGTGAATGGTCACATGCCTTGTGATTGTGTCACATGTCATATGATATTTAACATCACCATGGAAACAATAGTCATCCACTAGTGGTTCCCCACAGTGTGTGTTCCTAAAATACATACAGTGCCTATCAATTTTTATATAAACCCATAGGATCCTCATGAATATTCATGAATCTATCACCACCATCATCAATCATGCCCATAGAACTCAGATTTGTGGTCTGACCGGCCTTTTCACCACTGACAGTCATATCTTGGCCTTCGAGTCACTAGAAAATGCAACTTGAAGCCATGCCTCTATTGCTTGTCCAAAACCCACACATTCATTCCTCTTATCCAGTCCTGATCCATATTTTTTCATTATCACATGATTCCCATGACATACTAAGTCTAGATATGTGATATCAAAACGTTTCACCAAGAAACGGGTGTGCAACATTCGATTCCTCGGTATTTGGGTTGAACTAGTGGGAAAACAAAACCCTGGTGATGAACGTGTGTAGAAAAATAGGATAAAACTAAGAGACATGAAAGGGAGTAATAAACCTCATCCATTTTATATTGGCCTCAATATTTTTTTGTTTTAACGATGAATGAAGATCCATTATAACTAAATAAATCTCCTAATAATTCCCTACATAAAAACTCATCCTACAATATAACCAATCCATAAATCAATCTCTTATTAGATTGATTCATGCTTTTCATATGAATTAATAAGGAGGAATAAATGAAAAAAAATTTCCTAAGTCAATTAGATTGATCTGTTGAAGAATAATAAAGCTACATCATTTTTGTTGGTGATATCTTCGAATATTGTTGCACACCATTTGTCGATCTTTGATCCGATTGTCATTAATCTGTGAGAGATCATACAATGCTCTCTCTAATGATTATACAACGGATCCAATTTTATGTGAATAACCCTTATAATTATTCCATAACTATATAATTATATAATTATTATTTTTTGGGTAATTTCAATAAATAAATTTATTAATTTATTTTATTTTGAACATTTTTTCACTATCACGCCTCACCTCGAATGCCTGATGCATTCCAAGGTTATATTGAACCTAGGGTTAAACTCACTCTATAAACTCAATTATTCCCCCAAATTTATTATACAAGCCTCGTTTTAGAAGTTATTCTACTTTTTTAGTAAAATTGTGTGCAGTTCTATTTAATATATTTAATATATTTCAAACATTTATTCCAAGAACACTGAGTCTCAAAATCACACACTTTCTCAATGCCTAGTCTCGAAGATAATATATATAATATTGAAAAATAATACATATAAAATAAAATTATTAAAATTCTCCTCACCTTGGGGATTTACATCCTGAAAATCTAAAACAAAAGGCTACACCAAGAGATGTGGGTAATGAGAATTTATTTGAGTCTTCCACTCCCATGTGCTCTCCTAAAGATTCTCATTCTTCCACCAGACATGCACTAAATGAATTGATCACCCAGGAAATATAATATAATATTTATACTCAATATATATTCCATACAAAGAAAAGGTATCCCTTTCCTCAATTTCTAGCTCACCCCATTCAATTACATATGACAAATCATGTGAGTACCTTCTCATTTGTGACATGTGGAAGATTTCATGTACCCAGTCTAATTGTGGCAGTAGAGTGAAGTGGTACACCACCTCACAAACTCTATATAGTATTTGAAAAGGGCTAATGAATCTTCAATATACATTATCACCCCATAAAAATATATGTAATACACTTTGAGGTAAAACCCATAGGAACACAAGGTCTCCCTCCTAGAACTCTAAAGGCCTCCAATGTCTATCTTCATAAGAATTATGAAAGATCTATGTAGTCTGCATCTGCTCCTGGATTACCTAAACCTTCTCTGTAGTTTCTCACACCAACTCTAGACCCATGATTTTTGAATCTCATGGGTCAATCCAAAAAATTGGTTACCTCTAAGGTCACCCGTACAATACCTCTAATAGTGTCATACTGATGGTGTAATGGTAACTTATTTTTATACAAAATCCACCAAATGTATGTGATCCTCTCAACTACAAAAAAAATTCCAATATAAAAGCTCATATAGTTTCCATATAACTTAAATAGTTTTCTCAGCATGACCGTCACTCTAGGAGTGAAAAGTTATTCTCAAACAAAAATTAGTCTCAAAAGTCTCCTACAATCCATTAAACAACCAATATAGGAAGATAACATCATATTTAGAAACTATTTTTAGTGGAACTCCATGGATTTAGACTATATCCTAAATCTAGACACATCCCAAGATCTATACTAAACTCTACTACTGAAGAGCTGGGAATTGTTTTGACAGGTGAGTTGGTATATGATCACCCAGATATAATTGTGTACCTTGTATATATGTGGAAACCTCATCACAAAGTATATGTCTGTCCCATCACAATTCCACTCTATAATAACCTCAAGGGGTTGATTTAACCCACTTACTTTCTAAAAAGTAAGGCATCGAGATACAAACTATGCAACTCTCTTCTTCATCCCTAGACACCAAAACTACACCATAGGTCCTGGTACATCTCTGCCACAATCGGATGTACCAACAAAGTAGATGTATGAAACTATCTTAGAACCTCCTCCCACAATGTCACAGGTACCATCATGCATCCTCTAAAAAGAATGAAAATCTCCCCACCTTCATAAAATCTATCAGGAGCATGTCCATTGGATATCAGAGTATATAGGGTCTCACAATCAGCATCCCCAATTTGCACCTTCCAAAATTGATATAAAATGGTATGGATAACGACCATCGACTGGAGGTAAGCTACTATATCTTTATCTAAAATAGATAAGTACATCAATACCCACTAATCTAACACCTCACTCAACAACTAAGAATAGGATATCCTACTGAGATCATCTGCTACCACATTCCCCTTTCCCGTAGTATAGAAAATTTCAAAGTCATAATCTTGTGGGAACTCTATCCATAACCTATGTCTCAAGTTAATATCCTTCTAAGATAAGATATACTTGAGATTATTTTGGTCAGAATAGACTATATATTGATCCTCTACTATGTAGTTTCACCTTATATTTATGGTGAAGACTATTGTTTCTAACTCAAGATCATGGTTCACAAAATTCTACCCATGTGTCCTCAACTGATGGGAACCATAAGCAATCACTTATTACCTATTCATCAGAACACAACCAATCCCAATCCATGATGCATCATATAACACTATTTACTCGACACCCTCCTCTAGAAATATCAATATGAAATCACTCATAAATCTCTGTCTCAACTCATGAAAATCCTCCTAGCACCTCTCTATCAACACAACAGACTACCCATTTCAGGTAAAAGAATTCATAGAGGTTGATATCCTAGAGAAGTCAATTATAAATCTATGGTAATACCCTACCAACCCAAGGAATATATTCACCTCCATCATACTCTTGGGAAGCTCCCAAGCTAACACTACCTCAACCTTCGCGGTATCCACTTCCACATCATCTATTGAGATAACATGTCCTAGAAAGTTAGCCTCCTAAATATAGAACTAGAATGTCAAGAGATTACCATAAATATAATTCTCTCATATTATGTCTAGAAACATCCTCAATTTCCTCACATTCTCTTCCTTTGACACTAATTATATAAGGATATCATTGATGGAGACTAACATGAATCAATCTAGGAAGGGTTGAATGATTTAGTTCATGAGTCCCATGAAATATACTAAGGAGTTTGTCATGAAAAATGGAAATAATAAGTACTCATATTGACTATAGAGACATTTGAATGTCATCTTAAGTATATCCTCATCCCATAATCACAACTATTGAAAGCTTGATCTAAGGTCAACCTTGGGTAACCATCATGCCCCTCTCAACTGATTAAAGAGGTCATCGATCTTCAGTAGTGGATAATTTTTTGTTACCATTACCTTTTTTAGGTGATGGTAGTGATCACACAACCTTAATATCTCATACTATTTATTTTGAAACAACATTGGGGTTTCCTGGGGTGAAATACTTGGTCTTACAAATTCCTTCCACTGGAAATCATCCAACTGCACCCTCAACTTGGAAAGCTCAGTGAGAACCATCTGATATACTGGTGTAGATATCAAGGTCATCCTAGGGTGTATATTAATGTATAATTATATATATTGGTTGGTAGGTAAGCCTAGAATGTCCTCAGTAAAGATGTTATTATACTCTGCCACCACCATAGGGAACTGAAAACTCATAACATCCATTACACCAAGGGCCACACTAGCCAACTGATGATTAGTCGACTCAACTATCCTATAGATGAATCCATACAATTCCTCAAAGGATTTATTTTCACCCAAAATGGATAACTTATTCCCATCCATTCGGACTCACTGCATCCACTGCATGAAACAATTGATCTAAGCCAAACCTAAGTGTACATGAAAAATGAAGCAATTAACTCCTGAAATGATGATGATAATGAAATATTGTTAATTAATGGGTGATAATATATTATAAGTATACTATTTATGATATTATAGGTATTATTTTTTCTATTATAGAAATATAATAAATTTAAATTTATTATATAGGAGGTTATAGTGCTAACATAGACTTAAGGTAAGGGTTTTATGTTACAATATCATTTTTACTGAGATTTTTTATTCTTAAATTTTCTAATGATAGGATTATATGATATATATATCCAAAATCATATGTGTTTTATTCTACTATGTTTTTTTATATTTCATGTTTTCCTTTTATTTCTCTCTTTAAGCACTCAATAGAATTAAAGAATGGTTTTAATTAAAACCAACCTAGTTTTTTCCATTGATTAGGAATCTTTTCTTCCATATCTATATTTTTCCCTTAAGATGGTTTTAGGAATGTTTTTACTAATCTAAAAATATTTATTAAAGTCATTTTTACCCATGTTTTACTTTCTATAAAACAAATTAAGGTATCTTCTTGTCATTTTCCATACAAGGACCTTCTGAATTTTTACCACCACATGAATAGCTTTCTCCACCATCATAGGTACTCATTTATTTGAATATTAATTTATATTATTTTCTTATTTATTATAAAAATAACTTGTGTTCATTAATATTTTAGAATTTTTTATATTTTAAATAAGTGATTTCAAAATGATAAGGGTATTTTTCTTAAAAAATTATGTTATTTTGATGTTATTTCCATATAAAACAATGTTCTTTGATGTTCCTTATTCTTCAATAGAAATATTATACAATGTTAACTTATTTATTCTTTCTTTAGATGGTTTATGATTATGATGATGTAGTTTTTATTAAACTTTTATTCATTCCATGAGTTATGATTTAATGATTGGATGAATGGTTTATGATCTTATAAAAAATATACGTATGGTTTTTATTAGGTAATGTGGGGGATGGGAATTATATATCCCTCAAATACATTGGGTAAAGATGGTTATCTCATGAGATAATAAGGACTGGAATGGGGAGTAAACCCAAATTTTTAAGGTACTTTTTCCAATAAGATAGTCATGGGAGTAGACCTCAACTAAGGAAATAATGGAATGGGGAGTGAACCAATTACACTATGATATTCTTGATAGTGATCCTTGACTAAGGAAATGTATTTTAGGCTTATGCGCATGAAAAAAACTTAAGTATTATGCTTATGATATTTTTTCATGGATCATGAATGATTATTAATGATTTATCACTCTTACGACCTATGTCATTTGTTATAAAAAACCTTACACCATGTTTCATGATTAAATATCATTGAATAATTGGGTATGATTATTGTAAGTCTTGTTCATGTTATAATACACATATGATTATATTATTCTCACTTATGATAATTGATTGATATCTATTATATTTACCCTTACTAAGCATTTAAGCTCACCCTTTCTTATGTTTCCCTTCCTTCGATTATGAAAAAAGGTTTTAACTATGATATATTTATGAATGGTTCCAGTTTTGAAGAACTTAATCAGAAATGATATATATATTTTATATACCAGTTTATTATGTATACAAGTGTCCAAAGACACAAAACCAATATGGTACTCAGGAATTTATTATTTTCAAATGAATGGAATATTCATCAAAAAATGATTTAATATTTATGTATGAAAAGTATGGGTTTCCATAATTGGTATCATAGTAAAGGTTTAGTGACTTTTTGAAACTAAGATGATAAAAATTTAGTTAAATACCTTAGGATAATCCTATGTTTAGGAGGAAATCCTAGTTTATGGTAAAAAAGGGGTGTGGTTTCCCTAAAAAAATATATCTCTGTCTGGATACAACAAGTGTACATGGTTTTGAAGCATATGCATCTAGGATTTACAACCCCTAAAAGAGTTGGTTGATTATGTCTCGACCTTAATTCTAGTGCATTGTGAATAAACCCTTACTGTGCACCAGGTTTAACACTCCTATGGGATATGCTTAAGTTAATAAACATCTTCTTTAAGAGATATTATAATGGATTTTAATAGATAATGTCCAAGGATGGCCTAGGTTAAACCTGAGGTTTCATAGACTGAAAAGAAGGTGTTATGATTTAGACATCCTAAAAATGATTTTCACAATTATATGATTTACCACTATGATTATTATTGATTATAATATACCTTTTAATTTTAGTAATTAGATTGAACCAAAAGGGGCCATGTTATAATTGAATGTGATGGAAAATTTAATGATTATCCCCATGAGTAAGTGAATGTTATGGGAGCTGGAACAAAATATCTATGTTTTAGGCTTATAAAATATTCTCAAGCCATGAATCATATTGAGAATCCAAATAAGAAAAGGAAGGAACAAATTATTTTTGATTCCACCATAAGGAAACATCCACCTTCTTTTAGTGGGTACATTGATCCGCTAATTACTAAGTAATGGATCAGAACCAATAAAAATGTATTTTATTTTCTCTAGTTCTCATAACATGAAAATTTTATCTTATATTTTTATCATTTGGAAGGTGAAGAAGATCAATGGTGGACTCTTATCAATAATATTATAAAATTATAATAAATTGACTCTATGGAATATGAATAATTTAGGATCATATTTTTTAAAAAGTAATTTCCCTATATTCTTTGTATAATAATGGAGAAGTAATTCCCTAAGATTAAGAATAAGGATTATGAGTGGATTGGTACCTATGATGAAAATTTTATAAGAATTGTGAGGAACGATTTCAATATTATTATTTAATGGAAAAGTAAGATTTATTAATTATTCATTGGATTAAAACCAAGTATCTGAATGGAATTATCCATAAGATGTTTCAATAGATATGAAGAAATCATTTGATGTACTATAAAGGTGGAAATAGATATTAGATTCTCCCATCAATATCATGGTTTTTATAAGAAATGAAAGATATAATTCAATGAATATTATAATAATAAAAACCATGGAGGGAACAATATGAGTTTTTCTTTATGCAAAAATAGTGGAAATAAGCATGGAGGAAATTGTATTAAATGGACTAGTAAATGTTTTAAGGGTGGAAAAGAAGGCCATCATAAAATAAAATTCCAAAGTAATGGGAAGAAGTTATATAATGATGCAAATGGAGTGAAATATCCACATAATGCACTACCCACATTCCAGTTATATAATTTCAAGGAGTGTGGATATTATTGTAACTAGTGATTGAATATTAGGGTTAATGATTATGATCAACATCAGTAACCCCTTAATCCCATAAAAAAGGGAAATATCATGTAATTAATATTTCCAATGTGGGGTGTGATAATAAATTGGTGAAAGGTACACTTACCATCCACTCTTGAACTACAAATGTCTTATTTTATTCTAGATATACCCACTCTTTTTTATTTGAAAAATTTAATAAGGGTGTCACATTACCACCTAAATGACTATATGCTGAAATGGTCGTAAAAACTATTAACAGTATGATGATCACATATCAAGTATATGAATCTTGCCCAATTGAATATTGTAGAAATGTGATTCCTATAAATCTTTTTATTTTACATGTAGTTAAATTTGATGTGATTTTGGGAATGGATTAGATTAATTTATATAAAGACCATATCAATTGGCTAGGAATGGAAGTTAAATTTGATATTTTGAACCAAAATATGATTGTTTATTATTGATTGGATAAATTTTAACTTCCAATGGAATTTATATCCATTTAATGGGTATTTATTCCTATTCAAAGTTGGTATTTATCAATAATGTTTTGGGAGAAACCAAAAATCAATGAAAGGCCTATTGTATGAGATTTTTTACGTCCTTTCAGAAGAGTTTCTTAATCTTCCTCCAAAATTTGAATTTGAGTTTTCAATTGAACGCATACCCAATGTTTCACCTATTTCAAAGAATCCATATAGAATAACCATGTTTGAGTTACAAGAATTGTAGAAGAAACTCCAGGATAGTCATGATAAGGGTATTATTTTTTTAAGTGTTTTGCTAAGGGGATCACCTATTATTTTTATTAAGAAGAAATATGGATCAATGTGGCTCTGTATTGATTATCATGAACTTAACAGGATCATCATCAAGAATAAGTATCATTTGCCTCGTATTGATTAATTATTTGATAAATTACAAGGAGATGAATATTTTTTTAATATTGATCTTCAATCTAAATAATCTTAGTTTTGGATAATATTTAACGACATAATCAATATAGATTTCCATTCATAGTGTGGAAACTTTCAATTAATAGTGATTCCAATTGGCCTTACTAATTCCCTCACTATATTGATGGATTTAATGAGTGGAGTATTAAGAGATTGCCTTGATCAATTTGTGATAGTTTTTATAGATGATATTCTTATATATTATATGTGTATGGAAGATCATGAAGATCACTTGAGTATTTTGCTAAATACCCTTAGGAAGGATAAATTTTAAGAAAAATTACCAAGTGTGAATTTCGGTTATAGAAAATTTCATTTTTAGGTCATATAATATCAAGTGAGGGTATATCAGTGGATCCATCAAAGACCTGTGTTATTTAAAATTGGCCGAAACCAACAACTTTGACTGAAATGTGTGGTTTTATTTTATTTTTTGGATATTATCAATGAATTGTGAAGGATTTATCATGGATATCTAATCCACTCACCAAGTTAACTCATAAGGTGGTTATATTTATTTGGATAGATGAGTTTGAAGAAAATTTCAAGGAACTGAAGAGAAGTTTAGTCAATACACCAATTCTCACACTACCCTAAAGTTGAGAAGGATTTTTGATTTATATTGATGCATAAAATCAAGGGTTGGTATGTGTTCTCATGAATAATGATATGGGTATGGCTTATGCCTCATGCCTGTTTAAGGTTCATAATAATAATTACATGACTCATGATTTAGAGTTAGCAGTAATAATCTTTTCATTAATGATATGGATGAATTATATTTACATATAAAGGTGTGACATATATATTTATCATAAAAGTTTAATGTTTATATTCACCCATAAATAGTTTAATATGAACCAAAGAAAATGGTTCTGGTTGATTAAATATTAGGAATTCTCCAAACACTACCACCCTTGGAAAGAGAACAAGGTGGATAATGCTTTCAGTCAAAAGGATCATACTAGGTTATCTATTATGAGAATAAAAAAATATCCATTATTTATTTATTTTCAAATTATGTGACTTTAAATCTTGAAGTAGGGGGATAAATCTTATCTTTCTCAAATGAGTGTCCAACCATCTATACATGTGAAGATTAAATAGTTACAAAAAGAGGATGTGTGGATACAAAGGAAGATGATAAATGTTCCTAAGTTTATCCTATATTTTTATGGAATGAGAAGGTACAAGAACCAAGTATGTTTCCCATCAATAACAGACCCAAAGAATTAACTATTTGAATAATCTTATAACTTGTCATTTTATATTCATCTTAGAAGTACAAATATGTATAGAGATCTAAAATATTAATTCAGGAGGGACAACATGAATAGGGATATTGTAGATTATATATCTCAATTCATGGTATGTAATTAAGTTAATGATTGGAGATATAAGTATAAGGGGATGTTACAACCGTTAACCAAACCAGAATAGAAATGGGAAAATATCACTATGGAATTATTTGTCGGGAACCCAAAAACTTCTAAAGGTCATAATGCTATTTGTTTTGTAGTCAATCACCTTATGAATTTATCACACTTTATTCCTATCAAATAATATTTATATTTTAATCAGCCTTACAGAATATGCATTAATAAACTGATAATTTTTTTATGTGGTACCACATTCTATTGTATCTAATCACGATTCACGGTTTACCTCAATGTTTTAGAGAAGTCTTCAGTAAACTATAGATATAGAGTTGTGTTTTGATATTTCTTATCATCATAATTTGGATAGTCAGACTAAGTGGAACATTCAAACCCTAGATGATATGTTGAGATCATGTTCTACATATTTAAAAGGTGTTTGGGTTGAAAACCTTTCTCTATCAATTTTTCTTATAATAATATATTTCACTTGAGAATTCAGATGTATCCTTATGAAGCCCTCTTTATAAAGAAGCATAGAACTATGATATATTAGGATAAGGTTAGAGAAATAAAACTAGAAAGGCTAGTATTATATATTTACATGGTATAAAATAAGTATCACTCCCCTTCAGGTAAATTGGAGTTCCTATTTTCTGGGAAAATCCTAAAATCACTTACTTCTCCAATATTGTTGACCAAATTAATAATCAAATCTTCTCTTGGAAAGGAAAATCCCTATTTATGGTAGACCAACATTATATTATAAAATACACCATGGTTTCTAAAATGGTTAATTCATTATGGTTTATAAATGTCCTGTTGAATTAATAAAATATCTTAACAATATAATAAAAACATTTTTTTAGAGTGGAAGCACTCTTGAGAATAAAATTTTCACTATTCCTTGGAATAATTGTTGTAAAAACCATGACAATGGTGGCCTCAGTATTAAGAACTATTTCCTATTTAATGAATCCCTTTAAGCCAAAATCATGTGGAAACTTATAAACAATAATTCCACAGCCTTGAATTTCTTTATAGGTATAATAATCTTTGAGAAGGTAAGACTTTTCACATGGAATCTTCTATCTAACCTTCCATTAAGAACTATTTTTATAAAATTATGTCTTGCTCAAGATGGATTGTTAATAAAGAATATTATTTGATTTTTTGGTTGGGTAATTGAAATGGTTACCCACTTTCCTCTATGACTGATTCAAGGCATTTATCAACTGATATTAATATCTCTATAAATGACTTCATACACTCTTTAGATATGGATTTACCTAATAAGATCAAGACTATTATTACCAACTATCCTTTTGTCAAAACTGATGATTTTATGATTTTGGATTCAGTGCATAATGGTGTTCTAAACTATAAACTTTACTAAAATCATAATTTTGATAATAAAATACAATATTTTTCTTGGTTATAAAAATTTAACAAGCAATGGGTTAGACCCTCCAGATTCAACTTGGTCTAGAGAATAGCCTGCAATATAGTTCCTACTAATTTTTTTCTTCAACTTTTTGGTATTCAAATTTGTTATAATGTCATATGTGTAATCAATATAGAGATTATTATGACTACATATCCTTATATTTTACTAATACTTCTGCATTATATAAATACATATTTGACACTTCTTATCTCATATGGATAGTCTTGGACTCCATTCACCTTCATCTTCAAAGATGCATTGTTATGGATGCCTCTCCTCAAATTGAATAGATTTTTTTTATACAATTTCTAAACTAATTCATGTTATCTGGTATGATAAAAAATCTATTATTCACAACAATAATACTTTCAATATTCGTGTTTCTCGGGTGAAGATCTCCATTGCTATCAAGGAATCTATAATGATACAAATAGGTAACTTCCACAACTCTATCAAGGATATTATTATTCTTCACCAAGTCGAAATGAAAGGAAGATTCATCTATATGAAAGTTATATTGGATGTATTTTGGAAACCCTCTCTCTCCGAGTGGATCAAAATAAATATAGATGGTTCCTAAAAAGGAAACCCAGGCCCCGTGGGCTATAGAGTAGAGTGCAGAAATAAAAGTGGGCATATTTTGGGATCCTACTATGTTTCGTGTGGTTTTCCCTCCTCATTATAAGTAGAGATTTTCAGATAAATTATTATCATTGGTCTCATCAAGAAAAAAGTATGGAACAAAATATGGATCGAAAGTGAATCCACTGCCATCATTTAAACCCTTTGACATGGGGTGGTTCACCTTGCATAGACCCTCACATCAGGATGGATGGAATGCCACCAATAACTAATAAGAATCAATTATATAATCACCCATTCTTACTAGGAGGTGAATAGGGTGGTAGATGGTCTTTCCAATAAAGGAGTTAGAATCGATATTGTGTGGATGGATGACCTCCCAACAGATCACATACTGATTCATAAAAATTATTGTAATAAATTTCCCTCTTTCATACTTTTGTAATATTTTCTTATCATTATATATTTTAGTGCTTTGGTCTTTTGACCAAGGAATCATCATTTAAAAAAAACATATAAAGGCATCTTAGATACGATAGAAGGGTTATACTAACAATCATCAGTGACATCTAGAATTTTATGTTGGTGAGAAGTTTTTCCTATAAAATTCTATATGAAAAAATGTTATGAGAATTGTAAATAATGTAAATCAAATACTTGGGTATATTGGTCTCATTGAGATTATTTATTGAGTATAGGTTGTTTCTTATCCCTTGGAACTCCCACAAATCCTCTCTCAAGTTCATAATGTGTTTCATGTATCTCTCTAGAATAAGTACATACCTAATATTTCACATGCACTAAACTCATTGGTTATACCATTAGAGATTGATCTTTTATTTGAATAAAAATAATTATAATTAATGAATTATATAGATAAATTTCTATAGAACAAGACTTCTCACATGGTTATTGTTCTTTGGAGGAATCAAAAATTTAAGGAAGCTATATGGGAATCCTAGGATGTGATAAAGAATAGATATCCTATTTTTTTACAAAAGGGATGTAATTTCATGTTATAAATTCATTTTAAGGGTGTTACAATGTAACACCCCAATATTTTATGTGTATTTATTTTGAAATAAAACTTGATGTATTTGATAGCTTACATTACATGCAACCTCAATTCTGCATGAACCGTAATATAGTAAAATATTATAACCTAGCTGTTAAATTGGTAGGTAATGATATTAATGACCAATTTATTAAAAATATTTATAAATGTTTTTATCAATGAATATTTTTTGATTAATTCATAATAAATAAGTACTTAATATTCAGTAAAGTTGTTTTATGCTTCAAAAATATATTTTCAACCAAAATGGTTTTTATCGAAATTTTGCATGTGAAATCCATAATTAATTTATAAAAATTTTAGAAATTTTATTTGAGTAAATTAATATCATTTTTAAAATCAACATTTCAATATTATCTTAGAATGAATTTTTAGGAATTTTCTAAAAAAAATTATTTTTCAATAAAGAGTGAAAGATAACATTTGTTGTAAAAACATTATCATATTGTTTAACATAAATGTCCCAATGTGTTTTAAATTTGGTCATAAAGTAACCTAATTATCCCTTAATTATAAATAATATAACCAATTACATAGGGATTTCCATTATACTTAAATTAGGTATATTTTTTTCGTAAAAACATATTTTGTAAAACAACTATTTCTATATACACAATGTGTTTTATTTTAATAAATTAATTTGATATATATTTATTGATTATTTTAATGAAATATATAGATTATATATTCAATATAATATTTTTTACACTCATTTTATGGTTTTTTCAAGTCAATTAATGTATGTAAATTGTGTTTTATGCTTAAAAATTCATTTTTCAAAAATGGGTTTTCATTACGGTTTGCATGATTAATTTAAAATTAATTTCTTAAAATTATTGAAATTGAATATTTTAAAACTATTACATATTTTAATAATCATAATTAATATAATGTAATATTTTCAACTTAATTTTTGTTCATAGTGACGATTAAAAATAGTAAAAGTTTGTTACCAAAGTTAAGGTTAAAACCATATTATCAAGGGGTCAAACCATGATATAAGGCAAGTATTTCAAACCAAGCCAAAAAAATTATTATTATTTGAATATATTTTAACCTTATATTATACTAAGTTAAAATATATGGTCATTTGGATCCAATTTCCCATGAAAGTGACCTTAAATCATTGAAATATTTTAAGAAATTCCATGTATTCCCCTCCCCTCACTTATAAAAGGGAACCTCTTCTTCTCCCTTATTCACACCATTTCATCCTTATATGTTAGAAAATACCTACTCTAAAACCTCCATGTAATAAATTAATTAACCCTAGATCTTATTTTCTTCTCCTAATACCAATCCTTCAAGGCTTAAGTTGTAATCCAAAAGAGGTATCTCAAAGAAGTGGTATAGATCTTAACCAAGCTCTTTCGAAAATATTTTTTCTTCTATATACTATAAAAAAATTATCCATAAAAAATTATTAATCTAGTATCATAAATATACATAGATTTTATTATGATTATTTCAAAAATCATTAACCACCTCTTCTCTATCCAATGGGAGATGAAAGTATCACTTGTGCATACATGTGGGTTTTCACCTCAATGTAGCAATATGACTAATTTTCCACTACAATAATCTGTGGTTAGTTATTATGATATATTCAATATTTATATATGATATTTATTTTATAATAATTTTTTTAAAATATTTATTAATATTTATCTTTTATTCATTCCATCCATCAAAAATGGAAATGTCACTCATGTGTGCGTACGGACTATCGTCTCCACATAGTGATGTAATTCATTTTTCATCACCGCTTTATATGAATGGTTATAAATATATATGTATATATATACAATGAATATATATTATATTTATATCATGATTAAAATTATGGAGATTAAGGATCCAAGATTAAAGTGCAAGGACCATAACCTCCATACCAAAACACTTATGAAAAATAAAGCAGTCAACACCTGAAATGATGATGATAATGAAAGATTATTAATGAATGGGTGGTTAAATTTCATAATTAAACATTGTATAGTAATATAGGTATTATTTTTGTATTATTATAAAATTATAATAAATTTAAATTTATTATACAATTGGTGAGATCACTTAGGAGGCAATATGGACTTGTGGTAATGGTTTTATGTTATAATCTAATTTTTTTAGGATTGTTTATGATTAAATTTTTTAATGATGAAATTATAAGATATATACTGCCCGAATGGCCCAAAGGCCTTCTTTTTTATTTATTTTTATAACCCCCTTTCAAGGGATGAGGGGGAACCCTGACAAGGCCCGTAGGCTTAGAGATTGCATGGCCTGTAGGGTTAAGATATTACTTGACTCGAAGGTCTTAGGGAATTCAAATACACTATCTACAAGGAACTGCCCCTCCCTAGAATCTGCATCATGATAGTATCTCTCTATCTTTACATTTTAGTCTAGATAGGCTTTCCCTGCAAGCACAAGCTGGTCCCGATGGCATAGCCATACCCTTTCATTATGAAAATCCATTTGGCTCTACTCTGATGAGTGCACCTGCTCTGAATCCTCTTCTAGGGGTGCTCCTTTTTTATAGAGTCTATCTGGGGAAACTCCATGTGGCCCGAAGGCCTTGAGGTGGCCATAAGGCCTTAAAGTTGGCCCGAAATCCCTATTGACCTGAAGACATGGGTGGCTCAAAATCCTTAAGCACTCCAAGCCCAAACTAATAACCCAAGGTGAATAGTTCCAGCTGCTATAGTACCGAACAGTGCCTACTACAGTAACTATTACAGTGCCTGTATAATACCTGCATGGTGTACAGTACCTGCACAGTGTACAGTCCATCTACAGTATTGCATAGTGTATAGTTCTACTACTATTCCCGAACAGTGTACAGTCTACTATAGTGCCTGCTATAGTACCTGCCACAGTACTCAGAAATATGCCTCTACCTAGTTTTGAACCTAGGTCTCATGGATGCACTTAAGGATACATCAACAACTGGGATGAGTCTCATGTGCTATAGGATATATATCTACCAAAGTATTATTCATTTTATTCTATACTTTTTATTTCTATAGATTACATGTTTTCCTTTCAATTTTCACTCTTTAATTACTCAAAATACTGAAAGAATATTTTTAAGGAAAACTGACCTTTTTTCTCTATGGTCGGAAATCTTTTCATGCATATCCATATTTCCTTTAAAATTTTATCAAGAATATATTTACTATTCACTAAAGATTTGTTAAATTCATTTTTACCCATTCATTACATTCAATAAAAAGTTTTTAAAGGAAACTTTTTTTTTATTTTCTGATCAAGTTGCTTCTAACTTTTTACCGAAAATGTTAAAGGAAATGTTTTAACATACACCGCATGAATTATTTTTTCTTCCATAATTAATAAATTTTTATTTGATGATTCATTTTCAATTTTCCTCAATTTTTTTCAAAGAAAATTTTTTTCGTTAATATTTTGGAAATTTTTATATTCTAATTTAATTAGTTAAAATAAAAAGTGTATTTTTATCAAGAAATGTACTAGTGATATTTTAAGGGTATTTTTATTTATAACATCATATTTTGAATTTTCTTATGATTTACTGAGGATGTGATCCAATGTTACAATCTTTATTATTTATATTGATGGTTTATGATTATGATGATGAAATTTTTAGGAAATCTGTATACTTTCTATGGGGTTTTGTAACATCTCAACCTAAACCACTGGGTCCAAGCCATAATGCTATATGACCTCCTGCATGCCTCCCCATATTCAAGAGGTTTCCAACTAGTAGTAAGGGTCTCATGTGAAACCTTGGGGAGACTATACCGTTTGTATCATGTCATATTATCAATAATAATCAAGAGACCAAATAATAAACCATCAGAGTAAATGTTGAAATAGAATAATGACATAAATATAAGAGCTCCAAATGTTTTGATCCTATCTAGAGTATAAATAAGTAGACCAATACAATATAAAAGTAAATAAACAAGTATATGTAGAGTACTATGGTTTCTGTCCTGACCTGCTCTAGCTCCATGATCCACCACTCAATTGTATTCCATTGGGCCCTTTACCTTCACTGGATCTCTAGTCATGAAATCTATAAGCACACTGAAATGCTCGAGTAGGGTGTGAGTAAAAGACTCATTAGGAAACCAATGATGTTTCCTTACCATAAGTGCATAAAATATATATAACAGTGTATATCATGAAATAATTAAATGCTCAGTAAACATACTTGTGTTGATTCATTGTGCAATAACCAAGCCTCCATGAATCCCGAACCATATTGTTTCGAGTCATTTACAGTAAGAAAGTAAATAACACACGTACCTCTATAAAGGTCACATAGATCATCCCTCCTTTCTGATGGTTGTTACAGCAACACCATATGTTCTTTCGGGTGTATCTTTGGTCTACTTATCCTTTTAATCACCCATCACCCATGTTCATAAGAAGTCATAACCATCATCCTTCAGCAAGACACTATGATTTCCCCTCTATAGGGGTATCCACATCATCTTTTAAGGATGTTAATGATATGTCATAATGGGTAAGTATCCACTGGACTATGTAACTCCCACCCTCAAGGCTCCACCGGTTTATCTTAGTATCTGCCAGCTAGCCACTATTATTTCCCCTCTACAGGGTAGGTATGTCTACCTTTAAGGATGTTAGGACTGTGTCGATATGGGTAACTAGCCACTAGACCCCATAACTCCCACCCTCAAGGATCCACCTATTTATCTTAGTATCTTCCAGTTAACCACTATGTTTTCCCCTCTATAGGGGTTTCCATGCCCACCTTTAAGGATGTTAGGACCGCGTCATGTTGGGTAACCTCATAAACCCAACTTCAAGGCTCCACCTGAGTATACTGGTACCAATAATACAAGTCCAAAATTTGTGCAACACACTGAAAAAACATGTCAAAGAAATGAATGATAAGTCACAACAAGATCAAAGTTTGGATAATCACACACAAACAAGTACACCCATGGCTACTCACACGCCCACATGAAATTCATCACAAGAATGGGTTAGTCCAACATAAACATCACATCATGAAAACATCATATATATATATATATGGCCCAAAATAGGCAAAAACCTCCTTCCTCATAGTATTCCATGTCGATGTTGAGTTTTTTAAAGGTTTTTGTTACCCGGACCGTGCTCCCACCTAACCGGAAGACGATTTCACGCCGAAGAATCCTTGAACCATCCCCTCTTCAAAATTATTTAGAATTATAAATATATTTTATAATTAAAAAAATATTTAATTAAATATGAGAAAAAACTTCCTCCTTCAAAAACAATCTTTAAAATAAATTTTTACTCATCGAGATGAATCCAATTGAACCGACGGCTCGTCAATCTGATAGATATTGAAGAAGGTATTTGAGGAGAGTAATTTAGAAGAAGAAAAATATATAATAGGAGAGATGGAGGGGAGTGGCATTAAAAATAATAGGATCCCATCTCATGCTATGTGCACAAACCCAGATCCTATTTATAATACTTTTCATCAACCAATTTAGTAACATTAATTAATTACATCACTTATTTATTACCTTCTCTTATAAATTCCATGCACCAACCCATCATCATATTGGGTATTTCATGGAACTATACAATGAGACCAATTTAAATATTCAATACTAGTCTTGAAATGACTGTCTCAATTTTAGGGTCACGTTACCGCTATCGGTGTATCAATCTGACACCGTTCAAAGAAGTTATAGCAAAAATAAGATTTTGAAAACAAAATTAAAAATAATAATAATTTAATATTTTTATTAATATTTTTTTAAAACACTATCCAAGTCACGATGGGCTCTCAATTTGTTCTACACTCATTTAGAGTTTAATTTATTTAATACTATCACTTTTCATTTATTGTGATATTATCTAATAAATGGGATATTAAATATCAACAACTCCAAGAAGTCATGGAGGAGGTTACACCACTTCATGTTTGTTGTGTGTTTAACAATTTGTAGGAACCTCTTCATTCCCATTTAATTTATTAATTCCTAATTTTATTAATATTATAAATAATAAAAATAACACAACTTTATTTTTATTATTAAAAATAATAACAATAACTCACCATTAAAATATTATCTTTCATAATTAATAATAATAATAACAATTTTAATTTTTATTATTAGTTATCTCTATTTATTATCACTATTTAAATCTCAACAAAATACATCATTAAATTCCATAAATTTAAAATACTCATTTAATCCGTGATTCAATGTAAAGTCAAAGGTGTAGTATCTAAATTCATCCATAAAATGGCGTTGGAAATTTTAAATTGTTGAAAATAGTGTAAATTAAACGTTTAAAAAACTTTTAGTGGGAAATAATGGAATTTTCATAATATCGTTAGAGATGAGTGAGAGTTCACTTAAATAATTAAATAAAATTAATTATTTAACACAAAAATTAAATAATATCTAGTGCCCGTTTTTCATTGAAGTTATGCCCTATCTAGGGTAAAACCTGTATTCCGAACCTAACAGTGGTCTTGGATTTCTCAAAAGAAAAATCATTTGAGAGATATTAATTATTTATTATTTAAAAAATGGATTAAATAATTAATTAAAAATAAAAAGTGTTTTATCAATTGAGATGTTGTCAAACACTCTACGTGCATAATGGTTATACCCCACCTAGGGTAAACCCCCTATTTTGGATCGAACTGTGATCTCTGATTTTTCATACAAAGGACCATTTGTGAAATATTAATTATTTAATATTCAAATATTGGATTAAAAATTAATTAAATATAAAAATAGAAATTTTTTAGAGCGAGGAATCCAAATGTTCGACGCTTAACGATGTTATAGGCCGCCCATGATAAAAACCACATTTTGGACCTATTAGTGGTCTCAGATTTCACATAAAATACACCATTTGAGAGATATTTAATTATTTTTAATAAAATAATATAATAAATGTTATTTAATAACTTTATCTCATGATAGAGACATCCAAACATCTGAATCCTTCAAATATTATACTCCTCAGAGGGTAAACATCGTGTTTCAGACCTAATTGTGGTGTCAGATTTCTCATATGATGCACTATTATAGAGTTATTCAATTATTTTTTAATAAATATTGCACACATAAAATAATATATATAAAATTTTTATTTAGTCTTCATTGAGTTTTTGGGAGCCTTGAAATCCCACACTAACTCAGTGTTTGACTCCAAAAATATTCCATTGAATATTTCTAAGTATTAACTAGGATTTTTATTTTATGCATAGCATTTAACTAATTATTAAGTTATTTCACTGATAAATCATTTTTCCCAGTCAAGGTATTGATAATTTATCACAAGGGGGTTTTTATTATCATTTTAAAAATTAGGATATTGAAATTTTTATATGATGATTGGATGAATGTTTTTGTGATCTTGTGCCACACATATGTATAGTTTTAATTATGTGATGGGTGGGATTAGAATTATGTATCATCCGATTAATTGGGTAAATATGGATATATCGTGAGATAAAAATGATAATAATGGGGTGTGAAAAATGTTTAGTAAGGGACTTTTCCCAAAACAAAATAGTCTTGGAAGTGAACCTTGACTAAGGAAATGATGGAATGAGAAGTGAAACCAATACACTATGATCATTTTGGAAATATCCTTGACAAATTAATTATTTTATATAATTATTTTCATGGAAAAAACTTATTTCTTATTCTTATTATGTTTCTTCCTGGATAATGATTGATTATTGATGATTCCAAACTCTTATGTATTATGTCATTTGTTTGAAAAAAACCATATCCATGTTTCATGATTAAATATCATTGAACAATTGAAAGTTATTATTGTAATTCTTGATCATGTCATCATACCCTTATGTTTATCTTATGTTCTATTATAACCATTGATTGATATATATTATGTTTACACTTTCAAGATATCTAAGACCATCCTTTATTATATTTTTCTTCCTTGGGTTATAAAGAAAGATTTAAAGTATGATATATCTAAGAAGAGTTCTAGCTGTGAAGAACTTAATCAGAAATGATTTAGATAATTCATGAATTAACTTTTTACATATTCATTTTTCTAAAGGCACTAAACCTATATAGTCTTCAGGTGTGTATTATTGTGAAATTTATTGAATATTCATCTAATATGATGTAATATTTATGTATAAAAAGTAAGAGTCTCTATAGAAACCAAAGGAAATAATACATAATCCCAAAATAACACATAATAAAAGTTGTTAGAACCCAAAAATTGTAATATTATACTTATATAATGATTTATAACCTATAGGTTCCAAAGTTAAATAAATCCCTTATAGAACACTAGTTGGATAAGTGACCTGAAAATCAATATAACTCAAAACTCTTTATGAAAATAAAACAAGATCCTAGTTAACACATCATTCCTAAATAGAGTTGAAGCTATTATGTAACCCACTAACCTATGGTCTACCATGTTCTAAACACAAAACATGCAATAAATAAATCATTCAAATTATCAAAAATAAAAACCCATAATCAAAATATTATTTGAAAACCATTCCTCCTTTCAAAACTCATTTTTAAACCTCACTTTAAATACCAAACATTTCTATTGAGTCCATTTCAGAAATATTTAATTAGATCAAACCTAATTTTAAAATAAAAACTCTATAGAAACACCTCTTTGAAAGAAAGAGTAAAACCAAAATTCAAAAGTCAGTTTAATTTTCCAAAATTCGCCTTTAAAACATTATACACATATGAAATTATATATATAATTGTAAAAATATCTCAACATAAATGTCCTCATATTATTATGTGAATATGTGAACATATTCATATATATATATATATGTATCCCAATATATGTGTATAACACAAATATAGAAAGTGAAATATGCTACATCAATCAAAAGTCAACAATAAGATGGTATAACATGGAACATAAAAAAACTCCTCAAGAAAATTAATCTTACTCAATTAACGCCTTAAATTTCATGTGTCTCCTAATAAAAATTTATAAATAACCTCAAATAATCGTTAAACACTCAATTTATCTTTGAAGCCTACCAAGAATATTTATATGGAAAAAATATAATTTATCACTTCAAAGAAGACATAAAGAAGGGAAAATCCCTAAAAATACATTTATAGATGAATTGAAACTAGTTAAAAACCTTGAAAAACACACATAAATAAATTCAAATGAACCCAAATAGAATTTATAAATTTAAATAAATCCAATAGAAACACCCAAGACTATACTGAAAATTAGGGAAAAGAAAAAAACATGGAAACACCTACCTAGAATGTTAATAAATGATGAAAATAATCAAAAAACAATAGGAGGGCTTGGAAGTACAATCTCACACTCTATAAACACAAGTTATATGATTTTATAATAGAAAGAACCACATACGGTTTGACCTAGGCTAAGCCATAGTTGGGGAGGATAGAAAAATTGAGGAGAAAAAGAAGAATAATGAAGAATAAGTTATAGGTAAGGAATCCCTTATTGATGAAGTATTAAATTTGAAATTGTGAGAAACTAATGAGATTTGATAGAGTAGAGAGGATTATAGAGAATATGAGGGATTATTATTAGTAGTTTCTTCATTATTAAATAAGGGGGGAGATATGTGAGGATGATTATTTTCATTTATTTTCATTAAGGTAATTTTGGGAATTTTGAAAAATTTAAAACCAGGCACCTCACATGATCAACGAATGGGTTATCCAAACTATGCACCCATCATGTTCCCTTTACTGGTAATATAAAGGCACCCACACAGTTTTCTCACATTACTTGTAAAACTATGTGCCAACAATGAAAAATGGATTTATCACATGAAAATCCCCTATCATGTGGTCTCTATACAATATTCACTAACCATGTTTTAGGAAAACATGTCATATAATTTCAAAAATTAAGAGGGATAATCCCTAAAACTTGATGGTAAAAATAAATACCAATAAAAAATAAATGAATTATGGAAATAAAAAATAGGGTGTTGCAACTCATCCCAACACATTATGTTTCAAATCATCCCTAGATTTCTCATCACTCAATACCTAGCCCATTTTCTCAAACAACTAGCACCAACCCACATCCTTTACCCCATAATAGACTCATATCTTGTGGGATCTTCCTAATCATGGCCTCAATAGGAGGTATCAAATTCCTATGTCAATACCTCTTTGTACCCCAATTCCATGTCCACGAAAAGTCCTTTGTTTTTATCTCACATAAAATAAAGGAGATATCTCATCCCATAACATGGAGGAATACCCTATCCATTTCAAACATCAATTCCTAGAGAACTAATAATGTTCATCATACACACTGAGACTCTCCCCCAACCATAATAGGGAGTTATTAATCACTCACAAGATATACAGTTGTATCAATCATCAAAACATGTCCAAAATACCCACATTCTTGGACACTAGATCTAGGAACCCAACTTGAGATACCCATATCATTTATATTACCACAAGACCTAACCAAGGAATCTATTCAATTTAGTCAACACCTTCTCCCCTTAGTGATCTAGTCATTAGGAGATCTGAATTTACCTAATTTTTAAAGATCACTTATTCCATGTAATTAAAGTATACCACCATATTATCTCTTCTACAAAAGGAAACCTTAGTTCCTAATCCTCATACCCTAACCCATAAAATATGTATTCTTGCACACTCATTCATAAACTAACATATGAAAATGTATCATAGGGTTCACCTACCTTGATATCAGAGTTAACCCATCACCAAGATCTGTTGAGTTTCATACAATATTGATCATTCTCTAAAGAACCTATCACATGAAACATGACACAAATAATTAATTATAACATTTAAAACTAATTATTCAAAACAAATTAAATAGGAATAATTCCCAAAAAAAATCTCCATGAATTTTCACCACATTGAAACTACACCCAATAATGTGTGTTTAACCTTCTAGGATATTCACTTTCCAAGACATGTGAAAACTCTATCATACTTGGATGATTTTAAAATTATATATTGAAATCATAACAAAAAAACTAAGTAAAAATAATAATTAAATCAAAATTCTCTGAAGGTAAACAAGAATAAATATAATATCGTAAGATCTCACATTACATCGCTTTCGATAATCTCTTAGATCCACCCTACATTATGTGGAATGAAGGGAAGTGGGGGTGAGAACTGATCAAATGGCCTCCTCTTATCATGGTTTTCCCCCAAAACTCATAAATACTAATGGAAAAAATCCACAACTTCATTAACTTAAGATAACACCAAAGCACTAGTTTCATGGTGATCAGGGGAGTCATGTCATGATGCAACACTTTACAAGATAAATTTTCAATGTAACCAAGGATTAGAGCATGATGCTCTTAAGGCAGAGGGCCCGACCCTCGTTAAAAAACTATCTTGGTGTAACCTCACCTTTTAAGGTTCATTACCCAACTTCATAAGGTTCATGGTCATAGTACAAATACCCCTTTACAGTGAGACCCCTTTTAAAAGGTTCATCTCCTTGGAAAAACCCACATAACCTACTACATCATGATTCCCTTAGTCACTGATGGAGTTCATGTCATGGGTATATTATCAAATAGAATTTTTAAAATGTATAATATAAAACATTGGTTTACTATGTTTTTCTCATAAGTAGTTAGTCCTAGAGACTCACTATTCTTTTACTTATGATTTTTTTAATTGTTTTTTATTGTTATTTATTTTAGAAGAAATAGAGAAATATTGATAATGAAATAAAAATATAAAAGAAAAATCATATGAAAAAAATTACAATGAAATAAAGGAGGTACCCTTGAATTAAACCTTTGTGATCCTTTATTATCTTAATGTTTTGATCCTCTAATCCTACTCTATGTTTATTTTCAACTAGTTGCGAACAGTCTCACTATATAAATTATGTGAATAGAAATCACACTTAAGAAATATTCTAGGTTATCTACCCACCACTCTCTTGAATGGATCAGAACCATGATTCCATCCTCCATTTAAACCATTTATCCCATCATACATCAATGATTCAAATAGTGGGAGAGAAAATAATTTTAGAAATTAAAAATGAAATGGGGAAAAAGAATCTCAAGGTGAAATCAACACCTCTTCCCCTCAATCACCCAAAATCCATATATTAGCATACAAAACACCATATAGGTTCATGATATATAGAATCATGAGTTTTCATCCAGTATGTGACCCTCAGGTTAACCTATCTTCAGATATGAGAGTATAATAATCACATTTACTTCATAGTGTTTTAAAAACACAATGAATTGAGGAGGAGAAGAAGAACACAATGTTCATGAATGAATAGATAGAATAAATTATATTTAAAATGTATAAATTAGAAAAGCTAATTCATGACTATTATGAATGCTAAGAACTTGAATACTTCACAATGTGAGAGGGGAAAAAATTATAAGCATCAGAGAACCTTTTTACTCCTAAAATTCTATGTTGTGAGTATAGAATTCTTTCTTCACTAGATCACCTCCACATTTATGACTAGAGGGTCAATATTTTTTCAAAAATATATTCTTGGATCTTCTAATTTTTTGAAATTATCCTCATGATCACTTCATGACCTTCCTTTTTTGTATGTGTTCCACATATAGTATCGGATAATGTCTTCCTAATTTGGAAAAACATAAGAGTGTGATTTTAATTTTTAGTATAGAACATCCATTTTTGTAAAATTTTAATTTTATATTTCATGTGGGTACCCATATTTGTGCACATGTAAAGACACAAAGTGACCTTTAAATGGGTGTAAATGACTCTTATGTGGTGGATTGGAGTGTACTTGTTACCCTTACTGAGTGGATTTAATTACCATGACATAGTAAATTTACCTATTGAGATGACCTTTAAAAAATTGAGGGACCATAGGGATGCCCTAATAAAACATCTAGAATATATAGAGTTACACTTATATATCACTCTCCCATGTAAGATTCCTTTACATATTAACTTTTTGAATTTTATATAGAATAGGTACGCTTATGTATCATGGTTATCTCTGAGGGTTACCATTATGAAATTATTATCCTACAAAGATGACCCTTACACAATATATAGAGTGTGCATATAACCCTTTCACATCCATCAATAGTTACCCTTATGAATATAGAACCATTTACTCTTATGATGGACCTGAGATAATATCTAACAGGTTTTAAATTAATAAAAGATCTCTAAAAATTCTTACACGATAGTCTAATAAATTCATATGTGGTATTATAAATTCATGCATAGTACCCTAGGGGAATTCATAAAATCTTTCTCTAGAATTCATTAGAAGGCATTATTTTTTCAATTTTTACCAACCTCAGACCAACAACCCATAAAAATGGTATAATTAGGTAAGGCTTTGTCCAAAAAAAGTATATTTTCAAGATTTTGTTTAAACACAACATCCAAAAATCAATGTTTATATTCCTATTTAATTCCAATATGAATAAAAAAAGTAAAAATGAAGATTTAATCCATTTAAACATTTAACAATAAATTTACAAAAGTATAAAAAATATGATGATTACCTAAGTTTTATACTAATTATGGGGTTAATTTCAATTGAAAAAAATATCAAAAAGTTGAAAAAAAAATTGCCACTCATTAGTTGTTGTGTGATGATTCCTAGCTACAGTTGGTCAAAATGTGACCATTGGGTTGCAGTGTGGCCTACTATAACTATATAATTTTTGTAAGGCCTCTGATACTTGATTCAACACTCTATTAAGTTCTTGAACCACCACTCGAGTCTTGTTCCTCATCAAAAACACATCTCCTAAAGAAGTTCCAAGACTTTAATTATTGATTTGATTCCCAATTCCTGAAAATAACCCTACACTTAGATAAGAATTTTAACTTCCTACAAAAATAGAAACCCATAAATTTAAAATTTGTTACAACCCCCCCCCCCACCAAAATACTTCTCATCCCTGAGAAGCAATAATAGTTTTCTATATGATGAACCTAACATATTATGATCATCAATTCACCACCAAACTATTATCTTCCATCCCTAAATTCCAAAATCACATTCATTTCACAACTCCAACCACCCAGGAGCACTATTCCTTAGAAATCAAACCACCCCCTCAATATCACACCAACACCAAGATGGTTCCCACATACACCCATCTCTCCTAAGACACTATGGTTTCTTTAACTAATTCATCATCAGGTTTATGGTGTTCCCCTCTATAAGAATCCGATCACAATGGCCAATTACACATCATGGTTCTCCCCATCATATGAATCAATATATGGTATAAAATTCTGATTTTTAGTGGTTAAATTACATTTTTAGTGAAATTTCTACCACATCACCTACAATTCCCTAAAAACACTATTCAAACCCCCTTTGTATGACCATTCTAGAAAACACTCAGTCGCACTCGCCAATGTGATATCACATAGCTGATAAAAATTCCTTAACTCCTTAGTGAATAAAAATACCATCAAATTCTCACAAAATGTATAAAATGAACTCTCACTATAGTTCCATGGAGTGAAATCCAACCAAACAAACCTTTAAACATGGTCTATCCCCAAGAACTAGCACAACATTGATCTGTATCACTCTATTGTCACACCAAAACCACCCTGATCCCAATTCCAACATCCAAAATCCTCATAAAAATCATCTAAACTTAAAATATTATTTTTAAAATGGAAATACATCACGTCGGATCCACCTTCACACTGGAATCTCGATGTTACCTCAATCATGTATCTAGCTGGTCTCACCACATCCATGAAAAATCCAACATGAGGGTTGTAAAACCATGATCAATTTGATTATCCTCACCTTAGTAGAATACTCAACATATATATATTAAAATAAAACACTTATTCCTCTTAGTCCATATATTTTCCATTATCAAATGTATTTACTAGTTACAACCTCTCTACTCACACTCAAGTTCCAATATGATAGTCGATCTCCACCCATTTCCAGCTCACCAGGAATTCCCTCCCTAATGTTCAAAAATATACTCCCAATAATAATTACAACATATTATGACTAGTTATATTCTCCCCACTATATAGATTACTTTACTTCACTCCTTTAGAACCAACCCAAATTGGTCCCAACATCACATGTGTGCCTCTCCTCCCATGCCATGATCACCCATCCTGACAACCCATGACATTTTTGTTAAGAACCACCCAAATTGAATATACTATCGTGCCCTAATATATCTCCAACATCACCTCTCTCTATAGAGAAAAGAACTTTATCCCCAAATTCGAGTTACCTTTCCCACAAGCATATCACCACACTACAACAAATGTTCTAGTCTATTCCCCCTTGAACCCCAACTACTCTCAAAGAACCCACACATGGCCCATTCCCTTGATCTAAAAATCAATGATTCATCATTCATAATCAGTGTGCACCTACCCTCTTATAGAGATACTTTTCCATGAAAGCCTCACTATCCTCACACTCCCCTTTTAAGGTATAATTATCCTCTAAGAACCCTCTCATGGGTTCTTACACACTATCCTATCTCATTCTAAACCTAACCCAATGGATAGAAACTTTCATACCACCTGATCTCACACACTGACTCATGCTACCATGAGTTGTATCCTATAAAACTTAAGTTTACTCTTATAACCCACTAACCATTCTTCTCTCACTAGCCAATATCATCTAACATCCTGAGGAATATCACTAATACCACAACCAACCACCTGACCACCCACCAAACGGGAGTCATTTGAAAACCAAGATTGTATACCCATGCTCCATCCATCCTCTATCTGACCATATAAGACCATTATATTCCCTTTTAATCTAATAGGGTCATTAATACTATTGATCTTACCCTCTTGAAATCCAATCTTGATACTATAAGTACATAGAATTATTTACATCCCAAATGCCAAAGTAATTTCACATACCTTTCCTTAACTACCTGGTATGGTTAAGTAAAATTTAACCAAGAATATAGATATTTTAAAACACTATACAAGTTATTATCGACACATTAAATCACCAAACTGACCTCATTGGATCACCTATTAGGTGTACTCCTCCAGCATCAAGACATATCTGTAGAATCAAATGCATGGACCAACCCCTCAAAGGTTTCATATATATCTCATAAGGTATTTTATTATCATTACTAAAGGAAAACCCTCACACATCTACATGACCTCCTATAAAAAAACCACACACTAGTTATAATTACACCAATAATTTATTTGGAAAAATTCATATAAGTTTTTTTACACTTTAAACAGCTAAACCTCTCATTAGTAAATCAATTAAACACAATCACACATATGTCATGTAAATCCTATATGTTAACTATGATGCATGTATATAGGCCTCTTATGAATGAGGAAAGATCTTAAACCATAAATGATAAAATCCATTAAATAAATCATACTTAAATAAACATCTCAATCATAATAGTGAAAACCAAAAATTGAAATCACATCACCTTGATACGAGGACTTCCCATCAGAAAGGTGTTTGTGGCGCACTAGTCCAAGATACATCATAAGATTTGAATAATTATTGGACCACCTATCTACCATATCACCCTAATAGTAAACTAAACAAAAATATTTTGATACCACTTTATAACATCCTTTTCTAGAGGCCACTCAACAGTGCCCTAGGCTGAGGAGATAAGTGACATCAAGCATACCGCTCTATAAACTAGTGGTTATCAACTAGTAGTGAGGGACTAATATATACTATGGGGAGAATATAACCTTGAATCTGAGTGAAATATACAGAAACAATAACCTAATATAAAATTTAAAAAATATATAGGAAAAATTAATAGAACAAGCCATATAAAATGAATTACAGCATAGAGACACACGAGAATACAACTAACTGAACTCCCACTAGAAAAATCACATAATAAATAAACCAAAACCAAATTTACAAAATATATATACCTTAATCCTTGGTCTTTAGAAAATTTGTCTCCAACACTATTGATTTTCTCTTATCTAATCCACTATACCTCCCATGCTCAACCAAAAAGACAACATTAGGTCAACATGTGCACAGGAGTGCCCATACAAGCTATAATAATATAGCTTAGTAGGATCCCACCAAGAACCCCTTAATATATGTTTATATTAATGAGGAAAATAAATTCCCATGGGGTGCGGGTGATTTGGTTCAAGGCGGTGGCTTCATGACCCTGAGGTTCCGGGTTCGAGTCCTCATAAGGCAACACGCATTATATTCCAGCGATCCTCTCGTGGGCCCCTCTACCCCATTGGGAACTGGCCTAAGCCCAAGGGTTGTCCACCTTGGGCCTTGCTGGGAACGTGTGGCATGTAGGTGGGAATTCCATCCCAATACCTCATTACCCAACAATACGTTTAGGTCACCACAAGATGGCGTTTCGAGATGCGGGTTCCTCCTCTCTAGACGATGGTTTCTAGGGTTGCAGTGCGGTTATGGATATTTGGAACTTTCTCTGATTTGACCTCCTCCTCCCTCCTAGCGGTGCTACATCGGCTATTCCCTCGGCATCATCTACTCATTCCCCATGGGTAGCCGATGAAATTCGCAGCATTTTGGTTGCGGTGGAACTGACGGTCTGCTTTCGATCGGATCCAGATTCGCTCATCGGATCTGAAGATGTGTTAACGATATCTACTGCTTTGAACGGAGAATCTCAGAGGAGCGATGTTGAAGTGGCTGAGAAGGGTCCGTCGCTGTGGGAAACTCAGGAAAATTTTGTTGAATCGCAGATTCATGTTGTTCGGACCAAGGTAGCAGTGGCTTGGAATCCTGCAGATGCTACGATGCTGAAATCTCATACTAATCCTGCGTTGTCTCGAGGTGACTATGTTGTTGGGTCTAAATATTTTGTTGATGTGATGAAATCAATTTCAGGGCCAAAGAGGGATGGAGCTAATTCATTGGCTCTGCTCAAGGACTCTTCTCATGGTAAAATTATTTGCAAGGATTCATTAGCTCACGTTGAAGCCAATCCTACAGCATTTGCTGAGAGAATTGCGATTAGGAAAAATTATTTGATTGAATTCATTTTTTTCCTAAGGTTGCACAACCTTGGAAGCTTGATGATTTGATTCGCAGAACCTCTCTTTTGTGGGGTTTCTCAAATTGGAAATGTGTCTCTATTTGTAGAGGGTTTTTCCACTTCTTATTTCCTTCTAATGATTTGAAGATTCGAGCATGGAGTATTGGGACCCTGTTCTTTAAGCCTAGATGGCTTCACTTACACGAATGGTCTTTGGATTTCAATGTCTTGTGTGCAAGGAATGCATTCTCTCAGATCTGGGTTCGTCTTCATGGACTCAATTGGGTCCTTTGGCTGATGGAAAAAGACCACTAGTGGATGTATCTCTGGAGAGGGCTCACTGTGTCCCCTCTAGAACTCGGGTTAACTTGGCTAAAGTAGTTACTTCAGTTGAGGGCATCCCTACATGGTCTCCGGGATTGATGATCCCTGAAACCCCTTAGGTTGACATCTCCAATCAGTAACAACATGTTGATTTTCATCAAGAATCCTGAAGCTCCTTCAGTCATATGAATTATCTGGGAAATGGGGGAACATCTCTGAGGATGAAAGAGGAGATATTGGTACCCCTTTTAGGGCATTGGGCAGTGCTCGGCATGCCTCTTACAAGGATACAATCTTAAGTGCCATGGAAAAGGTGACTAATATTGAGGGTTTCACCATTTTTCCCTCAAAGAGGAGACCATGAAAGGATTATTCTAATCTTCCTAGGACTGTGTCAACCAGGTCGATTTCTAAGGCGTCAAGGAAGGTAGATGCAGATATACTTAAAATTTTCAATCAAGAAAAGGCTCAATCTGAGTGGGATACTGCGGGTGACTCTGATTATGTAAATGATATGTCGTACTATGATCTGTAGAACTGTTTCTTGGTGGATGTGGGCAAGTATTCTTATTTTACCTCACCCGTTATTCTCTTGTTTCTTTTCTTTATTAATAAATGGTATCTTGTTGGGTAATGAGGAAAATAAATACATAAATAAATATTATTTTTAAGTCATTGTTTACTAACAAAGATACCTTGACAACCAATGAGACACACTTGCTTTTCATATCATCATGTGTTAACCAGGATAACAAAATACCTAACTATAAGTCCCCAGCCTTAAACCTTACTTAATCTTGAGTTATTACAAGATTACACATTGAGGATATTTTCAGGTTTAGAGTTTTAGAGAATTAGATCATAAAACTTGAATTACATTCCACATTTAAACAAAGTGGTTACATAAAATATAGTATTCATTTTTTCCATCGATGGAAACATATTTAAAAATAAATCATGGATTCTTTCTTGACACTTCCTTGACACTATCATCATAACATGTACCTTTCCCTTGACCTGTGAAAAACATTTCAAAAAAACTTGGGATGAGCATTAAAATCTCAGTAAGGGTTATAAAAATATGGAAAGGAAACATGAGTTCATATATACATAAGAATGAAATCATACCTTACTCATAAAACATAAGCACTTTAACATACCTCATAAAATCATGAATAAATCATAGAAATCATAAGACATAAAGGAAACTTGAGGCATTCATAACATTCTTACGTAGGGAGTAACCCTCTTAGTTACGTTTGGAATACCCACCACAGTATATTCCCTAAATCTCTTCGGAGAAACCTTAATGTTTCACTCCTTTCTGTTACCCAATGCATTGGAGAGCTATATCGGGCTCACCCGCCCTTAGTTTATCACAGAACCACCCGTTTTCATAACAATGACCAAGAACCATAACATAAATTTTTCACATAAAACATGCATAAAGGAAACATAACATTTCCACATTTCAATCACAATATAACATTTTAGGATATTGAAATAATGAATCCATTAAAAAAAACATTTTCAAACCCATTTAAAACATTTAATAAAGAGATTTTTGAATCAAAGTGTCCCATACCACCTTGAATCTTTTAACATTTTAAAACATTAATATCCATATAAATAAATCCATAAAACTATTTTTAAAACATGGATATTAATAAGAACAAATCATTAAAACATTTAAAGCGATATTTTGGTTGAAGGGTTTTTACTAAAATTAGAGACACTTGAATACAATAATTGAGGAATAACATTTAATCAGAACTTTATAATATCATGAGAATAAATGGATTCATGATATAATATTCCAAATGACATTATATACACCATATAAGAGTGAATTGGTGCATAACAACAATGAAGTCTCAATAGAAATGTAAAATGTGATGAAATCCCTTATAAAGAAGGTATCCTTAAATTAAGGATAAATCAATCTCAAAATTATGTGTGACAAAAATAAATACACCCAATATAAGTGGATATTAAGTTTAAAACAATAAAAGTTCATTCACACATATTCAAATGATGACATATTCAAAAACTACATGTTGAACCCAAAGAAATCGAAATTGGGTTAAAAAGTTCCCTTGGTAAAATTCGATAGCCTAACGGCATCACTTCAAAATTCAGAAAATGAGTTGATGAGAGATAAAAAGGGTATCTCATAACTTTTACATAAACTTTACTTAAATAAGGGTATATAAGAACATATCCCAACATAATATTATGTGAATTAAAAGACATAAAAAAAGATGTCTTTTAAAAAGAGGAGGGTGAAAGGTTCCCTTACCGACATGGGTATCTTTCAAAACATACACCCCGTGAAATAAGGACAATACAACATTGATGTAAATACTCATAAATGAAAGTATATTACACAATGAGTAAAATAATGGTCAGTACATACACCACTCAATGGAAATTGTGGCAAATGTAGCATAAATCTCACGAGAATAAAAGTGAGATGAAAAATCCCTTACGAAAACTCGGCAGCCTAACAGCGCCACTTAAAACTTCAAAAAATGGATTGATGAGATCAAATAGGGTCTCTAATCATATTAAAATAAAATTTAAAGAAATATGAATATAAAATAACAACCCCCATCATAACAAAGAGGATCTTAAAAGAAGTGACATAAAGGAGAGTACTTAAAAAGAAAGAGAGAGGTTAGATCTCTTACGAAAATTCGGCAGCCTAACGGCGCCACTCAAAACTTCCAAAATGGATTGATGAGTGAGAATAGGGTCTCTCATTACATGAACATAAAAATTAACATAATATTAATATAAAATAACATCCCAATCACAATAAATATGAGCTTAAAAGGAATGACATAAAAGAGTGTACTTAAAAAGAAAGAGAGGAGTCGGATCCCTTACCTCAAGTCCAACTTGTCTTGTTCGTTTCTTTATGTTCCTGAATAATAAACTTTGGTCAATTTATAATTGCTTAAGGACCTCCTATAAATATTATTATTCAGTTCATATCACATATTTTAATGTTATAATAATTTATTAATAATATGAGTTCATATCAGACGTTTTTGTCGATGTTTGGTACATGAGTCAAAAATTGAACTTGTTGGAAAATAATTTTCCATGTAGTTATAGGTACATCATATCCAGAATAGTATTGATGTTTTAAATATCATATATATCCAGTATATATTCATTTTATACTATTCCATAGCATTTGGAGATAATAATTAAAAGCAGCGTTCATGGAGACGGTAGGTCGTACGTACGCATGAATGCTACTTTAATTTTTTTGTCATATTAATGGAATTAAAACAAAATGAGATATATATATATATGTTAAAATTCCATAATTATATCCATAATTTAGATTCAATATATTACATATATATCCATTATATATGTGTACTTATAATAGTACATAACATTTTGAGATAAGAAATGAAATGTACCGTTCATGGAGACGGCAAACCGTACGTACGCATGAACGCTACTTCCATTTCTATTTCATATTTAATGGAATTAAAACATAATGATACATAATATTATTTTAATTCCAGTATGGTATCATATATAATATCATTAAATATATATCCTTTATACGTACCACATATGGTATTAACGAATCAAATCTCTTTGAGGGGGCGGTAGTCCGCACTTCTTTAAATGAAGATATCACGTTTACCCATAATGGAAACCATAAATTTATGCCATAAATGAAAAATAAAAAAGCTTAAGTAAAACATAAACATGTTATATATCATATATAAATATAGTGTCATCTTAATGGCCACCTTTGAAGGTGTTAAAAGAATGTTGAACAATCATCGTTTCGGGAGGCAGAATTCGCCATCCACGGAAACAGTATGTTCTTTAAACATTAGATGTAGGTGTGTGTAAGTTTAGCTCGAATACTTCTTATAAAAACATCCTAGTATATTTAAGACACTGGATTTGTTACAAAGGAAATGAATAAAAAGAGTTTAGGGGGTTGGAGAAGCAAAATAAAACAAAAGGACACAAGTGAAGACATTACCATAAAATCGGGTAACTCCCTTTGGTTTGAGCTCAGAGGCTTCCTTGGGAAGACTTATGCCCAAATTGAGGCTTCAAGGAGTTAGAGAGTGATGTTTAGAGACAAAATGGGCAGGGGTTTTCCAAGCCAAAGGCTTTGGATGTGTGGGTAAGGAGGTAGAGGTGGGGGCCTTTTATAAGAGGAGAGGAGGGGCACTCTTGGAAAGTAAAGAAATGTTACTTTATTTTAGAATGAGTTTCAGATTTTAATGGTCCCAAATTTATGTTTGTAGAGGATAAGTTGATAAGGGTTATAAATCCACCCATCCAATATGTTTTGGACATGTTTAGGTCTTAGATTTTACATTATCTTTCCATTTTATTTAAATCGTTAAATAATGAGGTCATCGTTGCATCATCATGATGTCATAAATAATTTAGTTTATTTAATGTCTAAAAATTATAAAAAAAATAATATGATGTAGGAAATCTTTTTATCTTTAAATTTATTATTTTTAGTCAAAAATATGACTTGTATAACCCCATGTAAAAAATTTATTAGTAAAACATCTCATGTTTGTGTCATTTTTACTTTAACATTAAATAAAAAGTTATTTATGCCATTTCCCAACCAAAGTGTCTCCATGGGGTCCCCATGTTGACCCATGGATTTTATTGGTCGGCCATGACACATCCAATGAGGTTAGTACATGTTTCTAGGTCATTTTATTTTATTAAAACATTATTCTTACCTTAAACTACACTAATTACCTCTAATCGCGATTAAAAACATAATAAGTTACTATTCACCAAAAAATTATTCTAATCCCATTGAACAACATTTTACATCTTAATTACAACCATGTATGTTGGATTTTTAAAATTCAAAATACAAAGATGGAAAATTTTCATTTAAACGGAAAATCAGTTTTTATAAGTACCACTTAGTGGTTTCACTATTCATCAAAAATTGAAGTTTTTCAAAAAATTACCAAAAATTCACCCTAAGCTATATTTGATATTCCAAATTCAAAAATGATGTATATTTTACAAAATTACAAACATATAATTTTTATTAATTAATTTAATAATTAATTACTGCTGTCAGAGAAAATAGCGTGTTTTTATGAAACAAAATGTATCAAAAGATTGACACTAGTTTAAGTCCGATTTCAAAGTGAAATTAATTCTAATGAACACTATTGGATTAAATGGTAAAAATATATTCTAATTTCACTTGAAAACCAATTAAAAATATAATATAATCATATAAATAAATTATATTAAAAAGAGGTTTTGAATTAAAATACAACATTTTTCACTATTCATTAAAAATTGAACTTTTTCGGAAAAATACCAAAAATTTACACAAAGTAAATTTTGATATCCCGATTCTAAAGAAGAATTTTATTTTGTCAAATATAACACATAAAATTTTCAAAAAGTGTATTTAAAATAGGTTCGCCATCAAAAGGCGGTTAATCGACCTTTTAAAGAATAATGGAATGTTTACGCTTAAAATTGGATTCATTCGCATTTTTAATCCTATAACATTTATTGTAAAAAGTAAAAATATTTGACAAACATATATAATCATTTTTTAGTTAGTTCTGTTCATTCCTGCCATTACAACGGCTAGGATTTAACTACCATTTAAAATAATATTATTTTATTATTAGAGTGCAACGCAAGATTCCCAAGAAACTCATTGTTGCGTATTGGGTACGCCATCGTGCATAGCGTCCCCTTTAAAGTAATATTAATATTTTATTCACAAATATGGATAAATATAAAAATTTAATATTCTTTATTTACCAGGGGTGTTACATCCTTCCCCCTTTTGGGAATTGTATCCTCACAATTTTAAAATTGAGCTTGGAATCATCCTTGAAAGTCCCACATCGGAACAAGAGTTGATAAAACAATCACTTTAAAATAAATAAAGATAAGTACAGAGGTCACCTGAGTTAACCCATACTAGGATTCCATGTAGAAAAACATGGACATGGAGGAGAAAACATAGGGTCATGTTCTGATAGAGAGTGATAGAAAACATGTTTAGGAGAAAGTTAACCATAAGAAAATCACAAACTTGTGATGGGTTAAACGGTATTCGATTCCCCAGTAGGAAAACTTAATAGAAAACATTTTTGTTTTAAGTTACTTTTTATTGAGGAATTTATTCATAAGGAAACATAATAACTTATCATGTTGACTTTCAACTTTTATTATATTCCTTACACAAACTCATATTTTCTCCAAAAGGCAAGTATTTAGGAAGACTTGTTCACATTAAGAGTACTATAATCAACTTCTAGAGGATCACCTAATCCACAAAAGAGAACTACATACTTCCAATATATTTAGACCTTAACCAAAACCAAAACCAAAAAGGTTAGTATGAGGTCAGATAGTCCAAGAAAGTATAATCCTTTATAAAAATAAAATCTATTCGTAATCTCCAAAATTTGTCCAAAAAACCCAAAGTTCAACGAAGACCATTCAATAAACAATTGTCCCTGAAATTCTTCAATGTAAACCACACTAAGATGGAAACCCAAATATTTGAAGGATTTAATCACATAGTCTTCCAAGGTACTAATTAAATTTTATCTCCAAATACCATCAGTTGCTCTTAAATTCTCATATTGAAAAGTAATTAACCTAATCACATATCCTCCATGATAGGTTAATCATTTCCATATATAACCCAAAATAAATTTTCTCTTGATTCCTAAAATCATCTAACTAAAAATAATTAGTCAAACTTACCAGGGACTTCACGTAGTCCAGTGGTAGGCGATAAATACCAGTCGCACTCTGGTTGTGGGTTCGATTCCTGCAGCTTTGTCCGACACGACGGGTTATCACACGGTCTGCGTTTTGTCCTTTTTCCAAACTATATAATTCTCAAATCATTCCCCAAAAAGAGATAAAATCATCAAAAATAACCATAACATAATTTAACCTCAATTTTATCTCATGCCTTTCACTTCCATCATAACATATAGTAACCCATAATTACCTCAAAAGTAAGGATCATATAAACCCTAATGGTTACCTTAATAATTATTACCTGAACTTCCACATCGATTGGTCATCTTGTACATGATGCATTACAGAACTTACCAAGGTTCAAATAGTTGATCATGACTCCTTGATAGTTGGTTTAGAACAACCACGAGTTTCCTTATTCAATCCCCCATTTCATCTAGTCTCTTAATCAGAGAACCACCACAGTTTCCTTCAAACCTATTGTCACATTGGTGCCTGCTAGATCCAGCCATTTACTAAAACCAAAATGGTCAGTGTGATTATATCAACATAACCACCATGTACTAATGAGGAAGATAAACACTAAGATATACTTACTCATTCACTTTATCTAAAAACTATGACTCTTTCTAAAATCCTAGCCAATATGGTAATGTCACTTATGCTTAAAAAATACCCTAACCTATAAAGTTATCTAAACCGACCTTTGATACCAACTATAAGGCCCCAACCTTAAACCTTACTTAATCTTGAGTTATTACAAGATTACACATTGGGGATCTTTTCAGGTTTAGAGTTTTAGAGAATTAGATCATAAAACTTGCATTACATTCCACATTTAAACAAAGTGGTTACACAAAAGATAGTATTCATTTTTTTCCATCAACGGAAACATATTTAAAAATAAAGCATGGATTTTTTCTTGACACTTCCTTAACACTATCATCATAACATGTACCTTTCCCTTGACCTGTGAAAAACATTTCAAAAAGACTTGGGATGAGCATAAAAATCTCAGTAAGGGTTATAAAAATATGGAAAGGAAACATGAGTTCATATATACATAAGAATGAAATCATACCTTACTCATAAAACATAATCACTTTAACATACCTCATAAAATCATGAATAAATCATAGAAATCATAAGACATAAAGGAAGATTGAGGCATTCATAACATTCTTACGTAGGGAGTAACCCTCTTGGTTACGTTTGGAATACCCAGCACATTATATTCCCTAAATCTCTTCAGAGAAACCTTAATGTTTCACTCCTTCACGTTACCCAATGCATTGGAGAGCTATATCGGGCTCACCCGCCCTTAGTTTATCACGGAACCACCCGTTTTCATAACAATGCCCAAGAACCATAAAATAAATGTATCACATAAAACATGCATAAAGGAAACATAACATTTCCACATTTCAATCACAATATAACATTTTAGGATATTGAAATAATGAATCCATTAAAAAACCATTTTCAAAACCATTTAAAACATTTAATAAAGAGATTTTTGAATCAAAGTGTCCCATACCACCTTGAAGATTTTAAAATTTTAAACCATTAATATCCATATAAATAAATCCTCAAAACCATTTTGAAAACATGGATATTAATAAGAACAAATCATTAAAACATTTAAAGCGATATTTTGGTTAAAGGGTTTTTACCAAAATTAGAGACACTTGAATACAATAATTGAGGAATAACATTTAATCAGAACTTTATAATATCATGAGAATAAATGTATTCATGATATAATATTCCAAATGACAGTATATACACCATATAATAGTGAATTGGTTCATAACAACAATGAAGTCTCAATAGAAATGTAAAATGTGATGAAATCCTTTATAAAGAAGGTATCCTTAAATTAAGGATAAATCAATCTCAAAATTATGTGTGACAAATATAAATACACCCAATATAATTTGATATTAAGTTTAAAACAATAAAAGGTCATTCACACATATTCAAAGGATGACATATTCAATAACTACATGTTGAACCCAAATAAATCGAAATTGGGTTAAAAAGTTCCCTTGGTAAAATTCGACAGCCTAACGGCATCACTTCAAAATTCAGAAAATGAGTTGATGAGAGATAAAAAGGGTATCTCATCACTTTGACATAAACTTTACTTCAATAAGGGTATATAAGAACATATCCCAACATAATAGTATGTGAATTAAAATACATAACAAAAGAAGTTTTTTAAAAAGAGGAGGGTGAAAGGTTCCCTTACCGACATGGGTATCTTTCAAAACATACACCCCGTGAAAGAAGGACAATAAAACATTGATGTAAATACTAATAAATGAAAGTATATTACACAATGAGTAAAATAATGGTCATTACATACACCACTAAAAGGAAATTGTGGGAAATGTAGCATAAATCTCATGAGAATAAAAGTGAGATGAAAAATCCCTTACGAAAACTCGGCAGCCTAACAGCGCCACTTAAAACTTCCAAAAATTAATTGATGAGATCAAATAGGATATCTCATCATATTAAAATAAAATTTAGAGATATAGGAATATAAAAGAACATCCCCCATCATAACAAAGGGGAGCTTAAAAGAAGTGACATAAAGGAGAGTACTTAAAAAGAAAGAGAGATTTTAGATCTCTTACGAAAATTCGGCAGCCTAACGGCGCCACTCAAAACTTCCAAAATGGATTTATGAGAGAGAATAGGGTCTATCATCATATGAAAATAAAAATTACCGTAGGAGTAATATAAAAGAACATCCCAATCACAAGAAATATGAGCTTAAAATGAATGACATAAAAGAGTGTACTTAAAAAGAAAGAGAGGAGTCGGATCCCTTACCTCAAGTCCAACTTGTCTTGTTCGTTTCTTTATATTCCTGAATAATAAACTTTGTTCAATTTATAATTTATTAAGTACCTCATATAAATATTATTATTCAGTTCATATCACATATTTTAATGTTATAATAATTGATTAATAATATGAGTTTATATTAGACTTTTTTGTCGATGTTTGGTACATGAGTCAAAAATTGAACTTGTTGGAAAATAATTTTCCATGTAGTTATAGGTACATCATATCCAGAATATTATTTATGTTTTAAATATAATATATATCCAGTATATATTCATTTTATACTATTCCATAGCATTTGGAGATAATAATTAAAAGCACCGTTCATGGAGACGGTAGGTCGTACGTACGCATGAACGCTACTTTCATTTTTTTGTCATATTAATGAAATTAAAAAAAATGAGAGATATATATATATGTTATAATTCCAGAATTATATCCATAACTTAGATGTAATATATTACATATATATCCATTATATATATGTACTTATAGTAGTACATAACATTTTGAGATAAGAAATGAAATGTACCGTTCATGGAGACGGTAAGCCGTACGTACGCATGAACGCTACTTCCATTTCTATTTCATATTTAATGGAATTAAGACATAATGATACGTAATATTATTTTAATTCCAGTATGGTATCATATATAATATCATTAAATATATATCCTTTATACATACCACATATGGTATTAACGAATCAAATCACTTTGAGGGGGTGGTAGTCCGCACTTCCTTAAATGAAGATATCGCATTTACCCATAATGGAAACCATAAAGGTATGCCATAAATGAAAAATACAGAAGATTAAGTAAAACATAAACATGTTATATATCATATATAAATATAGTGTCATCTTAGTGGCCACCTTTTAAGGTGTTAAAAGAATGTTGAACAATCATCGTTTCGGGAGGCAGAAATTCACCATCCACGAAAACAGTATGTTGTTTAACCATTAGATGTAGGTGTGTGTATGTTTAGCTCGAATACTTATTATAACAACATCCTAGTATATTGAAGATACTTTATTCGTTACAAAGGAAATGAATAAAAAGAGTTTAGGGGGTTGGAGAAGCAAAATAAAACAAAAGGACACAAGTGAAGATATTACCTTAAAATCGGGTAACTCCCTTTGGTTTGAGCTCAAAGGCTTCCTTGGGAAGACTTATGCCCATTGTGAGGCTTAAAGGAGTTATATAGGGATGTGGAGAGACAAAATTTGCAGGGTTTGGCCGAGCCAAAGGCTTTTTATGTGTGGGTAAGGAGGTAGAGGTGGGGGCCTTTTATAAGAGGAGAGGAGGGGCACTCTTGGAAAGTAAAGAAATGTTACTTTATTTTAGAATGATTTTCGGATTTTAATGGTCCCACATTGATGTTTTTTTAGTATAAGGTGATAAGGGTTCTAAATCCACCCATCCAATAAGTTTTGGACATGTTTAGGTCTTAGAGTTTACATTATTGTTCTATTTTATTTAAATCGTTAAATAATGAGGTCATCGTTGCATCATCATGATGTCATAAATAATTTAATTTATTTAATGTCTAAAAATTATAAAACAAATACTATGATTTAGGAAATCTTTTTATCTTTCCATTTATTATTTATAGTCAAAAATATGACTTGTATAACCCCATGTAAAAAATTGTTTAGTAAAACAACTCATGTTTGTGTCATTTTTACTTTAACATTAAATAAAAAGTTATTTATGTCATTTCACAACCAAAGTGGCTCCATGGGGTCCCCAAGTTGACCCATGGATTTTCTTGGTCGGCCATGACACATAAAACGAGGGTAGGACATGTTTCTAGGTCATTTCATTTTATTAAAACATTATTTTTACCTTAAACTACACTAATTACCTCTAATCGCGATTAAAAACTTAATAAGTTACTATTCACCAAAAAATTATTCTAATCCCAATTAACCACATTTTAATTCTTAATGACAACCATATATGTCGGATTTTTGAAATTCAAAATAAAAAGATGGAAAATTTTTATTTAAACGGAAAACCAGTTTTTATAAGTACCACTTAGTGGTTTCACTATTCATCAAAAATTGAAGTTTTTCAAAAAATTACCAAATATTCACCCTAATCTATATTTGATATTCCGAATTAAAAAATGATGTATATTTTACAAAATTCCAAACATATAAGTTGTATTAATTAATTTAATAATTAATTCCCGCTATCAGAGCAAATAGCGTGTTTTTATGAAACAAAATGTATCAAAAGATTGACACTAGTTTAAGTACGATTTCAAAGTGAAATTAATTCCAACGAACACTATTGGATTAAATGGTAAAAATATATTCTAATTTCACTTTAAAACCAATTCAAAAGATAATATAATCATATAAATAAATTATATTAAAAAGAGGTTTTGAATTAAAATACAACATTTTTCACTATTCATTAAAAATTGAACTTTTTCGGAAAAATACCAAAAATTTACACAAAGTAAATTTTGATGTCCCGATTCTAAAGAAGAATTTTATTTTGTCAAATATAACACATAAAATTGTAAAAAAGTGGATTTAAAATAGGTTCACCACCAAAAGGCGGTTAATCGACGTTTTAAAGAATATTGGAATGTTTACGCTTAAAATTGGAGTCATTCACATTTTTAATCCTATAACATTTATTTTAAAAAGTAAAAATATTTGACAAACATATATAATCATTTTTTAGTTAGTTCTGTTCATTCCCGACATTACAACGGCTAGGCAATAACTACCATTTAAGATAATATTATTTTATTATTAGAGTGCAACGCAAGATTCCCAAGAAACTCATTGTTGCGTATTGGGTACGCCATCGTGCATAGCGTCCCCTTTAAAGTAATATTAATATTTTATTCACAAATATGGATAAATATAAAAATGTCATATTCTTTATTTACTAGGGGTTTTACGCTAACAATACCTAATTTAGTTCCATACTGAGATATTTTCATCACATAATTACATTGTACTAGTAACCCATCCCATACCCAAATAATTAGGTTAGGTCATCCACCAATTTCTGATTAATACTCTAAATAATGAGTAAGGTCCTCTATATAAGTCATAGAACACCCCTTATCACTTAAGGGAGATCATATGTTATTCCTTAGACTCTACCTTATCACTCAAGGTAGGGTCCCTCATACAAATATCACTCACTACCTTATGACTCAATATAGGGTATACCATCTATATATTTCACCACATCAGGACCAAACCATTCTTCTCAATCAATATTTTCCATTATCCAGATCATTTCCTTCTCACTCGAGGAAATATCTATGTAAACACATTCACACTCAAGGTGAATCCAATTAATCTTAATCCATACTTTATAACATAACTAAGGTGAAAACTTCAAGAATAACTAGGATCTCATATCACTCATGGAAATACTTCTACTATTATTTCACTCATGGAAGGGATAGGAATTAGGATTAATATCACCCGCACTGAAATTAGTCTCTAATCATAAGTGCATGCATGGAGAAATGATGAGGAAACTCATCCTATCACATAACCCTTTAATTTATCCTCAAGTAACTAGTCACTCAAGACCTATACCTTCATCTATAACTACTGGAACCAAACCACATCAGTCATCCCAAAATGACCTCATATTTAGTAGGGTCATCCTGACCCTCACCTCAATAGGAGGGGTTTAATTCCCATCCAAATACCTCATGGAATCCCAATTCTGTGTCCTCAAAAACTTCCCATAACTCATCCCCATTTATCACATCACATATACTAATAAAGGCCTCTAAGACTATCACTATGAGGAATACCCTCTTTGTATCAGACATTAAGTCTTAGAAGACTTATCCCACTAATAACACACACAAAGACTCTCTTATTACCTCAAGAGGGATTTTATAATCACTAATGATACCTAACCAAGGCTACCCAAATCGTGTCTCATACCCTGAGACCTATGTAAGAATTATTATCGACACAATTGATACCTATGTTAATTGGAGACCTAGTCTTCAAGTGATACTTGAGATGAATACTTAGGTATATAATCAACATAGATAGGGGTTAATTGGTGTTGGGAACATTATAAACTTTTATAACTCTTACCCCTTTTACCTATTAGACCTGGTAAAATATTGATCCTTCTATTCTATTTTCCTTATCACATGAAAGTACATAGAAGTGGGTAAAATTTAGTACATTATATTTTTAAAAGTTTCACTACTCAATAATAGTAGTAAGTAATTTCTGCATATGGTAATGACCAGTACACAAATTATCCATTGTGATGAGATACCAAATAAATTGGGTTGGCTAGAAAATAATCCTTATCCTAGTGTGTGTTCCCACACTTTAAGAGGGGAGAGGGAAATAATCCACTCCCTGGATAAGTGATATCCTAATCCAACTTTTGGCTTATGGTGACTCAAGAATTTTACTCATAATATTACATGACTCTAAAATAGCAATATCCAATATTTAGAACACAAGTATCATAAATTTTTAGTGTCTTTGAAAGACTGGGTTATTAATACATAAAACAAGGAATCCTTATTTTATTTTCTATAGTGAGTTCATAAAATCCATTTGAGCTCCAAAATTTACATTTGATAACATGGAGAATACATAAAGAAGGGGGTGAGATAAAAATCCTAGTAAGGGAATAAAAATTATAAGGAAACATAACATGTGAACCAAAAGTATAACATGACATCATAAAAGATAAATATCTTGAGTAATTTCATGGAATCATATTATAAAGAACATGGTTTCATAAAATCATGGAATCAAAGGAAATCCGAAAAAAATACAACATGACATAAACATGAGTCAAGGATAACTAGCTAGACAATATCACATGGTGGAAAAAGTCCCATAATGGATTAGGTTTACTTAATAATCTTATACAAGATGTCTCGTGAGATTAAAGATTTAACCAATGCATTGGAGCACTATTTGGGCACAACCATAATAACATGTACATGATATATGTGTTCCAAAAAAAGGAAAAATCATAAGGAATAATATAAGAATTACCCATGAAAAGAAAATGGGTTGCATAATATTTCTTCATTTCACATTTAAAGGACAATTTCATGATTAAGGAATTTTAGAACTGATCATATGTAATATATTACCCTATCAAATGAAGGGAGGATAAACTAGGTATATATATGAGAGACATATATACATAATTTATAAGTAATCCATAACATCAAAGGTTATTTTTTTTAATGAGAATAATTTTAAAAAGATTAAAAACATTATTGAGGAAAATAACATTCTCATATTGAGTAAAATAAAAGGATGTCATATTAGATGGATAATGTTTTTGAAATAACACTTTGAATATATTTTGAGGAAAATAGCCTTTCCATTTTGAAAAAACAATTATTTAAAATATAAAACTTTCTCAAACATTAAATATTTTTTTTTTTTGAAAATAACCTTTTAAAACTAAAAAGGAATATTTACAACATTGAGTGGTTAAGATGGTAGAAGAGTTTTGTTCATGCTAAATCCATTAAAAAATAGAGATTTCTTTCACATTTTTTAATAAAAGTAAAAAAGAATCTTTTTTGGAAAACAAAAAGAATATTACTTTTTTATTTTTAAAAAAATTAAAATAAGGGTAAAAATTACTTAAAAAATAATAGTAACCCATTTTTTATATCATTTTTAGAAAACATGGAACTGAAAGAAAAAGGATTTTCATTTGAAGAAAGAAATAAAGTTAAATTTTTTTTAAAAACATTTTCTCAATAATTTTAAGTAACAAAAAGAGTAAAAATGTACTATTAATTAAACATTTCATGAATAACCTGAGTATAATAAAATTAAATGGGATTATTATACAATTATCAAATAATTTTCTTAAATTTAAATTAAATCATAAGAAATCCTGGTTAAAATGAGATTGATACAAACCCTTACCACTATGGTAACTTTTGAATCATAACTTCCCATGACTTAAGTAGATGAATTGAAACTTAAAATTTCATGATGTAGGAAGTAGTAATGATATATTATGTAAAGGGTTAGTATATACACCGTTCAAAATAAATTAGGTACATTAAAGAACAAGTGTCTTAGAGAAAGATGTTTGGGATGAAACCCTTACAAAGTTCATATCATTGAGGTGACAACTAATCAATGGTGTGATTATGTGTAAAATATATATATCCCCCCAAATAAAGGTGTAAATAAAACATAAATCAATAAAAATTAATTTCACAAATAATCTTGGTATAATATAATCAATGATGTAGATGTACAACTCAATCAAAGAAAAATTATTTAAGAAACCCCTTACCTTACACTTACCTTTAATTAAGAACTCCTTAACCTCGTGTATGGTTGTTTTAAACATGTTATTAACTTATATAAAAATTAATATTATTATTTATAATATCATATATGATTTTTTTATAATATATTATTACTTATTTCATAATAATCATGCATTTACACTACTGTTTCATGTGTTAATTGCCTTGTTTTATCATGCACATTTCATTGTGAATGTTTCGGATCTTAAAAATAGTATATAGTTAAATAATATAAATAATTATATTAATTTTATAAGTATAATTTTTTTATCAAATATATCTTTGTAATCATTATTGAATTTTGAAAATGGAGAATGAATCATATCACTTTATGAAGACGGTAGGTCGTCTGTACGCACGATCGACATTATTTCCTTAATGGGTGAAAGGGTAAGGAATCAGATTTTATATTAATTTTTTAGAATTAATATAATGTCATATATATCAAAAATATTCATTAAATTTATCCATTTTAAATTCTATGAAAAGTGTTAGTGAAAAATGAAGCACATCGCTTCGCAATGTGGTAGTCTTCCAAACACACGAACGACATTATCATTTCTTCAATGAATTGTAAGGTGATAATTATATGATATATTTATTTTAAATTATTATTAATATGTTATTAATTTAATATATAAACATAAAATTAATTCTTATTAACTTCTATGTAAAGCGTAAGTGAAAAACAAATCACATCACTTCGCAAGGCGATAGTCAGTCGTACCCATGAACGACGTTATCATATTCTATACAAAATGTAAAGTCAGAAGGTATATTTGATATTATAATTAAAAAATTATAATTATATCATAAATATCACATATAATAATTACATAAATCATTATATCCATATTTTTTAAGCGGTGATGGAAAACGAATTACGTTACTTCGTGAAGCGGTAGTTTGTCGTACACAAGATCAATGGTATTGTTTCCCATTTGAGGGAGGATATGGTTATAGGTCATTAAATTAATATAAAAACAAATAATTATCTATAATATACATTTTTTATTATTTAATAATGTTTTAATAATATTTTAAGGATGTGGAGGAAGAAATAAAATAAAATTCTTGGTTAAGGATGTTACCTCTTCATAAAATAACTTATTTTGGTTTGCACCAAAATCCTTATTAGGTTAGATTTATGATAAAAAAAATGTCTTATAGGATGATGGGATGGAATAATGTAATTTATTTAATTAGTTATTGTTTAAACCAATGGGTTTTAGAAATCTGTAAAGGATAGGAGAAGGGGGTGGACTTTCATAAGTGGGGTAGAGGACACACTTGGAATTTTTGAAAAAAGATAATCCACCCACATTTTTCTCATCCAAAAAGGCTCCAAAAAAGACGATTTTATAAATTTATAAGAAATAAATTATAATTATAACAATAAAATATGAATTAACTATGTTTTGGGTCATTTTTAAACCTTATATGTTTAGTTTTACCCCCTGTAAACCCATTTTTACCTTAGTCGTGGTAAATAATTTTAAATTCTTTTCTTATTAATTATGGTAAAAAATTAAGTTGATATTATTAGATAATATAAATTATTATTATTATAAATATCTAATCCATTTTTTCAAATTCTAATCACAGAATCGTCATAATTCAATTTAAAATTAAACCCATAGATGTGTCAAAAAACGATTTTTTTTAAGAAGTGTATTTTTAAGGAAAAGATGATCTCATATTATCTATATGAAATGTAATAATAATTAGATTAATTTAAATTAATATTTATAGATATTTAATATATACATTTCATTTAAATAATTTCTGATTAATGGTTATTTTAATTATTTAAAATGGATAAACATTATACACTTTAAAATAATTTTCAGAAAAAAGTTGTTTTAAAGCCTAAAAATAAACATATGATAAAATATAGTATAAATATGATTTAAATATAATTTATTAGATTTAATCTAACTAAATAATAATTATTTTTATTTTAAATATAATTAAAATAATAATTGTGCCTAAATAAATGATAATTTTATAAAAATATGTATTCTCACTATTCACTTAAAAGGTAATATTTTCAAAATCAAAAAAATAACCATAAGTTAATAATAATATATTGGTCTCAAAAATGGAATTTTTTTGTCAAATAAATTTTCTTAAAGTGATAAAATTAAATTTATATTATGTGCATGAAGGGCGACTAAACCTTTCAGAAAAATACAGTTTTTCAAAAAACATTTCTTTTTCTTTCAAATGGTTCTAATTTTATTTCTAATCAATATATAACTATTTAATTTATCCCATACATGTGTAAACCATAAAATTTTCATAATTTATTTAATTTTATTCATACTCTATAACTTAGCGACCAGGTTATAATGTTTATGTTTAAATAATAATATTTTGATAGAGTATCATGTTTCATTTAAACCTGGTGTTGAGGGCATTTCAAGCTATCAAAGAGATTGAATCTATTTAAAAATAAATATATCATAAATTATTAGGGTGTTAAATTATATTATAATCTTTATTTTTTTCATTCCATATACGTGTTTTTTTCTAACATGTATGTTAATACTTTAGTATTTCTGTTTTGATAAATTATAATTTCCTCCTATTTAATTAAATTCAAAATATTTAAAATTTTATATTTTCATAATGTTAATTGATAAATGATAAACTGATTAAATTTTTTTACAAAAAAACTATAATTACATGTGTTAATAATTGAAAATATTTTTTTACCTTATTTTATTTTATAAACACATGTGATAATGCAAAACTATAAGCTTACATATTTAAATTTATTTTTTTTATTAATTATTTGAAATGTCATTATTTTTTAAATGTATTTTTTATAAAAAAATTATCTATTTTAAATATATATATATATATATGATTATTTATATTCAAATCTAGATAAACACACACACACATATATATATATATATCAGATTAAATAAATAGTATATACATTCATATATTTTCACTGTTTCGTCTTCTTCTTTAGCGATAACACTCAGGTCATCCTCCATGCTAGCATCTACATCAATACCAGCTTATCCTCTCTTGGTTTTGAAGCATAGTATCACCTACTTGTCTTCATGGTGCCTCGTCACCTCACCTTCACATGGAAGCACCTTGTCTGGCAACAATTTTTCTATGCATGCACTTTGTATTGCAATGCCATCATCCTCTCCCTTATTCATAATAGGTAGCTTAAATTCATCCTCACCCAATTAATCTCACATAGTAGCACATACACACATTAATTCATTAGTGAACCTCCATTCATCTAGGTTTTCCTTGACAATGGTTCTTCTTCCTACCCGTATACCTACCATACATTTAGCTTGTATTTATTGTGCATTATGATTTACCATGGTTGAAGTCCCCATTAGTGGGTTTCCAACTGATTGTGACTTCATTGAGTACTTATTGTGGTAGTCACCAAGTTACTATGAATTCAGTATTGAACCAAATCTTAATAATATTGAACTTACTATGAGGTGGTAAGTAAACTTACTACAAATAAGTGAGTAAAATTACCATGCATACTACCTACTGCAAATCCAGTGTACCTATAGTGTGGTAATTTTTTTATTAGTGATATTGAGTATTAAATATTTTTTCTGACCACAAATATATTTTTTGTCTATACTAACAGAATGTGATGTTTTTATTTTTTTTAATACATTTCAACTAACCTCTCATCAAAAATGTTAACACAATTAGTATACTGATTGCACAACCATTGGGATCACACGATCAGTATACCAATCATGCATGCATAGTAAGCATATAAAATGCACATGATCACATGGTAAGCATACTGACCATGAGTCTTGTTCCTCGCACAGTTAGAACATAACTTTAGTTATTTTTAGATGAACTATAACTTTATTAAAACACTCTATTTTAGTGTGATTTGGTAAAAAAATACTTACATCATGTTTATTAAAATGAATTAACTATTTTTTTCTCCTGTAAATCAATTATATATTATAAAGACTATCTTAATAGTTTTTTAAATTAAAATTATCATTTATATGATTTTGAAATTAATAATTATCATTTTATTCTTTTTATGCTCTAATTTTATTATATTTTAATTATTCATTTACTGAAATATTATAAGAGAAATTTAAATTGTTTTCATTACATGAAATAATATTATTTATTTTAATAAATATATTATAAATTGTTTTAATTAGTTTGAGGTATAATTAAAAGAGATTCAATATTATTATTGATCATGAGTGAGGTATTCATAGGTAATAACGTGTTTTATTGTTTTAACTATTCTTAACCATTGTAAAGCAGTGTTAAGTTTAGAAAACTCCCACACCAAGAGGTAAAAGATGAATATTAGCGATTCATTGAAAAAATATTTCATGGTACATAGTGAAAACTTTTCTACTTTGTCTCTTGATGAATTTATGAATTTCTACAGCAATAATGATCTTATTGATACTTGAAAAAAATCTTCATGTGACTTATGTTTCCCTTTCTATGAAAAAAAAATATTCTTTTACTATACCATTCTCTTCTACTAAAGTGATCAAGATCATTAAACTTAACAAATTTCATTGTCTTATATTTACAAGTTTTTCATTGTATTTTTTTTATTCATGAAATATTTATTTATATGTTTGTAAAGTATTCTTGTTTGGATTATACTTTTCCCATAAAAATAATATCTTGTATTTTGGTTATTCCATCGCCCAAAAGGAAGTTTTTTGTTATGACTCCCAAAAAAATTCAGGTCACAGACTAAGATAAAGAATCTTATAAAAAATTTTGTTTGTGACTCATGAAAAAAAAATCAAGTCACATACTAGGTTAAAGACTCATATGAAAATTCTAGTTTTTGCCTCTGGGTATTTATAAAAGGTAGAGTCTATAACTGGTTATCACACCTCCAAATGTGAGTTTCTTATTAGGTATATATATTCTTTCAAAGTAGAGAAGGTTGATGAGTGGACTAGGATCTCAGTTATCTGATACACCATAAAATATCTATGTTATTTTATTTTATTTATATTGAACTACACATCTTGAGAACATCTCTTAAAGAAGTTTTTTATTTAATAAAACTCTAATTTATTTTTGTCTTTAAATTTTTAAGCAACTATACACAGCTCTTTATTCATTTTTTCTATAAATTATGATCCTAAAAATGGTATCATAATAGTTTTTTCCTTAAATGATAGTTAGAGTATATATTGATTTTATATAATTCCAGACAATTAATATTAAAGTTGGTCTTTAATTAGATATCGATTATATTGTTTATTTTTAACTATGTTCTAACTTGATCATCCTAGACCTAAGAGTATAAGGAATAAAAGTTTAGTTCTTTAAGATGGATGGTTTTAATGACAATGATGGATAGATTCCACAAAATCCTTCATTCTTCAATGGAAGTGACTATAGATACTCTAAATACAGAATGGAATCCCACCTGAAACAGTTAAGTTTGGATCACTAAAAAATCATAGAGAAGCCATATAAGTTACCCAAAGTTGATCTGGAGACACTTGTAGGTAATTACATGACTAAATATGTTTTCAATTATAAAGTTATAATTATTTGTGTGCTATTCTATAAGTAGAAGTGTTTATATCCATATTTCATCTTATAATACATCCCATGACATATGAGGAATTCATTAAGTGACTCACTATAGGATTTATAGGATAAAAAGAACAAATCTAGGAATGTTCCAAGAAGAATAATAGGACTTCAATATGGGAGATGAATATTTATTTAATTAGATGTTCAATTGGTTTAAAATTATCACAAATGGTGTGGGTGATCTTGGAGAAGTACTGGAAAACATAGAACAAGTTGAAATAGTTATGATAACTCTCCCAAATATATGGCATGTATATAAGGTGTCCCTCGATGAGAATAAGAATTTTAAAGGCTATACCATGGATTAACTAGTAGGATCTTTTCTATAGTATGAGTTAAAATTGAAAAAAATTACTGATAAGGGGTATACAAAGAGAAAAGGTACATCTTTTAAAACTAATGTAATTGAAATATCTAACACTTATGAGTTTTATTTCAAGAAAAGTTTCAAATAGATGGCTCACTTTAGTAAGAAAATTTTTAATTTCATGAAAAATAAAGGTGGTAAGAGACATTTCAGAAGAATGATCAAAAAGTATTATAATAAAGGTAATTATAATAATAGTAATGATGTTTCAAAATTCACCTGTTATGAGTGAAAGAAGGAATTTCATAATAGAAAAAATTTCCCCAAACTCAAACATCCAAAGAAAGGAAAATATAAAAGTATTAAATAAAATCAAGCTTTGTTTGGAGGTTGGGACTACTCAGATAGTTCTAACTCAAGTAGTGATTATGGAAGTGAACAGGATATAGGGAACCTTGCTCTATTAGTTATATAGTGTGAGGTTACTATTTCTATTTCCCCTTAATTAATTAATCCTACTAATTTATATCATAATTATATTTTTAAAAATGATGTTGAAATTAATTTTGATTCATGTTCTCATTATGATTTTGTTAGTTCTAAAGTCATAAAACTGCTTAAATAAAATGAGGAATTAAGGAATTATGGAGTCAGAATAATTGAAAAATACACTGATGTAAAAAATAAAAACAATAATTTGGTTAAATGAAATGAGAAACTTAAAAGTTAATGTTAAAATTTGAATACTTTTGTTTCCTAGAATGAATAATCTAAAAGGAATTGTGATTTTGATATGTTAAAACTTAAAAAAGAAAATTATAGACTTAAACAAATTCTAGAAGTGAATGATAAATATCAAAAAATAAGATTAAATCCTATTATTGAAGATTTAACTAAAGTTGAAAATGATTATAATAAACTTAACTGAGAAAATAAGAAATTAAGAAACACAACTTATTGATCTAATGATAAAGTTTATATAGATTTAGAGACTATTCAAAAAGAGAATATGAATTTGAAAAAATAAATTTTCATTCTTAAATATAATTTATCTAAATTTACTAAAGTTAAAGAATAATATGATAAAATTATTTCATTTATGAAACTAAACACTAATAATTAAGGTTATTTTATAATAGTTTTTCTCTAAAGATTAATAAGAATAAATTTATGAAAATTCCAAAATTAAATATTTTCAGTGTAACCTAGTTTAAATATAGAATGAATGGAAATTATGCCAATGAGTGTTCACTAAGATATAAATAGTCATTTTAGCATACAATTAATTTCATTATTAGAAATTTATTTTCTAAATATACCACTAATAATTATTTTAAATCAATTTAGGTTTCACAATTTTCTACTACTAATACAGTTGGACCCATGTTAGTATGGGTACCAAAATAGTCTATTTGATTATTTAATTTCAAGAAATATAACTTAGAAGTCCCAAAGGCTCGCGGTATTTAGATAGTGGATGCTATATACAAATGAAAGGAGATATTTCAAAATTTATAACCATCAATTCCTGTTATACTTTCCTTATAACATTTGGGGAAAACTCTAAGGTTCAGATTAAAGGAATTAGTGAATTTAGTTTTAAAAAAAAGTATTATTTGTATATTGTTTAAAAAACAATATAATAAGTATATCACAGCATTTTGATTATGGATTGAATGTTAATTTTTAAAATGATAAATGTATAGTTCTCAAAAATTAATCTATTTTATTTACTATGAATAGAAAAGATAATTTACACTATTTATTTCAAGGATATAACTAAACCAAATGTTAAGTTTTTAAATGTTGTAGAACCAGATGACAATATGTAGCATAAGAGTCTTGGGCATGAAAACTTCATACTGTTGTATGAACTATCAAAGCATGAAAAAGTTTTTCAATTTCCAAAATTACATTAAAATAATTACTTTATGTATGATTCTTGTTTAACGTATAAGCATCACAAATAAAGGTTTAAATCTATAAATGATTTTATTAGTGCTGGATGCTTAGAACTATTACATCTTGACTTATTTAGACCTATAAAACCAATTATTTTTAGTGGTATGAATTTTGTATCCATAATTATATAAGATTATAGTATATTTATCTAGATTTATTTCTTATGACATTAAGATGAAACTTTAACTAAATTTTGTTCCTTCTATAAACTTATTCAAAACATAAAAAATATGTCAGTCATATAGATCAGAAGTGATAAAGGTGGTGATTTTTTTAATTAATAATTTGATGAATGTTGTGAATAAGAATTATATAAAAATTATTTTTCATCCTCTAGGTAACCACAACAAAATGGTGTGGCAGAAATAAATAATATATCTATACAATAAATGGCTATATCAAAGCTTATGGAATTTAATGTGCCTGGATATTTTTGGGAAAAAGTTGTAAATACATATTATCATGTTTTAAATAGTGTCTCTTATAAATTATTTTTAATAAGACCCCTAATGAATTTTTTAAAGTCTTTAAACATAAAGATGGATATTTTAGGTTATTTGGTTGTAAAGTATTTATCTTAAATACATAATATAATTTATAAAAAATTATTCTAAAAGTGATGAGGGGATGTTTTAGGATATTAAAATTTTAGAAAAGAATATAAAATTTTCAATAAGAGAAATTTAGTTATTTAAGAGACTATATATATTAAGCCTAATGAAAATAATAATAACATGAAAAATTCTGATTTAAACAAATATGATGATGAATTTATGGAATTTAAATTTTGTGAAGACAATAACCAAGAAAATGAGAATGAATCAGTTGATGGGGGGATATCTCTTCTTAAACTAGTCCTAAAGAATGTAAAACTGTTAAATATCATCCAATTGAAAAAATAATTGGTAATTTAAAATCTCGTATACGAACGGTAAAACATGTTTTACATTACTTTAAAAATTCTACATTTATTGCTGACTTTGTTCCTATTAACATTGATAATTCTATAATTAATTAAAATTGGATTAATTCTATTCATTATGAATTAAATAAATTTGAATGAAATAAATTGTTGAATTTGGTTGAATTTTCAAAAGATAAATCTTTAATAGGAACTAAATGTATTTTTTGTAATAAATTAGATGAAGCTAGAAACATAGGTAAAAATAAAGAAATACTAGCTTCTAAATGTTTTTCCTTGAAAGTGGGAATTGAATTTGAATATTATTTTTATCCTATTATTAGGATGGAATTAATTTGAATTTTATTATACTATGCTTATTTTAAAAATATAAAATTATTTCAGATGGATATAAAAAGTGGTTTTGAAAATGGGATAATTTCTAAGGAAGATTATATTAATAAAATCCATGGATTTGAAAATAAAAAATTTCAAAACCATGTTTTTAAACTTAATAAAGTATTATATGGGCTTAAATAATCTTCGGGATCTTGGTATGAAATACTAACTAAATTTTTAATACAAAATGATTTTTTTAAATGGAAGGTAGAACCAACCTTGTTTACAAAGAGAGTGTCAAATGATATATTAATTATACATATTTATGTTGATGATATAATATTTGTATCAATAAGTTATTTACTGTGGAATGATTTGTATAAGTTAATGACAAGTGAATTTGACATGAGCTTAATGGGAGAATTGAAATTTTTTCTTGTTTTACAAATTAATCAAAGAAAAGATGGTATTTTATTAAATCAAGATAAGTATGATAAAGAAATTATTAAAAGTTTTGGGATTGATTCTAGTACCTCTATGAAAACACAATTTTGAACTAATTCCAAAATGGTTTAGGATGGATCTAGAAATATGGTTGATTTTAAACTATATAGAGTCATGATAGGTAGTTTATTATATCTCACTGCATCTCGACCAAACAGATTGTTCTTAGTATTCTTATGTGATAGATTTCAGTTTAACCCTGATGAAATTATACTTTTGTAAGTTAATAGAGTAATTTGATATATTCAAGAAACTGAAAGAATTGTTTTATTTTATTTAAATCATAATTGTTTGGATTTATTATCTTATTCTGATTCTGACTTTGGAGGTTGTAGAATTAACCAAAAAATCACAAAAGGTATGAGTCAATTTTTAGGTAAAAGTTTAATTTCATAAATTTATAAGAATAAAATATAAGTTTCACTATCTAGAGCTGAGTTTGAGTATATTTTTTTTCTAGTTGTTGTTCTCAATGTATTAAGATAACACAAACTTTATTTTATTTTAATATTAGTTTTGATAAAATTTATATTTTTTGTGATAACTCTAGTGTAAATTCAATTTATAGAAACCCCATACAACACTCTAGAAAAAAAATATATATGTTAGATTTCATTTTATGAGGGATCATGTAAATAAATTTGATAATTTTTAGAATTTTTTTAAATTAAAAAACAATTGGATGACATATTCACTAACCCTTTATATTTTTTCAAATTTGAGAAAATGAAGTTTGAACAATGAATATTTGAAGCTTAATATTTGGGATTATAATAATTAATAATTTTTTTAAACATGGATACTATTTTAAATATATGTTTACATGTATAATATTTTAAATATTAGTAATGGGTTGTTAATACTATAACTTTTTAAGAGGAAAAATATTATTTTATTTCTTTTTTTATTTTTGATAAATTTTAAAAGGGGAAGAATTTTTTTGAAAATTTATATAAATGTTCTATTTTGTAATTTTCAAAAAGGGGGAGTTTTCTAGTGTTTGAAAACGTATGTTAATACTTTGATATTTTTTCTGATAAATTATAATTTCCTCTCATTTAATTAAATTTAAAATTTTTAATATTTATATTTTCATAGTTTTAATTGATAAATGTTAAATTTTTTTAAAAAAAATCATCAATTATAGAATTACATGTGTTAGTAGTTGAAAATATTTTTGTTATCTTATTTTATTTTCTTAACACATGTGATTATGCAATATATTAAAATTACATATTTAAATTTCTTGTTTTTTTATTTTTTTTATTAATTTGTTGTAATGTTATATTTTCTAAATATATTTTATATAACATGTTTATCTATGTTAAATATATATATATATATGATTATTTATATTTAAAACCATATACATACATATATATATTGGATTAACAAATATTATATATACATATATTTTTATTGTGTCGTCTTCTTCTTCGATGACACCACATGGTTCATTATATATGCCAGCGTATACACTAGAAGTGGTTAATCCTATCTTGGTTTGGTTACACCAAATCCAATGCTCATCTTCATAGAACCTCATAACTTTGCCTTCTCATGTAAGTACCTCTTCCGATCTCACTGCTTCTATACATGCACTCTTTATTATGACGCCAACTCCTCTAAACTATTCATGACAGGTAGCTCAAATTCATCTACACCTAGTGCATCTCCCATGGTAGCTCACACACACATTTCTTCATAATATCACCCCCATTCATCTTGATTCACCTCTATTGTTTCTTTTCTTCCTCCCCATATACCTACCATGTGTTTATTTTGTAGTTACCATGCATTTCAATTTACCATGGATGAAGTCACCGTGAGTGGGTGACCAAGTGACCGTGATTTAATTGAGTACTTATTGTTCTGGTCCCCAAGTTATTATTAATGTAGTTTTTAATTTTTTGTGAATGATAATTAACTTACCATGCATACTACCTACTATAAATACAATCTACCTACAGTGTGGTAATTTGTTTTTAGTAGTGATCATTAATATTAAAGATTTTTTATGACCTCAAAAATATTTTTGGTTTATATTAACTGCATGTTATATTTTTATCTTTTAATATACTGACCAAAAGTACATTTCAACTAACCAGTCATCAAAAAAAATCATGATCAGTAGCCTAACTACATGACCATTTTTATTACATGGTTAGTATACCAACCTTGTATGCATGGTAAGCATACCAAAAACACATGATGACATTGTAATAATACTAACCATGAGTCGTACGCCTCGCATGATCATTATATCACTTCAGTTATTTTTAGATGAACTGCATTTTTCTTATGATGCTTTATATTAGTGACATTTTTGTAAAAAAAAAATACTTACTAAATGTTTATCAAAATTGTTTTAACTATTTTATTCTTTTGTGAATAAATTATATATTATAATGGTTGCGTAAATAGTTTTTAAAATTAAAATTGTTATTTAAATGATTATGAGATAAATAATTATCATCTAATTATTTTCATTCCCCTTTTTTATTATATTTAATTTATTCATTTAATATAATATTATGATGTCGATTTAAAATTTTTTAATTAATTGAAATAATCTAATTTATTTTAATGAATATATTAGAAATTTTTTTAATTAGTTTGTTGTAGAAATGAAAGAGAGACAATTTTATTTTTCATCACGTGTGAGGTATTCATATGTAATGACATGTTTTATTATTTGAAATATTCCTAACCATTGTAAGTTGGACTTAGGTTTAGTAAAATACCACACCAAGATATAAAATATGATCGTTAGTTATTTTTTCAAAAGGAGTGATCACGGAATACAGTGAAAATATTTCTACTTTGACTCTTGATGAATTTTTGATTTCCTACAACATGAACCATCTTCTCGAAATGTGTTGAGGTTCTTCCTGTGACTTCTTTTTTCCTTAATATGATTATGAAGTGACTTCTATCATACCATCATCTAGTAATAAAGTGATCAAGGTCATTGAACTTCAAATTTTTCATCATATGATCTTTACAGGTTTTTCTTTGTTCTTATTTTTCTTTTTGTAATCATTCTTTATCTATTTTTATATTATTCATCTCTATTCTATAATTTTCAAAATAAAATAAGATTTTTTATTTTGGTTATTTAACAACAAATAAGTAAGCTCTATGTTGTGACTCCTGAAAAAAAAATCAGTTCATTGACTTTGTTAAAGACTCCTATAAAATGTATAGGTTGTGCCACTATGTATTTGTAAAAGGTAGAGTCTATAATAAGTTTTCATACTTATAAAAGTGATTTTATTAGTGGTTAACAATCTTCTCATATTGTAGAGAGGGTTAATGAGTGGACTAGGATCATGGTGATCCAAACCAATATAAAATATATATGTTCAATTATCTTAATTTTTCTTCACTACACATCTTTTACACATCTCTTAAAGTAGTTTCTTTATTTAATAAAACTTTGATTGATTTTTTTCTATAAAATTTTAAATGACTATTCACCCCCCCCCTCTAGTCATTTTTACCATCACTTAAAATCAAAAAATATATTATCTAACATGATGTTACTCTTATAAAATGATGGGGTGATACATTATACCCCCTTAAATAAACTGTGTCATTGTAATTTAATCTTGATATTGATAATAAAGGTTTTAACAATTAAAAATACCTTAAAAGCCCACATAGTAATAATGGTTAATAAAACTTCTTCTTAATAAGACAGTGTAACACCCAAAGATTTTATGAGATAGATTATTTTTAATTTCATTGATGTCTTATGTTGTTATCTACACTAAGATTAACTTTCTCTATACGCAACACCGTATTAGCTTGCAGTATACGCAACAATATATTTGTCTTGTGTTGCACACAATTTCAAGTTATTTTGATATAATTGATTTCACACAACACTGAGTATAGATTTTTTTTTCAATGTATAAATGAACTAAGTTTTTAATATTTTGTACACAACACCAAAGGTAGCATTAACTACATGCAACTCTGACTTGGCCTGCGTTACATGAATGAGAAACCTTCCTCAATAGCTTGTACTGTACACAATACCGAGTTTCACTAAACAATGATATATCATTAAAATATGATTATTTAATGGGATATAAACTAGTCGTTATAAATATAATTAACCACATTTGGAATTTTATAACATTATCATTCATCTTACACGTTTTTAAAAACTTGGAATGAGAATAAAATCAATTTTTCAGATAAAATAAGTATTTTTCAAAAAATACAGTTTTGCTACCTTTTGATGGTGCACCCATTTTAAATATAGTTTTTGACATGTTTATAAGTTCAATTTGACCAAATAAATGTCTTATTTTGAATCAGGATATAAATATTTACTTTGGATAAATTTTTTATATTTTTCTAATAACTTCCATATTTTGATGAATAGTAAAAATGCAATAAATTTTAATTAAAAACAACTTTTTTCAACGAGATAATTTATAGTTTTAAATTATAATATTGAATGGTTTTAAATTATAAATAGAATATATTTTTAACATTTAATATAATTTATTTCATTAGCATTAATTTTACATTAAATTCATAGGTAAAAATATTTCAATCGTTTACAATGTTTTAGATTTTAAAACTCATTTTCTCAGCAACAGGATTAATTTTAAATTAATTTTTGAAACTTCAATGTTTTTATTTTTGAAAAATTTATTATAAATTAGCAATCATTAGGTCCAAATTATATTAATAGTATTCTTTGATTTTTTGGGCATTATAAATAGTATCTTTGGTAATTATTATTTTTACCATAGTTAAAGGGAAATCGGGTAATTAATGGTAAAAATAATATTATAAAATTACCATAACACCTTAAAAAATTATATTTAATTATTACAATTAGACCCATATCACCTAAGGGTAAGAATAGATTCATTTCATGGACATTTTTCCATGAAAATGATGTCATTATTATAAAAACAAAATAAAGTGACAATATGTCACTCTCTTATATCTTATAAGTGTAATAATTTTAATTTAATGATAAACTTCATAAAACTTAGAAATTAAATGGTAAATAAAAATATACTTAAATTATCTACATTATGTGAATTTATTTTTAATTTTTAGAGATTAACTAATTATCATTAATGATGACACAATAGTGATGTAAAAATTATTTTGTTAATAGAAATATCAAATAAATGGATTTAAGAATATTAAAAAAATATAATATGAACTAATTTAAGTTCTCCACGAATTTTATAGGTAACTATGACATGTTTTGAGTGTATTAAATATTTTTTTTTGAATTTATCTTTTGTGAGGATTTTATTTAAAGTCAAATAAATGAATAGTTTCAAAATTGACACTTGATATTTTGAAAAAATAACATTTTATTAAATTATTTAAAAATCATAAAAATATTTAAAATAATAAATTGATAATTATAAGGTCTAAAATGTTTTAAAGTATCCATTTATGGTCAATTAACACCACATAAGTAAATATTAATTACCATTAAATATTTAGAATGTTATTACCAAAATTAAAAATTAATATAATAACTAAGTGTAAATTAAAAATATAAGGTTTAAAATGACAAAATAAGTTGTCCAAAATTTATTTTTTTATGATATTACAATACTATGTCATATAATATTATAATTTGGGACACCTTTGAGGTTTTTTGGTAGGGTTTTATTTTATTATAAATTAATATTTTTTAGAGTTTCCTAAAGTGCCCCTTTCCTCTCTTATAAAAGGGAACCTCCTCCCTCTCCTCTTCACTCCATTTTTGAGACTTAAATATCAGAAAAACCCTACACATTTATATTATCAACTTAACTAGTTACATTTTAGAGGTTCTTTTGTTCTCAAAATACCAACTCTATTTCCCTAAGAGGAGATTTAAAGAAGGCACGTCAAGGAATGGGTAATCTCTTCTACTGATTCTTTCAAATTTATTTCTTATTCTAATTCATATTATTTAGTTGTTTCATTATAAAGTAATATCATAAGTATCAATAATATACTGATATGTTATTATAAATATGAAACAAACCTATTTTCCTTCTATCCATCCTATGAAAAACGAAATCATTGTGTGTGTGTACGTAAGTCTTACCATCTCCACGTCGTGGTGTAATCTATTTTTCACCACCACCATACTTGGATGGGTATAATAGTGGAAATAATAACAATATATGATTATTATAACATGATACTAATTTTTAGATATTATACACCACCCACTTTAATACCATTCAACAATTATGGGAATGATATCATTGCTCGTGCGTACGTACGGCTTACCATTGCCACGACGCGATGAGATTCATTCTCCATGTTAACCATTCAAGAATTATTATAAAGTATATATATAATAAATAATCATGAAATATATTACATAATAATACTACTATATTTATGTATATATATATTTCATTTACATACTTCCATCCAATTCAATAAGGAAACGAAAACAACGTTCATGCATACGTACGGCCTATCGTTTCAATAAACAGTGTATTCAATTTCATTTATCTATCTATTATATATATATTTATATACTAAATATATAATATAAATATAAATCATGTTTTACATTATGAAGTAATTAAATCCTGATCTAATTAATCATATTAAAAATAAAAAGTCTAAACACGTACAATTATTACCCAAAACATTGCATTAACATGGAATTAACAAATGAACGGGTAATATAAGGTCGTAAGTGAATCATATATGATATCATAAATATTATTATGGTTTTGTGACAAGTTAATTATATGTTTAAACCCACTATACAAGAGTTTTATACATATATGAAAGAAATCGGACCTAAGGTAAGGGATAATTTTGTAATCACATTTTTATCTGAGATTGTTTATACATAAGTATTTTCTGGGGATATATTCATCATCCATGTTCATGTTTTATAAAAATGTTTTCATAAATTGGTTACTATTATTGTATGTATTTTTAAAGTCATTTTTACCCATTTTTTGACTTTTACTACATGGTATGGAAGGAATCTTTTTTTTTATCATATAAGGTACTTGTTGAATTTTATCGTAAAAGTATGAAGAGAATATTTTTTTAACTCATACAACATGAACTGATTTTCACGTCTTCTTAATTCCTTATTTAAATGAAGCTTTCTATACACTGTTTAAATCTTATTTTTAACTAAATTATTTTCTTTTAAAATTTCATGACATTTTGAGAAAAGAAAATGTTTTTAAAGAAGAAAGGATATTTTCTTTAAGAACTAAGTTCAAGTGGTTTATCAAAATTATTTTCCATATAAGATGACATAGTTTTATGTTTCTATCCCTATTATTACTTTGATTTTATTATGTTTATGATGGAATTATTTTTATAAATTCCATTTATATCATATGGGTTATGTTATGATGGCGGGATGTTTAAGAATCCCATTTAATTTCATGGGTTATGCTATACTGAATGATTTATGTTTTTTTTTGATATGTAAGAATGATTTCATTATGATATGGGAGGGACCTATATCTCCCTCTAATTCATTGGGTAACAATTAATATCTTATGAGATAAACATGGATGGAATGGAAAGTAAATATGGTTCAATAATATAGGGCTATGTAAGAACCTGAGTTTTTAGAAACTGGTCAAATCCTGACCCTGTTTAAACTTTTTGACTGGTTTTTGAGAAGTCTGGAAAATCTAGAATGTTTCTCAAAATTTCTAGACTACACGCCGTGTACTTTAAGTACATGCCATGTATGAGTTAACTGAGTAACCGGCTGTGTGCTCACCGAGCACATGCCGTGTGAAGACCATGTAGAAGTTTCTTACTACACGGCATGTATTTATAGACACATCATGTATCCCTTACCCGTGTGAGGTCAAGTACATGCCGTGTGGTGTCCAGGTGTAAATTTCCAGCTACACGCCATGCAGTCTTCCTTGAAACGTTGTGTACCTTTTTTCCGTGTAGCGGCCGGGTCCCTAGCCGTGTGTTGACCGTGTACATGGTCCAGGCCGTGTGCTGGACTCCACTTAAGTCGGAGTACCAAAACACATATACATGGTCTGTACTTTGGAAATACACACCGTGTATTTTTATTTTTATTCGAATGATCGAGGAGTCGTTGCGCCTCATTCCCAGATTTCCCTTCTTTTTCCCCTTTAGACGAACAGTTCGTCCGAGAACATCCAAAAAACTCACACCCTCCCAGAATCTCCGTACGACCTTCTTTCTTTGATCCGTCAGTGGCAGCAGGATCGCATCGGAAAGGTTAACCCCACGCACCCTTCTTCATCCTTGATCTTTCACCTATTCCTCCACAAATTCCATCTGAACGGAATTTCCAAATTTGACGGAAATGCTGATCTACCACGATTCAATCTGATTTAGAGGCCAAAATCAAAGGAGTTCCATCGTACGAGTACGAGGTAGGTGGTGCATACCTTCCTTCGTGTTTTCATAGACAATTTGGGGTTGTGACCTTCGGGCACAACATGGGTATTGAGAAGAACCCTAGTTTATTTACTTTTAATATTTTACCTACATTGTAGGATGCCTCTGGGTATTCCCTGACCCTTGTTTTGTTTGAGAGAGGTTGGGTTAGGGGTTGTGGCTCGTTTGGGGCAATTCGGTCGGGGGTGCCGAATTGCGTATGAACTGGACCGTTATGTTAACTGCTGAGTTTATACTGCTTTTGATGTTTTTTGATTAAACTACTAAGTTCTATTTTTTAAGGCATATTATTAATTTTTTCAAGGTGTTTAAGACCTTAGGTGCTAGTTTGGGATAGCAAAAGTTAGTGCAATTTGACTGTTTAGTGATTGCTTATTTAATGTAATCTTTTCAAGTATGAATATGAAATGTGTGATATTTCTTGTGTTTAAATGATTTTTGTGTTGGGTGTGGCCCGAATATATTGTTGTGTGATGGGGATCACAGGTTATGGCTTTTGCTCGGTTTTCTTTGGGTGGTTGCTACCACGGGATTGGGCGTTATAGACGTCGGTTATGGAAGTTTGACTGTCGGGTTGGGCTTTGGCCCGGGTTACTTGGATGGAGAGGCCATCAAACTTGAGAGACAGGTTTGCAGGGGCACGAGGTGTCATAAGAGTTGTGGCTCGGGAACTTATTGAGGTGATTACCGCTCACCGGGTACTTTTGTGTAGTGTGCACACAGATAGACTCTGAGATGAGGTGGTACGGTCACTCTCTAGGTAGAGGCCACTGATAGTTTCGGTTAGGTATTTTGATTGGGGTTTCATTCCATAAGAATCCACATGTAAGGTGAGGATCCTTCAGGAGATGGCTTTGTGGTGGTCAGGTTGGGGGAAAAGGCTCGCTGTGATTTGAGGGCAGACATCACTGTCCCTATGGTTATGATTTGGGGACAGGTATCGTTGTTCCTCCGGATGTTATTCCATGACCAGGTTGAGCTTTTGAACTAGGTTATGATGGTTGGATATGCCTTCAGGACGTCGGTACTTGAGACACATGGTGTCAGGTGACACATGGTGTCGGGCTTCAGACCATAGATTCCGGCGTTGGCCGAAGCAGGTGATACTTCTTTGTGGCTGCTGAGCACCAGTGAAGTCTTTGTTTACTTTTGGGCATTACACTGTTTACTATTTTATTATATAAGAATTTATTCCTAAACACTTATATTAGGTACGCACCTCTGGGTGGTATCTTACTGAGAATTGTCTCACACCCTACACGGGCCCTTCGGGACGCGTGTAGACTTTATGAAATTGTGTGCATGTAAAGGGTCAGCCTTAGGAGCTGGACTTTAGTGTTGTTGACATGGAGACTATCATAGACATTGAGGTCGTGCCATACTAGAGTTACTTGTTTAGTATTCTTTTTCTTGCATCAACATGTTTACTTCATATTGTAACTATTGTTGGTTAGCCATTGGTGTCGTTGTATGTATATTGATTAGTATAACTTGCTTGGATGCATGCTTGGTTGTTTTAGCAGTTATTACAGTTGATTGCTGGCATGTTGTACTATTTACTTTCCACTGCTGTTGTTTCTATATTGCTTCCGCTGTTTATTGATATTGGATGTGCTTCCGCTCTATGGGTCTGGTTCGAGTCTGCGGATTCATTTATTTCCACAGCATATTTTAGTTTAACACTTGGACCAGTACATTAAATTCCTCCGAGAGGGTATAGCCTCCCCACTATACCTATTCAGACCCTTTCTGCTAGTTGGTAGCATTTGGAGTTCAGGGGAGGTGCGCCTAAGGTAGTAACACCTGACCCGTTCGGCACTATTCAGGTGGCTGGCCGGGTCTGGGTCATTAAAAGTGGTATTAAAGGGATTCTTGAAAAGGATTTAGTAGCATTGATTTGCTGGATACTAATGAGTTTGAGACTTCTCTTTTTATTTCTTCAGGTTTTACTATTTGGGATATGGTAGAATGGAGATAGGTTGTTGTTGGAACTTGATTTTTGAACTTGTGCTTGGGTGCCTGCAGCCCCATGTACGAGGGATGGATTGAGTTGTCGGGGGTGGGAATTTCTGTTTGCTTTTTACTCAGATTACAGTTGATATGATTTCCACCTCGGTGACTCACTTATTATGCGATGTTATTGATTATGATATGTAAACCTTGTCCGGTATGGAAAGGTTTTCTTACTTGGATTTTGGTAGGCACGTTTTAGGGTATTTCAATTTCATAATTGCACGTATGCTTTGTGAAGTGATAATACCATGTGAATAAAATCAATTTCCATGTTATGTATTCTCTGAAATGTGAATAGGTGAAACTCTTGATAAAATTGATTATTTATTGTAATGTGTATTCCATGCTTTGTATTTTTTAGAATTGCATGTGCATGATTTTTGGGTCTGGCTCTTATAAGAGTAGGCAGGTACTCTGTTTGAGGCAGTGAAACTGTCAGGATTGGGCGACTTAGTCATCGGGATTGAGGCAACGTTGGTTGTCAGGATGGGCATGGCCCATGGTAATATTGGTGATTGGCTCTGTTGAGGGTGGGTAAGGAGGCCGTGAGGTCGGGATACTGAGGGCATGGGTTGCGGTGAGGGGGAGTAAGGGTAGTTGTTATGCACTGCCTTTTACTACTTTCCTTATCTACACTGAATATATTGTTATATATATATGTGGGTTGTCTGACCAATTATGGTATTCATCGAGTTACTCATTCATGGAACAATGGAGTGTCTGGTAAGAGAGGATACGATACTGCAAGATCAAGTTCAGAATCTAGTGAAGGCAGAGCAGGAGCCACAGGTATAGGCTTAGGGACAGGATCAGGTTCAGGATCCAGTGCAGGCAAGGCAGTAGCCGGGTTTGGCAGGGTTCAGAACATGGCTTGATGATCAGCTCCAAGCTAGCCCGGTACACGTCTTACAGGGGATTTATAGAGGCGCGCATGGTAAAGAGCCTTCTATGGCATATCTGACGTGGGAGTTCCAGCCGCAGAACCTGCCGCTTTTTCAGGGTGAGGGTGGTCCATAGGCGACAGAGAACTGGATAGAGAGCATGCAGATGATCTTCGAGCAGCTGGAGATTCCTCCAATACAGAGGGTCAAGTTGGCGACGTACATGCTGAGAGGATCGGCGAAGCGTTGGTGGGACATATAGGTACAGGCTCGTAGTCAAGAGGGACTCTCTTGGAAGGACTTTGAGGATAGGTTCTTCGAGCAGTTTTACTTGGAGACGCTGATGGCAGAGAGAGAACGGGAGTTCCTGAGTCTTCAGTAGGGATATATGTCTGTTATGGACTATGCAGCTACCTTCACAGAGTTGTCCCATTTTTCACCTGGTATGGTAAGCAATGATGCATCTAGGGTGAGGCTCTTTGAGGATGGCTTACGGCATGCTATTAGGGTTTAGGTAAACATCTTCAGGCTGGGTTCCTTCTCCGAGGTGGTGAACCAGGCTCTAATAGCTGAGGGAAACGAGATAGATAAATCTCGTTTCGGTAGGGTGACAGCTTCAGGTGACAGTCCGGACATCAAGAAGCGAGGCAGAGACGAGTTCCAGCAGGGAGGGCAGGCCAAGGACTCAGATAGACCACCATGTGGCAGTTCAGCGGTGGTTTTCTTTCATTGTGGACAGCCGAGACATGTTCGGGCTCAGTGAGATAGGCCCCCTAAGGAGTGTTGGGCATGTGGATAGGTCAGACATCTGAAGAGGTTTTGTAGGCATCCTTCTCAGACAGCCGGCAGGCAGGGACTAGGACAAACTATGGCGTCAGAAGTTGGTTCAGTTTCGGTACCAGGAGAGGGTATTCGAGGTTTAGCTACATGCGGGGGACGTGACAGGGATAGAGGGACCCAACTGAGGGGTCAGTGGCCAGTGACTAGAGTAGCATCGCAGGGAGGTCAGGCAGCTGTGCCTCAGGCCTGGTGCACGCTATGGAGCTGCCAGGATCGAGCAGGCTGGAGAGCCAACGACAGTGGCAGGTACACCGTGGGTGTGTCCGTGATTTTCCTTACTTTCTTTTGGAATGGCCTCTTGAGTCATGTCTGGTTGAGTGCACAGGCTGCACAGGATACTTATGGACTAACTAGATGCTAGTTAGTGGGATTGGCATCATATCGGATGCGTTATATATTTTATTTATATATTTGAGATGTGTGGCATCAGGAGCATCAAGGATGCGGGTTACTTGAGGTGCATGACACCAGGTTTGATTTGAGCATCTATTAGATGTAGGAACTCAGGGAGGCGGACACCGATGCGGTGAGGGTTACGTTGGGTGTCGGAAGAGACACGTGAGCACCAAGGAGGTGCAGGGGTGATGATGCGTCACGGGAGGACCATGGGTCCGGGAAATAGGTTGTTGGGCCTTACTTGTTTATTTTTTTTGTTTGAGCTTTGTTCAGGTTGAGATCGAGTAGGCAATTCCTAAGGTGGGGAGCCCTCTTAGGAATTTATCCAGAACCATGAGACTGGGGTAGTACGGGTTTTTTAACTGGGATGGGCGTGTTCATTTCCATCTCTTGGATTTTTTTGGTAGCTCGGGGATGAGCTATGTTAAGGTGGGGAGTTTGTAAGAACCTGAGTTTTTAGAAACGGGTCAAATCCCGACCCTGTTTAAACTTTTTGACTGGTTTTTGAGAAGTCTGGAAAATCTGGGCAGTTTCTGGAAATTTCCAAACTACATGCCATGTACTTTAAGTACACGCCGTGTATGTGTTAACCGAGTGACCGATCGTGTGCACGCCAAGAACATGCCATGTGAAGACCGTGTAGAAGTTTCTTACTATACGACATGTATTTATAGACACGTCATGTATCCCTTACCAGTGTGAGGTCAAGTACATGTCGTGTGGTTTTTAGGTGTAAATTTCCATCTACACGGAGTGTAGTCTTCCTGATACACCGTGTACCTTTGTTCCATGTACCGGCCAGGTCCCTGGCCGTGTGTTGACCATGTACACAGTCCAGGCCGTGTGCTGGACTCCGCTTAAGTTAGAGTACGGAAACACATATACACGGCGTGTACTTTGAAAATACACACCGTGTATTTTTATTTTTATTCGAGCGATCGAGGCGTCGTCGCGCCTCATTCCCATATTTCCCTTATTCTTCCCCTTTGGATGAACAATTCATCCGAGAACTTCTGAAAAACGCAAACCCTCGCAGAATCTCCGTATGACCTCCATTCTTCAATCTATCAGTAGCAGCGGGACCGCATGAGAAATGCTAACCCTGCACACCCTTCTTCGTCCTTGATCCCTCACCTATTCCTCCGAAGATTCCATCCAAAAAGAATTTTTGGATTTGACGGAAACGATGATCTACCGCAATTCAATCTGATTCAGATTCTGAAATCAAAGGAGTGTCATCGTACAAGTACGAGGTAGGTGGTGCATACCTTCTTTTGTATTTTCCTAGAAAATTTGGGGTTGCAACCTTCGAGCGCAACGTGGGTATTGAGTGGAACCCTAGTTTGTTTAATTTTAATAGTTTACCTGCATTTTGGGATACCTCTGGCTATTCCCTGGCCCTTTTGTGTTTGAGTGAGGCCGGGTTAGGGGTTGTTGCTCGTTTGGGGCAATTTGGTCGGGGTGCCGAATTGAGTATTAACTGAACCATTTCGTTAACTGCTGATTTTAGACTACTTTTGATGTTTTTGGATTAAACTGATAAGTTCAATTTGTTAATGCATATTATTAATTTGTTCAAGGTGTTTAAGACCTTAGGTGCTGGTTTGGGATAGCACAAGTTAGTGCAATTTGACTGTTTAGTGATTGCCTATTTAATGTAATGTTTTCAAGTATGAATATGCAATGTGTGATATTTCTTATGTTGAACTTCTTGTTGTTTTGTGCGTGGCCTGGATATATTTTTGTGTGATGGGGGTCACAGGTTGGGGCTTTTTCTCGGTTTGTTTTGGGTGGTTGATACCACGGGATTGGGCGTCATGGTCGTCGGTTCAGGCAGTTGGACTGTCGGGTTGGGCTTTGGCCCGGGTTACTTGGATAGAGAGGCCATCAGACTTGAGCGACAGGTTCGCAGGGGCACGAGGTGTCAGAAGAGTTGTGGCTCGGGAAATTATTTAGGTGATTACCGCTCACCGGGTACTTTCTAGTAGTGTGCACACAGATAGACTCCGAGATGAGGTGGTACGGCCACTCGCTGGGTAGAGGCCCCCAATAGTTGTGGTTAGGTATTTTGGTTGGGGGTGCTTTCCATAGGAATCCATGTGGAAGGTGAGGATCCATCGGGAGATGTCTTTGAGGCGTTCAGGTTGGGGGCAGAGGCTCTCCGTGATTTTAGGGTAGACATCACTTTCCCTCCGGTTATGATTTGGGGACAGGTATCGTTGTTCCTCCGGATGTTGTGCCATGGGCAGGTTGAGCTTTCGAGTTGGGTTATGATGGTTGGGGGTGCCTTCGGGACATCGGTACTTTAGACACATGGTGTCAGGTGGCACATGCTGTCGGGCTACAGACCAGAGATTTCGGCGTTGGTCTAAGTAGGTGATACTTCCTGGTGGCTGCTGAGCACCAGTGAAGTCTTTATTTACTTTTTGGCATTGCATTGCTTACTGTTTTCTTATATAATAATTTCTGCCTAAACACTTATATTAGGTATGCACCTCTGGGTGGTATCCTACTGAGACTTGTCTCACACCCTACACGGGCCCTTCGGGATGCATGTAGACTTTATGAAATTGCATGAAGGTAAAGGGTCAGCCTTAGAAGCTGGACTTTAGTGTTGTTGACATGGAGACTGGCATGGACCTTGAGGTCGTTCCATACTGGAGTTACTTATTTAGTATTCTTTTTCTGGCATCAATATGTTTAATTCATATTGTAACTACTGCTGGTTATCCATTGGTGTCATTGTATATATATTTATTAGTATAACTTTCTTGGATGCATGCTTGGTTGTTTAAGCAGTTATTGCAGTTGATTGCTGGAATGGTGTACTATTTACTTTTCACTGTTGTTGTTTCTATATTGCTTCCACTGTTTATTGATATTGGATGTGATTCCACTCTGCGGGCCTGGTTTGAGTCTACTGAGTCATTTATTTCCACAACATATTTTAGTTTAACAATTGGACCAGTACCTTAAATTCCTCGGAGAGGGTATAGCCTCCCTACTATACCTATTCAGACCCTCTCTATTAGTTGTCATCCTTTGGCGTTCAGGAGAGGTGCTCCTAAGGTAGTAACACCCGACCCGTTCAGCACTGTTTGGGTGGCTGGCTGGGTCCGGGTCATTACAGGAGAGAACGACAAGTAAACATGGTTTAGTAATGGACTTCATCCACTATGATGGTCTTGGCAGTAATGCCTTGGCTACTATGGGAATCATAATATGTGCTTATTAGTTTTCCACAATTACATGTTTTATTCCAATTCTACTTTATCATGGTTAATGTTCCTTTATTATCCATGCCTTACGTAATACCAATATATATTCCATTCCTCAATATTTTAATGTTTAAAATTTATGTTCTTATTTTTATGTTCAAATGTTTATGGATTGTTTTATGTTGTCCAGGGTTACCCTTACTGAGAATTTGAGCTAACCCTTTTTATGTTTTCTTTTGCACAGGATATAAATAATGGATTTGGGTAGGAAAACAAAAGGGGAAGATCTTTATGGTAGATGTTGAAGATCTTTCACCATGATTAGAAGATTATGTTCTATGTTTCCAAAGAAACTAAACTAATACGGTCTTTGGGAATCTTTTTTTTTTCAGGTATTAAGTATTCTAAAAAATTAATGTAATGACCATGTATGTCAAGATAGGGTCTCTAAATTTGGTATCAGAGTGAAGGTTTAGTTAACCTTTGGAAACTATGATGTGAAAACTTTAGTGAGATCCCTAGAGATATTTCTAAGGTATGTCTGGGATTTCTCTAAGGTTAAGTATAAGTATAGGCTACAGTCCTCAAATTATGGTAATAATCATGAATAACCTAGAATTAAACCAAATATGTTAGAGATTTAAGGTACTCCCCCTTGACTATGTTATATTTATGGTAGGATTTTTTTCCTCTCACACTATTCTTTTTTGGTTTTAGATGATGGCTAGAACACGAAGGAACCATGTTAATGATCAATGCACTGGGAAATACAATTATTTTATTCCTGAATAACCAAATGTTATGGGAGATGGAATGAAAAAACGTATTTCTATACTTAAAAAGCTATGAATTATTTTGGTCTCTCAAATGAACAGTGAAGGGAACAATATTCTATTGAGTACTTCAGGAGGCAATGTCCACCTTCTTTCAGTGGGTCTTATGATCCACTTTTTGCTGAAAAATGGATCAATACCATTGAAAAATTATTTTATATCCTTCTTTGTTCAGAACATGAAAAGGTCATTTTGGATGTCGATCATTTAGAAGGTGAATCAGAACAGTGGTGGACTCTAATTAAGAATATAAGACAAAAAGGTGAAATTAAATCTATATAATGGGACGAGTTAAAGAACTTATTCTTCAATAAGAACATACCTTTTATTCTTTGAAGAATGATGTAAAAGGAGTTCCTTGAGCTTTTGCAAAAGGATGATGAATCTGTTGGTACATATGAGGTGAATTTTACAAGACTTTTAAGGTATTCTTCTGGATTTATCATCCAACTTGAAAGTAAAGTTGATCGATTCTTCAGTGGCTTAAAACCAAGTATTTGAAAATAATTAGCTATAAGATACTTCAGTAGCTATGAAGAGATTGTGCATTATGCTATCAAGGTAGAACTGTAAGTTGGTGTTTCATATCCATCTCATGGTTTTTACAAGAAACAAAATTTAGTGTTCAAGGGAAAATCTCAAAACAATGGTGAAAAGAAGATAAATGTTTCCTTATGCTAAAAGTGTGGAAAGAAGCATGGTGGAGATTGTCTTAAAGGGACTAGAAAATGTTTCAAGGGTGGAAAAGAAGGTCATAAAGTAGTTGAGTGCTGAAGTAATGGGAAAATGGTTTCTAATGATGTAAATGGAGAAAAGACTATAGAGAATGCACCACCAAAACTTAAATGAAATAAGTGTAAGAAAATGGGGCATTATTCTAACCAATGACTTAATACAAGTTTTAATGAAGATCTACATCAACAACCTATTATGGAAAAAGACAAATTGAAGTCACATTTAATCACTATTGGCGATGTTGAGTATGACAACAAAGTAGTGGAATGATTAAGTGTTTATGTTCTAGGATTTTAAAATAGTGTTATGGAATCTCATTTATAGTATTATAGAAAATTGGAATATATATGTATTGGTCTATTATGGTTTTTTATAATTATATGGTACTGGCATGAAAAGTGATTGAAATATTTTTGGAAATCAGATGATGTGCGCATAATGAAGGGTTGAGGAGAAAATAATATGATTGATAGTATTAATCAGATCATGACTAATAAAAGAAAAAAGTGATATCATGGTTTGAGTATATAGAATTTTTGGTATATTTGGTGTGTGGAAAGAGTTAATTTTGAAAAAATTCATGTTGTCACTAAGTTTCTGCAGTAATTAATGTTATTATCATATTCCAAGAGAATACATGACTAATTTATTTAGATGTTTGGAATGTGGAAATCAAGAACTACCAAATGTGATATAGGACACAAATGTTAAGTCGATTTAGTCACCTCCTTATAATGTTTTATATTTTTAGTTTTTGGAAGGATTATGATGTTATCCATTTATGGATTGTATAATTTATATTCTGGTTGAAGTTTGATAGATTAATGTATTATCTCACTATAAGTAGACTTATGTATATTTAATTTCTTCTAACCTTTTTGTTGAGACAGATGGAATGACCTATCATTCTATTGTATTATCTTCTAACACTTCAATAATGACAAATTCAACTTCATTTCTTTAAATAAGAGATGAAGTGGAAATTGTTTAGGGAACGACCAACGGTGATATTACACTAAAATCAAGTATGTATTTCTCCTTATGAAAAAACTATTCAACAATAGGTAAATGATCTTGAAAACAAAAAATATTATCCTAGTACCCTCTTATCTGATGAATCAGATGTTCCCTTAAATCATCACAAATTTATGGCTTTCTGGTTGTTAACTTTCTTCAAACCTTATTCTCTATCACTATCCATCAGAACTTGATGGTTAGATTTCTCTTCCATATCCACGTTTTCACTTCCTAATTATGTTCTCCTATGTGGAAACCCAGTGATGAGTTACTTTGGGTAACCATTACATTTCTAAATTTCCTTTATAAAATGATGTCTCAGTATCCTTTTTATGATGTGGGTTTCCATGAAATAAACATTCAAGTAGAAAACCATTTATAACCCCCAACGAATTTCAAGGGTGAAATTCATTTTAATGGGGGTAGAATGTTACACCCCAAGATTTTATGAGATATATTATTTTTAATTTATTTGATGTCTTGTGATGTTTTCTACACCAATATTAGCTTGCGATATATGCCACATCGTATTATCTTACAGTATATGCAACAATATACTTGGCTAGTGTTGCACACATTTTCAAGTTCTTTTGATAAAATTGATTTCACGCAACAATGAGTATATATTTTGTTTAATATATAAATGAACTAAGTTTTGATTATGTTATACACAACACTAAAGAATGATTCCACTACACACAATATTATCTTGGCTTGTGTTACATTCAAGAGCGACCTTCCTCGATAGCTTGTGTTGTATGCAATACCGAGTTTCACTATACAATGATGTATTATTAAAATATGTTTATTTAATGGGATATAAAATAGACGTTGTGAATATTATTAACCAAATTTTTAATTTTATAACATTATCATTCATCTTAAGAATTTTCTAAAACATGGTATGAGAAAAAAATCATTTTTTCGGACAAAATAAGTATTTTTTAAAAAATACAGTTTTGTCACCTTTTGGTGGCGGACCCATTTTAAATCGAGTTTTTTTGACATGTTTATAAGTTAAATTTAAAAAAATTAACGTCCTATTTGTAATTGGTATATAAAAATTAACTTTGGATAAATTTTTGATATTTTTCTAATAACTTTTATATTTTGATGAATAGTAAAAATGTGCTAAATTGTAATTAAAAACAACTATTTTCATAAAGATAATTTATATAGTTAAATTATAATAATTAGTGGTTTTAAATTATAAATAGAAAATATTTTCACCATTTAATATAATTTATTTAATTATCATTGATTTTATATTAAATTTATAGGTAAAAACATTTCAATCTTTTGCAATGTTTTAACTTTTAAAACCCATTTTCTCAACAACGGGATTAATTTTAAATTAATTACTGCAACTTATATGTTTTTAATTTTGAAATATTGATTCCATATTTGGAATAAGTAGGTCCAAATTATGTTAATAGGATACTTTCATTTTTTGTGCATTATTTATAGTAACTTTTGTAATTATTTTTATTACCATAGTTAAAGGTAAATCGGGTAATTAATGGTAAAAAAATATAATAAAATTACCCCAACACCTAAAAAAATTCTATTTAATTAATTAAAGTCAACTCATATCACCTAAGGGTCGTAATAGATTCATTTCATAGACTTTTTTCCATGAAAAGGATGTAATTATTATTAAATCAAAAGAAAGTGACAACATGTCACTCTCTTATATCTTATAAGTGTAATAATTTAAATTTAGTGATAAAATTCATAAAACTTCATAAGTAAATAGTCACTAGAAATATAATTAAATTATCTACATCATGTGAATTTATTTATAATTTTTATATATTAATTAATTTTCATTAATGATGACACAATAGTGACATAAAAATTATTTTATTAAAAGAAATATCAAATAAATGGTTTTGAAAATATTAAAAGAAATACCATATGAACTAATTTAAGTTATCCACTAATTTTCTAGGTGAATATGAAAAGTTTTTATTATATTAAATATTTTGGTTTGAATTTATTTTTTGTGATGATTTTATTTAAATTCAAATAAATTAATAATTTCAAAATTGACACTATTGATATTTTAAAAAAAATAACATTTTATTAAAATTTTTATAAATCATAAAAATGTTTAAAAATAAAAATGTGATAATTATAAGGTATAAAATTTAATAAAGTATCCATTTATGTTCAACTAAAACCACATAAGTAAATATTAATTACCATTAAATATTTAGAATGTTATTACCAAAATTAAAAATTAATATAATAACTAAGTGTCAATTAAAAAGATAAGGTCTAACTTAACAAAATAAGTTGTCCAAGATTTATTGGTTGATGAGATTAAAACCATATATCATCTCATATTCTAATTTTGTACACTTGATAGTTTTTTGGGTAGGTTTTGATTTTATTATAAATTAGTATTTTTGAGAGTTTCCTAAAGTGTCTCTCTCCTCTCTTATAAAAGGGCACCTCCTCCCTCTCCTCTTCACTTCATTTTTTTAGCCTTAAATATTATCCATCCCCTACCAATTTCTCTTCTCAAATTTCCTAGTTACATTTTAGAGGTTCTAGTATTCTCAAAATACTAACTCTAGTTCCCTAAGAGAAAATTTAAAGGAGGCGCATCAAGGAAGAGGTAATCTATTCTACCGATTCTTTCAAATTTATTTCTTCTTATACTTCTTATTTAGATGTTTCATTATAAATTAATAACATAAGAATCACTCATATAATTATATTTTATTATAAATATGAAACAACCATATTTCACCTTCTATCCATCCTATGAAAAATTAAGTCACCACGCGTGCGTACGTACCGCTTACCGTCTCTACGTCGTGGTGTAATCTATTTTTCACCACCACCTTACTTGGATGGGTATAATGGTGGAAATTATAACTATATATGATTATTATAACATGTAAATAATTATGAGATATTATAAACCATACACTTTAATACCATTCAACAATTATGGGAATGATATCATCACTTGTGTGTACATACGGTTTACCATCTCGACGACGCGATGAGATTCATTCTCCATGTTAACCATTAAAGAATGATTATAAAGTAAATATAATAAATAATAATTAAATATATGACATAATAATTATACTATATTTTTGTTTTTATATTTATATATTTCATTTACTTACTTCCATCCCATTCAATAAGGACACAAAAACAATGTTCAAGCGTACATACGACCTACTGTCTCCATGAACGGTGTATTCCATTTCAATTATCTATCTATTATATATATATATATTATATATTATATACTAAATATATAAGATATATATAGATCATTGTTTACATTATAGATGTAATTAAATCATTATATAAGTAATCATATGAAGAATAAGAAGTCCAAACACGTACGATTATTACCCAAAACGTTGCTTTATCATGGAATTGACAAATGAATGGGTAATATAAAGTTGTAAGTGAATAATATATGATATCATAAATATTATTATGGTTCTGTTACAAGTTAATAATATTTTTAAACCCATTATACAGGATTTTCCGACACATATGGAATAAATCGAACCTAAGGTAAGGGATAATTTTTCAATCACATTTTTATCTGAGATTGTTTATACATAAGTATTTTATGGGGATATATTCATCATACATGTTCATGTTTTATAAAAATGTTTTCATAAATTGTTTAATATTCTTCTATATATATTTAAATTCATTTTTACCCATTTTTTACTTTTATTACATGGTATGTAAGGAATCTTTTTTTTTTACCACACATGGTACTTTTTGACTTTTTTGGTAAAAGTATGAGGAGAATGTTTTTTTAACTTATACAACATGAATGGATTTTTTCTTAATTCCTTATTTACATGAAGCTTTCTCTACACTATTTCATGTTTATTTTCTACTAAATTATTTTCTTTTAAAATATCATGGAATTTTTGGAAAAGAAAATGTTTTTAAAGAAGAAAGGATATTTTCCTGAAGAGCTAAGTTCAAGTGGTTTATCAAAATTATTTTCCATATAAGATGACATAGGGTTATGTTTATATCTCTATTATTACTTTTATTTGTTTATATTTATAATGGAATTATTTTTTGAAGTCTATTTATTTTATATGGAATGTGTTATGATGGAATGATGTTTAAGAATCCTATTTTATTTCATGGGTTATGCTATGCTAAATGATTTATGATTTTGTGGAACATGTAAGAATGATTTCATTACAAGATGGGTGAGACCTATATCTCCATTAAATTCATTGAGTAAAGATTTATATCTCATGATATAGAAATGGTTGGAATGGAAATTAAATTTGGTTCGGTAATACAGGTCGGGAATGACAAGTAAACTCGGTTCAGTAATGGACTTTGTCCACTATGATGGTCTTGGAAGCAATGTCTTGGCTACTATAGAAATCATAATATGTGATTATTATTTTTCCAAAATTACATGTTTTATGAAAATTATATTATATCATGGTTAATTTTCCTTTATGATCATAACCTTACATATTACCAAGATTTATGTCATTGCTCAAGATTTTAATTTTTAAACTTTATGTTCATGTTTTTACATTCAAATGTTTATGGATTGTTTTATGTTCTCTATGTTTACTCTTACTGAGCATTTGAGATCACCCTTTTATGTTTTATTTTCCCCGTGATATAAAGAATGGTTTTAGGTAAGAAAACAAAAGGGGGAGATCTTTGTGGGAGATGTTGAAGATCTTCCACCATGATTAGAAGATTATTTTCTAAGTTTCCAAAGATAATAAAATCATACGGTCTTTGGGCATCTGTTTTTGTTATGTATTAATTATTCATAAAAAGTAATTTAATGAACATGTATGCCAAGATATGGTCTCTAAAGAGAGAAAATTAAGTATTTTGTTCATCCAGAATAACACATTACTAGGTTTCCAAGTAGAAGAACATTGCTGAGAAATAAAAATATGGAATTGGAAGATAATAATAATTCCAAAGGATTAATATAGAGTTATTGAGATCATTGATAACAATAATGTGAATTATTAATAAAAAAGTTAAATACCACAAAAACATAAATATATTATTAGTTAAAATACTATTTGATTCATTATAAATAAATGTACTAGGATAACATTTTTTCTTCTAGATCCTTTCCTTAGATTTAAGAAATTCCTTTACTATCTAGTCTGAGAACATAAGAAAATATAGTGACTTGATATCTTTCTATTGAATAGGAATAATTTAATCCTTTGGATGTAATTTGATCAATTATTACTTTATAAATTACTCTAAAAATGAATATCCAATAGTAATTTTTATTCCTAAATAACTAAAATTAACATTTAACATATCATTGGCTCAATAAAATAATGAAAAGTCATTACTCCTCTATCTAGATATTTACTAAGACCAAAATGGTTATAAAAAGTTATCTAATAACACCCAAATTTCATCTTAATCAATTCCATTAATATTTAACCCTATGACTCATACAAAATATGTCTTTCCAAATTCAAATTATAAAAATTTTGAAGCGAGGTCACTAAATTTCCAAAAATCAACTTAACATTAGATTAATTAAACAACATAATATTGATCTTAATGTAACATACCACATAAGTGAAAACATTAATTACCTTAAAAACTTTATGAAAACATGCATTATTCCAATATAAACACCATTATCTCAACATCAGGAACATATTAAGGGTTATATTTCCCTTAATCATGTGTTTTCTAAAAAAGTATCACTTTTCCATTAAATAACTTTACTAGGTCATCAATACCATTTAACCTATTATTAAAAACCCTTATTGAAAAAATTATATAGATCAATCCTTATATATATATATATATCATGATTCACATAACATAATTCTTTAATTCAAATACATAAACACTTCAATCGTTGCACTTCATTCTTAAACAATTAACTATGCTTCATCATCTTATTATTCCATACCTTCTTCCCTTCATTTGTCATTTGTAGTATCTTCATAATCAGTGGTATAACCACTAATCATACAAAGTTTTTGATTATTTTTATGATATTCCCCCCTTAGACATTGAATTTCATAATTTATATACTTTCCTTATTTAAAATATCCAGCATTCGATGATACCTTAAGGAAACCATTATTCTTATCCATTTTGTTAACTAAACATTTAAATTTTCCTCCATAATTTATTACTTTTTTTCATTATTTTCCACACCCAAATATCTTCTCATAGCTCTGATACATTCACTTGGGTGTTTCTTTATACATTCCTGACAGATACAAAATTGAATTTTCTTTCCTCCATGCTCTCCAATACCCAAGATCTCAGTGAAATCTATGAATATCTTCTTTGGTGATTCTAAGAGTTGGTTAAGGTGAAATTTTTTAATCATATATCTATTAATTGGTTAGGAATAATAATAGTATCTTTAACTCTTGTCATCATCTCATTTGGTTTCACATCAATACATTTTCTATCACATTCAATGTTAACCTAGTTCCTTCTAGTTCCCTCCATTGACAAAAACCATAAAGCATAGTATGGTCAACAATATTTTTAGTGGGAAAAAATAATAATGAAAATTAATTTATAAGATGTCTAAATCATGAAAAATTAATTTTAATCTAAGCCACCTTAGGTTTTACGTAGGTAATTCATGATCCTCATTTATACAAATAATTCATTATGGTTCATAGAGAGTTTGTGAATTTCAAAATCATATTCCCTAGGAGTGTTAAAAAAGGTGTACAGTAAAGATCATTTTTGTATACCTAGTAATGCTAGAGAAAAGATTGATGGGACTTTTTTAGAGTTATTTCCCCTAGGTACATCTATACTAGAACCAAATCCACTTGTAGTATCCTAATAGGGATGTAATTGCTCAGAAACCACTCACTTTATACTTCACCAAGATTCTAGGATATTTTTCTATACTTATTCTTATCATTATACTTATCCTTATACTTATACCTAGATTTATTATTAATGTTTTCTCATCCTATTCTTTAAAGTCTAACTAAACCTTTTCCTATAATAAAAGCAATGGTGACCCAATCCTTTTACACATAATATTACATGATTCTTAAACATACATATCTAATAATTACAACATAAGGTTTGTAAAGTCCTAGTGTATCTGAATGACTAGGTTATTAATATATAAAACATGGAATCATTATTTTATTTTCCATAGTGAGCTCCTAAAATCCATTCAATCTCCTAAATCAGCATGGGATAAATTGGTTAATACATAAAGAAATGGGTGAGATAAAAATCCCAATAAGGGGACAAACATGATAAGGAAACATAACATGTGAATCAAAGGTATAACATGATTTCATAAAAGATAAGGTTTATGAGTAATTTTATGGAATCATGTCATAAAAAACGTGGTATCATAAGATCGTGACATCATATGAAATAGGGCAACAATATATAACATGATATAAACATGAGTTAAGGATAACTGCCTAGATTATATCATGTGGTGTAAGAAGTCTCATAATGTATTAGGTTTACTCTCTAATCCCATAAATTATTTATCATGATATCAAAGCTTTACCCAATGAATTTGGGCGCTATCTGGGTGCACCCATCATAACATGTTCATGGTCTATCTTTACTAAATAATGGAAATAAATCATAAGGTATAATATAATAATTAACCATATAAATAAAATGGGTTTCATAATCTTGATTCATATCATATTAAATAGAAAATTTCATAATTAATTCATTTGGGAACTAATCATAATGCATGTATTACCCCATCAAATAAAGTGAGAATAAACTAAGGAAAATATATGTGAGAGATATATATAAATAATTTATAATAAATCTATAGAAAGAAAGGTTCTTTTATTTGATAAAAGTACATTTAAAAATATTAAAAATATTCCTAAGTAAAATAACCTATTCACTTTGAGTAATATAAAAGGTTGTTATCTTATATGGAAAATGATTTTAAAAGATATCTTTAATTATTTCTTTAGGAAAATATCATTTCCATTTTAAAAAAAATTATTTAAAATATAAAACATTAAATAAAACATTTTTTTAAAATAAAATTTGAAACTTAAATATAATATTTAAAACATTTACTGTAAATGATAGTTGAAAATTTTTGTTCATACTGAATATGTTAAAAAACATAGATTCCTTTCACATTTTTTTAAGAAAGGTAAAAAAGTACCTTGTTTGAAAAAACACAAGATGATTACTTTTAAAAAAAATAAAAAACCAATTAAGGGTAAAAATTAATTTAAAAATCATATTTAAACATTTTTTATGTCATTTTTATAAAACATGGATTTGGGAGAAAATGGATTTTCAAACGAAGAGAGAAATAAAGTCATGTTTCTTATAAACAATTTCTATATAATTTTAAGTATATAAGAGTGGAAAATGTTAGTATTACTAGAAAACATCATGAATAACCAAATTATAAGAAAATTAAATGGTTTTATTAGATAATGATCAAATAATTTCCTTTAATGGAAATTCAAGCATAAGAAATCACGCTTAAAATGAGATTAAAACATAAACCCTTACAGATTTGGTAACATTTGAATCATAACATACCTTGAATAAATTGTATTAATTTTAACTTAAAATATCATTATGTTATAAGTATTAATTATATAGTATGTAAATTGTTAGTATGTACACTATTCAAAATAAATTAGTTGTATAAAAGAATATGTGTCTCAATGAAGGAAGTTTGAGATGAAACCCTTACAATGTTTATTTCATTGAGGTGAGAGTTAATAAATGGGGTTATATTGTATAAAAAATTTAGATCCACAGAAATGAAAGTGTAAATAAAATATAAATAACTCAAAGTTAATTTCTCACAAAATCTGGGAAAAATAATCAATGAAGAAGATGTATAACCCAATGAAAGAAATTTGAGTTAAGAAACCCATTAACTTATGCTTCCCTTTAGTTGAGTTCTCTTTAAACTGCTATATAGAGGTTTTGAAAAAATTATAAAATTATAAAATAATCATATTATTATTTATAATATCGTATAATATCCTTTCATAACATCTTATTACTCATTTATTAATAATATTTCATTATCACTTTTGTTTTGGGTGTTAATTTACTTGTTTTATCTTGAACATTCCATCATAAAAGTTTTCGATATTGAACATAGTTTATAGTTATATCATATATTTAATTATTGTAATGTTTAAATATCATTTTTTTCATTATATACATCTTTAGAATCATTATGTAATTTTTAACATGGAGAATGAATCACATCTCTTCGTAGAGACGGTAGGTTGTACGCACACACGAGTGATGTTATCATTTCCTTAACGGGTGAAAGTGTAAAGAATTGGATTGTATATTAATTTTAAATATTTAATATCCTCTCATATATATCACATATATTCAAAAACAAATATCCTATTTTATCTTCTAGGTAAAATGTTTGTGAAAAATGAATCACATCGCTTCACGAGGCGGTAATCCACCATAAACACAATTGATTTTATCATTTATTAAATGGATGGTAAGGTAATATATTATAAGATATATTTATTTTAAATAATTATTAATATTTAATTAATGTCATATATAAACATAAAATTAATCCTAATTAACTTCCATGTAAAGCGTGATTGAAAAATGAATCACATCGCTTTGTAGGGTGGTAGTCCTCCATACACATGGATGACGTTAACATATTCTCTATGAAATGAAAATTAATAAGTTATGTAACACCCCAAGCTTCCATGGTATGCTTCTCTTTGAATAATAGAGCAGCGTGTGTTGTACGCAACCTCGAGTTCTAACACACCGCGACCAATAAAAGTAGTCGTTATGAATATTAATACCCACTTTTTGAAATTATATTAATTTTATAATTTAAAATGGACTTCATTTTTGTATTCTAAATATCGAAATTATCCTAAGTTGAATTTTTTGTAATTTTTTGAGAACTTCCAATTTTCTATGAATAGAAAAAAATACTTAAAAACAAAATTTTTAATCAAAATAATTTATAGTGATAAATTATACTATTTAGTGGTTTTAAAGTATAATTAGAATATATTTTTACCATTTTATCCAATGGTGGTCATTATAATTAATTTCACTTGGAAATTGGACATAAACGAGTGTCAATCTTTTGATATATATTATTTCTTAAAAACAAGCTATTTTTTGTGACAGCGGGAATTAATTATTAAATTAATTAATTCAACTTATATGTTTGGAATTTTTTAAAATAGGCATCATTTTTGAATTCGGAATATCAATTATATCTTAGGGTAAATTTTTGGTATTTTTCTGAAAAACATCAATTTTTGATGAATAGTGAAACCACTAAGTGGTAGTTTAAAAACTAATTTTTCGTGTAAATGAAACATTACCACTTTTTTGGTTTGATTTTAAAAAATCTGACATACATGGTTGTCATTAGGAATAAAAATTTTTTTCAATGGGATTAAAATAATTTTTTGTTGAATAGTAACTTTTAAGTTTTATTAATCGCGATTAAAGGTAATTAGTGAAATTTAAGGTAAAAATGATATTATAAAAATATGAAAATATATCGACACTTGTCCAACCCTTATTGGATGAGTCATGTACAACCAATACAATCCATGGTTCAACTTGGGGACCCCATGGATCCACTTGGGTAAGAAAATGACATTAATAACTTTATATTTAAAGTAAAAAAAATTGTCACAGACATGTTTTTTTTACTAAAACAATTTTTTAAGGGGTTATAGAAGTCATATTTTCGACTATAAACATTAATTGGAAAGATAAAAATATTTCCTATATAATGGTAATTTTTTTATAATTTTTAGACATTAAATACATTAAAATTTATATGACACAATGATGATGCTATGATTACCTCATTAATTAACGATTTAATTAAAATGAAAAGATAATGAAAAATATAAAACATACACTTGTAAAAAACCTATTATATGAGTATATTTATAACCCTTATCATCTTATCTTAGAAATATATAATTTTGGGACCTTTGAAATCAAAAAATAATTTCATAATAATGTAACATTTCATGACTTTCCAAGAGTGCCCCTCCTCTCCTCTTATAAAAGGCCCCCACCTCTACCACCTTATTCACACCATCAAAGCCATTTGGCTCAGAAAAAATCTGCCCAAATACTCTCTCAAATTCCCTATATTACTCCTAGAAGCCTAAATTTGTGCATAAGTATTCCCAAGTAAGCCTTTGTCTCAAATCAAAAAGAGTTACACGATTTTAAGGTAATGTCTACTCTTATGTTCTTTTGTTTTATTTATCTTCTTCAACCACGTAAACTGTTTTTATTCCTTTATTTTGTAAAAAAACCAGTATCTAAAATATACTAGTATGTTTTCATGAGAATTATTTTGTTTACACTTACACATACCTTCATCTAGTGGTTAAAGAACATACTGTTTCTGTGGGTGGCGAATTACGGCCTCACAAAACGATGATTTTTCAATCTTCTTTTAACACCTCTCATGGTGGCCATTATGATGACACTATTTTAATATATGATATATATATATTATGTTTATTTTTTCCTTATGCTTCTGTATTTTTCATTTATGGCATACCTTTATGATTTCCATTATGGTTAAACGCGATAATTTCATTTTAGGAAGTGCGGACTACCAACCCCACAAAGTGATTTGAATCATTAATTCCATATGTGGGATGCATAAAGTATGGGGTAAATGATATTATATATGAAATTATACTTGAATTATAATACACCTTTATATTATTATGATTTCATTCCATTAAATATGAACATAAATGAAAGTAGAGTTCATGTGTACGTACGGCTTACCGTCTCCATGAACGGTGCATTTCATTTCTTACCTCTAAATGTTATGTAATATTATGAATGAATGTATATACTGTATATATATGATATATATGATATCTACATAATGAATATAATTCTGTATATAATGGATATTTTACCACATGAACAACTAGTAATTTTAAGAAGTTTATTTTTGACCCAAGTACCAAAGATCGACAAAACGACCGTTATCAACATAAATAATTACACAATGTCCATAACATGGTAATAAGTGATATAAAAGGATTAATAAAATTGAAAAGTGCTCTTAAGAAATTATAAATTAACTCTAGTTTATTATTCAGGAGGTTAAAGAACGGTTGAGTCAAGTCAGTCACGAGGTAAGGGAACTTCTTAACCCAATTTCTGTTCTTTGGGTTAATCTCTTACTTTCAAATTATGTCATGATATTATTATGTCCTATCTTGTATTTGTTATTTATTTATGAGTACTTAGAGTGAATACACATAATATGTCTATTTTATTTAAAAAATTATCTTTGTAAGGGACTTCATCTCAATCTTCTTTCATTGAGGCATATTTTGTTTTAATACAAGACATTCTTTTATACATTGTATAAACCCCTTTGACTTTTATGTTTATTCAAAAGGAATATTTTTCATATGAATCGTTTTACTAAACTACAAAAGAGAATGTTTTTTTGTCGTATGTATGTGGAGACAACGAATTCTCCGCCGCCGTGACAATTATTTGAGTTTCTGCTTCCTCTACAAGCCATGTCTTTTTTTTTAATGAAAACTAAATACCAAGTTTTAATTTTCTTTTATTTTGGTATTGAAAATGGTTTTGACCATTTTTTTATTATATCAATGTGTTGTATTGATCTCTTGTGATTGAAATGTGGAAATATTATATTTCATTTATGCATGTTTTTTGTGATACGATTATGTTATGGTTTATGATATGTTTAAACCTCTTCATATGAGGAATGAATTGGACTTAATAAGTGACGGGTGGAGCCCTCTATAGCTCCTCGATGCATCGGTAGGTCTCATGAGACAAACTAGTGTCTTGGAATAAGGCCTTGACAAAATCTTATTTGTAGTCTTGGCACGAGGCCTTGGCTACGTGGTTATGATAGTCTGGAATTATGCATTCCATCATTATGAAAGTGGTTATTGATATTTCATGTGATTATTCGACTAGTAGAATATCCATGTGAATATGTAAATGGAATTATTTCATTTTATTTTTTCCATATTATGCTGAAGTTCAAGTTTAAAAGGCTTTTCTTTTAGTTATATATTGACTTAAATGTTTATGTTTATTTATGAAAGTTTTCACTGTATTGTTATCCTTACTGAGTATCTGAGCTCACCATTTTCAATGTTTTAATTTTTCCAGGATGTGATGAAGTATATTATGAATGACCTGCAGGGATAGTATGAGGGGATATGAAGACTGGATGTTTTTTTAGTTTTGTTTTACTTTATTATGTAATGTAAGACTTATGAATGTATCTAGTGTTTCCAAGCCTGCTAAACTAATCGGTCTTTAGAGACTTGATCTTTTGTGATCATGCCAATGTTACGCAATAATGCACCAACTCTGGGTAGCTGGGATCGGGGCATTATAGTTGGTATCAGAGGTAGTTTAGTACTAACCTTGGAAGATAGATTTAGAAAAACTCTGATTAGAGCACATAGCCATAAGAGAGACTTTGAGGATTAGTATAGAAGAACTTCCTAGAATTTTGTTGTTGTAGATATTTTTTGAGTTTTCCAAGCAATACATCCCTGTCTGGATATGAATAGGTAGAGGTGGCTCTGGCATAGATGTACCTAGGGGTAAAACCCAAAAACACCGCTTTGAGCTAGACTCAAATGGGAACTGGTGCACGACAATGGGCCTTGTTGCACTCTTGGTTACGACACTTACGGGGGATATGCTTAGGATAATTCTCATTTTCTTTACAAACCATTATGAAGGGTTTATGATTATATACTTCCTCAAAGAAAACATTTTTAGGATTATAGTTCAATTTATGTTAAGTGTTTTACAAGTATGTAATTATGTATTTTGATTCATAAACTAATCTAGTTTATGCCATTGTTTAGAAATGGAACCTAGTGGGAGGAATGGAAAACGTATCAATGCATGCACTCTATGTAGGGATTTCCATCCTTCTCAAGAAAATTATACTGGAGCTGGAGATACAACTAGTGCAGATCAACTAATCACCATACTGGGACAACTCACTCAGGTTATGAATAATAACCTTACTCGTATGGAGCACCCTGATCCGCAATGTAGAGGATCAATGTTAGACTGCTTCATGAGGCAACAACCACCAACATTCAATGGGTGTACAAATCCCTTAGTAGCTGAGCAATGGATAAACTTCTTAGAGAAAATATTCCATGCCTTAGGGAGTAGCGAAAGGGAGAAAGTTGTCATGGAAGTTTACCGCCTCACTGGAGATGCTGATCAATGGTGGTCACTGATTCAAAACACAAAGTAAGATGAAGAATTATCAAGTATGGAATGGAGGGAGTTTAAAGAAATTTTCTTAGAAAAATACTTTCCTCATGACCATCGAGCAGATATGGAAAGGAAATTTCTGAGTCTGAGAAAAAAGGAGGATGAGAATGTCGCAAATTATGAGGCCAACTTTACAAGGTTAGAGAGGTATGCTGCATATTATATACGCAACCCAAGAAGTAATATTGATCATTTATTTGATGGTTTAAAACTGTTTCTCCGTCGAGCTTTAGTATCACAATCCTTTTCATTGTACGAAGATATTGTATCATGTGCTATCAAGACAGAAAAGGAATTCTCTAAATCTTATGACAATAAAGTAAAGCAAGAGAAGAAGATAACGGTGGAACAAGAGAAAGATAAAGGGAAAAAGTGAAAGAAGGATTTTCCATTATGTGATAATTGTGGGAAGAATCACCCCAGTACTTGCCTAAAAGGAATGGGAGTTTGTTATAAATGTGGAGAAAAAGGTCATCAGGCTCGTGATTGTAAGGGAAAGAAAGAGGCTATCAATGTTGAATGCTACAATTGTAGGGAAATGGGGCATTATGAAAATGAATTTCCTATGAATCAGGGAAACTTACCTCAGAAAAGGCCAAGGGATCAAGGCCAATATTATGCTGTTACTATAGTTGAAGTTGAATAATTAATGTATTGGTGCTTTTAGACTCAAAGATTATATTCTGGTTGTAAGAATAATGTGATATATATAAGGATTCTACTAAAATACTTATTGTTTTCATTAAGGTTTTAATATGATTAAGGTAATCATATTTTTTGTATGTGACAATAATAGAAACTTTACTCTGTTTGGGGAATCTGATGTTACAATTGATTTTGGAATTTAGAGACCTTTTAGAGAAATTATTGACAGAGGTATTTTGGATAACTTTAAAGGTTGGAATGGATTAAGTTGAACTTTTGATAGTATTGTTTAAGGTTAAAACATTTCTGAAGATTATTTTTGGAATATTATAATACTATAGTTTTAGAAAAAAACAACATGCAGGTCGGGGGATAACCCGTCGCGTCGGAAAAAGCTGTTGGAATCGAACCCACAACCATAGTACGACAGGCCTTTATTACCTACCACTAGCCTACAGGAAGTCCCTGGTTATTACAAAATATTTTTCTTCATCGTATATGTTAATATTTTGAACCTTGTACTATTAGGATAAATATAATATTTTTGAGTTCTATTATCTTTTTCAGTGAAAGATGGGTTTGTGGTAAACATTTATTAAAGAATGAAAGTCTACATGACAAGTATGTATATTTCCTTACGTTCTTAGTAAATATCCTAAATAAATTCCTCAACTATATGAAAGGTAACTTAAAACAAAAACGATGTCGGTTAAGTTTTCCTACTGGGGAATCAATGATCATTTAACCAATCACAAGTTTGTGATTTTCTTGTATTTAACTTTCTCCTATTCCTGTTTTCTACAACTCTCTATCAGACCTTGATGGTTTGTTTTTCCTCCATATCCATGTTTTCATAGAATCCTAGTATGGGATATCTCGGGTGACCTTTGTACTTCTCTTTCTTTCTTTTAAAGTTATATTTTTATTAAGGCTATTTTCGATGTGGGTTTTCCACAAAGGTATTTTCTATTTCCAGCCTTTTATTTTCAAAGAAAAATTTTAAATTGCAAGGACGCAATTTATTGAAGGAGGGGAGAATATAACACCCTAAGCTTCCATGGTATGCTTCTCTTTGAATAATAGAGCATCGTGTGTTGTACGCAACCTCGAGTTTTAACACACCACGACCAATAAAAGTAGTCGTTATGAATAGTAATACCCACTTTTTAAAATTATATTAATTTTATAATTCAAAATTAACTTCATTGTTGTATTCAAAATATCAAAATTATCCTAAGTTGAATTTTTTGTAATTTTCTAAGAACTTCCAATTTTCTATGAATAGAAAAAAATACATAAAAACAAAATTTTTAATAAAAATAATTTATAGTGATAAATTATACTATTGAGTGGTTTTAAAGTATAATTAGAATATATTTTTACCATTTTATCCAATGGTGTTCATTAAAATTAATTTCACTTTGAAATTGGATATAAACGAGTGTCAATCTTTAGATATATATTATTTCTTAAAAACACACTATTTGTTGTGACAGCGGGAATTAATTATTAAATTAATTAATTCAACTTATATGTTTGAAATTTTTTAAAATATTCCTAATTTTTGAATTCGGAATATCAATTATAGCTTAGGGTGAATTTTTGGTATTTTTCTAAAAAACTTTAATTTTGATGAATAGTGAAACCACTAAATGGTAGTTTAAAAACTAATTTTTCATGTAAATGAAACATTACCGATTTTGTGATTTTATTTTAAAAAATTTGACATACATGGTTTTCATTAGGAAGAAAAATGTGGTTCAATGGGATTAAAATAATTTTTTGGTGAATAGTAACTTTTAAGTTTTATTAATCGCGATTAAAGGTAATTAGTGAAATTTAAGGTAAAAATGATATTATAAAAATATGAAAATATCTCGACACTTGTCCTACCCATATTGGATGAGTAATGGCCGACCTAGACAATCCATGGGTCCACTTGGGGACCCCATGGAGCTACTTGGGTAAGAAAATGACATTAATAACTTTTTATTTAAAGTAAAAATAAAATTGTCACAAACATGTGTTGTTTTACTAAAACAATTTTTATAAGGGGTTATAGAAGTCATATTTTAGACTAACAATATTCATTGGAAATATAAAAAGATTTCATATATCATGGTAATTTTTTTATAATTTTTAGACATTAAATAAATTAAAAGTTTTATGACACAATGATGATGCAGTGATTACCTCATTAATTAACGATTTAAATAAAATGAAAAGATAATGTAAAATCTAAGACATAAACTTGTCAAAAACCTATTATATGAGTATATTTAGAACCCTTATCAAATTATCTTAGAAATATACAATTGTGGGACCTTTTAAATCCGAAAAGCATTTCATAATAATGTAACATTTCATAACTTTCCAAGAGTGCCCCTCCTCTCCTCTTATAAAAGGCCCCCACCTCTACCACCTTATTCACACCATCAAAGCCATTTGGCTTGGCCAAACTCTGCCCAAATACTCTCTCAACTTCCCTATATTACTCCTAGAATCCTAACTTTGGGTAGAAGTATTCCCAAGTAAGCCTTTGGATCAAATCAAAAAGAGTTACACGATTTTAAGTTAATGTATTCTCTTATGTTCTTTTGTTTTATTTTGCTTCTCCAACCCTGTAAACTCTTTTTATTACTTTATTTTGTAACAAAACCAATATCTAAAATATACTAGTATGTTTTCATGAGAATTATTTTATTTACACTTACACATACCTTCATCTAGTGGTTAAAGAACATACTGTTTCTGTGGGTGGCGAATTATTGCCTCACGAAACGATGATTGTTCAATCTTCTTTTAACACCTCTCATGGTGGCCATTATGATGACACTATTTTCATATATGATATATATATTATTTTTATGTTTTCCTTATGCTTTTGTATTTTTCATTTATGGCATACCTTTATGATTTCCATTATGGGTAAAAGCGATAATTTCATTTTAGGAAGTGCGGACTACCGCCACCTCAAAGTGATTTGAATCGTTAATTCAATATGTGGGATGTATAAAGGATGGAGTAAATGATATTATATATGATATTATACTTCAATTATAATACAACTTTATATAATTATGATTTCATTCCATTCAATACGAACAGAAATGAAAGTAGTGTTCATGCGTACGTACGGCTTACCGTCTCCATGAATGGTGCATTTTATTTCTTACCTCTAAATGTTACGTAATATTATGAATTAATGTATATAATGGATATATATGATATATATGATATCTAAATCATTAATATAATTCTGTATATAATGGATATTTTACCACATGAACCACTTGTAATTATAAGAATTTTATTTTTTACTCAAGTACCAAATATCGACAAAATGACCGTTATTAACATAAATAATTACATAATATCCATAACATGGTAATAAGTGATATAAAAGGAATAATAAACTTGAAAAAGGTTCTTAATCAATTATAAATTAACTCTAGTTTATTATTCATGAGGTTAAATAACGATCGAGTCAAGTCGGACATGAGGTAAGGGAACTTCTTAACCCAATTTCCGTTCTTTGGGTTAATCTCTTAATTTCAAATTATGTCATGATATTATTATGTCCTATCTTGTATTTGTACTTTATTTATGTGTACTTATAGTTAATACACAAAATAGATCTATTTAATTCAAAAAATGATCTTTTTAAGGGATTTCTTCTCAATCTTCTTTCATTGAGGCATATTTTGTTTTAATACAAGACATTATTTTATACGTTGTATAAACCCCTTTGACTTTTACGTTTATTCAAAAGGAATCTTTTTTATATGAACCATTTTACTAAATAACAAAAGGTAATGTTTTTTTTTGTCGTACGTATGAGGAGATAATGACTTATTTTCCATTGTGACCATTATTTGAGTTTCGGCTTCCTCTACAAGCCATATCTTTTTTTTAAAATGAAAAATAAATACCATGTTTTAATTTTCTTTTATTTTGGTGTTGAAAATGGTTTTGACCGTGTTTTTATTATATCAATGTGTTGTATTGATATATTGTGATTGAAATGTGGAAATATTATGTTTCCTTTATTCATGTTTTATGTGATACGATTATGTTATGGTTTATGATATGTTTAAACATGTTCATATGAGGAATGCATTGGACTTAATAAGTGACAGGTGGATCCCGCTATAGCTCCTCGATGCATCGGTATGTCTCATTAGACAAACTAGTGTCTTGGCACGAGGCCTTGACAAAATCTTATTTTTAGTCTTGGCACGAGGCCTTGGATAAGTGGTTATGATAGTCTGGCATTATGCATTCCATCATTATGAAAGTGGTTATTGATATTGCATGTGATTATTCGACTAGTAGAATATCCATGTGAATAAGTAAATGGAATTATTTCATTTTATTTTTTCCATATTATGCTGAAGTCCAAGTTTAAAAGGCTTTTTTTTAGTTATATATTGACTTAAATGTTTATATTTATTTATGAAAGATTCTGCTGTATTGTTATCCTTACTGAACATCTGAGCTCACCCCTTTTAATGTTTTAATTTTTCCAGGATGTCATGAAGTATATTATGAATGACCTATAGGGATAGTATGAGGGGATATGAAGACATGATGTTTTTTTTAGTTTTGTTTTACTTTATGATGTAATGTAAGACTTATGAATGTATCTAGTGTTTCCCAGGCTACTAAACTAATCGGTCTTTCGAGACTTGATCTTTTGTGATCAAACCAATGTTACGCAATAATGCACCGACTCTGGGTAGCTGGGGTCGGGGCGTTACAAGTTATATATTATATTATAATTAAATAAGCATAATTATTTCATAAATATAATATTTAATCTTTATATATATATATATATATCATTATATCCATTGATGATAAGTGGTGATGGAAAACAAATTACATCGATTCATGAGGCAGTAATTCGTAGTACACGTGATCAACGGTTCAATTTCACCTTTAGGGGGAGATAGTTTTACTTAATGGGATTTACATAAAAAATATAAAAATATTTAATATTATTATGTAATTATATCATCATGAATTAATAATATTTTAAGGATGTGAAGGAATAAATAAAATTAAATGCTCGGTTAAGGATGTTGCCTCTTCTTCAAACAACTTCTTTTGGTTTGCACAAAAATCATTTATGGGTTGGATATATGATTAATAAAAGGATAGTAGGATTAGGGGATATGAGTATTGAATTTATTTTAATAACTATTTTCTGAAAAAATGTGTTTTGGAATCATGTAAATGAGAGGAGAAGGGGTGTTATTTTATAACTGGGGGAGAGGACTGTAGAGACCCGAAGATTGACGTACATGGACATTACATTACTTTTGAAGAATACTTAATACATAACAAAAACAAACACACAAGGACCGCAATAGTTTAGTGTCTTTGGAAACTTGGAACGTAATCTTCTAATCGTGGTGAAAGATCTTCAACATCTCCCATAAAGATCTTCCACTTTTTGTTTCCTTACCTAAAACCTTTCTTTTGATCCTGGGGGAAAATAAAACATAAAAAGGGTGATCTCAAATGCTCAATAATGGTAAGAATGGATAAAATAAAACATACCATATACATTTGAACTTAAAAACATGAACATAATGTTTAAACATCAAAATATTGAGCAACGACATAAAACATGGAAGTACATAAGGCATAGATCATAATGGAACATAAACCATGATAAAATAGCATTGGAATAAAACATGTAATAGTTGAATCCATTAATCACATGTAATGATTTCCATAGTAGCCAAGGCATTGCTTCCAAGACCATCTTAGTGGACAAAGTCCCATTCTGAATCGAGATCACTCCTCGTTTCAGTCCTGTAACACTGAACCGGATTAACTTACCATTCCAGCCATGTCTATCTGATCATGAGATATAAAATCTTTACCCAATGCATTGGAGGGATATATAGGTCCCACCCATCTCATAATGAAATCATTCTTACTTGTGCCACAAAATCAACATACATCATTCATAATAACCCAATAAATAAAATGGGTTTCATAGACATCATCCCATCATTACATAATCCATATAAAATAAATGGATATCATTTCATAATAAGTAAAGTGAAACCATGTAAATCATAGAGACATTATACTTTAAACATACACATATGAAAATAATGTCATCTTATATGGAAAATGGTTTTGATAAAACACTTGAAATGAATTCTTAAAGAAAATATCCTTTTTTTTCTTCAAAATCATTTTCTTTTCACAAAATGTCATGCAATTTTAAAAGAAAAGGATTTTGTTGAAAATAGTCATGAAATATTTTGGAGGAATCATCATGAAAATATGGCTTTATAAAACCGTAAAAATCCTTTCATGTCGTATAAGTTAAAAAAACATTCTTCTCGTACTTTGGATGGAAAAGTCAAAAAGTACCTCGTAAAAGAAAGATTCCATACATACCATGTAGTAAAAGTCAAAAATGGGTAAAAAGGACTTTAAAAATACATTAATACTCTTTTATAAAACATGGACATGGATGATAGCAATAACCCCAGTAATTACTTACAAATAAGCAGTCTCAGATAAAAATGAGATTTGCAAAATTATCCCTTACCTTAGGTCTGATGTGCTTCGTACGTATCCGAACCTCCTGTATAATGATTTAAATAATTTCATTTACTTATTAAAGAATCATATTCATTGTTATGATATCATATACGGTTCACTTATGACTTTATATTACCCGTTCTTTTGTAAATTCCATGTTAAAGAGCGTTTTGGGTAAAATCGTTTCATTTGTCGTCCGTGTTTTAACTTGTAATTATTCATATGATTACTTAGATCATGATTAATTAATTCCAGAATATGAAACATGTTTTATATAAAATATATATTCATAATATACATATATATAATAGATCGATAAATGGAAATAAATACACCGTTCATAGAGACGGTAGGTCGTACGTACGCATGAAAGTTGTTTTCGTTTCCTCATTGAATTGAATGGAATTAATTGGATGACATACATATATATATAAATAAATACAGTATCATTATTATGTCATATATTTCATGATTAATTATAATATATACTTTATAAACATTTATGAATGGTTAATCATTGAGAATGAATCTCATCGCGTCGTGGAGACGGTATTCCATACGTATGCACGAGCGATGATATCGTTCCCATGATCGTGGAATTTTATTGGAGTGTATGTATACTATTACAGAATAAATATCACTTTACAATAATCATATATAGTTATTATTTACACCATTATACTCATCCAAGTAAGGTGGTGGTGGAAAATAGATTACACCACGGCGTGGAGACGGTATTCCGTACGTACGCACACGCGGTGATTTCATTTTCCGTAGGATGGATAGATGGTGAAATAGGGTTGTTTCATACTTAAAATAACATATCATTATATGAGTGATACTGATGTTATTACTTCATAATGAAACAACCTAAGAAGAAGAAGTGGAAGAAGAAATAAAGTTGAAAGAATCGGTAATGGACATTACCTCTTCTTTGAAGCGCCTCTTGAGACCTCCTCTTAGGGAACTAAAATTGGTCTTTGAAGAAGACCAGGACCTCTAGGATGTTTCTAGGGAAGTTGAAAAGAGAATTTGGCAGGGTTTTTCCGAGCTTGAAGGCTCAAAGTGGTGTGAGGAAGAGAGGGAGGAGGTGCCCTTTTATAAGGGAGGAGAGGGGCACCTTTGGAACAACTAAAAATATTATTTTATTATAAAGTCATATTCGGTTTTTAATAGCTCAAAATTGATTTATTTCTATGCTAAGGTGGGGATGGTTCTAAATCCTCTCATCTAATAGAATTTATACAAGTTTATGTCATTATATTAACCTTAACTTTTAGTTTTAACTCATAGTTAATTAGATTGACATTTACCATGTCACTTTGTATTTTTATATTATATAGTTAATAAACTTACCATATACATCCAAGAGACTCCCAAGTGGTCCATTAATGATACACCTATCATGATATAAGTATATTTTCTAATCCTTATATTTTTAGGAATATAATAACAATTAATAATATAATATTTTTTTTAAAAACTATTTTATGTCAATTTTGACACTATTTGGTAATTGATTTTTTTGAAAATCATAACAGAATTATTAGTTCAAAAAAAGTTAATTAAATCAATGATAACATGTCATATTAACAGATAAAATTATTGGAATTCATAAAAAGTCTCAAATTACATTTATTTGGGTATTTAAAACATCAATTATGTCAATATTTCATTAATAAGATAATTACTACATCATCATTGTGTCATAAATAAATTAAATTATTTTAAGTCTAAAAATTACAAATAAAATACCATTATGTACGAAATCTTTTTATCCTTCCAATGAATATTTATAGTCGAATTTATCTTATGTATAACTCTATATTAAAAATTATTTAGTTATTAAACATTGATTTTAACTATTTTAACCCTTCTTTAAATAAATTAATAATAAATGTCCTAATCTAATAAATGTGGGCCTAAATGGTCATATTTTATTCCTAAGGTTGTTTTTGGCTGAATTACACTTATTCAATAGAATTAGGACAAGTTTTAGGGTAATAATAATATCATTTTTACCCTTAATTACCCTATTTACTTTTAACCGTGGTAAAAAAGTAAAAAGTTACTTTCACCAAAAAAATATTTTCATCTCATTGAACCACATTTTAGTCCTTGATATTAACCGTGTCTCTTGGATTTTCGAAATTCCACTCACAGAAGCGCTAAAATTAAATTTTATGAAAAATTCAGTTTTTTAACTACCACTTAGTGGTTTCACTATTCATCAAAAAATGAAAGTTTCCAGAAAAATAAAAAAAAATAGGCCTAAGCTATATTTGATATTATGAATTCAAAAATGATGTCTATTTTACCAAACACAAAACATATTAGTTTCATTAATTAATTTAAAAATTAGTTCTCGTCGTCAAAACAAATATCGTGTTCTTAAGAGATAATAACTATCAAAAGATTGACACTTGTTTATGTCTGGTTTAAATGTGAAATTACATCCAATGAACAACACTATATTAAATTGTAAAAAAATATTATAAATATACTTTAAAACCACTCAAATTAATAATTTATCACTATTAATTATTTCGATTAAAAAAGTTGTTTTTAATTAAAATTTAGTAATTTTCACTATTCATCAGAACATGAAAGTTATCTGAAAAGTACCAAAATTTCACCCTAAGCTAATTTCGATATTCCGAATCCAAAAATGAAGTCCATTTTGAAAGATAAAATTTTTAAAATTTCAAAAAGTGGGTATTACTAATCATAACAGCTAGTTCATAAAAATATTATAATAATATCTCGTTTAGTGAAACTCGGTATTGCGTACTACACACGCTATCGAGGAAGGTCGCGATTGCGTGTAATGAAAGACATGTCAGGGATTCATGTTTTACAAGCTCCTTGTAGCGTACAACACAAGACATTAATGAAATTAAAAAGAATACTTTTCATAAAATTTCGGGGTGTTACAAGGACACACTTGGAATTTTGGAAAAGAAAGAATTAAACCCATGTTTTTCTCATTTTAAAAGGATATAAAATGGAGAATTTTAGAACCATATAATATATAAGGTCCAAATATGACCAAAAAATATAAATTAGACAAGTTTTGGGTCATTTTTAACAGTTAACATTTTAGTTTAACCCCATGGTAAACCCGTTTTTACCTTAATACGTTAAATAATTTTTATTTTTTTCACTATTCATTATAGTAAAGAATTAATTTAACCTTATTAGATAATATAAATTATTATTATTCCAAATATAAAATCCATTTTTCAAAATTCAACTCATATAATTGGTATAATTTAATTTAAAATTAAACCTCTAAAGGTGTCTAAAAATAGTTTTTTTAAGAAATGCATTTTTAAGGAAAATATGATTTCATATTAACTATATGACAAGTAAAAATGATTAAATGAATATAAATTTATATTAATATATATATAATATATAAATTTAATTTAAATAATTCTTTATTAGGGGTTATTTTAATTATTTAAAATGGATAAACATTATACACTTTCAAACAGATTTCAATAAAAATATGTTTTAAATCCTAAAAATAAACTTATACTAAAATATAGTATATAGGATATTTAAATTTAATTAATTGGATTTAATATATAAAAATTATTATATTAATTTTAAATCAAATTAAAATAATAATGGAACCTAAATAAATGATAATTTTATAAAAATCGGTATTTTCACTATTCCCAAAAAAAGTAATATTTTCAAAAAAATCCAAAAAAATTAACCATAATTTAATATCAATATGTTGATTTATAAAATGAAGTTTTTTTAAAATAAATTCTCTAAAAGTTGTAAAATTTAATTTTAGACTATGTCTGCAAAGCATGACTAAACTAACTTTTAGAAAAATACAGTTTTTCAGAAAATATTTCTTTTTATTTCAAATGGATCTTATTTTATTTATAATTGATAAATAAACCTTGAATTTATTTAAAAAATATTTAAACCATATAATTTTAATAATTTATTTATCCTTATTCATACCCTCCAACTTAATGGCTAGGTTATAATGGTCATGTTTAACAAAATATTTTAATTGAGTATCATGTTTCATTTAAACCTAGTGTTGCATGCATCGTAAGATATCAAAGAGATTGAATTTATTTAAAAATATATATATCATAAATTATTAGGGTATTAAATTATCTTATAATATTTGTGTTTCATGTCACATATTCTATCCAATAAAGCATTTCTATTTTAAAATCTCTGGGTGTTACACAGCTCTTCACCGGTTCTTCATAATACCTCTAAAGATAGCCTTCAGTTTCATTATTAAGGCACTTTGTAGCACCAATAATTTCTTCCACCTATTGAGAATTATGTGGGATATCATAGTACTAATTTATTCTCCACTTCCTTCTTTACTTTTTTACTTGCACGGTAGTGGTCAAGCAATTATCCTTCTTATTTTTTGCTTTTCCAAGATATTGTGTGTCTAATATATTCACCCAATACTTTCCATATGATATCAATTAATATTGTTATAGTTCTTACGATATCTTCTTCAACGTGTTCATCTAATAATAAATAATAATAGCTCTATGTAATATCTAGTCAAACCTTTCTTCTTCTTCCTCATTTATCCGGAACTTGTCTGTCCAATCTTCTATTTGATCTATCTATATGATATGTATAAACGATAATGTTTGTATGGTAATGATATTTCTAGTTATAGTTCATATGATATCACTTATTCCTTTATCTATTCAATGATTTAGTTTCGTCAGGTGTTGTAGATCCATCTGAAACTGCCTACTTCGTATGGTACTTCTTCACTTGAAACTTCAACCCAATATAATAATTTTCCTCATGCTTCATGGTTATTAGTTTCTTATGGCACTTCAAATATTTAGTATAATACCCATTCATGATTCAATTCATAAAAATTATTCCCAATACAATAGTACCCCTTTATATAGGAATTAGTTCTCCATATATTTAGGGTGAGTCATTTACTTTATATTCTAATTTCCTAACTAATATTTTTAGTGACCCACTCTGAAATTTCAACCTATTAAATGTATCAAGCTTCATAAAAAATAAAATTTAAAAAATATTCATAAGATCTTACTTATATTTCAGTATCAACAATATTATTCAATCCCCCAAAAATATTTCTATAATCACAATCATCCTTTACAATTATTTAAATGATGATTGTTCAGCTTAACATCACCACAATTAATATCTTTACAAAATATTTGTAAAGTTATTTAAACATTTTATCTAGTTCAACTTAATTTTACATCTTACATCTAGTGGAACATATTCCAATTATCCTCTATAACTTTAGAACAACATATTGAAAACTTTCACAAGATACTTTACCTGACCGATGACATGCTTCATAGAAATTTCTTCTGATAAATTATTCATTCTTGTAACTCTATTTGGTATTCCCTTTGAATTTTTATTCAGCATACTTTCATTGGGATCTCCATCTATTCAATGAACCCTAAGTGTTATTAACTTCTCCTTATATATGATGCATTATTATAACTCCATCATAAGACTTCATAATTCTCAACATGATTTCTTTGTAACACTTTTTATGATGACATCATCCATAGACTTTAGTCTGAGGCAATCTATTTGAAAACCTCAGATACCTCTATATGATCATCTTTCATAGAAAATTAAATGTGATGAAAATCACCCATAAACCACTATACAGTGAATTTAAAAAGAAACATTTGTCTAATTCCTTATCTCGTAAACTTTTATCCGATCAACATCACTCATAAACCTCTTTCAGATGACATCATGTAGAAACTTCTGTCTGATGTAGCTGTTCAAGAACCAAGTCATTCATCCATTACAAATTATTTACTTCTCAAATATTTATTTTTACAAGTACATATGATGTATTTTGTATATTTATTAATTCAATTTCAATCATTAGTTTAATCTAACTCTCTTTCAAATACTTTTCAATTTTTCTAAACATCCACTTGGTTCATGATGATAAAGAATTATGATTTTGGATCAATGAATAACACTCTACTTAGAATCAATAGATTTAGTTTTACCAATAATTTTCAATCTTATGTAACTATAAATGTAATCAATCAAACAATTTGTATCCACCATTCATTTGATCGATTTAATCTATTCAAATCAGTCCTTTGTAGATGTGAATGTTACTTTTGTGGATGCCCCAAATTTTATTTGTCATGTTGGAATTTACATCTTTATCAGTCCAATGGAACATGTTACATGAATTTTGAAAGTTTTTTCGATGGACACTCCATCTGATGGTGCTACCCTTATGTGATCTATGATCAACCTTTACATGAGATTGGTTTGACCCTTACACAAGAAAGGAATTGGAGATCTTACCCTTACACATGTTTCTTTTTACCTTTACATGAAATTTGTATCCATAGATATACTATTATGTAGGTCTTCACTAACCTTATGTTGATTACTTTTAAGAATAAAATTTTATTTATGTATGTATAAGAATTACTTTTACATAACTTAGAAACCCTCATCTGAATGACCCTGTCTGATAAACGTTTTCCAATCAAGGTTTTATAATTGACTTTTTCTGATCACCTCAGTCTATAAGCCTATATCCAGTTGTCTACACTATCTCCATATGTTTGGCTTCAAAAAAATCTTAGAGAAAATTTATATGGTCTTCTCAGTAAACTTCTTAAGGGGAATAGTTAAGGAAACTTCCAAAATATTGATAACAAATTTTCTTCTCCAATAGATATAGCACATATTTTTGACCTTAATAAATACTCACCAATCATTATAAGTTTAAAATAAAAGTCTTCACATAATTTTCTTAAGATAATAATAAATTAGTGATTCCTTTATTATTTCATCTTTCATCAAAAATATATCAACATTTTTACCTATCTTGGATACTTTAACCAAACTTTCTAGATGATTTCTTCTTTCATATTCCATACAAACTATATCAACATTGTTACCAGACTTGGATTCTTCAACTGAACCTTCCAAAAGCTTCTTCTTTATAACTTATTCAACATATCTAAATTAATAAAATATTTTTATTTCATTGAAAATCATTTAAAACCAATAACTAAAATTGACAACAAATACAACTCTCACACAAATTGGGCTTTACAATATCCCCATTTATATTTATTAGAAATAACTTCAAAGTTATTTCCAAATGAATATGTCAATAAGTGAAACTTTCTCTTATTTTTATCCCCTTAATATTCCAAACATTCATTTCACTTTATCTCTATATTATTAAAAATAAATAAAAATTTCATGAGAAAATGGTATCAGGTCATACTTGAGCAATGTTTCATCCAATATTTCACTCTAACTCTATGATCCATGATCAGTGTAGAAAATAAGTGGATTTTATTTAGATTTAAAATTTCGCCATTACCTACTAATCTTGATACCTAATAGAATGTGAACTCATAATATTATATTTAATGGATATTCACTTATATTCTATGATGAAGATACTAATTTGAGATATGAAACATTTGTGGGAAAAGTAAAATTGAAACTCATACATTCAATTTAGCAAAAAGATCATAAACATTCACGTGAAATAGGTGGGATAACCAACCTTGGATCACTTTCATAACTCCACTTTTATTATGTAATTAATTAATTCAATTTAACCCCATTTATTCAAATATTTTTATCTTAATTTATCAAGTACGAGATATTATGAAACATGTACCTTTGTTAATGACATGATATTTAGGCGCATTTCATAATTAATTAGATTTTCCTAAGATAATGATTCTGGTGGATTATTCAATCATTCTCTAAATGTATCTCCCTCAAGGAGAATTTCCTTAGGATATTAATAATAATGAATCTATTCAAAATTTATACTTTAGGTACTAATGTTGAGAAACTATAAAAATAGATCTTTTATTCTGTGGATTTCTAGACGATTTACACATATTCACCAAGGATACGCCTTTCATAAAATCATCATTGAACTAGTATAGGGAAAATTCTAGGATAAAAACTTTCTTATCATGGCTAAACAATTTTGGTATCCATTCATTATCTTAGGTTCTCTCCCTAAGATTATGCTTCACCTTTAATTACTTGTGTTTAAAGAATAAGTTTAGAATACAATGGTTAAGGGAATAAGGTTTATCTTTCTTGATCCTTAATGTGAAAAGCAAGGTTAAGATGGTTCTATCAACCAAGTTTTACTATTTCATCCATTATTGATGCATTAACATATAAAATTAAATTATTATTGAGGTTGTATAGATCTTATCACTTCTTTAATTTCATTAGGTGTGAAATTTCTCTTTTCAAGAACTTTTAAGGCACTTGTATCACCTGGTGAAACTTTTATCTTCTCTGAGAACTTTTCTTATATTGGAATTATTATAGAACAATTTATAATATTATGTAAAACTATTTTGGGCCTCATACATAGAATTTATTTACCTTCATGTGGAATATTTTCTTTTCATTTTTCATTATCCTTTTCATGTTCTTTTTCCATTTTCCTCATTCTTAACAAATCTTCTGGCTAGATAAGTAACATTTCATTAGGGACTTTGGCAGCAAGTTTGGATTTTCCAAATTTATTCTTCTAATACCAACCTTTTTATTTGTTCTTTTGGATTAAACGCTTTTATTCAATTTTATGGATTTTTAACCATGTCATTCTCGCTTTCATTCCTTGATATCTTCAAGAGAGGATTTTTGTTTACAATAATTTTTTTCTTACTCCGTGAGGATGCTTCTTAATTATTAACCTTCTTCCATGGTATTATTTTATTAATATCTTTAGATATATGTTAATATAATGCACCATTCTTATGACCACCTTCATTTCTAATATCATAGATATTTTCAAACTTTCCAAAATTATTGGAGGTTTTTATATTTTTCATACATTGAATATATTGATTCTTCATATATGGATTTCTCCCCTTTGACATGGTCTTACTTTTTAATAAGGAATTTAGAGGATTATGCAAATAATCCAATGAAAAATTCCTAAATATGTTGTATCACCAACATTGACCCAAAAACCTTGATCTTCCCATTTCTTTTGTATGTTGTTTTTGGGTATTCTATACAACTTTTTGGGATCTTCATGGGGAATATTATTCCAAACTATTTTTCATATCCACCTTAGTAATGGTGGTAGGATTATTTCATATTAATTCACAAATCATTGTATGTATTTTTTTACAAGCTGCACTATTTATGAAAACATGTTTAGAAACATTATTAAAATATGGTATGGATGGTACATTTTTATGCACAGTTTCTTGACATAGATCATTGAATGAATTCATAATCTTCTTATCACATATTGAAGGCTATTTAACCTTATAATAATCTAGTGATCACTAAATAGTATCTGCAAATTTCTAATTCTTTAGTGAAGTCTCAATATGTTACTTCGAAAAATTGGCTAAATGAACTTCAAATTCTAGACATTTGTTATTGATGGTGTTTCTATGATGTTAAATCATAATAACTTTCCCTTCACAAATATTCTTCATTCTTTGAATATTGTCTTTAGGAAACATAATTTTTTTGTAAAAAAGATTCAAGTTCCTTAATATTCTTGGGTTTTACTTAAAATTTTAAATCCTTGAAAGAGATATTATTTTCAAATTTTATTCAAGTGAAAAGATATTTTATTTCACATCGATATTGAATCTATATTTCTTTACAACAACTTTGAGCCAATTTCTCTCAAATTTTTAGGAATTAATTTTAAGCCCCACTTTTCTTTTCCTATAGGCACAAACCTATTTATAGAAATTTATACATTCTAAAACATATATTTCTAAAGCCTTATCCATGTTATATAATTCTTCTTCCAACTATGTGATCTCTTCTTATATATATTTAAATACTCCACAAAAAATAAAGACTATTTATTTGGGAACACAATGTATAATATTTTTCAATCCACTAACTAATTTATCATGTGAAATTATAGATTTATCATCATCACCACTTATGATAAGATCCTATTCTGGAGGATAGTTTGTATAAGAATTTTCACATATCTCATGATCCATTAACATTATTTATTTACTTGAGGTAGGAATGTTTTTTATCTCACTGGTGGAAACTAGATCCACCAATTAATTACTTTTCAAGATTGATAAATCATATTTTTTATCATTCCATAGTGAAAATAATAATTCCTCTTTATTTGAAAATAGGGATAACTTCTTCCTCTTTATTTTTTATTTCTTTCACCTATTCATTATGGTCTTGGTATAAATACAATTATACTCAAAGATAACTGGATCTTCAACAAAACAACACTTTATTGTTAATAAAGGAATGAAAATAAAATACTCATAAGAGAATAGTTATAATGTATAGAATACAACATAGGTTAACCTGTCTATAATAATAATTGAGAGGACCACTTTGGGATATACTAAACATAGAGAGGAGGGGGGAGGGAAACAATCCACTCCCTATATCAGTGATAGCTTAGTCCAACTTGCAGTTCCTAACTGGTTATTTATACTGCCTCTAAAGACTATATTCACCTTATTTATTAAGTTACTTTGTGACACTAAAAAATAATTACACCTTTTGAGACTTCTGTTGGATGTCACATTTGTACTTTATTCTACACTTCCTTCTTCTTTACTTTGTTACATGTACAATAATAGGAAAGAAACTCTCCTTATTCTTTCTTTCTTCATCTAAAGATTATCCATCAGATAAATTTATCTAATCTTCTCTATCCAATTCTAATTCATCTTGTTACAGTCTATCCAACTTTTTATTCAACATGTTCATCCAAAACCATAAGATGAGAACTCTATTCGATATCTATCCAAACCTATCTTTTAATTCCTCCTTCATTCAAAACATATCTGTATGATCTTTTATTTGATATGTCTGTCTAGTATTCTATATGATAATTTTCATCTAGTAATTATATGTATGATGATAATTTATCTGATCTCTCTTATTCCTTTATTTTTCTAGTATTTTAGTTACATCTGGTGTTATAGCTCTTTCCATTACCCCCTACTTTGGTTGGTACTTCTTCACTGAAAACTTTACCCCAATATAATAATTTCTATCATGCTTTGTGACTGATAGTTTTTTATAGTACTAAATATATTCAGCATAATTCCCAACCATAATTCAATTCATCAAATGTATTTTCAACAAAAAAAAGTACTCATTTATATAGTAAGTAGTTCTCCATATATTTAGGGTGAGGTACATACTCTAAAATTCAAATTTCCCACTTAATATTTTCACTGAGCCACATAGAAATTTTCACCTGTTGACTATATTAAGGATTCCTAAAATATAGGAGATAAAAAATATTCATATGATATTACTTAGATTCTAGAATCAATAATTTTCTTCAATCCCCCTAAAATCTTTCTAGAATCACAATTACCCTTTTTCAATATTGAAATTATGATTGTCCATCTTAGCATCACCATAAATAATATCTTTACGAAATATTCATTAATTTATTTGAACATGTTGTCGATTTTAACTTATTTTTCATCTTTCATCTAGTGGAACTTCATTTGTTGTTACACTTTAACTTTCTTGGAATATCTAGATAAATTTTTCAAGATACTTTCGTTGACTGATGACATGTTTCACAAAACTTTCATTTGATAACTTATTTGTTATACCAACTCTATTTGATCTACCCTTTGAAATTTTATTCAGTATACTTTCATAGGGATCTCCCCACATTCAATGAAACCTCAGAGGTATGCTCATCTCCTTTTATCTGATGGATTTGTATAAATCCATCAAAAGACTTCTAAATACTCAGCATGATGTCTTTGTAACAATTTTTCTAATGAATCATATGGAGACTTTAGTCTGACGCAATCTCTTCGAAAACCTTATCTACCTCTCTCTGATTATATTGTATGGAAACTTTAGTCTGATAAATATCACTCAAAAATCTATATCTGATTACGTCATATAGAAACCTATGTCTATTACCTTATCTTGGAAACATTCATTAGATGAACATCACTAAAAAACATCTATTTGTTAGCATCATAAAGAAACTTATATCCAATATAAATGATAAAAAACCTCATAAAACTCTCCGTTTTTATATTGAAACTTCTTTAATTCTTGTCACTTTATTTATACAAGTCCATAAAATGGAATTCATATAGTTCTTTATTCAATTTCAATCAGTATTTTTATTGAACTCTCTTTCATATACTTTTCACTTATTCTAAAATTCAACTTGGTTTATAGTGATAATGAATTGTGATTTTTGATCAATAAATAACTCTTTACTTAGCATAAAATGATTTTATTTTCTAATAACTGCTTGTCTGGTGTAACTATAAATGTAATGTGTCAAACAATTTGGATCCACCTTTCATCTGATCCATTCCATCTATTCAAAAAATTATAATTTAACTATAAAAGTTCATTCAGTATCCACCCAAACTTTCCTATGTATGATTGTACTTTAAATCTTTTTTCCATATGATGGACCATATTAGATGAATTTGGAAATTTTTTCTGATGCACACTCCATCTGATGGTTCTACCCCTATGTGAGCTGGGATCAACCATTATGTGAGTTTGGTTTTATGCTTGTGTGAGAAGGAAACTTTATATGTTTCCCTTATACGGGTTCTTTTTTACCTTTATGTGATATGTTCCACCCTATATCTACCTTTACATAAGTCTTCACTACCTTTAAATAGATTCATTTCAAGAACTAGAGTTCCATTAGGAATGTCTAAGAATGACCTTTACATGACTTGGAAACCCTCATTTTATTAACTAAGTCTGATTTATTATGTCCAATAAAGGTTTTATAATAAACTTCTTCTAATAATCTTGGTCTTTTGGCCTCTTTCCAATCATTTTTTCTATCTCTATCTATTCCACTTCACAAGTTTCTTAAGGAAAATTCATCTGGTCTACTTAGAAAAACTTATTAAGAGAACTCTTTAAGGAAACTTCTATAATGTTGATAAAAAATGTTCTTCCTTTACAAACCTTTAAAATGTTGTAGACATTAATAACATCTCACCAATAATCCTAAGTTTAAAAACAAAATCTTTAAATAACATTATTAATAGAATAAGACTTGAGAACTTCCTTTCTTCATTCATATTCTATCTATGCTATATAAAAATTGTTAATAGGCTTGCATACTTCAACCAAATTTTCCAACAGATTCTTCTTTATAACTTCATCAACATATTAGAATTAATGAAATATTTCTATTTCATTTAAAAACATTTAAAATCTATAACAACTATTAACAATAAATACAAACCATGCACAAAGTGATATCAACAATCCTAATTTACCTAAGTGATAAAGAGTACTTATTAAAAGTATAATAGACCTAGAGTCATATTATCTCTTCTACCCTAGGAACCCTCAGTCCCTAATCCCCATACCCAAACCTATATAGTATACAAGTATGAATTCTCATCAATAAACAAACATATGAAATAGTATTATAGGGTCCACCAACCTTGATACTATAGTTATCTCCTCGCCAAGATCCACCAAGTATCTCCCAATCTAACCCATGATCATAAGCCCTATTTTATGTCACATGAAATAAATAATTAACTATAACATTTATAATTAATTATTTAATGTAATCTAAAAAGGCATAATCTCTTAAAAACTCACCATAAACTTTTTTACACCAAAATAACACTTAACGGAATGTGTTCCACATTCTAGGATCTTTTCAAGCCATTACATGTGAAAATCCTAGAATAATCAAATGATTTTACCATGATCTAGTAAAATTATAACAAAAAACCCTAGATAAAATTGTTACAAAATAAAAGGGATATGAAGGGGAATTAGAAAAAAGGCAAGACTAGAATATCTCACATTAAATATCCATTGAAACAGACCTAGAACGACCCCCTCCATGGGGAATGGATGGAAGAATAGGGGAGGCATGATCCAAATGTATTCCTCCCATCTCTCATGGCCCTTAAAATCAGAAGACACAAGAAAATAAAAATAAAAATTCCCCCACTTAATAAAATACCCAAGCACAAATAGTGGTGCGATTGGGGTCACGGGATAATGAACACTTACACTAGAAATTTTTTTGGAATGATTAGGGGTTGTATAATGATTATCTTGAGGTAAAGATATCAACCCTTATCTAAACAATATTATGGTGTGACCTAGATGTTTCATTGTGACCTCACTTCATAAGTTCCATCAGCCTACTTTGTAAGGTTTATGTTCATGGCACGACTTCCCATTCATAGAATGACCCCTTTTGTAAGGATAATGCCTTATAAAACCCCATGAAACCCAACACACCATGAATACATTGGTCATGGCGTGATTCATCTTCACTAAAATCAATCTTTTCATGACCTATGGGTCATGGTACTGCCTACTATAGTTGAAATATTTTATCAAAGCATCTGGTTGTTACTCTGATTCTCACTCGAATGCTTTAACTACCACCAGATCCTCGATCCTTATCTAAAAAATCTTCTAGATATGTTCTAATCCTACTCAATGATAAAACTTCAAACTCCATATAAAAATTAATGAACTTGAAATTCATGGGTTGTTAGAATCGTTCTGGTCATACCCAAGTGCCAACACAAATCACTAATTTCTACACATTCTCAGCTCACTAGGAATGTCATTCGTGGAATAAAATGAAATTCTATCTAGAAATAAGGTTACACCCTCTATGATCAATTTTATTCTCCCCACTATATGTATTCTCATATATCACTCACCTCAAGTGAAATTATAAACAGAGTTGCATCATCATATGTGTATCACTCTTACTGATCCATACTTACCCATATTTCTAAACCCTATCATGACATAGGGTTGGATTAGTCATACCATGGTACTCTAATATATCTTCGAGGCTTCCTCTCACCCTAGGGTAAAACCTATTATTCTCATCAAAACCCCTATGAAACTATGACCTCTACACATTGTCTCAAAAACACCATCTCCATGAGCCACTTCAAACCATTTTTTCACTCCTCATTCCACCACACAAGTTTTTATCTATAAAAATTCTTAAAATACCTCATTACCAAACAAAGCATACCTAATAAGGTTCACTCCCTGATGTTACCATACCACATTACCTGACTCTAACCACCTTAATTGTCATATCATCAATACCAGTCCCAAAAACCTAAATCACTAACCATGATCAAGGCATTTCATTCACATTAACATGAATTACTCTTGATCCCCTTTCCCATAATCTGAAGCATCACACTCATTAAATATTCAATCACAAAATATATTGACATCCAGGCATCACATCAAAATAATTAGCATCTACTCATTATGTATCCATCCTAGATCTAACCATCTAGGATCATGATCCATAACCTTATCAGGAACCACACTTAAAATCAATAGGGCCTGGAATGTAACTAAGCCAACCCTCTAAAAACAAACGTCAATAATAAATCACCTTATTTACATTGGAAAATCCCAAAACATATTCATACCTATACCACATACTCAGTAACACCTCACATATATCATTCTCATAACCTAAATCATAAACCCATTCCCTCTATCTCTAAGGGAATGCACAAGCCTAGGATAACCCATCACCTAATTCACCCATATATATCATATCACATCCCAAAAATGTTAGGAAAGATTATTGATTCAAATTTATAAGACTTGATTAACCAATATCATGATCCATATATTAGGGTACTAGTTGCACCCACCTAGCCCATAAACCATGTCTCATAGAGGTCACAACTCATGTGGAAAAATATTTAATATTATCTTAAATATAAAAAGACAACACACATGATAAAGAACCAAATATAGGTTTTCCATATACATATACATATCAGGAATCACATTCCATGTTACTATCCCACATGATGTCATTATTCTACACTAGTAAACTGTGTACTAGACTACCCCCTCGAGGATTATCATCTCATCGTTATACACAAAAAAATATCATACAATGATGATTTTTATCGAGTTAAACCATAGGCTTATGGTCTGGTTATGTACAATGACATGAAGAATATATATGGGAAAACCCCATATAGGTTATTCTTGATGCTTTAAGAAACCAAACATCAATTTATTTTCAAAAATAGTATTATAATTTCTCATTATGGGTTTATTAATGAAGGCATATAATTATTTTAGCAACCTATTAAGGGTCACTATACATCTCATACATAGAGGGACTATACACCTATCTTCAAGGATCACCCATCCCTAAGATCCCAATAACCTTTCATCATAAGAAAATATATCATGATTCATCTAAGTATAATTCCACCAAAAAGTTATATGGGGAAATACCATATAATTTTTTTGACACATTAATAGATGAACCCTCATCATCACCAATATCAATCACACGCAAGCACATGAATGTCATGTTCTTCCTATATGAAAATAATGATGTATGTACATAGGACTATCACTAATGAAATAAGAGATATAACCATAATGAAAATATAAATACACGCATCATATTAAATAAATATATCAAGTAGAACATCGAAAACCAAAAATGGAAATCCCATAACCCCATTAATCTAGAATTATTATTGGAAAAGGTGTTCTTAATGCACCATTATATGTTCTATCACATGATTTTACATGTCTCCATTCCCTATAAAATATATCCCCAAGTAGAGAAATAAAGAAAAAGATTTTCTGAAACCACTTTTTAGTTCCATTTTATCCCAAAACACCTACTAATTTCGTGGCAGGGGGCACTACTTGACCTCATTCGAACAATCCCATATGCAATAGGATTTCGAATAGTAGTGAGTGTATAAGGTGTTACCATGGATGAAAACATCCAAGAAACATATATAAAAAATTATTAAAGTACATAAAATTAATATAACACAACATTTCATATCAAATGAAATGTATTCATACAAGAACACATCCAACTAATATCCCATTAGGCCAACCACATATACAAAAATAATCCAAGAAATAAAAACACAAGGAGGATCTTCTACCATCCTCATATCTCATCACATTTTGGTATCCAACTCCTTATTGAGCTACTCCATATTTATCATGTAACCCCAATCCTCATCCCTACCTGAACCTATGATCATGAGTTCTTCTCAAGTACTAAAATACTTGGGTCGACTGAGCAAGGTGTGAGTAAATAATTATTTGTTCACAACCAAAAGTGTCCCTAACATAACCATAAAATATATTGTGTACACATGTGATACACTAAAAAAAATAAATACCATAAAAATCACTATAAAATAATCATCATTGATTCTTAGGTTTTAAGGTGACACTCAAAATCAATCATACTTTCTTAGGCGAGTGCTAGATGTCTCTGATCATGTCACAGGACATTGAGAAGATACATGTCCTATCCTAGAATCTCATGAATATGTATACATAAGTATATATTATCACTCAAGTGCAAATGATCCAACATGGATCGTATCATATATATATATATATCATTAGGGTCAGTGTGTCCCTCTCATCTATCTTATTCATTACATTCATTTAGTATCAAGTGTAATCACCAAATCTTAGGAAACATCCTAGAAATATTATAAGAATCATCAGGTGTAATCACCAAATCCTATGAATTATCCTAGGAATATAATTTGAATCATCACGTGTGATCATCATATCCTAAGAAGCATATTAGGAATATCATGGGAAGAATCAAGTGTAATCGTTATATTTAATGAATTATCCTATGCATATATTATATAAAACTCAAGGGGGGTAGTTTGTCCCTTATGATAATGTCACATATCATGATGATATGGGTTAGTCATCTACCTAAACTCACTACCCATATCCTAGTTTGGCCTCTCAATAACATGACCAAGACTCAACACTATATCCAAATTCGGCTTACGCCATCGCTCCCTAGGTTCTAAGGTGGAACCTGAGATAGAAGATACCTACTCTCTATCACTAATCCAATCTAGGGTCAATATACCATTGGGGAACCCACCATAGTATCCTAGGTCACACTATAGTCTAGACACCCTACATGGGATATTCTCTCTTTATTTCTCATCTATTAAGTCAATACCATCACTCGAAGAGAATATTGTCCCTCAACATCATTATTTCTATATTACAGCCTCACCAAACTCATGGGTAAATCCATATCGGCATCACTCTATAACGATTTCATAATTTCAATCTCACTTACAAAGTCATACTAGGATGGTCCACTCACCCAACCAATAATAAATCTTCCTAGGGTATATCAAATAGAGTATTAAAATTATAGTTTAGGGGATCATTCACCCCACTCTCATTTAAATTAGACCAAATACTATAAGGTATCTCAATGGTATCTTATAGTCTACTAATCCAATCCTTACAACTCCAAATTTTTCTCCCTACTTAGGGGAAGTGAAGGTTGCCTATATAAAAGTACACCATCTCATTCATCTAATTCTTTTATACCCCTAATTTGTCTATATGTTCTAAATCACACTTTTCTGTCTATTAATTAGCCATTAGTGATTGAGGTAACACACTTGTTCCAAGGTTATATCATATTCTAGGGAACTCTTTTCCTACTCATAGAATTTAAAAATAGATAATTCATTTTAAATTTAAGGTCGATTTCTCATATGTGGTGAGACTGTATATCACATACTATATAAATAAAATTAATTTACATTAGTAGAATGTTTAGAAACTACCAACCTCACACGAAGTCATTTCTCATTATAAAGCTCCAAGAATTACCATTCAAGATCATCAACACCTTCAATCATCTCATGATATCATATATCAATACAAAATACCCTAATAATTAATTATACTAATTTATAATTAATTATTATATTTATTACATTAAGGAATAATTTCAAAAAAAATCATTGATCCATCTTTCAACACTGAAACCATGATCAACCACACTCAAAAGTTATATGGTGTACTCCGAACACCATCATAAGAAAAAATAATTATCATATGAAATCAATTTATCCATTAATATAATCCAATTTAGGCTAAAAACTTAAATAAATTTACAAGGTGTCACACCTCTCATGAGATGGTGAGCAACAACATGTAGTCATCATTAGGGTATATCCTATAGGCATCACTCACAAAATCACCATCATGTCAGAATATTCAAACCATGATCTAATGGATATCATCACCAAATCCCTTGGTAGAAGACAACGATATCAATGGATAATGATGGAAAAGAATAATTGAGGTATAATAAATGAATAATCCACCCAAAATTTCCAAAAAATCAACCAATAAGACCATATTTTTAGAGGGATCTAAAGAATAAATAATGGGAGATATGCTCCCTAGATTCAAACATGTGATAATGAAGAATAGTGGAGACAGTTTAAGAAATCAAGGTAGAAAATTATTCATTTCTCACTTTTTAATAAAATTTGGGTAGCTACATAGTTTGGCCACATGGTTTACCAAATTATGCACCAACCATGTGGCTTATACTACCACAAACCACACTAACTTACCTGGTTTGGCCACATAGTTTACTAATCCATGAACCAATTGTGTGATACCCTTTTAGAAAATTTTAGCACTAGTCATATTTTATCTTGCATGATTCTCTACAATTATGTAAAATCTTTGATCCACATACCAAGTAAGAATCTATGTCATATGGTTCACCTTTATCACTCGCATAGTTTTCCTTAACCATGTGATGTCCGTACATAAATCAAATATCCTTCCAAAAACTCTAAATTCAATCCTAATATTATAAACATCATTTGATCACTTCAGACCTATCTTAAGCCTTTATCCATCTCCAAAAACATATCCTTGAGATTCTCCAACTCATATAATTCTCATATGAATCCTGGTTCTAAAAGAACTCTTTTCTAGGAAAAAAATTAAAATTCCCTCTTAATTTCACAACCTATAAAAATATGGGTCTTTACAGTTTTTTACATGGTTACTTTCTCCCACCATTTACTTTGGTTTTCATTATGAGGTTTCTTTTCCATGTTTTTAGGGTTATTCAAAGTATTTTTTATTACTTTCTCATTATTTTTATAAAGACATTGATTTATAAATTATTTCCTTTTAAAAATTAAATAAAATATCAAAAATATAAAGGATATTTCTTATTATTTACATAATAGTTTTCTCATATTATTCTTTATTGTTTTTCATATATTTCAATATCCTTTAATTTTTATTTTTATTCAATGGGGATATGTTTTAATGAAATCATCCATTTTTTATATTGGTGATTTATTTATGCCTTGTGAATGTTTTTATCAAACTCATTTATTTTTTATGGGTTATCTATGCTATAATTTATTTTGAATGTAATAATGTTAATTTAGTACAAATATTTATGGTTTTTAATTATATTATGGGTGGTATTGGAATAACATATCCCTATAATTAATTGGATGAAAATTAATATCTCGTGATATAACTTGTAAGGGACTGGGGAGTGAACTCAATCCATTATGTTTAAGATAATGGGGAGTAATCCCAATCTACTATGTTATGGAACTCTATACACTATGTTATGATGGTCTTGGTATTGATACTTTACATAATAAAGTATTTTATATGATTATGATTTTTTATACATTTCTATGTTATTCCACATTCTTGTGTTATGATTTCATGGATTGTTAATATTCACTCATATTTCCACAGCCCAATGATTAAATTCTTTTGTTAGAAAAAAAATCATATGTTATGATCCATGAATTTTGATCTATGTTTTATTTGGTATGATTTCCTTATGATACATTCATATACCTTGATTATGTTCCCATAATAATGTTTTCATATTATTCTCACTTATGATCTTCAATTGACATATCTTATATTCACCACTTACTATGTGTTTGAGCTTACCCTTTCCTATTCTTATATTCACTAGATTATGAAGAAAATTGTAAAATTTTATATGTCTATAAGGGGGTTAATTTAGATGATATTATGGATAAATATTAACAATTATATAAAATAAGATATTTATGTGTTTAATTTTCAATGACACTAAACCTATAGGTTTTAGGTGTGTGATTTTTCATGAGATAAAATATATATTTAGGTAAAATTATATATTGTGTTGGCATGTATGGTTGGTTCATATTTGGTTACCTACTCTATTGGGTGTATAAAGGACATGTTCCCTAGTATCAATGTGTTTCTAAGGGGGTTAACAACCTCATGTATACTCTAAAAATCTCATCCACACCTCATCATCATCTCTACAAAGATAAGGAACAAAAACTTCCCAAAACACCTCAAGAACATATCCCAATTATGAATATATATATATATATATCATTATATTGTATATGAAAAAATACCCAAAATATTCTACTCACTTGTCTAATTCTAACACCTGAGTGAGAAGGTGTGGAAAATAACATATACTACCTAGTACACAGCATATTCTCCTTTGTACATAGCATATACACATCATGAAATAGGCAAGTGTGTACCACCACTATCCAATCATATGAATTCATCCTACAAATCATGTCCTAGTAAGTTACATAGATTATAGAAACTATAAATAGTCAAGCATGTATGGTTATAGAAGCTCATGTCATGTCATCATAGTACATGATATTCCCACTGGCCCACATGGTGTGTAGGGTAAGGGGGTTTGTTGAATATACATTTATACACTCTTAGTTTTGTGGTTCTATATACATTAAGTGTGACCCATAGTCACACATCATGTGATATTTAACACTGCACATAAACCCCATCCACCACTAATGGATATACATGAAATATGCGTCAAAGTTACATGTCATGTGATATTTATATTTCATGGAAATATTAGCTGGCTTAATGAAAAAATTCACGACATATCAAAAATTACACCTTTATAAGGTAAAATCTATCATTCTGGACACAACCATGGTGTTAAAATTTATAAAACAAGGATTTTATTAGAATTTATTTATTCATCACTTTTGTATAGGCTTGAAATAATATTTTTTAAAATTATATATTTTTCAAAGACCTGAAACACTTCTAAAATTGATCCAACTATGAAATAGCGTCAATAAATATTATTAAAAAATTAAAATAGATTAAATTAAAAATATAGTTTACTATATTATATAAAAAATAAAGATATATCCAAGAGGAATAAAAAAGGTAAAAAATATATAAATGATTTTAGAAGAAACCCTCCTACCAACATCGTAAGGTATGGACTAAGCATCAATAAATTTGAAGACGATAAGATAACGTATATATCCCCCCAAAAATGTAAAATAAAATAAAATAAATTATAAGGTGATAAATTCAATACATAGATGAAGTTTAATAATAAAAATTGGATATGAACCATAAGATTAGGGAATGAGTGCTATAGGACCTTCGTCAACATCATAAGGTATTCCGTAAGAATTAATAAATGATAGAATATATAGAATTGATGAACATGCATATAATCAAAGGAATATTCCATAATATATGTTTTATGTATGAGATTTAAAAGTTATAAAATAGTTATACACAAAGGGAACATTTTTAGAAAAATACAAGTGATTAATAAGAGTTTGAAAAGGATTCCCCTTACCAACTCATATAGTATAAATTAAAAATAAATGATTCAGATGATAATAAATAAGTATAAAAATCTCTATAAATAAATAGAAGAAAATTAATATGATAAATTCAATAATATATATATAAATCTTTAAAAATATTATTAGGAAAAAATAGATAGATTTAGGAAAATAGAATCCCTCTTATAAATTTATGAACATATAATCTAATAAATAATCAAAAAGACAATAAAAAAAGAAATTTAAATCCTATAGAATATAGGGATATAGAATATAATAATTTTATAGGAAAACATATAAATATCATAGAATATATTAGATTAATAAGAGGGATCATTATTCAAAAAAATGATATTGAGATAATAATCTGCATACAATATGTATCAACTAGCTTAGGAAACACCTCTTACTTCAAGCATATTCAAATATAATTAATTAATTAATTATTAAAAAAAATTATTCATAATAATTTATTTATTATTATTATTTATTTATGTTAATTTATTAATCATTAATTAGATTTAATTTTTTTGTGAGTTTTAGCTGGAGATGTGCATTCCATGATTCCAAAGTTGAATCATAGTGACATTATTGGTTATATTTATTTTTATAATGTGATTATCATCTCCAATAGTGTCAAAGAAAAAATTTAATAGACTTTTTTTGTTTAAATTTTACATATTAGTTATATAATAGATTTGTTTCATCTTCTATAAAGGAATTACTTGTGAAATATCTGTATTTATGTTATTTTACCATCTATAATGATAAATTCTAAAATATTTATTTATATTCTATATTTACCAATAAATAATATTATTATGGATATAAATTCACCATAAGTATCATTTTAACCAAATATAAAAATTTTAAAACCATCCATGAATGATGATCACAGACATAAAACAACATTGCCCTTGGTGGTGATGCAAACTGACTATGATATGGATCATTTTTTAAAGGACTCAATAATAAAATTAAAAAACATACTTTATTTTTATAATTTAATTAACGAAAAACTTTAACACTTATATCATGATATTATATTATTTAATTATATTTATAAGTATTTAGTAAATAAATGAAAATAAAAAAAACTTCAATGAGATTATTTTACCTCTTTTTTCAAACCCCTTTCATCATAATGTGGCTATTCCTTTGAAGGCTTATATTGTAGTGGGACTATAACCATTAAATCGTGAATTAGAGCCTTTGTAGAATTATTTGGGAATAATTCAGGAAAATTAAGAATTTTTTTAAGAAAGGATAAATGAGTGGTGGAGGGTTATATTTATAGATGAAAACAGGGGATATTTTTTGAATAAAAAAATGAAAAAATGAATACTTTTTCTCTAGACTAAAAATAGAATTTATTATTTTTAATATAAATAGTATTATATTAAAAATTGTTTTTATTGAATTTTAGATCCAATAAAAACAAAATTTCATCATTTGAATAAATTATACAATATAAATAATCCAAAATATTATATTATTGAAATAAGATAGTTTTTACAATTTGAAAATTTATAACTTGATTTAAATTTTAAATTTATTATTTTTAATTTAATAATTAAACTAATTAAACAAATTTTATGTTTTTAAAACCATTATTATAATTATTAAGTTATTTATTACAAAACAGTTTGTCCATAAAACATATTTTGTGTGGAAATTATATTTTACTATTCACTCCAAAATTCAAAAAAATGAAAAATCCCAAAAAAATAAATCGTGTGTTATTTTTATGTGAAAATTACAAATTTTTACCACCTTTTTTGAAAAATTTATCAAATTATAAAAATTATATTCAATAAATAAAAAATAATAATAATTCATAAAATAATTTTTGAGTTAAAACATTTTATTTAACCCTCAAAAAGAAATTATTTATTGACTCACAACATGCACTAAGATTTTTTTTTTGAATTTTAAGATATATAAAATTAAATTTAATAATGGAATTCACTTTTTAAATTATTACTTCTGATAGTTAAATTATTATTCTAAAGGGGGAATTGTTTTTCTATGGGGTATAATACTATTCAAATAATCAGATTAGTATTCAAATTGTCATATTTTTAAAGACTTACTTACCAATCCAATGGTCATATTTCCTCTTACCATCCAATATATACCAATTAAATAAAATTACTTTCCTTAAATTAATGATTCTATCAAAGATCTATATTTCTTTTATAAGTTTTCAATCTAATTCATATTATTTTTTTCTTAGTAAAATTATTCTCATAGGTATGGTATTTATGGAAGACCAAAATACATTATATTTATAACATCTGTTCATGTTATTTTTTTCCCATTTTTTTATTTAGTTTTTATACGTCCTTTATTTTTAATGTTTTATCATGAAGCATTAAAATAATTTTCATTTCATGGAATGATGTATGCAGTTTATTTATGGTATATATTTATACCTAAATTCATATTTTGTAAATAAAATATTATTTAATAAACACATATAAAATAATAAATGGTAAATTTATATATAAATTCTTGATTCATATCTTTAAAAAAATCATTTAATTTTTATAGACAAAAAAGTAAAAGGGTAAAATTTATATATATATATATATATATATAATTTAGGATGTTTCATTTTAACCCATTAAAAAATTACATCTTCAAAATCTTTAATCATTGATAAATAATTAGGTTTATTTTTTATTAAATAACTATTAAAGGTTATGAAATAATGACCAATAAAAAATTATTCCAAATTATAACCCTAATTATCATTTAAAAACTAAAAAAACATAAGTTTATAATGCGAATAAACATAAATAGTGTTGAAATTTTAACATTATATGCTCACACTATTTATACTTGAAATATTTCTCTAAAAATAAATGTTATCTCTAAATGGTTTTCCAAACTAATGATTCTATATTAGTTTTATCATCAAAACATTAGTGTCGCGTGCTTTTTTACAAGATCTCGGACATGATCCTCACTTGGATAATACTAGTGAGTTATAGAAAGAAAAGTATCTCTATGCATGAATAAGGCACTAATAAGGTCTATGTGTATACATTACTTCTCACATATAAATAGGTGGAGATTCATCAAAATCATTTTTCAATTTAGTGATGTGATGGTGAGATTATCCCACTCTGAGTATGCCATGTATTTCATCCATTGTTGTTGAAAAGGTTATCGAAACCATAAAACCCATTTCTAAGGCTCTTATAAACAATTTTTGGCCTCATAAAACACCTTTTATAGAGAACTTGATAGATAGGGGTGTATTTCATATTTGACTACTCGTGGTGCCAAAATGAACATATGAATAAAAGGTTATGTTTGTTTTAATTAGTGGTTTATTTTGGCATTATGTAAAATAGAAAAGGTGAATTTTCTACAAATAAATTTCATATTTTAAAAAGATAACACATTTATTCTCAAAAGACACATATTTTGTAAAAAAATAGCAAGCATCCTTCATCTTCTCATAAAGCCTCATAGTGGACCATCATTTTCAACATCAACATGGATATCCTTTATAGCCACAATGTTTCCTTATGTAAAATCATCACTTTATGGTAGAAAAATGTTAATTCTTCATGCATGTGTGATATCCATGATTTATAAAGAAGATATGGTGATCCTTTGTTTCTATATAACTACTTTTCAATGTCAGTTCCAGAAATTCTAGGGGATATGTTATGTGATCTTCCTATAAATACCTAGCACACACTTCAAGGAATGAAGTATGGAATAGAATTTGAGGAGATATTTTCTTCTAGAAAACACACCCTAAGAGGGAAAATGTATTATTTGGGGAGAGTTTCACTTTTCCAAGCCTTCAAGGACATCTCCCATGTAACTCACTAAGTTTAACTCAAAGAGAGGGGAACCAAAAATAATATTCACAATGATTTTATTTCCACAAAGAAATCTAATAAGGTATCATGTATAAAATCCTTCATAAAGGATTCCCATGAGATTCCTTCAGGAAGGGATGCTCGTGTAAAGTCCTTCATGAACAATACACCTCAAATAGTGACTTCATTGAACCATACCTATTAATATAAAACATTAATTTTATATGAAACTTAGGTTATTAAATCATATATTGGCCTCATATAAATGGTCCCAAACAATGAAAATTTTTACCTATGGTGGTTTAATTCATAAAGAAACCCTATCATGGGTAATCAAGACACTTAAACATCAATTTTTCTAAATAGGTTATCTACCTAGGAAAAATTGGTCCAAATGACCATTTCAGACTCTTTTCACCAAGGTCAAATACCTAAAAATCCTATTTTGTAATTCCACCTCCACGGCATCCTGAAGGACATTAGTGGGATATTCACTCCATAGTTCTCCCCTTCAATCATTTATTTCTTTAATAATAAGGATCATAACTCTCTTGAAAGTCACTCCTAGAGAAATCCCCCCCTTACTGATATGACTCTTAGGGTATTAATAATCATGTATTCCCTTGATAATGAGATTTATTATAAATAATAGATTGAAAGAAGCTTCCCTGACTTAGGATTCTCATCCTAGATACCCCAAACTAACCATAATATCCTTCAAGCATCCAATTGTACTTTTTTAGTCTACTAAATGAGATTGAAATATATTTATTCCACTTATTTGGTATAATACCCAAATAAATATCCATTTATTACCTTATCCCTAGTCAACTCAATGAGACATATACCTTAAAAATTGATACTCATGTGTAATCCCCAAGCCTTTATCACTAGGATATATTTCTCATGAATCTAGCCTTCCTTCCTAATCTAATTACTAACTGATAGGAAGTGTATGTCTATGTTTGGGCCTCCTTGTAATTTAAATCCCCACACATATTCCTTGAGTCAAGATTCACCTATTGGTTTTTTCAAATGCCTTGAGTCGAGATACTCCTCTTGGTTCTCTCATATGCCTTGATTCAAGATTCTCCACTTTGTTTCCTCAAATTTCTTGAATTGAGATTATCCTCTTGGTTTACTAATTTTTATCAAATTCCTTGACTTGAGATTCTCTACTTGGTGAACAAAAATACCCTCACTAGATTTATATACAAGTTTTAAAAATAAAGGGACACGCCATATGTAAGTCTTACACCAGGTCTTTCCATGGTATCTTTCACCTAATAGTCCTTACCACATGATGTTAAACCATATATACTAGTCCTTCCACACAACCTCAAACTGGCCACTCAAACTATATGGTATTTGATTCTTATTAACTAGGATAAGTCAGATTCCTCTTTGAGAATAAATCCCAACACCCTAGGTCATGGATTCATGACTGTAAAAAGTAAATTTATCTGGTAATGGTTTTATACCTCAAAAGGAACCACCTTGGTCTTTATCACATGACTATAAAAGGTGTAACATGTCCCATTTAGTGGAACCAAACTACAAAGGTTCTAATTCCTGATATATAGGAAGATCTTTTATGGGCTTCATCCTATCTCTACAACACTTCATTACTCCTTTCATAGAATCCCAATGCCTCCTTGGATAGATATAAACTCAATATTTCCTAATAATATGGCTCTAAGATATAGAATAACCAAATACTTTCAACAAATGAGAGATATTATAATCACCACATGTAGTGTAATCTTAAATACATATTGTTAGTCAGCCCATTTTTTTTGGTTAATTGGTATTCTTACTAATAAGGATTCATGAACATGTCTTAAATCTATAATATAGACTCAAACTAGTCATTAAACACTTTACGGATGATCAAACCTACCATCCTCTCAACCAATGTGCAACCTAAAGTGTCATTGGTATATCTTAGTGTTCATCTACCTTTGTAAAGTTTTTCTACACAGACTCAAAACACACGGGCATGGGGATGTGTATGAAATAATCTTAATTCCAAAAAAAGTATGAAACTATACTTTGATACCAAATGAAATACCCCAGACCCTCACCTTTGGATTGAGTTATAAAAATATATACTTTTCATACAAAACATGAATAATTATTGTATTCAACCATTACTATAATTATAATTTTAGTATACTTGGGTATGAAATACATAATATATGAATTAAAATAAAACTCATTTAATTGATTATTATTATACAAGACTTCATGAATTCCAAGTGACTCTTATATCATACACACTTAAAAATAATCTTGTTTCCCTTAGAAACTTAAATGAAATAAATGGGGTTATAAAAAAATCATAGTATGGGGACAAAAAAGTAAAAAATTAAGAGTATAAAGAATAGAATATATTGAGAGTTCATTGAGTGTATCATTATATTATATCATAGTAGAAACATAAGGAATAATATATGAACAAGCAATAGAAATTTGGAATACCATAAGATCATTAATTTTATAATAGGATCATATCAGAAAATAAATAAGAGACATAATAAAGAAGAATGGAATAGAAATGTGGGAATCATAGGAATATAGAACAAACATAAAACTTTTCATCATAATATTAATTCAAGGATTAATTTAAAGTCATTATAAAAAAATTTATATAGCTCACTAACAATTCACCATATATATCATATCAAGATATATAAACTATACACAATGAATTGAAGGGAGATATAATTTCAAGAACACCAATCACATAATGATATATATATATATGTGTGTGTGCTTATGCATGATATATAATGATAATTGAAATTCAAGTGATCATAAATGATACATGAGGCATACCATGATAATACATGGATAAGAAATTGGTTATATATCCACATTATTAAACATTATAAAGTCATATATCATAGAAAGAAACATGAAATTCTTGAAAAGAATAATTTAATAAAGATTAAGATATATTAAAATATTTATTTAATTAAAACACATAATAAATAAAGAGTAATATAAGTGGAATAAATAGGGTAACTAGTAAATATGATGAGGTTTAGAGTAAATCCCCTTACCGATATCATAATTTATATACCAAGCATCAATAAATTGGAGGATGATAAAGGGAATAGTTTAAAAGAGGGAAAATAAAATTAAATTCATTAATAGGTAATTTATATATAATATATAATGAGGTAGATAAGAAGTTTAAAACATGAACCCTAATAGAATATAATGAGAGTGAGAGAAACTTTTCCAGCATTATAAGGCATGTCAAAAATATCAATCAATGGAATAATAGAGAGATAGAATGTATATCCCCATTATCAAAGGAATATAGAATCATAGACATTTAGTGGATGATATGTATAATGAATAATAGGAAAGTGATTGTGAATAGTTCAAAAATGATTCCCCTTACTATTTTCTTATGGTATGGATTTAATAAGAAAAACTTAAAGGATAATAAATAGGTATGTAAATCCATAGAAAAAAAATGTAAGTTAATTAATATGTTAAATTAAATAGAAAATTAAAATGAAGCTTTAAAATGAATATTAGACAAAATGAGAGAGAGTTAAATGGATAATTCATCTTATTAATTTAGTAACAAATTAAGTAAGAGTGAATAAAACATAGAATAAGAAAAGGTATGTAAAACCCAATAAATAAAGGGATGTGGAGTATGATTTTTTATAAGTTATTATATAATAAATTATATAAAAAATATGAAACATAATTCAAAGATATGTGATTGAAATAAAACACCCCTTACCTTATGCCTTTATTTTATTAGGACGCACCTCTAACTTTTGGAATAATAAAATATAATTATTTAATTATATATTATAAAACCATGTTAACTTTTATTTCATATATTATTGAAGTTACAAAGGATAGAATAATAATTGAGAAGGGGGATTGAATTAGTTGTTCACTTTTTATATATTTTAATAATTTTTAAAACATAACCCTTATAATGTCACACACTGACTTTTTTAAATTTATTTTATCTTATTATTTCCCGGCCTTGTAAAAAAAATTTCAGGGTCCGGGTTGGATACAGTTTAAAATTTTGAGTACTTAGTTAAAAACACCTGTTTTGGCCTTGAATGCATCCAGCGCACCATGGTCGAAGCCACACGGCATCACTTGGGTCATCGTACAACCTCTCCCAGTTCACTACATGCCCCACCGATGTTCAACTAATAAAATAAAATGAATTAATAAAGAAAAAAAATAAGAAGTGAAGAAAAAAATATTTAATATATTGTTTTAATGATAATAATAATATTATCATTATTATTATTATTATCCTTTATCTGATGTTTTAATTAAGTCATTAGTAATATTATTAAAATTATTATTATGGTTGATATTTTATTAAGTTATAATAAATTTTATTATAATTATTATTATAATTATTATAATTAGTTATTATTAGGATTTTCTTTTTCTTTTTTATATTTCATTTGTTAGGGTATCACCCCCTATGTTTCAGGCCCTTGTTACATAGGCTTGCATTTCCCCTTACCCCCTTGGAATCTCGTCATGATGCACACCCCCCTCATTGTCGGCCACCCTAGTCGGCTTCCTCTCAATATGTGTCACGCAAAAAACATCCAACTATTCTTACTTATTCTCTCCCTAGTCTTCCACACCTTGCATCCCATGTCCATCCACCAGACTATCATGTCTACCCCGCTCAGACCCAGTGCACCTTCATCTTAGCGAGTGACCACCCGCAAACCCCCCTCTTCCAGCACACGCAACCCCTCCTGTCCGAGCAGCTCCACCGCATCGGCGCCCCTCATGTACACAGTGTGACCTCTAGTAGACCACCCCCAACCTGCATCTAACCTCTTTTCTCCAGTGACCTCCACTGCTAGGGCCACACTTCCAGCCAGTGAATTCCCCTTCTAGTGCCTTTGTGTAGTGCATAAACCCCCTTCTGGTGGACCTCCCTAGAATGTGTCCTCCCTATCCGACCACACATCCCTTTTCCAGTTATGTTTCCCCCTGTTGGTGAGTGTTCTTCCCCCTTTCTTTGGTTTTCTTCCATGATTAGGATTTATTTAAGTTTTATCCCTATTTGTGTTTATTTTGGTAGTGTGGGGTTATATTCATCTCTTAGAGCATACGGTTGAGGTGCGAATGAGATCGTGAACCAGTCTCGAGCGTGCGTTTTAATTCTACCTTGTAGTTGAGGTGGGTTCCTCATTACACAAATCTTATTTATTTAATATTAATTTGTTTCATGTATTTTTCATTGTTTTTTATAATTAATTGGTGGCTTTCGATGTCTATAATAATTTTTTTTATTTGCAATTGGTTGGAAATGAGTTTTTCATGTAAAAATTCGGTATATTGTGGGTGTGAAAGTTTTTCTTTATATATACTGCAAGTAGTTTATAAGTTTTAATAATTAGTTAAATTAATAAACTTCATTGAATCAAAATTTTAAATAGTCTTGGTATATGGTGGGACTAAAAGAGAGGGTTTTTGGTTTTGTTTTTTATGTAAAATCCTTGAGACGTTATTTAAAATTGTTTTATAAACTTTTAACTAGTTTATTAAATATTATATGTGGTGTGGATTATGTTTTGAAAATATTTTGAAGTGTTCTTGATTTCAATAGTTTACTTTTTGATTATGGTTTTTAAAGTGGTGTGTATATGGTTTTAAAATGGACTTTTGATATATGGTGTATTTTTGTTAAGTTGTACAATTAGTTTATTTAATGGTGCAAGTGGTGTTTATTTTTCTCTAGAAATATTATTAGATAATTATTTTTGGAATAATTACTTGATGTAAATGAAACTATTTATTTTATACATATCACTTGAATTATTTTCTTGATGAATTGATGCACAATAGTGAATGAATTCTCTTTTGGCCTTTAAACATAATTCATGAACTTTCATGTGTGATTCTGGTTTGATGTCAAATTTTCTCTTCTAACACATAAAAAAATGTTTTCTTTTCTCTTGAGAAATGGTGTTTCTTTTAAAATTTTCATATGGCTCATTTTTCACTTTACTAAACTAAATTATTTTTAAAAAACTCTCTTTTGGGAGACTCAGGGATTATCTTGGTATGTACTTTGTTTGTGTGATTTGTTGTGTGTGATATCCATTAATGGTGATTGGTTGCTTGATTTAAATTGTTAACTCACCCCCTATGTTCATTTAGTACTCCGAAAGAAAACCTCGCATAGTAAGTGAATCTTCTAAGAATGATTACTGCACTAGTTTAGGTTAAGCACTGGCTAGTGGCCCTTAGTACGGACTTTTCTATGCTATGGGATCGGGCCCCTTGGTTAGTCCAGGTAGGGAAACACTGAGTGTTTGTGAATTATGACATTATTGAGTAAGGCATACCTTCAGGATGAGTCACATGTATAGTAAGTCCTCGATTGTTCACGAGCTCCTAGGTTTGGCCCATTTTTTCTTTAGTGCTTGTTTGTATGTGGCCAATGATTAAAGGGCCTAGTTCGGTTTCTGGTCCCCATTTTCTACTTCCCCATTTCTCATATTGTGTGTTGTGTGTTGTGTGTGGTTTTCCTCTTGACCAACAACTAAATTTTTAGATGTTAAATTGTTCACAAAAATGTTTTAAAATGTAATACACCTCTTCCCTTAAAACATTAAACTTGTTTTTAAATTCAAAAGGGAAATGGAATGTTACTCATTTTTGAAATTAAAGTGTGTGTGGAAACCCAAATTTTATATAATTTAGTTCAAACATATAATTAGTAAATTCTTTATTTAAAGGTAGTGCTTTGGGAATAGTTTTTTTGGCACACCTACTGAGTTTTAATACTAATGACTATAGTGTTTCCTTGTTTTTAGTTTCTCTTATAAGTTCCAAATCTATTTTGGATACCCTTGGGAGAAGTTTGGTTGGGTGTTGTAGATTGACTCTCTAGGTCACATGGAGTTTTGGTCATGGTTAGGTTAGTATGTGTTGTTGGTTTTTCTTTCCCTTTCGTTTCATTTATTTATTCTTAATTCTATTTTATTTCTGCTATTTAGTTCATTTTTATTAGGAGAAATCATTCCCTTGTCATTCTTTATTGATGACCTGGAGCTTGTCGGTAGCCTGGGAGGATCGGGAACGCCTCTTGGGACTTACCGCGGATCGACTCGGGTGACCTGTTCAGGGTCGACCCCGGTTGGTTCATGACAAAAAGGTATCAAAGTAGGTTTTCTCACTTGGTTCGTGTTCCTTTGTGATAGATTCTGGGTAGACCAATGTTAAGGGTGTCAAAACTCAACATTCTAGCTACGAGAAAGGTGCCTAGCCAGCACACCTCATGTCGGGACTCGAGTTACCAAAGTAAGTTGATGTTTGTCTGAGTCGTTGGTCCTTATGTTAATCTTGTTTAGGGGAAATGAAAAGGGAGTAGGGTTAGTGGTCCCAGTGAGCTCACAGGGTCTAGAAATCCATGTGGGATGGAGGACGCTGTCCAAGAATACTCTTTATGGTGGTGGCGTGATTTCTGTATAGCCGCCAACCATATGTCTCAGTCACCGTCCGACACTAGTCTCCTCTTGAATCATTCCGCATCTCTTCATTTTGGATTCATGGAAATGTTGTTTTTAAGTAAAACTGATTTGGTCTTGGAAATTTTTTTGAAATGAATCGCTTTAAAAATATAATGATGTGTAATGTTTGAAAAGTATGGGTTGAATGTTTTTGTTTTGGAAAATGGAAAGATATGGTTTTTATCCTTGGTGTTCTCATGGGAAACCACAAGCATGGGCATATATGAAAGGATAAATGGTCAATGGAATGAGAAGATGAGTGCCTGGATGGACATGAGGTGGGTGTCGATGAGGCATGGGAACATGCATGTGTGAGGCCCAGGAAACCCCATTGGTGTTTGTACAACCTTCCAGATTTGTTTATATTCAAAAAGTTTTGTTAAAGGAAAATTTTGTGTTTTAATAATCGGTGATTGTGTGGTGCAACTGTGTATTTTGGAAATGTTGGATGTGAGGCGTTTCAAGCTGAGAATCCTTTTTTATGGATTTGTGTCTTGAGTCTGAATTCTTATTTTTAAGTTGGTGTGAAAGCGTGTGGTTTGTGGTTTCTTTTGAAAAGTGATTTAGGAAGCCCTTAAAGTGGTTCCCCCTACATGTTTAGTGTTTTCTTGTAGTATTTATTGGCCATTGGACATGCTTTATTGGGTCCATGGTTTTCTTTCTTGACTAGTGCACACCCCCCATAAAGCATTAACATGCGATTGAATTGCGGCCATGGGTAATTCTCCATTGTCTAACCCTCTAGTTGATTAAATAAAGGTCTCTCCCTTTAGAGTGATAGTACTAATCATGTCCCTTATACTTTTCAGTTAAGCAGATCATCTTGTTGCGGGATGGAAGATATGAGAGGATTTGAAAGGAGTTTTGGTCACTTTGAGTTTTCTGAGTTGTCGGGTATGAATTTTGACACCATTGTGTCTGAAGGTTCCCCCTGGAAATGGTGAAAGGAAATCCAGCAGGGAAGGGTGAAGGCAGTTCAGAATTATCAGTGTTGGCCAATGTCTTGAAAGTCCTGTATTGATTTCATCAGTAGTAAGGGTCATGTTTGGTGATGTCTTGCAGCGTGAGTCATATTTGAAGATCAAGGTGGATTTTGTAGAATCCTTTAGGGTTCCCTATTTTCATAGGAGTGTGTCCTCCTCTTAGGGAGTTATAATTTTTTGTTAAAAGGGGAGTGTTTTTTTTTGCATCTTTCCCTTCTTATGTTTCTTGGTTAAGGTGAATAGATGATTCATATGCATCACCTAAACCAATGTTTTGGTGGATGTGTCATGAGGGAGTAGTTATATGTCATGGTGTGTTGTGTTTGATGGATTTGTCTCAATTACAGTATAGTTTATTGTGGAACCTGGAAATAAGAAGCTTCATTCGGGAGTCTTTAATACCTGGCTGCGAGGTAGGAGATTCTTCAAACATCAGGGCTGCAGCCATAGGCCTCGGAGTAAAGCTAGTGCATGGTCAGGAACTCCAGGAGTGTATAGGGCCCCAAATTTATTTCTTTCGTCGGTATTGAAGGTGAATGCAGTTAAAATTGTTTTTTGTGGATGTTTCATTCTGAATGACTTGTCTGGGTGCATGAGTTTTCTCGTGGATATGAGGAGGCATGGTCTTCTCATACCTTAAAGTCCTGGAGGTTTCATCTTACTGAATGTAATCTATTTTAGTGGTCCTTATGGAGTTTTTTGGGTAAATTGGTCTCAAATTTGAATAATGATCATCCAGGGATGTATATATTTTGTATTATCTTGGGTCATGGTTTTGACGCCCCGATACTGGGGCCCTTCCCTCCCCACCCCTTGTGGTGGGGTGTTTGGGAATTGTTGGGAAACTTTCAAAGTTTTGTATCTTCTGTCAGTTCTAATGGTGGAGAGACCCATAGTGGGTCTCGCACAAATTTCTCTAGAATGAATCGGTGTTGGCCTTTTTCATAATGGTGGGGAGTCTTCTTGGACCTCCCCATATCGTTTTTACAGTCTCTTCTCAGACGCAGGTAGGTTTCTAATCGGTGTTGGACTTTTTTCCATTTATTGGAGCTTGAGGTGTTTTGGTTTGTGAAGTTGGTTTACATGGGTGTGAGAGTTCATTTTCTTGATTATTCAATTGGAGTTGTTCAAGATCTTTAGGGAGGGTGACACTTAGTGGAAAAATAATTTTATGGGTCACATGAGGTTTTCATTTAAGTCACTTTCTCTGAGCACGATGCTTTTCCCACTTTCACTTGTTTTTTAGGGAATCCCCTTTGAATCTTAAGGGGTGTGTCATTTTTTAATTTTGGTCTTAGCCTTAGTTATGGATTTCTAGGGACGAAAAAATTTATGGTGGGTAGAATTGTCACACTATGACTTTTTCAAATTTATTTTATCTTGTTATTTCCCAACCTTGTAAATTTTTTGTCAGGGTCCAGGTTGGATCCAGTTTAAAATTTTGAGTACTTAGTAAAAAATGCATGTTTTGGCCTTGACTATGTCAAGTGCACTGCGGTTGAAGTCACACGGCCTCGCATGGGTCATCACGTGACCTCGCTCGGTTCACCGTATGCCCTACCTATGTTCGACTAATTGAATAAAATGAATTAATAAAGAAAGAAAATAAAAATAATAAGTTAAAAAAACGATTTAATGGATTGTTTTGATGATAATAATAATATTATTATTATTATTATTATTATTATTATCCTTTTTGTTAGTGTTTTAATTAAGTCATCAGTAATATTATTAAAATTATTATTAAGGTTTCTATTTTATTAAGTTATAATGAATTTTGTTATAATTATGATTATAATTATTATCATTAGTTATTATTATGATTTTCTTTTTCATTTTTTATTATTTCATTTGTTAGGGTTTTACCCCTATTTTTCAGGCCTTTACTACCCAGGTTCATGTTTCCCCTTATCCCCTTGGAACATCGTCGCGCCGCACACCCCCCTCATGGTCAACTTCCATAGCCGGCTTCCTCTCCATCCGTGTCGTGCAGCAAATAACCGACTCTTATTCACTATTCTTCCACTAGTTCATCATGCCTTGCACCCCATGGCCATCCGCCATAACACCCTGCCTCCTCAAATCGGACCTGGAACACCTCCAAATTACTGTGTGATGCCCTGTGAGCAGCCCTCTTCAGTGTGTGTGACCCCTCCTGTCTGAGAAGCTCCACCGCATCGGTGCCCCTCCTATACACAGTGTGACCTCCAAGGAACCACCGCTAACCTACAGCCAACCTCTTTTCTCTGAAAACCTTCACTGCTGGTGCTGCACTTCTAGTCGGCGACTGCCCCTTCTGGTGCCTCTGTGCAGTGCACGACCCCCCTTCGGGCAGCCCTCCCTAGCGCGCGCCCTCCCTGTCCGGCCCCGCATCCCTTTTTCTAGTGAGGTATCCCCCATTGGTGAGTGTTATTCCCCCCCTACTTTGGTTTTCTTCCATGCTTAGGATTTATTTAAGTTTTATCCCTATTTGGGTTTATTTTGGTTGTGTGGCGTTAGATTCATCTCTTAGAGCATCCAGTTGATGTGCAAATGAGATCGTGCACCAGTCTCGAGCGTGTGTTTTCATTTTGCCTTGGATATGAGGTGGGTTTCCCCTTTCAAAAATATTATTGATTTCAGATTTACATATTTCATGTATTTCGCATTATTTGTGATAATTAATTGGTGGGTTTCAATGTCTAGAATAATTTATTTTATGTTCAATTGCTTGGAAATGAGTTTTTCATTTCAAAATTTGGTATATTGTGTGTGTGAAAGTTTTTATTTGTATTTTCTACAAGAAGTTTATAAGTTTGAATAATTTATTAAATAAAGAAACTACTACGAATCACAATTTGAAATAGTCTTGGTATGTGGTTGGACTAAAAGAAAGGGTTTTTGGGTGTGTTTTGATGTAAAAGACTTGCAATGTTATTTAAAATTGTTTTATAAACATTTTACAAGTTTATTAAATATTATATGTGGTTTGGATTATGTTTTCTAAATATTTTGAAGTGTTATTGATTTTAAAAGTGGACTTTTGGATTATGGTTTTTAAAGAGGTGTGTGTATGGTTTCCAAATGGACTTTTAATGTGTTGTGTATTTTTATTAAGTTGTGAAATTAGTTTATTTAATGGTGAAAGTGTGGGGTATTCTGATCTAGAATGCTGAGATGTGTGTTTGATCATAAAATAGGTTTTTGAAGGGGTTTTAGCTGTGTAAAGTTGTGAGATACTTTTTGAAAATTGTTTCATAAATATTAAAGTGGTTTAATAAATAATGTATATGGTGTGATTTTTGTTTTGAAAACATGCTGATGTGGTTCTTTTGTGTTGTTTGTTTGTTTGGATTGTTTTAAGTCTGTGTTTATTTGTTCTTAGTTGTTGTGTAGTTTTTGCAGTGTGTCGACAAGGAAAGCCCATGATATTGTGGTCATTGACTTGTGCAGGCTTGTGCGCATGTGCGAGGCATGTTGTGTCGTTGTGTTCGAGTTACAAATTGAGGTAGGTCCCCCACTACACTCACCTTTAAATTTATAATTTATTAATTACTTGATATTTCATAGATTTTCAATAAATGATAAATAGTATTAGATAATTATTTTTGGAATAATCACTTGATGTAAATGAAGCTGTTTATTTTATACACAGCACTTTAATTATTTTACTGATGAATTGATGCACAATAGTGAAATAATGTATCTTTTTCCTTTGAACATAATTCATGAACTTTGAAGTGTGATTCTGGTTTGATATAAAATGTTATCTTCTAACATGTGAACAAATGATTTGGTTTCTCTTGAGAAATGGTGTTTCTTTTAAAAGTTTCATAAGGCCCCTTTGGCACTTTACTAAAATAAATTCTTTTATAAAAACTCTCTTTGGGGTGACTCAGGGGTGATCTTGGTATGTATGTTGTTTGTGTGAGTTGTTGTGCATGATTTTCGTGCATGGGGATTGGTTTCTTAATTGACATTATTGACTCACCCATCTACTCGTTTAGTACTCATCATGGGAAGCTAGCATAGTAATTGAATCTTCTAAGAACAATTTTTACACTAGTTTATGTTACGCACTATCTAGTGGCCCTTAGTATGGACTTTTCTCTACTAGGGGATTGAGCCCCTCGGTTAGGACATGTAAGAAAACACCGAGCATTTGGGAATTATGACGTCATTGAGTAGGTAACACCTTCAGGATGAGTCACATGAATAGTACATTTTGGATTGTTCAGGAGCTCCTAGGTTAGACCAATGTTTTCTTTAGTGCTTGATTGTATGTGGCGGATGATTGAGGGGCCTAGTTTGGTTGCTGGTCTCCATTTTCTACTTTACCATTTCCCTTATTGTGAGTTGTGTGTTTTGAGTGGTTTTATTCTTGACCAATTGATGAATTTTATGATTTTAAATTTTTTGCAAACATCTTTTAAAATGTAATGTTCAATTTCTCTTCAAACATTTAACTTTTATTTTAAATTCAAAAGGGAAGTGGACTGTTACTTATTTTCGAAAAGAAAGTATGTGTGGAAACCCATATTTTATATAATTTAGTTCAAACCTATAATTAGTAAATTATTTATTTAATGGTAGTTCTTTGGGAATAGTTTTTCTTGGCATGCCTACTGAGTTTTAATACTCATGCATATAGTGTTTTATTATTTTTAGTTTCTCTTACAGGTTCCAACTCTGGTTTGGATCGCCTTGGGTGATGTTTGGTTGGGTGTTGGAGAGTGACTCTCAGGGTCACGTAGAGTTTTGGTCATGGTCAGGTTAGTATATGTTGTTAGTAATTCTTTCTCTTTCATGTAATTTATTTATTCTGCATTATATTTTATTTCTACTATTTAGTTAATTTTTATTGGAAAAAATCATTCCCCTATCATTCTATGTTGGTGCCCTGGTGATTGTCGCCAGCTTAGGAGGATTGGGAATTCCTCTCAGGCCTTACTGAGGATCAACTAGGGTGACAGGGTCAGGTTCAACCTGGGTTAGTTCGTGACATATAAATTATTAATATTTATATCCTTATAAACTTTTTAGTAAATACTCATGCATAAAATAGTATGAAAGCAAGTAAAGAAGAAAATATTTACAAGGTTCAGCCTCAGTGTGAGAACCTACATCATTTCTATAACCACTCCTGTGGGTCTATGGAAATCAACTGTTATGAATAAGTGAATATAACTTGTACTAAATCCTGTTAGACACCTTTTATATTATAAAAGGAAAGATTATATTGACTCCCATTACTTTATAAAGATTCTTACAAAAAAATTGATTCAAAAAAAATAATAATACTTTTTTCAATTTTCTGCACAAAAGCTCAGTCTAAATCCTCATTGTGATTTGGTTGGATCTAATTCTCTCAATCCGATAAGGTCAATATGATTTTCCCTTAATCAATATGCACTTCTCAAACTCTTCTCAAACACTCTATTTTATATTCCTTGGTCCAATGGAATCAATATGATAAACCCATTATTAATCTGAAAAACTTATACTCTTCTCAAATTCTCAATACAATCTTCCTCAGTCCAATTGAATCAATACGATTCTTCTGTCTGTTAAAACAACCTTGTAGGTGTCTGATCTTCTTCTGAGATATCATTCCAAAAAGAACTTTCACTTGAATTATTCATATCTTCACCTTTTCCTCTTACGTGAATGTTATAATAAAAAATGATCTGAGTAAGTATTTATAGGAAACTTGTAAAAGCAAGAGTGGGATACTTTAAAACACTCCCTACTTCCTCAGATTCCAAAACACCAAAAATCTCTTGCATTTAAACTTAAAATTTTAATTCTTTGATCTTCCTCATATTTCTTAGAGATTTATGTAAAATTGAATTTCAAGTTTTACCTATTTAACTCTTAATAAAACTTCTTTAATCTTCTTCGTAAGTCTTCTTCATAATCAGCCTTCTCAGACATTCTAACCTTTATTTAGTCAAATGTAACTTCCTTAACTTCAATACGATGTATCTTCCTTAGCTTAAATATGATGTATCTTCATCAAATTAAATAAAATGTATCTTCTTCGGTTCATTAAGACCTTCCTTTCTTTCTCAACTCATTGTGATATTCATTTCCTTCTCCTCTCATTAAGATTTGTCTTTATTTCTCAGCTTATTATGATCTACCTTTATTTTTCAGCTCATTGTGATCTTCCTTTCTTTCACAGCTCCTTACGATATTCCTTTCTTTATCATCTCATTATGATATGCCTTTACTTATTAGTTCATTTTTATCTTCCTTTCATTCTAAGATCATTATAATATTCCTTTCTTCTTAATCTCATTACAAAAAACATCCTCAGCTTCAACCCAATGGAATTCACATAATGATGGAATTATCATTATGATTGAATTCCCATTATGATGGATTTTCCCATTCTGATGTAAATCCCATTATGATGATATTTCCATAAGTATGGAAAGTGTTCAATCATGATTCTGCTTAAAAACTTTTAACTTCTTCAAACTTCATCATTTTTACACATTGTGACTTCTGGATCTGATCTTGTATGTCAGAATTTATTAAATCATATAGATAATTTGTCTTGATCACTAGAATAGATTCAATCATTATGATTCCTCCATTTCTTAAAAATATTTTATTATGATTATGTTTCATGATTTATAAGAACTTCATGATCATAAAATCATCTTCTAATTTTGATTATAATTTTTGAGAACTTTATAACTCCTTAATTCTCTTTCTTAAACAAACCTCTTTAGCATCATTATGACTTATTCAATCATAAACATATGACTATATTACAAACACCAGGTATGATAGATCTTTAACTTCATACTAACATACCTCAGACTGGTGGTATATAATATCAACAACTTCATCTTCTTGAACACATTTGCATTTGGTGTTTCTTAGTCTGATACTCTACTTCTGCTGCTTCCCAGTCTGATCCTATGAATTGGGAAAAACATTATTAAAAATAAAAAAATTTCTCCCCCTTTATGTTTGGGTTTAAAGATTTAGAAACTTTCAACTTTATTACAGAACTCATTATGATGGATTGGGTTTAATTCCCAAATAACAAAAACAATCTTATATAAAAATGTTATTTTCAAAAAATACAAAAACTTTGTTAAAACAATTTATCACAATGGTTCTTCAATTATTATTCATTTTTGTAAATTTATTATTCATTTATTATAATCATTTTTTTTGTGAGTTTTATCATTAGATGTTCTTTCCATAGTTTGAAATTTGCATTGGTATGACCGTGTTCGCCATATTTCCTAATCCAACGAGTTCATCAACTATATATGTTTCATAGAATATATTTCATGATATTATATAAGTTCAAAATATTCTTAATAGTTCAAAAATATATTTATTTTAAGTTCTATAAAGGGTGTATTTGTACAGTGTATTTGTTTAAGTAAATTTACTTGTCATGATGATGTATTCTAAAATAAATATTTTCATATTAATTTTTCAATTAAAGAATGATAATAAGGATATAAATTGATTTTTAATTTCATATTTATATATGAATTGGTTAAAACCATCCATCAAAGGTGGGATAAATATGGAATAATATATTTTATGAATCTAATACAAAATTTCCATGGTATAAAAAATGTTTTAAAGGACTTTTGAATAAAAGGATAATCCATTATTGAGTTTTATAATTAAATCACATGATCTATATAATATTATATCATGTAATTAGATTGATTAATTATATTTATAATTAAGTGGTAAAGTAATGAAAGAAAAATTTCTTGAATAGGCCTACATGACCTCTTATTTGAGACCCTTATATTACTATGTGGTTATTCCTCAAAGGATAGAATTATAGAAAGAGAATATCCACTGCAAAATAAATTAAAGAATAAGAAAGTTATTTGGAAATAGTTTAGTAAAAGTATAAAGTTTTATAATTTCATTGAAATGAGTGGTAATGTGTGATATTTATAGATAAAATAGGAGTGTTTTTTCAACTAAAAAGGTGAATAAAAAAATATTTGTGTCCAAGACTATAAATTTTAGTGATTATTACTACTATAAAAAGTAATTTATTTAAAAAAAATCTTGACTTGTAAACTTTTATACAACCTAATATTGTATTTTAAATAAATAATATAAGAAAATGAATCAAAAATAGGCTTTTAGTTGAATAAAATATGTTTTAAACCCTCTAAATTAATATATTGGTTAAAAAGTATAGTTTTTTATTATTTAATAAATTAATCAATTGAATAAATCTATTTTGATTCATGTGAACCATTATAAAAATTATTAACTTATTTTTAATCAAAATGAGGTCATAAAACATTTCATATACACAAATTATATCTTACTATTTACCACAAAATTCCTATTTTTAAATAAATTATTGAAAACTCTCTCGTGACTAATACTAATGTGCTAAAAAATTATAATACACTTTAATAAAAAAATTATCTATTTATATGAACTAAATTTATAAAATAAATAAAATAAATAATTTATAAAATATTCATTCAGGAAAAATAACTTCCTTGACTATTAAGGGTAACTATTTATTGAATAAAAACATGCACAAATAATATTGTTAAATATATAATATTCATAAACTCTTATTGAAATGTGTAATTAACTATTTTTATATGGTTACTTATAATAGATAAATTACTATTCTAATAAGTGAATTTTCATTCTAAGTGGTATAATAATATTCTAATTGTCATATTATTACTCTAACAATCATATTTACAATGGATACCTTTGATATTAAAATGTTTATATTTCCTCTTACCATAATATGTATACCTCATAAATACTACACTTTTCATTCACTTAGATTTTACTTCAGGCTCTTGGTACAGTGATTCTCAAAGCTGTGATATTTCTTAAAGACCATGATCCATTATATTTCCAATATCTATCCATATAATTTGCATATATATGTTCTCCCATTTATTAATAGTTATATATAAATTATATGTCTATTATTGGTAATTCTTTACTTTCAATAAATAAAATAATGTGTGTTTCATGGTGTAGCGCATACAATATATTTATATTTTTCTTCTATAATCAAATTCATTTTTTTAAAAATATTTGATCATTCCATACTAAATAACTGAGGGATAAACATATATATACAAAAACATGTGAAAAATTTGGTATATTACATTAAATGTCATAGAAAATTTAAAATAAGTTAAATAGTATAATTTGATGACTTTTTAAAATTAGATAGGCATGTAAAATCAAGTATGCACTGTATTAATGATCTATAAAATTATGGATTAAGGTTTGATGTGAGTAATATACTTAGACTGGTAGGCTAATGAGTATCCTTATTTTTATTATTAATAATAATATATGGATGTAAATTTAATGTTTAATAAAATGAGGATGATCAAATCAAAATTATTAATCACATTTTTTATGGCTATTTATATTTCTCCTAGGATACTATGGAGGTTTTGAAAAGGGAAAATGTTACTTTTTCCCTATAAGTTTTTCATGTGGGTATGTTTCTTGATATTTATTAAGTGAATTATAATTTTATAATGGGATATACCATGAGGTTTCCTATTTATCCTATAATACTATGTTTTCATAGTAAATTTAATTATTATTATTTCCAATCAAGGATTGTTAGTTCATTATTACGTGATATATGATGGATTGGTTAGTGATGGTGCTTGATATTTATATTTATAATACTTATTAATTATTTGTGTACAAGGTGTTATAACATTTTAAATTAGAATTATTATTAGATATTGATGTATATGTTTTAATGATTTGTATATTTTCTTCTTTGAGTATTGAAAAAGGAAATTATTTTGTATATAAATTTCAAGAATAAAAAAATCATTGATCCTTTATTTTTCAAGTCAATCTAGAGATAGAACTTCATATGTGGTTTTTCTTTCTCAATTATGTATATAATTAAGGAAGATACTTATTATTGATCATGGGATGGTGAATTTTAGTTATGAGTTACCTTTGAGGAACCCTTAAGGGTTGGTACAAGGTTCAATAGTGGGTTTATTTAATGAAGGTTATCTGATAAAGAGTTTTCCTCTAGAGATGTTTTGGATAGAAATTTTTATACCAAAGTGATTTTAAAAATGAATTTCTAATGATTAGGTTCATGTTTACTAGAATATTGACTATGTGTATAATAAGAAATGTGATTATAAGTTTAAGGTATGATCTAAAGTGTATATATTTATATGGTGGGGATTGTTGACGTATTGTCTGATATGTAAATAATTTGAGAATGGTTTCCTCAGTTGATGGAAAGAACTATTAAATTCCAAGTAAAATTAAATAAAAATAATCGAAAGTATCTGATTTATAGAGTAAATGTAGAAGTTAGTATGGTTGTTCATAAATTAAATCATATTTCTATTTGGTGATAAAAATTATTTATCGTGATTAAGATGTAAGAGCTTATTATTTTATGAATTTTTACATTTTTTATTTAATTAATTAAATAGAGGAATTATATTAAATTTTTATTGATTTATATTTTTATTCATTACAAAAAAATTATTAATGAAGAGATGTTTCATGAAATTAATAGGGACTGTGATGAATAATTTGAGGAAGAAAATTTATATAAATAGAATATAAGTAGGGATAAATTGGTCATCGCATCGGTTAATAAAGTTTTGGTGTCATATATTAAACATTAATTGAGGTGTTTAGTGGACCTATAAGTGGTTTTCACCCACTGGTACTTTTTTTGTAGCCACCAGAAGCTAGTTGGTTCCACTATAGGTCGAGTAAAGCTAACCAATACTCCAATAGTTCTTGGAAAAAATTAATTGGTAAAATTTCATTTTTGTAGGCATATAAATTTATTAAAATGTATTCATAAGAAATTAAGAGCCTCAAATTTGATAAACCCTCTCCATACTCTTTCTTTTATTCTACAACCTCAGTCTTTCTCATCTATCATGTAATTTTATGTTTCTCGCTTTCAGGTAATTCCATTTTATTTTCTTATTTTCCTATTGAATTTGGTGTGTCTTAAGTCTCCCAAGGATGGAGAAAATTTGATGAGAAAAAATTCTTAATGTTCAGGGATATATGGTTGTTTGAATTAATGGATTCTAGGTATAAATGTGTTAATATCTTCGTAGTTTTATCCCCAAGATTATAGAATTCCCAAGTTGGCTTGGGGTTTTTGGAAAAGAATCTATAGTTTTGTAGTACATGGGATAAATACATACTATGTAGTGGGAGTACATGATGTGCAAGTTCTGAAGGGAATATTTCTTGAACCTGGTACATTGTGTGAAGGGTGTACACACTGTCTAAAGGTAAAGGATCCATTTTTAATTAAAAACAAAGTGTTTTTTGGTGTATGTGATCCCCATGGATTATATGATTTATAAATATATTACACACCATGTTAATGTTGCAGATAAAGATTTTAGGATGCTTCATCAATTTATTATTATTTCATTCTTCCATATCTCTCTCCCCTCTCAACCTAAAGATCTCCTACAACAATTTTGGGAGCCTCTATTAGATCTATATTGATTTTTTCAGTGATTAGTCATTATCGCAGTTATGTTGTGTCTCTTTATTTGAGTAAACCTTTACTCTTCTTCATTGATTTGATTGTGGTAGTGTCTTTTCATTATGTTATTAGATCCATTGAAACTTGGGGGTGTTTCTTCTTGTTTCTCTCCAGATCCATTTTTGATCTTATTCTGGGGATTGTTTCCTTATTGGATATGGTTTGACAGTTGTGTGTTCTTGAGGTATGTGTTGTTTCATCTTCTCCACCAACCCTTTTGTTAAATTTAATCAATTTTGTGATGTGATTATTGGTTCTAGGGACTCTGTTTTCATTGTTGGATTCTTCCTTGTGGTGGATTCTATTATGGGCATGTGCGACCTACGTTTTTATGTAGCTGGTTCTATCTCTATCCTGTGTTGGCGAACATCATTGATCCTATTTTTAATAAAAAAAATTAAATGAAATTAAATGATATAAATGATTTTTTTTCTATGTGTGGAACTATGTTTTCTATAAAATATGGTTCTCCCCTGGTTTTTGTAAATATAAAAGGTTTTCAAAGCATTGTGAAATAGTTTTATGAAATGGTTTTCAAATAATGAAATGGTGAAATAGTTTGATGAATTTATTTATAAAATATAGAACATGGGAATTTTAGGTACTTAGGTGGAAATTGTAGTAATAGGTCACATCCAAAGTCTAGGGGTTTTCTCATGGGGTTTTTCTCTTCTCCTTGGGCTTGTTTTTCTAGGGACTTGTTTGACCTATTAGGGGTTCACTTTTTGGGGTGTTCCTCTACTCTCTAGAATTGATGTATATGTATAGTTTCTTGATACGTATGTGATTTTCTATGTTATGTACGAATTTTCTAGTTATCTTGACCTAGTGTGATCCTTGACATGATGTTACCTATTCTTCTTGGCTTATTTGGCCTGTTTGATTTGTAATATTTTATTATAATTCCATGGAATTGATATGATATGTGATGCATGATTTGGTTTTATTTAACATTTCTATTTTGATATATTTATATGAAATTATTTGAAACTGATTTATCTGGTTTATTTGGAAATATAGAAAAATGTGAAATTAAACCATTTTTCATTGATTTTTATATAAAAATTTTTAAACTATTATCATGCCTTATTTTATTTAAATTTAAACATTCTTAGATTGTTGTTCAAAGACTTTATATGGAAAACCTGGGTGGGAACCTATTAATCATGTTATCTTACACCTTGCGTACCCCTTTGGTGGTAAGTAGACCAGGTTATGTCTAGAAATACAGTGAAAGGTAAGGTACTATACTGAGGTGATGAGGTTTTCTGTTTTTTGGGTTTTGGATAGCTGGAGGTGAGATGGTGGGAGTTTTCCCAGGTTATCACATAGAGGTGTTGGAGTAGTTTTTTGGCATTGTAGTCTTTTTTAGTTGGAATCTTCACTTGGAGTTTATTGTTTCAAACTTTTCAATTGTATCATTTCTTCTATTCCTTATTGATTATGGAATATAGTTGTATCTTCCAATGTTTCTCTGTATTTTTTGTAAATATATTCCAAGTTTTTGTTTCAAGTTTGGAAAAACCATTCAAACAGTTTTTTGTTAGATTCCTGGGTGCTATTCATTTTCCTTTGGGAATCGGTAAATCCGTTTGGGTATGTGGTGGATCGGGTTGGGTACCATTTTGAGAGGGTATTTGGGTTAGTTCATTACAAAGTGGTATTAAAGGTGGTTTTCCCACAAGAGTCCTTATCTTGGAATGTCTGTTAGATTAGAGATATGATTTTAGAGACTTGAGAGGTATATTATAGTGAGTTCTTGTCCATCTCTTTCCATGATGAGACTCAAGTTACCATGGGTTATAGGGATGTGTGTCTCTTGTCTGGATTTCTTGATGTTGATATTTGTTTTTTTTTCATTTATGGGTTTTCTATATTGAATTGATATTATTCGGTTGTTTGTTCATTTCATCTATTTTGGTGTACAATAATTTTCCATTGAGACATTTTCTATGAGTTCCTTGGGAGGGTATAGTTGATGCTTTTTAAGGGAATCCTCCTATGGATCAGAATTTTATCAAGTCCATCATGTTATAAGTTCCTATTGTTCGCTATAATGTTCCAAAATTTCAAGACAATATTATCAAGGTACATTTGGGAGTTGTAGGGGATAGAGATTGATCATGGTAATTCTAGCATGATAAGACACCATCCTTTAAAGGTACAAATGAAAATAAATAGGTTGAGTAATGGCTTGAAAATATTGATCATATATTTTAATTATTGGATACACCTAAGAGCATCAAAGTGAAATGCACATCATTCAAATTTGAGGGTCCTTACAAGAGTTGGTGGGATTCCATGGTACAGAAATATAGGCACATGGTATTGGACTAAAAGGGTTTCAATACTCTAATATTTTTCAATTTTTTCTAGAGTCACTAATGATGGATAAGTATATATAGTTTCTCTCTTTGAAGTAGGGACAGTGATCAGTGTCAGTGTACACTAATCAATTTACAAAGGTAGATCATTTTTTTCCATAGGTTGTAAAGAATGAACAGCTGAAGCTAAGAAGTACCTGTAGGGTTTTCAACTAGATATTAGATCATAAGTATTCATAATGAAACTTTCAACCTATATGGAGATAGTGGATAGAGCTATAATGGGAGGAATGAATATGGTAGGAAACTGTGGATATTTGGACCCTTTTCTTTCACATAGTGGAATCATCAATGCCTCACTAGGGAAAAAGAGGAAGTGGAAGAATCATTACAAGAGTATTGGAGGTGGTTCTAAATACAATTCCTCTTCATCACCTCCAGTTATATATAGTTTTATGCATATAAATTTTTATCTGTGTGGAAAGGTTGGAAACACATGGTATTTTAATACTTCACCTAAAAAGTTGTGTAACAGTTGTGGAAATTATGGTCATTTGCAGCTTTTCTATTAGGATATGTCTACACCTTGATATGATCATGGATCATCCACTATAAAGGCTATTATGGTTCAGTCATATGCTTTGAAGACTATGATGATACATACATAGGCCTTAGGAGTGAACCACCTCCATGCACTAGATTAGTTTCTGATGGAGGTAAATGTGGGTCCAGGGACAGTAAGAGGTACTATCTTTATTACATCTTCAGTAGTGGTTTCTTTATTTGATACTGGTGCTTCACACTCATTTTTATATGGAAATTTTATTGATATGATTAACCATATAATGGATATCATTTCCTTTTATGGATTTAGTGATTCCTATTTAGAATTGAAAAGAGTAAGGGTTTTTTAGTCCTTTTGTGTGTTATCGATAGCTGATGCATATTTTGTTTGGGATTTTCTCATTTTCAATTGAGATTTGGTTGAAATAATTATCATGATGGATTGGATCATTTCTCATCATGATGAGGTTTATTTTAATCATTAGTGTGACTCATTTATTACATCTTACTGGATCTCATAGGTGTTTCAATGAGAGTGGGACCCAAGGCCTGGTCATGTAGGACCTTTCCGCCCAGACATCAAGAGTTTAATTTCTTCTCTTGTAATTGATCCTGATGAAGTTTCTTCTATTGTTTATTTTCCAATTATTGTTCTAGATTTCCCTGATTTTTTTCCTAGATGATTTCTCTAGGATTCCTTCAGAAGGGGAGGTAGAGTTTACGATTTACCTGGTGTTAGGCACGTAGCATGTTTCGATACCTTCCTATTGTATGGAACCAGTGTCGCTGAAATAACTCAATATTCATTTGGAAAACTTAATTGAAAAGTATTTTGTTTTCCCCATTATTTTACCTTGGTCAGCCCCAGCTCTCTTTTATAAGAAGGCAGATAGTTCACTTCAATTTTTCGTTGACTATAGGAAGTTGAACCCGATAGCAGTTAATAACAAGTAACCTTTACCTCATTTTGATTATTTTTTATCATTCAAAGGGGTGAAAGTTGTTTTTTAAGATTAATATTCACTTGGGTTATCATTAACTTAGAGTTTTGGAGTGTAATATACCAAAGATATATTTTAGAAGTAGGTATATCCATTATGAATATCTTATGATGTCATTTGGTCTGAAAAAAACTCCTATAGTTTTGATGGATTATATGAATCAGATATTCCATCATCATCTTAACAATTTTTTTGTAGTGTTCATGGATAATATTTTGGTTTACAAGAGATATAAGTGTGAGAACGAGCACCATCTGAGCATAAGAGTTTGAGCTACATATTTTCTCAGAAATAGTTGAATCTCAGATAGATATGATGGGTGGAATACCATCAGATGTTTGACTTCAATATCACCTACACTCTATGGGATGGGAGTTCTGTTGAAAATTCTCTTAGTAGGAAGGTTCCATCACAAGATGTTTTGGAATCAAAGGAATAGTATAACCTTATAGGGATTTGTTCTCATTTTCATCTAGATACTTATGAGGATATTTTAGGTATGGTTCTGGCCATTTTTCAGTTATCATCATCTCTCCTTGATTATATTCTATAGAGTTAGTATAAGGATTTCGATTTTAGAGGAATTCAAGAAACTCTATATGGTGGGGTGACCATTTTGGGTTGGTATCTCTCTTCAGATGGTATTATCCATTTTGTGAATTGGTTGGTCATCCCAGCATTTTTATGGAGCTCATTTTGGTTTTATTATCATGGTTTTCTTGGGGTTATTCATCTAGGAACTACCAAGATGTATTATTACATGAGATGGTGATTTTGGTGGTTGGGAATGAAGTGTGACATTGATGATTATGTGTCTCACTATTATACCTTCCAACAGATAGAGGTAGAGAATTTGAAAGCTTCTAGGTTTCTTTATCCTCTTTCAGTGTAGGTTTGGAAATGGGATGAGAAATCCATGGATTTTGTGGTTGGATTACCATAGAATCCCCAAGGGAGGAATTATAACTGGGTGGTGATTGATCATTTGACAAAAAAATATTATTTCATCTTCATCAAATACACTAAAAATTTAAAGATCTAGATAAGTGGTATGTTTAGACAATTAAGAGGTTACATGGGTGTCCTTATGCCATTGATTCAGATAGGGATCCCATGTGTACTTTGAGGTTCTATAGGAGTCTACAAGAGGTAATGAGGACTCAGTTTAGGTTGATTATAGCTTATCATACACAAACAGATAGTCAGACGGAGCATGTTATTCTAATTCTAGATCATATTCTCAGTGCTTGTGTCTTGTATTTTGGTGGCTCTTGGGATATAAATTAGGTATTTATTGAGTATTCTTATAACAATAGTTATCAGTCATCAATTAGAATGGATCCTGTCAAGTATTTGTATATTTTCCTATGAATATCACCTCTTTGTTGGGTAGATTTGGGTGAAACTTTTTTAGTGGGACTAAGGTTGGTTCAGGAGATGTCTACGAGCATTCAGAATATACGTCATCATTTGGTTAAAATACCGAGTCAATAGAAATATTATGCAGATCACTGGTGTCATCCTTTGGATTTTTCCATAGGTGACCTGGTTTTCTTGAAATTTTCTCCTTGGTTGGGTCACCATCATCTTGGAAAATAGGGAAATTTTTATCTGAGATACGTTCGACCATTTGAGATCCCTGATCTTCTTGGGAAGGTTACTTATCAGTTGGAATTGCTGGTTTAGTTAGCAGGAATTAACAATGTTTTCTCTATATCACAACTCAATAAATATCATCCTAGTCCCTCTCATGTTATGAGTTTGGAAGAGGTTTATTTAGAACCATATGTTTCTGTTGTTGAGAATCTATTAGAGATTGTGGACTCTCAAGTGAAAGTCTTATGTAGGAAGTTGATTCCATTGGTCAGAGATTTATAGCAACATGGATCAGATTCTCATGAGACTTTGGAACGTGATTCATTGAAGAGGGATTAGTGGACTCACCTATTTACTGAAACTCATTCTTCTACATGACTTCCCATGGATTTAATACCATATTGTGGGAATTTTTTAATATCCCATTACCCGGTTTTAGGTAATTCCCTTCTATTTTCTTGTTTTACTCTTGAATTGGGTGTGTCATGGGACTCCTAATGATGGAGAACTTTTGATGCAAAAAATGACCTAAATTCCAAGGATATATGGTTGATTGAATTAATGGATTCCAGTTATAAACGTATTAATAGTTTTTCTGGGTTGTCTCCAAGTTCAGAGAATGTATGAGTAATCTTGGGGTATTTGGTAAAGAATACGTAGTTTTTTGCATATTATAGGAAAAATACACACCATGTAATGAGAGTACACAATGTGTAAGTTTTGAAGGGAATATTTTTTGAACCTTCTACACAGTTTTAAAGGATTACATACTATGTAAAGGTTACACTCCATGTAATGATAAAGTATCAATTTCAAATTAAAACATGGTGGGTTTTTTGGTGTATGTGATTCTCATGGATTATACAACATGTAAATGTATTACATGACATAAAAATTTCATGGATAGGGATTTTTGGGCACTGTATTAGTTGATTTTTATTTCATTCTTCCACATTTCTCTCCCCTATGGACATAGAGATCTCCTCCAGTGATTTTAAGAGCCTTCATTCAATCTGGATTGATTCATTTGGTGATTGGTCACCATTGTGGTTGGGTTACGTCTCTCCAAGTGAGTAAACCTTTATTATTCTTTATTTATATGAATTTGGTATCTCTTTTTTATTATGTTATCAGATCCATTGACTCATGGTGAAGTTTATTATTGTTTCTCTCTAGATTCTTTGTGTGATCTTCTTCTAGGGGTTGTTTCCTTGTTGGTTGTGGTGCGGCGGCTGTGTGTTCTTGAGGTATGTGTCATTCCCTCTTCTTCACTAACCCTTTTGTTAAATTGAATAAATCATGATATGTGAGGACTATTTATAATTCTCCCATGGTCTTTTTTAGTTTCTTCCATGTGGTGGATTTCATTATGGGAATGTGAGACCAGAGTTTTGAGGTAGGTGGTTCTATCTCTAGCTTGTGTTGGTGAACTTAATTACTTTTATTTTTAATAAATTGTTTTGTTAAATTAAATGTCATGATATGACTAATTTGTTTCATGTGTGGAACTAGGTTTTTATAAAATTTGGATTTCTCCTAGTTATGGTAAATGGAAAGGTTTTTCAAAGCATTATGAAATGGTTTTATGAGATTATTTTCAAATAACTAAATGATGGAATGGTTTGATGAATTGATTTGTAAAATAGAGAACATGGGAAGCCTTAGGTACTTAGGTGGAGGTTTCATAATAGGTCTTGTCCACTGTCATGGAGTTTTCTCATGTGGATTTCCTATTCTCACAAGCCTTGTTGTTCTAGGGACTTTTTAGAATTGTTGGGGGTTCACTTTCTAGGGTTTTTCTATACTCTATAGACTCGATGGATATGTCTAGTGTCTTGATTTGTATGTAGTTTTATATGTTTGGTATGAGTTTCCTAGCTATCTTTACCTCTTGTGATCCTTGGAAAGATGTTACCTCTACTTCTTGGACAATTTGGTCTATTTGGTTTGTAATTTTTTGTTGTACTACCATGGATTTGATATGATATATTATGAATTATTAGGCTTTATTTGATATATCTATTTTCATATAAGTATAAGAAATTATTTGAAATTGATTTACCTGATTTATTTGTAAATGTAGAAAAGGGTTAAAGTAAACTTTTCACCATGATTTGTATATAAAAACTACTAAACAATTATCATAATTCTTTTCTTTAAAGTTGGTCATAATTGGATTATTGTTCAGAGACTTGAAATGGAACACCTTGGGGGACCCTACTAAGAATTTTATCTCACACCCTATGTACCCCTTCAGTGGTGAATAGACTTGGTTATGTATTTAAATATAGGGAAAGTAAAGGATCCATAGTAAGGTAGTGAGGTTTTTTGTCAGCTGGATTTTTCGTAGCTGGTGGTGAGATGGTGGGAGTTTCCTCACATTATCACATGGAGACATTAGATTAGTTGTTTGATGTCGTAGTCCTTTGTAGTTGGACTTGCTTCTTGAATTTATTTTTTTCTACCTTTTTAGTTGTATTGTTTCTATTGTTCCTTATCTATTATGGCATATTTTCATATCTTCGGTTTTTTCTCTCAGTTTTTTGTATATATATTCATTTTTTTACTTCAAATTGGGAGAAATCATTCCCTCTATTTGTTGTTTGATGCTCAGGTGCTAGTCTCCAGCCTGTGGGTATTAGAAACGCACTTTGGGTATGTGGTAGATCGGATCAAGTACTAGTTTGAGAGGGTGTTTGGGTCAGTGTATTACATATGGATCAACTGATGATCTATTTATAATAGTGGTATTTTCTAATAAAATAATATGATATCTCTCTTAGTATTTGATATTTTTCTTTTCTAATTTCTAAATATTGAGTTTATGTTAATTTTTTATGGTTTTGACGAAATCATAGGGATCATTTCCATTTTTCATTTGGATTTTTTATTAGAATTTATTGAAAATTTTAAGTTACAGTCAGTCATACCACTATCTCGAGATTTATGATTTAATTTCATGATTATAAATTTTTAAAAGATTATTTGAGTAATCTAAGGTATTATAAATGTGAAATTATTTTTATTAAATTTTTTACTATAGTGTTAATCTGAATTTTCTATATATAATTTTATAAATCATGATTTGAGTATAAGATATATTTTGGGATATTTTAGAATGATATATGTTTATAATGGGGAAATATAATATTTTTATGATGTAGGAATTATTTTATGAAATATTTAGAATAAATAAAATAACGTTTAGATTTTTATTGGAGTTGGTTTTAATTTTAAAATTATAGAATATATCACCCTAAGAGTTAAAAATTGTTAGTTTTAATGATATTTTGTTGGGTATAGTTTTATAAGATGAATATTTTAATTAAGAAAAAAAATTAGAGTGTTAATGAATATTTTGACACATGGGGAAACTGTATGTGTTAGGTGAATGGGAAAATGGGTTATATATGAGAAATTACCACTGATGATTTTATTAAATTCTTAACTTGACTTGGATTATAATTAAATAAGATGAATTAGAACCTATGGTAATATATTAATTTTAGTGATGGTGTTTTCTGATAAGTTAATTGTGGTCCATAATTGGATTGGAGTGAGACAATTCTATAAATAAATATTGACTAAGGAAATTTATCTTAGAATAATGGTTTGTTTATTTTGGGAAATATAGTAGGTTAAAAAGGCCTTAGTTATGTCATTATATTTTTGGATGATATTTTCATAGTTATGATATTTGTTCATGATCATGAGGAACATTTAAAGTAAGTTAAATATAAATTTTAGAATAAAACCTAACTTGAATAAAATTTTATGTTTAGTAGTAAATTTTGGTGGAAAAATACCCATCTATTTGGTTTTTATAAATCTCAAGTGGAGTTAAATTTTTGGTTTTAAGGTGTCTTTATTTGGATATTAATCTATGGAGTATGTGAAATGGTTAATTTTACATTATTTGTAATAAAATGATTTATAATTAAAATAGTATCATGAAATTTATATCACCTTTGTCAAATTTCCTCGATAAAATAATTTTTCATTAAAATGATTATAATGGTTTGAGAAACCCATATATTATACATTCATTATTTTAATGATTATGGAATCTTGAGAGACAATTTTGTGATATTCTTCAAGCATGATTCATGATAGATGACTAAATTTTTTATACCCTGGGTTATTTCCCACTAAGACATGAATGCTATTTGGGATAATGTAAAGTTTAGAGGCTATGAAGTGTGCATTATATTATTGATATATTTTCACTTAGGTGATGACCCTTGGGTGAGACACCTCATATACTATAAGTGTATATCAGGAGGTAGGGTTTGATCACTTATTATACTTAAAGATTCTGCCTTATGTGGTGTAAAAATCATTGTTATACTAATGACCATTTCCTTATGAAGAAACAATTTTCTTAAAATCTGAGTTATTCCCCCAAAAATAAAAATTTATCAAATACCATGAGAAATTCATCATTAAAAAATATAATTTTGTTTTCTCGTGATGATAAATTTTTGGACCATGTTAATTTGATGAGTTTTGAGAAGAAGATTATTGAGTTAATTATCCCTTAATGGTTTAATGGGGGTTATTGAGAAGTGAACTAAATGGGGATTTTAATGAAGTCGGTTAATAAAATTGAACAAGGATTCTCCACATGATGGGTTTTTTTATCAATAATATAATCCATAAAAATTATATAAACCATGGTTATATATATTTAAGTTTGTAAAATATATAATTTATAAATCTATGTGGTAATTTGAACAGAAGAAAATTACTCAACTGAATATAAATTGGAAGTAATATAAAAATTAAAGAAAAATGAGTTCATATATAGTGCTGGGAAAAAATTAAAGGGATTGTATAAGAGGAAATATAATCTTTAAATAATATATAACATTTATTTTACCAATATAAAAGTAAAATAAAGTTTATTCAGGCTATGTAAAATTGGATTTCATAAAGAAGAGTTGTATAATAGTGGAAGAAAATTTTAAATTATTTGTAATAAAAATAATGAAGGTTGTACAATGGTGGTTTTCATAAATAAAAGTTTTGTAATATGGTAATTTTATAACTATTGGTTGGTTGTTTTGTAAGAAAAATTGAAGAATCCTAACTCACTTTGAGTAGTGAGCCTAATAAATCCTAGTTTTTTTCTATTTGAATATTTTTTTTCCTATGTAAAAGGTAAATAAAGGTGAAAATAATAATGGATCCATGACCCAACCTCCTTGGGCCATGAACCTGATCATCTAACCCAATGGGTCTCCTGTAATGCCTTGGTTTCCTTCTAACAACACTATAGTCTATTACCCACTAAGGTCACATATCACACTAATGATTGTACCTGGGGGTCGGGGAAATTCCCAAGAGGTTAGCCATTCTAACACAACACAAATACAAGTATGCTTAACTATAGAGTTCTAATATTGTAGGATCTTGAGAATAAATAAACGAGTTGTTGAAATGGATAGTTCCATTTAGTCTGTTTAAGTCTCACTTTTCCAATGGTGTTACACTCTCCCTCCCTTTAAAGAAACAAACCCTCATTGTATACCTCACGCCTCAAACCCAGGTGCTGACTCTACACTTCATGTTAGGTATTGGATCTAACACCATTTTATTATTACCATACCTAATTCACTCTATAGTAATCATATTGATATGTTATTGGGCCTCAGGCACACCTCCTCATATAACACCCCGCCAAGAAACAGAAACATGTTATATAGAACCTAAGGTCATACCTATACCCCACTAGAAAACAATAGTTTTGCATCTATAACTTAATGGAAAACACTCCCTTCTAGTAAAAATGGACGATTCATCTAAATCATGGGGCATAAAATTCCCTCCAGGAACAACAATAAGTCATATGAAACTTGTGGAAAACACTCCCCACTAGGAAATAAGAAAATGTTATCTAGAACTCATGGGAAGAAAACAACCCTGATAGGAATCAATAACAATTCATCTACAACTCAAAGATCATAACACCCAATTTTTTTAAAAGTTAAAATTATTTTCTATAACGTATGTGATATGTAACACAGAATCCAAACAAACAATGATTATTTAAATATTATCATAATAACATAACTGTTAAATTTTAAGGTGTGAATAGGATTAACTAATTTATAAAATATATAAATATATATTTCCTACTCTGCATAAATGTATTGATAAATTATTAGTAAATAATTAATCAATTGTTTATAATGTTTTTTTTGTTCTTCAAAATACGTTTTCATCAAAAATGATTTTTATTTATTTTCGTAAAAAAAATATTATAATTATTTTATAGAACATTTAAAAAAATTAATTGATAAAATGAAATTAATTTTTGATACCAATGTATCAAAATTAACTTAGGGTGATGTTTTGTGATTTTTTAGAAAATATTGATTTTTTCAAAGAATAGTGAAAAAAACCAATTTTTTAAAACTATCGTTTATTTTAATAAATTAGGTAATTTAAAATTACCTTTATTGTTTTAATTTCATTTAATATAAAATAATAATTTTTAAGTTTTATTTCATATAATTAATTAAATTAAATCATCATTATACTGGACTTTAGAATATGTTTATTTTTAGGCTTGAAAACACATTTTTCTTAAAACAATTTTAAAATGAATAATGTTTCTCAATTTTAATTAATTAAAAATATAACCCATAATGGGTAATGATTTAAATAAAATTTATAGATTATATATCTATAAGTATTAATTTAAATTCATATAATTAAAATTACTATTAATAGAGTTAATGTAAAATCATTATTTCCTTGAAAATGCATTTTTTAGAAAATTACTTTTCATCAAATTTGTGTGTTTTATTTTAAATTAGATTCTTCCACTTTTTTTAATTGATTTTTATAAAATGTATTCCATATTTATAATCATAATAATTAATATTAGGTAATAATTTCAACATAATTTTTAGATAATATAAATAGTAACCGTAATAAATATTTTTTACTGCAGTAAAATGAAAATAGGTTAATTAAGGATAAATAATAATAATGAAAATTTAATAAAGAAAAAAAAGGGTAACACTAATAATATTAATATTTATATGATATTTTAAAATAAATAATTATAATATTCTTTATTGTTTTTACTTTATAAATTAATACGTAATGAGTTTGATAAAAATTAGTTTTTAATGCGACAAAACTGAAATTATATTTTTTGTAATATGCAATTTAAATAATGAAAATATTTTTGATGAATTAATAAATTTTAAAATTAAATTATCTTTTAATAATATTATTATGTAATTTTTATTAATTATAAATGACAATATAATTTTTATAAAGTCAAATTTAATTGTTATAAGAGTTCAAAAAATATTATTCAAAAAACAAGTATTTCTCAATAAATATTGTTTATTATTTTGAAATTTAAAATTAAAATATTTAGAATTTTTTTTATAAAATAAATATTATTTTTGTAATATTCATGTCAAAAATATCCAACAACGAATTTTTCATAATTTTTTGAGATAGTCGAATTTTCAGGTGAAAATAAATGCGGTATAAATATACGGTGTGTATTATGACATCATAATAACCCAAAAGTGATTTAATAAATACTATAAATGGTATAAACGACCAAATATATATTTTCTATTTAAAATAATGTGATTTTTAGGTTATTTTATTAATTTTATGAAGCCTTTATAAATCCTCCAAAACCTATATTATATTTTAGGGTTAAAATTCATTTCTTTATGAACATGACTCACTTACACATCACCAAGGGTAATATTTTAATGATTTAATCTCATATAATTATAAGATAATTAAAACCACTCTTATTTTTTATAAAATATCGGAAAAACAATGTAAATTTTTGTGGTTTTTATTTTTTAATATACAGAGTTCAAAACCTAAGTCTAGGAAATAATAAAGAACTCCCCTCTATTTTCCTGTATAAACCCACCCAAGTTCTCATTCCTATTCAAAAAAAATCTTTAGATAACATCCTTAATCTACCCTCCCCTATCTATATTCCTTAAAATTTTCCCCTAATCAATCAATAATCTCCTCCTAATATTTTAAAATCACCCTCTCAAGTAAAGGACCTCTCTCTCTTCTTTTCCATTTAAGCGCCTTCTTTGTATTTAACCTTTTGAATGTCAATTTGTTATGTTGTAATAACTTCATAAATACAAATATACTATAAAATATATTCTAAATAATGGGATATCATTTATCCCCTCTCATTATAAAATTTACCTAAGTTGTTACTATGCCTAAATTTAGTAAGGGGTCCTCTTTTTCTCCTCTTTATTCAAGCGCCTTATTTATGTAATACACTTTATATTACAATTCATATTGATGGTATATTATTTTACACAACCTTAATAATTATTTTATTATTTAAATGTGATGAGTGTTCACTTTCACTCTCATTAATCCCTTTAATGATTCATAATGTTCCCCCGTTATGCTACTGAAATTATCCTATGATTTTTCCTTGCCAAGTTTTTATTCAAGAACCCTTCTTATCTTATTCATATTAATTACCCAATTTTCATGTTTTATTATGTTCTTAAATATCTCTCATACAATAATTTTTAATCTCAAGTGATTATAGACACATTTCTCTCTCCTTGAACCATTTTATGAATCTTAATTAATGTCGTTATGCTACCGAAATTTCATTGTAATTTTCCATTTCAAATAATTTTGGCAATGCATACCCATGCCCATTTACACTTAAGGGTATTAAACCAGATATTGATCCAATGCATTGGATAATATTTTAGTCTCATGATATTCCCTATTTAGTGCCTATGAGGTTATCCTAAGAACATTGAGCTATGATTTATTTGTGGTTAACCTTGACATATGTTTATGATGTCATGTTTAATGTTTTTTCCACATTCACATGTTGTCTTTATGTTATCATTCGATATCATTCCTCATTATTCATTTTTATGATTCTCATCCATTTTATGTTCCATTGAAATTACTATTGTTTTACATGAAATACTTTATTCATGTTATTATTTTTTTATTCCATTATTGGGATTTATATCTCACCCATTTCTTTGTATGTCCCCATGCTATCCTATATAGTTTTAAGAACAATGGAATATTTTGATCATGTTAAGGAATTTTTCAGTAATAATGATATACCTTATGTTTTAATTTGTTGTGTAATGAACCTAATTATCTAAAGAAACTATTATTATGGATCTTCTGGTTATTATTATGTGTATTCTTATGTAATAAATCGTGAATTATTGTGTAATAAAGACAAGTGTTGTCATAGTTGGTATTAACAGAAAAGGGGGTTATCTGATTCTTGGGAACTCTCACATATATGCTTTGGACAAAACATGTATCTCTACCCAAGGGCTTCATAAGGAATGGGCTACCACTATATATGGTGGTGTTTCCCATCCATGAGGTGTAGCTACCCATGGAGTGCCTAATAGGTATCAATTATAGTCCACTATAAATAATTCCAAAATTCTATAGTTGGTATCAGAGGAAAGTCTAGTTATTTTGGGTAATAGGATTAGAAAAATCTTGATAAATCCTTATTGGTAACACTAATTACACAAAAACATACTTATTTATTGTTAAAGTATAGATTAATTGGTTTCTAAGAAAATACATCCCTATCTAGATACTAAAAGGTTATATGGATCTACCATAGATATTCCAAAGTGTGAAAACCTTGAAAACACAGTATTGATCTAGACTTGATCAGGAACTGGTGCATGAAAAAGGATCTTGTTTCACACATGGTTTGAAACTCTCAGGGGATATTCTTTTCTAAATCCACAATCTCATTACAAACCATTATTCAGGTAAAAATCATGTAAGTGTCTAGGCTAGGAAATAGATCATAGACATATTATGTTAAATGCTAGAAATTTATAAGTTAAGGAAATTCATGTCATTTATAAGTTATTTCTTTAATGTTATTGGCATCCCATTTTTATGTTTAATAGTTTAAAATTAATCATCCCTAATTTTCCCTTTATTCAATTCAATGGCTATAAATAGGAGAAACCAAGTCAACAACCAATGTGATGGTAAATGTGATGATTTCCCAAATAAGATACATAACATCATGGGAGATTATGTAAGACATATTTTGATTATTCCAAACCAAATATCAAAAATCATAATTAACAATTATAAGATTGTTTAATGTCCAAAGATATCAAATAATAATATTATGATGTCTCAGAGAAGTACAACTGATAAATGTGATAAAGGAAAGAAGATTCAATTTCCTGCATGTCAAAAATATGGAAAGTGGCACCATGGTAAATTACACAAAGGAACTTGATAGTGTTTTAAGTATAGAAAAATAGATCCTAAAGTAGCCAGTTTTTGTAAAACGAGTATTATGTGAGGGAATTAATTACATCCTAAAACACCATTTTTTGTTCAATATCTTATGTATGGAGAATATGGGCATTATCTGAGTCAATTCCCTAATTCAAGGGTTAAATCCTAGAATAAGGAAGGACTTATACTATAGAAATCATTAAAGTGTAAGGATTGAAGTTTTTATGTATTGGTATTTGAAAATTATGTTGTATAAGTATTATATCTATGAAATTATGGATATATGAATCATGAAGCATCTAAGGATTTTTCAACATAGGTTTTCTTTAAGGATTTCAAACATATGTTTAATGGTATTGATAACCTATAAAATTGATTTACTAATAAGGTGGAATTTTTGAAAACATATTATTGAGGGATTGATAACCCTTAATATGTTTTTGATGTTGGGATAAACTTAAAGAGTCTTTGTATGATATTTCTAAGTCTAATCTTATATTTAAATGCATAAATACCACTTTTGAAGATTTATGTGATAGAAGTTGAGCATGATTAAGAATATTTTTGGAAACATATTACATGATCAAATATTTTTTATTTTTAGGTGATTAATGATATTTGGGTAGACATTTTATTAGGTTGAGGTATATATACTCATTAGGTTTAATATAAAGGATTATTTGATAAGAATGTTATTAAATTCTTGTAGGTGTAAGATAAAGGGAGTGAGAAAACCTTTAATGTTAAAACATTATTTAATTTTAAGGTTATTGGTGTTATTTAGGATATATGGGTATTTATTTAAGGAATGATCTATGTTAAACCTTTGTAATTTTTTTTAAAATTTTAGAGATTAATTTATTAATTTTTCTTCATTTTCATTATTATCTTACGTTATGCTCACGATTTTGGATTTAGTAAATATAGGAGGAATAAATTTTTATTCTTTGGTGGATTGTGTGATCTGTTAGAAGATTATTCTAGTTCTTTAATCATAAAAAATCATCTGAAGTACTCATCATTGGGATAAAAAGATGAGATTGTAGTGTAAATTTATTAAAGGATGAAATTATATTAGTTAAGAAAATATATTTCTTTATGTTTCTAGTATATATGGTAAATTAATTCCTTAACACTATTAAAATAATCTTAAAATAAAATATTTGTCATATTATGATCATTTTCGATGAATTTATTGTCTTTTCACCCATCATAGATTTATGGTTTTGTGTTCATTGACTTTCTCATAACCATATTCTCTATCACTCTCTATTATTTCTTGGGTGTTAGTTTTTTTCTTCCATGTCTATATTTTCGCATCCCACTAATTTTCTCCTACTTAGAAACCTAGTTATGTCATGACGTTCATGCGTTCTTTTCTAACTTTTCAGGTGGATGCTTTATTTACCCTTTTTACAGTGTGGTTATTCAATAAAGATATTTTCAAGTTTAAAAAAATTCCTTAATAATATAAAGTTAAAATTACATGGGATCAATTTATTAAAGGGGTGGATAATTTAATTCCTTGAGTTTTTAAAAGAGAAAATTATGTTTGATAGCGTATGCGATATGCAACACAAAACCCAAACAAACAATTATTATTTAAATAGAAACATTATAAAGTATCCATTAAATTTGTGGGTATGAATAAGATTAACTAATTTAAGGAATACATAAATATATATGTCCTACTAAATAGAAATGTATTGATAATTCTTAGTAAATAATCACTTGATTTTTGGTAATGTCATTTTGTTCTTCAAAATATGTTTTCTTCAAAAATGATTTTTATTTATTTTTATAAAAAAATATTATAATTACTTTCCAGAACATTTAGAAAATTTATTTGATAAAATTAAATAATTTATTATATCATAATATCAAAATTAAATTAGGATGATATTTTGTGATTTTTTGGAAAATATTTATTTTTTTAGTGAATAATGAAATATACTCATTTTTTATCTATAATTTATTTTGATTAATTAAATAATTTAAAAATTTCCATTATTATTTTAATTTTATTTAAAATTAAAATTATAATTATTTAGTTGTATTTAATCTAATTAATTACATTTAAATCATCTTTATACTAGATTTTATAATAACTTTATTTTTAGGCTTGAAAAAACCATTTTCTAAAAACTATTTTAAAATGAATAATGGTTCTCCATTTTAATTAATTAAAAATAAAACTAATGGGGACTGATTTAAATTAAATTTAAATATTTTATGTCTATAATAATTAATTGAAATTCATATAATGAGTAATACTAGTTATAGAATAAAAATAAAATCATCCTTTCCTTAAAAAAATAATTTTTCAAAAACCATTTTTCATCGCGTTTTCATGTTTATTTTAAATTTAATTTTAAAAAATTATTCCCATATTTAGAATCATTTTAATTATTTTTAGGTAATAAGGTTAAATTATTTTTTTAACAATATTAATAATAATCGTAGTAAATATTTATTACCATAGTAAAAGAAAAATAGGTTAATTAATGGTAAATATTAATAGTAATAATTTAACAAGGACAAATAAGTATGAACCTAATAGCATGAATATGAACATTTACTTTTCAATAAAATAATTATTATATTCTTTATTTTTTTTACCTTATAAATGATTAAGTAATGATTTTTGATAAAAATTTATTTTTTAATGCAACAAAACTCAAATTATATTTTTGTATAATATGAAATTAAAATTAATAAATTAATTTTGATTAATTCATGAATTATAAAAATAAATTAAATTTTAATAATACTATAAATTAATTTTTATTAATTATACAAGATTATATAATTTTTATGAAGTCAAATTTAATTTGTTATAAAGGTTCAAAATTGTTATTGAAAAAAAACCACCATTTTTCAATAAATATAGATTCTTATTTTAGAATAAAAAATTCTCATATTTATAAATTTATTTTTACAAAAAAATATTTTTTAAGGTTGGGGCTGAAGTCTCAATTCATTATTAAATCAAAGACCTCTTTATTGTGGGTAGAGGGAGACCCATTACATAGCCCGAAGGCCCAAGGCCAAGTGGCCTGAATACATGGCTTGAAAGCCCATTCTTGGCTCAAAGGACCCCTCGGTGAATAGTACTACTATAGTACCCATGCTGCTACAGTACCTGTTACAGTGTAGTCACTGCTACAGTACCTGCTACAGTCTTTCGCCACTGCTACATTTCTGCCACTACTATAGTGTTGCTACAGTACTGCTACAGTGCCGCCAGAAATTCGTCCCTGCCTGAATTTGATCTTGGGTCTTTTGTATTCCAAGTAGGAGCCTGTATCACTTGGGTATAGGCTCGTTTCTTGGATTTAATCATCAAGTTAAAATTATCCAATTGTTAATTTTTTTATAATTTTATGAGATAGTCGAATTTTTATGTAAAAATTAAATATGGTATAAATATATGGTTTGTATTATGACATCTTAATGACCCAAAAGTTGTGTAATAAATAATATAAATGATATAAATGACTAAATATATGTTTCCCTATTAAAATAACATGATTTTTAGGTGATTTGATTAATTTTATAAATCCTTTTTGAATCCTCCAAAACCTATATTATATTTTAAGGTTTTAAAATCATTTATTTATGAAAATTACACATAACCAAGGGTAATATTTTAATTATTTAATACCATTTAATTATGAAATAATTAAAACCACTCCTTTGTTTTATAAAAATGGGTAAAACTATGAAAAGGTTTGTGTTTTTGATTATTTTATTATATAGATTTGAAAACCTATGTTTGGGAAATAATAAAGAGATCTCCTCTCTTTTTCTATATAAACCCACCCAAGATCCTATTTATCTTCACTCAAAAATATTATATCATGTCCTTAATATTCTTTATCCTCTCTATATTCCTCCCAAGGTGCCCCCAATCTTTTAAGAAACTTCTCCCATGCTTTTGGAATCACCCTCTCAAGTAAGGGACCTCTATATCTTCTTTTCCATTCAAGCACATTCTTTGTATTTAAACTTTTGAATATCAAATGGTTATGTTTTAATAAATTTAAAAATATCCATATGATGTCTAATTTATTTCATAATAATTATATATCATTTATATTCTCTCATTATATCATTTACCTAAGTCGTTACTTTACTGAAATTTAGTAAGGGATCCTCTTTTTCTTATCTTTATTCAAGAACCTTATTTATGTAATACGCTTTTTATTTAGATTAATATTTATGGGATATTATTTTACACATCCCTATTAATAAACTTATTATTTCTAAGTGATGTATGACCCATTTCACTCTCATTAATCCCTTATATTTTTCATAATGTACCCATGTTATGCTGCTGAGATTATCCTGCGATTTTTCATGCTAAGTTTTTATTCAAGAACCCTCCTTGTATTATTCATATTAATTCCAAAATTTTCATGTTTTATTATGTTGTTAAATATCAAATATACTATAATTTTTACATCCAGGTGATCAGAGTCCCCTTTCTCTCTTATTGAACCGTTTTATATATCTTTTAGTACTGTCGTTATGCTATCAAAATGCCATTGTGATTTTCCATGCTAAACATTTGTATGGTTTATACCCATACCCTTTTCCACTCAAGGGTATTCACCTAGTTATACCTATAATTCATTTATTTCTTATTCCTATTTATGTGACCCAAAATCCTTAATCATGGGATTAAATATGATGAAATATGTTCTTATGTTATACAATATATGTGGCACACTTTTGTGTGCACATGATATGATTATGATGGGTGCACCTAGATGGAACTCAAATGAAATAGGTAATGTTTTAGTCTCATGATATTCCATGTATGGTACCTGGTAGGTTATACTAATCACATTATATTATGATTTATTGGTTGTTAACCTGGAATTATTCTTATTATGTCATTTTTAATGTTGTTTCTACATTTCCATGTTAGCATTATGTTATCATGTTATGTCATTCCTCATTGTTCATTTTTATGATTCTCACTCTTTGTATATTCCATTGAAATTTATAATTTCTAACATGTAATAGTTTATTCATGTTATTCTTTGTTTATTTCCTTAATTTTATTTATATTTCACCCCTTTATTATGTATGTCTCCAGGTTATCCCATGCAGTTTTAATAATGATGGAATATTTTGAGCATGTTAAGGAAGTTTTCAATAATGTTGATGTACCCCATGTTTTAAGTTGTAATGTAATGTACCTAATTAACCAAATAAACTAGGATTCTTGATCTTCTGGGTTGTATTAAGTGTATTATTATGTAATAAATCATAAATTATTATAAAATATAGACAAGGGTTTTCATAGGGTCATACAGCCCCCATTAAGAAATAAGAACATGTCATTTGGAACTCAGGTCCAGACACTCCCTCATCAAGATAAAAGATTAAGTAATTTTTAATTATTTTGGTATTCCATGTTATCCAACATTTACCACACCCTTATAACTTTACCTTTTTCTAGTAAAAACATTCATTAACAAACCCCTTTTCATTTTCCTAAATTTAAGCACACTATACGTTCTAGTTGAACATTGGTTATTACCACTATTTCATTGGTCATCATGGTTTGAATCTTGATTTTTTCTAAGAAAATGCGCATATTCAAATTTATTTATGTTTAAGTCAATTTCATAGTAGGTCGTAATGTCCACACACCACATAAACTATAATATAAGAGATATTTTATGGGATAGTTCAAGGACCACCTATGTAATGGTATATGCTCTCCTAGTTTGTTACTTTGCCAATTTGGGTTGTTGGAGGTGTTCAGGGGAGGTTATGGGAGTTTTCGGTTGAAGATGAAGGTACAACATAACTACTACAATAAATACATGTCGTTTAAGTGTATCACATTATGTGAAAGTTGGTTTCACAACTTTTATAAGGCCAGTTCATAACATATATATTTTTGGGGTTAAATAATAAAAATTCAATGTGTTTTTTGAAAAAACCAAACCCTATGGATTGCACAAAGTGAAAGGGGATTACACATCTTGTAAATCCCTGATCCAATATAGTTTTAAAAGTTCTTTCTGGTTGAATTTTCATTCATTCAGCTATGGATTCTTCCTCATATCATTTTGGGAAAACCCTAGGAGCCCTAAGGAGTTATTCAATCCATCTTTCGTCCTCTTTGATATTTTGGTCCTGGTGGTTGTTTATTGGAAATTTGTGGTAATCCCTTCCATCTTAGTAGTTTTTCTTCCATTATTATCCCAAGGGTTCATTAAGGAAATGTTTTATGGTTTGGGGTGTGTGTTGGGTTGATTTTTGATGGTATTTGGTTTTGGTGTAAGTTGATATGTGTTTTATTGTGGTGTGGTTGTGGTTTGTGGGTTTTCTTCTTTGTTATGTGGTGCACAACAAGTCAGCAAAGCTTCTTTGAGGTAAGTAATCCCTCATTTCTCTCTATTTTCTATCATGTATATGGGTTTTTCTTTTTTTTATCTATGGATTATAGTTTTTTCATCTTAATAGAATATAAATAATTGTTTAAATTGAATTGACAGGGGGAAATGGGGTTTCATTCACATGCTTTTATAGCTTTGATGTTATTTTTGATATTGTGGATTGTGTGGGGTTGATGTCCCATTGAAAATTGTGGTTATTGAGGGATTTTTTTTCCAATTGGTATATGTACTATGATTTCAACTTTTGTTGTGATTGTTTTGATATCACCATAAAATGGAAATTGGATGAACATTTATATTTTGCTAATAAAATGGTTTCTTTAGGATTAGGGCATGTGTGATAACACCCCCAAAATACATTGAAATGTGATAAAATACCCCTTGTAAATCTGTAAAATGATCTTGTTTTGTTGTGATGTGCAGTCGTGCTAGTGGGATGGTGATGTGTGGTTGGGGCAGAGAGGTGGTTTGTGTGGCAGTGCTTTTGGGGAAGTGAGGTGGTTTGGTGTATATTCTTTGGGGCGATCTGATGGTTTGTGTGGTCATGATTTTGTGGTGGCGAGGTGGTTTTTGTGTCCATTAATTTGGGGAGGTGATTTGGTTTGTGTTTCTATGCTTTTTGGGTGGAAGGTGGTGGTTTCTTTATGCTTGATACCCGAGTAGTGATGGAATAAATAAATAATTATTTAATAATATTTGGAATAGATTGGATTGGTTTGATTTATGGAATAGAAATGTATAATGGATAAATAAATGATGGGTTGTGTGGTTCAATTTGGTTGATTATAAATAATGAAATGAATGGGTTTATTAAATGAAATTTGTTGGAAATGTGAAATGGGTTGTTTGGATTGATGTGTGGTGTTATGCATTTATAGGTGGCAGCAAAAGTGAGGGTGTTATGAGTTGGTTGGTTTTTTTTGAACCCATAGGTTGGGATTTTTTGTTTAATATTATATATATACTTTTATATTCTTACAATTTCTATACACACCCCACCCACATTAAGCACTATGTTCTGACAGCTGCATAGTCATGCGGGGGTGTTTTTCCTGACATCTGGTGAGGAGTACGGGTGGATGGGTACCCTCTCTTTCCCACTATCTCTTCCATGAGAGGTAGTTATTGAACAAGATTTTATGTTCAGTGGTCCGTTAGTACATTAGATAATGGTTATGATATCCTAGATCTTTTTAGGCGAGATGTGATGGCCCAAGTGTTTTTGAGAAAGACGTGGTCGTGCTTTTGTGGAGGTAGCCTAGGCGTCTTTGGGTGAGGTGTTATATGGATGTGATTATGGGGTGGTAAGCCCAGGTGTCTTCAAGAATAGTTTTTTGTGACCATGCTTGTGGGGTGGTGTGGTATACATAATAGATAGGAGCACCAGGACATAAAATTTTGGTTATAAGAGCAGCATACCAGTGGGAAAGTGGTGAGGGGTACTCTTATCGATGTGATTCATATTATATTATACTACTTGGTTTGTGTTATTTAGTGAGCATGCCTTGGTGAGGTTGTAATGGTTAGTATTCCTTGATAGGTGATGTTTGGTTCTACTATTTTATCACAGGTGCATTAGTATTCTTCTTTCACATGTGCATGAGAGACCTTGGTTTTCCTACTAAGCATACTTGTATGATCACCCTATGTATATAAAACAATTTTTAGGTTTCTAGGAGGATTAAATGGAGTGTGTTGGACATTAATAACTCACATCCTTGATAGTTTTGGTGTTTTTTCTTTATCCTTACTTTTGGGTATTTACATTGGAGAATTTTATCTATATTAGTTCTATTTATGCATGAATTGTGGGATGGTTTTGGTTTCTTTTTATATAATGTCATGGAGTTTATTGCAGATAATTCATCTTATCTCCTAATATTATTTATATTATAGAGGGAAATTCCTTCCTTACATGATATTTTTATACCCTCAATGCTAGTCGCTAACCCGGGGCTTATTTAAGGCAGGACTCAGGGGGTCATTTTCTCTCTCCCCTCATTGTGGTATATTTAGATGGAGGGGGTCATGACATAGTGGTGTCAGAGGAGTGGTTGAGAGATAGGATTGAGTTTGGAGTTTGACACATTGATTATTTCATCAAGTGGTATGGAAACAGTACCAGTTAACCTTGATATGTTAAATAGGCTAGGGAGACTGGCTAGGACATGGGATTTTAGGGCCCCCATGTTCTAGTGCATGGGCTTTGAGCTTATTTAATGATCAAGTGAGATGGACCTTCTTGTAGGGTGGAGACCTATGAAAGGTACATGCATCATGATGACTTGTTCTCTTGTTTGAATTGGGTTTTTTAAGGTTTAAATGGATAAAAATAAATTAAATGAGTTAAAATGAATCTTAATAAAATTACACACTACTGATCTTTTAAAGTTCCTTGTTTTCCTTTTATCTATGGATCATGTTCATCGTTCACATGTGGATCAGGCAGTTGAGGTTCATTAAGATAATCTGGTTGATCATCGTAGGGCTGATCTAGTTGATGAGGAGGATTAGTGGAAGAGGATATTATGTTCTTTCTAGTATAAGTTTTTGGAGAAGTATGAGGGAAGTGTCTCATATGTGGAGATAGATAGCTGGATGGGGGAGCTTTAGATTGCTTTCAATTTAATCTGAGACCCGACGGAGTACTAGGTCTGTTTAGAAATCAGTCAAATTTGGGGAGTTTCACGTCAGTGTTGGATGATGTATTTGGGAGAAAAGAAGGAGGAATATGTTTTTTGGGTTGACTTCCAGAAGTAGTTCTAGGAAGAGTTATTTTCATTGACCATAAAGGCAGTAAAGAGGAAGGAGATTATTTTTCTTCAGTAGGGGATCATGTCAGTGTGGGAGCTGGGAATCAAGTTCAAGGACCATCATCATTTTTCCCAAGATATTTTTTCATATGAGTATTCTCATGCGAGATGTATTTAGGAGTCACTATGTCATTTTATCCAGTATATAGTTATTCCTTTTATGTTTCTTCCATATCTAGAGGTTCAGAAGAAGGTATAGGTGATTGAGTGGATACACTCTCACGGAGGTTTTCTATGGGAGGGGAACCAGTAGAGTTCCTCAAGGAGTAGAGTTTTTAGTGGTAGGTATCAGGAACCAAGACCTTTGAGGTTTCGACTGGTAGGGATTCAACCTCAGCGGCTTCCTTTCCTAACTTTGGAGGCCAGTGGTTTCCATGATTTTTATGGTAGCTTTGTACCAATGTGTTTTGGTAGTGGGGTTCATGGAAATCACTAAAACCAGTGCCCAATGGTTCCTTAATCTCAATTTTGTAGAGGTGGATAGGTTTATCACTGTCCATTACAGTAGTTTCCAGTGATATCATTTTAGCAGAAGGGGCAGTAGGCTTATGCTCTGCCAAGTGGAGATAGAGCAGGTAGAGGCTGGCCCTAGTATATTCTTCACATTCAAGGACAATGATCTATGCTTGGTTATAGAGGTGGTCATCAGCACAGAGGAAGAGTAGCTGGGGTGGTCAGTTTCACACAGTGGAGGCAGTAGTTCGAGAGGGGCTACAGATTGTCAGAAGTGAGATCAGTTTTTTTAGTACTTTTTTGTTCTTTTTTTATTCCAGATATTCTCACTCCTTTTTTCACCAACTCTAGACCATGATAGAAGAATATATATAGAAAAGATTCTTATGGACTAAATTTGAAAACACCAGTTAGAGGCCATACCCTCTTGTTTGATGTTTGTAAGGGGTGTAGACTGATGATGGGGCCACATAAGTACCATGGGGATATTTTATTACTACATATGCATCCATATAATGCCATACTTGACATAAATTTTCTATTTTTTTATGTGTTTTTATCAACTAATTCTAGAGGATATTCAGGTTTTCAGATGTGGATGACTAGTGTGTAGTTTTCTTTGGTGAGTGGAGTTTTCAGGTAAGTAGCTGGTGTTTAGAGACCCTTCTTTCCTTGTTGGCTAAGTTATTAGTGGAATCAATGTATTCTAGGATGGTAGAGGTTCCCGGAGTCATTGGAGAGTTCCTAGATGTTTTTTCCAAGGAGGTTTTGATGAAACCCCCTTGACTTGATGTTGGGTTCTAGATAAACTTGCAACCCGGTGCTTCTCTAATTTCTATGGATCCTTATCAAATGGAACCTTATGAGTTGTGGGAGATCACAATTAAGATAGATGATATGATGAAGAAGGGTTTTATCCATCCCAGTGTGTCACCATGGGGTGTTCTAGTGTTATTCACAAATAAGGTGTATGGTAGTATGAGGTTGTACATAGAATATCAGAGGTTGAATTGGGTGATGGTCAAAAACTGTTGACCTATTTTGAGGATAGATAATATTTTTGACCTGCTAAGAGGGGTGAGTTGTTTTTCTAAGATCGATATATAGTTTGGATATCACAATTTGAGTGTGAATGAAGGAAATATCCCAGAGACTAACTTTAGATGAAGTTATGGGCACTTCATGTTTGTAGTAATGACATTCAGTGTTATGAAGGATCCCTCCATGTTCATCGGGATTATGAACTCTATGTTCCATGAGTTCTTGGATCAGTTCATCATCTTATTCATAAATGATATCTTTATCTACTCGAAGTTGAAGGAGGAGCATGTTGGTCATTTCAAAACTGTCTTTCATGTTCTTAGATACCACCATATCTATGTAAAGTTGAAAAAATGTAATTTATAGACATGAGAGTTTCATTTCCTTAGTAATTGTTTTTCTTATAAGAGTTTGGAAGTAGACCCATCGATGGTTGAAGCAGTTTTTTCTTGGGTAGAACCTAATAATGTGGTAGATGTTTATAGTTTTCTTGGTCTCATAGGCTATTATCAGAGGTTTTCACCCAATTTCTCATGATTCACATCCCCATTGATAAATTTAACTAGGAAGGACCATGATTTTTTGTGGAATGATCAGTTTCAGGTAGTGTTCGGTTACCTAAAGGGGAATTTGGTTAGTGCTCTAGTGCTTCAACTTTTGGAGGAGGGTGTTTTGTTTGAGGTGTTTTGTGATACTTCCCATCTAGGATTAGGGTGTGTCTTGATGCAGTAGGAAGAAATGATCTCTTATAAGTCTAGGTAGTTATACCCTCATGAACATAACTATTACACCCATGATCTTGAGCTAGTGAAAGTTGTATTTATGCTGAATTTATGGAGGCATTAACTCATTGGAGAGTGCTTTGTGGTCTTCATAGATCACAAGAGTTTGAGTTATGTCATTTCCTAGTGTGATATGAATCTACGATACTAAATTTGGATGGATTTTATTTAGGACTATGATTTTTATATCTCTTAAACCTCAATAAAGGGGGATTTTGTAGCCAATTCTTTGAGTAGGAAGTCATAGAAGTGTGTTGTTTAGGTATCTGGGGATAATTGAAGAGAAATGGAGGATTTGGTATCCTTTTAATTAGATTCAATGGTAGATGGTGGTAGAGGCTATTTTTTTCAGATGTTGGTGCAGTATTATTTGATGCAGCTAGTGGAGGAGTCTCAGTGGGGAGACTCATAGGCTTAGGTGATGTACAATCATGTAGGCCATGGTGATGATCAGGTGGTATGGTCAGAGGATAGTCATAATGAGGTGTTGTTTCATGGGAGTTTTTTTGTTTTGGTAGTAATTCATGATTGATCCCTTTGTGAGTTTCATAACTCACCTTTGCTAGTACACCCAAGTGTTTCTAAGATTTATTGTAGCGTCAATATGTAGTTTTGGTGGCCCATGATGAAACAGTAAGTGGTGGTGTATATAGAAAAGTGCTTATTTTTTCATCAATTTAAGGTCAAGCATCATTTTTCTATTGGTTTTTCATAGCCCTTGGATGTTCTTGAGTGGAAATGGGATGACAAATCAATAGATATTTCATAGGGTTACCTAGAACTTAGGAAGGTTGTGATTCTATCTAGGTGGTCATGGATTAGTTGATGAAATTGAACCACTTCTTAGCGATCAAGAAGCTGGACATAATGGATGCTTTTTCTAAGAGGTACATGGATGAGGTGGTGCGGTTTCATGGATTTTCAAGGTCCATTGTCTCAGATCAGGTCACATGTGTTACCTCATGATTCTAGAGGGGATTTTAGTATTCTTATGGCACTCACATTCACCTCATCACTGCCTTACACCCTCAGACATATGGGAATATGGAGTAGACTATCCAGACATTGGAGGATATTTTGTGAGCATAAATCTTGTACTTTAGTAGATATTGGGTGTGACACCTACCCTTGGTGGAGTTTTCTTATAATAATGGATATCACTCTTCCATTGGAATGGCCCCATTTGAGGCTTTTTACAAGAGATTGTTTCATTCTTCATTGTGTTGGATAGAGTTTGGGGAGACAGTCATTCCTGGTCCCGATGTGGTGCAGAGCACAACAGAGAAATTTTGGATTTTTTGTGAGAGGATGAAAGAAGCAAAGGACTAAAATAAGTCTTATTCTAATTATATAAGGTGGCTATTGGAGTTCAAGGTTGGGGACCACATGTTCTTGAAGGTTTACCTTTTATATGGGAAGCATAGGTTTGGTAGGGGAGTTAGCTTTCTCCCATTATTTTTGGGATCTTTGAGGTTTTGGGGTGAGTTAGAAAGTTGGCATATCATTTGGTGTTACCACCATGGTTAGATAAGATCCATAACATCTTCCACATCTCTTAGCTTCATTGGTATCTTCATGATTACTCCCATTTCATTTATTAGGGAGAGTTAGATATCGACAAAGATGTAAAATTTGTAGAATGCAAAGTATAGATCTAGGATCACCAAGAGAAGGTGCTTCATGGACAGACTATTTCTTTCTTTCATGTGTTGTAAAGGCATGGTGGCCTGGAGGATAGTACTTGGGAGTGATATATTCATATGTGTTCCAAGTACACAGATTTGTTTTGAGTTTTTCATGGATTTGTCTTACTTTTTGATGTGATGTTTGAGATCTTGTTATTTTATCTAATAATTTTTTCCTTGGTTTTTGATTTGTGTGGTGTGATGTGTGATAAATTTATGATATATATAAAGGGAGGAAAATATTTCTAATCAATATGAATTAAATGGGATGCGATTAAACCTATGTGGGAAAGTCAGTGACTCCTAGAGATGATAGTATCTTGACATGGAGGACAGAATTCCCTGATTCGTGTGTTTGGATCAATGTGGTTCGTTAGTTGTAGGAGTTATTGTTCTGGTCTTCATGGAGGTTGAGGATGGTTGTACATTGGTTTTATAGAAGTTTGGTTATGTTAGAAGAGGATTTTTGTGGCTTTTAAGTGTGTTTTGTGGTCGTTTGGGTTTGTGTGTCTGGATGGTGGTAGCGTTTGAGGTATGACAAGACCCTTGAAAGGTATCTTGTGGGGTGGTTGTTTGGACCCCTTTTCTTATAGGCTTGGTTTTGGATTCTCAAGGGATAGAATCTTTTGATTAGTATCTAATTTAATGTTTTGTTCTCTCCCAGTCCATTACTTTCCCAGTTTTGGTTGTTTGAGGTGTTCGAGGGAGGTTCCAAGAGTTTTCAGTGGAAGATGGAAGTACAATGGAATTGATGCAAGAAATACATGTTGTGTAAGTGTATTACATGATGCAAAATTTTGTTTAATAGATTTTCTAAGGCCGGTTCATGATGTGTATATTTTTGGGGTCAAATTATAAAAAGGTGACATGTTTTCTAGTGAAATATAACCTTGTGGATTACATGACGTGAGAGGGGATTACACATCATGTAAATCCCCGATACAGTGAAGTTTCTAAAGTTATTTCCAGTTTAATTTTCATTTATCTAGCCATGGACTATTATTCCTATAATTTTGGGAAACCCCTAGGTGTCTAGAGGATTTCTTCAAGCCCTCTTCCTCCCTCTTTGATCCACTAGTCTTGACGATCTAAATCAATGATAGTGAAGGTGGATGGAGTTTCTTCTAGACTATGATTTTGAGATCTCTTACACCTTAGGAAAGGGGGATATTGTGGTCAATGCTTTATGTAGCAAGTGATGGAAGGGGGTTGTTTAGGAGTTCGAAAATTATTAGAGAGAAATGGAGGAGTTGGAAACCTTGAACATAAATTCAATGGTGGATAGAGATAGAGGCTATTTGTTTCAGATAATGGTGTAATATTCTCTAATGTAGTAGGTGGAGGATTCTTAGTGGGGAGACTCATAGCCAGAGGTGATGCACAATCATTTTTTCTATGGTGATGATCCGGAGGGATAGTAGAAGGATGGTCGGAACCAAGTGATGTTTCATGGGAGGTTGTTTTTCTGTAGTAATTCATGATAGAGTCCTTCATGAGTTTCAAAACTCACTTTTTTCATTACACCTAGGATTTTTCAAGGTTTATTGTAGCTTGAAGATTATGTTTTAGTGGCCCATGATGAAATGGTAAGTGATGGAGTTTGTGGAAAAGTTTTTTCTATCAATTATAGGTCGACCATCGTGTTCTTGGTGGTTTTTTATATCCATTGTATGTTCCCTAGTGGAAATGGGAAGAAATATCAATGGATTTTATCATAGGGTTAACTAAAAATTAGGGGGTTATGATTCTATCTGTGTGGTCATGGATTGGTTGATGAAATCATATCACTTCTTAGTGATCAAGGAGTCGGGCATAGTGGATGATTTGGCTAAGAAGTGGGTGGATGAGGTCATGTGGTTTCATGGAGTTCCAAGGTCCATTTTCTAGGATTAGGATGCATGTTTTACCTCACGAGTCTAGAGGGGATTATAGTATGATTTTGGAACTCAGTTACACCTTAGCACTGCTTTCCACCCTTAGACAGATGGTAAGATGGAGCAGACTATCCAGATGTTGGGGGATATGTTATGGGCATACATCTTCAACTTTGGTGGATCTTGGGTATGACACCTACACTTGGTGGAGTTTTCTTATAATAATGTCTATCACTCGTACATTGGAATGGCCCTATTTGATTATTTGTATGAGAGACCGTGTCATTCTCCATTATTCTAGAAAAGGGTTAGGGAGATAGTTGTTCTTGGTCTCGATGTGGTGCAGAGCATGACAGAGAAAGTTTATCTTGTTCATGAGAGGGTGAAATTAGTGCAGTACTGTAAGAAGTATTATATAAATCTCAGAACGAGTCCCTTGGAGTTCTATGTTGGGGACCACATTTTCTTAAATTTTTCTCCTCAACATGCATAGCAGAGTTTTGGCAGTTGGGGTAAGCTTTCTCCCAGGTTTTTTGGGCCCTTTGAGGTGTTGGGGTGAGCTGGAAAGGTGGAGTATCGGTTAGTGTTTCCACCATGGTTAGAGAGGATCCATGATGTCTTCAACATCTCTCAACTTCGTTAGTATCTTCATGATGACTCCCATGCCATTGACTGGGGAGAGTTGGATATCAAGGTCGATGTGAAATTTTTGGAATGGTTAGTAGAGATTTAGGGTTTCCAAGAGAAGGCACTATGTGGATAGACAATTTATTTCATTCATATATTGTGGAGGAATGGTGACCTAGAAAAAAGTACTTTGGAGTGAGAGATGAATATGTGTGTCACGTACCTAGAGTTTGTGTCGCTTCTTTATCTTTACTTTTTGGTATTTACATTGGATACTTTTATCTGTATCAGTTCTATTTATATATGCATTATGGGATGGTTTTGGTTTCTTTTTATATTATGTCATGGAGTTTATTATGTATGATTCGTCTTATCTCATTATTCTATTTATATTATAGAGGGTAATTCCTCCCATACATGAGATTTTTATACCCTTAGTGCTAGTCTCCAACCCAGGGCCTACTGGAGGAGGGACTCAGGGGTTCATTATCTCTCTCCCCTCATTGTGATATCTTTGGAGGGAAGGGGTTATGATAACCTACCATAGGCTCTATAAATTATTCTCTTCCAATATCATTCACTAGTTCAAGATAAAATGGAATAAATCATAAAAGTAGATGAAAATACTAACTATCACAAGACCATTAGGCAGTGACATAAACTGAAAAATGAAAAACATTGAGGGGTAGCCTTAACTCTATCTCTCCCTTAGGATTAACAGTGGTTGATTCTATTAATTATTGAAGAAAAACAATCAAAATAATAAATTAAAGAGGAGTTTTGGGGTTGGTAAGGGCAATTGGTCGAATGAGGTGAAGGGAAAAAGGGGTTAGGGGTAATAAAATAGATAGTGTAATTTTAGTAAATTTAAAATTTTTAAGTATCTAGGAATTCCATGTTATTTTTACACATGGTTTTCCAAATTTTTCATTGATCATTCAGTTCTCACTACCAAGGGAATCCATAACCCCACACGGTTAGGATGCATGGTTTGGTAAACCATGTACTAACTATGTGGCTATGTCTACAACTTTTTTTAGTATTTACATGGTTTGGGAACATGGTTTTTCTAACCATGATCGATCCATAGATGAGTACTCAGAAGAGTTTTGGTCTCATCATAGTTTCCCAAAGAACCCCATATGTTTTGAAAAACTATACAATAGTGAAAAAATCTTACTTTTCTTAGATTTTAGACCTAAAACGTCTTGAAACACCTCTAGGAAAACTTTTAATTCCCCACTAGAACTTCAAACAATACTAATCAAAGTGAAAATATAAGGTTTTTAAAAAAATAAAATGGATTCATGCCTCATTAAGATCAAGGTTTTAAAACTTCCCTAACATACAGTTGATATTCCTCAAGCTACACTGCCAAAGTTCATCAACCTCTTCAGTGAATGACTCTAGACACTAAGACCACATATTAAACTCTTGCTCTAATGTATCATCCTAGATATGTGTAATGACCTGTTTTCCCTTGGAATCTAAACTTGATCATAAATTTGAATTTTTTTCTTTTGGGTGTTTTTAAGGGGTAAAATGGTATTTTCCCCTAGAATATAATCTGAAGTAATTTTTCTGACCACTTCATTGGTCTCAAAATATGTTGTTTAAACTAGGATCATAATCTGGTTGAATTATGAGACATTTGAGTTTTGGAAGAATATTTAATATTTAATTAATTGAATATTAATTTATTCATGTGAGTTCTAATGGTGATATTTTTTAAAAATATCACTGGATTGATATTATGTCTCTATGGTTGAGTCTAGAATGGGGTATTTTTTCTAGGAAAGGTATAAACTTGATTCGGGTTCTAGGACTCAGGATGTGTATTAAACGAGCAATTAATTAATTAGATACTCCCCCAACTCATTTGGGGATTCATACAATTTAAAGGAATGGGAGAGGAATTTTTCCTAGGGTGTGATGGATAGAATGAGAGGGGAGGGGGAAGAGGTGACACCGAAATTCATCCATGGTGGAAATCAATATCGAATCAAGGTGAAATGGCTTCCGAGAGAGGATTTGGACCTGATGTTTCGGCGTTTATGCTAGGAGGTAGGTTGGTTTTTTAGTTTTATTCCCCGATCCCCATAGATGTGTTATTTTTAAGTTTTAAATCACTTTTATGAATATTAAGGACCCTATGGGGATCGATCTTTTCCTAATCTGGGAAGATGGGGGTTTTATGAGGTTTTCAGGGGTTTCCCATTCAGAAATATAGATCACACAGCATGTAGTTTAGGAAAACACACCATATATTCTTCCCATTTGGGGAATATGGACTTTTGGAACTACACATCATGTACTTGGAGTACACATTGTATACTAAAACATGGCCATGTGACGAGGTACTTGGTAATATTGAATTTTGGGACTACACATCATGTAGCCTAATTACACGCCATATAGTGGGACGTGGTCATGTAGAAGTACACAGCTAGACCCTAGGTATGACTTGGTCATGTATTAGTTCATGGACAGACCCCATTTATATCATAGTCATGTAGTAGTAAATGGGAAGACCCTGGGTGTACCCAGGATATGTGTAATTACATGATCAATTGGAATTTTTTTGTGTATATATCGTGTACTAGGGGTACATTCCATGTACTACCCCTTTGTTTCCATTTTGAGGGGTTTGGGTAATTTTTTACCCCTAGAGTCATAATTGGACACAATAGGAGTCTATTTTGAGTGTTTTTATGTGTGGAACATTATGGGGGAGCCCTTGGAATGCTTTTAAGGACTTATAAGTGGCGGTTTGGGGAGATCTTCTTATAAAAGAGATGCTTTCCTCTAGAAGGTGATTTTAGCTATCTTATAAGAATGAGAAATGGTATGAGACCTGATAGAGGGTTATGAGAATGATTGTAGGATATAGAATGAGTTCAACAACAATATCATTTTCTGTTGGAAATATTATTTTCCTTAGTTCTTGGGACTGATCTTTTAGTCGAGGTGGTGGATAGGTTGGGTGTACGGGCCAACATAGTGTGACTGGGAAATGGGTTTATCTTGAGGTCATCTCCCTTAAAATTATTTATTGCCTTTGATACCATGAGATGTTATATATTGTATTACAGAATGTGTGACCTCTAGAGAAGGGTTTTGTCATGAGAGTTTGGTTGTTATCAGGGATTATAATAAGGATTCCTTCACTTGAGTACTAGTTCTAAGGATCCAAGGAGGGATTCCACTATTTATGTGTTAAAACAGAGGTCCATGTGGGTGATTGGGTGATATATAGGCCCTAATTGGTTATTTGTGTTTGGGTAGTAATAGTTTCGGGTAACCCTTGGAACCCAAACCAATGTATGAGTCAGTGGGGATGAGATTTTGATGACATTTATGGGCATTTGACTAACCCTTTTTATGTTTTCCCTTAGTTATTAAGGATGAAAGTAGTGTAGGACTGGTAGAAGTCTTATGTTTTCCCTTAGTTATCAAGGTTTCCCCTCAATGTGGGCAGTGGAGGTTTGGTGGAGGGGAAATCTTTCTCCCAGGTTTTTTGGGCTCTTTAAGGTGTTGGGGTAATTTGGTGGGGTGGCGTATCTGTTGGTATTGCCACCATGGTAGGAAAGGATCAACAACATCTTCCATGTCTCTCAGCTTCATCAATATATTCACAATGAATCCCAATTCATTGAATGGGGAATGTTGGATATTGAAGATGATGTAAAATTTGTGGAATGTTCAGTAGAGATCTATGATGACCCCAAAGAAATTACTAAGTGGATAAATCATTTATTTGGTGTTGTGGAGGCATGGTGGCCTAGAGTAGAGTACTTTGGAGTAAGGGATGCAGATGTGTGCCCAATACCTAGAGCTGTTTTGAATTTTGAATTTTTTTTCTTTCCTTCTTATGTGATGTTTGAGATCTTTTTGTTTTGTCTAATGAGTTTTTCCCTTCGTTTTTGATGTGTGTGGTGTGATGTGTGATAAATTTATGACATATGAAAAGGGGAGGACCAGATTCCTAATTGAGATGCATTAACTAGGATGTGATTAAACCCATGCAAACAAGTCAGTTCCACCCATAGCGTATAGTATCATGACATGGAGGATGAAATTACCTAATTTATTTGTTTTTAATTGTACGGTTTGTTAGTTGTATTAGTTATTGGTTTGGGATGCGTGGAGGTTTAGGAGGGTTGTGAAGTGGTTGTGTGGCATTGTGGTTGTGTGAGAGGAGGCATCTTGTGGTTGTACAGTGTGTTTTATTTTCATTTGGGTTGGTTCGTCTAGGATTGGTTTTGGATTCTCAAGGGAGAGAATCATTTTATAGGTATCTAATGTAATGGTTTTTTCTCTCATGGTATGTTACTTTACTAATTTTGGTTATTTTAGGTGTTTGGGGGAGGTTCTAGGATTTTTTTTGTGGAAGATGTAGGTACAAAAGAACTACTGTAGATTATACATGTTGTGTAACTGTATTACATGAAATGAAAGTTTATTTCATAGCTTTCCAGGGCCGGTTCACAACATGTATATTTTTAGGGTTAAATAATAAAAAGACGATGTGTTTTCCAATGAAACCGAACCCTAAGGATTACATGATGTGAAAGGGGATTACACATCTGGTAAATCTCTGATGAAGTGTAGTTTTAAAAGTTATTTCCAAGTAAAAAATTATGTATTCAGCCATGGATTCTTCTTCCTATCATTTTGGGAGAACCCTAGGCTCCCTGAGGAGTTCTTTAATCCATCTTCATGCATATTTGATATGTTGGTCCCTGTGGCTGTTCATTGGAAATCTATGGTAAGCCCTTCCTTCTTCTTGGTATTTTTTCCTTCATTATTCTCCAAGGGGTTCTCTAATATAATGTTTTTATGGTTTGGGGTGTATTTTGGGTTTCATTTTATGGTATTTTTTTGTGGTTTAGTTTTATCCAAGTCTTATCATGGTGTTGTTGTGGTTTTCAAGCGTTCTTCTTCACCCTACGGTGCGTAGCGAGTCATAAAAGCTTCATTAAGATAGGGAATCCCTTTTTTTCTCTATTTTATATCATGTGAGAGGGGTTTATCTTTGAATTGTGGTTGTTTTAGATTAATAAAATATAAATAATTGGTTAAATTGAATTAAAAGTGGTAAATGGGGTTTGATTAAGATGCTTTTACATATTTGATGTTATTTATAATATTTGGGATTGTATGGTCTTGATGCCCTACTGAAAATTATGGCCATTGGGGGATTTTTTTACACTGGATATATGTTCTATGATTCTTTCTTTGTTTTGATTATTGTGTTATCACCATAAAATGAAAATTGGTTAACCACTTATATTTGGTTAATAAAATGGTAGCCCAAGGATTATGGATTGTGTGATAATGCCCCTAAAATAAAGTGAAATGTGATAAAATCCCCCTTATAAATCTGTAAAATTTTCTTTTCATGTTGTGATGTGTGGTCGTGCTTGTGGGATGATGATGTGTGGTTGGATTAGAGAGATGGATTTTTTGGTTGTGATTTTGGGGCGGTGAGGTGGTTTGTATGGCTGTGCTTTTGGGACGGCGAGGTGGTTTGGTGGTCATGATTTTGGGGAAGAGAGGTAGTCTATGTGGCCTTGCTTTTAGGATAGAAATTTTGTTTTGTGGTCATGATTTTGGGGCTTTTAGGTGGTTTGTTTGGCCATTATTTTGGGGCAGTGAGGTGGTGGATTCTTTTTTCTAGAATCCCAAGTAGTGGAGGAATAAATACATAAAGTTTGGAATGGATTGGTTTGGTCTGATTAATGGAATGAAAATGGTTAATGGATAAATAAATGATTGTTATTGTGGTTAAATGTGGTTTATTCTAAATAATGAAATGAATATGGTGATTAAATGAAATTTATTAGAAATTTGAAATGGGGTTTGGGGCTTGATGTGTAGTGTTATGCATTTAGAGGTGGTAACAACAGTTATGGTGTTGTAAGTTTTTTTTTAGTTTTTAAACCCATATGTTGGGATTGAGTTTTTGATATTATATATATACTTGTATATTCTTGTGATTTCTATACGCACACCACCCACATCGATCACTATGTGTCAACACCCGCATAGTCACATAGAGGGTGTTTTTTCTGAAAACCGGTGAGGAGTAAGGATGTATAGGTACCCACTCTTCCCCACTCTCTCTTTTAGGTGAGGTAGGTATTTCATAGGATATTATGGATGGAGGTCTGTTAGTTCATTAGATGGTGTTTGTGATAGCCCAGGTGTTTTCAAACGAGATATGATGGCCTAGGTGTTTTGGGTGAGATGTGGTTGTGCTTGTGGGGTGGTAGCCCAAGTGTCTTTGGGTGTGGTCTGATGTGGCCATGCTTGTGGGGAAGTGATACTAGTTGTCTTTTTATGTGGTGTGTTGTGACTGTGCTTGTGGGGTGGTGTGGTATACAGAAGATATGGTAGTTCTAGGACATACGACGTTGGCTGTGAGAGTGGCATACCATTGGGAAAGTGGTATGAGGTACCCTTATCATTATGATTCCTATTATATTATACTACTTGGTTTACATTATTTGGATAACATTCCTTGGTGATGTTTGGATGGTTAGTATACCTTGATAGGTGTTGTTTGGTTCTACTTTCTTCTCACAAGTGCATTAGTATGCTTCTTTCACATGTGTACAAGAGACCTTGGTTTTCCTATAGAGTATACTTATATTCTCACCCTATATATATAACTTTTTTTAGGTTTATAAGAGGATTATGTGGACCATTCTGGACATAAAATATCATATTCTTGATAGTTTCTATGTCGTTGTTTTAGCTTTACTTTTGGGTATTTACTTTGGAGACTTTTATCTGTATCAGTTCTATTTATAAATGCATTGTGGGATGGTTTTGGTTGTTTTTTTATATTATTTAATAGATTTTATTGTGGATGATTCATCTTATCTCTTGATCCTATTTATATTATAGAGGGTATGCCTCCCATACATGATATTTTTATACCCTTAATGATAGTCTCTAACCAAGATCCAACTGGAGGTGGAACTTAGGGGTCATTATCTCTCTCCCATCATTGTAGTGTATTTGGATGGAGAGGTTTTGAAAACATACCATAGGCTCTTTAAATTATTCTCTTACAACAGCATTCTCTAGTTCAAGATAAAATGGAAGAAATCATAAAAGTTTATGAAAATTTTGAAATATGGCACAAAGGTTCATAACTATCACAAGGCCATTAGGCAGTGACATAAACTGAAAAATAGAAGGGGTTGAGGGGTATACTTACCTCTATCTCTCCCTAAGGATGAACAGTGATTGATTCTATCAAGGATTGAAGAAAAAATCAAAATAATAAAGTAAAAAAAGGAGGATTTATGTTGGTAGGGTATATTGGTCGAATGAGGGGAAGGAAAAAAGGGGGATTGGGGTAATAAAATCGATAGTGTAATTTTAGTAAATTTCAAAATTTTAAGTCTCTAGGAAAGCCCTGTGATTTGGCCACATGGTTTTCCAAATAGTTCACTAATAATTCAGTTCCCACTTCTAAGGGAATCCAAACCCTTTATAGTTATGATGCATGGTTTAGTAAACTTTGTACTAACTATGTGGCCATGTCTGCAACTTTTTATAGGATTTACATGGTTTGGGAACATGGTTTTTATAACCATGATTGATCCATGGATGAGCACTCATAAGATTTTTTTGGTCTCATCATAGTTTCCCCCGAGCACCCCATATGGTTTGAAAAACTATAAAATAGTGAAAAACTCTTACTTTCCTTAGATTTCAAATCTCCAACATCTTGAAACACATTAGGGACATCTTTTAATTCCCCACTAACACTTCAAACAAAACTAATCAAAGTGAAAATACAAGTTTTTAAAAAAATTAAAATGGATTCATGCCTCATGAAGATCTGGGGTTTTAAAACCACCCTAACATATAGTGGATATTCCTCAGGCTACACTACCAAATTTCATCAACACTCTTCAGTGAATGACTCTAGATACAGAGTCCACATATTAAACTCTCATTCTAATGTATCCTCCTAGATATGAGTAAAGAACTATGTTTTCTTAGAATATAAATTTGATTGTAAATTTTATTTTATTTTTTCTTTTGGGTTATTTTAAGGGTTAAAATGGTATTTTCCCCTAGAATATGATCTCATGTAATTTGCCTGCCCTCTCCATTGATCCCAAAATAGGTTTTTTATACTAGTATTGGAGGATGGTTAAATTCTAAACCATTCGAGTTTTGATGGAATATTTAATATTTAATCAATTAAATATTTAATTATTCATGTGAGTTTTGGTGGTGATATATTTTAAAAAGAGAAATAGATTGATATGTTGTCTCCATGTTTCTGTCTATAATGGGATATTTTTTCTAGGAAATGTATAAACTTGCTTTGGGTTCTGGGACTCGGGATGACTATTGAAGGGGTAATTAATTAATTAGATACCACCCCTATCATTTGGGGATTCCTAAAAATTAAATAGGAAGAGGGATTCTCCCTAGAGTGTTATATCCAAACTAAGAGGAAAGGGGGAAGAGGTGTCACTGAAATTCATCAATGGTGGAAATTGAGACTGGATCGAGGTATAGTGGCTTCCGAGAGCAGATTTGGACCCAACGCTTTGGCGTTTACGCCAGGAGGTAGGCCAGTTTTTTAGTTTTATTCCTTGATACTCATATATGTGTTGTTTTTAAGTTTTAAATCCCTTTTATTACATTTAAGGACCCTATTGGGGTTGATATTTTCTTAATCATGTAATAATAGGGGTTTTGGGACGTTTGTAAGGGTTTCCCATTCATAAATCCTGATCACACAGCATGTAGTTTAGGAAAACACACCATATATTCATTCAATTTGGGGAAGATAGACTTTTGGAACTACACATCATGTACTTGGAGTACACATTGTGTATTAATACATGTCCATGTGGCCAAGTACTTGGGAATATTGAAATTTGGGACTACACATCGTGTAGTCTGAGTACACAACATATAGCGGTACGTGGTCATGTGAAAGTACATAGCTAGACCCTAGTTATGAATTGGTCATGTATCAGTACATGGATAGACCCCATGTATTTCAAGTTCATGTTATAGTAAATGGCCAGACCCCAGGTGTACCTATTCTATGTGGAAGTACATGATCATGTGAATGGTTTTGAAGTTCATGATGTGTACTAGGGGTGCATTCCATTTACTATCCCTCTATTTCCATTTTGAGGGTTTTTGGTAATTTTTCACCCCCATAGTTGAAATTTGACACAATAGGAGTCCATTTTAAGTATTTTTATGTATGGAACATGATTTTGGATCCCTTGGGATGTTTTAAGGACTTATAAGGGGTGGTTTAGGGAGATTTGGTTATAACAAATAAAATTCCTCTATAATGTGGGTTTAGCTATTTCCTGAGAATGGGAAATGGTATGATATCTGAGAGATGGTCATGAGAATGATTGTAAGACATAGAATGATTTCATTGGAGATCTTTTTTGGTGTTGGAAATGGGATTTTCCTTGGTTAGTGGGACTGAGTTGTGACTTTAGGTGGTGGATAGGTTGGTTATATGGTCCAACCTAGGGTGACTAGAAAAGGGGTTGGGGTTGGGATGGATATCATCTCCATTATAAGTATTTAATTCCTTTTAGATTGTGAGATTCTATATATTCAGTTATAGGATGTGTGACCTTTATATAAGGGCATTGGCCTGAGAGTTTGGTTGTTACCAGAGATTGGAAGAGGTATTCCTTCATTTGAGTACTAGTTCTCATGGTCCAAGGAGGGATTCCACTATTTATATGTTGAACCAGAGGTCCATGTGGGTGTTTGGGTGATATATTGGCCCTGATTGTGTCTGTTTGGTTAGGTAGTAATGGGTTTTGGTGACCCTCAGGACACAAACCGTTGTATGGTCCGATTGGGATGAGATTTTGATGATAGGTATGGGAATTTGGCCAACCCTTGTTATATTTTCCCTTTGTTATTATGGTTGAGACCTAGTTTACACCTATATGTATGTTGTGATGTGATATGGATTCCATTGTTGAGAGTTTTACATGATGCTCTGTACCAGTATCGATAGTATATTTATGGTTTGAGTGCTATATTGACGTCACATGAAAATTGTTTGATATTATTGAGTATAGTGGATTTGATATTCCATGTATGTATTTGAGATGTTGGACTAAGCCTATGGGAATATGTAGTATACTATATGAGTTATGTAAAATATTAAGGATCTAAACATGGATAGTATACTTTATAGTTTAAGTTATAGACTGACACACTAGGCACCATGTATTTTATGTTTTGGGGATGAAAAACTAATGCTTTGCATCCTTGGTTTATGTACCAGACTTATTCTCTATGACATGATGGTATAATAGCTATAATGTATGGTGTACTGACACTCTACATCCATGGTTTAGGTTTCAAACTGATTCTACTGACATTATTTTTTTGATGTATGGCTTAGGTGTTAGATTGATGCATCGGGCGCTATTATTTAAAATGCACGAGGTAGATGTCAGATTTATTTTATGGGTTTTTTGTTACTTTATCATGGTATGAGTACCTAGGATTAAGGTTACTAGGTACTAAGTAAGAGACAATGAGAAAGGTCATGAGGTTTAGTTGGGTCTACCATAGATGTGTATCCCACAGGTTACTTGGGATGCAAGGTCTTCAAGACATGCTGAGATACACTTTGGGATTGGTTGAATTAGGTATGGTTGATTTAGGTCATGGAGCCAAGGATTGATGATGGTATTATTTTTATTTATTTTAGTTATGTTTCAGCTAGGCTGAGTATATTGTATGAGCATTAAATTATGGAAGTAAGTTATAGGTTCACCATTGGGGGTGGCTTATTGAGATTTATTTCACACCCCCTGTATATGCACCTCATTGTGCATGAAGACCTTATTTATTCTTTTAGGTTGATTATGAATACAAAATGGATAGGAAAAAAGGTCCAGGATTTCATGATTGATTGGTTTTCTTGTGTGGAGTCTAATGATTGGGTTGGTGTATATCAACAGGGATATGGATACTGAGTATGTGAAATGGATCAGAGTTGGTAGTATAACCTCATGCATTTATTTTTAATTTTTTCATTTTGTATATGTGATTAGCCTAGTAAGTGATAGATTTTGTATATATGGAAAGTCTATTTGGGCCTTTATTGTATTTCATTTTATTACAGCATTCTTCTTTTTCAGTTTATTTATTTTTTCTACTTACTCAAATGTGTGTGATGTTTAATTACTTTTATTTTGTTTACTCTGATATGGAGGCATAGTCTCTTCATAGTTCCACCTTAGATCCCCACTTCTAGTTAAAATACTATGTAATATGAGGAGGAATAATTGAGGTCGTGTGGAGAATTAGGTCAGGCATCGGTTTAGAAGCATTTGAGCCGCCATGTTATAAAGTGGTATCAGAGAAGTTACTTTCCTATATTATTATTTGGGGTTTGTTAGACTTGAGATATAGTAATCTATAAAATCCTATGATGGATATAGAATGGTGTGTCATGAACACATGATCTGTTAGGAATTATGTGTTACCAGGTCTAGGATTGATGTTCTTGGTCTATAATATTACAGTTGTATACAATGTTCACCTCAGGAAACGCACATGTGGTTTGGATATTTCAATTTATGATGGATTTCTGACTCTTGGCCTATTGGAATTAGGCTTGTGAATCTTGGACTATAGAGGTAAGAGGCATCTCATGAATCATGTTAGGCATATAGGATTATAATTTTATAGGCCCACTGGTGTTTGAATTTTCTAATGATATAGGATTGGTTGTTTAAAGTATCCAAAACTGATCATATGTTATTTTCACATATAAGTACTTGGTAGAATTCTACTTAGCTTGGCTGAATTGTATATAGATCTTTTTATGATGGTAGTTTACATGGATCTATGGTGAGACACTCAATAATGAGGACACTAGTGTGGTCCTTATCTATAGTTGGTGTAGTTAACCTATTCGGTCATCATGGTATAAGTATATGACTGTTGGACCCATTATGGGTAGTTTTTGTTTGGTATTGGTTGTGTGTATTGGTCCTCCAAGGATTGTTTTGATGTGTAGATGCTCAAAGAGGATAAGATCCCTAGATGTGGTTAGTTGGTTTAAAGTGTGGCTTTTTTCAGATACGATACCCTATATATGGGGGTTTTTACATGATGATATCAGATAACATTGGTAGAACAATGTGTTTGATGCCCTGTGAGTTGTGGCCTTTTGTGAGTTGGATTAGACTTAGGAGGTTAGACCTAGTGGCTTGATGCAATACTTGACCAGTAGGTATAGGTGGGAGATCCTAATGAACTTCTTGACATAACTACAGTTTAGATATTTGGTACCATTTAACCATCTAAGGTGACCAATGAGAGGGGCCAACTAGGTTGTGTGTGATTTTGGGTGTGTGAGGCATAAATATATGGTTTGTACTATTGATAATTATGAATAAATGGTATAGACTATTATTGGGTTTAGGCATGTTGGATGAATTTGTTTTTAAAGGGAACACTTGTGTACTAGTCATTCATACTTATGGTTAGTCTTAAGAGTGTTAGGTTCATGTAGGTTCCTAACCTTGTGAGTGGTTGTGTAGACAAGATGATCTTAGTGTTTATGATCTTGATTAAGATCATAAGGGGTTCTTGAGGGTTTATGGTCAGGGCTTGTCAGCCAAGTTTTCGTGATAGTTGGATCGCTAGAGTTGTAAATAGGTTATGTGGTTAGATTACATAAGATCTTATATCAGTTAAGAGTTAATGGGATCTTAGAGATTGGAGCACTGGTGATGCACTGTGTTGTTTCGTTTATGGATTTGGAATTATGGAAGCGTACACCATAATACTTGAATTGAACAACTAGTCATGACTAGGTAGAAAATCAATTTGGGTGTGATGAGAAGCTTGCAGTTAGGGAGGCTCAAGACCTTTTAATGGGTTTGAAATTTCCCTACAATTAGAGATGAAATCATAAATGGATGAGTTTTTTGTGGTAAGAGTGGATGATGTCTTAGCATACTCTTAGTTTAGATCTGATCCTGACTAATTCCTTAACATCATCCAAATTATACTGAGATATCATTAATTATACTCCTATCAATCGGAATTTCATTTTTGGTTCGATGAACAACCTCTTTAGAGGTTATAATCATAGAGCGGTGTATGTAAAGTATTGTGGTGGGAAATGTACCATCAACCGTCTATGAGTGAGATAATTTTGTGATGGATCAAATTTCAGTGAATTTCATGGGTTTCATTCTCATAAGTATGGAGTGGGTGATAGTGGAATTTTCATGTCATCACTCTGGTGAGAGTGATCCAGCCATGCCTAGTTATGAGGTTTGGCTATAATTGGGGCATGGTATGTGGAGATGGTGTTAGATTGTGAGGTGATAATAAGGATACTCCTATAGTGGGGAGTATCATATCATTCTTTGTGATGTGACACTTATGTGGATAGGGTTTATCATATAGTGGTAACCACATTGAGTAGGTTGGTGGATCACTAGGGATGTGTTTTCATAGGCAATTTTGATAGAGGAACGTTTCATTGATCAGAATAAAACATGTTAGCTTTATTTTTATGGTGGGGATCACTATGAACCTGGTGATGAATTTTGAATGATGTGGTAATGCCTCAGGATGGATGGGTGTAGTCAGGCACCATCTCAGTGGGTTGTTGGTGGTGGAAAGTGACTTATTGACCATTGATAGGTTGTATGCCTTATCTTTAGAGTTATGAAGTAGAACTTGGTTTTCATGATAGAGTATAATGTAATGATTCAAGCATGAATTAATTACTAATTTTGGATGATATGTATGGTTGTAATACTATATAGGTTTTCAAGGATGATAAATTTTATGCTGGGGAGGTTGTAGAGACCTGTGTTTACCCGGAATCTAAATTTGAGTGGAAATTTTAATTTTTTATTTTGGGTACTCATAAGTGGTAAAATGATATTTTTACCCTATAATATGATCTCATGTAATTGTTTTGACCATTATATTGGTCTCAAAACAAGGAGTTTACCATAATAAAGGAGTTTGGTGGAATTCTGATTCATTCATGTTTTGATAGAATATTTAATGTTTAATTAATTAAATATTAAATTATTCATGTGATTTCAGGTGGAAATATCTTTTTAATGGAGCATTGTATTTAGATTCTAACTCAATGGTTGATTCAAGAATGGTGGGTTTTCCCTAAATGAGTTATATACCCACTTTAGGCTTTGGGACTCAGGATGATAATTAAAATGGTAATTAATTAATTATTTAGATACCCCCCCCCCTTCATTTAGAGATTCATGTGAATGGTAGGAAGGGTATAGGGATTCCACCTAGTGCATGATAGTTGGAATCAGTGGTAAGGTGGAATAGGTGCTACCAAACATCATACAGGGCATAAATCGAAATTAGATTGAGGTGCAGCTACTTCTAGGAGTGGATTTAGACCTGAATATTTGTCGGGATGGGATGAGGTAGGCTTATTTTTGAGTTATATAACATGGTCCCATTATATGTCTTGTTTTAATGTTCTAAATCTCTTTTATGACTGGTAAGGACCCCATTGGGGTTGATTTGTGCCTAATTAATGGGACAACTGTGGTTTTAAGAGGTTCATAGGGGGTTCTCATTCAGAAATCCTGATCACATAACATGTAGTTTAGGAACACACATCATGTGTTCTTCCCATTCAGGGAAGATGGAATTTTGAAATTACACATTGTGTAATAAGACAGGTCAATGTGGATGAGTACTTGGGAAGATGTAATTTTGGGACTACAAGTCATGTAGTCTAAGTACACTCCATGTAATGGGACATGGTCATGTGGAAGAACACATCCAGACCCCAAGTATGACTTAGTTGTGTATTATTACACAACCTTACCCAATTTATGTCGTGGATGTGTGGTAGTACATGGTCAAACCTTGGGTTTACCCATTCCATGTAGAAGTACATGGCCAGGAGTAAGGTTTTGGAGTACATGTCATGCACTAGGGGTACACACCATGTGCTAACCCTTTGTTACCCCTTTGAGGGTTTTTTGAGATTTTGCTCCTCAAAGTTGGAATTAGACATAAGAGGAGTCCATTTTGATTGTTTTCCTATGTAAAAGATGGTGGTGGAACCCTTATGGGGTTTTCAGGATTTATAAGAGGTGGTTTGGGGTGATTTAATTATGACAGAGTTGTTTTTCTCTAGAAAGTGGGTTTATCTATCTCCTAAGAGTGAAACATAGGATGAGACCTAGGTTAGGGTCATTATAATGATTGAAATATGTAGTATGAGTTCATCAGATATATTGCTTTTTTTGGAAATTGGATTTTCCCTGGTTAGCGAGATTAATTTTTTACTCAAGGTGGTGAATAGGTTGCGTGTATAGGCCAACCTAGGGTGATTGTGAAAGGGTTTGGGATTCAAGACACTTACCTAATGAGTATTTACTACCTTTTATGTCATGAGATACTATTTATTGGGTTTTTGGATGTGTGACCTCATAGATAAGGGTGTTGGATTGGGAGTTTGGTTATTATCATGGATTGAAAGAGGGATTCCTTCTCTTTAGTATAAGTACTGAGGATCCAAATAGGGGTGCCTCTATTTATATGTTGAACCACAGGGCCAATTGGGTGGCTGAGTGATATAATGACCCTAAGAAGGTATGTGTGGTTATGTAGTAATTTGTTTAGGTGACCCTTGGTACCTAAACCGATCTATGAGCTAGTGGGGATGATATGTTGATGATGGGTATGGGAGTTTGGCCAACCCTTGTTATGTTTTACCTTGTTTATAGTTGATACCTAGTTTATGCCAATGAGGTTGTTGTGATGTGATATGGATGTCATGGTTGAGAGATAGACATTATTCTTTGTACCTATATTGATATTCTATTTATGGTTTGAGAGATGGACTGAGGTCCTATGCACATTGTATGATATTTTTTAGGATAGTGGACATGGTGTTCCATGTATGTGGTTGAGATGTAAGACTAAGGCTCTGGGAAAGGGTAGTATACTACATGGTATCAAACTGAGCCTCTGAACATAGATAGTATAATTTATGGTATAAGTTATATACTAACGCAATAGGAAACATGTATTATATGGTTTGGGGTGATGAACTAACAATCTTAATTCATGGTTTATATGTCAGATTGATTCTCTACGCCATAATGGTATACCATCTGGAATGGATGGTATACAGATGATTTGCATCCATGGTTTATGTGCTAGACTGATTCTCTGGGAACAATTTTTTTGATGAATAGTTTAGATACCATACTGATGCTCCATGAACTATTGTTTAAGAAACATGGGTTAGATGTTAGACTGATGCTCTAAGTTTTGGTGGTATTCTATCATGGTATGATTACCTAGGACTAAGGTGTATAGGTGTTGATTAAGAGATGATGAGAAAGATTTTGAGGTTTATTTGGGGTTTCCATGTATGTAGAGCCTATAGGTTACATGGGATACATGGTCTTTGAGATGTTCTAAGAGACACTCTAAATTTGGATGAAGCAGGTATAGTTGGTTGAGTTCATAGACATAAGGATTGATTATGGTTTTATTTTTATTAATTTTAGTTACTTTTTGGCTAGGTTGAGCATATTTCATGAGCATACACTTATGGTAGTAGGTTATAGGTTCACCATTGGGGGTGTCCTATTGCTATTTATTTCTCACACCCTATATGTGCACCTCAATGTGCATGAACTAATTATATATGATTTTAGTCTAAGAACAAATGTATGATGGATAGGGAGAAGGCCCAGGATTTCATGATTGAGTGAGTTTCTCATGTGGAGTTTGATGATTGGTTCGGTGAATCTCGACAAGGATATGGATACTAGGTATGTGACATGGCTTGGAGTTTGAAGTAGAGCCAGATGTTTTTTTTAGTTATTTTTTGATATGTGATCGGCCTAGTGGGAGATCGATGTTGTATGTATGGAAAGGATATTCGGGGCTTTATTGTATTTCATTTTATTACAGCATGCTTCTTTTTCTGTTTATTTATTCTTTCTTCATACTGTAATGTGTATGATGTTTGGTTATTTACCTTTGGCTATGAAATTTGATATAGGGGTATAGTCTCCTCATAGTTCCACATTATACCCTAAATACTAGTCGGCAGCCTCTTGCGTATAAGGGGGTGCACTTGGGGTCTTATGGAGAACTATATTGGGAAACCAGTTTAGTGGAATATGGGTCATGAAATTATAATATGTCTATAATTCCACCACATCTATACCAAAGGAATTAGTTTTTCACACAGAACAATTTTTACTCTGATCCTCTATCCAAACTAGATGCTCCTCAAATGATGCATCAACCATGATCCCAACATGATCCATATTAATCACATGAGAAATATAAGAATATTATCATTAAATCTATGATACTTGGAATACATCATGCATAGTAATAAAACATTGAGGGAGATAAAAGTAGTATGACATTGTATTGATCCTCTCTATGATCTCAAACAACCCCACATACTTGGATGCCAATGTCCCTTGCCTCTAAATATAGTTACGTACTAATAAAGGTAACACCTATAAGAAACACCAATCTCCCACATCAAACTTCAAAGTTTGGTATCTCCATTCAGTATATGACCTATTCCTTCTCTAATAAGTCACCGAATACTTCTTGATTAATTGAATGTGCTCTGAATTCTCATACATGAGACTCATTATAACAATACCCAATTCTCTAGATTCTATAAAATACAAGGGAAAATGGAAATTCCTATCTTATATATCCTTGAAAGAAGATAGTTATATCAAATACTGATATCTATTATTATAGTTGAACTATACCAGTGCTAAATGTATCTACTAATAACCACCAAATTCTAGGATTCATTCCCTCAAAATGTCCTATAAAATATAGATAGTATGTTTGGACGTCCCATCTATATGAGGGTGGTAATAGATAGTCAGATAAACTTCTAGGAGCATGATGTAAATCAATAATATCTATCTAAGATGATTCTTCAAGGTATCCAATATAATTGTAATGCCTCTCGAACATAGATTTTTCCTAGCTCATCAATGTAAAAGGTATCTCAAGTAAGTAAGAAATAAGTCACCTTAGTCAAAAAAATCCATGACCACCCATACCATGTCACTTCCTTAAGGAATCCTAGACATCCCCATCATGAAATACATGGTCACGTCATCCCACTTACACTAAATAATGGATAATGTATATAAAATCCCAATGAGTCATGGGTGCTCAACATTTACCTACTTACATGTGGATCATTGTGTGATAAACTATATAATATACCTCTTTATACAAGGCCCCCAACACTACCTGCATATATAAAAATACATATTATTCAAACCTAAATATACCACTCACTTTGAGGAGTGTGAGTCCCTCATTATATCCTTGTGTATACTCGTAGGAACCAAAATAAGATGTCAGACATAAAAACCCATTATAGGAATTAAGGGACTAATATGACGGTGTCTCCTCACCATATATACGGCCTTTCATAAATAGAAATTTTGAATCATATATTTTATCCCTCTTCACCCTGATGAGGATTAAATAAGTAATAGATAAATATTTGAGGGCCACTTGGCCCTGGTAATCCTGAATACCAAGATGCATATCAACAAAGAGGGTCATTATTTTCCACTCACTACTGGACTCCTACACTACCTATGACTGAGTCTTTATACTCGGCATATCTTCAAAAACATTCATCTTCCCAAGGGTGTATTCTACATTGAAATTTAAATACTAAAGATACTCAACTCACATTATTTGTCAAAGGTTCTTTCCATATTGTAAGAAAATATACTCCATGATCTTATGATTGGTATAGACCATAAACCACTCACCCAAAAGGTAATACCACCAATATCTTAGGGTATGAATCATTAATATTATCCCCAAATCACATGTCAGGAATTTATTCTTATTCTACATTAGCTTCCTGGACCCATAAGAGACCACATGACCATCCTGCATCAATACTACTCCCATACCAACATCTGATGCATCATGGTACAAAGTATAATCCCTACCTAGATCAAATAAGATCTTGATTGATGTTGGAATCAATATCCATTTAAACACCTAAAAGGAACTCTCAAAAATTCCTAAATAAATAAAATTTACCCCTTTCATGGTAATTTATTTCATCAGTAATGCTAATTAGAATAAGTCCTGAATTAACCTCTAGAATTAACCGACCAACATCAAAATGTTTTATATCTAAAAAAATTTCTTAGGAAACTGCCAAGAAACCAATGATATGACATTCCTAGGGTATATGGATATTTCGGTCTTAGATATGGAATTCCCCAAGAAGTACACATAGTCAATCCAAAAATTTCACTTTCAGAGCTTTTCATATAGTCAAATATCCCTAAGTATGCTTAGAACAATGTAAAAATGTTATGAATGCAACTCTATTAAACTAAAGTACAAAATGATTTTATTAAAAAAATACCACAAAAAAGTGTCCAAATATTGATGGAATACCATATTAATTTGGGATATAAATACCATTGGTTTTTTTATCAGACCAAATGATATCACCAATTACTCATACAGACCATACCTACTCTTAAACACCATGTGAGGTATGTTTGAGGGCCTCACCCTCAGTTGGTGATAACCCAATATCAATTCATTATTAGAGAGAAAAATGGATCCTATAAGATATTTGAATAAATAATTGATATGAGGAAGTGGAAACCAGTTATTTTCCATCACTTAGTTTAGATTTTGATAGTCTACACATAACCTCAAATATCCATCCATCTTATTTGGGAATAAGACTAGAGTACCCCCCCCCCCATGAGGATGCACTGGGTCATATGAATCCCTTTTCCTCCAAGTCATCCAACTAATCCTTTAGAACCTAAATCTCTCTAGGCCCCATCTGATAAGGTGGAATGGAAATAGGCTCTACACCTATCATAAGATCGATAGTGAACTAAACCTATCTATCTTGTGGGAATCCTAAGAAATCATCCATAAATCTATCATGGAACTAATAAAAATGGGAGGGAAGATATCATGTTACATCTCCCCATTATCTAGTACATGACTAAAAAACTGGGTTGTGATCTCACCCAAATGAGGATGGTTAGGTCCTATATAACCTGCAATTAAGTTCTATTCTTCATCATGAACATAAATTCCACCCTCAAGAGATTAAAATACACACATAGATGATAATCGTATATATGGGATCAATGAAACACTAAAAAAATCATCTTGAGGATAAATTAAAATTCATCCATATGTAGCACAAAGTGACTCCAGAGGAATATATAATTTTAAATCACAAGGGTGCATTACCTATATCAATGAATTCCCTTATACATGAACTAATAAAAATTAATTAATGTGATTTTCATATATCAAATAAGATAGCTACTAAAATATAATTCCTAAAATCCTACCTTAAATAGTATAGGGTCTAACATTATAGTTAATCGGGGTTGGATAAATGGCATGAAAATTCTATGTGCCTTAACCCTAGGCTCCATTGCATGTACCCTATGAATCACCACTCTATTGGTGTTACTTACCCTATCCCTAGGCACCATGCCCTCCACCTAGACCTGAATGGTTTGTGGAGCTCTAATTACTAGCCTACAATGTCATCCCCAATCTATCCCCAGAACTCATATTCATAACAATACATAGAATTTCCAACCTAAGTAAGAAGAGGTGATTTTTCACCCTTTCTAATTTTCCATCCACCACTCTAGAGTGATCTATAAAAAGAATTATTCTTACTTCCTAAAGGCATACTACTGGTCCTTCTAGAAGAAGATACCTACCTTGATCCCCTACTTTTACTCAGGATCCTCTTACTAATTTTTTTGGGTTCAAGACAACTATAAAATATGGTAGAAGAAATATATTCACCTAAACTCATATCTTCTACCTTAACTCGTCCTCAAAATGACTTGTTTGTGTTATCTCATCCCCAGCCAACATCAGGGGGAAAAATTGTAGGTCTATAAAGCAATCATCGTATCCCGTAACTGACATACCTATATGTGTGAGGAGTATAAAATCTATATCCATGTATGCTTCCAAGGTCTATTTGAAGAATTGATCAAGGAATCTGGTTTATAAATCCTTCTATAATGACATCACATGATGGTTTACCTAGCCAAATATATCCCACCAACTCTTCTTGGGTCTTTTGGAATGTAGATTGCTAGCTCCACTCTCATATTAGGGGGTGTCTTGAAATGATCAAAAATAATTTTAATGGATTATATCTAGAAATTTTATACTTGGGGACCACACTTACTAGTGAAGAATGGTGGGTGTGGCATCTGAAACTCTCATGTTATATTAGAAATCATAGTTTCATCTTGTGTAGTCTCTCTCTCCATTGAATTCCCAACTCACAATAATATCTCATAGAGTTGAGAATCCATCACTAACACTAGTTCCATAGGAGGCTCTAGTAAAATTGTTGCTGGTGTGTGCTCACCCCCTCCCTCCTAGTGCTCTATAGGTGGTATTTAAGGTGGAATATATCAATAATGCTATATATAAACATCAGAACACATTTCAATGACCATTATCAATGTATTATCTCATGGTAAATTAATAATAGTAAAATAATCCATCTATTCTATAAACCCTGTATGATAAATTCCCTATAACACATACACTCCCTCTCTAGATCTGTATACCCATACATAATGTCAACACCATATACATATAGATCCACATAATCTCATTCTTTATATTTAACTTTTAATAATATTTTCGTAACTGGGGCCCTCTTAAGTAAAATTTCAATTATAAGTTATTAATGAAAACACTTTATAAGTTTTAATTGGTATATAATTTAGCTTCCACCATATAATTAACCAAAATAGTACCCATGTCTAAGATTTTTCAACTATTTTAAAAATCAGTAAATGATATTCCACCATGAATTTTAGAGATTGAAATCACATAAAATTCCAATAAATAATATTAATCCTATTTTATATCAATAATTAATGTTGTACAAGTATCATACAAGTAATACATACAAAATTAATCCCCTCTGGGTAGATCAAATACATCAAAGTCCCAAAATTAAAAAAAATAAACAAAACTATAAAACTCTGCAAAAGTGTTATTGATTCCTAGGTCAGTATTATATCCCATTATATATACCAACTAATATATTAACCATTAATTATAGAGAATTTTCCCTTTTCCTATCCTATAAACATGAGTTATTGTCACGACCCGTCCTCGGGGCCCATGTCGTGACTACCCCAAGCCCGCCTTCCATAGGCCAGGGGCAAGCGACTAGCACCAAGGTGTAAATCCCGGTAAAAAGGGAAGGCATTGCCTTTGTAAAGTAAACAAGAACCATAGAGTAAGCAAGCGGAAAAGTAAACACTAAGTAAAAACAAAGTACAACTAAAAGTGCGGAAAAGTAAATGGGCTAGTATACAAACCCAAAACTGAAATTAAAGTACAACTCGAAAGGGAAAACAGCAACTGTAAAGTAAAAGCCACTACACCGAGCTGTCCACTAGAAATCCCACCTGAAGGGTGGGTACAGATAGCTCCACTGCTCCTCGGGTCCCGCCGTCCGCTCCAAGCACGTCCCGCCCAGTGGTCCACCTCTAGGTACCGTCCTGCTCTGCAAGCCTCAACCACGATCAACGCTGTTCGTCATCTACAACCAACACAACGTAGTGCGGGCATAGCCCGTGCAGGGGTGAGTATAAGCTACTCAGTAGGGACCCCAAGACCCCCGAAGGTCTCCCAAAATCCACAAAGGATAAACCACAAAGGAAAGATACAAACACGATGTAACAACCAACACTGCTTAGGTATATGCCCATACATATACCTAAGTCATCAATTCCAATATGCTCCAACCTCCGAGCCCAAGTACAACTCAGTCCACACAGGAAAGTATACGTATTCCACACAGGAAAGCAAAACTTAATCCACATAGGATAGTACAACACAATCCACTCAGGAAAGCAAACAGGATTCAACTCACACAGGTATACTTCTTCGAGGATGATAGAGATGATCACTGATCCATCTAAGTCGTCGGACCCACAAAGGATCGATAGATACTAACCCCCGCAAAGACCCACACAGGATCGGACCCACACAGTATCTGTAGGCGCTGGTTCACACAGGACCGCTGAGCGCTGACCCACACAGGACTGGACCCACATAGGATCGGTAGCACTGATCCACACAGGATCACTGAGTGATGTAGTCGTCGTCGTCGAATCCACTAAGGATCTCTGCACAGTCGTCGTCGCAGTCACAGTAGCAGTCACAGCCAGCTCTAGGGTTACCGCACACAGCAAGCTCATTTGGGAGGGTCCGCTCCATGAGCTGAGAAGCTGATACATCAACTGTCACATAGTCCAGATTTGATGTATCCAAAATTTCTGTATCGTCAACAGGAACTCAACGCAACAGACGGCGCGTCAATCGGACGCCCGGTCTGAGAGTTATTGGCTTTTTCGTTCTAGGGGCCCGGTTGGTTTTTAAGGCAAAACCAATCCGACCGTACTCCACCTACGTCCAAACCTCATGCAGAGTATTCCAAAAGATTAGTCTCACTAAGAGGAACTCAACAAAGTTGACGGCACATCAATCGGACGCCCGTAACTCAAGATATGAGCGTTTCCGTTCCGAGGGCCCGGTTGGTTTCGTGTATGAACCAACCCGTCTGAACTCAAAGTAATCTGAAACCTTGAGTGAGATATACCAAAATGACCATCTCGATCCAAGGATCTCATCGCCGCTGACGGCGCGTTGTTTGGAGGTCCGTAGCTCGAGTTATGGGCATTTGAACCTAAACAGTTTGGTATCGGGCGTCGCGGTAATTGAACGTCGATTCCGTTGACGTCAAGGTGCGTCCGAAGAGGTATCATTGCTGGAGAAGCTTCGTAAGCTGACGAAGAAATTCCAAGGAGTAAGCAGCGTCTTCTTTCATTGACACGGGAAGAATATCAAAAGAAGCGGCATCGTCGATCTTCGGAAACACACCGGCTGCGAAGAAGAGAAGAGACGACACGTCTTTCTCTTCTTATGGTGACGACGTTCTTCGTCGGAGCCGAAGTGTTCTTCGTGTTCTTCATCGTGGTTGAAGAAGATGAAGAATGATTCCCAAATTCTCTCAAGGTGGAAAGAGAAAACTAACCAAAATAAAATAAGCTTAAGCCTTATTTTTTTTACACAACTTCACCTCTTTGAATTTCAAAAGTTTGAAAAACAATAACTCATCTCAATTAAAACTCAAGTTGTCAAAATTAAATTGAGTGGAGTTATTGGGAGTTTAAAGGATAGTTGAGGAGTTAGGGTTCGTGTGGGCCCCACCACACTTAATCCTCTCAAGGGAGGTTAAGTGGATGTGGGTCCCACCTCTAACTCCCTTTGGGAGGATATAACCAACATGGTTTAAAATAAATTGTGTTTCCACAATTTATTTAACTTCATTTAAATTCCCCCAGAACTAACTCTCAACCCGCATAAAACGCAACCTCGGAAAAGGTCTCCTTAAGAGAATATCGGCGTTGCGAGTTCATCGGTGCCCTCGGAATTCGATTCCGGGCACCGGTTCAAAAGCTAGAAATTCTCGCTCGTTCGTTCACTGAACGTACCCGAGACAAACTTCGGAAATTAATTCCGGGCACACCGGGCCTCAGAATCAGGTGCCGTCAGAAACCGCGCTCTTGTAAAATTCTAAAGAAAATTAAGAAAAAATTTCCCTTGAATTTTACGGGTCTTTAAATTACTCCCACCTCGGGGCTTTACGTCCCGTAAAGATACATCAAAACTAGGGAAACAAATGAGGGTACTGAGCACGCATCTGAGCCTCCCGCTCCCAAGTGCTCTCCTGGAGATTCCCGTGCAGTCATCTGATACGCACTAGAGGAATTGACCATCCACGTAGGACCCACTTCTGTCAATCCTCGATCTCCACCGGGACCTCCGTAAAAGTCACCCCATCATCAACATTAAGCTCCCCATGGTCAATGATGTGCGTCGGGTCGTGCACGTATCTCCTCAGCTGAGACACATGGAAGACGTCGTGCACCCGGTGCAACTGAGGTGGTAGAGACGGGCGATAAGCCACCTCACCAATCCTGCTGAGGACCTGGAAGGTTCCGATGAAGCACGGAGATAACTTGCCGCCTCAGCCAAATCTTCGTATACCACATCGAGGTGAGACCCGCAAGAAGACGTGGTCGCCATCCTCGAACTCTAGTGGCCTCTGCCTCCTGTCAGCGTATGACTTCTGCCGGCTTTGAGCTGTCCTCATCCACTCCTGGATGACCTGGACCTTCTTTGTCGTGGCCTGGACCATCTCCGGTCCCACAAGTGCTGACTCCCCAGGGTCTGTCCAGCACAAAGGAGATCTACAAGGTCGGCCATACAACGCCTCATACAGTTCCATCCCGATGGTGGAGTGGTAGCTGTTGTTTTATGCAAACTCCACCAAGGGTAGGTGGTCCTCCCAGCTACGACCAAAGTTGAGGACACATGCGCGGAGCATGTCCTCGAGAGTCTGAATGGTCCTCTCCATCTGACCATCCTTCTGAGGGTGAAAGGCTATACTCAGACGTAGCTATGTCCTGAACGCCTCCTGTAACCCCTTCCAAAGCCGGGAAGTAAAGCGAGCATCTCGATCGGAGACAATAGAAGATGGCACACCGTGAAGCCGTACAATCTCCTGAACATAAAGTCGTCCTAAGCTCTCCACTGAGCCCTGCTCTCTGATGGGTAAGAAGTGATCCGACTTGGTGAGTCAGTCGACAATCACCCAGATGGAGTCGTGACCTCTGGAAGTGCGTGGAAGTCCAGTCACGAAGTCCATAGATATGCCGTCCCACTTCCACTCTGGAACCTCTAAGGGCTGTACCAAGCCTGCTGGTACCTGGTGCTCAGCCTTCACCTGCTGGCAGGTGAGGCATCGAGAAATGAACTCTGCCACAGCCTTCTTCATGCCCGGCCACCAGTGCTATCATTTGAGGTCCTGGTACATCTTCGCCACTCCAGGATGTACCGCCAAAGGATAATTGTGAAACTCTCTCAGCACCTCCTCCTGTAAAGCGACTGGTACCAAGGTACGTCCTCTGAAAAGGATGTTGTGCTCTACTCCAAAGGAGAAACCATCAGGTGCTTGTCCTGAGGATATCTGTGCACTCCGCATCTCACAGTCAGCGTCCCCACACTGTGCCTCTCTGAATCGTTGCAGTAGTGGAGGAGTGACTGTGAGAGACTGAAGGAAGGCTGCCCCATCTCTATCCACAAAGGATATCTACAAAGAGGCTAGCTGCTCTGTCGCCTCCTCGAGTAGCTGAACGCCCGTCCTCCTGCTGAGGGCATCGGCTACTACATTCCCCTTCCCAGGAGTATAGACTATCTCAAAGTCATAGTCCTAGAGGAACTTGAGCCATCAACACTGTCTCAGGTTCAGGTCCTTCTGTGAGAATATATACCTGAGACTCTGATGATCAGAAAAGACTGTAAAGCGCTCACCCATCAGATAGTGTCACCATGTCTTCAGAGCGAAGACCACTGCTGCTAACTCCAGGTCATGGGTAGCGTAGTTCTGCTCATGCGGCATCAACTGACGTGATCCATAGGCAATAACTGCCTGCTCCTGCATCAGGACACATCCAAGTCCGGTCCCTGATGCATCGCAGTAGACTACGTACCCTACTCCCTCCTCAGACAACCTCAAGATAGGGGCGCTGGTCAATCTTTGTCTCAGCTCCTGGAAGCTATGCTGACATCTGTCTGACTATACGAAGGGTTTCCCCTTCTTCGTCAAAGCTTAGAGTGGTGCCGCAACTCTAGAGAAGTCTGGCACGAATCTTCGATAGTATCTAGCTAGTCCTAAGAAACTCCGAACCTCCACCACGCTCCTGGGTGGATCCCAAGCTAACATTGCCTCGATCTTCACAGGATCCACTGCAACTCCCACCTTAGAGATGACGTGTCCCAAGAAGTGGACCTCACATATCCATAACTGGAACTTTGAGAGCTTACCATAAAGCTGGTGCTCTCAGAGTGTGTCTAGTACAACCCGTAAGTGGTAGGCGTGCTCCTCCTCAGTCGTCGAGTATATAAAAATGTCGTCGATGAAGACCACGACAAATTGATCGAGGTATGGCTGAAAGATCCTGTTCATGAGGGTCATGAACACTGCTGGAGCATTGGTTACGCTGAAGGGCATAACCAAGAACTCATAGTGGCCATACCGACATCTGAAGGTCGTCTTCTGCACGTCCTCGTCTCTAACTCTGAGCTGATGATAGCCTGACCTGAGGTCTATCTTCGAGAACCAACATGCTCCCTTGAGCTGATCAAAGAGGTCATCAATCCTCGGTAGCGGATACTTGTTCCTCACTGTCACCTGGTTCAGGCGACGATAGTCAACACAAAGTCGCAAGCTCTCGTCCATCTTCTTGGCGAACAATATCGGGGAAGCCCAGGGTGAAACACTGGGTCGGATGAACCCCTTGCCCTGCAAGTCCTCCAATTGTACCCGTAGCTCTCGAAGCTCGGAGGGGGCCATCTGATATGCTAGAGTCGACATCGGGGCTATCCCGGGGTACAGGTCAATATAAAAGTCTACCTCCCTGCGAGGAGGTAACCCTGGGACGTCGTCGGGAAAAACGTCCGCAAACTGATCCACCACTGCAGGAAAACCAGGACTCCATACGTCAACTACTCCTAGGATGAGGCTAGCCAACTGATGAGTGATGGGCTGTCCTCTCATCTGTGAGAGTCCATCCTGTGCTGCAAAGGATCCCTTCTCACCGGTGAAGGTGAACCTGCTCCCGTCAATGCGTACACATCACATTTTGCGCCTAAAACAGTCAATCTGTGCATGGACCGTAGATAACCAATCCATGCCCAAGATGACGTCGTAAGGCCTCAACGCTGCTACAAGAAGATCCCAACCGAATCTCTCGCCTCCTAGAGTAAGCTCACACTAATGGCACCAGTGCGTAATCGTCGAGTCTGCTCCCGTAGGAGTCTCTAGACGTAAGGATTGAGCCAACAGATCTGTCGGAATCTCCGAGCTCCGAACAAGGGTAGCGGCTATGAAAGAGTGACTCGCTCTTGTGTCTATAAGAACTACAGCAAGGGTGGAATAAACACAGATAGTACCTCGAATCATCTCAAGCACGTCGTGGTCGTAGGCCTCTGCTACCCGGAGCTGTGCCTGTATCTGCCCGCCAGCTCCCTGTGGTCGTGGTGGACCTCCTGGTGGTGGTGGTGGTAGAGCCTCAAAGCGTCGCCCACCACCTGCTGCTCGGCCAGCTCCTCTGCCTCATCCGCCTCCTCCCTGCGGACCGCCACGGTTGACCCTCTGCCTCTGCCTTGGAGGTCCCTCAACCGTCAGCTGCTCCTCGGCACGGCGGGTCGGGCAGTCACGAGCCATGTGGCCCTGCCCGCCGCACGAGTAGCACTATCTGCCTCTCGAAAGACTAGCTTCACGCTGTGTTCCCCGCACTGCTAAGCCAGTGTCCTGAGGTCGTCTTCCTGAAGTTCTGGTCTGCCTGGACCCCTGAGTCATCCGTCGACTGCCAGCTGCAGAAGACTCTGCCACGTGCCACCCTGCGGTGGGTCTCGGCGCTGGTGTTGACTCAGCAAGAAAGTTCTCGATCAAAAGGGCATGCTCCAGTACTCCCGTCTGAGTCGGTATGTTGAGGGAGATCAGTGATGCCCTGATCTCGTGTCTCAAACCCTGCTCGAAGGTCCGGGCCTGGAAGAATGGGTCTCGTACCATGTCGGTCGAGTAGCGCGAGAGATCGGTAAATCTTGTCGAGTACTGTGCGACCATCATGCTGCCCTGCCGCAGCTGAAGAAGCTCCTGAATGCGCACCGCACGGAGGGTGGCTGGGACGAACTCTGAGTGGAAAAGGCTCTCAAAGTCTGTCCAAAGTAGAGATGCCTCATCGTGCACCTGGAGCATCAAGCTCCACCATCGTCCTACTGCTGCGTGAAGTAGGATCGCCGCAAGGATCACCATGAGGTCTGCTGGTGTCCTCACTAGCCTGAAAACTCATACGACTACCTCCAGCCAGTCCTCGGCTGCCTGGGGGTCCATCTCTCCATGAAACCTGGGCGGTCTCTAGCGCTGAAACTCATGCAGTGCGCTGAGGCGACGTGCATCGTCAGAGGCTGGTGCTGGAAGTATCGGTGGCTTGGCGGGTAGTGCTACTGCCGGTGCCACTGCAGAAAAAGGGCCCTGCACCGAGGCCTCGTCGCTCGGTAAGTTGTCATCACGCTCGACTCTCGAAACCCTAGTTGGCTACCATCGTGGGGCCATCCTGAAAAGGAAACAGGTGCACCATGGTCAGAACAGTATACCTGGTGAGCTGATACAAAGTAATCACAAAGAAAACTTGAAACACACACGCAATCTATGTTTTCGTGCATTAAGTCGGAAATCAGAAGTTAGGGTCCTGGTGTATGGATACGTCGGCCGCCGCACCAACACTGGACTCCCTGGACTGATAACCACACTCAATACGCTAAACATTATTGCTTCACATAGAAAAGATCAGAGTTCGCGGTAGAACCAAACTCCTCTGATACCAATTTGTCACGACCCGTCCTCGGGGCCCGTGTCGTGACTACCCCAAGCCCGCCATCCATAGGACAGGGGCTGGCGACTAGCACCAAGGCGTAAATCCCGGTAAAAAGGGAAGGCATTGCCTTTGTAAAGTAAACAAGCACCACAGAGTAAGCAAGCAGAAAAGTAAACACTAAGTAAAAACAGAGTACAACTGAAAGTGCGGAAAAGTAAATGGGCCAGTATACAAACCCAAAACTGAAAGTAAAGTACAACTCGAAAGGGAAAACAGAAACTATAAAGTAAAAGCCACTACACTGAGCTGTCCACTGGAAATCCCACCTGAAGGGTGGGTATAGATAGCTCCACTGCTCCTCGGGTCCTGCCGTCCGCTCCGAGCACGTCCCGCCCAGTGGTCCACCTCCAGGTACAGTCCTGCTCTGCAAGCCTCAACCACGATCAACGTTGTCTGTCGTCTGCAACCAACACAACGTAGTGCGGGCATAGCCCGAGCAGGGGTGAGTATAAGCTACTCAGTCGGGACACCGAGACCCCCGAAGGTCTCCCAAAATCCACAAAGGATAAACCACAAAGGAAAGATACAAAAACGAAGTAACAACCGACACTGCTTAGGTATATGCCCATACATATACCTAAGTCATCAATTCCAATATGCTCCAACCTACGAGCCCAAGTACAACTCAGTCCACATAGGAAAGTATACGTATTCCACACAGGAAAGCAAAACGTAATCCACACAGGATAGTACAACATAATCTACTCAGGAAAGAAAACATGATTCAGCTCACACAGGTATACTTCTTCGAGGACGATAGAGATGATCACTGATCCATCTAAGTCGTCGGACCCACAAAGGATCGATAGTTACTAACCCCCGCAAAGACCCACACAGGATCGGACCCACACAGGATCTATAGGCGCTGGTTCACACAGGACCGCTGAGCACTGACCCACACAGGATCGGACCCACACAGGATCGATAGCACTGATCCACACAGGATCGCTGAGTGTTGTAGTCGTCGTCGTCGAATCCACTAAGAATCTCTGCACAATCTTCGTCGCAGTCACAGTAGCAGTCGCAGCCAGCTTTAGGGTTCCCGCACACAGCAAGCTCATTTGGGAGGGTCTGCTCCACGAGCCGAGATGCTGATACATCAACTGTCACATAGTCCAGAGTTGATGTATCCAAAAGTTCCGTATCGTCAACAGGAACTCAACGCAACAGACGGTGCGTCAATCGGACACCCGGTCTGAGAGTTATTGGCTTTTTTGTTCCAGGGGCCCAGTTGGTTTTTAAAGCAAAACCAACTCGACCGTACTCCACTTGCATCCAAACCTCAGACGGAGTATGCCAAAAGATCCGTCTCACTAAGAGGAACTCAACAAAGTCGACGACACGTCAATCGGACGCCCGTAACTCAAGATATGAGTGTTTCTGTTCCAAGGGCCCGGTTGGTTTCGTGTACGAACCAACCCGGCCAAACTCAAAGTAATATGAAACCTTGAGTGAAATATACCGAAACGACCGTCTCGATCCAAGGATCGCATCGCCGCTGACGTCGCATCGTTTGGAGGTCTGTAGCCCGAGTTATGGGCATTTGAACCTAAACAGTTCGGTATCGGGGGTTTCACGCCCGGGCCGACCCGGCCCGAGACCCCCCCCCCCCCCCCCCCCCCGCTGGGCCGAACCGGGTCGACCCGCCCCGGACAAGGTCGTCCCGGCCCGGCACGGCCCGTTGCCGGTCCGGCTCAAGGCAGCACGCTGGGCGCGCTGCCAGCTCGGCCTTCGGCCGAGCTAATTGAGAAAACGAGGGGCGCCTGCCCCCCTTTGTGAAACCGCAGCCCCCCCTCATTATGGGGGGCCGTTTTGTGCTGGCCGGGGGAATTTAATTCCCTCGGCTTCCCCATTTTCGGCCGGCTCCTCCTCAACGGGACCGGAAAGGGCCGGTCCCCTTCCGGCTTCCGACACCGGCGGCCCGGCTGGCCGTCGGTCACCTTGTTCCGCCGTGGCCTGGAACCGTCCGCGGCCTATACCGTCCGGCGCGGTGCGACGACACCGCTCCCCTCCGCCGCAGCCCCACTCCGGCCGCGGTGCCTTCGACTTCCTTCGACGCGACGTGACGACGTCGCTTTCTTGGATTTCTTTCCACAGCGCAGCACGACGGCGTTGCGCCATACTTGCCGTAGGATACCCGCGTGGTGTGACGGCACCACGCCATCTCGTTCCATCCGCAAGAAACAATCATGAACAAAGGAGGGGGGTTCGGCCGTGTTTGTGCGGTCCGGCCCCCTCTCGTTAAATGATAGAATTTATTCGATTATCCATGAAGTTAAACATGCTAGAATCAAGAACGGCATAGTTAAATAAATAACAAAAATTCCCCTACCTCGGTTTCAAGAGCGGAGCACACCAACAAGCCGCGGAAGACAAGCGTCGCGGAGGTCAGGCGTCGCGGTAATCGAACGTCGATTCCGTTGACGTCAAGGTGTGTCCGAAGAGGTATCGTCGCTGGAGAAGCTTCGTAAGCTGACAAAAAAAGTCCAAGGAGGAAGCGGCGTCTCCTTTCGTTGACACGGGAAGAAGATCGAAAGAAGCGGCGTCGTCGATCTTCGGAAACACACCGGCTACGAAGAAGAAAAGAGACGGCACGTCTTTCTCTTCTTATGGTGACGGCGTTCTTCGTCAGAGCCTAAGTGTTCTTCATGTTCTTCGTCGTGGTTGAAGAAGATGAAGAATGCTTCCCAAATTCTCTCAAGGTGGCAAGAGAAAACTAACCAAAATAAAATAAGCTTAAGCTTTATTTTATTTACACAACTTCACCTCTTTGAATTTCAAAAGTTTGAAAAACAATAACTCATCTCAATTAAAACTCAAGTTGTCAAAATTAAATTGAGTGGAGTTATTGGGAGTTTAAAGGGGATTTGAGGAGTTAGGGTTCGTGTGGGACCCACCACACTTAATACTCTCAAGAGAGGTTAATTGGATGTGGGTCCCACCTCTAACTCCCTTTGGGAGGATATAACCAACATGGTTTAAAATAAATTGTGTTTCCACAATTTTTTTAACTTCATTTAAATTCCCCCAAAACTAACTCTCAACCCGCATAAAACGCAACCTCGGAAAAGGACTCCTTAAGCGAACATCGGTGCTGCGAGTTCATCAGTGCCCTCGAAATTCGATTCCGGGAACCGGTTCAAAAGTTAGAAATTCCCGCTCGTTCGTTCACTGAACGTACCCGAGCCAAACTTCAGAAATTAATTCCGGGCACACCGGGCCTCGGAATCAGGTGCCGTCAGAAACCGCGCTCTTGTAAAATTCTAAAGAAAATTAAGAAAAAATTTCCCTTGAATTTTATGGGTCTTTACAGTTATACTCGGGTGACAATGATGGTCTAAGTAAGGTGTAAGTACAACTCACTATTCCATAACCAATGGAATCTATAAACATATCTAGTCTGAAATGGTATGCATGATAATGTTAAAAATAAATAAATAAACCATAATAAACAACCAATTTCAATCCTTGAGTTCTAAGGTGACACTTGAGATTGACAATACCTTATTTGACCAAAATCATATATCTCTGAATAAGGTATCATCATCTTGGACCTAAGTGTGTAAATGTACCCCTCAAAGAAATAAAGACATGTCATCTAGAACCTGAGGTCATACTCACACCCTTTTAGAAAATAAGATCCAAACATGTGGGACTTGGGGATAGATAAACTCTTCTATTAAATAAGAATGGTTTATCTAGAACAAGTCATCTAGAACTTAGGTTAGACACTTCCCATTGGGAAAAAAATCAAGTCATCTAGAACATGGGGGATGACATAAACTTTTTTGGTAAATAAGAAAAAGTCATCTATAACTCAGGTGTAGACATTCCCTACTAATAAATAAGAACAAGTCATTTAGAAAGTTGGGGAAAACACTCCCCACCCAGAAACAAGAATAAGTCACCTTTAATCATTTTCTATTCTATGTTATCCAATATGTACCATACCATTAGTGTTTTATTTTATTATAATAAACACATTAAATAATAAACCCCTTCTATTTTTCCTATATCTAGGAACACCATACTTGCGGGAAAAATGTTGGGTCATACAATTATTTCATGGGATATTATAACCCGAATTATAAATTTTCCCAATAAAAAGAAAATATTCATATTTACCAATGTTTAAGGTCAATAACATAGTAGTTTGGTGTGACCACACACCACATACACTAGAAGATAATATATACTATAAGGGGTAGTTCAAATACCACCTACCTTAGGATCATAGAATTCTACTTTTCCAATATCAACTAGTGATTTGAGATCAAATGGTGGAAATTGAAAAAGAATACAAAACCCATAAAATATGGAAAAAAAGTCATAACTAGAACATGTCCATTAGGGATAAAGATAAATTAAAAAGATTGTTGATATAGGGATAACCTTACCTCTAACAATAATTTAGGATGAATAGTGATAAATTACATCAAGGATTGAAAAATAAACACTCAAAATAATGGGGAATGGGGGATATTTATGGTTGTGAGTGGATTCTAGTTAAATGAGGGGAAGAAAAAAAGAGGGGATTGAGTTATAAAATTTATAGGTTTATTTTGGTAAATATAAAAAATTTAAGTAACAGTTTTCTAAACCATGTACCAACTGTGTGGTTCTCGCTACCAAGGGAAACGACAACCTACATGGTTAGGTCGTATAATTTGGTAAATTGTGTGCTAACCATAGGCTTTTTCTTAAACTTGTGGTAGGATTTTAATGGTTTGGGTGAGTGTTTTTTCTAACCATAAACCAATTATAAATGAGTTATTAGAAGAGTTTTACCTCCTACATGGTTTTCTCTAGAAAATCACACCATTTTCTGACTATGTGGCAGTGAAAGCCCCTTAATTTCCTATAATATTTTACCTACAACCTCCTAGAACACCTCCATGAAAACTGTAACGCCCCGACCCCAGCTACCCAGAGCTGGTGCATTACTTCGTAACATTGGCATGATCACAAGAAAGATCAAATCCCGAAAGACCGATTGGTTTAGTAGCCTTGGAAACACTAGATATATTCATAAAGTTTTACATTACATTTCAAAGTGAAAATCTACTACAACAACAAAGTCTTCATATCCACACTATTAACCCCTCATAATATCCCTGCAAGTCATTCATAATTTACTTCTTCACTACCTGGGAAAAATAAAACATAGAAAAGGGGTGAGCTCAAATGCCCAGTAAGGATAACAATATAGCGGAACATTCAAAATAAGCGTAAACATTTAAGGCAATGAATTACTAAAACAAAAGCCTTTTAAACTTGAACTTCAAAATAGTATGGCAAAAGTAAAATGAAATAATGCCATTTACTTGTTCACATGGATATTCTACTAATTGAATAATCACATGCAATATCAATAACCACTTTCATAATGTTGGAATGCATAATGCCAGACTATCATAACCACATAGCCAAGGCCTCGTGCCAAGACTTCAAATAAGATTTTGTCAAGGCCTTGTGCCAAGACACTAGTTTGTCTCATGAGACCTACCGATGCATCGAGGAGCTATAGCGGGCTCCACCCGTCAATTATTAAGTCCAATGCATTCCCATATGAAAAGGATTAAACATAACATAAACATTCGTATTAAAACTAGCATACGAAATGTAAATAATTTCACCATAAACTATGAATGGTATAAAAATAGCACATCCACAGTCAAACATATCACAAAACCTTCAATACAATATAGAAGTTTTGTATCATAATAAATCAACTTCAAATAATCTTAAAATCCATCAAAGGATGTTGACATAGATGAAATCAAAATTCTTTTTAAAGAAGTATCTCCTTTTATTTTGAAATCATTTAAGATCCATATAAAATAAAAAATTTTCTTTGAAAATATTCTTATAAGCTTGTATGGAAAGCTTCGACGATTTTATAACGGCGGAAAATAACCGCACCCGCCGTATAAGTTAAAAAAAACATTCTTACCTCAATTCTGTCGAAAAGGTTAAAAAGGACCTTGTTTTGAAAACGACAGAAAGATTCCTTTATAAACCTCTAATAAAAAGTCAAACAAGGGTATAAATGACTTTAACCCATATTCTTGTAAATAGTAAAAATGTTTTGAAATGCATTTTTAAGAAACATGGATGTGGATGATAAAGAGATCCCAGTAGATTATTACGTATAAACAACCTCGAATAATGAAGAGATTGTGAAATAACCCTTACCTTGTACTTTTCCTTGGTTGGGGTAGGTTAACCTCCTGTATAATGGTGAAATAATTGTTATTAAATTATACAAGAATCATATATATTAATATGATATCATATATGATCTTTTAACATTGATTTGTTAATAATATTTTAGAATTATCGTCGTTTCGGGTGTTAACTTACTCATTTTCTTTTATATGTTTTGTTACATAAGTCATGTTTGTTGTATCTTATTCATATCCAGAATGATATCAAGTCCTTAAACATCATTTTTAAATCATTAAATGATAATTATACTTGAATGGATACGATGGAGAATGAATCTCATCGCGTTCGTGGAGACGGTAGTCCGTACGTACGCACGAACGCTACTTCCATTTAATTTTTATTTTAAAAGAATCGAATCCAAATGATACATAGGTATATTACTATTCCAGTATAATATAATATTTTATATATGTTACTTAAGTTCATTAACACCATCCTTTATACGTTCCATGTGTGGTATGAACGAGTCATATCATTTTAAGGGGGCGGTAGTCCGCACTTCCTCAAATGAAATTATCGTATGTATATACAACATGAAACGAATAATGGTATGAAATAAAATGGAATTACAGAAGCTTATATATAAAATATATATCATTAATATCATATTTAATTACAGTGCCATCATAATGGCCACCATGAGAGGCGGTAAGATGTTTTTGAACAATCATCGTTTCGTGAGGCGTTAGTTTGCCATCCACAGAAACATTATGTTCATCATCCATTAGATGGAGTTGTGTGTATGTGTATTTTGAATACTTCTTATAACAACATCCTAGTATATTGTGGATACTGGTGTTGTTACAAAAGAAAGGAAATAAAAAGAGTTTGGGGGTTGAAGAAGCAAAATAAATGAAAATAATTTAAGAGAAATCGTTACCTTTAATTTAGGTAACTCACTTTGGTTGGAACCAAAGGACTTCTTGAAATGCTTTCTGCCTAAGGGGAAGCTTCAAGGAGGAGGAGAGGGATGTGGGGAGCTTAGTTGGGCAGAGTTTGGACGAGCCAAGTGGCTTGAGAGGTGTGAGGAATGAGTAGAAGTGGTCTCCTTTTATAAGGGAGAGGAGGGGCTCTTTAGGAAAGTGTGAAAGTATTACTTTATAATATATTTGTGTTCGGTTTATAATGGTCCAAAAATCATTGAGGTCGAAGATAAGATGACTCATATTCTAAATAACATCAACCAATAAGAATTGGATAGGTTTTAGATAATATTTTAATCATTATAATCTTATTTATTTAAATGATTTATTAATGAGGTAAACATTGCATCATTATTGTGTCATTAATAATTTAACTTATTTGATGTCTAAAAATTATAAATAAAATATCATCATGTAGGAAATCTTTTTATCTTTCTAATGAATATTTATAATAGAAAATCCAACATGTATAACCCTATGTAAAAATTGTTCTTCTAAAAGATGTAAGCTTATGCCATTTTTATTTTTATTTTAGCTTTATTAATATAATGTGTCATTATCACTTACAAGTGGATCCATGGGGTCCCAAAATTGACACAAAGATGCCCATGGTCGACCATGTATCAACCAATAGGGTTAAGACACGTTTTAGGGTAATTTAGTATTATTATAATATTATTTTTTAACCCTTATTTACCGGATTTACCCTTTAACCATGGTAAATAAAATATTTACCGCAGTAATTATTCAAAATGTGTAAAAATAAAAGTTACCTATTTACACAATTTGAACATCCTGATTCCAAATATGGAATCCATTTTCCTAAATTCAAAACACAGAAGTGGCAGAAATTAATTTAAAATTAATTCCCGCTGTCAAAACAAAAAACGTGTTTTTAAGAGATAATAACTATCAAAAGATTGACACTTGTTTATGTTCGGTTTAATTGTAAAATTATGTCCAATGATAAACATTAAATTGAATGGTAAAAATATATTCTAAATATACTTTAAAACCACTCAAATTCATAATTTATCACTATTAATTATTTTGATTAAAAAAGTTGTTTTTAATTAAAATTTAGAAATTTTCACTATTCATCAAAATATGAAAGTTATCTGAAATGTACCAAAATTTCACCCTAGGCTAATTTTGATATTCCGAATCCAAAAATGAAGTCCATTTTGAAATATAGAATATATATGATTTCAAAAAGTAGGTATTACTATTCACAACGGCTAGTTTAATTAGTTGTGGTGTGTGTTAGAACTCGAGGTTGCGTACAACACACGCTATCGCATTATTCGAAGGGAAACGTACCGTAGAAGCTTGGGGTGTTACATTCTCCCCTCCTTCAAATAATTGCGTCCTCGCAATTTCTAGGGTATTACTGCATAAAAAGACTCGGGTGGTTCTTCATCATAAGTTCCTCGGGTTCCCACGTTGCCTCTTCCATCTTATGATTTCTCCACAAAACTTTTACCAGACGCGTCGTCCGGTTTCTCAGTACTTGTTCTCTTGTATCAAGAATCCTGACGGGCTCTTCGCAATAAGACAGATCGGGTTCCAGTTCTAATTCCTCATAGGTGAGTACATGCGTCGGATCAGGCATGTATTTCCTCAATAGAGATACGTGGAACACATCGTGAACTTTGGAGAGACTTGGCGGCATTGCCAATCGGTAAGCTACAACCCCAATTCGTTCTAGAATTTCGAAAGGTCCGATGTACCTGGGACTCAATTTGCCTTTCTTACCAAAATGTATGACTCCCTTCCACGGAGATACCTTCAGAAAAACATGATCACCGACTTGAAATTCCAAATCCTTCCTTCGATTATCGGCATAGCTCTTCTGCCTACTTTGAGCTGCTTTGATGTGATTTTGGATTACTTTCACCTTTTCCACTGTTTCCTCCACCAGCTCTGGGCCTACAAGTTTTCTTTCACCAACGTCATCCCAACAGGTTGGTGTACGACATCTCTTTCCGTATAACGCTTCATATGGTGCCATCTGTATACTCGAATGGAAGCTATTGTTATAGGAAAATTCTACCAGTGGTAAATATTGATCCCACATACCCTGAAAGTCAAGTGAGCAAGATCTCAACATGTCTTCTAAGGTTTGAATAGTCCGTTCTGATTGTCCGTCTGTCTGAGGGTGGTAAGCAGTGCTCAAATGAAGTTCTGTATCCAGGGATTTCTGAAGACTTTTCCAGAATCTTGAAGTAAAACGGGGATCACGATCAGAAACAATTGATAGGGGTACTCCATGAAGTCTCACAACTTCATTAATGTATAGTCTTGCTAGACGTTCCAGGGGTAGATCTTCTCTTATAGCAAGAAAATGTGCTGACTTGGTAAGACGATCAACAATAACCCATATTGCATCGTTCCTTCTAGGAGTCTTCGGTAGCCCCATGACAAAGTCCATCGTAACATTGTCCCATTTCCACTCCGGTATGGGAAGAGGTTGCATGACTCCTCCAGGTTGTTGCCTTCCAGCTTTCACTTGTTGACAAACCATACATCTTGACACAAAATCAGCAATCTCCCTCTTCATGTTGTCCCACCAAAAATGTTCCTTCAAATCTCTATACATTTTGGTGCTCCCAGGGTGTATAGAGAAATTGGAACTATGAGCATCATCCAGCAATTCCCTTTTTAGATCAGGTATATTGGGAACACAAAGTCTCTTCCCGAATTTCAAAATTCCATCTTCATACACAAAGTCTCTCAATCTCCCATCATTCACAGCTTTAATCTTCTTTTGGAATTCGTCATCATCGGTCTGAGAACTCTTAATCCTTTCTAGTAAAGATGGTTTGGCAACCATTTGAAAAAGCATTGATGTTTCACCTTCCCTGGTTATTCCCATGTCCATTTTCACTAGATCCATGAAAATTGGATCCCTTTCAATTCTCATATTGTTCAAAACTCCATGGTCTTTTCTACTCAAAGCATCTGCCACCTTGTTTGCCTTCCCCGGGTGGTAGTGTATCGTACAATCATAATCCTTGAGTAATTCAAGCCATCTCCTTTGCCTCATGTTGAGTTCTTTTTGTGAGAAAATATACTTCAAACTCTTGTGATCAGTATAAATCTCACATTTTTCACCATAGAGGTAGTGCCTCCATATCTTCAAAGCAAAGATCACAGCTGCTAACTCAAGATCATGAGTAGGATAGTTTTGTTCATGAATTTTCAACTGTCGTGATGCATAGGCAATAACTCTATCATTCTGCATAAGGACACAGCCAAGTCCTTTCTTCGATGCATCACTATAAATAACGAACCCATCATTCCCCGATGGTAGAGTCAATATAGGAGCATTGACTAATCTTCTCTTCAGTTCTTCGAAACATTCTTCACACTCTTTTGTCCAAACAAATTTAACCCCTTTACGTGTGAGCTTCGTTAATGGGTTAGCCAATCGGGCAAAATTCTGGACGAAACGTCGATAATAACCTGCCAAACCAATAAAACTACGTACCTCAGTTATACTCATAGGTGCTGGCCATTCTTGGATTGCCTTGGTCTTAGAAGGATCAACAGAGATTCCATCTTTAGAGACAATATGGCCAAGAAAAGAAATCTCCTGAAGCCAGAATTCACACTTGCTAAACTTCCCATATAATTCATGCCTCCTCAGAGTCTTCAAGATAATGCGCAAGTGATTTTCATGATCTTCGTAGGTTTTGGAGTATACCAAGATATCATCAATAAATACCACCACAAATTCATCGAGATACTCCTTGAAGACTCTATTCATCAGATCCATGAATACAGAGGGTGCATTAGTCAATCCAAACGGCATTACAGTAAACTCGTAATGCCCGTACCTGGTTCGAAATGCTGTTTTCGGAATGTCTTCCTTCTTCACACACAACTGATGGTATCCAGATCGAAGGTCAATCTTTGAAAAGTATTGAGCTCCATGCAGTTGGTCAAATAAATCATCAATACGAGGTAGGGGATACTTGTTCTTTATCGTTATAGCATTGATCTCCCTGTAGTCGATACATAACCTCATAGATCCATCTTTCTTTTTAACAAAAAGAACAGGGGCTCCCCATGGAGAAACACTAGGGCGAATAAATCCCTTATTACTCAATTCCTCTAGTTGTTTCTTTAGTTCGACTAACTCTACAGTGGCCATTCTATAAGGGGTCTTCGATATAGGCCTTGATCCAGGAATCAAATCAATAGAAAACTCAACTTCTCGTTCTGGAGGATGTCCAGGTAAATCTTCTGGAAATACATCTACAAATTCTTTCACAACAGGTACATCCTCTATTTGAACATTCCTTTCCTCACCGACAGTTATTTCATTCTCTTCTTCCCCAATAATTGAATTAAGTTGAGCTACTGGGGGTGGATCTAAATAAGAATTAGGTGGTGACGATTCTGCTCTAAAAATAAGGTGTTCCTTATCATTATCATCAAGAATCGTAACCTCTTTCTTCTTACAATAAATCTTCGCATCATAGTCCGAAAGCCAGTCCATACCAAGGATTATATCAAACTCAATCATAGGTATGACGATGAGATCAGCAGATAAAGAAAATTTATGTGCTCTAATGGGGACTGATTCGCAAAACTTTGTTGCAACGATACTTCCCTTAGGAGTTTTAACTGACAACTCCCTTATTAAATCAAATTGGAAATATCTAATTTTCTTAGCAAACTGGGAAGATATGAAACAATGCTATGATCCAGAATCAAATAATGCATTTGCTAAACTTGAGGAAACCATTAAATTACCTGCCACCACGTCTTTCGGAGCTTCTACCTCAGCAGTAGTGATAGCATAAGCCTGGCCTTGATCCCTTGGCCTTTTCTGAGGTAAGTTCTCCTGACGCTTAGGACATGTATTTGCATAATGCCCCATCTCCCTGCAATTGTAGCACTGAACGTTGGTAGCTTCCTTCTTCCCCTTGCAATCATGAGCTTGGTGGCCTTTTTCACCACACTTGTAACAGACTCCCATTCCCTTCAAGCAAGTACCAGGATGTTTCTTCCCGCATTTACCACAAGATGGATATTCAACCTTTCCCTTCTTCCCATTATTTCCATTCCCAGATTGATCAGAAGGTCTCTTCTTCTCTTGCTTTTCTTTAAAGTCATAAGACTTAGAGAATTCCTTTTCGGTCTTGATAGCACATGAGACAATGTCTTCGTACGATGAAAAGGATTGTGAGACTAATGCTCGACGGAGAAATGGTTTTAAACCATCAAAGAAACGATCAATCTTACTTCTTGGGTTGCGAATATAATCTCCAGCATACCTCGCTAACCTTGTAAAGTTAGCCTCATACTTTGTGACATTCTCATCCTCCTTTTGTCTCAGACTCAGAAATTGTCTTTCCATATCCGCTCGATGGTCGCGAGGGAAGTATTTTTCTAAAAACAGATCTTTGAATTACCTCCATTCCATATTTGATACTTCATCATCTTCCTTCGTATTTTGAATCAATGACCACCATTGATCAGCATCTCCAGTGAGGCGGTAAACTGCCATGATAACTTTTTCCCTTTCACTGCTCCCCAAAGCCTGAAATATTTTCTCTAGGGAAAATATCCATTGCTCAGCTACTAAGGGATTTGTATTCCCATTGAACGTTGGTGGTTGTTGCCTCATGAATCGATCTAACATTGATCCTCCACGCTGCGGATCAGGGTGCTCCATACGGGTAAGGTTATTATTCATAACCTGAGTAAGTTGTCCCAGTACGGTGATTAGCTGATCAGCACCAGTTGCATCACCAGCCCCACTATAATTATCTTGAGCAGGAGGGCAATCCCTACATGGAGTGCATGCATTGATACGGTTTCCATTTCTTCCACTAGGCGCCATTTCTAAATAATGGCATAAACTAGATCAGTTTATGAATCAAAATACATAATCCCATACTTATAAAACAATTAACATAAATTGAACTATTTATGGATATAATCCATAATCATAAAAATGTTTTATTTGAGGAAGTATATACTCATAAACCCTTCATAATGATTTGTAAAGATAGTGAGAGTTATCCTAAGCATATCCCCCGGGAGTGTCGTAACCAAGAGTGCAGCAAGGCCCGTTGTCGTGCACCAGTTCCCGTTCGAGTCTAGCTCAAAGCGGTGTTTTCGGGTTTTACCCCTAGGTACATCTGTGCCAGAGCCGCCTCTACCTGCTCGTATCCAGACAGGGATGTATTGCTCGGAAAACTCACAAAATCTCTACAATACCAAAATTCTAGGAAGTTCTTCTATACTAATCCTCAAAGTTCATCTTAGGTCTACGTGCTCTAATCAGAGTTTATCTAAATCTAGCTTCCAAGGTTTGTACTAAACTTCCTCTGATACCAACTGTAACGCCCCGACCCCAGCTACCCAGAGCCGGTGCATTACTTCGTAACATTGGCATGATCACAAGAAAGATCAAATCCCGAAAGACCGATTGGTTTAGTAGCCTTGGAAACACTAGATATATTCATAAAGTTTTACATTACATTTCAAAGTGAAAATCTACTACAACAACAAAGTCTTCATATCCACACTATTAACCCCTCATAATATCCCTGCAAGTCATTCATAATTTACTTCTTCACTACCTGGGAAAAATAAAACATAGAAAAGGGGTGAGCTCAAATGCCCAGTAAGGATAACAATATAGCGGAACATTCAAAATAAGCGTAAACATTTAAGGCAATGAATTACTAAAACAAAAGCCTTTTAAACTTGAACTTAAACATAGTATGGCAAAAGTAAAATGAAATAATGCCATTTACTTGTTCACATGGATATTCTACTAATTGAATAATCACATGCAATATCAATAACCACTTTCATAATGTTGGAATGCATAATGCCAGACTATCATAACCACATAGCCAAGGCCTCGTGCCAAGACTTCAAATAAGATTTTGTCAAGGCCTTGTGCCAAGACACTAGTTTGTCTCATGAGACCTACCGATTCATCGAGGAGCTATAGCGGGCTCCACCCGTCACTTATTAAGTCCAATGCATTCCCATATGAAAAGGTTTAAACATAACATAAACATTCGTATTAAAACTAGCATACGAAATGTCAATAATTTCACCATAAACTATGAATGGTATAAAAATATCACATCCACAGTCAAACATATCACAAAACCTTCAATACAATATAGAAGTTTTGTATCATAATAAATCAACTTCAAATAATCTTAAAATCCATCAAAGGATGTTGACATAGATGAAATCAAAATTCTTTTTAAAGAAGTATCTCCTTTTATTTTGAAATCATTTAAGATCCATATAAAATAAAACATTTTCTTTGAAAATATTCTTATAAGCTTGTATGGAAAGCTTCGACGATTTTATAACGGCGGAAAATAACCGCACCCGCCGTATAAGTTAAAAAAAACATTCTTACCTCAATTCTGTCGAAAAGGTTAAAAAGGACCTTGTTTTGAAAACGACAGAAAGATTCCTTTATAAACCTCTAATAAAAAGTCAAACAAGGGTATAAATGACTTTAACCCATATTCTTGTAAATAGTAAAAATGTTTTGAAATACATTTTTAAGAAACATGGATGTGGATGATAAAGAGATCCCAGTAGATTATTACGTATAAACAACCTCGAATAATGAAGAGATTGTGAAATAACCCTTACCTTGTACTTTTCCTTGGTTGGGGTAGGTTAACCTCCTGTATAATGTTGAAATAATTGTTATTAAATTATACAAGAATCATATATATTAATATGATATCATATATGATCTTTTAACATTGATTTGTTAATAATATTTTAGAATTATCGTCGTTTCGGGTGTTAACTTACTCATTTTCTTTTATATGTTTTGTTACATAAGTCATGTTTGTTGTATCTTATTCATATCCAGAATGATATCAAGTCCTTAAACATCATTTTTAAATCATTAAATGATAATTATACTTGAATGGATACGATGGAGAATGAATCTCATCGCGTTCGTGGAGACGGTAGTCCGTACGTACGCACGAACGCTACTTCCATTTAATTTTTATTTTAAAAGAATCGAATCCAAATGATACATAGGTATATTACTATTCCAGTATAATATAATATTTTATATATGTTACTTAAGTTCATTAACACCATCCTTTATACGTTCCATGTGTGGTATGAACGAGTCATATCATTTTAAGGGGGCGGTAGTCCGCACTTCCTCAAATGAAATTATCGTATGTATATACAACATGAAACGAATAATGGTATGAAATAAAATGGAATTACAGAAGCTTATATATAAAATATATATCATTAATATCATATTTAATTACAGTGCCATCATAATGGCCACCATGAGAGGCGGTAAGATGTTTTTGAACAATCATCGTTTCGTGAGGCGTTAGTTTGCCATCCACAGAAACATTATGTTCATCATCCATTAGATGGAGTTGTGTGTATGTGTATTTTGAATCCTTCTTATAACAACATCCTAGTATATTTTGGATACTGGTGTTGTTACAAAAGAAAGGAAATAAAAAGAGTTTGGGGGTTGAAGAAGCAAAATAAATGAAAATAATTTAAGAGAAATCGTTACCTTTAATTTAGGTAACTCACTTTGGTTGGAACCAAAGGACTTCTTGAAATGCTTTCTGCCTAAGGGGAAGCTTCAAGGAGGAGGAGAGGGATGTGGGGAGCTTAGTTGGGCAGAGTTTGGACGAGCCAAGTGGCTTGAGAGGTGTGAGGAATGAGTAGAAGTGGTCTCCTTTTATAAGGGAGAGGAGGGGCTCTTTAGGAAAGTGTGAAAGTATTACTTTATAATATATTTGTGTTCGGTTTATAATGGTCCAAAAATCATTGAGGTCGAAGATAAGATGACTCATATTCTAAATAACATCAACCAATAAGAATTGGACAGGTTTTAGATAATATTTTAATCATTATAATCTTATTTATTTAAATGATTTATTAATGAGGTAAACATTGCATCATTATTGTGTCATTAATAATTTAACTTATTTGATGTCTAAAAATTATAAATAAAATATCATCATGTAGGAAATCTTTTTAGATTTCTAATGAATATTTATAATCGAAAATCCAACATGTATAACCCTATGTAAAAATTGTTCTTCTAAAAGATGTAAGCTTATGCCATTTTTATTTTTATTTTAGCTTTATTAATATAATGTGTCATTATCACTTACAAGTGGATCCATGGGGTCCCAAAATTGACACAAAGATGCCCATGGTCGACCATGTATCAACCAATAGGGTTAAGACACGTTTTAGGGTAATTTAGTATTATTATAATATTATTTATTAACCCTTATTTACCGGATTTACCCTTTAACCATGGTAAATAAAATATTTACCGCAGTAATTATTCAAAATGTGTAAAAATAAAAGTTATCTATTTACACAATTTGAACATCCTGATTCAAAATATGGAATCCATTTTCCTAAATTCAAAACACAGAAGTGGCAGAAATTAATTTAAAATTAATTCCCGCTGTCAAAACAAAAAAGCGTGTTTTTAAGAGATAATAACTATCAAAAGATTGACACTTGTTTATGTTCGGTTTAATTGTAAAATTATGTCCAATGATAAACATTAAATTGAATGGTAAAAATATATTCTAAATATACTTTAAAACCACTCAAATTCATAATTTATCACTATTAATTATTTTGATTAAAAAAGTTGTTTTTAATTAAAATTTAGAAATTTTCACTATTCATCAAAATATGAAAGTTATCCGAAATGTACCAAAATTTCACCCTAGGCTAATTTTGATATTCCGAATCCAAAAATGAAGTCCATTTTGAAATATAGAATATATATGATTTCAAAAAGTAGGTATTACTATTCACAACGGCTAGTTTAATTAGTTGTGGTGTGTGTTAGAACTCGAGGTTGCGTACAACACACGCTATCGCATTATTCGAAGGGAAACGTACCGTAGAAGCTTGGGGTGTTACAAAAACTTTGTATCCCCCACAAACATTTTAAACAAAAATAATTAAATTATAAATATAATATTTTAAAAAAAATTAAAATAGATTCATACTACACAAAATTATAGGGTTTTACAAATGGTTTCAATATCTAATTGATAAATTAAGATCAAACAGAAGGTATTCATAAAATAAAAGGTTATAAGTAAAAACTGATTCACCCCTTTAGTATATCCATATATCACTTGGGACCCCAATAATTAATATCTTAGAAATTGCTTGAATTTATGTTTGAAAACTTTTTTCTATAAAGGTTGGGTTTTTATACTATATTTTTATACTGGATTTTCTATATTTAAGTGTAATTGATACTGATTATTATGAATTATATAATCTTAGTATACAACAAGTTGGTTTATATATATGATAAAATATAAATTATTATATATAAAAAGAGTGGATTCTTCCATATTTTTTATCTCTAGGACTTATTATTCATGATTTCATGATCATTAGTTATATACCAAAGGTTGAAGGTGTTTAATTGACTATTATTGAAAAGATAAACATTGAAAATGATGGTATATATCGTAATGCAATATTTGGATCACTATTAAGAAGGATTTTATGGATGTTTTTTGGAATAAATATAGCTAAATGTATATGGGATAAGTTGGAGAATATTTATTATGGTGATAAATTTCTAAAATAAGATAAGTTATGGTTTTGATAAGAAAAAATCAAGGATATTTGTCTGTTTGATGATGATATTATAGATGATTTATTCACTATAAAGAATGATATAGTAAGGAAAAATAAGTTATTTTTAAGATAATTTATAAGATTCAACTATTCTCATGAAAATTATTTAAATCCTATCAAATAGGTTTGATCTAAAAATATCTACTCTTGAATATAATAAAATGAAAACATTTCATCTTAATTCTTTTTATAGAGTTAATATTTCATATGAGTTGAGAAATGGGAAAATTTTCAAGAAGAATTCTAAAGATGAAAATGGTATGTACTTTAAGCATATAAAGGATGAGAAGGGACAATAAGAATCTAGAGTAGCTAAATATTTGTATTATGAGGATAAAAATATTGAATCCAAGTTGAATAAGATGACATATCTTATATTAAGAAACACTCTCCAAATAAATGGTAATTAGTATCTTAAACTAAATTTTATGTGTTTTTGTAAAACCTCATAGTTAACTAGCATGTATTTATTTTAGTTATTTGTTTTATTTGTTTTTTTATTTTTGTGAGTTGGAGGTTGAAAATTATGAAAACTTATGAAGGTAGATGGGTCGCACATTTAGCACACAGTTAGTACTAACCATGTACCCAGATCATGCATAGGGGAGGGGGTGTCCTAGTTTATTGTTCATGGTTGTAACATAGATCTCCAAAATATACATATAAACCATATATAAAACCTTAAATTTTAGAGATTACACTTAGTTTAAAATTCATAGTTAGCATATGATTTTCCAAACCATACTGCCTACCCGGATTTATTAAAAATAAAAATTACATTTAATCCTCTATTTAATTATAGAACCTTCCTCATTATTTACCCATTAAAATTTCTAAAATATTATTATACATGGATATCTCTTCCTCCATTATCCCTTGGTGACCCTTAATAAATTCAAGTGAGTTTCTTCAAGGAAAACTCTTAGTTTCTTCTTAATTTCACTTTCCTTCTTCTCCTAGTATCATATTCTCCAATTTTATATATGCCTATTTTACCTAGTAGGATATGGAAAATATGTCTAAAACTAAGGATGTTTTTAACTTTAAATCTTATTCATTTTAATCCTTTTGGTAATCCCTCCCTTATTTATTTATTTTGAAAGAAGATGATGAGGTTACGATGAATGTGACGTGGGTGTCTCTACATAATAGATCTTTCCTTTAGTATAACTTGTGTACCTCATTTTTATATGGAATTCCTATCATATTATGATTAAAAAAATTAGGACTTATTTATGTTCATTATTTTTTATTGTTGACTTTTTTTTGGAAAAATTGAGTATTTTACTTGGTTTTGATTTTAAAACCAGTTTCATTTCTATAGGGTGTTTCATAAAATGTTTCAAAGAATTTTTTTACTCTAAATGTATTTTAAAATGATGTTTTAAAAGGTTATTGTTTTATAAATTATGTTCCATCGATTTTTATCCTCCTCTTCATGTATAATCTTGTTTGATTATGTGATTGATGAGGTTAATGTTTTGTATGTTGTTGAGAACTTACTTTATTGATTTTAGTGTGATCTTTGAGATGTTAAATGATGTTTTAAATGTTATATGATTTTTACTGTATAAGTTACACATGGGAAATATTGTGTGTGTATTTTAGGTAATTTGATGGGTGATACACTAGTGAATATTATTCTCTGACTGATAACCAATTTAGATTGTACTCAAATAAGGGATTAGCACCCAATGATACCAAGAGAGAACCAAGGTTGTGCCTTTAGTTTTAAGAAAGGGTGTCAGCGATCCTTTAGTGAGGTCTGAGTTATCCACATTCCTATTTTTTTATATGACCTCTAAGTTAGATCCCATGTGATGTATCTATGTGTTGTGTCTTGTTGTTATATATCTTTATCAATGTTGGTATTGATGTTTATATAGTGTTTCACTTGGTTTTTCTTTATAATTTACATGATTTTAATATTTAAAAATCCTATATTGTTTTATTAAAAACCATAGGTATGTGAAAAATGTATTTCCAAGTTATATTTTTAGGAATAAAAATATGTTTTTTGAAAAGGGATGTTTTTAATCATATTTTAAAACTAATATTAATAGTTTTCATTGTGAAATATATTATGTAGATTTATGGTCATATCCTACTGAGATTTTTCCTCACACCATATATACATCCCATGGGTGTATGTATATTTGATGATATCTCTCATAGGTAAAGGTAAAGGATCCATATTTTATGGCAGATCTTCTTGGTGCCTCTCATCCTTCTTGGTATTATGATCACCAATGACCATGAGTCACAAGGAGTTAGCTCAAGTGGAGTTTTTTAGGGATCCTCGAGTAGTGATTTTTAGGTTTTGATGTATCACTCAGAATTATATTTATTTTGGATTCATTTTTGTATGATTTTGATGTTTCTTATCACTTTATATTTTTTTTATAAAGTAATGTTTGATTATTTAATTATTTCTAATGTTTTATACTTTATTGGGTTACTTATTAATATTCAAACTACTAATTTATGTGCATGGGTGTCTAAATTATGGATATTTTGTGCCATATTTTTAGTAGGAATATATGTGTTTTTTGTTTTAAGGGTGAAATAATTCATAATAATTGTATTTAATACCCTTGGTGCATTTCTTGGTGATTGGGAATGAGCTTCAAGCCTTGTGGAAGATTTGGTCTAGGTGACATAGAGGGTTGACCTGGGTTGGTTCATTTCAAAATGATATAAAATGCCTCTTGATATTCGGGGTAGTACTATTAGGGAAATGAACCATATATTTTTGGGTCATTTTTTGAGATATAATTCAAATTTTTCATCTTTTGGATTCTTTATTTTGAGAATCGAGACTCAAAATAGATTTTTGATAATTTTAATTCCCATAAAGGATGTTATTGGATGTGTTTTTAGATACCATAGGTGTCACTAGAGTTAGTGGAAGTGTCAGAGGAAGGATGGGTAGTCTGGCTACCAGATTTTAGTGGTTACAGGACATTCAAGCCATGAAGCATGGCCTCACAGTATAATCATTTGAATATAACATCAAGTATTACATGAAAAAATGGGCATAAATTGTAGGCATTTATGATAAATCTTGAGGGATTTTCAGGGGTTGGGTTAAAAAAATTTAATCGATTTTAAAAATGGTTCTAAATGGGCTTTTCAATACAGGCCCATATTTGTGCTTGTAAATCGGAATGGATACAGTCCAGCCCATGGGATTATATTATTATTAAAATATTTTTATTTATTAACTTTGTACATTATATCATATTTATTTCCCACCTATATGTGTGAGACAAACCCATCACTAGCTAATAAATCCCACCCATCTATTTCTTAATTTTTATTTAATATCATGAATTTATTTAAAAGGTGCAAAAAAATATTAGAATTCAGGAGGACTCATGTGTCAAAGTCATTATCTCCAGTATTCTATTGAACAATATTTCTATATTCCCCATGGATTTTTCAATTTAATAATTTATTTTTATATGTATATATTTATTTTATATTTATTTGAGTGTGTGTGTCGAGATATATAACAGGTTTCATGTCACCTTTCCTTTCCTATATTAAAAATGGGCTAAAACTAGAATGGACAAAATGAGCCTAGACCTATACAGGATTGTATCTTTTAAGTATGAATTGACCATTTTTCATGCCTAGTTAAGTCTTTAGGATTAATTCAGTTTTTTAATTTCTAAATAATTTCTATTCACTACTAAATAAAAGGTTTTCATTTATGATGGAAATTGATTTTATTAGCACTAAAAATATTTATGTTCCAAGAACCATTAAAAGTTGTATGCTTTTTTCAGGACTAATTTATAGCACTCATAAAACTTCACAATTATTTTTTTTACATGTGGGTTTCCAACATTTATAGCCTCTATTAGTTAATTTTAAGTATTGATAATGGTGCGTTTATCAGTGCTAATTTCTAAGACTAGTAAAACTCAAAAAAAAATTGAAATGCTTCCAAAAAGAACTGTAGCTCAATACACTTTTTATTAGCACTGATTCCATAAATTAACTCCCTGAAAAAGTATTTTCCTCACATGCCCATAAATATTTGAACAGATGACCTCTCTATGAATGATGAACGCCCTTACCATTTCTCTATCTTGTTTTTTCAATATTTTATGATATATCTATTTATTTATATTTATTTATATATAAATTTTTTATTTATATATAATTATATACTTAATTTTAAATACATTTATAAAATATGTTTTATATTTACATACATATATATTTAAGTATAATTGTATATTTATATATAAATCTTTTATAATGTATTTATAAAATTATTGTAAATAAATTTATGTTTTTATGTGTATGTTTGTATGTGTGTGTGTGTGATTCTCTCTCTTTCTCCACACACACACACACAAAGATATATATATATATATGTTTGTGTGTGTCTATATACATGAATGTATATGTATTTTAATATATACTCATTTAATGTATAAACAAACATACATATATATAGACACATAACAGGCACACTTAGTACTAGACTAGATGATGTTACTTGTTATATATTGTCTTGTTTATATATATATATATATATATATTATAATATATACTTATTTTAATATATATATATACCCATATTATTAGAATATATACATAAATATATATTTTTATTAATACACACACACATATATATTTATATATAAACGTTATATATACATTTGTATAGGTATATATATAAACATAAATTTTCATAAGGTAAATAAAATTGATAAATTTTTATTTCGAATAAAATGGATAATAAGTTTTTTTATACATATGGTTTATATATTTCAAAATATATTTTACATGTAAATATGTTTAAATGTTTATTTATACAATTAAACTTTTATATATAAATGTATGAAAATATGCATATATATATATATTTATAAATAACACTAAAATATTAAAATTGTTAAAAATTTCACACCATAATATCCATATCAATGTAATATCAAGGAATAAATTTAGTCTTCACCAAAAAAAACAAGAAAACCCTCCTAAAAAGTTGAATTTTTGATGAATGTTGAAAATCAGGGTATTTCAACTAAAAAATATTTTTTAGAGGAATTATCTAACTTTTTTATCAAAAAATTCAATACCTCATACCAAATGTGGTATATCTCTTCACAAGTTTTTATTTGACATCTTGTGGAACCCAAATGGACATCTTGATCAAAAGTTATGATTGTTTGAAGTTCAAGCCCTTTTTTAACTTATCTTAAGACATTAAATAATTTATTAATTTTTTCTATCACTAAATTGTTATTAAATTGTTATTTCATAGTACTAATTAGTAAATTTTTCATTAATATTTATTTTAATTATTTTATAAACCATATTTCACTAAATATATTATATATTAACTTTAAATACATATTTAGTATATATAAATCATATTTAATAAAATATATTATATTAATATAAATCTCAATATATTTATATATTAAAATATTCTATTTAATAGTATTTTTTTTAATATGCCTTTTATCAAGGCTAAACAAGAGCACTTTATCACTAATAAAGGGCACACCTTTATCAATGCTAAGAAAAGTACTCATAAAGAGGTACTTTTATTAGTGCTAACTAAAATCACTAATAAAGATTTACCTTTATCAATACATTTTTAGAGAAAATAAAGGTAACCATTATCAGATCTATTATTTAGCACTAATAAAAGTACCCACTTTATCAGTGATTTTTTAACAATAAATAATGGTAGCACTTAATAAATAAAAATTTGTAGTAATAATGTGAAATTCATGGAAATCATATGGTAATCATTCATATGCACTAGAATTGAGCATAACTTTGATATATATTTTTAATTGATTATAGTGATGATAATAATTCAAATATAATGTTCCATGATCAATGAAAATCTCACATGTTTTAAAGATGAAATTAAGAAAACAAATACTCATAGAGAATCCCATTGGTGAGTATAATCTAGAAACCCCCCTCAAAAAATATCTAATTAAAAATTAACCACAAATATATAAATCATAAAATAATGGAATTTAATATTATATATCAAAAATTTTATAACATATATTTATTTTCAGTTTTTTATTCAATATATTGAGAGAGAAAATATTGAATTTCACTAACATAATTTTTCTTCTAAGAAAATTATTTATTTTTTTGAAATCCACATTAAATTATAAAACAATATACTAAAATAAATTCTCTAAAACATTATGAGATCAACACATACATCATAATTTTCATGTTTCATATTTTTATAAAAAATTTTAATTTGAGCTTTATGTGATGTGGACTATAAAATAAAGGAGTAGGAAACTGAAATTCTATAAAACGGTTTCACATTTATGAATTATGGATCACATTATAGAAAATATACATGATAGATTTCATTAAAATTTTATGAGATCAAAAAATAAATCCTAATATTTCAAAATCATATTTTTATTCTTAATTATAATTTATGGGTTAAGATATATAAACTAAAAGATGCATTCATTTGAAATTGAAATTCCAGAAAACTATTTCATTTTTAGAGTTTCAGATCAAACTCCAAAAAAAAATATACAAAACCAGTTGATCTAAAACATTATGAGATAAAACTAGACATATTAATTTTTCCAAAAAATATTTTTTATGATCAATTAAAATTTAATAATTAGGTGATACAAACTAAAATAGGCAAGATTATGAAAGTGAAATTCTTTATTTTTATTAATGAGTGAAAATTTTTATATTAAAAATGATCCACTTTTTATCAGTAAGAAATATTGAAAATTAAAAATATTCATTTAATATATCTCAATAATTCAATGATTATTTTTCCAATATATTCTGATAAGAAACTAAAAATAAATAAATCAAATAATGGGTATATCCATGTTTGATTAACTCTTCAAATACATCTCACCCATAAAAAATTCATGTCACTCAATTCATAAATTTTATACTTATAATATATATTTGTTAAAGTTATTAAAATCCAATGAATTAATTTAGGTAATTTTTAATTAGTTTTTAGTAATTAAAATTAAATTCAAACATTTCTTATAATCTCTAAATAATTTTAAATCTATATTTAAAAATTATTAAAATATATTTTCACATGGAAAATTTTAATGAACAACTTGGGTATAAATATTTCAACATAAGAGTGTCTCTATAAATTTTTTGAGTACTGAAAAAAAAATATAATCAATTTTTTCCAATTAAAAAAATATGAACACATAAAATAATTAATTTTAATAAAAAACCAATTGTATTCATGGTTTTTTAAGACAAAAAGGGATGTTTTAAAATAGCTTGAACAACATTAAAATGATCTTTGGTAAAAGAAGAAGAGCAATTTTAGGCATAGTTATAAAATATGAAATTCATAATAAATAAATACTTTAATATATCATTACCCAAAATATTCTCATTAATTCCACAATATCATTCAAATAATAACATAAAAAATAATGATGATAATTTAGGTCTCTATAATCCTACTTAGATCTATAATTTATTTTATATTATTTAGATCAATTCCTACTTTTTAATCAAATGACATAAATCATGATAATTCTGTAATGATAAAAATATAGAGTGTTAAGATCACATATCGTGTTCTAGACCAATGAATAACTCTAGTTTTAGATATTTTTTAATTTATAAGAAAAATAAATAAAATTAATGAGTACCCAAGATTAATTAGAATTGAATAAAACAATAGTAATTACCTTCTATTTGAAAACATGATTCCAATGCCATTGAACATTTTTTAATTAGATAAGTTCCAGAGAAGTTATAGTAGAGATAAGATAAAGAATTAATAGAGACTAACCCATGGGACAGAGATGAAACAAAACATTATTGCACCTCAGAAATAGGGGGACCTTTTTATATTTTTTTTCTAATGTTTTTTTTTGTATTTCCCCCCTTTTTCCCTTTATATTTTCAAACCAATTCACTAAAAATTGGTTGGGTTCCCATTAAAAGGCAAACATATAGATCGTAACTAGTATGGAAAACATAATACTAGAACCTCATAAATACTCATTTAGTAATCCCCAAATCCAAATCTGAACCCTAAATCCAAAATCCATTTAACCTGTTTAATTTTTTATTTTTATTTTCTATTCTATTTTTAGCATAAAATAATTTTAAAACCACCAAAATATTATATTTAATATACTATTATTAATATAATAATATATATATTTCAAATCATGGATTGTTATTTTATAGTATTTTAAATGTAATAATAAATATTTATATAATATATATATATATATATATATATTAGGTTATTAGTCTTTGATTGGTGAGGCGATCATTTATTTGTGGATTTTTATTGATGGTAGCTATTATTATCATCATGGGAGAGGGCTTTAATGGCCCCACTCACAACAATGATGTGAGTTTTTATTAATATCATCACTTAAATATAATAATATATATATACATATATATATATATTCTAGGTGATCAATTCTTCACCTGATATTATCATCATAACACAAATTTACAATGGTTTAAGGGGGAGAAATACAACTAAAAACCACAATGCATGTCTGGAAAATATCAAACATGAGACCTCTCTAAAATCTCATAGAGTCACAACCACTAAGCTATGCCTCATGGGGTATAATTAAAAAAAATAACAATAAAAAAATAATATATTATTATACTTTTTTGGGTTTTTTGGATTAAAAATCAATGTACATGAGGTAGAGACTTGATCTCATGACCTATGTCTCATACCCCACCCACTTGTTCCACCCCATCTGTCAGTAGGGGGAACAATAACAATAAGAATAAGAATCAAAATAATTATTAATACTACTAAAGATAATAATACTATTACTATTATTATTATTATTATAGGACTTTGGGATTATGATTGAGCCTTAGGGACATGTAATGGGATTTTAATCCCACTGGTCATTTAGACCAAAAATTGTAATGGTTATCTTGGTTGTGGGTCTATCCATCGAGGGTGATGAGGTCTGAGCCTTTATATCCCATCGGGTGTGTGTGTTTTATTTTCTTATTACCCCAAGACCTTAAATAAATTATTATTATTATAATTTATACATATTTTTACTCAACACAAACGTCACATTCCACTATCACATACAAAAATAATAATGCTGTTATTATTATTATTTCTTCCCTCAATCAATATTAAAAAATATGAACTCTTTATATATATTTTCACACACACATATATATTTTCTCATGATTATTTTTTTTAAACCAAATATGTGTTCATTTAAACATATTACCATTATTATTATCATAATCAAATAATAATATCACTACTACTGAAATTCCCTTTATCTTCACTCAATATGGGAGCTTTTTTCACTAAAAAGCACTGATGTGCTAAGAGATGATAAAGGTGATCACTTTTATCAATGCTAAAAAATTGTTGATCAATATCCCATTTATTATCACTAAAAAATGTTGATAAAGAACCTTTTATCAGCATTTTTTCAACACTAATAAAAAAATATTTTTTTTAATGTTTAGGATTCCTCTCATGCCATTATTATTTTCATAATCAAATATTAATATAACTACTATAGAAATTCCCTTTACCAACACTCAAAATGGGCATTTTCAGCACGAAAAAAGTGGTGGCATTCTAATAAATGGTAAAGGCGATCATTTTTATCAATGATAAAAAATAATTGATAAGGACTCACTTTATCAGTGCTAAAAAAGTGATGAAAAGGACCCCATTTATCTATTATTTTATTAATTTTAATAATAAAAAATATATTTTTTTAAAAAGTATATAGGAATCTTTTCATGACCCACCCCTCTTTTTCAGTGCTCTCCCACTATCCCCCCCCCCCTCTTACTCATGCATGAAGCCCACCCCTGTCAACATTGCCCCCTCCCTGCTCAGTCGCATGTGCTTAGATTCAAACATGGGATCTCTATGTGCAAAAAAGAATTCCATTACCACTGATCTATCCTATTTTATTCTATATTTTATTATGTATCTATTTATTTATATATATTTAAATGTATATTTTTTATCCATATATTATTCATATATATATATAATTATTTTTAAATAAATTTATAAAAAATATGTTTGGAACCTATCATCTGGCCCTATAACCACTTTCTATATAGGGGTAATATTCCATGGTATTATAAAGGACAGCACAACATGATGGTTCTTAGTATAGTGGGAGATGAATTTTTGTGATTGGTGATGACCATACAGGTGATGTGATGAATCTTGGTAGGCATCATGGCATAGATACATACAGGCATTGTTGGGTGGGAAGCTCAAAAGAGTGATGGGTGCACTGGCACATATCATTTGTCCTTCTACCTAGGTGTGGTTTAAATATGGGTTCTCTTCCATGTATTCATAGTGGAGAAGTGCGATGAAACATCTAATGGTAAGGAGGTGTTGTAGTGATAAAACCAGGATCATGATGTGAAGTTTGGATAATTTTCTTGAGAATTCATGCCATAGAGCCTTTAGGCCATCAAATTCTAATGGGAATTTGAGACACTTGGCCTTTGGGTTATGTAAGGGTTACCTCTAACCCCTATTGAAAATAGGGATTTCTTTCCTTAATAAATAGTGTTATTTCCCCCTACTTGTTAAAAAAATATTTTCATATATTAAAATATATACATAAATATATGTTGAGGGGAACTAGAACTGGTATACCCCAAAATTACTATGATCACACATTTTATGTATAGTTCCAAGAAATAATGACACCATAAATGAATAATAAATAAATGATAACAGTGGATAAAAAATAATGAAATAATAAATAAATAAAACAAAAAAAAAATCAAGAGATTTAACATGGTTAAATAAAAGATGGTTCTACTTGATAGAAAGTACGCTGCCCTACTACCTATTTTTATTAACTCTCAAACACATTACAACAAAATAAGAAATCAGACCAGCTAGAACAATGGAATAAAAAAACCGCAACATAGAATTGTGAAAGAATAGTGAAAAGTAAATTATCACTCAAGCAATCATATTTACCAACTAATCCCAAACAAATTCCATTTTTTATCTCTTAAGGTGACGATGAATAGGATCAAGGAACACCTTGCACACATTAGCACAATATCCACTTAAACACATCATCGATAAATCTTTATTATTTAATAGTAATGGAAGCAGTGCATCCAACAGGGTATGATGCCTCAATCTCCAAATCAACATCCAATGATTGGAGACCACCATAGAGCCCAAAAAGAACCATAATGGTCTCAGGTCACAACCATATATTAATGATGATTTGTGTGGGTATAGATTTTTTTGAGACTTTTTTGTCTATTTTATTATTATTGTTTGTGAATCTTATTGGTTCATGGATTGTATATTTCTTTATGGGTTTTATAATTTGTTTCATCTCATTTGGATGGAAGTTTAGCTTCTTACTTGTATTGTTGGGTGGGTGGCCTTAAAATAGGGGTGGGTGTGTTAACACCCATCATCCAACCGTTTATCCTTCTTTTTGGATATATGGGTACCTTGATTTGATTGTGTATAGTGATTTTGGTCTTGAGTTTTGTTTCATCATGTTGACTTGTTTTGATAACTTCACAAGCATTATTGGGAGGCTTAAAAGAAAGATAGATGTGCTAGAATCTATCTTCTGGTCCTTCCTACACATTTTTATGTGTGTGGTAGGGGTGTTCTACCTCATTATGTTTCTAGTATAGTAACAATTATTGGAAAGTGGGGTGACATGATCTCTTTGACCAATTTCATTATTGCATTATCTTTTAGGGGGTGATGAAACATTTTTCCTAGATTTTCTTGACATTTTCTTTCATTTGATCACTTTTTTCTTTTTTCATCCTTTTAGGACTATATTCTTATGGATTTGTTTCCACTGTGTTTGTAATGGGTTTCCTATTTGACCATTCTTTAAAAGTGCCTTTTATTTTATATTAATAATGGGGATATTTTCCTTATTATTATTTAAAAAAAACTCAATTTATCCCTACCAACCTTATAATATTACAAATAGGAAATAATTCAATCTGTAAAGGTATTAAAATAGGTTTTGTAAAGGGTGTGACCGCATAAGGGTATGTAATCCACTATGTAAAGGTAGAATCCTACTGCATAAGGGTAAGGAAATTCAACATAAGGTTACACAGCCCTGCATAAAGTTCAGTGCTTCTAGGTAAGGGTAAACATTTCTATATAAGGGTAACACCCTGGCTCATGTAAGGGTAATTTTACCCTCATATAAGGGTCTTTAGAACCTCATTTAAGGGTAAATATAAGTTCAAAAAACTTATGTAAGAGTATAAAAACAAGATAATAAGAAAAAATAATGGTAGTAAATAAATGGTATAGAATTATAATTAATATTAAACATGCTAAAACATAAATAATAAACTAATTAATAGATTTTTTTCTTTTATAAATAAAGAACTCTAAAATCAAAAAATCCACACCATTTTCAAAAGAAACTAAAATAAAAGGATGGTGTTATTTTACCCAACGGTTATTTAAGTGGAACCAGTTTCAAGATTCATAAACAATGCTTGAACTTGGATAAAGCTACAACCTTAGTCAAACTATCAGATGGATTTTCATCTGTCAATATCTTAGTGACACACACTGATCCACTTTATATAAACTCTATAATATAGTGAAGACTGATATATATTCTCTTGTACTTACCATGTCACGCTAAATTCTTTAACATATGAAGGGAATATTAAGAATAATAATTTATAGTAACAATGGAATTACTTATATTGAGATCAAAAATTAAACCCTTGAGCCATATGGATTATTTTCTAGCTTTTTCACTAATATGCACTTAGACTTAGTAATTGAGAGGGCGACCACTGATTTTATACTACACTTCCATGATATAGTTCCTCCACATGCAGTGAGGACATTAATAGTTAGTGATTTCCTAGTACCAATATTTTCAGCATAGTTAGAATCTATATAACCATTAACTAATTCAAAAAATTAACATTATTACCATATCAAATTGAAAATAATGAAGTAAAATAAATGTAACTTAATAACCATTTAAGATCATGCTAATGTGTCTTGATTGGATTTTCCAGAAACCTACTCAAATTATAGATATAAAAAGTAACATATGGCTTGGTATAAATAACAAAATACATAATACTTAACACTATATTAGTATATGGTACTTTACTCATATATTCAATATCAGAATCTATGGTAGGTGACTAAAATACTGATAATTTAATATTCTAACCAAGATGAACACTAAAAGGATTTAAAGCATAAAATTAATACCTATTGATCACTTTGAGGATATAATAATGTTAAGATAGATAAATAAGCATATGATTCTTATTCCTAATAATTGTAATGCCCAAATTTTTCTTAGTACAACCTGGATATTTCATTTGAAAAGATGAATTTAATTTAATTTTAATATGGGTTCTTAATTTCTTATCACTACACATGACTAGAATGTCATCAACATAAATTAGTAAATAATTCATGAAATTTTTAATTGATTTAAATTATACACATGCATCAAATTGAATCCTACTGAAACTATTTTGAAACATAAACAAGTAAATCTTCTTGTACCATTATCTTGAATTCTTTTAATCCATATAATGATTTATTAAAAAATGTACTTGGTTATCTTTGAATTCATGCTCAAATCCAGCAGGAGGATTCATATATAATTTTTCATTTAAATCACTGTATAATAAATAATTTTTAATATTTGATTATTCTATATGAAATTCTAAATGGGCATAAAAATCAAGAATAATTCTTATTGAAGAATGTTTAACTATAGGAGAAAAAAATTTAGAGTAATTGATTCCCTCTCTTTAAAGGAATCCTTGGGATACACTCTTAGATTTATACAAAACTTTATTCCCTATAGTATTGTCATATTTTAACTTATAGATCCATTTACAACCAATAACCTTGGTAGTATATGGTTTATTGACTATAGATCAAGTATGGTTCTTTCTTAAGGATTCTATATCATCTTCCATGGATGAAATCCAATACTTAGATTTGTTGATATTGACTTCATGATTTTAGCTTTGGGGATCCTCTCCCCCAAGATCCTCTACCACATGCAAGTAAAAGGGAACCGTATTGATAGATTTATACCTAAAAAGAGGTCTAATCAACTGACTCTTCATATCCCTAGTGAGATTATAACCTCCAATATTTTTAGAAACTCCATTATTAAGATCATAATTAGAATCAAACCAGGATTATAGATTAGGCAAAGAAAGGGGCAGTTGAAGGTAGATGGAGGAGTCTTGATAAGAGACTTGATAACACTGGGAGGATTGACCTTAATATCCCTCTTCAGAGAGGGATCATCACTCACATCAATGGGTGGTTGGACTCTAAGAGGAAAATACTCTTAATAGTCATAGAGTCAAGTTTATCATTATTTACATGATCATAGACAATGCATCCAAACACCCTAATATAATCATAGTATGGGGGTTGGTTTCTATATAACTCTATATGAGTCTTAAATCCATTGTTATGTGAGGAGAACCTATTTATCAAGTAGAATTTCAAGGTGATATCCTTTTTCCCAAAATGAATTGGGCAAGCCATAAAATAAAATCATGATACGAACCCTCTAAAGAATGGTACAGTTGATACACTCATCTAGTCCGTTATGGTAAGGATTATGACTCTTAGTTCGGTGCCTCAAAATACCTGCATCTTCAAAAAAAATGTAGTGAATTCAGTAGATAGATATTCAAGTCTATTATCATTCCTTAAGGCCATTAATTTCTTCCTAAATTGATTTTATATAGATTCTTCCCAAGTCTTAAATACCTCAAATACATCAGATTTATTTTGAAAAATATAAACCCAAATATTTCATGAAAAGTTATCTATAAAGGTGAAAAATTAGGAGCCTCCGCCATGGGAGGTATTTCTATCCAGTCCCCAAAAATCAGGGTGAAAATAATCATGTGGGAAACCTGTTTTAAAGATATATTTATGAAAACTCACTCTTTTGGACTTACCCAAGACACAAACCTTACAAATAATGTGCTATCATTTTTAGTGAAATATGTGTTTCTCCTATATTTTACATGTGATCTTCTATCTATAACATACAAACTATTCATAAAGGATCCTTAAATAACCATGTGAGCTCCCTTGGATATTCTTAGAAAACCAAAATCGGATTTAAAGGTATAAACACTCTGATCCAAGACACCTAATGATATGATATTCCTTTTATCTAGAACCCATATAACATCTAAAAATGGGACTAGATAATGTCCAAAGAGTTGTAACATAATATATCTTTTACCCATTAAATGATATCTCTTATTGTTACCTAAAAAAACCTCTCCTTAAGCTCTATTGGTCAAGTTAAAAAACAAACTCCTACTGGTTAACATGTGGAAGGAACATCCCAAGTCTAAAACCCATTCAAAATGAAGAGTATCCTAGGACACACACAACACCTCATCACTTTAATATCCTTATTCATAAAATATTTAATGATCATTAGGCTCTTTATATGGTTTACTGGATTTCAAATTGAGGCATTTGGGTCATACATGCCCAGGTTTCCCACAATGATAACAGGTAAACTATTTTGGATTATATTTAGACTAATAATCCCTAGATTTTATATAGTTATTTCCAACCTTCTTGATTTTACCATTTCCAATCACTCAAAACTATGAACAACCCCTCATATTTAGACCCTCATTTTTAGGTTTAACCTTACCCTTCCCACACAACTCATGAGAAAGAAAATCATGCCTAACTTTCTCTAAGGTCAAGGTATCTCTTCCATACATAATAGCATAAATAAGATGTTAATATAAACTTTCAAACTAAATGAAAAGTATAATTGATTAATCCTCATAATCAATACTAAAATTTATATTGTATAAGTCTAATAATATTTTATTAAACTCATCAAGGTGTTCTAGACTTGTAGTTCCTAAACGCATATTAAAGGTATATAATTTATGATTATTATATATATATATCCAATTAAATATGTATTAAGATAATGTTTTCAAGTTGATACTAAATAAAAACTTTGTAATTTTCCTAAACAGCCTCCCATATGACTTTATCAGCTAAATACAAGGTTAAAGAGCTATGTTCTTTTATCAAAACATTAGGAGGGACATCTGAATAGGTCATCATAGTCTATCTATTAGAATGATGACTCCTATGGGGTTTCTTAGGTATATAAAGGGAATCTTTCATCCCCAATTTGGTTAATAGATCGTTCCTTTTTAACTTCCAAAAAAAATTTTATTACCATTGAATTTATCAATTTCATGCTTTCTGAAATCCATATCCTATGTGTGAGGCTCTGATACTAACTGTTGAGGGGAACCAACACTGGTATACCCCAAAAATACCAAGAATCATAGACATTATGGAGATTTCTAAGAAGTGATGAAACTAGAAATGAAAAATAAAGAAATGATTGTAGCTAATAATAAAATAAGAAAATAAGAAAGAAAGAAAACAAGAAATAACACAAGATATTTAACATGGCTTGGTACCAGATAGTCCTAATACACAGTAAGAACACCCCTCTACTACCTATTTTTATTAATTCTCAAACACATTATATCAAAACAAGAAATCAAACTATCAAAAATAATGGAATAATAAAACCACAAAAAATAAATGAAAAATAATATTGAAAAGTAAATTTTCACTCACGTAATTGAATTTAATAACTGGTTAAAAAAATTCATTCTCTTATATCTAGATGTGTCAATGAAGAGGATAAAGGAACACATAATGAATAGGGTCACAATCTCTACTAGAAAACAATTTTTTAGAATCTCTATTCTTCAATAGAAAAGGCGATGATGCGTCTAGTGAGGTACAATTCCTCAAACTCCAAATTGGCTACCAATGGTTGATACTTTTTCTCTATCTCTCTAAAATCAATGAAAAAAAGATCTCAAAAACCTTTGTATGAATCAATATATCTTGATATATTGGTAGATAAAAATAAATACCCTTGAAGGATCCCATATGATTTCAACGACCCAATAGTATTTTCAAAATGAGTGGTTGTAAATCAATTAGTCCCTAACAACCTAATAGTATCACAGTAAAAAAATCATGCATAATGGTATTAAAACATTCTATTTAAAGTTGTTCTAGCATAATTGTTGGTATTTCACTGTGTAAGGGTCCTTCTCCCACTATATAAGGGTATCTCCCTATAGCATAAGGGTAAGGACCCACTATGTAAGGGTACACAACCCATGTGTAAGGGTTAGCACCACTACATAAGGGTAAATTTTGTGGCCTAAGGGTAACAGCCTGGCTCATGTAAGGGTAAGATGGACCTCATATAAGGTTATCCATAACCTCATATAAGGGTAAGGACAAGTTCACAAAACTTATGTAAGGGAATAAAAATAAGATCAGAATAAAAAAACACAGGAAATGAATAGTATAGAATTATAATAAATATTAAACATGACAAAACTTAAACTAATAAACTAATAAAAAAATTAGCTTTATTTTCAAATCAATAATTCTAAAATAAAAAATATATATTCATATATTAATACACACACATATTTATATATAAACATTATACATACATTTGTATAGGTATATACATATTCATTCATTTTTATAAGTAAATAAAATGGATAAATTTATATTTTATATAAAATAGGTAATGAATTTTTATTATATGGTTTATATATTTAAAAATATATTTTACATGTAAATTTTTTAAAATATTTATTTGTACAATTAAATTTTAAATGTAAATATATAAAAATATGTATATATACTTATATTTTAATTTATAAATAACACTACAATATAAAATATATTAAAATTTAAACACTATAATATCCATATAAATATGATATTTTGGAATAAATTTAGTCTCCACCAAAAAAAGACAAAATCTCATCTTAAATAAAGCTTAGATTCCATCAAATGTTCAAAAATTAGGGTATCCCAATTAAAAAATCAGTTTTAGAGGCTTTTTGGTCCTTTTGAGAAATTAAAAATAAGGACATGGATTTATTTAATTTAAATCATGTAGATGTATTCACAAGATTTGATTTAAAATCTTTTGAGGCATAAGAAGCCACCCAAATCAAAATTTATGTTTATTTGATGTTCAAACCCTTTTTTCATCTATTCATAAGATCTTTATTTATTTATTTCTTTCTTATATCATGAAATTGTTAATAAAATTATATTACTTGATAAGATTTAGAAAATTATTAATAAATATTAATTTTTAATTATTTTATAATCCATTTAAGCAGGTATATTTTATATTAAGTGTAAATACATATTTAGTGCTATATAAATCATATTTAAGAAAGTATACTTTATATACATATATATATATATATATCAATAGAAATATATTTTTATATTAAATATGATTTTTAATTATATATATATATATATTATTTTATCAATCTTATAATAGTGTAAGGCCTCATGTTCGTACGATCATTCAAAATTTGGGAAGGATTTAAATTTTGATTTAGTGGTTGGTTTGTTTCTAGAATCGAGATTCAAAATTGGGTCCCAAGGCTTGTAACACCTCAAATGAAGTGTTTGATACATGGTTGGAGGCTTGGGAGATATATTGGGGCTATGGATGTGCCTATGAGTGGTCAAGTGGTTGTTACATCTTAGGCTACAGCAAGCCACTGGTTAACCGGTAGCTATAGACAATAGGCTCATCGATGGTCTATACCAACTAGTAGATGGTGGAATTAAAGGTTAAAAATGATCCTTATACTCTCATAAGTTTTAAGTGGGCATCCCCCATACTTTCTTCTCCCTTGGTGTTCACAAATGGTAGTTGGATCCCCCCCCCCACCCCTCTCTTCTTCTCCTTGGTTTGGGCTGCCCTTTGGGGATGTTTTCTTGGAATTTTGAGGTAAGATATCCCCTCTTTTATCCTTTATAGATCTCTCTTATCTTATCTGATTAATTTTTGGTTTCCTAGTTTAGTGATTTATTTTTGATTCAATTGGATCATGGTGAAATTGTATGATCATAATGAGGCTTTCACTCTACCAAATAAGAGGGTGATCTAGGATGTCATCTGTATGTAGTGGCTCATTGTTTTGGTTGAGGTATGTTGTACCATCAAATTTTCTTAGGTTTTTAATTAAAATTAATTTGAAATTTATTTTTATTTTTCATTGAATTTTTTGAATTTTGATCAGCGTAGGTTCGGGGAAACGTGATATTCTCTTGGGATGTCGTTAGGCATGGTTTCAGTGTGAAGGTGACCCTCAGTGAAAATTTGGGCATTATTCATTTTTGGATAAAATGGTATAATTCATTATAATTGTTTATAATTAATTATGTTATATGCCTTGGTGTGACTTATGTTTCAGGATAACGGATGGTGATCATTTGAGCTATAATGGGATTGTTTGGGCCTTTCCAAATGCTATTGGCCCCAGAATTTAAATGGAATGCTTCATAGTGGCAAGTGGTCCTTATGCATCTGTCTTCTTAGTATTATGTAATTGTTATATGTATACGAAACATGTAGACTCTCTCCTTAGGGAAGATGGCCTCTTAAAAATATTTATGTTATTTAATAAAAATCTAGAGATTTTGTTTGGATTGAACAAGGTTTCAAGGGCCCTAATTAATCCTAGGATACCGGTTATACCTCTAATCTACCGATGGTTGAGGATATAAATTGGAAGGTATTAGGCTGTTGTGGCCCTTGATCAAGTGATCTAGAGGCCTCTAGGAGGCATGAGTAATGACTCAGGATACATGAAAAAGGGTTTTTCCATGATATATACCAAGAGTCATCAGGCTCTTTTTGATGTCCATGGGGAGAGTGTGCCTCCCACACTAAGATGCGACTACTTGGGTTGTTAGACCCTATAGAGACTAATGATCAAGTCTCATGTTCATACTAACCTAGGATTATTAGAAATGGGGAATGTTCATGAGGACATATACCTAGTTTTTTTCTCCTAGGATACTAAGGATACCTTTTTGAGGCTTAGGGGACCCTAGTAGGTTCCCATGTGACTTGTGACCCTAGAGAGAGGTTGGACTTGGGAACAGGTAGAGATGGCAGTGGGTGTAACCTTAGAACCCATACTGATGATGTAAGGCTGAGGGGTTGTGTATCATGAGTTTTGGTCTTGGGAGTTTATCTATCCCTCATTGTATTTATTTCATTTTAGCATGTATGTTATTACTTAGGAATCCTGGGAATTAGTTGTTGATCCTAGCACTGACGTGATTTCTCAGAACTCCTGAGAATCACCTATTGACATGGATGAGACCCTGAGATTCCCAATATGTTTTGGATTTTTTATCATGTTATACTAAGGTCGGATGCCTATATTGGATAACATCAACTAATATAGTTGTTACAAGAGTGGATACCTAAAGGTGGTACTTAGGATCCATTATCATAGATCAGTTATTACGCATGTATAGGAGTTCTTGGAATGGTAAGAGTTTTTTTCAATACAGTTATACTATTGTGAATGACCAGGTTTCTAGATTCGAATAAAAATACCAATAGTCTATTAAGAATGTTTGTGATGCCTGAGATGAGAATATATGTATGAGATATTGGGTGGGAATATATCCCTGAGCATGGATGTTAGATATCCCATGGGTAATTATTATATCCCATCGATAGATACCTAGGATTCCCCATTAGGACCAGGTGGACACACCCCTGATGGATTGGAATAGGATCCATGAGTTATTGGATTCTCAGGATATTAAATGTGGGATCCAAGGAGGGTATTAACTTTTATTTTTTGGGTATCCTAGAGATTATTCATGCCTAGATGTATAGGTTTTCTTATGGACTCCCTTCCTGGGAATCAGACATCAACTTAACATTGATAATGCCTATGTACAACCATGGGATTCAGCCTGAGGGATTGAGGATGAGGGATTCATGGTTATTCCCTAGGGTTCGTTGCACATTATGATGGAGGTGTGGGCATGGGATCCCCAGTGAGTGGATAGAGGTTCCCATGAAGTGATTATTATGCTCAAAGACACTTCAGAATTGGCCAAGGTAGGTATGGTCGATCAAGTTCATAGACCTAATCATTGAAAGTGGTTATTGGGAAAGTCTCAAGTTACATGTATGCACCTTTGGGTAGTTGTATTAATAGTTGTAACAGTTGGTGTGACATGCTCATAGATATTTTGGAGTTTAGTTCAAGCAGGTATGGTTGGTAGTTTGTTTATTTATTTGTTCTTAGAGTTTATTTATTTATGTTCAGCATCTTATATCACATTTACATAACCTGTATATACTATTTATATATAGGAACATTTTGGTGGTGCCTTACTGATTTTTGTGTGCACACCCTACACGGGCAACCATAGCACTTGGGTACCCGAGAAAAAATCTCACTATTTTTAGGTTTAGGTTAAGTAGAGGCCTAGTATTGAATGATTGGTCAAGATAGCTTAGATGGGATTGGAGATTAAAATGATGTGAGTCTTAGAGATGTATTTAAGCCTTTTTTACTTTTATTTTTTCTAATTTTTATATGTGATTGGATTGTTGGGTGATATTCATTGTATGTTTGTACTGCTTTTTCATTATATTTTATATTGATTGTTGTTTATTACTTATATGTAGTCTAATTATTTACTATTTTGAATGATGTTTGGTTATTTTATATTTTTACTTTAGACTATAATTTAGGGGATATATCCTCCCCATGATACCTCTTTATACCCTCACTACTATTCATTGGCCTCTAACATTTGGGGAGGTGCGCCTACGATCATATAGAGAATGGATCCAGTTATTGTTTATAAAGTTAACTAATTTAGTTAATTACAAAGTGGTATTGAAGCATTATTTTTATTTTGTATTACTATTTTGAAATTTGTTATATTAGTGAAATTGGGATGTGTTAGATCTTTTGATGGACCCAGACTACTGCATCATGATCACCTTTCCCAGTAGAAGTCCAGGTTAGCATGGGTAAAGTACTGATGATCTTAGATTGAGATGTTAGGGTTGATATTATTTTTAACTCACATGAAAAACATACAGTTTTAGATTTATGGGTTATGAGTTATGAGTTATTTAATTCTTGGATCTTTGCTTGTTGGTAAGTGGATAGTTATTATATTTTTTCTCTTGGAATATAGAGGCAAGAGGCATCTCATTCATCATATCAAACATATTGGATCCAAATGATATAGGCCTACTAGTGTTATTGTTTCCACTAATGACTAAGGCTCGACTATTTAAAGTTCAAAAACTACTCATAAAATTTTTTCCTATACAATTACTTGGTGGAATTATACTCATTTGGTCTGACTTTTATATCTATTTTATTTTGGTGGTAGGACTTATGGATCCTATGGTGAGATGATCGATGATGATTATTTTAATACAATCCCTTAAATAGGGAATTATTGGAGACCCTGAGGGGTGGATAAGGGTATTTATTACATTAGATTTATACCTTTTAAGGGTGAGTTTTGTGTATGTTCAATTACTTAGAGTACTAGTTACAACCTATATGGTGTTTTCCCATATATCTTAGAATGTAACTCTACTTAATTGAACTAGGTAATAGTGTTTTGTCTGTTACATATCATCATAATGTGATGATGGTTGAGTGAGTATACCTGTGGGATGTGACTAGATGTTCAGTTATTTAAAGTGTTAGTAATAACCTATATAGAGTTTCCCTATATATCTTGGAATAACATACTATCTAACTGATCCTCATGGATATGGTTACTATACATGGATCATCCTAGATAGTTCTGTGGGGGATCAACCTGAGTTCTAATTTTGAGGGTGCATTCTTGTGTATAGATTCTCAATGAGAATTATTTCCTTGGTAGGGTTTTGAGATGGCATGTGATTCTGCTACATTAATGATACCCTTGAGAGGGTGTTTATAAAGTGATATGTCATATAGACCATGTAATATAACATGAGGTGTTTCCTTTGATATGTGACTATAGTGAGATCAGGTTATGGACTAGGTGGTGGGACCTAGAGACCTTGATTAATGACTCAGTTTTCAGTTAGTCAGCAAGCTGTATTTGATCAAGGTCAACCTGCGAGAGGGGTTGGTCTGGGGTTTTTGGTGCCTTTTAGGTGAGAATCATGGTAACATGTTAGTTTTTTTAGATCAATTCATGAGAGGTGAAATCAATTTCCTAGTATAGTAATATAGATTCCTTAGAAATTTTTAGAAGGAAAGCACCATGAGTGATGCTGGTTTGGGTATCAAAATTGGGTTCTAAGGGAAATATCATTATGATTCCTGGCCCTATGTATTTTTTGATTTGTTTTTTATTGGTGTAGCAATAGATCATGATTTAATTATTGTAATTTTGGTAATGTAATAAATTAGTGGGTGAGAACCTATTTTTCTTGGCATGTGAGTGATGTCAGGTTATTAGAAAAGATCATAGGGATTCTTTTTTATGATACTAACTTATAGGAGGATGATATCAGTGGGTTTAAGGTGGTTCATCCTAGTTCCATGGTGTTCAAATCATGGGAGCATGATTCAGGTGATTTTATTGGGTTGTACGATATTATATGCCCACTTTGTTGGATGAGATAAGAATAGTATGTATCGGTTTCACATGATGGCATTTAAATTGCAAATCGGTGATATCCATTAGCAGGTTGGGGATTGATAGAACCTTGATGATATTCTTATAGGTGTGGTAACCCAGAGCTTTAGGAGGAATAAATTGAGTGTCTCTATGGTGTGTATTGTTTCAAAAATGGATCAGGTGTAGTGGTATGTCTAATTCAAGGTTTTTATGTAGGTGATTCCTGATATGAATTGAGTGTGGCATGAGATGAGAAACATGCATGTGATAAAGAATCCAACTAAAAATTAACTTAATGATCAGTATAAGAAAATAATTATTGTGAGGAGTGCATTGTTATCTATCATAGGGTGAGTCCCTCATTATAGAATAAATCTTGTTAGATGTTGTGGGTCCCATTCTCAGAAGTTAGGAACATGTGACAATTGATGTTGGTATGTCACTCCGGTGAGAGTAGGATGGTGATGAATAATATTTGATTTTAGTGACAATGTGATATTTTCCATGGTGTTTTGATTTTGACCTAGTTATGTGATGATAATGTCACTCCTATAGTGGGGAGCATGATGTTCATCATGGGTAACATGGACCTTATGTTGAGGGGCCATGGGAGAATGATACTAGTGGTAATATGATCATTTAATACATTGGGAATCTGGGAAATAAATGGATTTGGGTTAATATAGATTCTTTATATAATTATAGAGACATGTTTAGATGTAATCTCAAATAGAGTTAGAGCATCGGCATCAGGCTTGGTATGGTTTTAATTGAATCTGAATGGGTGTTGTATTAGATGTTCATTGGTGCATATGGAAGGACACATTGACAGTTATGGTGGATTAATTATCTAACTATGGAGATTATTTAGGATATTGAGAATATAATTCAAGGATAATATTTGATAATCAATGGGTGTCTCTTGGATCAGGTCATGAGGATCGATTATTTGTGAATGCATTGGTGGGAGTGGATGAGCATCTTTGGGAAGGGTTGGCCAGAGGAGGTCCAACTACTATTTCATTGTATAATTTAATTTTTTGATCCATAAACCACATTAGTTATGTCATTTCAAACATGAATGGTGTGTGTTGGGAATTTTTTATGTCTTTTCAAGGAAAATTCGGCACAACTAGGCTTGGGGCATGGTCAATTGGGATTCGATCAGTTCTAATAAGAATAAAAAACTATGAGTATTATTATAGCAACCCTCACTTTTCATACATTAACATTAAATCACTTTTGAGGAATAATTAATACATTACATAAATAGATTCCCAAAGAACATATTAGTCTAGTACCTTTAGAAACATGGAAATATAAACATTGGTACATAATTGAGCTACATTATCTCCCACAAAGTTCTTCTTGACTATCACCCTTCTTAGAAACATCATACTTAATACATATCTTTATAACCTAGGAAAGGAAACATAAAAAGGGGTTAGCTCAGATTCTCATTAAGGGTAAACCAAGGAGATATGTAAGCATAAACTTGAGCATAAGGGTACGATAACATGATCATAACATTATAAGATCATACCCTTCTTATCAAATAACATAAACATAAATCATAAAATAAATATTGTCAGTTCATAAGACATGAATCATAATGGAATCAAGAGAATAATCCTTGAAATCAAAACATAGGAATAAGACATAGAATTTTGGAATACATATGAACATGTAATATCATTCCCTATAAGTCAAGACACACTAATTTTTTCTAGAACTTATCAGGGCACTTCATAGGGACTACGCCTACTAGGAGGGACACACCACTATCCCTAGTCATATTTATTTTCTTATAATAGATTGATTTTCCCCATCTTCCAATAGTGGATCAGGATTCCCCATATTTCCATATTCATTGGGACTACACCTACTAGGCAGGACACACCACCATCCTCAGTCGCAGCCCTTTCCTTGTAATGGATCAGGTTTCCCCATCTTCCCATAGTGGATCAAACCCATTTAATGGAATCCCATCATTATCTCATGAGATATAAATCTCTACCTAATGAATTGGAGGGATATATAGGTCCCAACCATCTCATAATAAAATTATACAAACATGTTCCAAAAAATAATAAACAATCATATCATAACCCATGAAATTAAATGAGTGTCATAAACATGAAATCATATCTTAAATTGTGGAAAAAGATATGTTTCATAGTCATTTAATCAAATAATAACTCATAAAAAGAAGCAGGTTTAATATGAATATAACCCATGAAAGACAAAATGGTTTCATAAAAATAATTTCATTAAAACTTAAACCATTCAAATAAAGAATATAATGGTACATTTATATCATTTCCTAGAAAGTCATTAGTAACACTAATGGATTTCATCTTATATGGAAAACAATTTTGAAACATATTTTAAAACATTTCTTTAGGAATATATCTTTTATACTTTGAAAAATTATTTTTAAAACATAAAACATTTTTAAAACCATTTCTTTGAAAACACGTTGAAAATTTATAAATAAATCTTGAAAATGTTTTGAAAATTATTTCTTTGAAAATACTTCGAAAATTTATAAAGGATTATTTAAAACCCATAAAATAATTTAAAAAAATTACTTGAAAATGAGATTAAAATATCATCATTAAAAATATTTTTTAAAATATTTTTTAATTTTTTTTGGACATGGTTTTTTATATTCATGGCATTTGTCTCAGAGAAGGAAAATTGAGACAAAACTACTTTACCGACTTGGTAACTTTTGAAATATAAACCACATGAAAGAGAGATAATAAAATGGATATGTAAATACTCATTTATTTAAGTATAATAATCATATAATATATTCATGGTGATTATATTCATCACATAAAATAAAAGATTGGTAAATAAGGCATAAATCTCACAGAAATAAAAGTGAGACTAGAAATCCCCTTACCTTATGTCTTGACTCTATTCATAATCATTCAAACCTACTATATAATAAAAATAAGTTTATTATAAATCTAACACATAACCATATTATTACATCTAATACCATATATGTATATATATTACTTATTTATTAATACTTCCATATTGAGGTTACATTCCGGGTAATACTCGCTTTTTTCGCATATGTATTAATTTGTTATGTTTTTTGTCTCATAATTATATCATGATTTAAATAATTTAAAACATGATATAAATATAATTTATATTCAGCATATATTTATTTATAATAATCTATGAAATATATAAATATGAAATGAATACACTGTTCATGGAGACGGTAGGTCGTACATACGCATGAAAGTTGTTTCCATTTAATTGTCATATTGAAAGAAAGAAAGTAAATGAAATATATGTATATATGTATATATACAAATTATAGTAGAATTATTATTTCATATATATAATATAATTTCACTAAATTCAACCTTAATACATACCATGTAAGGTGTGAACGAATCACATCATTTTGAGGAGGCGGTAGTCCACACTTCCCCAAATGAAATTATCGTACTTACACAAAATGGAAAGCGTGAAGGTATGTGCTATAAAATAAATCTAGAAGAATAAATACATCATAAATATAATATATAACATATAAAAATACATTTTACATAATAATACCCACCCATTATAGGTGGTAAAGGAAAAAACAAACAACATCGTTTTGTGAGGTCGTAGTTCGCCGTACACAAAAATGGTAAGTTCATCACCCATTAGATTGAAGTGTGTGTAAGTGAAATTTGAACCATTATAATAAAAATTTATTTTTATATTGATTATACTTGTGTTATTATATAATAATTTAATAAAAAAATTGAGGTGGTGAGAAATAAAATAAAAGAAAGAAGCTTGAGGAAGGATGTTACCTCTTCTTTAAGTAACTCCTTTTTCTTTTCACAAAAGGGCTTACTTGGTTGGATTTATGCCAAAATGAAGGCTTAAAGGAGTAATTCAAGGACGTTGGAAGATTATTTGGAAAGATTTTTGGTGATACAAAGTTCTTTATAGGTGTGAATAAGTGGGAGGGGTGAGTGCCTTTTTATAGTGGAGGAGGAGTGGCATTCTTGTAAATTTTTTAAAAAGGAATCCCACCCAAGTTTTTTCAAGGAAAAGTGGATACAATAACAGATAAAATTATATAAAATTTATTATAGGGTCTAAATATGGCCATAAAATTTCTTTTTTATAAGTTTATAGGTTATTTTATCCCTTAAGTGTAGGGTTTAGTACCTTATTAAGCTAGTTTTACTCGTAGTTCTTGTAATTAATTTTAATCACTTTTGCTAATATTTTTGGTCAAAAACTAATTTGATATTATTAGACATTATAAATTATTATTATTCCAAATATTTAATCAGTTTTTTAATATTATAATCACAATATTGGAAGAAATTAATTCAAAATTAATCCCCCAGATGGGTCGTGATAGCGAGTTTTTTAAGTAAAAATGTTTAAAAGTTTGGGATGTTTTGATATCCAATTTCAATGTAAAATTGATTACAATGACATAAATTGGATTAATTTATGTAAAATTAATCTCATTACACTTTAAAACCAAATTAATATATAATTTAACTATATAAATAAATTATATGAAAATTTGTTTTTGAAATAAAATTCATTATCTTCATTATTCATCCAAAAATGAAGTTTTTAGAAAAAACCATAAAATATATCCTATGATTATTTTTAATTTATGAATTATAAAATTATATTTATTTTATAAAAAAATTCTAAGAGTTTCTAAAATTAATTTTATTATTGTACACAGAAGGACATAAAAAGTAGTTCTTTTAAGAAAATAGTATTTTCAAACATATAAAGACTTTGCTAAAAATGTATGTATTATTATAAATATGTTTTATATATATAAAACCACTATAAATAATATTTAAAATTTAGTTATTAATATTCATATTACTAAGTTTAATTTATATGGTATAACTATCTCATTTAAATAATTATAATAATAAAATATTATTTCATAGAAACTTGGTGCTGTGTGTAATACAAGCCAAGTTGGTGTTGCATGTAACATAAGGTTAAATTGTTATAGAATATAAATAAAGTTTGACTTATTTCATCATTAATTTAAATACACTAATGAAAATTTATTTATTCAGAAAAAATGGTTCACAAATACTTGGGGTATTACAATTGTTCTTGTATATGGTAGGGTGTATAGTTCAAGAACCATGCCGGGAGTATAATTATAATGGTATAGGCATGTTTTGATGGGAAATTATGATAGTGGAGGCACCACGAATTAGAAATTTCCTTCACATGAAAATAAATATGGTGGGGAGCACCATAGGATTGATGATGAATCATATGGAAACATGAGAATGTCTTGGGATAGAAGAGCTCGAGTAAGAACTATTATGGTGTTTTAGTGGTGTTTATTATCATTGGATTGTATTTTTGTAGTTTAAGTGGTGTATGATCAAATGTAACTTTGAAACCATATAGGGAGTTCAAGGATGGAATGAGTCCATTTTAGTAGGAATCGATGACTAAGGTAGGTTGGGATATTTGATTTGATGACAATTAAGACTTCCCATAGATGAGAAATGTTATGGTGGGGAGTTTGTGAGGTTTCATGTTCGTAAGAGTATTTGGAATTTAGGAAGGATTTTAATTTTTATTTAGTGGTTGGGTAATTTCAAGAACCAAGATTCAAAATCAAGATTTTGGGATTTAAATGCCTCAAATGAGGTATTAGAGACATGGTTGGAATATTGGGGATGTTTTGGGGGATTGGGAGGGCCCCAGGAGTGTTCATGGTGGCTATTGCAGCCAAGACTACAGAAGGTCATGGGCTAGTTTGTGGTTGTCGACAACATCCCAGTGTGATGTTATCACTACCAGCTCATTGGTGGGGGAATTAAAGGGTCAAAATGACCCTTATTCCCTCTTTTTTTAGAGTTTATCCCCCCTCATTTATTCTTCCTTAGTGCATGTGGATGGTGTTAGATCCCCATCTCCCTATCTTCTTCCCCTTTTCTTGGGGTTTCCCTTTGGGGGTGTTTTCTTTGTGTTTTGAGATATGATCTCCCCTCTAGTAGCCTCCATTGATCTTCTTCTATTATCCACTTAATATTTACATTCCAAGTTTAGGGATTCAATTTTGATTCCACCAAATCATGGTGGAATTGGCCGAGTGTGATAGTTCTTTTACTCTACCTAGGTAGAGGGTGACCCAGGATGACATTTTCATGTGGAACCTCATTTTTTTTGGTTGAGGTATGTTATTCCATAAAATTTTCTTATGTTTTTAATTAAAATTCAATTGAGATACCTTTTATTTAGAATTTAATTTAAGGGATTTATTTTATAAAAGGTAGGGGGATGCAAGATGAAACCTTAGCATATCATCAAGCATGATTTTTCCATAAAGGTGGACCTTAATGAAAATTTGGGTGTTATGAATTTTTTGTATAAAATGGTATAATTAATTATAATTGTTTATAATTAGTTATTTTGGGTTCCCTGGTCTGACATAAGTTCCAAGAACGTGGTTGGTCACTATTTGAGCTTTAATGGTCATGGTCGGGCCTTAGAAGTAACTCATGGACCACAAAATTTAATTAAAAAGCTTTATAATGGTAGGTTTCCTTAAGAATATTCCCCTTTTCTGTTATCTAATTGTTATATGTATGTGGAATTCTCATCCCTATCCCTTAGTGTGGATGAACTCTTTAAATTTTTTAAGTTGTTTAACAAAAATTTAGATCCTACATTTGGATTCCACAAGGTGTCGAGGGCCCTGATAGACCCCTGGATATTGACTAGACCACTTGACCATTGATATTTGAGGATATAAATTATAATGGATTAGGGTGTGGTGGCCCTATTATAGGTGATATAGATACCTCTGGGAGAGACGATTGATGACTCGGGATGCATGTCCAAGGTTTTTTCCATGAAAGATACTTAAAGTCATTAAGATCTTTGAGATAATCATGGGGAGAGCATTCCCGCCCCACTAGGATGTGACTACTTGAGTGGTTAGACCCTATAGAGATTTATGAGAGGGTTGGGTTTTCAGACTAGCCTAGGATTCTTGGAAAAATGTAATGGGCTTGAGTTCATCTCCCTAGTGTGTGTTTTTTCAATATAACAAGGATGTCTCAATGAGACTTAAGGGGGCTTAGTAGGTTCCCCTATGACTTATGATCCTAATGAGAGGTTGGACTTGAGAATGGGTAGAGATAATAGCATGTGTCACCTTATAACTCATACTAATGATGTAATCTGAAGGATATGTGGGTCATATGGTTTAGGATTGGTCATTCACCCAACCCTCATTATATTTATTTTATTCTAATATGTATGTAATTTATTAAGATTATATTGATCCTAGCACTCACATGATTTCCCAAGATGCTTGGGAATCACCTGTTGACATGGATGAAACCATGGAATGCCCATTATGTTTAGGATCTGGTCTACCAGTATATTGGGGGTGGATTCTTAGATCATCTAGAATCCATATATCTAGTTAATGAAATAGTTATTCTTATAGGACTTACCTAGGATCCAACATTAGAACTTAGAGATTGTGTGTATAGTAATGCCTGAGATGATAGGGGTTCCTTTGATACATTAATACCATTGCTAATTCCTGAGTGTCAGGATTCGAATGGTGATGCCAATAGACTATTATGAATGACCATGATGCCTGGGATTTGAATAGTGGTATAAAATTTTGAGTGGTAATATATCACCAATAATGGATTCTATACATCCTTGGGATGATTTCTATATCCCCTAGATAAATTCTTATGATACCCCTAAGTATCAGGTAGACACACTCTTGATGGATTGGATGAGGATATGAAAGTTATTGTATTCCTAGTATATTGACTATGGGATACAGGGAGAGTATTCTCTTTGATTTACTAGGTCAGACAGAAATCAGTCATAAAACAAGTTCATATCACATGAAACATTTTCATCCTCAAAAATCAAAAACTCATAATGAAAAATCCTAGATCTATACAAAACATACCTCTTACAAAAATATCTTCTATATACTTCCAAATTACTTCAAAATAGTTTCACCTCAATCTAAATTCATGTTAAACAAACTCATATCACATGAAAACTACACTTTTTTTGGATTTCATGGAAAAAAATATTTTGGAACTAAACATATGAATCAACTCAAAAGAAAACCAAATAGAACTTACAATCATAGAAAACTGCTTTATTCCACCTTTGATATAAATTCAAAACATAACAAAAACTCATTATTTTGAAAATTTCTTTATTTCAAAATTTAAAATATGAGTGAAAAATTTAGCAAAACCACCATATGGTCACAGACCCTCAAAATAATATAATTTTAGTTAAAAATATCATTTATAAAATACCTAAATCCTTACACTTTAAATAAAATAAAATTTTAAAATACACACGCATAGGGAAAAGTCATGTCATCTTAAAATACACATTTAACTTGTAAATAAATAGCCCTAAAGTTTCACATTTAACTTCAGAATCATATTCAAAAGATATGACTAGAGAAAAATATAATTTTCTATTAATAGTATGCTTCAATCCAAAAAACTATGAATAATCAACCAAAAATAACTATCCACCAAGAGTACATTATACCATTAGAAAAATCACGAATTAGAAACCCACCTATCCTCCAATTATGTCACAGTTCTATCAAACCAAACCAATATCAAAATAAAATTTTAATCATCCCACTAGATCAACTCCATTTAAAACACTCTATTTTTATCATGAATACATTTTCAACTACTCAACACTAATAATATTTAATAAATGGTTCATACTTTAATTTTGAATTTAACAAATTATGGACAATAAATTATAGTAGATAAAATTAATATGGTACATTATGTTAAAGATAATAAATTATTTTCTATGAATTTAATGTATTAAATTGGGTCCATAATATTTATTGATTATTTGATGGTAATAAATCTCCCATGCATTAATACTCTTTAGTGATGGAGTAAATTAAGTTAATTTCTTGATTAAAAAACCCTCTATAAATGTTAATCCTCATGTATTCAGAAGATACATGGGAACAAACTCCATCTACATCCCCTATGTAGAGTGTAAAATACATTCAAGTTTTGATTCTTCAATTTTTTGTGTTTTGAAATGGCTAGAGGTGAGTAATTATTTCAATTATTTTAAATAAATTAACATGATTATGGAATAAATAAAATTAAAATATCTTATATTTGGTATCATAGTGAGCATATACCTCTTTCTTGTAATAAAACTTTTCACACTCTGTTTTAATAAAAACCTTTTGTATTTTTGGGTTTAGAGATAACATATTCTTTTTCTATTGTAATCCAATTAATTTCTTCATCTTTATTTATTAAATATATTTATTACACATCTTTAATTATTTAGTCTAATATTTATTTAATTATGATTTTATGTAAATTTTATTAAATTTAAGTATTACCACAACCTTCCTAATTAAATAAAATTTACATATTTAGTAAAATATCATTAAATAATACATGAACTTGTTACAATTAAAATAATTAAATGTATTTATAAATATTTAATTTTCATTTAGTAAAATAATTATTTAACTATGATTTTTTAAAATTTTATTAAAAATTTGGGTTTTCCACATCATTCCAAATTAAATAAAATTTATATATTCACTGAATCATATTAAATAATATATATGAAAAATATAATAAATTTTATCCCATATGAATTTTTATTATATTTTCATCATATTAAATATTAAATTTAATTTTCATAATTTTCCCATTAGTATTATGAATATTAAGAATTTAGTATTTTTTTCATATGTTTTGTTTAATTATCAAATTATAATTCATGAATTTATGAATTTAAATTTTAATTGATAACTCTTAATTAATTTTGTGAATCTATTAAATTTAAAATTTCACCCTTGAGCAATTTTATATTTTTTATACTCATGTTAAAATAATTTACTATGTAAATTATGTGATTTATACTGATAAGAATGTGTTTAACTTATAGTTATACCATTGGGTTTTTCTGATATTCAATGTGTCACTCTTGAATTAAAGGGTGAAAACTATAAAATTTAGAAGGAGAGAATTTTTCTTCATCTAGGATATATGGAAATTGATTATTTTATATGGAAATATGAACCAGATATAGTTAATAATGACATCACACTAGATTATAAAACATTATTTGAACATTTGGAGTGGTCGAATCATCTCAGTACAATGTTCATAAAAACTAAATTATGTGATAGCATTCACAGTTCAATATACATTCATAATAACCTTCATGATTTTATAAATTTTCTAGATTACCAGTTTATATATTTGGATAAATCATAATAAATCACATTAATAATGAAGTTCTCATCTATGAGACTCACCACCATGAAAGGTGTGCATGATCACATCATGTAGGTGGGGGATATTGCAACTCAACATAAGAATCTTGTGGTTGATATATCTGATTTATTTCTAGTGTATTATATTCTCAATACTCTTTCACATCAATATAGTCTATTTAAAATCAATTATAACACCCCTAAAGATAAATGGTAAAATAATTAATTAATGACCATGTGTGTTCAAGAAGAGGAAAGCCATGTGGTGGAAATAGGGGAAACCAATATGTTGAAAATGCACCATAAATAGAAGTATCATAAATTTCAATATAATAGGAAGTTTAAAGATAAATTGATACCATAACCTAATATTAAGAATGAACTCTTGTGTTTCTTCTGCAAAGGAAAATACATGTAAATAAAATTTATCCTAAATTCTAGAAATGTCTTGAAAAGAAATGTATTTCATTATCATTGGTTTTTTATAAGTCAAATATGGTTTATACAATTTATAAAACTTGGTGGATCGATTCATGTTCTACAATCCATATTTTTAATACCTTATAGGGTATGAAAAGCCTAAGGAAACTAATGGGTGGTGAGCTTGGTGGATATTCCAAAAATAAGATTCACATGCATCTAGAAGTCATGGGGACATGCATTCTTGTGTTGAGAATTGAGTTTAATTTGTTTTTTGAAATAAATTTTATATTCAAAGTTTCTTCAAAAACATGATTTCAATTTCTTAACTTTTACCATTGGGTTTTACATTCATTTTTTGTAAAACTAATTTTTCCTTGATATATTGTCATTGGATGTGTTATATTAAAGGATGGTATTTTCAACATTGCTTAAAAAAATAAAATTGATAATGATAACATGCGTGTTCATACTGGTGTTAAAAGAAGTATTATAAATGGAAATTATTCTATGTTATGGAACTTAAGATTAGTTCATGTCTCAAAAGAAATGATTCAAATATTAGTTTGGGATGGGGTACTTATTACTCTTGATTTCACAAATTTTGAAACCTGTGTAGATTTCATTAAAGTAAATTAAACCAATAAATCAAAGAAAGGTTCTAATATAAGTTTATCCATACTGTAAAAAATACCTATAGATATATGAAGCTCATTATTGGATTTACATGACCATAAATTCTCCATTTCATTCATATATTAAAATTCAAGATATATGAATATATATTTGCTTAATTATAAAAATGAACCACTTGACACCTTTAAAGTTTTTAAGGCTTATGTATAGAAAAAATATGGTAAAAAAATTAAGATAATAAGGTCAGATTGAGGTGGATAATATTATGAGAGATGCACTAAGGATAGAAAATTACCTGGTCTATTTGCAAGGTTTCATCAAAAAAATAGAATATTTGCATAATTAAATATTCCAGGTTCACCAAAAAAAATAGTGTAGATGAAATAATAAATCAAAAGTTTAATATATATGGTATGAAGTATTATTATAAACTCTAAGTTACCAAAATTATTCTAGAATGAAGCGCTTAAAGTGGCATCATACATTTTGAATCAGGTTCCAACAAAGGCTATTTCAAAAACACTTTTTGAATTATTTAAGGGTTGGAAACTGAGTTTGTGACATGTTCACATTTGGGTATGTACTTTATAATTGCATGTTTATAATCCTCGGGAAATTAAGTTTGATCCTAACACCATTACTGACTACTTCATTAGATATTCCAAAAGGTATAAAGGATAGACTTTTTATTTTCTATCATTGAACATTAAAATTGTGGAATAGAGAAATGAAAAATTTCATGAAAATGACCTAATTAGTGGAAGTAATATCATTAAAAAAATTATGATAAATATAATTTTGATTCTAAACCCTCCATCTCAAGTGATATATTGATTATTTTTTACAAAAATCCTCATTTTTGAAAAAATATTATTTCAAAAATGGTTGATAATCATCCTTTGGATCAAATATTTCAAGAATCAATAACTCTTGAACAACTAGTTGAACCATAATTTTCTCAAGAAAATGATGGTGAAATATTGATAAGATCTAAAAGGATGATAAATCCATAAATTCATAGTGATTATATAGTCTATCAATAAGAATATTACTATAATATTGGAGTCAAAAATGATCTCGGAACATTTTCAAGATCCATGGGTTATAAAGATATGTAGTATGATTCCATGATTGAGGATATTAATTCCATAAAGATTAATTATGTTTGGGACCTTGTTGAGTTTTCACTTGGTGAAAATCCTATTAGATGTAACTAGATTTTTAAAATCAAGAAAAAAATAATTAGGTAACATTGAGATATACAAGTCCTGACCAGTTTCTAAGGGGGTCACTCAAGAGGAAGAGATCAATTATACTGATACATTTTCACTAATATCCAAAAAGGATTACTTGAACATTATATTGGAATGTATCTCATTTTTATTTGTAATTACAAAACATGGGAATAAAAAAATTAATTTATGAATGGTAATCTAGATGAGGTGGATTATATGAAACAACCTAATTGAATCATCTCTAGTAATGGTGATCATTTTGTTTGGAAGCTCAAATGGTCTATCTATGGTTTAAATAAAGCATCCTGACAATGGTATTTATGATTTCATGGTGTAATTACTTCATTTAGTTTTGAGGAAAACATTATTTATTAATTTATATAGTAAAGGTTCAGTGGGATTAAAATATGTTTTATTGTTTTATACATAGATGAAATTTTAATTTCCACTAATGATAAGAGTTTTCTATATGAGGTTATAAATTTTCTCTCAAAAATCTTTAAACATGAGACTCTAGTGTTGGTACAGAAGCCGACATATCCACACACCAAGACTCTGATCACCTACCATTTGACTAGGTACATGTAAACATTAGTTGAAATGAAACATTTGGTGCATGAATCATATAGAAATGGGATGTGTTTTCCATGTCCTTTTTGAGTCATCTTCCCAGATATACTCTTATAAATATGGTATATATTTTTTATTTCAAGATACCTCTATGCATATGTCCATCTAGGATTCTATTGTGTCATCATAAGGATGATCCACCTAGTGACGAGCCATCAACACAGGGGCCTTTACCTAAGATAGAACCTTTGGTTGGTTTACCAGCTATACCACCACCCATTGATCAGCATCTAAAACTAGTAGTTCTAGCTGAGTATGCACGCAGTTATTACACTGCAAAATTTTTAGAGGCAGTAGAACCCCTGGTTTTAGGGTGATCCAGACCCCCATGTGGCTGAATACTAGCTAGAATAAATCACTCACATTTTCTACCTTGTGAGGATGCCTACCAAAAAATAGAGGTCCTCACTGTGAGTCTTCTTTAGGGATCTATTTGGTCATAGTTGATCTTAATGAATCAATCCTATGATGAGACAGATCTTTACTGGTCATACTTTTAGCATCTCTTTGGGGAGGAGTTATTTCTAGACACATTGCGATCAATGTGCATACAAGATCTTCTACATCTGTAGTAGGGCAGTTTAAATGTGGTAGGTTATTCGATGAAGTTTAGTGATCTCTCGCGCTACTCCATAGATATGGTTCAAGATCTATTCCTTAGAGAATGATCCTTTGAGAATTTATTACACTAGGACATCAGGGCTTAATTGGTACCCCTTTTCTTTCCCAACTATCCTAGGGTGCTTGAGCAGACCTTGGTGGTGGAGAGCTTCCTAGCAGAGCAAGCACCGGTAGTGGGTGCAGGTAGTGGGCACCTAGGAGATGTGACCTCAATAGTAGGTAGCCAATGGAAGTCATAGGGATCCAAGCATATCAAATTATTCAGGAGTTAATCTTAGGAAATAGGTTTAGCAGTGAAGGGCTCTCAATATGGCTCGAATTAGACAAGGGAGAGACAGTGTTTCTCCTATGATGGTTAGGGACATCTGGTCAAGATTGTTTGACCCATTTTATATTTTATTGAGAGATAGTTCAGGGACTTTTGAGACATAGTTGGGGGTTTTAGAAGGTTGGACCATAGGATGGTGGATGTGGCAAAGGGGATGGTAGGGTAGTAGGAGGTGGTCATATGTTTGACCTATTACCACCACCACCCCCTGGTGGACCACACCAAGCTTAGGGAGCTGCAGGTCAGGGATAAGGCTAGATTCAGGCTATAGAGACCTATGGTCCCAAGGATCCAAGGATTATATGAGGTATGATCTATGTCTTTTATACTTTAACTAGAGTATTGATAGACACATGTGTGAGTAAATCCTTCCTTTCCACTTCTCTGGTTCTAGAATTGGATATTATGGTTGAGCCATTGGCCCAACCCTTGTAGTTGGAGACTCTGAAAGGCAGTGACTCAGTGATTATGCACTTGTACTGATGGTGATATTTGGAACTTAGAGGTAATAATTTCAAATGGGATCTCTTTAAAGAAGTGATAAGGCCTTATGATTTCATCTTTGGTATGGAGTGGTTATCCACAGTTTATGCCCAGATTAACTGTTTTAGGTGGAGGATATGGTGTGTCCACATAGATGGAACCAAGTTTTTCTTCATGGGTGAAAAGTAAACCCTGGTGGAGTGGGATGAGCTCAAAAATAGGAGTGCATCCAATTACTCACCAATTTTCTATCATGACTCTTGGAGAAGTGGATTCTTTTGGCTATCAGTTTTCTATGGTGATGGAAGAATATAAGGATGTCTTTACTGAGGATGTACCAGGTTTACCTCTCCACCAATATCTAGATTTATGCATTGAACTGCACCCTGATATAGCCCGGATATCTTCACCATTATATCATATGGATCCTATAGAGCTCCAGGAACTGAGAGTGCAGTTAGAGGAATTATAGGAGAAAGTCATTGTGAGACTCGATGTTTCCCCTTGAGCATCCTCATTATTGTTTGACAGGAATCAGGATGGGATCATGAGGTTATGTGTAGATTACCGGAACTTGAACCAGGTAACCATGAAGAATAAGTATCCACTATCAAGGATCAATGACATATTCAATAAGTTGAGAGGGGTGTGATGGTTCTTAAAGATTGAAATCATATTAGGCTACCACCAATTGTAAGTATAGGATGATGATATACCAAAGATGACATTAAAATATCTCTATAATCATTATGATTACTTGTTGATATCGTTCTATGTGAAAAATTCCCCAACAGTGTTAATTGGACTCATAAACTGGATCTTTCAGCCCTTTTTTAGATCAGTTCATGGTGATCTTCATCAATGAAATCCTATTATACTCAGCATCCAAGGAGGAGTATTCAATACATTTGAATAGAGTCCTAGACACACTTTGAGAGCACCATATTTATGGGAAGCTCTCTAAGTTTCAGTTTTGAATTCAAGAGGTCCACTTCCTGGGACATGGCATCTCAGTTGAAGGAGTGAAAGTAGACCCAGTGAAGGTTGAGGCAGTGTTTTCTTAGGAGACACCCAAGAGTGTTACTAAGGTGTGGAGTTTCCTTGGGTTGGTAGGGTACTATTTGTAGTACCCATGATTTCTGGTATGTAACCATTTCTTGATGCTTGTAATGGTTATAAAGTTAAGGTTTTTGAATGATAAAGTCGGGAGAACTTGGAATGATGTTTTGAGGCAAGGGGGAAGTCACATGGGAGGCACACAGTTTGTCTAAACCATGCGGCCAAACCATGCGCAGTGGGTCTTAGAGGCAGTGGCTTCCACATGGTCGGTGCACGATTTGTCTTACAGTGTGGCCAAACCATGCGAGAAGGGTGGCCGAGGTAGTAGCTAACGCACGATTAGCGCACGGTTTGTCCAACCGTGCGAACTAACCATACGACCACTTAAACGAGATACTATAAAGAAGGATCTCATGCGTTTTTGCCTCTATATAGATCATTTTTCTTCCTAAGCGGACCTAACTTGGGATTTTGGTTCTCCTAAGGTCAAGGAGGGTTCTCCCATCATTCTATAGGCGATCCAAAGTCTTCTCTTGGAGAATCGGAGCCGGATTCTTGAGGTATGTGATCGTTCTTGTTTGGTTTCTCAGATCTACTTAGATCTACTTATCCTCTTCTCTCGGTTTCTTATATCTATGCTCGTTATGGGTAGATCTAAGTTTGTGTATTCTAAACATGATGATTTTTGGTCTTTTTTGTGTTAGGAGAAGAGATCTAAGAAGGATCCTTGGTTAATCGGTCGGGTTTTCTTGTGAATTCTCTGTTTGTTAGGGTTTTCATCAAAACCTTTGAGGTAGGTGGCTTCTCTCTTGACTCCTCTTATTATAATTGATTGTCTTGGTTTCAAATTGGGTTATTTTAATGAAATTGATTTTTCAAAGCATAAAATAAATCTTCTTTAGTGATGATTTATGGTTTTGATGAAATTGTGAAATCTTGGTGAATTGTTGTGCAAAGTGATTTGTCTTCTTGAATTTAAAATGTTGATTTTAAATTATGGATTTGTTGGAATAGTAAATGGTTTGATGAAAGATGGGTTTTCAATAAAAATGGGTGTTTTATTTAAATGGTTTGGTATTGAAATGTCTTAATGAAATTGGTTCATTCTTTGGTTTTCAATAAAAGTACGGTTTTATTGAAATGGATTGAATTGGTGTGCACACTTGGTTTTAATGGAAATGGTTTTCAATAAAAGGTGTTTTATTGAAAGGATGGTTTTGGCATGATTTTTGTGAATGTGTGGTGTGTGTTCATGTTTCATATATGAGGCTTGGTTGAAATAGGACCTTATTCTCGGTGCCAAACATTTAATGGCACATGGGACTTTTAAGTACAAGTCTTGGTTGAAATATGGCCTTGTGATCAGTGCCAAAGGTGTAATGGCACATGGGAAACAATTACCTTGTGACGACTTGGTAGATCGACGAGAAACTTCTCATGAGTATGGAACTGTCATAATGAAGCATGCATGGTTGATTTCATGGGTTTGTGAAATGGTTGGGTATGCCAAAAAGGAATTTTTGTGAAATGGTTTGAAACCTTATTTGGTTATTTTTCTAGAAAATTAACTTTGTGGAAAATTGGTTTAAATTTCTCTTGTAATGCCTTTGGTTATGAATGGTTTTGGAAACCTGTTTATATTTAGTTATAAACTGCTTTTGAGAAAATGTTTTAGATAAACTATTTTTATATAAATGTGGATAACTCTTCTATACTAGTGGCATGAGTAGGGAAGTAATTGGGGAAAACCTACTGAGTTTTATACTCACCCCTTCTTTGGAACGTTGGTGCTTTTGCAGATGTCGTATTCCGGGACACAGGTAAAGGTAAGGCATCTCATTACTAGTGGCTCGTGGTTATGCTTGGGACATGTTGTGGATCTTGGAGCTCATGGATCATGGAGTTTGGTGTCTTTTGAGAGTCTGGAGTGGTTCTTCTGCTATGTACTTTGATGTTTGGTTTGGTCTTCTGCTGTTGTGTACATTGATGTTTGGTTTGGTCTTCCGCTGTTGTGTACTTTGATGTGGTTTGACATAAATGAAGTTGTTTAGTTGTCAGTCTTTTGTTCATGCATCATATAGTGAATTTTGGTTATGCTTGGTTGGTTTATGGGTTTTTCTTAAAGGGTAAATTGTCCCTCATTTATAATTGAGACCCTTCGGCATTTATTGCCAGCCTTTGGCATCTTGGGGATATCTCTTAAGGCCTAGTAATGACTCATTGCACTCTCAAGCCAATGAGAATTGGTGGGTAATTACACTATTAGAGGTTTTTACCTGATTTATTTAGAGTGGAAACACCCTTGAAATCTTTGATATGGAAGGGTAATCCTTTTTTGTAGACATAAAGGTGATGGAAGTGCTTTTAAGAGTTGTGGCAGATATTGATGAGCACTCCCATATTGATATTTCTAAAGGAGGGTGTCGGGTACATAGTGTTTTGAGATGCATTAGGGGATAAACTTGGTTGTTTTATGATGAAGAGGTAGGTTGTGATTTTATGTGGTTCGCATCATTTGATATCGCATAAGCATAACTACGTGACCCATGATATTGAGTTTGTAGCGATAGTCTTCGCACTAAAGATGTGGAAACACTACCTCATAGTCAATTGGATTATCATTTACTCTGGCCATAAGAGTCTCAAGTATATATTCTCTTAGAAAGATCTTAACTTGAGACAAAGGCGGTGGCTATAGTTCCTCCAAGACTATGACTTTGATATTTTCTATACTCCAGGTAAGGGGAACATGGTGGCAGATGCTCTCAGTAAGAGATCTTGTTATCAGTTATTGGAAGAGGATTCAGAGCATTTAGAATTGTTGCAGTTGTCCTTATTAGAAAAGGATAGTGCTTTATATCTACAGTAAATGGTTGTTTCCCCCACTACTTTTGCATAATTTCAGGGAATCTCAATGAGGAGATATAGACTATGAGAACTTATATACACAGATTTCCACTGAACATGCTTCTGATGGATATTCTAAAGGTAGGGATCATGCAATATTTTTCATCAGATGAATGATGGTACCTTTTAAGTTATGGGAGGAGGTGATGTGTGAGTTTTATACATCCCCTTTAATGGTACATCCAAATGTGGAAAATATGTAAAAAGACCTCTTATTTTAGTTTTAGTGGTTAGGCATGAAGAAAGAAGTTGTAGATTTTGTCTCTCGATGCACACTTGTCAGCAAGTGAAGGATGACCCCCAGGTTCCAATTAGATTATCTCAACCCCATGAGGTTTCATAGTGGAAGTGGTATGGGATATAAATATACTTTATTATAGGGTTACCATGTACATCTATGCTATATGATTATATATCGGTGATCATGGGTTGACTCACCAAGTTGTCCCACTTCCTAGCTATTTGAGAGCAGAGTTTAGTAGAGAGATTGGGATTCCTCTAAGTGTAGAAGATATTCTAAATCCATAAATTCCCCTAAACAATCATTTCAAAATGTGATGTTCACTTAATGTCATGATTATGGAGTTTATTATAGGAGTCCATTAGGAATCAGTTATGCTTGAGAACATTTTTTCACCTCCAGACTGACGGCTAGACAGAGCAGACCGTTCAAGTCTTGGAGAAAATTCTAGTAGCTTGCATGTTGTACTTTGTTCATATTTGGGATGGATCATTTACCCTTAGTGGAGTTTTCTTACAAGAATAGTTACCATTCCACCATTGGTATGGCACTAAGAAAGGATTTGTATGAGCAACCATGTAGGTCAACACTTTATTGGATTGATCTAGGTGAGTCAACACTCATGGGATCGAAGTTAGTGCAAGATACTACAGAGAAGGTACAGATCATCCCAAGGAAGATGAGTAATTCACAGAGCTATCATAAGTCTTATGAAAACCAATTATGGAGAATTTTTGTGTTCAAGGAGGGATAACATGTGTTCTTTATAGTCTCACCTCAATTTGGATTGTATATATTTGGCTAAGGTAGCAAGTTATCTCTAAGATTCATTGGCCCTTTTCAGATACTGCATCGAGTTGGTGAGGTAGTGTGCCGATTAGATCTACCATCACAGTTAGACATGGTACACAATGTATTTCATGTGTTTTATCTAAGGAGATACATGCATGACCAGTCATGTATTATCAACTAGGGAGAACTATATATCAATAATAGAGATACCTTTACTGAGTAATCAATAGAGATTGAGGATTAGTAGGAAAGGATCCTTTGTGGGTAATCTATTCCCCTAGTGTATGTATGGTGGTAGCATAGGAATCTTCAGGAAATCACTTGGGAGTGGGAAACTCATATGTGAGCCCAGTACACTCATCATTTTTATTACGTTTTTCTATTTTCGAGATAAAAATCACCAAGGTGGGGAGAATGTAATGACTTGAATTTTCTGTGTATTTTTTTGGATATTATATAGATTATTTTTTTGACCTGGAACTGAGAGGAATGGGATTTTGAGGCCCGTTGTGCCCAAAATAAATGTTTTAAATATATTAAATAACACATGCATGCAGTTTTCTGAAAAAATATGACTAACTCTTGAATGGGGTCCCAGATCAGAAATATGAGGGAACCATTGATTTCAAAACATAGGTTTTACCCTAGGTGTGATATTACCTTTGTTGGCATGGGGAATTTGTGAAAAAATCATTACAGGCATAAAATGAATAAAATAAATCAAATTGATTTATTTTTTTTATTCTTGATGAAGTGACTATTTTCTCCTATAAGTATATCATTATAAGGATTTCCTCAGGTTTGGACACTCAAACCCTATAGATCTAGATATCTTCTAGAGAAAATTCTTATTGAATGGTGATATATTGGGACTGGATCATGGATCGTTTCACCAACGGAATTCATGGATCATTTCGCCAATATATTTTGTGGATCTCATCAAAGAATTCAATTTCAAACCATTCTTCATCAATGATAAATCCAAACTCCAGATAGGATGTTTTATTTTTTATTTTTCATCCCATTATTTAATCCCGGATGAACATGGATCAATTCCAGGAATAGAATTGATACACACACATCATCGGTAAATTTAACTTGATGTAATTATATTTGTTCATTATGTTTCATTCCTATTCATTAGTCTTATTCTATGATAATGAATTAAGGATGAATGAGTAAAGGTCGAGGTTCATTCCTTATATTTTTTGACTTTTGGAATTCTTTCCCCGTTCTTTTCATGTTCACCTCTAGTGTCTGTTTTGGTATGTGGTTCAATAAATACTAGGTATATGATCATTTAATGACCATTATTTGGAAAAAAATGATCGATACTGTAGGTTTGGTTCGTAATAGTGGATATGAATAGTGTGATGGTGATGGTGGATTATTAGAGGTGTACCAGAATAGATTTTCAAGTTTTGTACTTCCCAGTTTTGATGATCGATGATGGGAGGGATCAACAGATCATTTTTTGAGAAAATGTGAATTTGGATTCTGACTGGTGGTAATGGAAGGGATTAGATGACCCCCAGTCTATAGGCTCGGGTTAGGGTGGTGACTCTGATGATGCACAAGACAACGCAGAGGAAAATCTCATAGGATTTGGAAAATCCTAGGTTACACTGCATGTAATTTGACATTACACACCGTGTGGGATCCCATGGCTGTGGTGATAGGGTTTTAGCTGGAGTTAAGTATCATACACCATGTGACATGTTCACACACCATGTGACCCCTCTATGTCAGCGTAGTGTGTACTTTTTAAAGTACACAGTCACTTCAAGAAGTACACTGCTAGTGGAAGGCCATGTACTCAAACACAAACACAGCCTGGTGTATATGGGAAATTCCAAGTGTACATGATTTGGTACATGGGCATGACCAATAATACATGGACACTGCTAGCAGCACATAGGTAAGTGTCGAGTGATCTCTACCCACCATGTGATATCCCTACATGAAGTGTATTTGAAGATTTACATGCCATGTGAGGCTTTTCCACACTGGTAGACTTGGGGATAAATAGACACACCATGTACCTCAAGTACATGCCATGTACCCACTTCAAGGGTGTTTGTAGCCCTTTGTTTCATTATTATAGACCAGTATTGTTTTATTGATCTCCCTTGGTCTATTACCTTGAGGGTATAGTGTAACATTACTTCTAAATCATAGGAGTGTTATCCTCTCTAGAGTATGAGTCTCGAATAGAGTTTGTGATGTCCCTTTGTGAGACTGGAGTTTGATCCTCTATCATCTTTATACCCTAGGTGGGGTTTTTGGAATCAGTGTGACCTCCCTAAGAAGGGAATTGAACCTCCATCTATCAAGATGTATTGATAGGGTCTATGGTATCATTGTAATACAATCACCTACATAGTGGTTTGATCCAGATTGGTTTCATGGTATCCCCTAGCAGTTATGGGTGTAACCCTCTATTTTATTATCAGGGTCTTCAGAGACTAATAACATTTCTTGGGTGGGTCCTAATGATCTAGAACTATTCGATGAGAGTCTTCGGTGATAGCATGGATTATGGAGTGGTTTCTCCTAGAATGAGTGTTGCTTCAAGCAGAATTCAATGGCTGACAATTGGTTATGACCGCCAAGTGGCACAGTGTCCTTTATGAGTATATCTAGTTTTTCTATTATATATTAATTTTTATGTCTTGTATTGATCAGACTATACTTGGTGCTTTGTGTTTGGTTTTTTTGGGGTGTCCTACTGGGAATTGTTATACTCTCCCTTGCACGAGCTCTACTCACACATGTCATGTCTTATGTAGACGATGGCACTTTTGACAGTGTACTCAGAGGAAAATGAGTGGGGAGAATGTCTTGATCTTGACTGATTGAGGTTTTTTTTAGTTTCTTGCATTTGAACATAGTCCTCTCCCTTGGAGCAGTTTGGACTCTTTATAGTTTTTATTTGGGATTGTATTTGGCCCCATTTTTCATATTTCAGTACTTTACTATCATACTCTGCTTGTGGTATTATAGATTTATACATTAATTACTTTTAGTTTTTTTACATTTCAGCATTGTATGGGCTTGGATATGTGTGCATGTGTAAAAGTACTTTAGGTTAATGCCTCTCATTTGTGGGATATGCCTACTCAGTGCTGGTCGCCAGCCCCTGGCCTCTTAGAGGTGGTCTTGGCATATTCACATGTCGGACCCCAATAGGTCGAGTCATGACATAGATATTTTAAAAATAACCCACCTCATTTTATATTGATGGATAATTCATGTGGATGGTTAATAAATTCCATTAAGTGCATAAATTTTTAAAAAAAATCAAACTAGAAGAAAAAATAAAATTTAAAATCAAGTGATACCTAAACTTAATCACTTTTAAATAAAATGATAGGGTTTACCTTATATTTTATGAAACTGTTAAAATTTAATTGATGGTTCACAAATTGAAAGAGTATAAGAGAATTTGTAGTGGGGAAAGATAAAAAATTAAAAGGGTGTTAATAATCAACTGGGAGCTCCTTTAATTACATGTTTTAGATTTATTTTTTTTAATATAATTAATATAATATAATCATTATTATCATCATTATCATCACTCCCGTGTTTGTGTAGGGGTGTTTTGGATTGGGCGTGAGGTGCATAGCGAGGTCGAGTCCCCAGGTGTGCATTTTTTTTATTTGTATGTGTATGTAACTATCTTTAATTATTATTATTATTATTATTATTACTACTACTACTACCACTGGCCAGGATTTTGTGGGTTGTTTCCTTTACTTGTAACATCCATGACCTTAATAAATTAATATTATTATTATAACATGTGGTTGGGAGCTTGCGTGAGTGGTAAAGTCACTTTGTAATCCTACATCTGACTAGGGTTAAAATCCCAGTGTCTCCTTTGGGGGATTATTTTTTATAGTTACTATATTATATATTGTATTTATGGAAGTTATTGTAGTTGATACTAGAGCATATTAGGATTGTAGTGGTACTATTCACAAAAAGTGCCTTTGGGGAAAAAATTGGGTATTTGAGCCATGTAATGGGTTCTCTAACCATAGGTCCTTCAAACCATAAAATGGTAATGTTTTTAATAGGTATCTACCAATCCTTTTGTAGATAGATGGAACTTGACCTAGTAGGGTGTATAGGTGTGTGCGTTGTTTGTGGTTTACAATCCCCTCATCTGAATAAATATTGTTATTATTATAATTTTTCTTTATTTTTACTCAACACACCCTCATATCCCACTATCACACACACAATTATTATTATTATTATTATTATATTCATTATCAACATTATTTTTTTACTAATATCCTTGATCTATATTGAAACATATAAAACTTCATAACAAAATTTTCATACACACAAATATATTCACTTGCATATATTTTTTAAAATAAAATACATGTTCATTTAAACATATCACCATTATTATTATCATAATAAAATAATAATATTAAGTTAAATAAAAAATTAAATAAAATAATCCATAAAAAGTAAATTTACTCAATGAATCTAAATAAATATTAAAATAAAAAACACACCACACATCCAAAAAATGAGTTATTATATCAATTTTCCCAAAAATTTAAAATTTTCCCGATTCTAATTCTATCCAACTTTTTATCATCCCCTACGACTTATAACAACATGGGTAATTACACAAATTTTCATAGGATGAAAATTTGAGTGTTAAAGGTTGACATGTAAGGAAGGATAAGATAAAACTTTATTGACTTTACAACAATGATAGTTATTAAATATCAAAAACATTAAGGACCATGACATCTAAAGTTATCAACTGAATCATTTGAACATAAAGAATATTGGACTGAGCTTAATCATGATGACATGAGGATTTATAGTATTATAATTTTTTTGACATCTAAAGGTATATATTTTTAAAAAAATATTGAGAATTAAAAGTTTGATGTCAAAATATTATGAAATAATAAGTCAAAGTTGTCCAATAAAATCATTAATTTGAAGTAACAGAAGATACATTTCACTTATCAATGATCAAATTACCCTAATTATTGAATTATTGAATGAGAAAATTCCCCCAATGATCATATTTCCTATACCTATAAAAATGACCGTTATAATATCATTTTAATTATAGAATATATAAGATTTATTTCTTTAAGAGAAGTTAAATAGATATAATTAAAGAGATACCAACCAAAATAAGAGTTCAGCTGCCAATATCCCCTTCTTCATTTTTAGTTTTATCTTTATTTTTTCTCTTTTGATATCTTTAGTAGGAAACATTTGGAGCTGATTTGTTATTTGTGTCTTTTTATATCTTTTTCACTTGTATTCTTATGTGTATGAAAAGTACCAGGTGTATGGATTTGATTTTGTGTGGTTAAGAGAAGTGGGAAATGTTTGTATTTAGTTTTTTTTTCACTAAATTCATGGATATGATCCAAACCTTCCATTTATGTATATGAAAAAATAGTTCTGTGGATAGAAAATTGTTTACTAGAAATTTTATTGGGGATTATTACTATAGATTCTTGTTTATTAAGTGTTATTCTTTATTAACACTGATAAAAAAGTACCTTCATCAGTGATTTTCTTAGCCCTAATAAATGTGTTCCCTTTATAAATGCTAAAGTGGTTATTTTTAGCATTGATAAAAGGTGACCATCATAAAAATATATATATTATTAAAAATCATATTTTAATATATTTATATATTTATATTGATATATATATATAATAGTTATATAAATATGAGTTATATAATACTAAATATGTATTTAAACTTAATATATAATATATTTAGTGAAAATAATTTATAAAATAATTAAAATTCATTATTAATTAATAATATTCTAATTAGTATTGACTTATAAACATTTAAAAACAATTTCATGATAGAAAAATTAATAAAATAATCAAATTCTTATGAAATATTAAAAACATGACTTGAACTTTAAATTAATAAAACTTTTGATCTGAGTGTTCATTTGAGATTCACAAGCTGTAAAATCGAATATTGTGAAGAGATCTATGACATCTAGTACTTGAATAGCTTTGCACCCTATTTTTGTGGTCAAAAAAGGCCCTAAATGCCTCTAAAACTAAGTTTTTAGTTGGGATATCCTTTTTTTGAACATTTTATGGAACTTCAGATTTTTTTAAGAGGGTCTTATTATCTTTTTTCAATGAAGACTAGATTTATTCTTTGGGATTACATTTCTAAGGATATTATGTTGTTGAACTTTTATCATTTTTAAATTATAATTTCATTTATAATTATATATATATACATATTTGAATATATTTCCATATAAAATATCTTTATAAATATATAAATCATATATAAACAAAAAATAATTATCCATTTTATTTAAAATAAAAAATTATCCATTTTATTTTCCTTATAAAAATGTATGAACATTTATGTACCTATAAAAATGTATATGTAATGTTTATATATAAATGTGTGAGTGTGTTAATAAACATATATATATATATATATATATTTTAATAAATGTAAATACATATTAATATATAATGTATGTAAATAAATATAAATCTATTTATTTATTTATATTGGCGCACACACATATGTATAAATATATATATCTAAATATAAATATACACACGCATACACAAAAACATATTTTATAAATGTCTTTAGAAATAATTATATATAATTATATAATTATATGAATAAATATATAGATAAAAAATATGTATGTAAATATATATAAATAAATAGATATATCATAAAATATATAAGAAGACAAGATAGAATAATGGTAAGGGTGTTCCCTTTTTACATAGAGGTATCGGGTTTGAATCCTTATAGGTGACCACATGGATCAGCATGGGGGTGGAATTAGTGCTAATAAAAGGAGTGGTGGGCAGGAGCGACATACCAAAAATATTTTTTGAGTTTTATCAGTTATTTTTTATCTCTAATAACGTTTCATTTATCAGTACTAAAAATCATTGATAAAAGTAACTGAATTCCAAAGGCACTTAAAATATAATAAATTTTTTACGGCTGATAAATTGGTTTCTAGGGATTTTAAAACCATAATCTTTAGTAGTGTGGAGATTGTTTATTTCAGTCATCTCTAACATTCTCATAATTTATCCATACATTAATCTATGTTATTTTACTTACCGACTCCTTTATCTTCTTTACTTACTAGACCTAAAATGTTTCTTATATAATAATATTTTTTTAACTACAAAGCCTAAATAAAACCTACTATTTCATTGAATAACTTATCCTTTATCAGCTGTATTATTTTATTACTACCTATTATCTAAAAATTATATTTCTTCTCTTTGTTAAGAAAATTATGTTGAGGATTTGTTTTTAACAATACTTATATGATAATTAGTTTATATTATCATTTATAAATAACTAAAATGAAATACTGTAGAGCCTCATTTACGTACTAATTACATTCTTTATATTCTTGTTGTTTTAGTTGTAGGAATTTTATTTCCATTATTCTTAACTATACTCTGAAGTTTAATTATTTAGACTCAGGGATTTAATTTGTTTACTCTGATTTCTTACCTTATTTTTAAGGTTTTTTTTAATTAAAGTTTATTTTCTCATTTTCCCTTTCTTTAGGATTTTCTACTATAACATGTATTGTGCATATAATGTTTTACCCAAAAGTAAATTAATTTTTACCAGTTAAATTATACTAAAAAAATAGTTAAAATCTCAAAACTAAACACCTAATTATAAAAAAAATTAATTGAAAAAATTGAGTGATGTTTTTTTATTTTTCAAGAATAATCTACATTAAAATACTTGAATAAATTTATTTATATACATGTGTGTTTGTGATAGAAAAAACATATTTTCTATAAATAATAAATAAATTACTTATTATAATTGGTTAATGTTAAAAATAAATTTTTTAATAAATTTTTTCATAAAAAACCTAGAAATAAATTTTTTGACTAGGGTAATTATATGCATCTTCGATAAAAAATGACATATGGAAAATATCAAAAACCAAAAAATGAAACTAACTCCAATTTTCTTATTATTTTTTTATATTATTCCTTATTTTCTTCTATATGTTTCTCACAACGATCTTACTTTACTTATAATGGTTTGATGCAATTTATAAAAAATAATTATTTTATTTATCACTTATGATAATTATTTTAAAAAAAATTGACATTTTTTCAGTTTAAAAAAACTCACACTTAAGAAAAATATTTTTTCCAAAAAAATAGTCTTAAAACAATTATATAAAATACTTATTAAAAATGATAAAACTCATAAAAAATTGTTTATAAGAGGTATCAAGCATAGCCTAAAATAATTATCAATTGAATTGAGAAATTCTCTAATTTTTTCATTGATTACTTGATTAGAAATAACCATGGTGTTTAATATTATAAAAACAACATCAATTTTTTATAATAGTTATAAAGCACAACCTAAAAATGACCTTATTATTCATATTCAAAAACTCACTAGTTTCACTACTAATTACTTGTTAAATAATAATTTTGGTGTTTCTTGTAACAACAACAACAATAATATTTGATTATAGTAAAAAATGCATCATTTATTGACTTGATCTGATGGTTGGGAATGAAAATGATGGTTTTGGTGCTCAAAAAAAACAAGTTAGACTCTTAAGAACTCAAATAATGACATTAAAGGAAATATGTAGAGATATGGATCAAAATATATGAACTTTATCTTCCATTACCATGTATTTATTGGTGAATATGTCATTGAGATAATACATGATCTTGCTACTACCAAAATAAGGACCCTACCTTAAACATTACATAATCTTGAATTAAATGAATAATTCACATTAAGGATCTTTTCAGGTTTAGAGTTTTATAGAATTAGTTCATAAATATTACATTACATATCAAAAATTACAAGGTAGACACTTCTACTCAGTTTCCATTTTTTTCAGAAAATAAAAACTCTTGAAAAAAATTCATGTCTAGTTCCAAGTTTTAGACAACGTGACTTTTCTGTGATCCCATCCTTGACCCTATTCATATTTAAGTCCTCTGAAAAACATTTCAAAACTTGGGGTGAGCATAAAAAGTTAAATAAGGCTTATAAAATAAGGAAAGGAAACATTAACCCATCAATAAATAAAAATAAATGAAACCATACTTTTCAATCATAACATACCTCATAAAATCATAAGATTTATGAATAACATATAGAAATCATAAATCATAAAGGTAACCTATGGCATCCATATCATACTTACATCGTAGATTTCACAGCTATGTAGGGAGTTACATTTGGAATACCCATCACAGTATATTCCTTAAATATCTTAGGCGAAACATTCACATTTACCTCTGTCCCATTACCCAATGCATTGGAGAGTTATCTCGGGGCTCACACGCCCAAGATTTATCACAGAACCACCCATATACGTAAACAACAACCAATAACCATAACATATTCATAACACATAACACAAGTATAAAGGAAAGATAACATTTTCACATTCCAATAACAATATATCATATCAATATATTGAAATAAACAATGCTTTATCAAACCAATTTCAAAACCATTTAAAACATTTAATAAAGATATTTTTTAATCAAAGTGTCCCATACCACTTTGAAAATTGTAAAGGTATTAAAATTTTAAAACATTAATTTTCATATAGATAAATCCTTAAATCCATTTCTAAAACATGGATATTCAGTGTAAATCAATCAGAGAACATTTACACATATTTTTTTCAAAAAAACACCAATGAACTGGATGTTTAACTCAATGAATGGAAATTGAGTTAAAATTACTCTTATAAAGTTCATATCGAGGACTTGAGAATTTATCAATGGAGTGATTATGTGTATCAAAAGTTTATCCACACAAAGTGGAGTGGAAATTATAACATAAATAAATAAATATTTATTCCACACATAATCATAGCATTACATAATTAAGAATTAGAAGAATAACCAAAGGAATGGAAATTGGGTTAAAAAAGTTACCTTACCGATTTGGTAACTTATGAAACATACACCACATGAAAGAAGGATCATAAAATGAAGATGTAAATACCCATAAATTAAATTATATTAGACAAAGAATAAAATCACGGGTAGTACATACACCACACAAAAGGTAATAGTGGAAAATATAGCATGAATCTCACGAGAATAAAAAGTGAGATGAAAACCCCTTACCACGTTGTAATCAATGGAGTCATAAGACCAAAAGATAATAAACACAAAATGAATCACAGAATACCATAAATATAAATTTAATCATGATAATATATATCAAATGGTAGTACACAATACACTACATGCAATAAATAAGTGGAGAACAATGGAAATCTCACAGCATTAAAAGTGAGATAAGAAACCCCTTACCTCGTGTCTGACTTGACCCGTTCATTATTTTATCTCTTGAATAATAAGATAAAGTTAATTTATACTTGTTTAAGAACCTTTTTTAAAATTTATTATTCTTTTTATATAACTTATTACCATGTTAAAAACATTATGAAATCATTATAGTTAATAATGGTCGTTTTGTTGATATTTGGTACTTGAGTCAAAAATGAACTTCTTATAATTACAATTTGTTCATGTGGTAAAAATTACATTATCTCCAGAATGATATCCATGATTTAGATATCATATATAGCATATATATCCAGTATATGTATTTATTTAGAATAGTACATAACATTTTGAGGTAAGAAATGAAATGCACCGTTCTTGGAGACGGTAAGTTGTATGTATGCATGAACCCTCCATTCATTTTTATTTATTATTTTAACGGAATTAAAACATAATTATGCATAGGTATATTATAATTACATTATAATATCATATATAATATCATTAACTCCATCCTTTATACATCCCACATATGGAATTAACGAGTCATATCACTTTGAGGTGGCAGTAGTCCGCACTTCCAAAAATGAAATTATCGCATTTACCCATAATGGAAACCATAAAGGTATGATGTAAATGAAAAATAAAAAATCATAAAGAAAACATAAACATAATATTTATAATATATAAATATAGTGTCATCTTAATGTTCACCATGAGAGGTGGTAGGAGATAATTGAACAGTCATCGTTTCATGAGGTGTTAGTTTGCCATCCGCATAAACAGTATGTTCTTTACCCATTAGATAGAGGTGTGTGTAAGTTTATTTAGAATACTTCACATAACATAATCCAATTATATTACAAATACTATTTTTGTTATAAAAAAAGTAATAAAAAGATTTTAGGGGTTTTAGAAGAAAAATAAAAGAAAAGAATTTAAGAGAAACTGTTACCTTTAATTCGGGTAACTCTCTTTTGTTTGAACCAAAAGGACTTCTTGAAGTGCCTTATACCTAAGTTAAGGCTTCTGGGTGTAATAGAGGGATATTTAGAGATTATTTGGGAAGTTTTTTGATGATCCAAGGGGCTTGAGAAGTGTGAGTAATGGGTTATAGGTGAGAGCTTTTTATAAGTGGGGGAGGGGCTCTTTATAAAGTGTGAAAATATTATTTTATTATATACTGATTTTTGGTTTCTAAAGGTAAAAAACTAATTAAAGTCAAATATAAGATGACTCATGGTCGAAATAAAATCATCCAATAATAATTGGATAAGTTTTGGATATTATTTTAATCTTTATAATATTGTTTATTTAAATCATTTATTAATGATGTAAACACTTTATCATTATTGTGTCATAAATAATTTTATATATTTGATGTCTAAAAATTATAAAAAAAATACCATAATGTATGAAATCTTTTTATCTTTCCAAATAATATTTATAGTATAAAATATAACTTATATAACCCTATGTAAAAATTAATTTAATAAAAGATATTTGTTTATGTCATTTTTGCCTTTACTTTATGTTAATTAAAATAAAGTGTCATTATCACTCTTAAGTAGATCCATGGAGTCCCAAAATAAACCCAAGGATTCACATGGTAGTCCATAACTCATAAAATAAGGTTATGACAAGTTTTAAAGTGATTTTGTATTATTATGATATTGTTTTTCCTTGAATTTCCCTATTTGCCTTTAACCGCGGAAATAAAAGTCAAAGTTACTATTCACCAAAAATTATTTTCATCTTATTGAACCACATTTTACTTAATAATAAAAACCATGTATTTCAAATTTTTAAAATTCAATTCATAGTAGCGGTAAAATTTCGTTTAAATGAAAATGTTGGTTTTTAACTACTACTTAGTGGTTTCACTATTCATCAAAAATTGAAGTTTTTCAGAAAAATACCAAAAAATATGCCGAAGATATATTTGATATTACGAATTCAAAAATGATGTCTATTTTACCAAATTCAAAACATTGAAGTTGGATTAATTAATTTAAAATTAATTCTCGTTGTCAAAACAATAAGCGTGTTTTTAAGAAATATTAACTATCAAAATTTTGACATTTATTTATGTCCAATTTCAAAGTGAAATTAATTCCAATGACCAAAATTGGATTACATGGTAAAACTATAATATAATTAAACTTTAAAACAAATTAAAAATATAATCTAACCATATAAATAAATTATATTAAAAGGCATTTTTGAATTAAAATACAGTATTTTCCACTATTCATCAAAAATTGAATTTTATCAAAAAAAATACCAAAATTTTACCCAAAGTGAATTTTGATGTCCCGGTTATAAAAAAGAATTTTATTTGGTCAAATAAAACATATAAAAGTTACCAAATCTATATTTAAAGAGGGTTCTCCATCAAAAGGTGGTAAATCAACCTTCTAAAGTAAATTATGCTTAAAATTAGATTCATTCACATTTTAAGCCTCTAAATTTTATTGGATAAATGTAAAAACATTTAACAAACATGTATAATCAAATTTTAGTTAGTTCTGTTCATTACCATAAATATAATGGCTAGGAATTAACTACCATTTAAAATAATAATATTATTATATTTTTTATTCAGTATAACTCAACGTTGTGTGCAACATAAGATTTCAAAGAAACTCGTTGTTGCGTATCGGGTACGCCATAGAACATAGCATCCCATTTAAAGTAAAATTAATATTTAATTCAAAAATATTAATAAATATGAAAATTTTATATTCTTTATTTACTTGGGATGCTACATCCTTCCTTTTGGGAATTGCGTCCTCACAATTTTAAAATTGGGCTTGGAAACTTCATTGAAAGCCCCACATCAGAAAAGAGTCAATAAAAATATCACTTTAAAATGAAGAATGATAAATACAAAGGTCAACCAAGATATCCCATACTAGGATTCCATGTAGGAAAACATGGATATTGAAGAGAAACAAACCATCAAGGTTTGGTGGAGAGTGGTAGAAAACATGATTCGGAGAAAGTTAACCACCAGAAAATAAAAAAGTTATGATGGATTAAACGGTCTTTGTTTCCCCAGTAGGAAAATTTAAAGGAAAAAAGTTTTTATTTTAAGTTACTTTTCATAAAGTTGAGGAATTTATTTAAGAGCTTAACTAAAAACATAAGGAAACATACTTACTTTTCATGTAGACTTTCATCCTTTACTAAATTTCTACCACAAACTCATATTTTCTCCAAACAATGAGTATTCAAACTAACTTGGTCACATTAAAAGTTCTAGAATCAACTTCTAGAGTATCAGATAATCCAAAAAAGATGAACTATATATTTCCCTTGTCTTTAGACATCAACAAAAACCAAAACGTTTAGTACAAGATCATCTAATCCTCAAAAAATGATAATAATTTATAAAAAGAAATACTACTCTTAATCCCCAAAATTTGACAAACTATACCCAAAGTTCGGCAATGGCAATTCAATAAACAAATGTCCTTAAAATTCTTCAAAGTAACCCAAACTAATATTGTAACCCAAAACTCAGAAGGATTTAATCACATAGTCATCCATAGTAAATCTTAACATTTATCTCCAAATAAAATCGACTACTCTTAAAGTCTCATACAGAAGTGTAATTAACCAAATCACATATTATCTATGATGGGTTAATTATTTCCATAAATATCCCAAATAACTATATGTCTATAATACAAACATATATTCTTCCGAAATAAAATTCCACCATTACTCATCAAAAGAAAAGATAATTATTCCTTGAATAACATTTTCATATATCAAACTTCTGGGTTACACATACTATAAAAAGTCTTCCAATGTAATCCCATTATCAAAAAGAGACTTAATACTTTTAATAATTTCATCATCTTAAAATCTACACTAACTCTTGAATACCTTATATGTTGACTCCTTACTCATTCAACATTCTTCATGATCCATTAACCATTCTTTACCAACTTATTCTGAAATACTTCTTTCCTACAAACAAAATCATGAATCATATCCTAAGATTCAATAATATAAAAACATATGTTAAGAAATAATTCATACATTTCATTGGTAATTGTTAGTTTCTTCATCCTCAATCGAAATGGCATTAGGTATTGGTAAACATATATTTTTATGATCCTAGTGATCCCATTCCCAAAACTTCTTTGTAGGACATCTCTTTGTATAATGACCATGCACACCACATTTTAAAAATTAAATTGATCCCTTAGAATGAAATTATTTCCCTTTTCTAGAGTCAAACGGATGCTTCCTTTTTCCATGGAAGGTTCTTTCTTTATGACCTTCATTCCCACATCTATAGTATCTTCTCATCCCTTTGAATCATTTTCCTAGTTATTTATTTCCACATCCTTGACACATAGGTTTTTGAACATACATACCTTTAGGATTATTACCCGAATATCCGTAGGGATTTGTTTCTCTCATATACGATGCCTTATAAAAATCACCAAGGTTCATGTGGTCATTCATGACTCCAGATAGTTGGTTGATAATAATCACAAGAGTTCTCATTGCAGCTCCCATTTCATTGAGTTGCTCATTCAGAAAACTGTCACAGTTTTCTTCACATCCACTGTTACTTTTTTGCCTGCTAGATCCAGCCATTTACTAAAACCAAAATGGTCAGTGTGAGTATATCAGCAAAATCATCATATAATATCTCATGAGGAGGGTAAGTATTAAGATATAATTATTCTTGTTGTCTTAAACTCATTCAATTTATCTTAAACTCATTCAATTTATCTAAAATAACTATGGCTCTTTCTAATATGCTAACCATTATGGTTATGTTACTTATGCTTAAATAAAACCCTAACCTCTAAAGTTATTTAAACTGACCTCGGATACCAACTATAATGACCCAGCCTTAAACATTACATAAATTAAATTAAATGAATAATTAACATTGAGAATATTTTCAGGTTTAGAGTTTTAGAGAATTAGGTCATAACTATTACATTGCATCTCAAAAATTACAAGGCAGACACTTCTACTCAGCTTCCATTTTTTCATAAAATAAAAACTCTTGAAAAAAATATTCATGTCTATTTTTAAGTTTTAGACAGCATGACTTTTCCTTTATCCCATCCTTGACCTTATTCATCTTTAAGTCCTGTGAAAAAAAATTCAAAACTTGGGGTGAGCATAAAAATCTCAATAAGGGTTATAAAATAAGGAAAAGAAACATTAACCCATCAATAAATACAAATCAATGAAACCATACTTTTCAATCATAACATACCTCATGAAATCATAATATTTATGAATAACACATAGAAATAATAAATCATACAGGTAACTTGTGGAATCCATATCATACTTACATTGTAGATTTCATAGCTACATAGGGAGTTAAATTTGGAATACCCATAACAGTATATTCCCTAAATCTCTTTTGAGAAACATTCATATTTACCTCTGTCGTTTTACCCAATGCATTAGAGAGTTATCTTAGGCTCACACGCCCTAGGTTTATCACGGAATCACCCATATACCTAAACAATTACCAATAACCATAACATATTCATAACACATAACACAAGCATAAAGGAAAGATAACATTTCCACATTCTAATCACAATATATCATATCAAGATATTGAAATCAATAATGCTTTATCAAACCATTTAAAACATTTAATAAAGAGATTTTTTAATCAAAGTGTCCCATACCAATTAGAAACTTTTAAGGGTATTAACATTTTAAAAAATTAATTTCAATATAAATAAATCCTTAAAACATTTCTAAAACATGGACATGAATGAGAAGGATTTGGAAGATTAAATATTTAAAACATTTAAAATGATGTTTTAGTTAAAGAATTTTTAACAAAATGAGAAACGATTGAATACAAATAATTGAGGAATAACATTTAATTAAAACTTTATAATATCATGATAATAAATGGATTCATGATATAATATTCCAAAGGATATTATATACACCATATAAGAGTGAATTGGTGCATAACAACAATCAAGTCTCAATGGAGTGTAAATTGATACGAAATCCCTTATAAAAACTGTATCCTTATATTAAGGATAAATCTATTACATAATAATGTGTGAAAAATATAAATACACTCAATATGATTGGATATTCAGTGTAAATCATTCATAGAACATTCACACATATTTTTGTAAAAACAACACCAATGACTTGGATGTTTAACTCAATGAATGGAAATTGAGTTAAAATTACGCTTATCAAGTTCATATCGAGGACTTGAGAATTTATCAATGGAGTGATTATGTGTATAAAAAGTATATACACACAAAGGGGAGTGGAAATTATAACATAAATAAATAAATAGTGATTCCATACATAATCATATCATGAAATAAGTAAGAATTAGAAGAAAACCCCAAGGAATGGAAATTGAGTTAAAAAGATCCCTTACTGATTTGGTAACTTACGAAACATACAACACATGAAAGAAGGATCATACAATGAAGATGTAAATATCCATAAATTAAATTAAATTACACAAAGAAAAAAATAATGGGTAGTACATACACCACACAAAAGAAAATAGTGGAAAATATAGCATGAATCTCACGAGAATAAAAAGTGAGATGAAAAACCCTTACCACGTTGTAAACAATCGAGTCGTAAGACCAAAAGATAATAACCAAAAAATGAATCATAGAATACCATGAATATAAAGAGAATCATGATAATATATATAAAATGGTAGTACACAATACACCACATTCAATAAATAAGTGGCAAACAATGGAAATCTCACAGAATTAAAAGTGAGATAAGAAACCCCTTACCTCGTCTCTGACTTGACCCGTTCGTTCTTTGATCTCCTGAATAATAAGATAAAGTTAATTAATAATAGATTAAGAACCTTTTTGAAGTTTATTATTCTTTATATATCACTTATTACCATGTTATAAACATTATGCAATCATTTAAGTTAATAATGGTCGTTTTGTCGATATTTGGTACTTGAGTCAAAAATGAACTTCTTATAATTACAAGTTGTTCATGTGGTCAAAAGCCCGTTATCTCCAGAATAATATTCATGATTTATATATCATATATATCATATATATCCAGTATATTTATGTATTTATAATAGTACATAATATTTTGAGGTAAGAAATGAAATGCACCGTTCATGGAGACGGTAAGTAGTACGTACGCATGAACGCTACTTTCATTTCTATTTATTATTTTAATAGAATTAAAACATAATTATACACATTTATATTATAATTCTAGTATAATATCATATATAATAATATTAAATCCATCCTTTATACATCCCACATATGGAATTAATGAGTCATATTACTTTGAGGGGGCGGTAGTCCGCACTTCCTAAAATGAAATTAACGCGTTTACCCATAATGGAAACCATAAAGGTGTGATATAAATGAAAAATACAAAAGCATAAAGAAAACATAAAAATAATATGTATCATATATAATTACAGTGTCATCTTAATGGCCACCATGAGTGGCAGTAGGAGATAATTGAACAGTCATCGTTTCGTGAGGTGTTAATTTGCCATTCACAGAAACAGTATGTTCTTTACCAATTAGATGGAGGTGTGTGTAAGTGTAGTTTTAATCCTTATCATAAAAAAATATGAGTATATTAATAATACTATTGTTTTTATAAAAAAAGTAATAAAAATAGTTTAGTATTTGGATAAGTAAAATAAAATAAAATAATTTAAGAGAAGCAATTACCTTTAATTCGGGTAACTCCCTTTAGTTTGAACCAAATGGACTTATTGAAGTGCCTTATACCTAAGTTAAGTCTTATAGATGGAATAGAGGGATATTTAGAGCTTATTTGAGTAGGTTTTTTACAATCCAAGGGGCTTGAGAAGTGTGAGTAGTGGGTTAGAGCTGAGGGCTTGTTATAAGGTGGAGGAGGGGCGCTTTAGGAAAGTGTGAAAATATTATTTTATTATATAATGATTTTCAGTTTATAAAGGTCCAAAACTAATTAAAGTAGAATATAAGATGACTCATGGTCGAAATAAAATAATCCAATAAGAATTTTACAGGTTTTTGATATTGTTTTAATCTTTATAATATTATGTATTTAAATCAGTTATTAATGAGGCAAACACTGCATCATTATTGTGTCATAAATAATTTTATTTATTTGATGTTTAAAAATTATAAAAAAAAATAACATGATGTATGAAATCTTTTTATATTTCCAAATAATATTTATAGTTGAAAATATAAATTATATAACCCTATGTAAAAATTAATTTACTAAAAGTTATTTTTTATGTCATTTTTGTCTTTACTTTAAGTTAATTAAAGTAAAGTGTCATTATCACTCTTAAGTGGCTCCATGGGGTCCCAAAATATACCCAAGGATGCTCATGGTCGGCCATGACTCATCCAATAAGGTTACAACAAGTGTTAAGGTAATTTTGTATTATTATGATATTCTTTTTACCTTAAATTACCCTATTTACCTTTAATCGCGGTAAATAAATGTCAAAAGTTACTATTCACCAAAAATTATTTTCGTCTTATTGAACCACATTTTACTTACTAATAATAACCATGTATGTTGAATTTTTGAAATTCAATTCACATAAGTGGTAAAATTTCATTTAAATGAAAAAGTCGGGTTTTAACAGCTACTTAGTGGTTTCACTATTCATCAAAAATTGAAATTTTTCAGAAAAATACCAAAAAATCAGCCTAAGATATATTTGATATTCCAAATTAAAAATTATTTCTATTTTATCAAATTCAAAACATAGAATTTGTATTAATTAATTTAAAATTAATTCCCATTGTCAAAACAAAAAGCGTGTTTTTAAGAAATATTAACTATCAAAAGATTGACACTTGTTTATATCCAATTTCAAAGTGAAATTAATTCCAATGACCAAAATTAGATTAAATAGTAAAAATATAATCTAATTACACTTTAATACCAATTAAAAAGATAATCTAACCATATAAATAAATTAGATTAAAAGTCAATTTTGAATTAAAATACAGTATTTTCCACTATTCATTAAAAATTGAGTTTTATCAAAAAAATACCAAAATTTTAACCAAAGTGAATTTTGATGTCCCAATTATAAAGAAGAATTTTATTTGGTCAAATATAACATATAAAAGTGACCGAAAATAGATTTAAATAGAGTTCACCGTCAAAAGGCAGTAAATCAACCTTTTAAAATAATTATGCTTAAAATTAGATTCATTCACATTTTAAGCCTCTAACTTTTATTAGATAAATGTAAAAATAGTTAAAAAATATGTATAATCATATTTTAGTTAGTCTTGTTCTTTCCTGCCAATAAAATGTTTTGGCGTTAACTACGATTTAAAATAACAATATTATTATATTATTTTTCAGTATAACTTAGCGTTGTGTGCAACGTAAGATTTCAAAGAAACTCATTGTTGTGTATCGAGTACGCCATCGAACATGGCATCCCATTTAAAGTAAAATTAATATTTAATTAATAAATATGAAAATTTTATATTCTTTATTTACTTGGGATGTTACAACCAATCCATTTTTCTTTACAAACATGAATGAGATATCTAAAATTATGTGTGCACTGTGAAGATAAAAAAAATTAAAAGAAATTGTAAGAATCCTTCACAATTAATCCACTTTAAATGATACAAAACAACACAATCCTATTATTCACTACAAAAAATAATAATTAGCCACATTTTTTACATTGTTCATGTTTATAAATGAGGCTACTATATTTACCAGTGTTTTGTAAAAACTTTTGGAAATGGTGTGTTGATAAATTATAATCATTTTAAAACATGTATAAATAAATTGTGTTTTCAAATGAAATTAATTTTTACACACATTATTTACCTGTATTTTTTAAAACACAAGTATATTGAAAAAAAATCCCATGTTTTAGATAAATGTGGGTAAATATTTTTTTAACAAAAGTAATTTTTTTTTATTTTACCATGTCCCAGTAACACACCCACATTGACCCCTGCCACCTCATGAAAATTTCTCACACACTCGTGTTGTTTTCTCCTACTTCCACCTTATAATTCCCACCCATGCACTCATGATTGTCACCCTCACACTGACCACCACCACCTCATTCCTGCTCATGTGTCAACAACTCACCCCACCCACCTCACTCCCACATAAGTAAAATCACCTACATAAGTCAAATATAAAGCTTCTAGAATCTAATAATCCATTCACAGGCTATAAACGATTCGCCTAACCACTATAGCACAACAGATATATGCTATGATTTTATATTACTCTATATATATTTACATATTAACATATATAAATTATTATTATTATAAACATTTTGTAATGTTACTATATTTGCACTATATATATATATATATATATATTTGTGTGTGTGTTTAATATAATATAGTGGTATTATATATGTATGTATGTATTTGGGATGGAGAGCAATCGGGAGAGCGGTCGGGAGAAACCCCCATTGCTCTGCAATGGAGATTAGGGTTCTACTCTTTTGGCTTCTTAGAGTTCACCACTGATGATTGTCCTTTTTATAATTGAGGGGTGCTTCGACTCGTATAAGCATGCGGTGTTGGATTTGGGTGATTCAATTCCTACGAAGCAAAGTTCCCCTGAAGTTAACCAAATCGAGGTTAGTGCTCACAACATATCATTCTCTCTTTATAAGGGTACGAATTTCAGCATTCATCGAAAGGGATTGGTAGCACGCATCAAATAAAATCTGGGTGCGGTCTCAGAGAGGCTTGAAATTAGAGATCATTCCATCATCACCTAACTCATACTGCCAAAAGGAGCAGTGCCACGGAGAATTGATCACCTCACCCAGAGTTTGTTGACTATATAGGGCTTCGACAATAGGAAGTGTGTATCTTTAGGGAAGGGCTGCTTCCACCAGATTTTCCCCTCTGAATACCTCAAGATACGTGCTTGGGTATGTGGCTCAATTTCCTTCAAACCAGGTGCGTTGCACATTCGAGAATGGGATTGAAAATTCAAACCACTGGAAAATGGTAATTCTTCATTTCAATCTTGTGTAAAGTTATTTGGTCTAAACTCGATACTTTGTCACCATTGTATCCATTATGACATTGCACTAGTAATTGGGGTTCCAATTAAAATGGACAGGGAGATAGAAATTGATAGATATGTATATTATGCTAGATTCTTAGTTGAAGTGGATCTCTCCTCCACACTGAATGATAAGGTTTACCTTTATACTAATGAAGAATAACTCTCATTAAAGATTGAATTCGAGAACCTCCCTCAGTTCTATCCAAATTGTAGGATCATTAGACATGAAAAAACAAATTTTATAAGGTATTTAACATACAAATTTTGTTATTTATTTGGACATGATCAAAACTCTTTTTTGAAAAAGAAGAAATCTGAAACTAGTTTGAAGGATACTATGAAAACCCTATTCTTTTATTACACAATTAAACATAATTTATTACATAAACTTCACTTGATACAACATAGAAGATCGAGAGTTCTAGTGTATTTGGGGATTAGGATCATTACATAACAACTTAAAACATGAAATACAACATCTTTATTGAAAACTTCATTTACATGACCACTACATTCCCTCGTACTTAGCATTGCATGGGATAACCTGAGGACATGCATAAGAAAAGGGTGATCTATAAAGCCCAGTAAGGGAATAATCATGGAATAACATGGGGAATACAATACATGTTAGACAATAGGCACATCAATAGAGCACAAGAGAATAATAAACATAAAGTCATGATAAATCATGATAATCATAACATGGAAATGTGGCAACAACGCTTAACATGGAATTAGCATGAGCTAAGGCCCACTGCACATGGAGCATGAGTAAAACCTCATTGCACATGAAGCATGAGTAAACCCTCGTTGCACGTGAATTAGCATGACTAAACACCCATTTCACATGAATTATCATGATACTATACTTTACCCAATTCATTGGAGCGCTATCAGGGTGCACCCTTCTTAAACATTTCACTTCATGCATAAGTGTGCCACGTGGATCATAAAACATTGAATCATTCAACATAATAATTTATTCCATGATAAACTAATGTAGAATACATACATGAAACTCTTTAAACAATAATTAAATGTGCATAAAGTTGAATACCCTTGATAGATAAATAGGTATGGTATTCACTACACAATGACTTTGGCTTGGAAAAGCGCAGTGCAATTTCGGCAGCACAACGGCGTGACATAAGAACTCTTAAAAATTGTTAATGAGAGAGAAAGGGGCGTATCATCATATTTACATGAAATTGAAATTAAGGGGGTCATATAGATACATGTCCCAACAAATGTAATATAATTTAGATTCATGATACAAAATAATTTCTTGAATGTAAATGAGGAGAGAGAAATTTCTTTTGGAATTTTGGCATAGTAACAGGTGTACATGGGAGGCATTCAATGAGAGATAAATGGGTATGACATCATTAAAACATAAATAGGTAAGTATGTGGGAGTTGAAAAATCATACCCCAATATTTATAATTTAAATTAAAAGGTCATAACAATTTAAATAATATTGGACAAAAATGAGAAAGGAAGAAAAACCCTTACTTGGAAGTGTGCTTCCAAAGGCTTGATAGAGGCTTGAGAGAGGATTATTGGGAGCTTGGGGCACCTTGGGAAGATTCTAGAGAGAGAAGGTTAGAGTTTGGACAAAATCCAAAGGCTTTGAGTGATGAGGAAGTGGGAGCTTGAGTGGGTTTATATAGGAAAGGATAGGGAATTGTTTATTATTTAGGTTTGGGACACCTCACATTAAACTAATCAAAACTACAAACCATCCCATGGTTTTTACCCATGGTTTTTAAAAAAGGGTAGTGTAAAACAATATTTTATTATTCCAAAGTCTTAAATTCTTAAAATAATTGGGTTTATTATGTGGAGGTGAGTCACACTCCAAAGGAAAAAAATTTAAAAAGACAAAATGTTTAATAAGTCTTGAAGGGTCCACTAAAGCTTTTTAAAATAAATCAAACAAACCCAAAATCACATTATTTTAATGGTAAAACATATATTGGACGAACATAAAGTTTATATTATTTTATTACATCACTATTGGGTCATTATGATGTCATAAAACACATTATATATTTAAACGGTATTTAATTTTTACCCAAAAATTTGACTATCTCAGAAAATTATAAAAAATTCACCATTGGAAATTTTGAAATCCTCATTCTAGAAATAATATTCATTTTATCTAAATAAATTTCTAAATATGTTAATTTTCACTTAAAAAATAAAAACCAACATTTATCAAAAATTCATCGGTTTTGACAAAAATGGCTTTCAAACCTTAATAAAAATTACAATTGCATTCATAAAATTATACGATAATTTATATTTAATAAATATTAATTTAATAAAAATAGTAATATTTTATTAAAATATTATTTAATTCAAAAATCCATTAATTCATCAAAATAGATTTCTTAGTTGAACATTAACTAAAAAATACTATTTGTGCTTTAAAAACTATTTACAAGGTAACAATAATAATAAAATGAAATTATATTCATTATTATATACAAGAATAATATACATAACCATAGTACTAGGGTCTTGTTAAATAACCCCTTAAAACACCCTCATAAGACCGAAGGGTGAGGTGTGCTATGGTGACAGACTCTTGGGGTGGCTCGGATAACATCGCTCGGGTGGTAATCTCTATCAACTTCCACTTCTCCCATAGGCATTTCTGATCAAGCTTAATGTGTTCAAGCTCAGCTTGAGCTTGGTCAAGAGCGAATCCCAATGACGCCACCTCCTTTCTGAGCTCTGACAAATGGGATTCGTATGGGGTACGTCTACTGGATGAGGTCATCCCTTCCTTTGTCTTAGTAAATTAGATTTGTTAAAGCCTTGTATTTATAATAATCATGTGGTCACTATTAAACAACTATATTAGCAATGGTCACAATTATTAACATAAAACCAAAAAATTTGACATTTTATATAAACATTTTACATATAGAGACATTTAATTAGATCAAGAGGGATTTACATTATTGAAATTTTGGGTCGTTACAATCTTCCCCCCTTAAGAAATTTCACCCTTGAAATTTCCTTTTCCCATGCTAAAATAGATTTGGGTAACTCTGCTTTATCATTTCTTCCAATTACCATGTCTCTTATTCAAACTTGTGGTTTAAACATAACACCTTGATGAGGGCATTGTCTTATTTCATAGAACTTTTTCTCTATGATCTAAGATCTTCACTAGTTGCTCCTCATAAGAAAGATCATCCTCTGACTATACCACCTCTAAAGAGAGTATATCTGAAGGGTTCGGTATGTACTTCTTTAAGAGGGATACATGAAAGACATCATGCACTTTGTCCATGGTAGGTGGAAGTGCTATTTAATAGGCCACAGCCCTGACATGATCAAGAATCTTGAAGGGGCCGATGTACCTTGGACTAAACTTCTCTTTCTTTCCAAACATCATGACTTTGATATGTGTAGAAATACCATGTCTCCAACTTTAAACTCAAGTTCTCGTCGACGGTTATCTGCATAACTCTTTTGTCGACTCTGGGCTACCTTGATATGTTGTTGAATGGTTTTCACCATCTCCACCATTTCTTCGACCATTTCTAGTCCAAACAGCTTATGCTCACCGACCTCATCCCAACACACTAGTGTTCTAAACCTTTTTATATAAAGGGATTCATATGGTGCCATTTGGATGCTCGAGTGGAAACTGTTATTATAAGATAACTCAACCAAAGGAAGATTTTGATCTCATCCTCTTTTAAAGTCCATTGAGCATGCTCTCAACATGTCCTAAAGTGTTTAGATAGTCTGCTCGGATTTTCCATCGGTTTGAGTATGATAGGTCATACTAAAGTTCAGTTCAGTATTCATAGAATGTTAAAGACTCTTCCAAAAATTAGGGTTGAATCTTGGATCTCGATTGGACACAAAAGATAGTTGTACTCCATGAATCCTTACCATTTCCCTGATATATAATTGTGCTAGTTGATCAAATGAGAAATCCACCTGAATAGTAATGAAGTGTGCATCCTTTATAAGACGATCCACAACAACCCAGATTGCATTGTTGCCTTTGGATGTCTTCAGAATTCCAGTGACAAAGTCCATGGTGATGTTCTCCCATTTCCATTCTGGTATGGTCAATGGTTGCATCATCCCCTTAGACTTCTGCCTCTCTACCTTCACCTACTGAAACACTAGGCACTTTGATGTATATTCAGCAATCTCCTTCTTCATATTATCCCACCAATAATTCTCTTGGAGATCTCGATACATCTTTGTGTTTCCTAGGTGAATAGAGAAATTTGATCTATGTGCATCATCCAAAATTTCCTTCTTCAGCTCTAGACTTGATAGAACACATGGTCTTTCCCAAATCTCACAATTTTTTCTTCATTAACATTAAACTCTAAGGATTTCACTTTTCCGATAGTTTCTAATTTTTCCTAAATTCCCACATCATCCTTTTGAGAATCCTTTAACCTTTCAAAAAGTGATGGTTGAGTAATAATTTGTGAAAGGATTGATGATGTTCCCTTATTTATGATTCCCATGTCTATCTTTATCAAATCTAATAAGATTGGATCCATTTTAATTCTCATTAATGGTATAATCGATGGGTCCTTTCTACTTAGGGCATCTGCCACCTTGTTCTCTTTCCCAGGGTGGTAATGGATTGAGCAGTCATAGTCTTTGATCAGCTCTAACCATCTTCATTGGCGCATGTTCAACTCTTTCTGTGTGAATATATACTTGAAGCTTTTGTAGTTTGTATATATTTCACACTTCTCCCCAAAGAGATAATGCCACCAAATTTTCAAAGATAATATCACTACAGCTAACTCGAGGTCATGTGTTGGATAGTTCTGTTCTTGAAATTTCAATTTCTTTGAAGTATAGGCAATGACTTTTTCATTTTGCATCAACACACATCTCAGGCCCTTATTCAAAGCATCATTAAATACCACAAAAAGTTCTCCACTTGTGGGTAAAGTGAGCACGGGTGCAGTGATAAGCCTCCTTTTCAACTCCTTGAAGCTTTCTTTACATTCATCACTCCAAGAAAACTTTACTCCCTTATAAGTTATCTTGGTAAGAGGGATGACAATCGTGATAAATTTCTCACAAATTGTTGATAATATCCAGATAACCCCAAGAATCTATGGATATTCGTTACTGATGGTGGCCTTGGTCATCCCTCAATTGCATCTGTTTTGGAGGGATCCACAGATATCCCATTTCTTGTGATGATATGGCCCAAGAATGAGACCTCCTTCAACTAAAACTCACACTTTTTGTACTTTCCATAGAGATTCTCCTTCCGCAAGGTCTCTAGTACAGTTATTAGATGTTCCTCATGATCTTACATGGTTTTGGAGTATATTAGAATATCATCTATAAAGACTACCAAAAAAATTTCAAGGTAATCTCTAAAGACTCTATTCATCAAGTCCATAAATATTTCTGGAGTATTAGTGAGTCTGAAAGGCATTACTATAAATTCATAGTGCCAGTATCTTGTATAAAAAGTAGTCTTGGAGATATCTTCCTTCTTCACCCTTACTTGATAATATCCCAACCACAAATCCACCTTGGAGAAGTATTGTTCTCCATGCAGCTGATCAAATAATTCATCAATTCATGGGATAGGATAATTTTTCTTTATCGTGGTTTTGTTAAGATCGTGATAATCGATGTAAAGGCGCATTGACTCATCCTTCTTCTTGATGAAGAGGACTGGTGCACCCCGTGGTGAAGCACTTGGGTGTATAATCCCTTTATCCAGATTCCCCTATAGTTGTTTCTTTAGATCCTCAAGCTCCACAATAGCCATTCTATACAGATTCTTGGATATTGGCAATGCCCCAGGTATAAGATCAATTGAGAATTCAACATCTCTTCTAGCAGGAAGACCAGGAAATTTCTCGGGAAACACTTCAGCGAATTCCCTCATATGAGCTAGATATGTGTTCTCATAGGGAATTAATATCCACGCTTGAGATGATGGAGCTAAAGAAGATTCATCTTCCTCCTTGCACTTGTAAAGAATCGGGGGTTTATTCTCCACATACAAAGTGATTTATCTCTCACAAAAATTTATGTTAGCACTATATAAGGAAATCCAATCCATGCCAAGAATTACATCAAATTTCCCCATAGGGAGTATGACAATGTTCTCCGGGAAGTTCAATCCATATATTATGATAGGGGAGGAGTTATATTCATGGGATGCAATGATTGCCCCATATTCTGTACTCACCGACATCTTCACTTCCATGATTTGTGGTGGTGTTGGGATTTTTCTACTAAACTTTTGAGATATAAAAGAATGTGTAGAACCTGAATCAAAAAGTATGTTCACTATTCTTTAATGAATAACTAGCGTACTTGTCACCACTTTGTTTTCGGCGTTCACTTCAGTAGTAGTGATGGAAAAATCTCTCCCTTGCTACCTTGGAGGTTGTTGGTTGCCTCTGAAAACCCTTGGCTTAGGGCACTAATTTTAAATATTCCATGGTTCTTTGCAGTTATAGAAATGAAACATGTGTTGAGGTTCTAACGGAGTGTTCCTCTCCTATGTTGAAGCCACGGGTCTTTCTTTCCGATATTTAATAGCTAGGTGACCTTCTCTTGCACACCTAAAGCATTTCCTTATCCCCTTTAGGCAATTTTCGCGGTGCTTCTTTCTGCACCTTTGGAAAGTGGGGTACTAGATCTTCTTAGCATCGTTGGATTTATCCATTGGACCGACAGCATTGAATTCCACCTTACGCTTCTTATCCCCATGATACCCCTGAGATTCTCTGATATCCATTTCGACCTTGAGTGCACATTGGACAATTTCCTCAAATTTGTTGAAGTCACAGATCACCAGTGCTTTCTACAGGCTAGGTTTCAGCCCACCAAAGAAGTGGTCAACCTTGCACTCGGGGGGTAAAGACAAAGCCAGAAGAGTATCATGAAAGCCTTTTAAAGTTTTCCTTGTATGCTCCAACAGATTAGTTGTCTTTTTTATTGAGGGAAAGGAAGTCCCTTTCCATCTTAAGTTGGAGGGTGCGTGGAAAATATTTATCGAAAAACATATTCTAGAAATCCTTCCATTCCAACACCTCAATATCCTCCTCAGGCTTCGTATTTTTAATCAATGTCCACCATTGATCAGTTTCACCCTCCATACGATAAGCATCCAAGAGAAACTTCTCTTGTTCATAACATTGAAGGATGGAGAAGATATTTTCAATGGATTTTATCCATTGTTCAGCGATTGAGGGATCAGATGATCCATTAAAAGTTGGAGGCCTTTATCTCATGAATCTCTTGATGGTGACTTTTTATTTATTAAGAGGGGTTTAACGTTCCTCTTGACCCATGTTTCTATTCAAATCTTGATTTATCTGAGAGAGAAGCGTGAAAAATTTTACAATTCCTGCTCTTATTGGATTGGGAATCTCATTAGTACAGTCATCACATTGATCTTCACATCGGTTGTTAGCCCGAGTCCTCCTATTACAGGCCATTGGCTGGAATAAAAGGAAAGTTAGGGGTAACACATAAAGGGTAATACAAGGACAAAACTGATGACTTATAAATAACTTTTATTTCCTTAACATATGAATCTATTGTCTTTAGTCTATGTTATCCATGATCTACTTTCTAACATATATTCTTAGGGAATTTTTTTGTCCCTTAATAACGGTTCATAATAAGATTGTGAATTTACCAAAGCATATCCCACAGGAGTTTCATAACCAAGAGTTCATCATGGCCCGTTTTCATGCACCAGTTCTCATTTGAGTCTAGCTCAAAGCGGTGTTTTCGGGTTTTACCCCTAGGATACATCTGTGTCAGAGCCGCCTCTACCTTCTCGTATCTAGACAGGGATATATTTTCTTGATAAACCACTTAATCAATACTCACCAAAACTTAGGGATGTTTTTATTATACTTAGTATTTTCTCTAAGGATTTACTAGGGTTTTCTAATCCTAATCCCAAAAATAACTAAACTTATCCTCTGATACCAACTATGACAACCCTGGTCTTTTATTACACAATTAAACATTATTTATTACATAAACTTCACTTGATACAACATAGAAGATCGATAGGTCTAGTGTCTTTGGGGATTAGGATCATTACATAACAACTTAAAACATGAAATAAAACATCTTTATTGAAAACATCCTTTACATGACCACTACATTCCCTCATACTTAGCATTGCATGGGATAACCTGAGGACATGGATAAGAAAAGGGTGAGCTATAAAGCCCAGTAAGGGAATAATCATGGAATAACATGAGAAATACAATACATTTTAGAAAATAGGCATATCAATAGATCACAAGAGAATCATAAACATAAAGTCATGATAAATCATGATAATCGTAACACGGAAATGTGGAAACAACACTTAACATGGAATTAGCATGAGCTAAGGCCCACTGCACATGGAGCATGAGTAAACCCTCATTTAAAATGAAGCACGAGTAAACCCTCGTTTCACATGAATTATCATGAGTAAACACCCATTGCACATGAATTATCATGATACTATACTTTATCCAATGCATTGGAGTGATATCAAGGTGCACCCTTCTTAAACATTTCACTTCATGCATAAGTGTGCCACATGGATCATAAAACATTGAATCATTCAACATAATCATTTATTCCACGATAAACGAATGTAGAATAAATAAATGAAACTATTTAAACAATAAGTAAATGTGCATAAAGGTGAATACCTTTGATAGAGAAATAGGCATGGTATTCACTACACAATGACTTTGGCTTGGAAAAGTGCGATGCAATTTCGGCAGCATAACGGCGTGAATGTAAATGAGGAGAGAGAAAGGGGTGTCTCATCATATTTACATGAAATGGATAGTAATTGGGTCATATAGATACATGTACCAACAAATGTAATGGAATTTAGATTTATTATACAAAATAATTGCTTGAATGTAAATGAGGAGAGAGAAATTCTTTTTGGATTTTCGGCATAGTAACTGGTGTACATGGGAGGCATTTAATGAGAGATAAAGGGGTCTCCCATCATTAAAACATAAAGAGGGAATTATGGGAGAGGTTAAAAATAATACCTCAATATTTATAATTTAAATTAAAAGTGCATAACAATTTAAATAATATTGGACAAAAATGAGAAAGAAAGAAAAACCCTTACTTGGAAGTGTGCTTCCAAAGGCTTGAGAGAGTCTTGAGAGAGGATTCTTGGGAGATTGGGGCACCTTGTGAAGATTATAGAGAGATCAGTTCAGTGGTTGGACGAACTCCAAATGCTTTGAGTGAGGAGGAAGTTGGATCTTGAGTGGGTTTATATAGGAAAGGAGAGGGAATTGTTTATTATTTAGGTTTGGGACCCCTCACATTAAACTAATCAAAACTACAAACCATACCATGGTTTTTACCCATGGTTTTTGAAAAAGGGGAGTTAAAAACAATATTTTATAAGCCCAAAGTCTTAAATTCTTAAAATAATGGAGTTTCTTATGTGGAGGTGAGTCACACTCCAAAGGAAAAAAATTTAAAAAGACAAAATGTTTAATAAGTCTTGAAGGGTCCACTAAAACTTTGTAAAATAAATCAAAAAAATCCAAAATCACATTATTTTAATGTTAAAACATATATTGGCCGAACATAAAGTTTATATTATTTTATTACATCACTATTGGGTCATTATGATGTCATAAAACACATTATCTATTTAAACGGTATTTAATTTTTACCCAAAAATTTGATTGTCTCATAAAATTATGAAAAATTCACCATTGGATAATTTCAATGTCTTCATTACAGAAATAATATTCATTTTATCTAAATAATTTTCTAAATTTGTTAATTTTTACTTTAAAAATTAAAACCGACATTTATCGAAAATTCATGGGTTTTGACAAAAATTGCATTCAAACCTTAATAAAAATTACAATTGCATTCATAAAATTATACAATCATTTATATTTAATAAAAATTAGTTTAATAACAATAATAATATTTTATTAGAATATTATTTAATTCAAAAATCCATTAATTCATCAAAATAAATTTATTAGTTGAACATTAACTAAAAAATACTATTTGTGCTTTAAAAACTATTTACAAGGTAACAACAACAATAAAATAAAAGTATATTCATTATTATATACAAGAATAATGTACATAACAATAGTACTAGGGTCTTGTTAAATAACCCCTTAAAACACCCTCATAAGACCGAATGGTGAGGTGTGCGATGGTGACAGACTCTTGGGGTGGCTCAAATAACATCGCTCGGGTGGTAATCTCTATCAACTTCCACTTCTCCCATAGGCGGTTCCGCTCAAGCTTAACATGTTCAAGCTCAGATTGAGTTTGGTCAAGAGAGAAGCCCAATGATGCCACCTCCTTTCTGAGCTCTAACAAATGAGATTCATATGTGGCACGTCTACTGGATGTGGTCATTGCTTCTTTTGTCTAAGTAAATTGTGTTTTTTGAAGCCCTATATTTATACTAATCATGTGGTCACTGTTTAATGGCTATATTAGAAACTGTCAAAATTATTAACATAAAACCAAAGAATTTTACATTTTATATAAATATTTTACATAAAGATACATTTAATTAGATCAAGAGGGATTTCCATTAATGAAAGTTTGGGTTGTTACAGATACTAAGAATCATAATTTTCCTACTTTACCTAGATATTTTTCTCACCCTCGTGATCTTGAGAAGGGCAATAGGACCACCCATGTTGCGAAGGGACCTGCTAACCATGGACACAATTTGACAGGATCATTATCCCCCTGACCATGATGGCACCAGGTACTCCTAGGTTGACATAATGGAAAGGGGCCCAGTTGATCTCCCACCATTGTCTGATTTGTTGAAAAGATCAATGTCTTGTGATATAGAGGGGACTACCCATGTGGAAAATTAACCTTCTTCTAAGGAGGTTGATTCCTCTTATTGTTTTTTGGTTTCTTTTGAAATATTTGAGTCCAGTAACTCTATTTTCCCTATCTTTGTGGAAGCGCATTCATACTTAACGCCTTCTCATGTCCAATATGAGAAGCATTCCCCTTCCAATGCATTGGATAATGGAAACAAGGGGGTTTTTTTGACTTATTTTCCCTCCACTAATTGCATTACATATGCCACTAAAAAAATTTCATACACAAGAGTCTCTTGCTATTGAAGGGCAGGAGACTCACAAGGGGGGAAAAACCAACCAAGTATGCTCTCCATTGAAGCTGACTTGTGATATACAGGCAGAGAAAACCACTCTAATGGAGTATTCACACCATCATGTTCTAAATGATGATGATTCTTGGCAGCAAGCGTGTGGAAGGCATGCTAAAATTCAAGAGAGTTGATGTGGAAGGGTTGAACCAGCAGCAAGGAAGGAGACAATTTTTGAGGTCTCAAACTCTGATACCAACATTGAGACCCTCTTACAGCAAGTGAGGGATTTGGAATCCCTTCACATAAGAGAATGTGGACGTGGTCTTGGCCAAGGAATTAACTAGGTTACCTTTCAAGACAAAGAACGAGAGATTGGGGATAAGATCATAAAAAATCTTGGGCTCATGCAATGAGAGATTTGATTTTATATATTTTTCATCTGCTACTATCTTTGTTTCTCATATTTTTTATTTAATAAAAAATGGGGATTGAACCCTTTCCTTTTAAAAAAAATGTATGTATATATTTATAAATTAATATAAATATATCTATATGTGTGTGTATTAATTTATGTGACTCCATAACCCAAATCACTTTAGTAACACCCGAGTAGGAGTCACCACATGTCCTCAGGAATACCTCCCCATATTCCAGAGGCTACCGACTAGCAGGGAGGACCTAAGATAGTCATGGGGAGACTATTCCCTCTAATATAATGTCTAATGGTCATGCTCAAATATACCAAAATTTCATCATGACCCATCTATATAACGGATATCTCAAAAACCTATTGGCATAAAATCAGAAGTCCCAAGGGCCCCCACAATCCAAAATATAAAGCAAAAAATATATCTATATGGTGTGTCAATACAAAATAGAGTATTTTTAGTTAAACATGGAATCATATATAAATAAATGGCACATTGTCTAGTATATTTTGAATGATTTTAAAAATAAATGAATTGGCCTTTGACCTAACTCACATGACCTAACCTACTAAATCCTCAACCTCCATAACTCTCTATACATGTACCGTATTTACAGCTCTAAGAATTACCTATGTCCTGAGATAAAACATGAAGATATACCCATGTAAATTCAAACCCATTTCATGTACATAGGTCGTGGGTGAGTCTAATGACCCAGTAGGAATCCCTAATGCCTCAAAAATACTAATTATTTCTATGATCTGGTGGATATTCATTCAATACATATATAAAGAGTGTAGTCATTCCCATGTAACACACCCATCCAGAAATATAATACACAATGTACATACAATCATACAATTCAAGTCATCATGTGCTAACTAGGCCACCATGACACCTGACCCTAACTGATTCAGCTCCATGCTAGAAGGAATAAAGTTACCATGTCCATAACTTGAACCCATACTTGAATATGTATGGTAGGGTGTCTAAACAATTTCTTAATCCATATTCAAAGGTGTAGGGTGGTACATCATGTCTAATCCCAACCACCACCCAAAGATGTAAGGAATGGTGTCCTTAAGTCCAAACCCATACCTAGTTACCCAATAGAGGTCACACACCAAGTATTCATCAAGTACCATCCCAAAACTGATGATTCTATGTAAGACATATTCTAAACCTTGACCCTCTACCCAAAGTAATAGGGAATGATAATACATCAACATGCCTCGATAGATCCCTTCTCACTCAAAGGAGGTTCATCATCCACATATATCATCACACAATGACCCATCCCTCTCATAGGAATTCCATGGCCCTGGCCTAATCACCATAGTAAGGTATACTATATCGACCTATAATGAACCGCATCGTTACAGGTCAAGAAAAATCAGGGGGGATTTGGATTTTTGTTCCCAAATGGTTATTAAGGTGTAAAATTGTAATTTATTCTAGTAAATGACCTCAAATATTGTTTCCAACCACTTTTTTGGTCTTAAAATAGTGTGTTAACCCTAGGGAATAATTTTAGTTGAATTCTAAGTCATTCATGTTTTTGAGGAATATTTAATATTTAATTAATTAAATATTAATTATTCACACATGTGTGAATGGTAACATATTCTGAATGTAATATTGGAATTAATTTTTTACATTTTATTTTAGTCTAAAATGATGGGTTTTTTCTAGGTTAGGTGTAAACTTATCCCAGGCATCAGGCTTAGGCTCAGGACCCTTTTTTTCTTTTCCTTTTTCTTTTTTATTTATTTATTTTTCCTTTTACTTTTTTTCCTCCTCCCCCCTTTTCTTCTCATTCACATCTAAAGTGATCCTCCCTTTTTCACCTTTATTAAATATTTAAATGGAGGGATAAGAGAGGGTGATCGCACTGAGGATCTAGAGAGAACCTAGATCAGGTTGTAGTGGGTGTGTATCATAGATCCAAGACTGAAGCTTCATTATTTTATACCTATAGGTCGGAATTTGTTTTGTTTTTAGTTTTATTCCTCATAGATTAGTTATTTTTAGTTTTTAGTTTTTTTATTACTTGTTGGGGACCTCTCAAGGGATGATCTAGATCATTATTTGTAGAATCAGTGGGTTCTAGGTGATCTTAAGGGTTTTATATTCAAGAAAACCCAATCACACTGCATGTAGTTAAATAATACACGTCATGTGTTCTTTATTTTGAGAATAGGTTTAAAAATTAGGGTTACAAGACATGTTTTTTTATGACACAACATGTATATCCACTCAGGGTGTGGTAAGCTGCATGACTAGACACCCCATGTGGGTGGCATATGGTCGTGTAAGGTACACAGACAGAGCTTGTGTGGAGAATACAACTTGAGTATGTGTGTTATACTTGGATTATCCTCATGTGAGGTACATGGTCAATTACCCCATGTGTATATCATGTTGTGTACATGGGAGACATGTCATGTACTTGGGAATTACACTCTAAGCCAAGTTGAGGTACATGGCCTAGTGAGGGAAATGGAGGTACATGTCATGTACATGAGGTACATGTTATGTACCCCCTATTTGGAAGTTTTTTGTTTATATTCTAACCTAGGATATAGAATTGGTATTATAGATAGTCCATTATGAGTTTTTTATCATATAGTATGTAATATCATGGTCCTTGGGGTGATTAGAGTCCATGAGTGTTTTGTTTTGGATGATGTGAGTCTTAGCATGAGGTTTCCTTTGAGGTCGTATTCTAGAATCTTCATGAGGGTTGAGTTATGGTGCGAGGATCAGGTGAGGGTTATGATCTTGTTGGTTCTCTTAGGATAAGGAAACCAAGGGGTTTGGTTTGAGGTTCTTTAAGATGGTTCTTATAAGGCTAGATCAATTAGTTTCTTGGATGGGTTTTTCTATTCGGTTGCTTGAGGTTTAATTTTCTTAAAGACTTTAGGATGGGGTGGAATTATGGGGTGCTAGGTATGGATGGGTTCTATTGATTAAATATTTATATAGGTTTGAGAGACCTATTTTAGGATTCCATTATCGGCTTAGTGTTCTTTAAGGATTGGTTATGTATCAAAGAGTCAAGCTGAGTTTCTTGTGATGGGATTGGCTTAAGGTTTTGATTATATTGGAGGATCCCCTAAGAGGGTGTCATGTTCTTATTGAGTTTCATAGGACTATTGGGGTGCCTCATGAGCTGTTGACCCTGAGATGGCCTATATTGGTTACTATGGAATCTATTGGTGGGTTTGAGTGCTGGTTATCCCTTGATTCTGGTGTCTTAGGCTAAGAATGTTTGAGGTTGTTATTACTCAGGTTTTGGATGTGATAGGAGACCCTTGGGATATTAATGGATTGGGTGTTGGAATTGAGTTTTATTTTTATGATCTCCTCCATTGGTTGACCGATGTTAAGTGGGTCTGGGGAGCAGATGGATGATCTGGATGAGTGCACACTTACCCCCTGGTTTAGTATTACACTTTTTCTGGGTTGGGGCCTACTGGATGTAGTGGCACTCTGAGGACAGCTTATATATTTTGTAACGTAAATGGATGAGTTTGATCTTGATCAAGAAGTGTGTGTTGATGTGTCATTTATATCCCTACTATTTATGTAGTGATATTTGGACTCTGATAGTTTCTCTAGTTTTTTCGACCTATAGATTCATGTTTTTAGTTCAGATTATACTCTGGACTCAATGATCTTGATAGTGTGCATTGTTGTTTTAGACTCCTAGGATTAAATCCTAGGGTTCGTATTTCATGCTTGTTAGTTTGATGGACACTATGAAGATTCTTTTTAGTTTGGTGGGTGTGCTTGAAGGTTTGTGTGGCTTGATGAGCTATGTATTCTAAGGTCTTTTGACTTCATCTATAATGATGTTGATCAATCTCATATGTACCTTAGAATCCAAGGTTGGTTTATGTTTTCCTTCTTTTTTTCATAATTTTTATTTTAATTATTTATTTACAAATTTTTACTTTTATACAATTTATTGTTTGACTAGGCTGGGCATAACATGGATTGTATGGACTTGTTATGAAAACATATGGTAGGACCACCATTGGGGTGGCCTATTTATGTTTATTTCTCACCCTATACATGAACCTTTGTGCTTGTTCAAACCTTATATATTATTTCAAGTTGATTATAGATTGTATATTGGATGGATCTAAGTCCTAGTGTTGCATGATCGAGTAGAGCCACTCATGTGGTGTTTGAGGTTTAATATAGAGTATATCTATGCTTTTTCTAGATCGGGTATGGGTATAACTCAGGGATGAAAGAAAAGTATTTTTTTTACTTTTATTTTATTTATTTTATTTTTATATGTGGTCAGTCAGGTGAGTGGTCATTTTTTGCATTGAATGGTAGTGAGTTTGTATATTGTATTCCATTTATTATAGCATGTAATTTTTTTGTTTATTTGTTCTACTTGCTCTAATTTTATTAGTGTGTGTGTGTTTGGTATATTTCGATTATTATTTAACTCTAATATAAGGTAATACTCTCCTCAATATATCTATTTAAGCCCTTACTTATAATCAGCAGCCTCTAGAATACAAGGAGGCATGCTTAAGGCTTTATCAGAATCCATATTGGGTGATAGACCAAGTTGAACCAGGTTGATTCATGATAAAATGGTATCAGAGAATCTCTATTTATTTGTCTTACTATTTTGGGAGATGTTAGAAAAGTGGTTTGGGAACATTTTAGATCTTGTTATAGACCTCATAATAGTGCATCATGAATATATTTTTTGAGATACATTCTAGTTTACCGGGGTAATGGGATCATTGTTCTTATTTTTCAATGTAACGATTGTATGATTTTCACCTTGGGTAATGCACTTGGGTTTTCAGATTTTTTGATTTTTTGATTTTTTTTTGGATCTTGATCCAATGGAAATAGGCTAGTGTGCATGAATCATTCTAGTCACATAATATTCACATGACATTTTTCTATTTGTGTGTGATTTTATTGATGATAGAGGTTCAATTTTTTAAATTTTCAATAAAAACCTATATTTATTTGTCCAATATAGCCTCTTGGTGGTATTATACTTAACTAAACCATGGTTATTTTCTTTTGATGATTGTTTATGTGGATATTATGGTGATATTTTCTCTAGTGGTAGAAATTTATTCCCCTTTTCAATGGATGCATAGAGACCCTAGTGGTTTGGTTCGAGCTTCATGTGCCCCATTGTTGGATTAATGAGGGAAAGGATTCCTGAGATTTGTTTTAGATTGAGCTCAAGTTTTCCTGAGGTTGTGGTTACCCTGAGAAGTTTTGTGGTTAATATTGAGGTTTTCTTAGGCTTGAGAAGTGTATCACTATGAGTTATCATGATTTTGTAATTATATTGAGGGGGAAGGTTTGGTTTTATATTTATACCTATTGGTTCTTTAAGTTTTAGTTGTGATTCTAATGGTGTGGTGGGAGCATGGTTAGGTGCTCATGGTTTTTGGAATGATGCTTAATTAGTGAGTGATCATGTATTTAACTTTGTTTTGGGTGTGAGGTACATTGTTTTTTAATAGGAGTTTCAAGGGTGCTTCAGCTTGTTGGAACTGATATGAGAGAGAAGCATGGTCAATGGTTTAGAAGAATTCGTCTCAGTTTTTTAGGGAATGGATCATGTGAGCATGAGTCCTATTGTATTCTCAGGTTATATGGGAGTGTGATACTATTAGGATCTATTGAAAATTATTAATTTATTGAAGGAAACCCAAGCAGTGTACCTATGGTGGGCCTGTTGATTTCAATGCTCGAGGAGAAGTGTAAGAGAAGTTTTATGGTGCAGAGTTAACCATAGGCTATCAAAGGTTGTAATCCTCATTTATGTGGATCTTTAAGCATAGATCTTTCTATTATTGGTGATCTAGGAATGGGTACTAGTTAGCATTTAATTCTTAGTCAACCACGTCTAGTCATTGTGTTCGGTAGTGGGAAGAATGTGGACCATGTAGGTTGGTGTTCTTGGTTGAGGAGTGATGATAAGGATAATCCTATGGTGGGGAGTGTCTCATTGGTTGCAGATTAATGAACCTTATGTTGGTAGATTCATGGGTGTTGTGAGACTAGTTATTAGACATTCAGGGTGGCATTCGATGATTCAGTTCTTTGGGTGTAGTGTAGTGGTGGGTTGACCACCGGGGCTTCTCATGGATGAGAAGCGTTATGGTGGGGAGTTTTTAATGAACCACCTATTTATGGGTTGAGAAAAATTAGGGAAAATGAATTTTTTTTCCTTATTTTCTTTTAATGAGGAAATGGTAATTCCCTCTTGGGAGGGATCTCAAAAAAATTGATCGCTATATTGGTCCCGAAACATGGTGTTTTCCTTGGGGAATGAGTTTCATGGAATTATAACCATTCATATTTTCACAAAATATTTAATATTTAATTAATTATATATTAATTTTTTACATGTGTGAAAATGGTGATATCTTCTTAAAGAAATATTGGATTGAAATTATGACTTTATGTTTTTTTTCAAAATATGGGGGTTTTCTTAGGTTGAGGTGTAAACTCATATCGAGCGTTGGCCCAAACCTGGACCCCTTTTTTCCCTTTCCATTTTTCTTTTTCTTTTATTTATTTTTATTTTTTACCAATACTTTTCTCATTCTCCATTTTTATTTTCATGAACAACCAAGGAGATCTCCCATTAGTTACCTTTATTCAAGATAAAAAATGAGGGATAAGAGAATGGGGTCACACTTGGGAGCTGGAGAGAACCTAAATTGGGATGCATTGGGTGTGTACCATTGATTTGGGATCAAATCTTTGTTTTTTTACACTTATAGGTAGGACTTTGTTTAATTTTTATCCATAAATACCCATAGATTAGTTTTTTATATTTTAATTTGTTTTATGAGTTTATGGGGACCCCTTGAGGACTGATCTAGTGTCACAAACCAAACCAGGGTGTCATCCAACCTAACACTCAATCCAGCCCGTGACATGGCCCAAAGGGCATTCCCAATCCCCATAGAATGGAAAATAGTGTTTGGGTATAAACAACACACTTTTGGGAATGATTTCACCCATGTATTTAACAATAAACAACCAAAAAGAATAATACATCATCACATAATTGATAATCATAAACGAAAAGGGATTAAATAATTTTTAGATTCAATATTTTATAACTTTAACCAAGACCAAAATACCACAATGGAAAGGGAAACAACTAAACCACAACTCAAAAACCTCCATGCAATGAGAGTCCTATCACCCTCAAGACACCACCATTAACACCTACAAGAAGTGGAACACTAGCAACCAGATCCACCATCACCACCATGAAACATCTTGCCTTTAACTGGGTCATACATAAAAAATCCAACATACACCCAAGGATGTATGTAGGGTGTGATAAAAATCCTATTATGATTTCACACAAATAAATATTCCATAATATAACATTATAAGACAAATCAACATGCACATTTTCATAAGAAAATTTGAAAATTTTCTAGGAAAAACATTTTCAAAATAACAATTTTATGGAAAACCATTATCAAAAGAAGCTTACTTTGAAATTGAAATGTACACAATGTCCACTACATACCGATGGTGAGAACCACATCATAAATAAACATGTCACAAGATATCACCATAGGTAATACCTATAGGTAACTAGTGAAAGTGGGCACTATAAACATCGTATCTCGGTGATAAGCTCCTCCCACCAAAACCCACAGCGTCCTTGTGTATGAGCCACTATAGGGGAATGCATCCCAAGGTTTAGTGGTATTTAAATATTATCCAAAACTCACAGTGTCCTCATCCATGAACTAATAGAGGGGAATGCATCTCAAGGTCTTATGGTCTCAGAAAATATCACATGTTTAGTGGGTGTTGTAGCATCAATCATATTAGAGATTGGGCCTCAGCCCCACCGAATCAACTAGTATACTAATTCAAGTTCACCCACCTAGATACCTAAGATTCTCTTTGTACTCAATTTCCATTTCACATGTCACATAAATCATCACTGTCACATACACATTCCAAGCATCACGAACACGCATGAAAAGCTATTTATTTCACCATCACATTTATCCAACAATCAAATCTTTCATTGAAACCGCCATTTTCCATAATCAAAAAAAACTTTCAAGTTCACACACACACCAAATCCATTTGGAAACACATTACACACCACTTTCACAATTGATAAACCCTAATTATAAACACAATAAGAAGTTTACACATTAAATACAACTATTTCCAAGGGTAAATCCTTTTTCAAATCTATACACATGCCAAATCCATTTTAAAATGTGGTTTGCATAACTTGCACAATTAATAGTACACATTTAAGGAACCTAACAAAGAATATCATGTGAAACAAAACCCATTTCCTTTCGAAAACCAACTTTCATCACATATGTACCTCAAAACCTTTTTCAAAACATGTTTCTCACATTTCACACATTCCATTGAACACTTTTATGAAGCACAACAAAGTGGCACACATGAAATACAAACAACTTCTTTTTAGAAAACCATCTTCCAACACATACGCATTTCAAATCACTTTGAAAACACATTTTTAACCACACACATAATCCATATATTACATTTATAAAACCATTCAATCATACCAAACTCATCTAATAATGTAAAAGCATGGAACCACCTACCTCAAGTGTGGAAACTTCTAGAATCTAGTGGAAAACCACAATTGCACCTTAAACAAACCCTATAAAGGAAATATCAAACCAAAAACATCCATATTTCACCCAAAAACTCAATATCAACCCCTTATTAGGTTAAGAAACATGCTGGAAAAGAAGAACCCAAAAAGGGAAGGAGAGAAACCCTAGAATAAGGAAGAAATCAAGAGAAAATATACTTACTTGATTATTTCTTGAATAACCAAGGCCAAAACCACCTAAATATTGGATTTCAAGGTGTATAAGAAGGAGTGTAGGAAGCTCCTAGGGTTGAAAATATTGTATGGATTGAATTAAGGGTGATTTAGGGTTGAAATCAAAGAGGTAAAAGGAGTAAATTCCAATTTTTTATGACATGTACAGGTCGCATGGTTATCCCACACAATTTTCCAAATCATATAGAAACTATGAGTACCTCTATTCCTAAGAGGAATGATCCCACATGGTTTCCTGGGGAATAGTGAATGGCTATGCGGCAAGCCATGCGGCATGGATAGTTCTATTATACCAAGCCCATAGTTTTCCCTGGACTGGCATATGGTTTCCCCTAATCATTCCCCAACCGTGCGCCACCTTCTTTTGAGCCCAAAAACTCCATTTTTCTCCAAAAAAACCTAGGGAAACCAATATAAAAATACAAGACTAAAAATAAACAAAGGAATAACTCAAAAAAATCACTGATGTGAAAATTCTCCCCAGCACGAAAACTTTCCACCCCTAGAAAGTCATTCCAAAGTCTGATCAGAAAATAAAACATGTACTCATCCTCAACCCAAGACTTATACTCACATGTCTCATTCTCATCACTTCCATGCTACCAAAGAACCCAAACCAATGGTAAGGACTTCCCATAAAGAACTTTATTCTGAGAACCTACAGTCTGCATTGGCCACTCAAATAAGGAAAAATATGATTCCAACTCCAAATCTTCCCAATTCAACACATGGGAAGGATCTGGATTGTAATTTTTTATCTGAGAGACATAGAATGCATAATTAATTGATTTCAACTGAGAGGGAAAATATAAATATTATTCCACCTTAATAATATTCTTTATTATCTCAAAAGTTCTAATATACCTTAGCATTAGCTTCCCTTACTTACTAAGATGATAGTGACCCAAGCATCGTGCCACTTTCAAAAGCACCTAGTCACCCACATTGAACTCCAAATATCGACACCTATAATTGGAATAATATTTGTGATGACTCTATTCCATCAAAAATAATTCCTGATCAACTTGACTTTATCAGAAGTTTCCTACACAAGGCTCAGTCCCAATAATGAGGTCTCACCCACCTCATCCCAACACAGAGGGGACCGACACGGAAAACCATAAAGCACCTCAAAATGATCCATTTTAATTGATGATTGGTAACTATTATTATATGAAAACTAAAACAAACCCAAATGGATATCCCACAATCCTTCAAAATCCAAAAAACATTCCCAAATCGTGTCTTAAAAATTTGATTCATCTTCTTTGTCTGACCATCTGTTTGAGGGTTGTATGTTATACTCAACTTGACCTATGAACCCATCACCTTAGGAAGACCTTACCAAAACTGTGAGGTAAAGAAAGATTCCCTTTCTAACAAAATTTCTAAAGGAAGACCATGAAGCCTCACTATCTCCTGAACATACAACCAACCCAACTCATCCACTTTAACCAAATCCCTGATCGAAATGAAGTGGTATGATTTTTTCAGATGGTCAATCACCACCAAAATAGAATTCCATCCCTGAGGTGTATTAGTTAAATCAAAAATAAAGTCCATAATGATCTCATCCTACTTCTAGATAGGAATGGGTAGTGGATGAAGCAAACCGGAGGGACTTTGGTGCTCTGCTTTAACCTGCTGACATGTATAACATCAGGATACAAATTCAGCTACATCTCACCTTATACCTAGCCACCATAATTTATTAAATGCATCATAAAACATCTTGGTGTTACTGGGATGGATGGACCATTGATACTGGTGGATATCCGACATCGCCACCTTCTACAACAACAACAAAAACACTATTAAGTGAACCTTAAAGCATAGAACTCCCTCAATAGACAAAGTCCACTCACTAGGCACCACCACCACCATTTAGGAACTACATATAATAATGACACAATTCATCACTCAGCTACTCTTTCCAAATAAAATCCATAAGGGAAGGTGTCAGTTGAACACTATCCAAGAACACACATCCACTATGCTCCTTGTCCTCGAGATTCAATTGGGAAAAAAGACCCATCAAAGTCCACTCATCAATGGACTCTTTAAATGATTTTACTGGAACTTTTTTACTCAAATCATCTGCAACCACATTTATTTTTCTTGGGTTATAGACAATATTGAACCCCTGAAGGTACTCAGCCCAAAGACGTAGCCTCAAATTCAAATCCTTCTAAGAGAAAATGTAGGCTAAGCTCTTATGATCAGAGTAAAATACAAACTTCTCCCCAAAAATATAATGACGCCACTACTTCAAGACATGAATTATTATTACTAATTTCAGTTCATGTGTTGGGTAATTTTCCTCATTTGGTCAGAGTTGGTGAGATTCGTAGAACACCACATGGTTGTCCTGCATCATCGCACACCCAAGAACAATACTAGAAGCATCACATAGACCACATATCCCTTTTTGGATTTTAGAAAGATCAAAATAGGGGTTGTGTTCAACTGCTGCTTAATCTCCTCAAAGGAATCTTGACATTCTTAGATTCATTAAAACCTTACCTCTTTTTGGGTAAGTGTATTAATAAACTAAGTAATATGAGATAAATCCCAAACAAACAGCTTTTAGTACCCTGTTAGACCCAAAAACCATTATATTTCAAAAAAAAATCTTTAGCTATTCTCATGAAATCGCTACACTGATCTTCTTAGGGTCCACCAAAACCCACCATTCCAAGATCACATAACCCAAAAACTTCACTTCTTTGATCTATAAGGTGCACTTATAAAACTTATCATAGAGGCGATGATCCCTAAGGGTTCCTAGAACAATCCTAAAATGTAGATCATGCTCCTCCTCAGTCTCAAAATAGACCAGGATGTTAGCCACAAATACCACAACAAATGAGTTAAGTTACTAATGGAACACCCTATTCATAAGCACCATAAATACCACTGGAGCATTCTTTAACTCGAATGGAATGACCAAATACACAAAGTGGTTGTACCATCTTTAAAAATCTATTTTTGGAACATATTCCTCTCAAAATATAACTTGGTAATACCCATAACACAAATCAATCTTGGAGAACCACATTGATCCCTTAAGCTAATAGAAAAATTCATCAATATATGGAAAAGTATACTTTTTCTTGATCGTCACCTTATTTAACTTTTGGTAATCGATACACAATCAGAGAGACCCATCAACATTTTTGTAAATAAAACTGGGGTGGCCTAAGGTGAGATGCTCAAGAGAAATCGATCCTTTTAATTCCAAATCATCCATCTATACCTTTAATTACCTCAACTTGGAGGGGTCTATATGGTATGAGTGAAGAGATATTGGTTGTGTTCTCAGTGCCAAATCAATTGTGAACTCAACATACCGCTCAAGGGGAAAACATGAAAAAATCTTCTAGAAATACCTATGGGAACTCATCCACCACATGAGGTAATCCAACTTCCAGACCGCTATCACCATCCCCCAACATGAGTGATGAGATCTGAAAAATGATATTTCCCAATTCTGGAAGTGGAGGTCTAGTACATCTCGACTGAGGATCCCATTCACCTTCAAAAAACTGGGTACTTCCATCAAGTGCCACACAACTTACTCTCCATCGATAGTAATCGATGTGCACCTAAAAACAAACCATTCAATCCATAACAAGAATCATTTCAAAGAGTACCATCTTCAAAACCAAGAAATCCCATTCCAACTCTAACCCTAACATGGTTAGTGCACAACATGGACACCTGAAACCTTTCTCTCACTTCTTAATAAGTGGTGTTACTAACTCCATCTCATAAGGCATAAGCTCAGTTGAAAACTTTAATGCATCTATGATATGGGAAGAAATAAAAGAAATAAAGGAACTAGTATCAAATAGAACAATAACTAACGATTATTTAATAATAATGGTACCTCGAACAGTCACAATCCATGCATTTGATTCTACTAGCACTCGATCCAAAGCATGAAGATTCCTCATTTCTGCCTAATCCTGGGAACAACCACTGACCAGCGGCTCTACTCTAAATTGACTTTGCTCATAAGAAGATCCATCCCTACTTTCATAACCTCTAAACTAAGAACCTGCTATCCTGGATGGTTCTGACCAGGATGGAATCCCTTTGAAAGCTACAGATCATGCATCACCTTGATATGGGAATGTGTTTCCCTTAGAAATTATGTCACCTAATGGTCAATTGCAGGGGGTTGAGTTGTGTGAAATCATTCATGTCAAGTTCACTATTTCCAAATTGTTTACAATGGGTTTATTCATGGAACTGAAAACACCCAACGGTTCTATATCCTCAAGAAACTTTCTTTCCAAAGGCAGGGACTCATTGGTGAGTTTGGCCAACAATACTTAAAAACTCACATTAGTCGATGGGATGGGAATTTGGGATCATCACACCCTTTTAGGGGGAATTGTTTCCTACTTTGGGACTCACTTATAGATTTAAGATATGTTCATGAATCCTTCATTAATTCTGAGGTATGATGTGGATTACCCATGAATTAACAATTAGTTATTAGTATGTATAGATCATAGAATCATCTATATGTATATGAGGTTCTTCATAAATGGATATATTTGTATGTATCTGAGGTTATCTATTAATGGTATCCTATTATATATTAATTAAATATTCATTGGTAATTTTTAAAAATATTCTGGTTTTCTCATCACACAGTGGGGCACTCTAGAGTTTATTGTCATCCAGAGAGACAGGAGTTATTTTTATGTTGGGATTGAACACATGAATGGGGTTCCTACATATCCTTGTGAAAGGAATTAGAACCCACATAGTTCAGTTCCACCTAATGGGTCACATAATATGTAACACCCCAAGATTTCATAATATGTTATCTCTTCAAAATAATTCAATAACTTGTGCTACACGCAACACTGAGTTCGAGCACACCACGACTTACCAAACTAGCTGTTAAAAAAGAAATTATGAATAGTATTAACTGAATTTTGAATTTTATATACTCCATATAATTTTAGAATCCATATTATGTTTTTCTTAGACATAATATAAGAACAAATACATTTTTTCAGATAAAAGAAGTATTTTTCAAAAAATAAAATTTTACCACCTTTTAATGGTGAACCTTTTTTAAAACCAATATTTGAAACTTTAATATATTCAATTTAATTAAAATAAATTATTCTTTGGAATAGGGACATAAAATTTTAGTTTGGATAAATTTTAGGTAATTTTTTGATAACTTTCATATTTTGATGAATAGTGAAAAATACTAAATTTTAATTGAAAACAACTTTTTTAATCGAAATAATTTATAGTGTTAAATTATACATTTGATTGGTTTTAAAGTATAATTATATTTTATTTTTATCATTTAATATAATTTAGGTAATTGGATATAATTTCACATTTAAAATGGACATAAACATGTGTCAATCTTTTGATAGTTATTATTTCTTCAAAACACGTTTTTTGTTTTGACAACAGGAATTAATTTTAAATTAATTTATGCCATTTCTTTGTTTTGAATTTAAAAAAATGGATTTTATATTTAGAATCAGGAGGTCCAAATTGTGTAAATAGGTAACTTTTATTTTTATACATTATGAATATTTACTTCAGTAAATATTTTATTTACTATGGTTAAAGGGTAAATCTGGTAAATAAGGGTAAATGAATATTATTATAATAATATTATATTACCCTAACATTTGTCATATTCCTATTGGTTGATACATTTCAGACCATGGTCATCCTTGGGTCGATTTTGGGATCACATGGATCCACTTGAGAGTGATAATGACACTTTATATTAATTAATTTAAAGTAAAGACAAAAATGACATAAACATATGTCTTTTAGTAAAATAATTTTTACAAGGGGTTATATAAGTTATATATTCAACTATAAATATTAATTTAAAAGATAAAAATATTTCCTACATCATGGTATTTTGTTTTATAATTTTTATACGTCAAATAAATAAAATTATTTATGACACAGTAATGATGCAGTGTTTACCTCATTAAAGAATGATTTAAATAAATGAGATTATAAAAACTAAAATAATATCCAAAACCTATCCAATTCTTATTGGATGATTTTATTTTTAACATTAGTCATCTTATATTCGACTGTAATTAGTTTTTGACCTTTAGAAACCGAAAATCATTATATAATAAAAAACATTCCGAAAGATCCCCTCCTCCCCCTTAAAAAATCCTTCACCTATAACCCATTTCTCACACCTCTCAAGCCCCTTGTATCATCTAACATATGCCCAATTAAGCTCCATACATCTCTCTATTCCTCTTATAAGCCTTACCTTAGGTAGAAGGCACTTCAAGGAAGCCTTTTGCTTCAAACCAAAGGGAGTTACCCGATTTAAAGGTAACATCTCTTATTAAGTTATTTTCTTTTGTTTTACTTATCCAACCCCATAAACTCTATTTATTATGTTATTTTATAACAACACCAGTATACTCAATATAATAGGTTATTTTTATGAGAATTATTTTAACTACACTTACACACACCTCAATCTAATGGGTATAGAACATAATGTTTCTGTGGACGGTGAACTACTGCCTCACGAAATGATGATTGTTCAATCTTCTACTACCACCTCTTATTGTGTACATTATGATGAAAATTTAATTATATATGATATTTATGATATTTATTTTATCTATAATATTCTGTGATTATCATTTATATCATACCTTTATTCTTTTCATGTTGTATATATATGATAATTTCATTTGAGGAAGTGCGGACTACCGCCCCCTCAAAGTGATATGACTCGTTCATACCATACATGGAACGTATAAAGGATGGTATTAATGAACTTATGTAACATATATAAAATATTATATTATAATTTAATAATAATATACCTATGTATCATTTGGTTTTCTTTCTATTTAAAATAATAAAAAATGAAATGGAAGTATCATTCGTGCATACGTACAGATTACCGTCTCCACGAACGTGATGAGATTCATTACCCATCATAAATATTCAAGAATAATTTTCATTTTATTATTAAAAATAATGTTTTATAACTTAATATAATTATGTATATTAATCAAATACATCCTATCCATAACAAGCATGGCTTACATAACAAAACATATAAAGGAAAATGAATTTGTTAACACCCAAAACAATGATACTACTAAAATATTATTAACAAAGTAATATTAGAAGATCATATATGATATCATATTTATGTATTTTGTTCATGTATAATTTAATAACAATTATTTAACTATTATACAGGAGTTTAATGTACCCTCTACCAAAGAAAAGTACAAGGTAAGGGTTAATTCCTCAATCTCATTATTATTTGAGATTGTTTATGTGTAAGTATTTTCTAGGAAATATTTATTATACATGTTCATGTTAGATAAAGGAGTTTTAAAAAAGATTATTTTTAAGTGACTCTTCAACTAAAATATCATTTTAATGGTTTAAATATTTATTCTTTTAAATCATTCTAATTAATTTCCATGTTTTTTAAATAGTTTTTAAAAGATTTATTTATATGGACATGAATGTTTTAAATGTTAATTATTTCAAAAGTTTCAAAGTTTTATGGGACACTTTGATTCAAAAATTTATTTTAAATGTCTTCCTTTATAAATTGTGTGAATTTTAAATGTTTTCATGAAAAGGGGTATTTCTCTCAAATAGTTTTACTAATTAGTTTCAACCATGTCAACATCCTTTTGGATATTATTCTTGATTGAGGTTGATTTATTATAAATACAATCTTCAATATTGTATTGAATGATTTATGATATAATTGAATGTGAATATGATATTTTTGTAACATTCTTGATTTATGGTTAAAGTATTGACATTTCGTATTCTAGTTTTAATATAAAAAAAAGTATGTTATGTTTCAACATTTTCATATGAGGAATGCATTGGACTTAGTAAGTGACGGGTGGAGCCCACTATAGCTCCTCAATGCATCGGTGGGTCTAATGAGACAAACTAGTGTCTTGGTATAAGTTCTTGACAAAATCTTATTTGTAGTCTTGTCACAAGGCCTTGACTATGTTGTTATGATGTCCGGCACTATGCATTCTATCAATATTAAATTAGCTATTGATATTACATGTGATTATTCGACTATTAGAATATCCATGTGAATAAGTAAATGGAATTATTTGATTTATCTTTACCATGTTATGTTTATGTTTAAGTTTAAAAGGCTTTTGTTTTAGTTTGATACATTACCTTAAGTGTTTATGCTTATTTATGAAAGTTTCTGCTATATTGTTATCCTTACTGAGAATCTGATCCCACCCCTTTCTACGTTTCATTTTTTCCAGGATGTGAAGAAGTATATTATGACTAACTTACAGGGATAGTCTAAGGGATATGAATGTGGTAAATGGAGACAATTTTTTTGTTGTTTTTCATTTTATAATGTAATGTAACGTTCATGTATGTAATCTATTTTCCAAGACTGCTAAAATGATCAGTCCTTCCGAAATTTATTCCTTGTAATCATGCCAATGTATTAAAATAATGCACCGACTCTGGGTAACTGGGGTCAGGGTGTTACAGTTGGTATCATAGGAAGTTTAGTAATAACCTTGGAAACTAGATTTAGAAAAACTCTGATTAGATAACATTACCCTAAGATAGAATTTGAGGATTAGTATAGAAGAACATCCTAGAATTTTGGTAATGTAGAGATTTTGTGAATTTTCCAAGCAATGCATCTCTGTCTGGATATGGGCAGGTAGAGGTGGCTCTGGCACAGATGTACCTTGGAGTGAAAACTCTGGAAATGAGTTTCAGGCTTGACTCGGGGTATCCTGGTACATGACAACAGGTCTTGTTGCACTCTTGATTATCACACTCCCAGGGGATATGCTTAGGATAATTCACATTTTCTTTACAAGCCATTATGAAGGATTTAGGAGTAAATACTTCCTCAAAGAAAACATTTTTTATGATTATAGATTATATGAATAATATTTTCAATTTATGTTAGGTGTTTTACAAGTTTATAATTATGCATTGTGATTCATAAACTAACCTAGTGTATGTCATTGTTTAGAAATGACACCAAATAGATGGAATAAAAAGTCCAGTAATACGCATGATCCAAAGAGTAAGAAGGATCATATATCTCATGGTATTAATCCAACATTTAGAAAGTAAATAGTATCCCATATATTATCATCATATGAATAAATAGTATCATGTGTTAATAAGATAATTAAACAATTCTCTGAGTCCTATGGATTTGAAGGGAAGCCAAAGAAGAAAAAATGATGGTAGAGAGAAAGATAGATAAAGGAAATAAGGGAAAGAAGGTTTTTATTATATGTGATAACTGTGGAAACAATCACCATGGTAAATGCTTGAAGGGAATGGGATTTTTTATAAGTGTGTAGAAAAAGAAAACCAAGTACGTGATTGAAATGGTAAGAAAAAGGTTTCAAATATACAATGCCTCATCTGCAAGGAGTTGGGACACTACGTGAATCAATGTCCCAATCATCAGAGTATACTACAAATGATGTTGTTGGATAATAATCAAGTTATGATATTACCACAGATGAAGAGTAATGACTAGTTTTCTTATGTTGATATTAATTATGTCATTTGAGTGTTGTATCAATGATGAATTGGTTATAATAATTATGGAGTATATAAGGATTGTACTACAGTACTATTTAATTAAGGATTTTAGATGGTGTGGTACCAAGAAAAGTGAGTCAATATCAAGTTAATATTTTTGGAAAATACATGGTTGAAGTAAAGATAAACTTTAATATGGTAATTGATTTTGGAATAAGAGATGATTGATTTGGATAAATTATATTAGATATTATTGACTACATTGTAATAATTAATAGGTTTTTTTATTCCATCATTGTTGGTGATTACAACATTTTTGGATTTTAGGAGTATATCCAGAATTCTATGATTTACAAAAGGAATAAAAAAGTACATACCTATTCAAATATGGTTTTCTGGAAATTCATTTTATTACCACATTTTAAGAGAATACATGATGAAGGTATTCACATGTATATTATGTGACCTTCCTTATAAATTTTGGACTGTGATTTCGGAAAAAATTATTGTGGATAAGTCTAAATGTTGTAATAGATTAAGTTTAAAATTGGATACTATTGTTAAGGTTAAATCATTTCTTAAGATTATGTTTGGATTGTCATAAAAAAGGATAACCCGGAGGTCGGGCAACAACCCGTCGCGTTCGGCAAGGCCGCGAGACTTGAACCCGCAATAGAAGGGCGACAAGGGTACATCACCTACCACTGGCCTATGTGATTTCCTAGTTTGTATAATGTAGTTTTTTTAAATAGTATGAAAAATGAATTATAAATTCATTATTTTTGGAACCCTATACGATTAGGATAAATAGAATATTTTTTAATTCTATTATCTTGTGAAGTGAAAGATGAGTTTGTGGTAGGAATTAGTTGAATGATTAAACTCTACTTGTCAAGTATATTTTTTCCTCTTATTCTATGAATAAATTAATTATTAAAATTTAGGGAAGGGGTTATAAAACTAAAAATGTGTTATCCTAATACCTTATGTTTTGTTGAACCGGTGATATTTTAAATCATCATAGATTGACGGCTTTGAGGCCCTCAATTTTATACTTGTTTGTGATTGATGACCTCAATCACTCCCAATAAATATTTATGTTTTTCATCCAATTATGTGTCTCTAATTTCCACCAATGTTCTACTAATTGAGATCATAATTTGGTGTTGACTTTTTCATTTCTCTTTCCCTCTTATTAAGACTAAATTTCATTAACCTAATTTCCAATGTGGGTTTTCCACAAAGGTAATTTTTCTATTTTTAACCTTTTATTTTCAAAGAAAAATTTCAAATTATGAGGATGAAATTTATTAAAGTAGGGGATAATTTAACACCCCAAGATTTCATAGTATGTTATCTCTTCAAAATAATTCAATAACTTGCGCTACACATAACACCGAGTTCGAGTGTACCACAACTTACCAAACTAGTAGTTCAAAAAGCAGTTATGAATAGTATTAACTGAATTTTAAATTTTATATACTCCATATAATTTTAGAATTTATATTATGTGTTTATTATACATAATATAAAAACAAATTTGTTTTTTCTGATAAAAGAAGTATTTTTCAAAAAATACAATTTTACTGCGTTTTAAAGGAGAACCTTTTTTTTAAAACCAATATTTGACACTTTTATATATATAATTTAATTAAATTAAATTATTATTTGGAAGCGAGACATAAAAATTTAGTTTAGATAAATTTTTGGTACTTTTCTGATAACTTTCATATTTTAATGAATAGTGAAAATACTAAATTTTAATTGAAAACAACTTTTTTAATCGAAATAATTTAGTGTTAAATTATAAATTTGAGTGGTTTAAAAGTATCATTATATTATATTTTTATCATTTAATATAATTTATTCCATTGGATGTAATTTCACATTTAAACTGGACATAAACAAATGTCAATCTTTTGATAGTTATTATTTCTTAAAAACACACTTTTTGTTTTGACAACGGGAATTAATTTTAAATTAATTTCTTCCACTTCTGAATTTTGAATTTGTAAAAATGGATTATATATTTGGAATCAATAGGTCCAAATTGTGTAAATATGTAACTTTAATTTTTAGATATTATGAATATTTACTTTAGTAAATATTTTATTTACCATGGTTAAAGGGTAAATCTGGTAAGTAAGGGTAAAAAAATATTATTATAATAATATTAAATTACCCTAAAATGTGTCATATTACTATTGGTTGATACATGTATGACCATGGGCATCATTTGGTCAATTTTGGGACCACATGGAGCCACTTAAGAGTGATAATGACACTTTATATTAATTAATTTAAAGTAAAGACAAAAATGACATAAACATATATCTTTTAGTAAAATAATTTTTACAAGGGGATATATAAGTTTTCTTTTAGAATATAAATATTAATTTTAAATATAAAAATATTTCCTAAATCATTGTATTTTTTTATAATTTTTAGACATCAAATAAATAAAATTATTTATGACACAATAATGATGTAGTGTTTACCTCATTAAAAAATGATTTAAATAAATGAGATTATAAAAATTAAAAAAATATCCAAAAACTATACAATTCTTATTGGATGATTTTATTTCGAACATGAGTCGTCTTATATTTTACTTTAATGAGTTTTTGACCTTTATAAACTGAAAATCATTATATAATAAAATAATATTTTCAAACATTCTTAAAGAGCCCCTCCTCCCCCATATAAACATCTCTCACCTCTAACCCATTTCTTACACCTCTCAAGCCCCTTAGATCATCCAAAATCTACCCAATTAAGCTCAATACATCTTTATATTCCTCTTATAATACTTACCTTATGAATAAGGCACTTCAAAGAATCCTTTTGTTTCAAACCAAAGGTAGTTACCCGATTTAAAGGTAACATCTCCTCTTATGTTATTTTATTTTATTTTACTTCTCTAACCCCCTAAACTATATTTATTCCTTTATTTTATAACAAAAAAATTATCCTCAATATACTAGGTTGTTGTTATGAGAATTATTTTAACTACACTTACACACACCTCTATCTAATAGGTATAGAACATAATGTTTCTGTGGACGGCGAACTACTACCTCACGAAACGATGATTGTTCAATCTTCTACTACCATCTCTTATAGTGGACATTATGATGGAACTATAATTATAAATTATATTTATGATATTTATTTTATCTATAATCTTCTGTTATTCTATTTTAGGGCATACCTTTATTCTTTTCATGTTGTATATATATGATAATTTCATTTGAGGAAGTGCAGACTACTGCCCCCTCAAAGTGATATGACTCATTCATACCATACATGGAACATATAAAGGATGGTGTTAATGAACTTACATAATGTATATAAAATATTATATTATACTGTAATAATAATATACCTATGTATCATTTGGTTTTCTTTCCTTCTAAAAAAATGAAATGGAAGTAGCGTTCATGCATACGTACGGATTACCGTCTCCACGAACGCGATGAGATTCATTACCCATCGTAAAAAATAAAGAATAATTTTCATTTTATTATTAAAAATAATGTTTGAGAAATTAATATCATTCTAGATATGAATCAAATTCATCATATCCATAAAACACATGGCTTATATAACAAAACATATAAAAGAAAATGAATCTGTTAACACCCAAAACAGTGATACTACTAAAATATTATTAACAAAGAAATATTAGAAGATCATATATGATATCATATTTATGTATGTGGTTTTTTTATAATTTAATAACAATTATTTAACTATTATACAGGAGGTTAACCTACACTCGACCAAAGAAAAGTACAAGGTAAGGGTTAATTCCTCAATCTCATTATTATTCGAGATTGTTTATGTGTAAGTATTTACTGGGAAATATTTGTTATCTTTGTCCATGTTAGATAAAGGAGTTTTCAAAAGGATTATTTTTAAGGGACTCTTCAACTAAAATATTATTTTAACAGTTTAAATATTTATTCTTCTAAATCATTCTAATTAATGTCCATGTTTTCAAAATAGGTTTTAAAGGATTTATTTATATGTACATGAATGTTTTAAATGTTAATTATTTAAAAAGTTTCAAAGTGGTATGGGACACTTTAATTAAAAAATGTATTTTAAATGACTTCCTTTATAAATTTTGTGACTTTTAAATGTTTTCATGAAAAATGGATATTTCTCTCAAAGAGTTTTACTAATCAGTTTCAACTATGTCAACATCCTTTTGGATATTATTTTTGATTGAGGTTGATTTATTATAAATACAATCTTCAATATTGTATTGAATGAGTTATGATATGATTTACTGTGAATGTGATATTTTTATACCATTCATGATTTATGGTTGAAGTATTGACATTTTGTATGCTATTTTTAATATAAATGTTTATGTTATGGTTCAACATTTTCATATGAGGAATGCATTGGACTTAGTAAGTGACGGGTGGAGCATACTATATCTCCTCGATGCATCGGTAGGTCTCATGAGACAAACTAGTGTCTTGGCACAATGCCTTGACAAAATCTTATTTGTAGTCTTGGCATGAGGCCTTGACTACGTTGTTATGATATCTGGCATTATGCATTCCATCATAATGAAATTAGCTATTGATATTACATGTGATTATTCAACTAGTAGAATATCCATGTGAATAAGTAAATGGAATTATTTGATTTATTTTTTCCATATTATGCTGATGTTTAAGGTTAAAGGTCTTTTGTTTTAGTTTTATACATTGCCTTAAGTGTTTATGCTTATTTATGAAAGTTCATGCTATATTGTTATCCTTAATGAGCATCTGAGCTCACCCCTTTCTATGTTTTATTTTTCCTAGGATGTGAAGAAGTATATTATGACTAACCTATAAAGATAGTATAAGGGATATGAATGAGGTCAATGGAGACAATTTTGTTATTGTTTTTCATTTTATAATGTAATGTAACGTTCATGTGTGTAATCTATTTTCCAAGACTGCTAAACTGATCGGTCCTTCGGGACTTGATTCCTTGTAATCATTCCAATGTATTAAAATAATGCATTGAATCTGGATAACTAGAGTTGGGGTGTTATATAATACCTTTTAAGGTCATGTGATAAGGACCTAACTGTTCATTTTAGCATCATGCAGTAAGGACATCTAGGCAAAAGTTTCCTAGTAAAAGTTTGGTGGAGGACTTATATCAAATAATCCCAAAGAACCTGAAAGAGGTATGAGTTTCTAGGTTGAATTAAACCCTACTGGTATTATGGCCCAAAGGGAATAGGGTTGACATAGGGTGTTGGGTTTGGACCTTAGGAAGGCTTCCTATGTATCCCATTTGGATGGGAATCAAATCCTACATAGTTCAGTTGGTCTCATAGTGGATTGTGGACCTTTGAGAGGATTAATTTGGGGCTTACTCCTAAAAAGGATGCCCTGTGGGAAGTGGGGCATGAGTGATGTTTTGGATCATGGTGATTTTGAGGCTTATTTGGGTTTTACACCTAAGGAGGAGGCCCACTGAGCTTGGTACTTAGGTAGTAATCCTACATATCTTGATTATAGTAGGAATCAGAGTTCTCATAGTTCAAGAAAAGTTCAAGGCTTACACACTAAGGTTGCCTTTGTGAATGGGGATTATGATTGGGGCTTACTCCATAGGAGGATTCCCTTAAATGGTTGGGTTGGGGCTTACTTCTAAAGAGGATTCCCTTTATTGGTTGGGTCTTACACTTAGAATGTGTCCCATAGACTAGTATAGTTGGGGCTTGCTCTTGAGGATAATGCTCTTGTTGGTGAGAGATTGGGTCTTATACCAAGTAGGATTCCCATGTATGGATTCAGCTGGGGATTACTCCCGAGGAGGATTCCCATTGGATAATATGACTGGGTCTTACTCCTAAAAAAGGAATCCTAGGAGGTTTAGGGATCATGTGGATTTCATTACCACTATTTACCTCTAAGCCCAAGTGAATCATGTTTGGTGTGAGAAACAATAGGAAATAAAAGGTCTGAGAAACCACATGATCTGATTTTATTTAAGGTTGAATACATGGCCTTGAGGACTCATGACTAGGGAGTCACTCTGAAGAAAGGTGAGAGAAAGATCTAAATTAAGGTTCTTTGTAGAAATATGCATTTGATTGTGTGGATGTCATGATTGCGGCTAACCTATATGTCCTCATGAGTCATAATGAGTCATTCTTGAATTTTGTGGAAAAGAGGAAGTCAAAGATCTGGAAAAACACACTTCTCCAACTCCACTGGTGGAATAGGTTAGGGATACAACATTCCCTTCTCATTAATTTACCCCAAAATGGGTCCAAGGTATAGAGACTGGGGATGGAATGAAGTAAGAGAGATAAGAGAGGACTGTGGTTTTCATCCCCTCTTTAACCCAATAGCCAAGGTGGTGAGGTGGAGGAGTGAATCCACCAGTAAGAAAGTATGAGGGATTAATCTAGGAGGTATGCCCTGAAATTGGTTTTATAGTGGGAGAGGAGGATCTCATTCCATGTTGAATGTGAAAGAAATCACAATCATTACCCTCCCTACTAGGAACCAGAGTCTCTAGGTCCTAGATACAATAAGGGTAGAAAATGGTCCTAACCCTAGTATCTGAGACCAAGAACTCTTCAATACCTTCCTTGGGGTAGGGGTCCTCATGACCATGGGAATAAAAAATCACACACACCCCAAGGATCATGACCATCTATTAGGAAAATTTCAGTAAATTTATGACTATAGGGATACAAATCCAAATGGGAGACATGTTAGTATGACTTTTCCAGTGTTTTTTCAATTCCAAAGGCTTCATTGGAGGTTTCCATTTGGTCCCTTTCATACAAGGGAACCATAATAAAATAGGCCCTATCATGGACATTTTTGAAGAGGGACCAATCAGAGTCTCACATAGGATAGAGGTTGGGGAGAGCCAAAAGAAGGCCATGTAGGTAGGCCTAGGTTAGAAAAGGGAGGCTTGAACAGGGGGTTCTTAATTCAAATAGACTTGATATAGGTGGTGGAACCTTATAAAATGGACCACCTAGGAAACAACACTTGTAAGAGGCTTTTCTCAAACCTTCAAGGTTCTTCACAGGTGTTCCTGAAAGTGGCTCGCGTAGGTATTTGGTTAAGTAAGGGGACATCATGATAGTGTTTTTCAACTATAGGGTAGGATGTTTCTCACATAGGTGTTGTTTATTTTAAACCCTAAGAGGAATTTATTTTCACTATCCCTATTTAATTCCCTTAGCTTCAGGTTTTGAAGGGATACCTAGAAGTTTTAAAAGGACCTAGGTGAAGGACTAAGGTGAGCAGAGCATCAAGAGGCCTTAAGGAAATTTTATCCATGAAAATTATGACCCTAGGATCCTATTTATAGAAAAATATGGGACCTTGGGTGAAGGTTATATTTTTCTTAGTGGTTTCATGTAGGTATGTCAGGAAAGGTCTTGCTCAGACTGGTTGTGTGGGATGATTCATAGGTACCCTGAGTGTCGACGCTGATTTAGGGGTACCTGGGTGAATATCCTTTTGAGGAATTTGTAATCCTATTCCTTATTCATTTCACTTTTTCTCTTCTTCCTAATGTATTTCCCTTTGTATCCTTTTCATCCATGTAACAAAACAGAGTGTCAACAAAAGACCCCCCCCCCAAGGATTGGAACTGATTGAAAGAAGAGGGTCTAATCCTAAGGTAAAGAGTTGAAAAGTGTGGATGGATCATGGAATTAATCAACTCAATTTTTACACTTAGATATTTCACTTAGGTCTAATGCATAGGTAGGGAATGTATGTGGGGTACACAGGGGGTGTATTTTTCTATAAATAGGGTCACTCTTCCAACAATCGGTCCTCACACTTCAGTATCTTTGATCTCACTGTGCTAGCTTCCCACATAGACCATATGATTATCCTTATTTGATAATGAATCATTCATGCGGATAAGGTGTGTATCTATCAGTTTGATGCATACACCTGGTTGAACAACATGTGTAGTAACCTTGGATGAGGGTCTAGCATGAGGTAATTGTATGAGTACCCTAAGATAATTTATTCCTTTGACAAATTTTATTGTTTCGGTAATTTTCTTGAAATGAACTTGTTGTTAAAGAAAAATTGGTTCTTCTTTTCAGGTTTAATTTCCACTACAAAGACTAGAGTTTCTAATTAATAATCTAAGAATCTCTTATAGGATATGGTTAAAATTATAGGGTGTGACTATTATGATGCTCATGATACTAATCTACCTAGTCTTGTGGGTTATCTGAAGAAATATCACCACAAATTTCCTGAGAGTAATAATCTAATGCTTTATGACCATGGCCATCTGAAGTAGGTCCTCATACCAGCTTCAAATAATTATACTCCTCTATCTTGGTTCCAAGATTTTAGAAATTTTAAAACTGCCAACATTTCAAGCATGGAATATATTAATGCTAGGACATCATCCATAGAATGTGTCACACATCACAGCAAATGTGCTTCGTATTTGAAGCCACACATGCCTGAATTGAAGTTGCACTATTATCCATCTATCTTTCATGATTCCCATATAGACCAGTCAAATGTTTGGAGGAAATAATGGGACTTCTTCCCGAGATTGGGGTGTTAAGACAGAGTGGATCTGGTCATACTGAGTATGCCAAACTTATAAAGAGTTCAATAAGGAGCTAAAATATTTCCAAATCTATGAGGAAATATGGGCTGGTAAAACTTATGTGTATGATAATTTTAAGTTCATCCCTAAGATATTAATCTGGTGGAGCCTGTAGATGAATTCTTTCCAACTAATGCATAGAGAAGTTGGTATCAGCTTATGGGACATCCATAAGGTCTCTAGGGATTTTATACTTGGATATATTTATAATGATTTCATCCCTTTAAAGGAGATGTGGGATGATGTTGAAAGGACACTGCCTCTAGCGCATGATCTGATAAAAATAGATCATGGTATTATGAAGTAAGACCCTCGCCCAAAGGAGGATATCCATCATGAATTGTGGATGAGTATTTTCCTAGAGCTGGAGGGGGAAGACAACACTTGAAAATGCCCAACTAGGTGTCCCAATATGGCGAAGCGGAGTGTTATTGGTATATTCTGGCCAACTTTAGAGAAAGGGGAGTATGAACAATGGGAGTACAATCCCAAGTCCTGTGTTCCTATGACGTCATGTATCGCAATATTTTTAAACATGTGTATGAGCGTCTATTTTCTACCTATCCATGATTACAATGGAGTCATAAGGTCTAATACATTCATCATGGTAGCCAAGATGGCCGGGAATAAACTTGTGGTGTTGGAAATCCCCATCCTATTAAATATTTACCATAGCATGTTGCATGTCTGTATGGGGAAGGCCTTGTTCAAAATCATAGGATCGTTCCAGGTACTGCGGGGATGGGTTACATCCCAATTTAGAACCTATGTTGTGTTGAGTGGGGTTGATATTCCTAAGATATATTTTTGATTGCATGTTCAAGCCATTTATAGTATTCCTCATTTCCCCCTAAATCCCAATGAGACTCTACTGAGGCTGAGCCTGTTCAAGGAGTTCAATTTCTTCCCATATGGGGAGCCACCTACTAAGATATTCACTGATGATAGGAAGTCTAGTATATAGATAAGATCATATATTATGGCCTTTAGGGATGGTGTACTGGAAACTCATATCGATGGGGAAGTTATATGTGAGGCCTATGATCCATACAGATTTGCATTCCAATTCAAGTGTCTTCAAAAAATAGCCATATATCCTCAAGTGTGTGTCCAATATAAAAATAATCTAATGGTATCCCGATAGCTATGGATAATTACATCCATGGAGTTGACTCAAGTGGTGATCAACCTACCTCTAGTGGAAGTGACCAATGGATTGAATTTCTGGTATGTGGAGGCATGGATTGCATCATACCCCGAGGGAGTGTTGGCCGAAGTTGTTCCTCAAATCGGTACTCAAAAAATGACCAAGAATAGGAAGTAGGTTAGAAAGGATTATTCTCTTATAGGAGATGTTTCTTCTCCACTATAGGATGATTCACCCCTTTGAAAGGTCAAAAACATGATGAGGTCCCAAGTTCTACCAAATGACCTCATTCAAGGTTTAGTCCACCAACCAAAATCAAAATAGATACACCACCTAAGATTGAACCTAGATGGTCCAGTCTTCACCACCAAGAAGATACTTGAGTTACATTTTCTCATCCTTCAACTATGACAGAGAGGGTTGGGAATACCATGAAATCTAGGGCTTTTGAATCATCTTCAAGGAAGTTCGGGATGTCCTTATAATTCATATGACTAGAGAAAATCCATTTTTTGGAAGGACATGCCCTCTAATACTGATATCATATGGTCACTTCTTTGTGTTGGGATAAAGATTATAAAAATAGGAGATGTCTGATCCTCCCCTGACCTTTAATTCAAGGACAATTCTGCTGAGGTGAGGATCTATATCTAGGAACTATAGATTCTCATTTACGAAAATGACTACCAGATACCTGCTATGAGATGGGTGGAGGACATGGAGAGATGGGGTGATACTGAAGGGGTTGATCACCCATCTCCTGAGTAATGGATTGATTATGTCAATATCAAATATGTAAGTTCCTTTTATTTTCTTCTCTTATTTTACTTATCTTTTATTTTATCTTAAACAAAGTGTTTTCTTTGAGGGAAGGTAGTTTTGATTTGAAGTAGGCTGAGGGGTGTTCAAATGAGGTTCCATCACCAAAATATGACCCAACTGGTACCCTACTCAGAATTTATGAATCGTCTCCCAAACAGGGAGATCTATATTTGGGCTAGTAGAAAATGGAGGCTAAGATGGAATGGGGAACTATATTACCCCCTTGGATACCTATCTTTGAGGAGGTTTATTTTAGATCTCCTCTATCAAAAAAGAAATAATGTTGAAGGATAAAATGTTTGGCTAAGTATATCATCAGTAGTGGTAAGTCATCATAGTGCCATTAATCTCTGTTTTATCCTAAAAATTTTCTAAACCTCCTTGTATTACATAATATCCTTCCATTTCCTCTCTTAAGGGACTTAAAAACGATCCTCCAAGAACTGATGAGGTCACTTTCGACCAAGCTTGGATCCTTGCTGGTGAGTTAGCTCTTTCAACAGGAGAAGTGTTTAGGGTTGAGGATTCATCATCCTATCCTGTAACTACTCTTATCACTATATAGAGGGAGTAGTATTCTGGTAATGTTAAAGGTACATCATAAGGTGTCATGTAAAGGTTGTTTAATTTCATCCCTATTATATTTCAGGTTCATCTTATGCACCCGGGGACCCTATGATGACTGATTCTAACCCTACGGCTATTATTGAGGAAGTTTTTTGGGGTATCAAGTTATCATAAGATGGCGGTGTACTGGGTCCCGAGCTAAATATTTTGATCATCTCTATGTGTTAGATTACCACAGGGCTTGGTATGTCAATATATTCCATGATAAATATTAGCATGACCTTTGATGAAATACTAAAACATATTAATATTCCTACTACTTTAGCATAATATGAGGAACTTGATAGGGAATTGAATTGATGTGAGTCTTTATTTTTTGTGCAACCAATATTTTTATGTATGATTCTCTAATAATGACTAGTTGAAATGTGTAGCTCCATCCATGGATAATATCGCAGTGGAAGTTAATGAGTAAGACATCGAAATCTATCCCAGTCCCACTATTGAGGGGGGGAACTCAGGTGGACCTTGAAATGGGGAGTCTTCCTAATCCTTATTTGTAGAACCCTAGGAAGACCCATGAGAGTGCCTCCCATCAAAATGTTCCAATTCAAACTACTGAGGATGGGGATGCTTGGGAAAAATCCAACAAAGTTTCTAACCTATTACTAGGTGAGTGTCACTGATTTATTGAATCATCCCTTATTTCTTTTTTATACTATCCTTTTGAGGCTAACGATGAGTCTTTCCCACTTTCGAGTGCCATAAACATCTATGGTTGGGTCTGAGGGAGAAGCTTCTATGCCAACACAGTCAGTACCAAAATGAGAAGCCATTATTGACCAGGAGGGAGTGGGGCAGGGTGCTTCAATAAGTGCAATGATCCTATAGTACATTTCTCCCTCTGAGAGTAGATCTGATTCAAATTTGGAACTACAGAATTATCTTTGCATCACATTTCATGGAGCTTGGTGGTATATCTGGAAAATAATTTTTGAGACACCTCTTGAAGACCTGCCTTTGTGAATCCATCAAATTTCATTCTTGCTCAGTATTCTAGGATATGGATGATTTGATTATCGTATGATTCATCCTATTATGAAGGAAATCATTCACAAAAAATATAGAGAGAACAAGATTCATAAAAAATCATAAATTTCAAGCCTCTCATCAACATAGACGATTTCCAAGATTTATTATCCCAAGAGGAGGCCAACCATACCAAGAAGATGGAGGAATATAAACAACATATTAATGAGAAAACTATTCAAGTGTCATTCCTTCATCAATAATTTGATGCTATTCGAGGTGAGCTTGTACAAATCCAACATTCATTATAAGGTTCCCAAACTGAAGGGTCGACTGCTATTGTGGCTACAGTATAATCACTTAACTGGGAAAAGAATACTGAATCTATTTGGTTGAGTAGGATTCAATAGGTAGATGATGGGGATTAATAGGACATTCAACATATAAAGAGTTATGTGGATGGTCTCTTCTAAATTGTGATGGAGCGATTCCATCTTGTGGATGATCCTCCAGTTTTATTTTGCTCCATAAATGAAAAAGAAATTTTTTTCCTAATCATTTATGTCTCCATCCTTGTTTTCTTTATGTAGTCATAATATGACATTGAAGCTAATTTTCATAGCAAGACACTTTTTCACCATCTAGTCATAACCATAGTGATAGGATGGGGAAATTATCCAATTTTTTCCTAATCCATGGGACCTAATGAGCATAGCTTGACTATTTCTCATGTTATATGGACAATCCTCCAAACTTTGTGTATTTTGTGTCATCTCCAAATTTTTTTCCTAAATATAGTAGGAAGACTCAGTGGGTGAGATGTATTTTTCTTAGACCTCCCTTTTCAGGTTTTTAGCCTAACAATTTTTACACCTTTTATCTTTTCATTGCTCAATTTTTCCTAAACCAAATAGAGTGAAAGTCTAGTAAGATGATACTCTTTTTCTTTTCTAGAGTTCCCTTTATGGATTTTCAATCTAGTGAGTTCCATGTCTATTGATTTGTGGGAAGTGTAAAGTCATGCAATCTAGACTAGTGCAGCTAGTGTTTTAGTTCAAACAACATTGACCATAAATTTTGGAATGATAATCCAAACAAGGATTGTTGGCCAAGAATGTTTCTACATTCTTCAGATACCCCCAATGGAAATTTTGAGCCATTATGTTTTTGGTTTTTAAATATAAAACAAGATGTTTGGGAATATAGGAGGTCTCTCCTGAGGATGAAGTTATCGCTGGTTAACAAACCCATTTTATGGGATAATTTATGCAAGTTCAGTTAGGGTGTGTTATTGCATATTCATATAGTAGAATCCTTTGGCAAATAGGACCATTTTTTGGGTGATTTTATGCAAATATAACTAGGGTGTGTTATAGCGTAGTTCGGTAAAAGTGTTCTCAAGAATTTTGACATTCTATTTCTAATGACCAAAATAATTTTATGGAGATTTTGGTTTCTCAAGACCATGATGAGTGGTTTTTTCAAGGGAATATGTTTGATAATGGAGGGAGAATCTGTATTGGCATTAGCTGTGAATGGTAAACCACTCCTACACAACTTTGGCTTGTGTGAAAGAGGGTACATTTTGTTAAATGGTCTATTTAAAGGGGAGAGACCCTTTCTAATAGGGGTTAAAGTATTGTTTAGTTTAATTTCATGAATCTAGGATATCGATCATGTAGTATAACATCTTATGGTGAGGAATTTGTTGTACAGTTTAACGTCTTGTGACTAGGACATTATGCTATGTAGTTTAAATTCATACAGTGAGGACATTATTCTGTGTAGTTTAAAGTGGTGCAGTAAGGATATGAGGGGGATATAATTTAAGTTCCTTGTCTTTGAATGAAAGGTTAATGATTCTCCCATTCTTGGTAACCTATCTAGAAATGTGCTACTATATTCAGGTGTGAGAGGATAAAGTTGTAAACTATGATTTGGGGGTCCCTAGATCTGAAGAGTGGTATGGTAAAAGGGTGTATGGAGTTAGAGTAGGTCTCACCTGAGGAAAAAGTTACCACTAATTGAAAAACCTGTTTTGTGGGCTATTTTATAAAAATCTGATTAGGGCATATTATAGCATAGTCAATAGTGGGATATCTTGGTTGAAAACCCCATTTTATGGGAAACTTTATGCAAAGAGGCATATTATAGCATAGTCAATAGTGGGATATCTTTGTTGAAAACCCCATTTTATGGGAAACTTTATGCAAAGACAACTGTGGCGTGTAACAATATAGTTAGTAAAAGAAGTCCTTAAGAATTATTACATTATATCGCTAAAATTTGATGGAAATTTTTGGAGACTTGGTTTTCCCTGAGCATAGAGTTTGGTTTTGGGGAGGAAAGTACCTGAATATGAAAGGATAATTTCAAGTCCAAAATTTCCAAATAAATAGGGGAATATTTTCTCTACATAGGTCTAAACTAAGTACAGGAAATACGGTGCCTATAGTTTTAGCTCATGTGACTAGGACTATAATATTATGGAAATAACAGATGATATGTGGCCTATCAGACCCAGATTGTTTCTGCATATTTTAGACCTAAGGGATAAATTTGTAAAATATGGTATTGAGGGTTTTAGAATAGGGAGAAAGGATAAGGGAAAAGTATGGAAGGGATGGATGAAAACTGAATTTGAATCTAGGTTTCTAGCATAATGTTATCAAAACTTACAATGACATAAGAGGCTTCTACTAAGGGAGAAGTTACCACTATTTGATTAACCCATTTTGTGGGATATTTTATGAAAATTTTACTAGGGTGTTGGAACCATGGTTGTTATTTTCATGAATTGGGATATGGTTTGTGTTTGTTTTAAATCATTAGTGTAAGTTCAGAATGTGTGTCAGTAAAGTGATCATACAGTTCAAGCAGACAACAGTATTGAAGGTGGCACTATTTCCCAGTGTTTTCCAATTTTTGGGCCTGAAAATCGGAAAATGAAGACATGGATTGTTGTTAAAAGGAGGTGCGCACAAAGAGGAAGTGGTGCGTGAAAAAGGTGGGTTGTGTGCAAAATATTTGAGTTGTGCGTGAAAAACAGTGTGGTGTGTGAAATAGTGGAGTGAGGTTTTTCACGCAAGTATTGATTCGGAATCAGTGCATCGAAAAATGGCAAAGTCATGGGCTATGTGAAAAACCTGAAGATGTGTGTGAAAAATGGTACCTGCGTGAAATATTACGCACTGAATGAGAGTTTCTTTGTGCCACGGGGGGTTTTGCGTGCAGGGGTCAGAGACGCCTATAAATAAGAGGTGACCCCCCTCATTCCATACTATTGAATACATAGAGAATATTTGAGTGTTGATGCGCGTAAAAGGTTCGTGTAAAGTTAGTTGGGTGAAAAATTCCGAGTTGCATGAAAAAGTTTGAGTTGCGCGAAAAATTTTGAGTTGTGCGAAAAAGTTCGAGTAGCGTGAAAAAGTTTGAGCTGTGCAAAAAATTTAGAGCTGTGAAAAAAAGTCTGAGTTGCACAAAAAATTTTGAGTTGTGTGAAAATTACTGGGTTGCACGTAAAAAGATGAAGTTTCACAAAATATTTTCTGCACAAAAAGCATGAATTGCACACAAAAGTGAGAACTTGCACACAAAGGGTAGGTGCTGCGTGAAATCATATGTGTAACCTATTTTCACTTTTTGATTATACAGATCAGTGGTTCAATGTGTTCAAGAGCATCATTTTATGACTTTGATGCAAACAGAGTCTCATGCTATGTAGAGGTAAAGACTTCAATGCGAATCTATTGAAGAGACCTTCACATCTATAAACTGACTGGGACTTCACCAAAGGCAGTGAGCCAGGGGGAGTCAACGGGAGTGACCTGAGGGACCCAGTGGGCTATCCCTGAATAGTTGTAAAGGAAGTGAGCCTAGGACAGAGTGACCATTCATGAACCTTTGTAATCCACAACTTGTGAAGAATAGTGGAATCTGGTACGACTGACAACCTGTCTGTGTATACTCCTTGGATGTAGACCTTAGTGGTGAACCAAGTAAAAAGTGATGTGTCATCTCTTTGCATGTGAATGTTTGATTGCTTCTCATATCTATCATACTATTTAAACTTGTTCCTACCAACGTGGGAACAGGATCCATCAGTTTAAAAGAAAAATTTGACACATCAGGACATGCATAGTTCTAAGAATAAATGTCCCCCAAATGGATTAAATTCATGTGTGGAGGACATGGGAGATTTTTTATATGAGTTCATGCATTGTGTGAGAACTCATATTGGATCCCCTCATATAGGTCTAACTCATACATGAGATAGTAGGTTCATTTCTCATATTATTTTGTGGTTGGGTCTATAATTAAGCATCTAAACGTCACTATGTATCTCATTGAAATGAGAATAATCTACATGTAGTTATTGAGTAAAATCATGAAGTTTATTTTCATGTAAGGAGGACATATGGTGTACCTTTTAAGGTCATTCAACTATAACCATGGTAACCTCAATGTGAATTGATATTTATTACTTATATAGGGAATATTTTTATCAAGCATCCAAATCCCACATGAGCTATGCTCAGTGTGAGAAACAAGGAGTGAAAAAAGTTTCTTCCACAACATGAAGGCAGCACAAGAGAACGATAGGGACATTTAGCTTTTTTGGTAGTTGGGCTAGGAGATATGACCTAGGCATATCTACAAATCTTATTAGGATGAGAATCAATCCATACTTAGTTCTTGAAAAGTTTCCTATGAATATTTGTACACAGGTAAAAGGGGTAGTTTTTCTTTTTGGTCATGGATGGACCCAATATTGGAGATATGGGCATCACTATGTATCTCACTAGAATGATAATCAATCCACATATAGTTATTGAAGAACTATTTAGTTTAACATCATGTAGGAAGGATGTTGATCATGCATTTTGATGTCTTACAGTAAGTATGTGGATCACCTGATGTGAAATAAATATTACAGTTGGACTAGGGGATAGGACCCGAGTTTCACTACGTATCTTTCTAGAGAAATAATCAATCCATAGGTAGTTATTTAAAAGGTTATATATATAGGTATGACTAGTATAAAAGGATAAGGTGATATATATATTTATTTATTTTGTGGTTGGACCCAAGTATGGAAATATGGGTTTCACTACATATCCCATTGTAATGAGAATCAATCCACACGTAATTCTTATACAGATCGTGTGATCTGCCTCAGAGAGGCTTCTCCCCTCTCGCTTGTGGTGTCTAGGGTTTTCAGGTTTTCTTTGCCTCCCTTCCCCCTTCGTCCTGGATTGATTTCAGTGTTGGCCTCATTCGGATCGGCTCACCTCAGCATGGCTTGGCGTTGGCATCGTGTGGCGGGGCGCTGGCGTCTTTTCTAGCTTCTCGGTCGCGTCGACTCTTCCGACGTATGATCCAAGCATCTCGGTTTTGATGGCGTGCTCATAGTGTACCTGTTTCAGTTCGGTGAGGCCAGGTGATGCCTTTGGCATGCTTCCGGTGTGGCTTGATGGCAGATGTGGAGTGGCTCAGAGGGGGGAGGTTCTGGCTTTGGCATTTCTTCTGTTTGAAGGTTTTTATGTTTTGGTTATGTTTGTGAATGTTAATATGGTGTTCATGTTCAGATGGTTTGTGTGGATTCATTGTCGACAGAGGTCCCCTTCCCTTCCTCTCTATCTCCGGCTTTCTGTGGTGCACTTCTGGTTGTTATGTGGTTGGTTGAGGATGTCTGTGGTTGGCGGTGGGGGTGTCTTCTGGCGGTGGTTTGGGCGACTAGTGAATGTTTCAAGGTGCATGGGTTCTTTGGTCCTGCGTGTGGTGTATGAGTTTTTCTTTTGATGTTGTTCATACTGTGGTGAAAGAGGAATTGTGGTTTAAGGGCAGGTGGATCTTCTGAGTTTGGTTCTAAATCGCTGACAGTGGTGACGACGGAGGATGGCGAGCTATCCCGAGCTTAGACTGCTGCAGATGAATATGTTTTTCCCAGTGGACATGATGTAAGTGACGACGACGACAACTGTTGGTACCACCGGCGTCCTGTTGTGAATGGTGGCGTGTGGTGTTGTTTTTTGGATCGAGGCACAGGGTACGCAGTGGGTATGTGGCTCGAGGCGTTGTCTCGTGATTTTGGTTTTGGAAATTTGAATTTTGAATTTGAACTGGATGTTTTGAAGTGGTGAATTGTCATGATGAAGTCCTATATTGGGTACCGGCAACCCTTAAATCGACCTTTAGAAAATGAAAAAAATGATTTGCAGGCTTATACAGATCGTTTAGTTTACCATCATGCGATGAGGATGTTGTCCATGCAATTTATCATCTTATGGTAAGGACATAAAAATTTTGGTTATTATACATGTAAAGGGGGCCCAAATTTCATTATGAAGAGGAAATAATGTGATTGGGGCTTATACATGGTAGTTTCCCATATTTTCTTCCTAACGTTTGGCCAAGAATGCATCTTGACCCGCTGAGGGGTTAGAGGGGAGTGATTGGTACTTACACCTAATATGGAGGCCCATTTAAAAGGGACCATGAGGAGTGTCTCAAATTGTGGTTCTTTGGGGGTTTCTTAACATCAAATAAGAGGGAAATCAACCATGTGGTTTAATTTCATGTGATGAGGAAGAATGTTTCCACACAAGTTAACATCTTGTGGCATGGACATTATGTCATTCCATTTAAGGTCATGTGATAAAAACCAACTATGCAGTTTAACATCTTGCAGATGGGGTGTGCACCATGCAGTTTAATGTCATGCGATGAGGATGAATGCTTCCATATAGTTTAACATCATGCATCGTGGACATTATTATGTGCCTTTTAAGGTCATGCGACAAATACAAACTATATAGTTTAACATCTTGCAGATTGGATTTCAACCATGCAGTTTAATGTTATGCGATAATGGTGAATGTTTCCACACAATTTAACATCATGCAGCATGGAAATTACATCATGCCTTTTAATTTCATGTGACAAAGAACAACTACACAATTTAATATCTTGTAGATGGGAGATTATATGGTGTAGTGTAGTTTAATTTCATGTATCTAGGATGAATTTTGTCACGTAGTTTAACATCATTCAACATGGACATTACATCATTCCTTTTAAGGTCATGTGACAAAGACCAACTACGTAGTTTAACATCTTGTAGATGGGACTCCAACCATTCATTTTAATGTTTTTTAATGAGGACGAATGTTATTTTGTAGTTTAACATCGCACGGTGTGAACATTATGCCATGACTTGTAAGGTCATGTGATAAATACCAACTATGTGGTTTAATGTCTTTCATATGGGACATTATATGGTGTTGTTCATTTTAATGTCCTACAACTAGGACTATTTGACGTGTGATTACATGAAATAATTCTTAAAGAACCTTGCATTGGTTGGATTCATAATGATTTCCCTATCTATTGAAATCGAGGAATAAGCTCTATTAGAGTGGACCTTGTGTATGGAGTAAGGTCTCTCCCACTTTGGATCAATATTTGGAGGATTCTTTTCTGGTATCATTGGATTCCTAAGGACCAGTACCAATTCTCCTTGGAGAAATGAATAAAGGAAAACCTTCTTATTAAAGGCTCCCACTATCTGATTTTAATATACTTCCAAGTGATGTAAGATGTGAAATATTTTTTCATCAAGATGGTCCAATTCATACAGTAGTTTCTGGGATTGCTCATCTATAGATAGCTGGTCAAAAATGGAAATATAGAGTGATGGAAATTAAACCTCAATGGGTGGGATTACTTCTATTCCATATACTAATGAATACAGGGTTGATTGTGTGGTAGTATGGGTTGTAGTCTGGTAATCCCATAAGGCTTGAAAGAGATTGTCAACCCAATAATTTTTATCCTTTTCTACTATATTATATAGTGTGTTCGATAGGGTCTTGTTGAAGGCCTCTATCTATCCATTAGTCATTGCATGATAGCGGGATGAATGGTTTGATTTGATATTGTATTCCTGATATAGATTTCCTACCTCATTGGAATAGAAATTGGTGTTGTTTACTACCAATATTGTATGCGGGACACCAAATTTGGTAATGATGTTAGCTTTGATAAAACTAATAATGCTTTTGGCCCTAAATTCTTTGAGGGTTATCGCCTCTTCCCATTTGGAGAAGAAATCAGTAGCATCCAATATGGATTTCAACTGCTTGGATGTAGTTAGAGGGTATGGCCCCACAATATTCATCCTCCATATGGAAAATATCAATCTATATTTTGATGTATATAGAAATTATGGGGATTTATGGATGAAGTTGGAATGCACTTGGTGGGAATGAAATTTCACAGTGAATTCTGTGCAATCTTATGTCATCGAAGGCTATAAATATCCAAGCCTTTTGATTTGATCAGTAATCTTGTACCCTGACTGGTGAAAACCATGGGATCCTACATGTACTTCTTTCATAATTTTCATAGTATCTTATCCATCAACACATTTGATAAGGACTCCATAAAATCCTAGTTTATAGAGTACTTTCTAGTGACTTGGGCAATCATAAAGGGTGAAGTTAACTACTTGTCATTATATTTTCTCTTTCCTAGCTCTGACTGATGGGATTTCTTCATCCTGAAGGTAGTCCATGATTGGAATCATCCACCTAGTGGTAGGACCATATAGCTCAAGTATGGGTCTTACTTCATCGATCTCCTCAATTCTGACATGAACAAAAGGTGATACCATCTGACAATGGGAAATGCTAATGATTATTTCATCTCAGTTTGGATCTTCTAGATTTATACCTAAATTTTCCAATGAATATTCTTGGGTGTTCTATGATCTTGGGATTTGATTCAATATTACTTATGAGGGGAACTCTACCATTAACCTTTGAACATATTCAAGCATGGGGATTATATCTTCTTTTCTTATGGAATAATCTATGTTTATCTACTTGATTACTAATTCTGAATCACCTCTCACCTCCTAGTGGTCCACTGGTATTTGGAGTGATAGTTCTAGGCCTATGATGAGGGCCTAATATTCATCCTCATTATTTCTACAAACTTTTGATAACAGGAAGTAGTAAGGTGATACTTCCTTTGCTGGGAAGATGAGTAAAATCTCTAACCTAACTTTTTTGAGCTTTGGGTCTTCTATTATCTACCCTATTGGGCTCCTAGATGCCCCATCAAAATAAATTTCCTAGGTTTGGGGGCCATCTTGAATGGAGAATATCTCATCATTCGTAAATTCAGTATTTAATGAAGTTGCTTCTGTAGATGGGTTTTCTACAAGGAAATCTGCTAAGACTTGTCCTTTCACTACTTTATGAGGCATGAATTGTATATCAAACTCATACAGTATAACCACCCATCATGCCAGACACCCTGTCAACATAGGATGGATAAGGATGTATTTGAGTGAGTTATTAAGAGACACCAATTGGACTTCATGGTGCTATAATTAGTACCTCAATTTCTGAACTATGAAGATTAATTCCAGGTAGATCTTCTCGATATCTGAATAATGAGTCTTAGCATCGAACATGGCTCGACAGAGATAATAAAGGGTGTTTTAATTACCAGTATCATTCCTTTGCACAATTAAGGATCCCAATGATCTCTCTAGGTCCTTCAAATATATAATTATTATCTTTCCCTAAATAGGTGGCATTAACACTGTTGATATCAAGAGGTATTTCTTGAGGTTATCAAATACTTCCTAGTGGTCATTAGACCATTGATACATGACCCCCTTTTTCATCAATTTGGTGAAGGTAAAACACTTTCTTGTAAGGTTGGATATTAAGAGTATGATTTAATCCAAGTTTCCTTGAATTTCTCTCATCTCTTTAAGTTTTTAAGGTTGTGACATGCTAAGGATGGATTTTTTTCTCAAGATCAACTCCGATGATGTGATGGCATATGATGAAGCTGAGAAACTTTCCCAAGGTTACCCCAAACGCACATTTTATGGGGTTCATCTTTAGGCTATGTTATCTAAGCTTGTTAAATATGGTCTTTATGCTAGCCAGGTGGTCAAAATGTTGTCATGAATTAACCACTAGATCATCAATGTATCATTTAATAATCTTCCCCAAAAAGGGTTTGGATATGTGATGCATAACACACTGGTATGTGGCATTGACATTCTTCAAGCCAAAGGACATTACCTGAGATAAAAATACTCCCTGAGAATCCCTAAATATGGTGTCTTATTCATCATCTAGGTATATCTAAATTTATTTTTACCCTGAATAGTCATCCATGAATGATAGGGATTGATAACCATCCATTGCATCAATCAGGAGTTCTATGATTGGAACCAGGAAGTTATCTTTTGAACAATGCCAGTTGAGATCTATGAAGTTGATGAAAACTCTAATTTTACCATTTTTATTCTTCACATGGACAATGTTGTCTAGATATTTTTAATATTGTACCTCTCGGTTAAAGTTGGATTTAATTATTTTATCCACTTTAGCCTCAATTTTGGAGGCACAAGTCAGGTGTGTCCCTCTAGCTGCCAGTTTATATCCCCAATGGTCTTCTGGAAAACCCAATTGATGGGTGTCCACCTCAAGTTCAATCCTGGTATCTCTATGTAACTTTAGGAAAACATATCCTAGTTTAGCTTCAGAAAAGAAGCATATATCTCCTACTATTCAGAATTCTTGGCCACACCCTCCTCAAATGTAGTATGGGTGTGTCTGATTTCTTCTTCCTCTTCATCTTACCTATTATTTACCTCTTCAAACTTCTCTTGGGAATTATAACATGAATAAATATTCTCATATTTAGGGAAGAATTCTTCATTCAGACATCTGGAAGATGAACCAACCATTTCGGTCTCAATCGACAATGTGAGTCCTTTTTGGAACTCCGAAGGGGGATGAGGTACTGAGAATTAGCCTCTTTGTTTTCTCTTATTTTTATGAAAACTTATTCTAGCCTAGCTGATGAAATAGGGGTTTTTTAAATCTCATGAGGTGTAATAAAGACATTTTCATCCAGTATTTCATTATTTCTCAGAGATTTGACATCTTCTCCAATGATATCAAGCTCAACTGTCATAATTTACATCAATAAAGTTTCTGAATGTGTGCTTGAATTTCCACCCACCCCTTATACTAGGTTGATGGGGAGAACATACTCTATACTAATATTCTTAAAAGGTTTTGTTGGAATCGTCTCCAAACCATTTGGGGCATTGATCTGAGTGACATTATTAGCCACAGACTGTTTCCACTCCTTATGGTAGAATATTATATCAATGTATTGTGACTCACAAGATTTAAATACGGCATTATCACCATGTATAAGAATTAATCGAAGGCATGTTTGGTTGTTTAAACTATGATCAAAGAATATCGTGGGTTTAGTTGATCATTTTTCTGACCATCTAGTCACTGAAATCATTCATACTCTTGATCTTGACTTCCTTCCATTCATTCTCCTCCTTTATATCTTGATCTTTTATAGGAGTTATTTGTAAACAAAATAATATTGAATGTGGTTCCCCAGAATTTGATAAAAGGGGAAATAATTTGGGAGATCTTTGCCACTTTCCTTTCTGGGATTCCTGGTATTTGGAAACTTGACCAAGTTTTTTTCCAATGCCAAGATGAATTAGTCAGGGAATTGGTCATTTTAAAAAGAATAGGCCTTATTTTTTATCTCCTAAAACTATTTTTGCCTCTATTCTATTTGATCATTCTAATAAGGCGGGCATTTTTGTTAATGCTCACAAGGTGGAGATACATGATATGGTGAGGAATTTGAAGTGGGATTGGGTACAGAGGCCTACTTGAGTGTAACTATAGAGGAATCTTCCTTCCCTTCTCTCTTCCCTTGATTTGATGGAATTACTTGGGTCTTAGATTTGTTCCCTATGATAGAGTCTTCCACTCTTTGATCGATGGAATCAAGTTCCTAAAATCACCCTATATATTTCACAGGGATAAGTGGTGCACGCAATTCATCATGAAGATTCATGATATAGATGGGCAGAAACTCTTCTTGAGGGAGTGGTAGGTTAAAGGATTATGTCAATCCTTTCCACCAAGTAATGAAATCTAAGACTCTTTCATTCTCCTACTGATTACATTTTGAGAGATAAAAGACTCTTTTATTCTGTAACATTGACTTGAACTATAAGAGAAACTTCTGACTGAGGTCTTCCCATCCCATAATTGACCGAGCATGAAAACTCATGTATCATACAAAGGTCGGTCCCTGAAGTTATTTCATGAAGCAACTGAGTTCCACCACCTCCTATTGTTCAGGGGTACCCATCATGGGATCATAGTGAGAGATTAAATGTGTCAAATGATGATCTATTTATCCTGATCTAGTGAAAATTGGAAATGTTGGGTTCCCAAAATTTGGTGGGGGAAGAGTCGGATCTACCCATTCAGAGTAAGGATTATTTTCTAAATGTATTAGCACACTTCATTCTTCCATGGCTTCCAATCAATCCATTAGTGACTCAATAGTTTTCATAAGAATTTTAGGAATATCATGATAAGATAGATCATGAATGGGTATGGTGGTTAGATCCTAAATAGGTGCAGAAACTGGTAGGGCCATCAGTGTCAACACTGTTGGTATCTATCACGGGTAACCTATAGGGGAAGGTCTGTAAGGATATGCCTGAACCTACTATGTTTGTGCACCCAATGGAGGGAATTATCGATATGTTACTACAAGATCCAAATATATTGGTTTTTGGCATCCCATATTAAGAGGATGTCCTAGATATTATTCAGTTACTATGGAAAACCCTCTTTGTTGAGGTGTTCTATCTGGAAGTTTGAGTTGAGGATATGCCTTTAGAATATATCCAGTAGGAAAAATTCCTTGGTGTAATTATGCATTGAGTATCTTCAATTATTTTAACTCCACTTCTTGATAAGAAAATATTTCTTTAAGTGAAATGGGATTAACCTCTCTGGGAGGTAGGTGAGACACGATTTAAACCTTACCCTTTTCCTTGTTCAATGCCTTTTGAGGGAGTAATGGTGTATTGTCAAAGGGATGCCCCAATTTAGGGTAAGCCTTTAGTTTGGGGTAAGCACACCTACTTAAATTGTTTTGGTGTGGACCATATTATGAGTTTTAACTTCCACTTATGTATCCTTTTAATTGGACCCATGTTTTGTAGAATATATGAGGGTAGAGGTAATGAAATTAACTGATGAAAAATGAATTGCAGACATTATATCAGGGTCTTTATGAGACTATCTTATTCTATTCCTTCCATGAGGAATTTTCCTCTCCTTTTATAATTCTCTGGGAGATGCTTTGAGGATATTAATACAAAGAGAATATCCAGATAGTTTAGTCATTCATGTCTCTAATGGGGGTACTGAATAGCTGGATGGGATGAACTGGGAGGATCCACCCTGTGGTATTTTTCCTAAACATGAGAATATTGATATCCTCTAAGGAGGATATTGTTGAGGTGAAAAAGACCCCATCCATGAGGGTGGGATCTATTACCGTTCCACTTTCACAACCCTTTGGTCTTGGTTTCCTAACCTCAAGGGTTGGGTTAAAATCCCCCAACCATGTGGGATGGGGTTACTACTGAACTATTATGGCTACTACTATAATGGCTTCCCTTCTGATTACATGTACTTTTTTCAAACGTGGGCTAGGTGCATCATTCAGCACGCACTTAAATCACCCACTTCCAAATACCATTTTATATTTCTGACATTTTTGTTATTTGATGATATATTTCCCCCAAAATGGAGGATTTATTGATATTATCAGATGCCTAATGTAAAATTCTCTCAATAGTTTGATCTCTTCTAGCCTGACGTTAGTGAGAGTTGGTCGGGGCCTATTTTTTTAAGCATGTCTTCAGTTATGAATAAATACCATTTGTTAAAGATGGTATGAGGCATAACATTGCATGCTACAATATTCAGTGAGATTTTCTGGTTTGGGAGCACAGTGAAATGCAACACTCCATGTACACTCAATCCTCTGATATGAACACTGGATGGGGGATCAGCTGTCAAAATCTCATTAATTACCTAATGACTGTGCATTGAAGGGATCCTTTTTGTTTATAGATATTTGGATTCCATGAATCTAGGAGATATTCCAAGTCAATTTGTTGTTTCAAACCTTCTATTACCTTGATGTGACTTTGATACTTGTCATAAGGTAATACTTTTTCTTTCAAGTGATAAATATTTTTCCATATTTTGAGGTGGATGTTGTGCAAAAAATCTTACAACAGTGCCTCTGGAATGCTATATTGAGTGGTGGATAAAGGCTAGAACATTACCGGTATGTCATATTTAGCTGGTTGTTTCATCATGTTTACCAAATCTTCTTTTTATTTCTCTATATTTTCCTCCACTGGGTCCGACCAAAGTGGATGTTTTCCTACCTATTTATCATAAGCGATGAGATTGGTGGGGACTTCATCTATTACGTTAGAAGCTAGGTGACCCAAGGGTAGTTTATAGAATTACCATTGCATTAGACTATCTTCCAGTTGATAATGGATTTCACTTACCAGTGATAGGGCATCAGACATGACTAGTCTTGTTTTTACAAGTGCCTCATGGTAGAAGGGATTTCTCATCACTACATCACCAAGGGGAGGACCCTTTGGACAATATGAAGCACAACTATGTAGATAACTTTTGCAGTGAACACCATCATGTGGAGGAACACCATGGTAGATTACAGCAAGGGGAATATACTATTTCTCCTTGATCTTATGGCCATGTGAAGGGATGTTGTGGCTCTCATTAGGAGATGGGCTCTTGAGATCGATCATATTTCAGACATGAAGAAAGATTTCATGGTTAAGTGTTCGATGAGGACCTTCATAATTACTACTACTACCACTGTGATTTGGTAATGAGAGAGTAGGATCCTGAGCTGCTACATAAGCATCTGAGGGATTCAAGAACTCCAACATTAGGTAAAGTTATCTCATAGATATTTTTTTAATTTTCTAATTGTGTTTTATTATGCTTCTTCTTGGAAGCCTTCTTATGAGTGTTTGGGGAATCTTTCTAGGATAAGGTATTTTCATGGGTAAGTGTTTATGTCTACCTTGGAGTGGCCATTGGGATGGGCTTATTAACTCTAGTTGGAGTGAGAGTATGTTCCTAATCTGGTTGTCTATATAGTATGGGGGAGCTTTCCCCCATGATCCTCCAAGATGGGATCAGATGTGTGTGTCTTCTCTAGGGTGACATGATGATGAGACACCCCTATTATGGGGACAATGTTGTGTGTTCATCCCTTGGGCACTGTTGTCTTTATCGCTATGATGTCTTGGAAAGTCTGTAGAATGTGGGTAGGGATTTTCATCTTCCCTTTCAACATTGCCAGGATATGTTTGGTGACTTAATAAATTGGAACAGGGATATGTGCCTATTCATATATGAATTAGGTGTATGTTCCTACTCCTATCCTCCCTATCCTACCAGTGGATACTGATAGAACTCACGTGTGGGGGAAGAGAGTTGGGTCTTCACCCTGCTCATCATCGAGACTTTCCAACTGACTTCTCTAGATTCTTCCAAAAAAACTGTGTACTCCTTCTTGTGTCCCTCCACTAAACTTGGTTGGATGATTTCTTTGAGTGCTACTGGATGATTCTGTTATTAGGTTTGGTGGGTGTAGGTAGGTGTATGTTCCTGCTCACGGTGTTCCACTGGATTTAAATAGATAGATTCCATGGATGTTTCTAGATGAGATTGTTGGAGGTCTAAATTAAGGCAGGTGGGTGTATATCCTTGCTCACAGTTTTCCACTAAATTGGGTTAGTGGGCTTCTATGAAGGAGGAATAGGTGTGACCCTACTCTCTATTAACTGATTGTTACCCCTAGTGGGTCATCTTGCATGCCCATGTCTGGATGACCTGGGCTAGTCAGCTAAGGATGGTAAAGTCATCATGTTGAGGTTTTAATATCATGTGGTGTTAGTGGCGGTGACTATTGAATGGAGCCCTTGATAAGGATCCATGTGTATTCTGGATGAGGCTATATACGGCCTCTTAATCCACCTACCTAGTGAAAGGCTCCTAAAATTATTGAAGATGGTGTTTGGTTTCATCTATGTTGGGACCACCAGATATCACTATCCAGGTGATTGGTGGGTCTTGGTGAGCTGGAGGGCCTATTAGGTATCCTCCAAGGTCGGGATGGTACCATGTTCGTGATACTCTCATACCAGTGAGTTTGAGACCCATCATTGAAGAAACTGGTTTGGTGATGGTATCCTCTACATGGATGATGACCCAGCTTGAGCAGTAGTTATATAATGCACTAGTGAAATCTAGAATGATTCCATTGGATCGAAGGGAGTTCTGGAAGGGAGTTTCTAGAAATTTGAAAAATACAAACAAGAAACCCCCATCAAAGCATCATCTCATTTGAAAGAACACATACATGATTGATTATTTTGTTTTTCTATCTTCTATTTTGAGAGTTAAAGGGGACTGATAGGTAGGTAACACTATTATCTTGGTTAAGGATTCACATCAGGTTCACTAGTTTTTGTTTCCCTTCGGAATCATGTCACCCGATGGTCGATTGCATGGGTTTATTTGTGTGCAATCATTCATGTCAATTTTACTATTTCAGAATGATTTTCAATGGGTTTGTTCATGGATCTAGAAATACCCAATGGTTCTATAACCTCTAGGTACCTACTTTACAAAGTAAAATTCTCATTGGTAAGTTTGGACAATAATTCTTAAAAGTCACATTGGTCGAGAGGATAGGAGGTTGGGATCATCACACCCTTTGGGGGAATTATTGCCTACTCTGGGACTCTCTTATAGATTTAATATAAGTTCATAAATCCTTCATTAATTCCCCAGTATGATGTGGATTACCCTTAAATTAAAAATCAATTATTAGCATGTATAGAGCTTATAATCATTTATATGTATCTGAGGTTCTTAATCAATGGATATATCTATATGTATCTGATATTCTCCATTGATGGTATCCTATTATGTATTTATTAATGCTGTTTTTCTAGACACATAGTGGGGTTCTATGGATTGTGTCATCATCTAGGGAAATGGGAGTTGTTTTTATTTTGGGATTGAACCCATGAATGGGTTTCCTGCATATCCTTTTGAAAGGAATCAAAATCAATGTAGTTTTGTGTCACCTAATGGGGAATATCATACCTTTTAAGGTCATGTGATAAGGATCTAACTATGTATTTTAGCATCATGTGGTGAGGAAATCTAGGTATAAGGTGTCTGGTCAAAGTTTGTTGGGGGACTTATGTCAAGAAACCTAGGGAACCTAGAAGGGGTATGAGTTTCTAGATTGAATTAGACCCTATTGGGAGTGTGGACCAAAGAGAATAGGGTTGACATAGGGTGTTGTGTTTGGACCTTAGGGAGGCTTCCTACATATCCCATTTAGACAGGAATAAAATCCCAAATAGTTTAGTTGGTCTCATAGGGGAGTGTGGTCCTTTGAGAGGATTAATTTTGGGATTACTTCTAAAAAGGATGCCCTGTGGTAAGGGGGCCATGAGTGATGTTTCCTCTCATGGTGATTTGGAGGATTGTTCAGGGATTACACCTAAGGATGAGGCCCATTGATTTGAGGCCTTAGGTAAGAATCTTATGTATCCTGATTATAGTAGGAATTGGAGTTCTCGTAGTTTAAGAAAAGTTTAGGGCTTACACACAATGTTGCCTTTGTGAATGGGGGTTATGATTGGGTCTTAATCCTGAAGAGGATGCCCTTAATCGATTGGGTTGGGTATTACTCCTAAATAGGATTCCCTTGATTGGTTGGGGATTACACTTAGAATAAGTCCTATGGATTAGTATAGTTGGGGCTTACTCTAGGGGAGGATGCCCATGTTGGTGAGAGATTGGGGTTTATACCAATTTGGATGCCCATGGATGGATTTATTTGGGTATTACACCTAAGGAATATTCCCATAGGATAATATTATTGGGGCTTACTTCTAAAAAGGAATCCTGTGAGGTTTGGGGATCATGTGGATTTCATGACCACTTTCTACCTCTAAGACCATATGAGTTGTGCTCAGTGTGAGAAACAAGAGGAAATGGAAAGTCTAATAAATCACATGATCTTCTTTTCTCTAAGTTTGGATACATTTCCTTGACTACTCATACCTATGGAGGCACTCTAAAGGAAGGTGAGAGGAAGATCTAAAAGAAGGTTCTATGCTAAGACATGCATCTGACTATGTGGATGTCATGATTGAGCCTAACCTCTATATACTTATGAGTCAGGATTCATCATGATTGAATGTGGTGGAAAAGAGGAAGTAAAATATTTGAAAAACTAAACTTCTCTTACTCCATTGGGGGAAGATTCTAGGGCTACGACATTCCCTTCCCATTGATTTACCCCAGACTGGGTTCAGGGTATGGATATTGAGGAAGGAATGAAGCGGGAGATAGAAGAGAGGACTCTGGTTCCCATCCCCACTTTGACCCAATAGACAAGGGGGTGAGGAGGAGTAGGAGTGAAACCTCCTGAAAGAAAGGCTATGGGATTACTCTAGGAGGGATTCCATGAAATTAGTTTCATAGTGGGAGAGGAGGATATCATTACATATTGAATGAAAAATAAAGTGTAATCCTCACCCTCTCTATTGGGAACTGGAGGATCTAGGTCTTAGAGACGAAAAGGGTAAGACATGGTCCTAACCCTAGTATTCAAGACCGAGAACTCCCTAACACTATCCTTAGGGTAAAGGTCTTCATGACCATGGCAATAAAATTCCACATGTACCTTGAGGATCCTGACCACCGGGTAGGACAAGTATGGGAGACCTATAACTGTAGGGATACAAATCCAAATGGGAGACACACCAGTGTGCCTTTTCCCGTGGTTTTTCAAGTCTTGAGGATTAGATGGAGGTTTTCATTTGTCCCCTCTCAAATAATGGATCCAAAGAAAAATAGTTCCTACCATGGATGGATTTAAAGAGGGCCTGATCATATGCTTTTACAAGATAGAGGCTGGGGATAGCCAAAGGAGGGTTACGCAGGTAGGCCTAGGTGAGAAAAGGAAGGCCTGCGCTAGGGGTGCTTCACTCAGGTGGACCTGGGTAAGGTGATGCCACCTTGGATGAAGGACCACCTAGACAACAACACTTGGGAGAGGCTTTTCTCAAGACTTTAAGGGTCTTTGTAGGTGTTCTCGAAAGTGGCTCTTGTAAGTCCCTAATTAAGGAAGGGGAATGCGTGATATTATCAATCAACTATGGGGTAGAAAGTGCCTCATGTATGTGTTTTTTATTTTAAACCCTAGTAGGACTTTAGTTTCACTATCCCCCTTTAATTTCTTCTTATTCAGATTTTGGAGGGTTGGAAGTTTTCAGAGGACCTGGGTGAAGGAATAGGGAAAGTATAGCATTGAGAGGACTTCAAGAAATTTACTCCTTATAAATGATAACACTAGGGTACAATTTATACTCAAATATTGGACCTTAGGTGAAGGGTCTCTTTCACTTAGGGTTTTCCCATAGGTATGTCATTCAAGCTCTCGCTCAGACTGATCGCACGGGTTGATGTGCAGGTACCCTGAGCATCGACGCTGCTTTGAGGTACCTAAGAGAATGGCCTTTAGAGGAATTTTTTATCCTTTTCATTCTTTATTTCTCTTATTATATTCTTCCTAAGGTATTTCCATTTTTCTCTTTTTCATCCATGTAACAAAACAGAGTGCTAACAACATGCCACCTTGAAAAATCATTACAAGTGACCCATAGTTCCACACCGATGGAATGGTCTGGGTGGAGCTGATCACACTGATCACATGTGTACCACCTTCTCACACTTATGAAAAACAATATACCCAGCATTAGAATCCATATATGAAGATATCCTAGAAGTATGGTCTGAACTACCACCTTCCCTCTTCTCTTGCTCGGCCCACTTCTTCTTCTTCTCAGATAGGCTGTCATTGCCCTGAACTACTACTGACATTGATCCAAAGAAAGAAGACTTGCCTCTATGATCAATATCTACCATCAAAGATAGATCAATCACCTCAGAATAGGTCTTCAACTTGAACAATAATACTTGGTATTAGATCTCTAGTCGCAACCCCATCTCGAACTTTTGAGCCTCCAACTACTCATTAGAAACTACCTCGGGTGAGAACCGAACCAACTCTATAAAGTGGTTATCATATTCCATCACGGTCCAGTCTCCCTAGAGAAGATTCAAAAACTTCTATAATGTGGAGAAGTCCAAGGTCTCAGGAAAATACTACTAATTTAATATGGCCTTGAAATCCTTCCAACCCGTATGCTCGTGCTTCTTGGCTTACACTACTGAGTCCCACCACTTCTAATTGGGGCCTTCCAACATAAAAGAAGCACACTTCACTTATACTGCCTCAGGATTATCAATAAAATCAAACATCATATCTATTTTATCAATCCAATCCTCAGCTTCATAGGGATCCATGCTACCTTGAAAGGAAGGAGGCTAGTTCTTGAGGAACTCATGAGCTTTTTCATTCTCATGACCTAGTTCATCTTCTCTAACCTGAGAAAGACTAGAGCATGCTTCCTATCCCAAATATTAGAAATCCCAAACTACTACTTCCACTAGTCTCTAATATATTGATGAGGGAAAACTCTCTCTGGTCTCTTCCCACAGTTACACAGAAATCCTTTGGGGAGGCATCTTGCTACTATAAGCAATGACCACAAAGAAAAAACATCAATACATCCATCAACACAACATTATGAAAAAATTTCAGCAACACCAATAATTCCCAAAAACTTATATAAATTTAATAAAAAACATATTCTTCGTAATAACAAGTCAAAGAAATTTAACCCCACCCAATTTCCATGAATATTTTGTAGCTTGTACATCTCACCTGGATAATAATTCAAACCAAATTCTCCCAACAACCCATGGAAACTCAAGGTATGTCATGAGGTGTGTTGGCCAAATACCTCACTCACAACCAAAACCTCAAGCCCTAATAATCTTAGATTTTTTCTATCCAGACTCTTCCCAAATAACTTGACCCTAATAAAATATTGAAACCTCCTTTGATACCATTTTTTCATGAACCAAACCAGGGTTTCATCTAACCTGATACCCAACCAGGCCCAAGACATGGCCCGAAAAGAATTCCCAATCTCCATGCGTTTGAAAATAGTGAATGGGTATTAAAAATATACATTTGGGAATGATTTCACCCATTTATTTAATAATAAACAACCAATAAGAATAAGGCATCATCGCATAACTGATAACCATAACCAAAAAGCGATACAAAAATTTTTGGATTCAATGTTTTACAACTTAACCAATACCAAAATACCACAAAGGAAAGTAAAAAAACTAAAACACAAATCAAAAACCTCTATGAAATTAGAGGGCCATCACCCTCAAGTCACCACCACCAACACCTATAAGAATTAAAATACTATAAACCAGATCCACCATCATCACCATAGAATATATTTCTTTTACCTAGTTCATACATGAGAAAGTCTACATAAACCCAAGGGTGTATGTAGGGTGTGATCCAAATCCCAGTAGGATTCCACCCAAACAAGTATTCCATGCTATAACATTATAAGACAAATCAACATGTACATTTTCATAAGAATATTTGAAACATTTCTAGGAAAAACATTTTTAGGAAAACCTTTCTCAAAAGAAAATTACTTTGAAATTACAATGTAAAAAAGTTCCACTTCATACCATTGGTGATAACCACATCATAAATAACCATGTCACAAGAGAGGACCCTGGGAAATCCCTATAGGTAACTAGTGCAAGTGGGACCCTATGAACCTCATACCACAGTGATAAGATCCTCCCACCAAAACCCATAGCATCCTCATGCCTAAGCCACTAGAGGGGAACACATCCCAACATTACTGGAAATCATAGTTATACCAATTCCATTTTCCCAACGGTTTGTTTAAACTATTGGGATAGAGAGTTTTTTCAATAGTTTTTTAAAACCAATGGAATATATTGATTTAGTGTTGTCTTTCCCAATGGTTTGTGCAAATCATTGGGTTATGAGGATTTTTACCAATGGTTTATCTAAACCGTTGGGATATATTGGGGTATAGTGATGTTTCCCAACAGTTTTTTAAAACATTTTGTATATAGTGATGTTTCCCAATGGTTTTAAAAAACTGTTGGGAAAGTTTTTCCCCAAATAAGACTGAGCCCCCACTTCCCTTTCCAGATTCAATCAATTGTTTTTTTCCCTACCAGAGCGGTGCTCTCTTCCCAACCAGTGACCCCTCCTATTCTAAAGATCCATCCTAGTTGTTTCCACTTCAAATTGGTGAGTTGGAGTTACATATTATGCCTATATTTATTTTGTATTTTTATAAACTAGGTTTATTTGATTTCCTCATTCGATGTAATCTCTCATCATTTAGGGTTTTTGGTTGTTCTTGAATGTGAAATAGTCATGTTCCAAATACTTCATCCTACACATAAACAATGAATTTCCCTTCTCGAACCACTACCATAACTAATTTATCTAGGAGTGTTACACAATATTAGTGTTATAGGGGTACTGTATTTTCTCCCACTAGTGGGGGGGCTGTGCAGGTGGAGGTGAGGTGGGGGCTGTGCAGGTGGGGGTGGGCTGTGCAGGTGGGGGTGTACAGGTCGGGGGGGAGGGGGGTTGTGCTGATGGGGGTGGGGGAGGGGGTTGTACAAGTGGGGGGTGCAGGTGGTGGGGGTGTAGTGGGTGGGGGGAGGGGTGTGCAGGTGGGGGTGTGAAGGTGGAGGGGGTGTGCACTAGGTGAAGGGGGATGTGCAGGTGGGGGTGTGTAGTGGGTGGGAGTATGTTGGGTGTGAGGTGGGGGTTGTATAGGTGGGGGTGGGGGTGGGCTGTGCAGGTGGGGGTGGGAGAGGGGGGATGTGCAAGTGGGGATGTGCAAGTGGGGGGTGCAGGTGGGGGCTGTGAAAGTGGGTGGGGGAGGGGATTGTGCAGGTTAGGGGGTGGGTTGTGCAGGTGTGGTGGGGGAGGGGGGTTGTGCAGGTGGGGGGTGTAGGTGGGGGTGCAGTGGGTGGGGGGAAGGGTGTGTAGGTGGGGGATGTGTAGTGGGTGTGGGAGGGGTGTAGATGGGGGGTGTACATGTGGGGGGGATGTGCAGTGTGTAGGTGGGGAGGGTGGGTGTGCAGTGGGGGGTGGGCTGTGTAGGTGGGGGTGTGCAGGTCGGGGGGGGAGGGGGTGTGCAGGTGGGGGTGTGTGGGTAGGTGGGGGGATGTGCAGTGTGTAGGTGGGGAGGGGGTGTGCAGTGGGGGTTGGGATGTGCAGGTGGGGATGTGTAGGTCGGGGGTAGGGGAGTTTTACAGGGGGAGTCTGTTGGGGGTGAGGTGAGGGGGGTGTATAAGTGGGGGTGGGGGGTTGTGCAGGTGGGGGTGAGGGGAGGGGGGCTGTGCGGGTGGGGGTGCAGGTGGGGGGATGTGCAATGTGCAGGTGGGGAGGGGTTGCATGGGGAGGGGGGATATGCAGGTGGGAAGTCATCACATCCATAGTTTGCCAATAAGAACTGGGAAGTCATCACTTCTAGAGATTTGGATAGGTCTGAGGCCTCTTTGGTTTTGGTTCTTGTCTAGTCATCTTGATGAGTAAGGCATCACATGATCTAAAAGTGACATCAACCATATAGGATGAATTCCTTCTCCCACAACACATTTTTCTAGAAAGAATATATCCTTGGAAGGTGGTGGGATCCTTTTAGAATCCTTTCATACAGAGACCAGGGGAGGAAAATCCCCATATATATCCACCTAGACCAGGGGCCTACTACCATATGCACATCCCATATTCATAATACTACCTCTCTATGTATTAAATGTATAGTGATTCTATCTAGACTTCACCTTCTAATGACATACTAAATTTAATTCATGTTATGATGAAAAAAATATCGAGGAATACATACAAATTCATATAAGAAAACACACTTAATCAACATACCATGATGATGAAAATACTTAAAAAATCATTACCATACATCATATCATTCCTAATAACTACCTATAGATATTCACTAACGTGTATTCCTTCCACCAGAATACAATGCCCCAACATTTTCCCAATTTCAAACTTGATACCATCATGTTATCATGTAACCAATCCTACCAAATTGGATTTTCACTAAAAAAATACTCCTCTAATCCTTAACACCCATCATTTGTTTTTCATAACATGAATGACAACCCAATTAAATCTCATAGCTCTCAGTCACACCCCTGTATACATCCCCCCACCCCGTGGACAGCCCGTACCCCCTGGATAGCCCCCACCCCCATGGACAACCCCCTCCCCCCTAAACACCCCCCCCACCACCACCACCCCCCCGGACACCCTCCATCCCCCCAAACACCCCCACCCCCCTGGACACCCCCCGACCCCCTTGGACAGCCCCCTAACCCCCTAGACAGCCCCCCCCCCACCCCCCTGGACCCCCCACCCCACCCTCGTGGACACACCACCACCCCTGTGGACTGCCCCCCCCCCCCCCACCCCCTTGGACACCCCCTACCCCCTAGATAGCCCCCCCCCAACCCCCGTAATAGCCCGCCCATCCCCCTTAACACCCTGTACCCCTTGTACAACCCCTTTACCCCCATGGATAGCCATCCCACCACCTGGACACCCCGTACCCCCTGGACAGCCCCGCCACCCCTGTGGACAGCCCGCCCACCCCCCCTGAACACCCCTACCCCCTGGACAGCTCCCCAACCCCATGGACATCCCACCCACCCCCCTAGACACCCCCTCCCCACCACCACCACCACCCCACATCCCCCTTGACACCCCCCTCATCCCCCCGGACACCCCCCACCCCCTTAGACACCCTGTACCCCCTAGAAATCCCCCCCCCCCACCCTCGTGGATAGCCCTCCCACCCCCCTTGGACACCCCCAACCCCTGTGGATAGACCCCCACCCCCCAGGGCATCCCCCCCACCCCCTGGACCCCCCCCCCCCCTCACACACTCCCACCCCCTTGGGCAGTTTATGTGATCACTCAAATAATCTACTAAAATATTAAATTTTTTTGATCTAAAATTTACTCAACTCCTGAATAGTTCTCTTCCACAAGTGTACATGATCTTGTACACTCATGTATAGTTATTCAAAAATATTTTGTTATAAATATAGTATTTTGTTTTTTTTTATATTATGATTCTCATATAGAGTAGTGTGTCGGTTATGGTTTCATATAAAGTGAACAATTCTCATTTACTTACATATATTTTCGATGAAACTTCAATCTTGTTGAATTAATTTTGATGAAATTACTTATAAAAAAAATTTACAGAATGGATAGAATTTTGATGTATGAAACCAATCAGATCTCAAGAGATTTTCAAAACAATTTGGAGAAATTTTTAGATTTTTCATTTCACAATGCTTCAGATAGTGGTCACATACACTACCCCTATTACAATTGTGTTGGAAGACCTTGGTTGATCCATGAATAAGTCAGTTACCACATAACCAAATATGGTTTTCAAGCAAACTAATCTATGTGGTATCACAATAGGGAGAAAATGAAATCTCAAATTTTTGATGATTCAAATGAGAGGACTGGATTGGAGAATTTTTTATATGACTGTTTCTGTTTATTAGTCATCATTAAAAAGAAAGAATTTTTACCCAAGAAGATTTCTATATGATCACACATGATGCGTCTAATGAAAATGATGATGCTTTTAGGGTGAAAATATTGAATTATTCTACCACGAATCTAGTATATCGATAATGCGGTAAAATGAAAAAGCTAGAATTTTTAATCTGATTGTTTCATGGAAAAACTATGTATGGGATTTCTAATACTGCCATAGATTACATTATTACCCTCTTGAATGACTTACTTCTAGATGATGCAGATATTCCCTCAAACCACAATATGGCATGGAAGTTAGTTTAGGAACTTGGATTTTCAAGAAACAAAATTCATGTTTGCTCTAAATATTGCAGTTTATTCTGGGAGGAAACTGTTGAACGAAATTATTGTATAAAATGTGGCACATCCCTCTAGAAGACAAAAGCTGATGGAATACCATCCCATGTGCCACATAAAGTAATGTGCACTTTACATTGATCCCCAGACTCCAGAATCTTTTTATGTCTGATGAAATATTAATAAAAATGTGATAGAATGATACCGAAATAAAGAAGACTAATGATGAGTTGGTTAACCCTACAGATGGATTTTCATGGTAGAGATTTGATGCTCGATATCCTGATTTTGCAGCTGACGTGCGTAATATTAGGTCGGGTCTTTTATGTGATGGTTTTAATCCATTTGGGTAGATGCTTACATCGCACAACACATGGCCAGTTTTTATACACATTTATAATCTTCCCCCATGGTTGTGTAAGAAAAAACCTTTCACTTTCATGAGTATACTCATATCTGGCCCTTATGATCCCAGCAATGATATAGAAGTATACATGAAACCTTTAAAAAAAGAGTTGAAACTTCTTTTGGATGTGGGTGTGCACACATAAGATGCGTGTTCGAAAGACATATTTCAGATGTATGTTACGCTTATATGGACGATCAATGATTTTCCTGCTTATGCAATGATGTCTGGATGAAGCAAAAAGGGAAAACTATCATGTTCTATTTTTATGAAGAATACACAATCCAGAAGACTGAAACATCATTGTAGTTTCAGTTTTATGGGACATCGACGATTCTTTCCAATGGACCATCCATATAGAAATAATCATCGAAGATTTGACAATACCATGGAGACTGATGATCCACCTCAGCATGTGTCTATAACTGATGTGCTTAATGAATTGAAAGATTTCATTTTTTCATTCGGGAAGGGTCAAATGAAATCTAGAAAGAGAAAGAATGTTTCCACTGAAACCTGTTACAATTGGAAGAAGGGAAGTATCTTATTTGATTTGACTTATTGTTCAACCAATTTTTTACATCATTTATTAGATGTAATGCACATTGAAAAAAATATATGTGAAATGTTGTTTTATATTCTTTTAAATGTTAAGGTAAAGACAAAAGATGATTTACGGTATCAACGTGACTTGGTAAATTGGGGAATCAGACCAAAATTGCATCCTGTGCGTATTAGTGAAAATAAATGGAAAGTTCCATGTGCTTCTTATGTGATGAAACCTATAGAAAAAAAAATGTGTAATTACTAGAGACTATTAAAGTTCCTGATGGATATTCAAGCAACATATCTAAACGGGTCAACAGAAGAGAGTTGAAGCTAAAGTATTTGAAGACTCGTGATTATCAAATCCTTCTGCATGAGTTGATTCCAATAGCAATTCATCATCTTTTTTCCAATAATTTAAGGGTGGTTGTTATTTGGTTGTGGCATTTGTTTAGAGATATTTGTGCTAAGAAGTTATCCAAGCCTTTTTGGTAAAAAATGTTGGCAGATGCCCCATTAATTTTGTGTGAGTTAGAGAAAATATTTCCTCCATCATTTTTCACATGCATGTTGCATATGACTATCCATATTCCAACTGAAATACTTCTTGGAGGACCTATTTTTTTCATTGGATGTATCCAACTAAAAGAAATATGTACACATTAAAGTCTTATGTCTGTAACAGGAATCATCATGAAGGTTTTATCGTGAATGGTTACTTGGCTCAAGAATGTATGGATTTTTGCTCTTTGTATTTTTCTGATCTTACTAAAAGAATGAATAGAACAATGAGAAACAAAGAAGAATGGTATAAAAAAATTGAACCCAATTTTCCATCACTTCCTCAAACAGGAATAATTCCTAGATCATATACATTGACGACATTAAGCCTTGAAGAGCGGGATATGGAACATCGCACAGTTTTGTTCAACTGTGATTTGTTCGATGACTAAATATTATAAGTAAATTAAATATGTATATCTTATATATATATATATCTATATATATATATATATATATTAATCTATTCCTATTTTTATCTATAGGGAACATAAATCGATGATAAATAGAAAGCATCGTTCTTTATCTTTGAGAAGGAGGGAGACTTTGCATAGCAAAGATTTTTCTGCTTGGTTAAAATTAAAGGTAATAATATTACTATTTAAAATAATTAAAACAATATTTAATTAAGTTTAATAATCATTTATATTTCAGGTATTGATTTTTCCTACTGACTATGTCTCTGAGGAAATAAGAGCTTTGGATTTTGGTCCTAATATCATGGTTTGTGACTGTAAATCAATTGTTATCAATGGGTACAAATTTATTATCATTTAATGATCAAAGAACATGAGAACACAACATGATGGTGTTATGGTTACTGCCACAGTACACTGTTATGCTAGTGCATCATATAGTATACCACAATTTGAAAATGTAGGTTATTATGGAGTTATTGAGAAAATAATAATATTGGATTATTATTCTCAAGGACAATTCACGGTGATGAAATGATAGTGGTTTGATTCGATGATGAGGCAAGGCACATTTATTAATGATTTTGGATTTTGAGTAATTGATATGACTCGCACTCATGCTACCAATGAACCACATGTATTGGCATCAACAGAGAAACAAGTTTTTTATGTCAAAGACCATCTTTTTCATGAATTTGGTTTCATTATTGAAGCAATTCCAAGACATATTTTTTATGATAGTGATGATGGAATAGACACCATCCCTACTTATAGCATCCCGTCTTTTTATAACATAACTTTCATTTCATTACACGGAACTGAGGATCGTTAAGTTTTAGTGTCTTGGAAATAGGGAACATAATACATGAAAAAAAACATAAAACAGTCTTCTTAAACACTTGAAAGGCTTCTCCTTTAGTTCATCCTAGGTTCATTACTGCATCTCATAACCTGGGGACATACATCAAAAAAAGGGTGAGCAGAAGGCCCAGTAAGGGAAACAAGAGAAACATTTTACATGTGAACTTGAGATACTTCAATAAGGACATGAAAAGAACTTTAAGGCATGAGAAAGAAATCATGAGATTCATCATAATAAAAATAACATTTTTCATAACTTGAAGATGTGTCTACAACATATAATATTGACAATTGTTTCGTTTCACCAAGGTCCATCCCCAAGGTGTCGTTAAAAATTACCAAGGTTATTCACCAAGGCGTCGTTAAAAATGGTCATCTCTAGAGATTAAGTCTTTACCCAATGCATTGGAGCGCTATCAGGGCGCACCCTTAAATTTTGCCTTTATTATCATGTGATCCACATATATCATCATCAAAAATTTCATAAATAACCCATATAGCATAAAATAAATGGGTTTCATTTCATAATCATAACGTTTTAAAAACTGCTTTAAAGACATGATCTTTACGTTACTTTAAACCCACGGAAAGGGAAAGCGGGTATCATGTATGTAAATCCCAGAACATAAAATAGAAAATTTTTGTATATATGTGAATAAACCTGTAGAAATAAGAGCTTTGAGTATTCACTTAATAACATGAAGTAATTTTGAGAAAAAGAGAGAGGCATTTTGAGACGAAAATTCTGCAGCACAACGGCTACGTTACAAGGTTTTAGAAAACGTTGAAAAGAGAGGGGACATGGGTCAAACAATGATAAATGACCCATAAAACAGTATAGGGACAGAATATAAGGGATTTAAGAACATGGTAATGAAATTTGAAAATATACCATATGAAATGAAGAACATGAAAGGAAGACAAAAATAAGATTTCTCTTATGAAAATTCGGCAGCCTAACAGCGTTACGTAAACATCAACCAAAAATGAATTGATGATGTCAAATAGGGTCTCTCATCATATGAACATAAAAGATCAGTATGATAGATATAGATATCATACCCCAACATAATAAAAAGGAACTTGCAAGACTTGACATGGAATTAGAACTTTGAAAAGGAGAAGGGTGAAAGAATCCCTTAAAAATTCGGCAGCCTAACGGCATCACTTAAACTTCAACAAAAATGAATTGATGAGATCAAATAGGTTCTCTCATCATATGAACATAAGAGTCCAGTATGATAGATATATAGATCATACCCCAACATAACAAAAAGGAAATTGAAAGAATTGACATGAAAGTAGAACTTCAAAACGAGAAGGGTGAAGAACCACTTAAAAATTCGGCAGCCTAACGGCGCCACTTAAAACTTCAAAAAAACTGAATTGAAGAGATAAAATGGGGTCTCTCATCATATGATCATAAAAGATCAGTATGATAAATTTATATATCATACCCCAACATAATAAAAAGGAACTTGAAATACTTTACATGATAATAGATCTTGAAAAATGAGATGGGAGAAAGAATCTGTTACAAAAATTTCGGTAGCCTAATGGCGCCACTTAAAACTTCATAAAACGAAATAATGAGAGTAAGAGGGGATATCTCATTATGTGAACATGAAAAGGGTTGTAAGAGGAGTATAAAATAACACCCTTTAACATAAGAACATGGAGCATAAAATAAATTACATAAAAGATATTTCTTGAAAAGAAAGAGAGATCGGATCCCTTACCTTAAAACGTGACTCTTGAAACTCAAAGTTTTGGACCTTGAGGGATTGGGGGCACCTTGGGAGGACTCCTTGGGAGGTAAGGGGACCAGAACTTCGTTGGGGGAGAGTTGGGAGTGAAAACTAAAGGAGGAAAGGGTGGTTATTTATAGGGAAAGTGAGGGGACAAGGCATTAATGGCCAAGGGACACCTCATTAGTGGTTTTGGAAAAACCATGGGCTTGCCCATGGTATTTTCCCATGGTATTGGCCACTTGGGACACCTCATACCTTATCTTACTATTCATAAGTCGACCATATTTATTACATACTTAATACATCATTTAATGTTGTCATTAAACACCCATAACTTAAAAACTATACTTTCACTATTCATTGAAAATTCAACTTTCTCAAAATAATCCCAAAATTTCACCTTAACCAAATATCAATGCTTTGATTTCAAAAATGAAATCCATTTTATAAAAATAATTTTCTAAATACTTTTAATTAAATTTTTAATTAAAAACACTATTCATCGAAAATTCATTTTTCTCAGAAAAATCCCCAAAAATTACCTAAACATAATATCGATGCTCTGAGTTCAAAAATAAAGTCCTTTTTATAAAAATAATTTTCTAATTATTTCTAATTAAATTTTTAATTAAAAAACACTATTCATCCAAAAAAACTAATACTTGACTAATAATTTATGAAACCGTTATTTACCTATTTTATTGAATCACATTACTTAATCTAGGTGTCTAAATTATATTAAAACTTTCTTTTGAGTGAAATTACTAATCCATTTGGACACATTATTAATCCTAATCATAAAATCACTATTCATAATTTACTATTCATCAAAAATTAAGTTGATCTTATTAGACTCTAAATTTCGTACTGAACATAATTGTAGAAGACCATTTTTCGAAAATCATTACACATTTTTAATTATTTAAGGTTTACATAAACATTTTTTAAAATATCCTTTTTCTAAAATTCATTAAAAATATGCATACTGTATTTATCCGGACATTAGAAAATTCATAAACTTCATCATAAGAAGAAATCCCAATTTTTATTTAAAACAAAGGATTACACAAGGCAGTTACGGTCTCCTTACATAGCCCCTTATCACACCAGCATAGGACCTAAGTGTAAGGTGTGCTAAGGTGAGAGAATCTGAGGGAGGCTCGGCCAATATTGCACGAGTAGTAATTTCTATCAGTTTGAACTTCTCGCGAAGGCGATCCCGTTCTAGCTTCACACGATGAAGTTCAGTTTGGGTTTGGTCCAGAGCAAAGCCCAATGGTGCTACCTCCTTCCCAAGTTCTGTTAGATGGGCTTCGATCGGTCCAAGACTACTGGGTGAGGCCATCGAATCTTCTTTCTATATTAATTAACCAAGATTGCTTGTATTTAGAGACAATAGTTAAAACGTTTAGTTTCCAGCGGTCATATTGACCAATGGTCAAAAAACCCAACAGTATCATTTTAATTATACTCATGTTATCAAATGAAACACTTTTGTTGAGTATAAAAATAAAATAAAATAACACATAAAATTAGGAAACAATATTCATTTAAAATTTCGGGTCGTTACAATCTTCCCCCTTAAGAAATTGCGTCCTCGCAATTTTTAAAATTGGGTTTTGAAATTTCATTGAAAGTCCCACATCGGAAAAGGAGTCAGTAAAACTATTACTTTAAAAGAAAGAAAGGGAAGTACAAAGGTCACCCGAGTTAACCCACACTAGGATTCCATGTAGGAAAACATGGACATGGAGGAGAAAACAAAGTTTCAAGTTCTGAGGAAGAGTGATAGAGAACATGATTAGGAGAAAGTTAACCATAAGAAAATCCCAAACTTATGATGTGTGTAAATGGTCTTTGATTACCTAGTAGGAAACTTAAACCAACAACATTTTTTTTTATGTTTCTTTTCATAATTTTGAGGAATTCATTTACTACATAGAACAAAAACATAAGAAATTATACCTACCTTCATGTAGAGTTTCATCCTTTAATATGTTTCTACCAAAACTAATCTTTTCTCCAATCGATGAGCATTCAAAACTACTTGGTCTCATCAAAACACAAGAATCATCTTCTAGAGGATCACATAATACACAAAAGATTAACTATCTATTTCATCTATCTTTAAACATTATCCCAAAAACAGAAAGGGTAAGGTAAAACAACTCTTCAAAAATAAAGAATCCCATAGGAATGGAAACTACTTTTAAATCTTCAAAGTTCCATGGTACTACCCAAAGTTCATCATAGACCATTCCATAAATAACGGTCCTTAAAATTCCTCAAAATAAACCAAACTAATATTGAAACCCAAATACAAGAAGGATTTGATAACATAGTCTTCCAAAACAACTTCATTGTTCATATCCAGACAACATCAACCACTCCTAACATCTTATAACAAAAGTAGCTAACCTAAACATATTTTACCCAAGATAGGTTAATCATTCCCATGAGTAAACTAAATTATTATAAGTCCACCTTAAATTCATCAATTCTTCAAAATATAAGTCAACCTTACTCCTCAATGAAAATACTATAGTAATCTACTTACCTCGATCATATAGGGTCCCCAAAATAGTGAACATCTTCCAAAATAATAATCATCTTTTAATCCCCTAATCATCTTTGTCATATTAATACGGAAATCATCGCATTTCCTATCACATTGGTTGTTGGGACATGTTATTCCATTTCCCACCATTAACTGAGAAGAGAAAGTATAATTAGAGTCTTAAATACTTAACCAATAATCATGAAAAAGGAACTTAAAGCATATAAGGATAACTTATAGAAGAAAAGTATACCCTAACTTGTGATCCCCTAGGTTCCCATCTAGGTTATACATGATCATATATTATTATGTGAATCTTTATTTTATTTTATCTTTGTTCCTTTAACAATGGTTCATACCAAGCTTATGAACTTACCAAAGAATATCCCCCGGGAGTGTCGTAACCAAGAGTGCGGCAAGGCCCGTTGTCGTGTACCAGTTCCCGTTAGAGTCTAGCTCAAAGTGGTGTTTTCGGGTTTTACCCCTATATACATATGTGCCAGAGCCACCTCTACCTGCTCGTATCCAGACAGGGATGTATTTTCTTGGCAACCCATTACTCAATATTCACCAAAATACCAGGAAGATTTCCTATATATAAACTTTTCTATAGGCTTCTTCCTAAAGTTTTCATATCCTAATTTCCACAAATAACTAAACCATCCTTTGATAAAAACTATAGCATCCTGTCTTTTTATAACATAACTTTCATTTCATTACACGGAACTGAGGATCGTTAAGGTTTAGTGTCTTGGAAACAAGGAACATAATACATGAAAAAAACATAAAACAGTCTTCTTAAAAACTTGAAAGGCTTCTCCTTTAGTTCATACTAGGTTAATTACTACATCTCATAACCTCGGGACATACATCAAAAGAAAGGGTGAGCAGAAGGCCCCGTAAGGGAAACAAGAGAAACATTTTACATGTGAACTTGAGATACTTCAATAAGGACATGAAAAGAACTTTAAGGAATGAGAAAGAAATCATGAGATTCATCATAATAAAAATAACATTTTTCATAACTTGAAGATGTGGCTAAAACATTTAATATTGACAATCGTTTCGTTTCACCAAGGTCCATCCCCAAGGTGTCGTTAAAAATTACCAAGGTTATTCACCAAGGCGTCGTTAAAAATGGTCATCTCTAGAGATTAAGTCTTTACCCAATGCAATGGAGCGCTATCAGGGCGCACCCTTAAATTTTCCTTTATTATCATGTGAGCCACATATATCATCATCAAAAATTTCATAAATAACCCATATAGCATAAAATAAATGGGTTTCATTTCATAATCATAACATTTTAAAAACTGCTTTAAAGACATGATCTTTACGTTACTTTAAACCCACAGAAAGGGAAAGCAGGTATCATGTATGTAAATCCCAGAACTTAAAATAGAAAATTTTTGTATATATGTGAATAACCCTATAGAAATAAGAGCTTTGAGTATTCACTTAATAACATGAAGTAATTTTGAGAAAAATAGAGAGGCATTTTGAGACGAAAATTCTGCAGCACAACGGCTACGTTACAAGGTTTTAGAAAACGTTGAAAAGAGAGGGGACATGGGTCAAACAATGATAAATGGCCCATAAAACAGTAGAGGGAAAGAATATAATGGATTTAAGAACATGGTAATGAAATTTTAAAATATACCATATGAAATGAAGAACATGAAAGGAAGACAAAAATAAGATTTCTCTTATGAAAATTCGGCAGTCTAACAGCGTTACGTAAACATCAACCAAAAATGAATTGATGATGTCAAATAGGGTCTCTCATCATATGAACATAAAATATCAGTATGATAGATATAGAGATAATACCCAAACATAATAAAAAGGAACTTTCAAGACTTGACATGGAATTAGAACTTTGAAAAGGAGAAGGGTGAAAGAATCCCTTAAAAATTCGGCAGCCTAACGGCGTCACTTAAACTTCAACAAAAATGAATTGATGAGATCAAATAGGGTATATCATCATATGAAAATAAGAGTCCAGTATGATAGATATATAGATCATACCCCAACATAACAAAAAGGAACTTGAAAGAATTGACATGAAAGTAGAACTTCAAAACGAGAAGGGTGAAGAACCACTTAAAAATTCGGCAGCCTAACGGTGCCACTTAAAACTTCAAAAAAACTGAATTGAAGAGATCAAATGGGGTCTCTCATAATATGATCATAAAAGATCAGTATGATAAATTTAGATATCATACCCCAACATAATAAAAAGGAACTTGAAATACTTTACATGATAATAGATCTTGAAAAATGAGATGGGAGAAAGAATCTGTTACAAAAATTTCGGCAGCCTAACGGCGCCACTTAAAACTTCATAAAACGAAATAATGAGAGTAAGAGGGGATCTATCATTATGTGAACATGAAAAGGGAAGTAAGAGGAGTATAAAAGAACACCCTTTAACATAAGAACATGGAGCATAAAAGAAATTACATAAAAGAGATTTCTTGAAAAGAAAGAGAGAGATCGGATCCCTTACCTTAAAATGTGACTCTTGAAACTCAAAGTTTTGGACCTTGAGGGATTGGGGGCACCTTGGGAGGACTCCTTGGGAGGTAAGGAGACCATAACTTCGTTGGGGGAGAGTTGGGAGTGAAAACTAAAGGAGGAAAGGGTGGGTATTTATAGGGAAAGTGAGGGGACAAGGCATTAATGGCCAAGGGACACCTCATTAGTGGTTTTGGAAAAACTATGGGCTTACCCGTGGTATTTGCCCATGGTATTGGCCACTTGAGACACCTCATACCTTGTCTTACTATTCATAAGTCGACCATATTGGTTACATACTTAATACATCATTTAATGATGTCATTAAACACCCGTAACTTAAAAACTGTACTTTCACTATTCATCGAAAATTCAACTTTCTCAGAATAATCCCAAAATTTCACCTTAACCAAATATCAATGCTTTGATTTCAAAAATGAAATCCATTTTATAAAAATAATTTTCTAAATATTTTTAATTAAATTTTTAATTTAAAACACTATTCACCAAAAATTCATTTTTCTCAGAAAAATCCCCAAAAATTACCTTAACATAATATCGATGCTCTGAGTTCAAAAATAAAGTCCTTTTTATAAAAATAATTTTCTAGTTATTTTTAATTAAATTTTTAATTAAAAAACACTATTAATCCAAAAAAACTAATACTTGACTAATAATTTATGAAACCGTTATTTACCCATTTTATTGAATCACATTATTAATCTAGGTGTCTAAATTATATTAAAACTTCCTTTTGAGTAAAATTACTAATCCATTTAGACATATTATTAATCCTAATCATAAAATCACTATTCATAATTTACTATTCATCAAAAATTAAGTTGATCTTATTAGACTCTAAATTTCGTACTGAACATAATTGTAGAAGACCATTTTTCGAAAATCATTACACATTTTTAATTATTTAAGGTTTACATAAACATTTTTTAAAATATCCTTTTTCTAAAATTCATTAAAAATATGCATACTGTATTTATCCGAACATTAGAAAATTCATAAACTTCATCATGAGAAGAAATCCCAATTTTTATTTAAAACAAAGGATTACACAAGGCAGTTACGGTCTCCTTACATAGCCCCTTATCACACCATCATAGGACCTAAGTGTAAGGTGTGCTAAGGTGAGAGAATCTGAGGGAGGCTCGGCCAACATCGCACGAGTAGTAATTTCTATCAGTTTGAACTTCTCGCGAAGGTGATCCCGTTCTAGCTTCACACGATGAAGTTCAGCTTGGGTTTGGTCCAGAGCAAAGCCCAGTGGTGCTACCTCCTTCCCAAGTTCTGTTAGATGGGCTTTAATTGGTCCAAGACTACTGGGTGAGGCCATCGAATCTTCTTTCTATATTAATTAACCAAGATTGCTTGTATTTAGAGACAATAGTCAAAATGTTTAGTTTCCAACGGTCATATTGACCAATGGTCAAAAAACCCAACAGTCTCATTTTAATTATACTCATGTTATCAAATGAAACACTTTTGTTTAGTATAAAAATAAAATAAAATAACACATAAAATTAGGAAACAATATTTATTTAAAATTTCGGGTCATTACACTACTACCATTGGAAATGATCCATTTATTACTTTTGATGAATCCAATAGCTCAATTGTCAGAGTTGACTCCAATAGCTCATTCTTGTCAGCCTGCTCTCATGGAGACAGTTACCTAATGAAGTCAAGGATAAAGCTTGGGTAGATATATGGGTAAAAAAATCTATTATATTTAATGAAATATATTATTTTTTGTATTTATATGAATTAACATTTTGGTTTCAGCTTCAGTTTAATTTCCCCAATAGTGAGGGTGCACGACCAGCATATCTAAAGGATTTAGATGAGCTTTGGAGAGCTTATAAGCACGAGTTGTACATTGGATGGAGCGCAAGAGTGGGCACAGAGTTAGACGCAGTCCTTGTCATGGATGATTGTTCGTTAGAACAATATCGACAGATGATTACTCATTGGATGACTAGCCAATTTAAGGTATTAATCACATTAGAGGTATTTAAATGAAAATTTTCATGTTTTTCATTAATATTAATTATTGAATTTTATTTAGGATTCATCCAGAAGAAATAAAAAAACATTGATGCTAAAAAATACCTCCACACATTGGGATGTACTATGATGCCAGATCATGAGAGGCGGCAAGTATGACAGTTTATAATTTTTCTTTATGATTTTCACTTTTTATTGCTTCCTACATAATTTATTAGATTTATGAAGTTGTTATATAATTTTATTTATGAAATTAATTAGTGGTATCTTATTTTTAATTATGGTTTCCTACATTCAATGTCATTATAGAGGCATAAATTTAATATAGAAGGATGTGTGCCTCAAGAAAAATTGTGTTGCTCGAGTAGAAGAAAGAAAGTGGAAGTGTGGTTAATAAACAGACTCAGCAGAAAATTGTAAGTTTTACTTTATAGATTTAAAATTTTAATCTCTATTTTTAATCATAATAATCTATTTATATTTTTAATAGGTTGCTTTAGAAGCCCTTAATGCCCAGGAACCTGATAATTTTGGGCCAAACGATCACTTACATCAGGTGTTGGGAGATGATCACCCTGGTAGAGTACACTGCCGACCTGGGAAGAGTACAGTTCTGATGAGGTATTGGCCCTCCTCAGATATGATTTGTAGTGCCACCAAGTTCCAGCAGGTTAAGGCATAGGAAGAACAGGCTGAAAAAAGGTCCATAGAGACGTTAGAATAGTCTGTTAGGGAAAACACTGCATTTATGAAACTGATTGAAGTTTTACGTCCAACATTTCCACTAGATGCCAGCATAGATTGTGATGAATATATGTTGTTGACACATTATATATATGGTGAAAAAAGTTGAATTTATAGTGGTGGTTAAGACGATGGTGAGGAGGAGGCTGAGGCAGAGGAGCAGGAGGGTGAGAAGGAGGTTGAGGAGGAGGAGGAGGGTGAGGAGGAGGGCAAGGCGAAGGAGAAGGGTGATGAGGAGGCCGAGGCTGAGTATGAGGGTGAGGAGGAGGGTGTTAAGGAGGGAGGGGATGATGATGGGTATGAAGATGAGGATAAGGGTGAGGCTGACGATGATGGTGATGATAGTGATAGTGATAAGTGGCAGATTGATCTGTTACATTTTTTACTGATATTAATGACCTTTGATGTTTATTGATTTGTTGTTCCAGAATATATGTGTGATTAGGTAGGTCACATTATCTTTATTTTTTATCTATAAATAATAAAAGTTGACTTGATGATTTGTTGTGACTGATTCACCCCTCCCCTAGACAGCCCCCCACCCCCGTGGACACCCCGCCCACACCCCTGGACACCCAGTACCCCCTAGACAGTCCCGCCACCCCCGTGGACAGCCAGCCCACCCCCCTGGACAGCCCCTCCTCCTATGGACAGCCCCCCACCCCCGTGAACAGCCCTCTCACCCCGGTGGACACCCCCCCCCCCCCCCACACACACACACACACCTGTGGATAGCCCACCCACCCCCTGGACACCCTGTACCCCCCTAGACAGCCCCACCCACCCCTAGATATCCCACACCCCCTGGAAAGCCCCACCCACCCCCTTAGACAGCTCGCCCACCCCCGTGGACAGCCCGCCCACCCCCCTTGGACACACCCTACCCCCTGGACACCCCTGAACTCCTGGGTAGCCCCTCCACCCCCATGGACAGCCCACCCACCCCCCTAGACAGTCCCTCCCCCTGTGGACACCCCCTCCCCCCACCCCCATGGACATCTCGACCCCCCTGGAGACCCCCTACCCCCCTGGACACCCCCACCACCCCCGTGGACAGCCTGCCCACCCCCTGGACACCTTGTACCCCCTGGATAGCTCCGCCCACCCCCTGGACACCTCGTTCCACCTAGACAGCCCCCCCCCCCCCACCCCACCCCCACCCCTGTGGACAGCCCACCCACCCCTATGGACAACCCTCCCACCCCCTTGGACACCTCATACCCCCCTGGATAGCCCTTCCACCCCCATGGACAGCCGGCCCACCCCCTGGACACCTCGTACCCCCTGGATAGCCCCGCCCACCCCCTAGACACCTTGTGCCCCCCTGTACAGCCCCCCACCCCCGTGGACAACCCCCCCCCCCACCCCACCCCACCTTACCCCCCATGGACAGCCCGCCTACCCCCGTGGACAGCTCGCCCACCCCCTTGGACACCTCGTACCCCCCTGAACAGCCCCTCCACCCTCAGGGGTAGCCCAACCACCCCTTGGACACCACATACCCCCTGGATAGCCCCCCCCCCAACCCCAGTGGATAGCCCTCCCAACCCTGTGGACAGCCCACCCACCCCCTGGACACCCCTCGACAGCCCTGCCACCCTTGTGGATAGCCCACCCACCCCCCCTGGACACCCCCTCCCCCCTGTAAAGACCCTCCACCCCCGTAAACACCCCCCCCCCCCCCCCGTATCCCCTGGACAGCCCCGCCCACCCCCTGGACACCCCATACCCCCTAGACAGACCACCCACCCCCGTGGACAGCCCCGCCCACCCCCCTGGACACCCCCTACCCCTTTGGATAGCCCTGCCACCCCTGTGGACAGCCCCGCCCACCCCCTTGGACACCCCCTACCCTCCTGGACAACCCCACCACCCTCATGGACAGCCCCCCACCCCTTGGATAGCCCCCCACCCCCATGGATTATAGGGCTTCTAACAACCTGAAGATCACATTAATCATAGTTACCCACTTCATTGCCTCTTAGGATCCTTGATCACTAATAAAAAATAGTGGATGCTATTTTAGAAACTCCCATGCATAATCAATGATCTGAGAATAACATGGCTATTCCACTTCTACAAGAGTTTTAGTAGAGACCAAGACTAGGAATACAATAGCTAAATCACACGAAATGACTACCTGAGATATCCCCTTGTTGACTTTTTGATTCGTTTATAGTGGTAACATTATAAATAATTATCAAAAATAAAACCTTTAGTAAAATAATCTGATGTTCTAAAACAAGGGACACAAAATCGCAAATCCCATAAAGATACATCATAAATAATTTTTCATAAAACCATTTCAAAATCACATAATAGATACTTCTATCTATTTAAAACTCCCCAATGGTTTATAAAAATCCCTTTTAAGGTTCCATTTCAAAAATCATATAGTATTTTTTTCCCACAATAAAAATGTCATCCATTTCCTAATAACCAAATCCCCCTTCATACCATACACACCAAAAGCATTCATTTTTTTGAACATGTATGATTAGGTAGGTCACATTATCTTTATTTTTTTATCTATAAAAAATAAACTTGACTTGGTGATTTGTTATGACTGATTCACCCCTCTTCTGGACAGCCCCCCCACCCCTGTGGACAACCCACCCACCCCCTAGACACCCCATACCCCCCTTGACAGCCCTGTGGGCAGCCCACCCACCGCCCTAGACAGCACCTCCCCCCGTGGACACCCCCCCCCCCCACCCCCATGGACAACCCCCCTGGACAGCTTTCCCACCACCGTGGACAGCCCACCAACCCCTGTGGATAGCCCGCCCACACCCTTGGACACCTTATACCCCCTTAGACAGCCCTGCCACCATCTTGGACAGCCCACCCACCCCACTGGACACCCCATACCCCCTAGATAGCCCCCACCACCACCACTGTGGACAGCCTTCCCACCCCTGTGGATAGCCCGCCCACCCCCTTGGACACCCTGTACCCCCCTGGATATCCCTTCCACCCTTGTGGACAGCCCACCCACCCCACTGAACACTCTGTACCCCCTAGACACCCCCCCCCCCCACACACACACATACACACACCCGTGGATAGCCCACCCACCCCCATGGATAGCCCGCCCACCCCCTGGACACCCCCTACCCCCTTAACAGCCCCACCACCCATGTGGACAGCCCGCCCACCCCCTGGACACCCCCTCCCCCTGTAGAGAGCCCCCCCACCCTCGTGGAGAGCCCGCCCACCCCCTGGACACCCCTACCCCACGTGGACAGCCCGCCCACCCCCTGGACACCCCTACCACCCTGGACAGCCCCTCCACCCATGTGGACAACCCGCCCACCCCCTGGACACCCCATACCTCCTAGAGAGCCCCAACCACCCCCATGGACACCCCCTACCCCCTGGGAAGCCCCCCCCCCCCCCCCACCCCTATGGATAGCCCCACCCACCCCCCTAAACACCCCTACCCCCTGGACAGTCCTTCCACCCCCATGGACAGCCCCCCCCCCACCCCCTGGACACCCCCCCCAGCCCCATGAATATCCCCCCACCCCCATGGATTATAGGGTTTTTAACAACTCGAAGATTCCATTAATCATAGATACCCACTTCATTGCCTCCTGGGATCCTTGATCACCAATAAAAATAGTGGATGGTATTTTAGAAACTCTCGTGCATAATAAATGATCCGAGAAGAACATGGCTATTCTACTTCCATAAGAGTTTGAGTAGATACCAAGACTAGGAAGACAATAGCTGGATCACAAGAATGACTACCTGAGATATACCCTTATGGAATTTTTGATCCATTTATAGTGGTAACATTCTAAAGAATTATAAAAAATAAAACCTTTAGTAAAATAATATGATGTTCTAAAACAAGGGACACAAAATCACAAATCCCATAAAGATACATCATAAATAATTATTCATAAAACCATTTCAAAATCACATAATAAAGACTTATTTCTATTTAAAACACACCAATGGTTTATAAAAATCCTTTTTAAGGTTCCATTTCAAAAATCATATAGTATTTTTGTCCCATAATAAAAATGTAATCCATTTCCTATTAACCAAATCCCCCTTCCAACCATACACACCAAAAGCATTCATTTTTTCCAAAAGAAACACATACTATTTAAATAAACACTATTATAAAACCATTTTAAAAATACCAATGATCTTAAAATCCATGAAATCCGTTCCATTAAAACCATTATAGCCCCCACCCCTCCTAGACACCACCCCACCACCTAGACACCCACCCACCCCCCTGGACACCCCACCCCCATGGATAGCCCCCCACCCCCTTGGACAGCCCCCCACCCCCCTGTACACCACCCCACACCCCTTGGACATCCCCCCAACCCCATAGACCCCCCACCCCACCCCTTGGACGCCCCCACCCCTATGGACAGCCCCCCTACCCCCTAGACACCCCCCCCCCCCAAGCCCCTAGATGGCCCCCCACCCCTCCTAAACACCACCCCACCACCTGGACACCCCCCCCCCCCACCCCCCTTGGACACCCCCACCCCCATAAATAGCCACCCCCACCCCCTGGACACCACCCCACCCCCCTTGGATAGCCCCCCAACCCCCTGGACCTCCCCCCACCCCCTGGACACCACCCCACCCCCTGAACACCCCCCCCCCACCCCCACCCCCCTGGACACCCCCCGCCCACCCACCCACCCACCCCCCTAGACACCCATCATCCCTTGGAAATCCCCCCCCAACCCCATGTACACCACCCCACCACCCCTAGACACCCCCATGGACAGCCCCCCCTCCCCCACCACCCTGGAGACCCCCCCCCCACCCACCTGGACACCCCCCAACCCCCTAGATTCCCCCCCCCCACCCCTCCTAGACACCACCCCACCACCTGGACCCCCACCCCCTTGGACACCCTCACCCCCATAGACAGCCACCCCCACCCCCCTGGACACCACCCCACCCCCCTTGGATAGCCCCCCCCCCCCCACCCAACCCCCTGTACCCCCCCCCCACCCCACCCCCTAGACACCCCCCACCCCCACTACTACAACCTGGCCCTTTATCAGTGCTAAAAACCAGCATTAAAAGTGCTAGAAAAGTGCTTTTAATGTCGGCGTAGATAAAGGGGGGGTCCCCTTTATCAGCGCTCCGAGAAGCGCTGATATAGGAGACCTTTATCAGCGCTAAAAAAAGAGCTGATAAAGGACCGCCTTTATCAGCGCTTCTCTTAGCGCTGATAAAGGTCTCCTATATCAGTGCTTCTAGGAGTGCTGATAAAGGACCCCTTTATCAGCGCTTATTTTAGCGCTGATAAAGGTCTCCTATATCGACGCTTGACGGAGCACTGATAAAGGGTTCCTTTATCAGCGCTCCTCTAGCGCTGTTAAAGGTGTCCTTTATCAGCGCTAAAAAAGCGCTGATAAAGGCCCCATCGCCTGCACCTACAAAACAGTACCTGCACACCTGCACACCAGAATACCTGCACAAAGTAGCACATGCAAACCTACACACCATAGCACCTGCACCCAATATTTTGACCGACAACAGTATATACATTTACTTAACATCATGAATACAAAAAAACGCATTGATATATACATTTCAAACATTTTTTTACATGGTTACATTTAAAATTATTCAACAATAGTTATAAACATTCATGTTTCATCCTTTGATATCCGTGATCCACTCTCGACGGTATTTGTTGCCAAACAAAGCATCTGAACTCAAGGAAAAAATTCACCTATATAAGAAAACAAATATTATGTTAGTAATGCAATAATGAAAGGAATTAAAACAGTAATATGAAAGAATACATTAATATGGAAATGTGAAACTAAAATATGAAATTTTAAACTCAAAAGTTTTCATTTTCATAACAATGAAAGGGAATAATGTAAAATCAATATGTTTTTGATTGATTTATCTCATTTAATAAATACTGATTCTTTATCTAATGAAAATCTTTACCGGTCACATCGTGTGTCGGTCGGATTGAGGTGCGGTTGATTCTTATACGTCACAAATGACTCTTGGATCATTTTCCTAAAGTATCAAAACAATCCAAATGCATTTTCTCGGTTTTCCGTATGTCATTGGTATTGTTTTCCAAAGTTTATCTCAATTTGAAATTGATATCAGACACTTTAAGCCATACCGGTCACACCGTGCGTCGGATTGAGGTTCGGTCAATTCGTACACGTCACAAATGACTCGTGGATTGTTGTCCTAAAGTATCAAAACAATCTGAATGCGTTTTCTTGGTTTGGAGTATATCATTGGTGTTGTTTTCCAAAGTTTATCTCAATTTGAAACTGATATCAGACACTTTTAGCCATACTGGTCACAGCGTGCGTCGGATTGAGGTGCATTTAATTCGTACACGTCACAAATGACTCGTGGATCATTTTAATAAAGTATAAAAACAATCCGAATGTGTTTTCTCAGTTTTCTGTATGTCATTGGTGTTGTTTTCCAAATTTTATCTCAATTTGAAACTGATATCAGACACTTTTAGCCATACCGGTCACACCGTACGTCGGATTGAGGTGCGGTCGATTCGTACACATCAAAAATGACTTGTGGATCATTTTCCTAAAGTATCAAAACAATCCGAATTCATTTTCTCATTTTGGCGTATGTCATTGGTGTTGTTTTCCAAAGTTTATGTCATTTTCAAACTGATATCAGACACTTTTAGCCATACCGGTCACACTGTACATCGGATTGAGGTGTGGTCAATTCGTAAACGTCAAAAATGACTCGTGGACCGTTTTCCTAAAGTATCAAAACAATCCGAACGCATTTTCTCGGTTTTCCGTATGTCATTAGTGTTGTTTTCCAAAGTTTATCTCAATTTGAAACTGATATCAGACACTTTTAGCCATACCGGTCACACCGTGCGTTGGATTGAGGTGCGGTCAATTTTTACACGTCAAAAATGACTCGTGGATCGTTTTCCTAAAGTATCAAAACAATCTGAACGTGTTTGCTCGGTTTGGTGTATGTCATTGGTGTTGTTTTCCAATGTTTATCTCAATTTGAAACTGATATCAGACACTTTTAGCCATACCGGTCACAGCGTCCATCGGATTGAGGTTTGGTTAATTCTTACATGTCACAAATGACTCATGGATCTTTATCCTAAAGTATCAAAACAATCCGAACATGTTTTCTCGGTTTTCCGTATGTCATTAGTGTTGTTTTCCAAAGTTTATCTCAATTTGAAACTGATATCAGACACTTTTAGCCATACCGGTCACACCGTGCATCGGATTGAGGTGTGGTCAATTCATACACGTCACAAATTACTCGTGGATCGTTTTCCTAAAGTATCAAAACAATCCGAACGTGTTTTCTCGGTTCTCCGCATGTCATTGGTGTTGTTTTCCAAAGTTTATCTCAATTTGAAACTGATATCAGACACTTTTAGCCATACCGGTCACACCGTGTGTCGGATTGAGGTGCGGTCAATTTGTACACGTCACAAATGACTCGTGGATCGTTGTCCTAAAGTATAAAAACAATCCGAATGCGTTTTCCCAGTTTGGCGTATGTCATTGGTGTTGTTTTCCAAAGTTTATGTCATTTTCAAACTGATATCAGACACTTTTAGCCATACCAGTCACAGCGTGCATCAGATTGAGGTTCGGTCAATTCGTACACGTCACAAATGACTCGTGGATCATTTTCCTAAAGTATCAAAACAATCCGAAAGCGTTTGATCAGTTTTCCGTATGTCATTGGTGTTGTTTTCCAATGTTTATCTCAATTTGAAACTGATATCAGACACTTTTAGCCATACCGGTCACACCGTGCATCAGATTGAGGTGCGGTCGATTCGTACATGTCACAAATGACTCTTGGATCATTGTCCTAAAGTATTAAAACAATCCTAACGCGTTTTCTCGGTTTGGTGTATGTCATTGGTGTTGTTTTCCAAAGTTTATCTCAATTTGAAACTGATAGCAAACACTTTTAGCCATACCGGTCACAGCGTGCGTCGGATTGAGGTTCGGTCGATTCGTACACATCACAAATGACTCGTGGATCGTTTTCCTAATGTATCAAAATAATCCGAATGCATTTGCTCAGTTTGACATATGTCATTGGTGTTGTTTTCCAAAGTTTATCTCAATTTGAAACTGATATCAGAGACTTTTAGCCATACCGGTCACACCGTGAGTCGGATTGAGGTGCGGTCGATTCGTACACGTCACAAATGACTCGTGGATCGTTTTCATAAAGTATCAAAACAATCCGAATGCGTTTTCTCGGTTTTCCGTATGTCATTGGTGTTGTTTTCCAAACTTTATCTCAATTTGAAACTGATATCAGACACTTTTAGCCATACCGGTCACACCGTGTGTCGGATTGAGGTACGGTTCATTTTTACACGTCACAAATGACTCGTGGATCATTTTCCTAAAGTATAAAAACAATCCAAACGCATTTTCTCAGTTTGGCGTATGTCATTGGTGTTGTTTTCCAAAGTTTATGTCATTTTCAAACTGATATCAGACACTTTTAGCCATACCGGTCACACTGTGCGTCGGATTGAGGTACGGTCAATTTTTACATGTCACAAATGACTCGTGGATCGTTTTCCTAAAGTATCAAAACAATCTGAATGCATTTGCTTGGTTTTCCGTATGTCATTAGTGTTGTTTTCCAAAGTTTATCTCAATTTGAAACTGATATCAGACACTTTTAGCCATACCGGTCACACCGTGCGTCGGATTGAGGTGCGATCGATTCTTACACGTCAAAAATGACTCATGGATCGTTGTCCTAAAGTATCAAAACAATCTGAACGCATTTTCTTGGTTTGGCGTATGTCATTGGTGTTGTTTTCCAAAGTTTGTCTCAATTTGAAACTGATATCAGACACTTTTAGCCATACCGGTCACACCGTGCGTCAGATTGAGGTGCGGTCAATTTTTACACATCACAAATGACTCGTGGATTGTTGTACTAAAGTATCAAAACAATCAGAATGCATTTGCTCAGTTTTTTGTATGTCATTGGTGTTGTTTTCCAAATTTTATCTCAATTTGAAACTGATATCAGACACTTTTAGCCATACCGGTCACACCACGCATCGGATTGAGGTGCGGTCGATTCTTACACATCAAAAATGACTCGGGTATCATTGTCCTAAATTATTAAAACAATACGAACGTGTTTGCTCATTTTTCCGTATGTCATTGGTGTTGTTTTCCAAAGTTTATCTCAATTTGAAACTGATATAAGAAACTTTTAGCCATACCAGTCACACCGTGCATCGGATTGAGGTTCGGTCGATTCGTACACATCACAAATGACTCTTGGATCATTGTCCTAAAGTATCAAAACAATCCGAATGCATTTCCTCGGTTTGGCATAGGTCATTGGTGTTGTTTTCCAAAGTTTATGTCATTTTCAAACTAAGTAGTAGGAATTCACTAATCTAAGGATATGAAACATAAGAAAGGGAGATCATAAGTTCTCAATAAGTGTAAAGGGAGATATCAATGACCATATAAAGATAACATAAGTATTAGGAATTCACCTTCATTGTCCTATTTGTTTACATTATTTCATCAGGTACGATTCTCATTTGTTTCTAAAGACATTTATATCATCTTCTGAATAGGAGTTTTTGCGACAGTCATAGTAGTTCTGAAAAAATATAAATACACAAATGATTAATAATTATTTAAAATAAAGTAGTAATTATTTTCAAAAATACCTCTTCAGGGATGCTAGTTTGTTCATGAAATATAATCTCTTTCATAAATTTACAAACATAATAACCACAGTCCTTGTCATTTGTTTGTTTCGGACACTGCAGAAACATCAAGAAAAATAAGTAATTTGTTTTGATATGTATTTGGATAGTGAAATATAATTATATATACCCAGATACTTCTCCATTTGTAGATCTTGTGGGCATTGTCTTCCTTATGTCCTGGATTCATTCCAGCCTTTAGACGATATTCATACACCGCCCTATCATAACAAAATCCTCATTAAAAGATAATATAAATTATATAACTAGATATTTAGTTCTAAAATGTTGGATCTAGTGTATTAAAAAATGACAATCGCCATCATCTATGGTTGGTTAGTTGGATATCCATGCAGTGAATCCAGAAAATAAATCTTTGGAGTATCCAAATTGACTGCAATGAGCATCCAATGTTCCCTAAAAACACAAAAATAAATAAGTACTGATAGAAATGAAAATATAATTGATATGATTAAAATTTAGAGTTTTACCCTTGCATATTTGGTATTAAAAAGAGCCTGTCAGTCGTAATTCTTCTTTGAAACATTTTGAGCAGATTTGACATCAATTCAGCCTGAAAATTAGAATATATTTCTGTTCGTTGTGTAGAAATGGTGTGAGGACTAACGAGTCCAAATTTGTATTCATGGGAAAATCCCTTCAATTGTTTTTCATATATACGCCTGTGAAAAATATGAGATGTATTTATCCATAATTATCAAAGTATATCAGCTTCTGTAAAATCAAATCCTGAAAACATACCTCATGTATACATTTATAACTAAGGCACCTAGCTAGTCGTATGTGATGATCTCAGAAACTACGTCTGCACTAACGAAATCTATTGTTTCCTCTCCGTACATGTCTTTTTCACAAACAATTGTATGAATCTTGTCGTCTTTCATTTTCGTATCCACATGAGCTTGCAATGATATTAAATGTGGATATAGAACGGGCGGGGTGAACGCACTCTCAGTAGACCGTTTTGATCAGTTCGTTGATCCAATGTTGGAGACGCTCTTTCGTTTTAGCTTCTCTATTTTATCCTTCTATAATAACATTCATCAGTTCAGCCATTTTATAATTTAATGTTAAAGGTTCTGCTTGAAAAATGAACTGGAAATGAATACCTCCTGCTTGACATGTTTTTTTACAAGATTCGACGGCCATGCAACGAATGTTCCAACAGCTTTTTCCACCGTATAAATGTCGTCATCGTCATTTGGCACGGGTAGCTCGGCGCTTGGATCATGAGATACGTTAATCGACACTTTGACATGACCGGTTAGAAGTGGTCTGGAGTGTAGCGTGTCATTCTGCATATTGAACACCGTAGCCCTCACTACAAGGCGATGGGTGGGAGTTGACAGATATAAATCACATTCATTTTCACCCTGCATAATATCATTACATGAAAGGTATCAGTGCCTATGTGATTCACATCTCACAAAAACGAATATTATAACATTGATTACCTTGGTTAAGTCAGGTCTTTGAGGGGAATGGGTCGCCTCAAAGCTGGTGAGGGGTGGATCTTCTCGTGGGGGTTGTTCTTGAGTTATTTTTTTTCTCCTCTCCTCCATCAAACTCTTTAGCATCTCTCCCTGAGTTTGGATTAGTTATTCAAGGGTAGCTACTTTATCTCTCATTACATGAAATTCTTTAGTTTGTTCATCCTCTTGTTTTTTTTCTGAAAATATGTATGGGGTGACACCCCAAAACCCACACCTCTGACGCGGCCATACTATTCTGGCTGCTTCAAGGCTGTTGAAAGTATGACTGCATCCGGTGCGGGTGTTGTTGATTCCTGTGACTATGTCAAATAGAAAATATGAAAAAATAAGTAATCATCGTTATGTAATAGTGATTTAAAGAAAAAAAAGTTTATATTATGTCATACTTACACATGTTTCCCACACTTTTTGTGTGTTTTCATCTATCAGTTTCCCCTCTTTATTAACATGAGCCTCCTTCCATATCACATGGCATGGAATGGAAGTGACTTGAGATTTTGCTTCATCAATTTGAATATAAATAAAGAAACATGGTTACAGTGTTGTTTTATGTCACATAAAATTATTACAGTACTTTTAAAATATATACCAATTGTTTTTCAATTGAAGCGTACCCCAACCTTGCTTTACAGTAGGGGTACTCTGGTTTTGCTGCCCATTCTTTATTTTCAGCACTCAGTTGTTGTTTCATAAATAAAAACTTATCAATCAACGTGATGAATACAAGAAACGTTACACAACGTGTAACCAAACACAATGTACCTGAAAATTCTGTTCCGCACGAAGGTTACAAAATGCATCCCATGTTCCTTGGGATATCAAGTGTGCATAAAGAGGAGGCAGGTGCGGCTTGATTTTCCCTTCGGAATCTTTCAGATGATGTTTCATTAAAATGGTGCGAAAGCCTCTATGAATCCTTCCTGCTAGTCTGAAAACATATTCTTTGTGCGAAACATCTACTATAAATGCACTCTGCAAGAGATGATGAAGGGTTATTCAATATTTCAATATTTTATTTTATTTTAATAAATTAAATAGATGATATCGTAATGTTACCGTAATCTCTTCCCACATTAATGTTTTCAACCCGCTGACAACATGGTGCCACGACTCTACGTCAATCGGCACGCGTTGTCGAGTGACAATTCCAATGTAGCTACTAAACATGGCTTTGTTGGGGTTTACATGCTGGCCAAGATTATTCCATCCCACCTCATATTTGATGCCTTTTGCTTTTGCCTTAAGTATTTTTTCTAAAACTGTCAAACTACGGTGCAACTGTTTTTTTTGTGTCGTTGGGGTTTCATCGCCTACCATTTCTTCAGTTTCTACATCATCATTATGTTTCTCTGAAGCGCTAGCATCGGCACTGACACCAGCAGCAACAGGTTGAGAGACCTGTTGTACGTCAGCAGTGGGACCAGCTACAACAGGTTGAGAGACCTGTTGTCTCTCAGTAGTGGGACCAGCTGCAACAGGTTGAGAGACCTATTATCTCTCAGCAGTGGGACCAGCTGCAACAGGTTGAGAGACGTGTTGTGTCTCAGGATTGGGTGCATCAGCAGGTGAAGAAGTCATTATCTTCAGAACTCGTTTAAAATTTAATTTAGATCACATAAAAGCAGCAGCGAACAGTTAATAACATAATGTAACACAATTTATATTACAATAAAATTCAATAACCTGATTATTGAACTCCCTTTTTTTTAAAAGACTGAAGGGATTTGACCCCTCTATCAACTATCCATATCCCTTCATTGTGGTCTCCTCTGACATAAAAAACGTCATCTACATTGGGACCACTGCGAAATGATTGCGAAGTCCCAATGAAAGGGTCATCTTCCGTTGAATTTTCATCTGACCCTTCAGCTGTTTTGGTCGATAACAGAATAATTGACCAGTTTCGGTTTGCAGGATCTAGAACATAAAATACTTGCACTGCCTGTGATGCCATTATAAATGGTTCGTATTTCTCCACTTCCTTACTGAAATCAACTTTCACGAATCCCAAATCATCTATTTTAATAGCACTCCTGTTATCAACCCACTTTCATTGAAATATCGGAACTTGAAATTCTGTATAATCCAACTCCCATATTTGTTTGATGATGCCAAAGTATGAAATATTCGCATAAATTGGATTTCTGTCCTTAGCACTAGAAACATGCATCTCTTTAGCCACAAGTGTAACCCCACTATTCTGTATGGTACTTTCTTCATCATGTTCATTAGTATAAAATGTATAACCATTAACTACATAAGCATTGTAAGATAATGCATACACACTTGGTCCTCCGGCTAGCCATCAAAGTCGTTCCGAAATTGACTTTGGATTTTCATCTGACTTCTTAAAAATATGATCTCGAAACCATCCTATAAACTGTCGATTATGTGTATCTGATATCCATTTTTCAGCCCTTGATGGATTCAAATTCCTATGAATTTCTTTGTGTATTTCAACATATGGGTCAACGTCAAAACTGTTATGCAAAACATAAATGCAGGCCTACTCCCGGTCTGTAATATTGATTGTGACAACCTTTCTTCTAGAAATTCCTTCACCCTCAATCCGCCCAATGTGACGAGATTTTGGTAATCCAATGCTTTCCACACCATACAAGTATTTGGTACAGAATTCAACGGCTTCCTCAACAATATATCGCTCTGTAATACAACCCTCTGGCCGACAACGATTTTTGACATACCCTTTCAAAATCTTCATATACCGTTCAATGGGGTAAATCCATCTGTAATGTACAGGACCACATAGTCGAATCTCTCTCACCAATTGGACCATAAAACGAACCATCATATCAAAAAATGAAGGCGGGAAGAACATTTCTAATTCACATAATATGATGGCAATTTATTTTTCCATAGCTGGCAATTTCGCCGGGTCTATAACTTTGTTGCATATAGCTTTGAAGAAGAAACACGGTTTCGTTAATGTATGGCGGACATTCTTGGGCAAAATGAAACGTAAAGCAATTGGAATGAGATTTTGCATCAAAACATGACAGTCATGTGATTTCAGACCTTTTAACTTCAAGTCTCTCATTGACACAAGGTTACTGATATTTGACGAATACCCCTCTGGAACCTTTACGTCATTCAAGAAGTTGCAAAAGTGATATCTCTCCTTCCTGGAAAGAGTGTAAGAAGCAAGAGGAAGAAATGTTCATTTTTCACCCTTCACTGGTGCCAACTCTTCTCATATTTTCATCTCAACCATGTCCAACCTAGCCTTAATTCCATCTTTTGTTTTGCCAGATGTATTTAGCAACGTGCCGATAACACTGTCAAATACATTTTTTTCTACATGCATAACATCAATAAAATTTATTACATACAGATAATTCCAGTATTGTAATTCAAAAAAATTGATCTCTTTTTTCAACCAATTTTCATAAGGTTTTTCGAAGCCGGTTTACCAAAAGTAGTGTCCACATTTTTAACTTTCTCAAACAATTGATCGCCTATTAGTGGAGACGGTGTTGTATGTTCTTCTGAACTTCCATCGAATGATGTCTTCCAAGAACGGTACTTATGTCGTCGCGGTAGAAATCTGTGATGTCCTAGAAACACGGTTTTCGATGAATGTTTCAACCTAATTGATTGTGTACCTTCTTCGCAAACGGGACAGCCTTGAGTTCCTTTAATGCTATATCCTGACAAATTTCTATAAGTAGGGAAGTCATTTATCGTCCCATAAAACATGACTCTCAAAGTGAAATCTTCCTTTCTGTAAGCATCATACAATGTAACACCTGAATCCCACAATAATTTCAAATCTTCGATCAATGGAGCTAAATAAACATCAATATCATTACCCGGTTGTTTTGGTCCTGATATAAGCATAGATAACATGATGTATTTTCATTTCATGCATAACCACGGTGGTAAGTTATAATTTATCAACATAACCAGCCATGTACTGTGACTGTTGCTTTTAAAACCAAAAGGATTCACTCCATCTGTAGATAACGCAAGACGAAGGTTTCTCGACTCGTTTCCAAATTCAGGATACTCATGATCGATTCTCTTCCACTGAGGAGAGTCTGTCGGGTGACGTAGTATCCCATCTTTAATTCTTATATCTGCATGTCATGTTAATTATTCTGCAGTCTCCTCACTTCCATATAGGCGTCTAAACCTTGGAATGATTGGAAAGTACCATACAACTTTAGTAGGACTGGATTCATCTTTCTTGTATCGAGAAGCACCACACTTTGGGCATTCTTTAAGTGATTTGTGGTCCTTGTGAAACAGTATATAGTCATTCGGGCAGGCGTGTATTCTTTCATAGATCATACCTATAGAGCGTAGCATTTTTTTGGCATCATATGTTTGGCTCGAGAGCTCATTGTCTTCTGGGAGCATGTCATTCAAGAGGGCAAGTAGTTTCGTAAAACTGTCGTCACTCCACCCATTATATGCTTTCAAATTATACAGCTTCAGTACGGCTAACAATACTGTATATTTAGTGAAACCAACATACAATGGAGTCTTTGCACAACTTTTTAACTTCTCAAACAATTTTGGGCAATCACGAAGTTCATCTTCGAAGGTCCTTGTCATTTTCTCAATACGATCTTCATCATCATTCACATCTGTAATCACATCCTCCATACGGTTATATTCATTGTTCATGTTTGTAATTATATCAGATGATCCATAAAACGCAGTGTCACCCCAGTCACTACCTACATTCGTTGTTTCCCCGTGTTTATTCCAACATGTATAACTTTGATCTATTCCGTGATAGATCAAGTGTACTTCCAACTCATCTGGACTAATTTGTTTTGAATAAAAACAGTGTAAACACGAACAAAGGATTTGAGAAGAGTCACATGCATGATCTTTTACAAACTTGATAAATTCTTTCACGCCTTCTTCATACTCTTTTTTCAACCGATTGGCATTCATCCATTATTTATTTATATTCATCCTATTTGAAATCCATAGGATGAGTATATAGGTTAGAGAAGAAGGAATATGAGTATAATTTAGATAAAAAACAAGATACTTCAAGGAAATAATGTGACCATGAAATGACTAAGCCTAGAATGTTGTGGATCTTGAATACATTCTTTGACTGATTTGGAGAAATGACTTCTCGAACCTTTTCTGGATAACCTAGAACTCCTTCCAAGGAAATAATGTGACCATGAAACAATACTTCTTAAACAAAATATGGGGAATTTATAATATTGTAATAAAGACAAAGCTCTCTAAAAACACCCAAAACAACCTCCAGATTGTCGAAGTACTCCTCCTATATATTGTAATACACCAAGAAGTATTCTAAAAAACGAAAATGGAGGTGTCTAGAAAGATATTAAAGATCTAGTTCATCAGTTCCATGAAATAGATAGAGCATTGGTGATCCCAAATGGAATTCATAAATACTTTAAATTTCCATATTGACTTTAAAAATATATCTTTTGAGCATCCTCTTCCCAAACCCTCAACTGTTGGTACCCTGATCTCTAGAAAATTTTCAAAAACCAATAGAACCTTATAAGATAGTCAAAAAAATCATCAATTATAGGAAATATGTAATTATTCATTACTGTCACCTAGCTATGACTACGGTAAACTGTTAAAATTAATAGGCTATGATATGAATTCATTGAAAACAGAATTGGAAAATCCCATAGTGACATGATCATATAGATAGAACCATTTCCCTAAAGATCTTCTAGCTGATCTTTTAGCTCCTCTAAATCGGCCAGAGCCTTATGATGTGATGGAATGGAAAATGGGATCATCCTGTGAAGAAAATAGATAGGAAACGCAAACACTCATTGGGGAGGTTATCCCATGAAGTCCTCTATAAATGATTTTGTGTACTTTTCCATGACCACTGTAATTTCACATGAAGAACACATCTCAACAACCCCAAGGAAAACCTTGGAAAAATGACATGATATGAACCATAACATAGAAGAAACTTGTCATACCCTCCATGGTTATAGATCACAATCTCCATAAAAGACATGGAATCTTCTGTTAAGAGTAAGTAACTGAACCCAATGGTGATAATAGTCATCTAGTGCACTAAATACAATAAAAAAATCAAAGACGATAATGAGGTCGGAAAAGACCAGGTCCAAAACATGGAATTCCAAAATGTCCTCCATGCCAAGTACCACAACACAACTCTCAAAGAACATGAAACCATGACCATTTTTCCTACCCAAAAGGGTTAGTCAATAAATGAAATAATTCATAAACTCTGCCGTCATACCCAAGTAATAAAAAAATATGTGAAATTAATGACTAGGATTCACCATTTTGAAATGAAACCAATACTATAGAAGAATTAAAAAAAAATCACCTCGAATTGTGGTTGGCCAAGATTATGAGTCCTCATGAATGACCTCTACTGCATTGATTTTTTCTGGATTATACTCGTCTATGTATTATTTCCCTATTAAGAATCCCCCTTTCTTTTAGGATGTGATCCTCCACCATTTGAAGCCTCTTATTTTAACTAGGATCCCTTAAAAAAGTGGAGCCTACACCACTCCCATTAAGAGCCAATTGAAAAAATCACAAGATATTCCCCGGCAACCCAAATAGGTGGAATGCCCTCAAATTCTATGGTAAAATCATCCAGATGTTTCCCACATTTCTAATCTGATAAAAAAATAGGTCCATTGTCCATAGAATCCACATAATCTGTTCATAAAGACTACTCAAATCCCTTTCAACTACTTCTCTAAGACTCATTGTGCTTTAGATTTTATCCTCAAAAATAACTATGGATACCACCCATTAATGGAACACCATTGAGACCAATATTTCAATTAAAATATGCCTCTCACATCAATACCTTGGGAAACACCTAAAAATAGGTTGGTATACTTAGAACAATAAGAATAAATCTGATATATTTCCTCAAACCCATCTCAAAATTAATAGCCATAAGATAATCATTCGTGGGGAGATAAAGAGATACATGAACCAAATTACGGAATCTAGTGGAATAATCCATGACTAAATGACCACCATACTCTATCTTTAAAAACACATAGTCATTCATCAATCTCAAGGTATCTGGGTAGAACCTCTGAAGAAATACCACTTGGAAAGTGGTAAAAGTGAGATCCTCTCTATTCCTCGAAAGAATCATTGAATCTCACCACATTCAAATAAATTATTTTAAAAAGGAACCAAAAAATAACACTTTAAATGTCTTAGGGGTTTTCAAAACTCTAAGATCTACTTGATACAGTCCAACTACTCCTTAAATTACTTGGCTTTCTTTTCAGTAAGGAAAAACTCTGAATTATTCTTTGAAAATTCTTGAGTGTGGTCCATAGTTCATGTCTTATCATGGATACCAATTTAACCCACGTTTTTGAAATTATAAATCATTGAATCCAAAAAAATTTGTATCAGTGGGATGGTTCCTCTTTGGGGTACTCTGGTTCACACTCTCTATGCTTCTACATGGTCCTTCTAGGAGGTATTGTCTACAAGAAACATGAACAACCTCCATCAAGGAAAACCCAACATCAAATCACAACAAAATAACTAAATTAAAACACCAAAACATAAGAATAACTAAATAAATCTAATGAAGTAGTGGGAAATCATAAAAACAACCCATAGTCAGGATCAAAACATAACCACAATCCCAAACCACCCATAGAAACTGAAGATTCAACACGAAGAATAGTTGGCCAAACACTTACCCATTCCAAACATAATTAATTCATGAAAATTCAATTTGATTCACCTTAAGGAGGAGGACCCAGTGGCGGAGGAGAAGGAGGTGTCAATAGCAGAGGCACCGGAGGCAACAGAGGCAGCGCGAAGGCAGGGCGGAGGCAGGGCGGAGGCAGCGGAGGCAGCGGAGGAGGAGGAGGAGGAGGAGGAGGAGGAGGAGGAGGAGGAGGCCTCGGTGGAGGAGGAGGCAGTGGAGTAGCCAGAGGAGGAGGAGGAGGAGGCACCAGTGGAGGAGGAGGAGGATGAGGCCATGGACTAGGAGGAGGAGGAGGAAGCGCCGGTGGAGGAGGAGGAGGACGAGGCCGTGGTGGAGGAGGAGGAGGATGAGGAGGAGCAGAGGAGGAGGAGGAGGAGGAGGCGGCCGGAGGAGGAGGAGGCGGTGGCCGGAGGAGGAGGAGAAGGAGTAGGCGGCGGCCGCGGCAGAGGAGGAGGAGGCGGCGGCAGCGGCGCAGAGGAGGGCTTCCGCGAGAGCTTGACCGGGTGCAGGGAGGAGGAAGAGGGCCCGCGGGTTTTTAACAAATCCGTGTGAGCCTTTATCAGTGCTAGTAAAAAGCACTGATAAAGGGTGTATTTATCAGCGCTAAAATGAAAAACGCTGATAAATACAACCTTTATCAGTTCTTTTTTAGCGCTGATAAATAAGCCCTTTATCAGCGCTTTCTTTAGCGCTGATAAAGTGGACCTTTATCAGCGCTTTTGTTAGCACTGATAAAGGCCCGACCCTTTATCAGCGCTTTACTATTAGCACTGATAAAGGCAAGAGCATGCCTTGCCCAGTTTTGTGGTAGTGCCCCTATAAATCCCCCCCAACCCCCTGGACACCACCCCACCCCCTAGACACCAACCCACCCCCATGGACAGCCACCCCCACCCCCCTGGACACCACCCCACCCCCATTGGATAGCCCCCCCCCCAACCCCCTAGACCACCCCCACCCCCCATGGACACCACCCCACCCCCTGGACACCCCCCCCCACCCACCCACCCACCCCTTGGACAACCCCTACCCCCCTGGACACCCCCCACCCCCTAGAAAGCCCCCTGTCCCAACCCCATGGACACCACCCCACCCCCTGGACACCACCCCACCCCATGGACACCACCCCACCCCCCTGGACACCACCCCACCCCTGGAAACCCCTATAGACACCCCCACCCCTGGGGACACCTCCCATCCCCCTAGACACCCCCACCCCCCTGGACACCCCTACCCCCCTTGGACAACCACCCCAAACCCCTGAACAGCCCCCGAACCCCCTGAATTCTGAATTGAGTTCTTTATGTATTTAATTAACTTATAAATTATGTGTTAACGGTGTATGGGTATACTTGTTTTATGGGTATACTAGATATATGGGTATACTTTTTGTATATGTATACTTGCTGTAATTACCTTATGAATTATGTGTTAATTCCGTATGTCTATAGAGGGTAATTAAATACAGAATTGGAGGTATTCAGAATTTTTTATGAATTATGTGTTGTATGAATTTTGTATGAATTCATATAGAATTTTGTATGTATTATCCAAGTATTGAGAATTTTGCAGGTATTATGCAGGTATTCAGAATGGACTACCCCTCCAACCCCCTGTATGTATTCTGTTGTGTATGAATTTTGCAGGCCTACTGGTGGAATTGATGTAAGTACATAGGGGGAGTCCAACAAGTCGGCTTGCTGATGCAGGTACAAAAAGGATATACCAATGGTTTATAACCGTTTTCATATGTGTAAAAGTAGAACTTGTACCAACGGTTTTATGTAAACCGTTGGCATAGATATTTTTAAGTGATATTTACCAACGAGTTGTGGGAAACTGTTGGTAAAATTCTATACCAAATATTTTGTAAACCGTTGGTATAGAGATGATTTTTTTTATTACCAACGGTTTATTGAAACCGTTGGTATATACTTAATTTTTCAGACATATCCCAATAGTTATCATAGAACCATTGGGATATATCTATCTCTACAGCTCAAGACCCAATGGTTTAGACAACCGTTGGTATAGTTTATACCAACGGTTTTCCAACCTTTACCAATGGTTTTAAACCGTTGGTAAAGATAAAATTTCTAGTAGTGCAAGGTATAGTGGTCTCCAAATATAATCCAAAACCCATATCTTCCTTGTGAATGGGCCACTAGTGAGGAAAAAATACCAAGGTATAGTGGTCTCTGATCATATCACATGTTTAGTTAGTGTGGTATCATCAATCATGATAGAAGAAATCGGGACTTTGTCCTACCAAATCAACTAGCATACTAGTTCTAGTTCTCCTACCTAGATACATGGGATTCCCTTTGTGCTCAATTTCCATTTCACATGTCACATAAATCATCACTTTCCCATGCACATGCCAAGCATCATGAACATGCATTAAAAAACATTTCTTTCACAATCACATTCATCCAACAATCAAATCTTACATAGAAACCACAATTTTACATAATCAAAAAAACTTTCAAGTTCACATGCACACCAAATCCATTTCAAAACACATTTCACGCCACTTTAACAATTCATAAAACCCATTTGGAAATACAAAAATAAGTGCACACATTAAATCCAACCATTTCTATAACACCCCAAGGTTTTCTAAAAATAAATTGAAATGCATGAAACTTTATTTTAAGTAGATAATTATAACTAGACTTTAAACATTATTTTACTACTTCTATGTTTTTAATTTTGAAAAACAGTCATCTACAATTGTGTTTAGTATGTTATTAAGAGTCTAATGGAACGAAATTGTTTTTTTGGTGAATACTAACATAACCTTATGAATAGTAATATGAATAGTAATATGATCCTAATGAATATTAAATTGTATTATTATTTTATTTTATTAAGTCTTTAAGATAATGACATATTGGTTAATTTTTCAATGTGATATAAAAGCAGTTATAGAATTAAAATTGTTAATTTTTTAATTAAGTAAGATTTTATTTGAAAATTAAATTAATAATATTTAGAAAATTATTTTCAAAAAATGGAGTTCATTTTTGAATTCTACATGTCAAAAAAAAATTAGAGTGAAATTTTGGGATTTTTCTGAAATAGTTGATTTTTTTGTGAATAGTAAGAAATACAGTTTTGATTTTCGGTGTGTTAATGACATCATTAATGATGTAATAATGATGTAATAAGTTTGGTCAAGTTGTATATAGTAAACTAATATGTGAGGTGTCTCAAGTACCTAATACCTTTGGAAAATACCATGGGCAAGCCCTTGGTTTTTCAAATACCACTAATGAGGTGTCCCTTGGAAATTATTAAAATATTCCCTCACTTTTGCTATAAATACCAACCCATTACTTCATTAAATTCATTCCCAATTCTTCCTCAACGAATATCTAGCCTTCTTACCTCCCTAGTAGTCCTTCTAAGGTTTCCTCAAGCCCCCAAGGTCCTAACCTTCAAGTTCTAGGTGTTACTCTACTTGGTAAGAAAATTCTCAACTTCTTTCTTTTCCCATTCAAGTTCTCTTTTATGTGGTATAGAATTCAAGAATCTACACCATGTTCTTTTTTCATCTTATTCTTTATATATTATGTTTTATGATTCATTTTTTTATGGGTGACCCTTTTCTCCTCTCTTTTTAATGTTTTCTAAAACCATGTTTCATAGTCGTTAGGCTACTGAATTTTTGTAAGGGTTAAATATTTATTTCGAACATTTATTTATTTTATGATCTTATATTTTGTAAGGGAATTCTTAACCTGATTTCCATCCTTTGGGTTAACCTTATACTACATTTTTTATGTGGAATTTAAATTGTTTGTGTGATGAATTATGATTATATTATGTTTAATTATGTGTATTTACAGAGTATATACATATTACATCCACTCTACTAAGTCACACTTCAATTATGTGATATTTACAAGGGACTTTTCTTTTAAAATGTTCTTTTAAAATTCTATTTTAAAAAATTCAAAAGCAATGTTTCTATGCTATTATTCATGTTGTATGATTATGTTATTAATTTTAAGAATTGTTTATGATAAAGGTTGGGACCTATATTTCCCTCCAATTCATTGGGTATGTGTATATTGGAGGTCGCCCGTATGGTTACTCTAAGTGTAACTGTGATGGTTACACAAATTGTAAGGTAGTCGTGAGGGTTACAAATTATAAGGTATCTGAGAGTGTTACAAGATTATGTAATTAATGTCCCAAGATACCTTTATTATTCTATTTATGTTCTTATGTTTTGTGTGGATCATGTGTGAATATCATGTTTCACAAAGTAAGTATATATAGGTGACAAGTATGTCTTTTGAAAATCATTTCATACGTTACAATTGTTCATGGAATAATGTGTTCTTTCTTTCTTGTATATCCCTTATTGAGCTTTTGTGCTCATCCCAAGTTTTTAAATTATATTCACAGGTTATAAGGATGAGTAAGACAAATAAGGAAGACAAGTTAAATGTTTGAATATTAGTCAAAGGAATCATGTTTAAAGTTTTAATGTTTTATATTTTAAAAAAAATGGAAACTTTTTTTATGGTATCCACTCTGTAATAATGTGTAATTTTATGAATGTATTATGTCTCAATTATCTAAATCTATAAACTTGAAAAGATCCCCATTGTAAAAGGAAGTGAATTCTTGACTAAATTCAAGATTATGTAATTTAATAAGGCTGGGTCCTTATAGTTGGAATCAAAGGATGGTTTAGATAACTTTAGGGGTTAGGATGATGTTAAAATAATACCATAAAATATGTTTACTCTATGATTAATTTTAAATTTTATAAAATTTAAATATTACCATGTTTCTTTGTCTAAGATATGTTTGTTTAGAATAGTTGTCCGTAGAAGAAATAGGGAATCTAGAGAGGAGAGGCACCGACAGAATGACATCCATCTGAATCTACAGCCTAGAATGGTAGGGATTGGAACCGAGCAGTTTGTGACAGTAATGGCTCAGCTAACGTAAGTAATAAATTGTGGTAGAATCCATTCAAGGGAACAACCAGAGGAACCACAACGGAACATGAAAATAATGGAACATTTCATAAGGCAACACCCTCCTGATTTCAATAGATCTTCTGACCTAGTAGCGGTTGAAGAATGGATTAAATCCCTTGAAAAGATATTTGGTGTAATGGGTTGTTCAAATAATCAAAAGGTATGTCTTTCCATTTATCATTTTGAAGGTGAAGCTGATTAGTGGTGTTCAATGGTAAAGAATATCAGGGATATAGAGGTTATTGATTCCTTGTAGTGGGATGAATTTAAAAAGTCGTTTCCTTGAAAAATATTTTCCTAAGGTGGTGCGACTTGGGATAGAGAGGCAATTCCTTGAATTTAAGCAAAAGGAGTAAGATTCAGTGTCTGTGTATGAATAAAACTTCACTCGACTGGCGAGGTATTCTCTAAATCTTATTATGGACCTTGATAGTAAAATCAACCACTTTTACTCAGGACTAAAGCCAATGTATCAAAGGGCATTGGCCTCCCGTGAATTCAAAAGTTATGAGAAACTTGTATGATGTACTGAGAGGGTAAAGATAGAGTTTTTCGATGATCAAATGCATTTTGGAAACAAGGAGAAGAAGGGGTCTATATGGTAAGTGATGGGTAAGAATCAAAAAAAGAAATCTGATGGTAAGAAAATCCAGTTTCCAATTTGTGAAAAGTGTGTCAAGAAGCACCCTAGGGAATGTATTGGAAAAACTAAAAAGTTTTTTGAATGTGGTAAGTTTGGACATATGGCCCAATTTTATAATGAAAATGATCGTAAGACTAATCCTGATAAAAAAACTATTAAGTGTTTTAAATGTGGTGAGATGGGTCACTATGAAAATTCCTACCTAAAGAGAGATATGAATGATGTAAAGAAGCCAGACTATAAGCATAAAGGTGTAGTGAGATCCTTTAAGACTACGTCAGCAGATGTTGGGCCATCCAATGAAGTTGTATCAGGTACTTTGTTTTTTTACTCATATTTTTCTAAAGTTTTTTTTGATACTAGGTTTACACATTCCTTCATCTTTGTAAATTTTTCGATAAATTAGAAATATCACCTCAATAAATGAGACCAGAACTTGTTATTAAAACACTATGGGGAAATATTATTGCAAATAGTAATTATAAGAATCTTTCTACTGTGGTCTTTGTAAATACATTACCTGCAAACCTTGTTTTTTTACCCTTAGTCGAGTTTGATGTTATTCTGGGAATGGATTGACTTTCTGTTTATTATAAAAAGATTCAATGTAGAGCTAAAGAATTTGTTTTTCAGAAAGAGTTTCAGTTTGTATACAATAATGAACCCATACAATTGATAATATATTAGGAAGCTGAGAAACTATTGAAATATGGAAATGAAATTTATCTTGCTCATATTGTTGAAAACAAGGGAACTGTTCAGATTAATGATGTGCCAGTGGTAAATGAATACCTTGATGTTTTTCCTGATGAGTTACTCAGTTTAATACCTGATTGAGAAGTCAAATTCACAATTCACTTAGTTCTTGATGATAAGCCAATTTCAAAACCCCCATATCGTATGGCTCAAATAGAACTTATTGAATTGAAAAATCAGTTGTAGGATTTTCTTGATAAAGGCTTCATTCTTCCTAGAACTTCACCATGGGGTTCTCCTGTTTTGTTCATTAAAAATAAATATGGTTCCATGAGACTTTTCATTGATTATAGATATTTGAATAACATCACTATTAAAAACAAGTATCCTTTGCCTCACATCGATGACTTGTTTGATCAGCTCCAGGGATCTTAGTGATTTTCCAAGATTAACTTGAGATCAGGATACCATCAACTGAAGGTGAAGGAGGATGAAATCCCAAAAATAGCCTTTCATACTAGATATTGGCATTATGAATTTGTTGTTATGTATTTTGGATTAACTAATGCACCTGTTTTATTCATGAATCTTATGAATAGAATATTTCATGAGTTCTTGGATAAATTTTTTGTTGTGTTTATTGATGGAATTTTGGTATTTTATAAGAGTAAATAAGAGCATGAAAAATATCTAAGGGTTGTTTTAAAAACATTAAAGCAAAAGAAATAGTATAGAAAATTCAAAAAGTGTGATTTTTGGTTACAACAGATTTACTTTCTTGGGAACATTGTAAATAAGGATAGAATAATAGTTGATCCAGCCAAAACAAGAGTGGTTGGTGAATGTCTAAGACCCACAAATGTTACAGAGATTCATAGTTTTCTTGGATTAGCTAGTTATTACCAATGTTTTGTTAAGAACTTTTCACAGTTATCTAGCCCGATAACTAAGTTAACATGAAAAGGGGTTAAATTTGTTTATATAGAATAATGTGATGTTTATTTTCAGGAACTAAAGAAGAGATTGGTGAATGATCTGGTTTTGGCCTTGCCTTCATGAAATAGTGAGTTTTTCATCTACAGTGATACTTATTTGAAGGGACTTGGTTGTTTTTTAATGTATAATTATCAGGTAATTGATTATTCTTAAAGACAACTAAAACCTCATGAGTTAAATTATCCCACACATGATTTGGAATTGGAAGCTATGGTTTTTTCTTTGAAAATTTAGAGGCATCATTTATACGAAGCCAAATTTAAAATATATACAGACCATAAAAGTCTGAAGTATATATTCACTCAGAAGGAATTAAACATGAGGCAGAGAAGATGGCTTGAACTGATAAAGGATTATGATTACACGATTAATTACCATCCCAGAAAAGCAAACAAAGTGGAAAATGCCTTGAGTCGGAAACATCATGCATCATTAACCATGTTACATTTGGAACATGATCCCTTGATTAATGATTTGATGAATTTTGGCTTAAAATTTGTTGGTGAAGGAAATCAAACAAAATTAAGCAAGCATATAAGGAAGACCATGGGCTACAAAAAAATGTAGAATTAGTTAAAATGGGTAAGTTTCTAGAATTTAACCTTGATAAAGATTGTGTTTTAATATTTAAAAAAAGGTTGTGTGTGCCTTGTGATTCTTAGTTAAAGAAATATTTGTTGTGTAAAGCTCATAGTTCTCAATTTTCAGTTCATACTTGTAGTACTAAGATGTACAAAGATCTTCAAGTGTATTATTGGTGGGATGGAATGAAAAGAGATATTGCTAATTTTACTATGAAATTCTTAACATGTCAACAAGTTAAAGCAGAGCAGCAGTTACCGAAGGAGATACTTTAGCCTTTTCCAGTTCTAGAGTGAAAATGGAAGAATGTATCCATGGACTTTGTGGTGGGACTACCGAAGACTTCTCGAGGTAACAATGTGATTTGGGTTATTGTTGATTGGCTGATAAAATCTACACATTTTCTTTCTATTCGAGATACAATGTCTTTGGATCAGCTTTCTCAACTATACCTCAAAGAGATTATTAGGTTAAATAGAGTTTCTCTTTCCATTGTATCTAATCGGGATCCTAGGTTCACTTATAAATTTTGGAAGGGACTTCAAAAGTCGTTGGGCATAGAGTTAAATTTCAGTACATCTTTTCATCCTCAATCAGCTGGGCAGTCAGAATGAAAGATTCAAACTTTGGAAGATATGCTTTGAGCTTGTTCAATGGACTATTAGGGAATTTGGGATCAGTATCTTTCTTTAGTTGAGTTTTCTTATAATAATATTTTTTATTCCAGTATACAGATGGCATCCTTTGAGGCATTGTATGGAAAATGGTGTCAGACTCCAGCGTTTTGGGATGAAGTCGGTGAAATAAAGTTGATGGGGCTAGAATTAGTAGAGGAAGTGGCTATGAAAGTAAAGATGATCCAGCATCACATGAGGATAGATCAGAGTAGGAATAAAATTTATGCAGATAATAGAAGGAAAGAATTCTCTTTCGAGGTAGGTGACCGTGTTTTCATTAAAATCTCTCCTTAGAAAAGTGTGATGTGTTTTGATAAGAAAGGGAAGTTAAGTCCACGGTTCATCGGTCCTTTTAAAATTCTGGATAAAGTTGGACTACTTGCATACCGAGTAGCTTTGCCTCTGAGTTTGTCTCAGGTACATAGTGTTTTTCATGTTTTGATGTTGAGGAATAATGTGCCAGATTCATCACATGTCTTGAGCCTAGAAGCAGTTTAGTTGTAAGAGAACCTTTCTTATAAAGAGAAACCAGTTCAGATTCTTGATCGATGGAAACAAGTATTGCAGAATAAGGTAATCCACTAGGTAAAGGTTTTGTGGAGAAACCATATGGTAGAAGAAGCAACATGGAGTCTGAAAATGCTGTGATAGAAAGGTACCCTCACTTGTTTAATAAGTAAATAAAATTGTGAGGACGCAATTTCCAGAAGGTGGGGAGAATGTAACACCCCAAGGTTTTCTAAAAATAAATTGAAATTCATGAAACTTTGTTTTAAGTATATAATTATAACTATAATTTAAACATAATTTTACTACTTCTATGTTTTGAATTTCTAAAAATGGGCATCTATAATTGTGTTCATTATGTTATTTGGAGTCTAATGGAACCAACTTTTTTTTGGTGAATAGTAACATACCCTTATGAATAGTAATATGACCCTAATGAATAATAAATTATATTATTATTTTATTCTTTTAAGGATTTAAGATAATGACATATTGATTAATTTTTCAATGTGATATAAAATTAGTTATAGAATTAAAATTTTTAATTTTTGAATTAAGTATGATTTTATTTAAAAATTAAATTAATAATATTTAGAAAATTATTTTCAAAAAATGGAGTTCATTTTTTAATTATACATGTCAAAAAACTATTAGAGTGAGTTTTTGGGATTTTTCTAAAACAGTTGATTTTTCAGTAAATAGTAAGAAATACAGTTTTGAGTTTCAGTGTGTTAATGACATCATTAATGATGTAATAAATCTAGTAGACTTATGTATAGTAAACTAATATGTGAGGTGTCCCAAGTGGCTAATACCATGGGCACGCCCATGGTTTTTCAAATACCACTAATGAGGTGTCCCTTGGAAATTATTAAAATATTCCCTCACTTTTGCTATAAATACCAACCCATTCCTTCATTAAATTCATTCCTAGTTCTTACTCAACAAAGCTCTGGCCTCCTTACCTCCCTAGTATTCCTCCCAAGGTTTCCTCAAGCCCCCAAGGTCCCAACCTTCAAGTTCTAGGAGTTACTCTACAAGGTAAAAAAAATTCTCAACTTCTTTCTTTTTCCATTCAAGTTTTCTTTTATGTGGTATAGAATTCAAGAATCCATACCATGTTCTTCCTTTTATATTATTCTTTCTCTATTCTGTTTTATGATTCATTTCTGTATGGTTGACCCTTGTCCCATCTCTTTTTAATGTTTTCTAAAACCATGTATCATAGTCGTTAGGCTGCCGAATTTTTTTAAGGGTTAAATATTTATTTCGAACATTTATTTATTTTATGATCTTATATTTTGTAAGGGAATTCTTAACCCAATTTTTATCCTTTGGTTTAACCTTATACTACATTATTTATGTGGAATTTAAATTGTTTTTTTGGTGAATTATGATTATATTATGTTGAATTATGTGTATTTACATAGTATATACATATTACATCCACTCTATTAAGTCACACTTCAATTATGTGATATTTATAAGGGAATTTTCTTTTAAAATATTCTTTTAAAATTATGTTTTACAAAATTTAAAAGCAATGTTTCTATTCAATTATTCATATTGTATGATTACGTTTTGGATCTTGAGAATTGTTTATGATGAAAGCTGGGACCTATATTTCCCTCCAATGCATTGGTTATGTGTATGTTGGAGGTCAGTCGTATGGTTACTCCAAGTGTAACTGTGATGGTTACACAAATTGTAAGGTAGCTGTGAGGGTTACAAATTATAAGGTAGTCGATAGGGTTACAAGATTATGCAATTAATGTCCCAAGATACCTTTGTGATTCTATTTATGTTCTTATTTTTTGTGTGGATCATGTGTAAATATCATGTTTCCCAAATTAAGTATATATGGGTGACAAGTATGTATTTTGAAAATGATTTTATACATTACAAGTGTTTATGGAAAAATGTGTTCTTTCTTTATTTTATATCTCTTACCGATCTTTTGTGCTGATCACAAGTTTTTAGATTATTTTCAAATGTTATAAAGATGAGTAAGACAAATAATGAATCCAAATTAAATGTTTTAAGATTAGTCAAAGAAATCATGTTTTAAGTTTTAATGTTTTATATTTTAAAAAAAATGGAAACTGTTTTTATGGTATCTACTCTGTAACAATATGTAATGTTATGAATTTATTATGTCCCAATTCTCTAAATCTCTAAACTTGAAAATATCCTCATTGTAAAAGGAATTGAATTCTTGACTAAATTCAAGATTATGTAATGTAATAAGGTCAGGTCCTTGTAGTTGGTTTCAGAGGATGGTTTAGATAACTTTAGGGGTTAGGATGATGTTAAAATAATACCATAAAATATTTTTACTCTATGATTAATTTTAAATGTTATAAAATTTAAATATTACCATGTTTCTTTGTCTAAGATATGTTTGTTTAGAATAGTTGTCCGTAGAAGAAAGAGGGAATCTAGAGAGGAGAGGCACCGACAGAATGACATCCTTCCGAATCTACAGCCTGGAATGGAAGGGATTGGAACCGAGCAGTTTTTGATAGTAATGGATCAGCTAACGAAAGCAATAAATGGTGGTGGAATCCATACAAGAGAAAAACCATAGGTACCACAATGGAACATGACAATAGTGGAACATTTCATGAGACAACACCCTCCTTCCTTCAATAGATCTTCTGACCAAGTAGCAGCTAAATAATGGATTAAATCCCTTGAAAAGATATTTGGTGTAATGGGTTGTTCAGATAATCAAAAGGTATGTCTTGACATTTATCATTTTGAAGGTGAAGATGATCAATGGGGGTCAATGGTAAATAATATCAGGGATAGATAAGATATTGATTCCTTAGAGTGGGATGAATTTAAAAGTCTTTTCCTTGAAAAATGTTTTCCTAAGGTGGTGCGACTTAGGATGGAGAAGAAATTCCTTGAATTGAAGCCAAAGGAGTAAGATTCAGTGGTTGTGTATGAAGAGAACTTCACCCGACTGGAGAGGTATTCTCCAAATCTTATTCTGGATCTTGATAGAAAAATCAACCGCTTTTACTCAGGACTAAAGCCAAGGTATCGAAGGGAATTGGTCTCCAATGAATTCAAAATTCATGAGAAACTTTTCTGATGTGCTAAGAGGGTAGAGATGGAGTTTTCTGATGATCTCATGCATTTTGGAAACAAGGATAAGAAGAGGTCCATATGGCAAGCGATGGGTAAGAATCAACAAAAGAAATATGATGGTAAGAAAATCCAGTTTCCAGATTGTGAAAAGTGTGGCAAGAAGCACCCTGGGGAATGTCTTAGCAAAACTGGAAAGTGTTTTAAATGTGGTAAGTTTGGACATATGGCTCGATATTATAATGAAAATGATCCTAAGACTAATCCTGATAAGCAAACTGTTAAGTGTTTTAAATGTGGTGTGATGGGTCACTATGAAAATGTCTGCCTAAAGATAGATCTGAATGATGCAAAGAAGACAGACTATAAGCAGAAAGGTGTAGTGAGATCCTTTGTGACTATGTCATCAAATTTCGGGGCATCCAATGAAGTTGTATCAGGTACTTTGTTTGTTTAATCATATTTTTCAAAAGTTTTGTTTGATACGGGGTCTACACATTCCTTCATCTCTGAGAAATTTTCTGGTAAATTGGAAATATCACCTCAACAAATGAGACCAGAACTTGTTGTTAAAACACCAGGGGGAAATATTATAGCAAACTGGAATTATAATAATCATTCTATTGTGTTCTGTGTAAATACATTACCTGCAAACCTTGTTGTTTTACCCTTAGTTGAGTTTGATGTTATTCTGGGAATGGATTGAATTTTTGTTTATCATGCTAAGATTGATTGTAGAGCTAAAGAAGTTGTTTTTCAGAAAAATTTTCAGTTTGTATACAAGAATGAACCCATAAAATTGATAACATATCAGGAAGATGAGAAACTGTTGAAAGATGGAAATGAAAGTTATCTTGCTTGTATTGTTGAAAAAAAAAGAACTATTTAGATTAATGATGTTCCAGTGTTAAATGAATACCTTGATGTTTTTCCTGATGAGTTACCCGATGTCATACCTGATCAAGAAGTAGAATTCACAATTGACTTAGTTCCTAATGTATATAAAATTTCAAAACTCCCATATTGTATGACTCAAATAGAACTTCTTGAATTGAAAAATCAGTTGCAAGGTTTTCTTGATAAAGGCTTCATTCATCCTAGTACTTCACCATGGGGTATCACATGAGGAAATCTCAGATCAGGTAAAAAATTTATGCAGATAATAGAAGGAAAGGCTTCTCTTTCGAGGTAGGTGACCATGTTTTCCTTAAAATCTCTCCTTGGAAAAGTGTGATGCGTTTTGATAAGAAAGGGAAGCTAAGTCCATAGTTCATCGGTCCTTTTGAAATCCTGGAGAAAGTTGGACCAGTTACATACCGAGTAGTTTTGCCTCCGAGTTTGTCTCAGGTACACAGTGTTTTTCATGTTTCGATGTTGAGGAAGTATGTTCCAGATTCATCACATGTATTGAGTCTAGAAGCAGTTCAGCTGGAAGAGAACCTTTCTTATAAAGAGAAACCAGTTCAGATTCTTAATTGACAGTAATAGGTATTAAGGAATAAGGTAATCCATCAGGTAAAGGTTTTGTGGATAAACCACATGGTAGAAGAAGCAACATGGGAGTCTAAAAATGCTATGATAGAAAGATAACCTCACTTGTTTAATATGTAAATAAAATTGTGAGGATGCAATTTCTAGAAGGTGGGGAGAATGTAACACCCCAAGGTTTTCTAAAAATAAATTGAAATGCATAAAACTTTTTTTAAGTAGATAATTTTAACTAGACTTTAAAGATAATTTTACTTCTTCTATGTTTTGAATTTCAAAAAATGGTCATCTACAATTATGTTCAGAATGTTATTTGGAGTCTAATGGAACCAACTTATTTTTTTGGTGAATAGTAACATACCCTCATGAATAGTAATATGAATAGTAATATGACCCTAATGAATAGTAAATTGTATTATTATTTTATTTTATTAAGGATTTAAGATAATGACATATTGGTTAATTTTTCAATGTGATGTAAAAGCAGTTATTGTAACGCCCCAAACCTAGAAGCCCAGAGTCGGTGCATTATTATGTATCATTGGTATGATCACAAAAGATCAAGTCTCGAAAGACCGATTAGTTTAGTAGCCTTGGAAGTACTAGATACATTCATAAGTTTTACATTAAATCATAAAATGGAAAACTACAACAACATTGCTTCCATAGACAACACTGAGATCCCATAGACTATCCCTGCAGGTCAGTCATAATATACTTCTTCGCATCCTGGGAAAAATAAAACATAAAAAGGGGTGAGATCAGATGCTCGGTAAGGATAACAATATAGCAGAAACTTTCATAAATAAGAATAAACATTTAAGGCAATGTATAGAACTAAAACAAAATCCTTTTCAACACAAACTTCAACAAAATATGGCAAATATAAATCAAAATAATTCCATTTACTTAGTCACATGGATATTCTACTAGTCGAATAATTACATGCAATATCAATAGCCACTTTCATAATGATGGAATGCATAATGCCAGACTTCATAACCACATAGTCAAGGCCTTGTTCCAAGACTACAAATAATATTTTTTCAAGGCCTTATGCCAAGACACTAGTTTGTCTCATGAGACCTACCGATGCATCGAGGAGCTATAGTGGGCTCCACCCGTCACTTACTAAGTCCAATGCATTCCCCATATTAAAAGGTTTAAAATAACATAAACATTTATATTAAAACTAGTATATGAAATGTCAATATTTTATCTATAAACCATGAATGGTATAAAAATAGCACATCCACGGTCAAACATATCACAAAACCTTCAATAGAATATGTAAGTTTTGTATCATAATAAATCAACTTCAAATAAGCTTAAAATCCATCAAAGGGTGTTGACATAGATGAAATCAAAACCTTTTTTAGAGAAATATATCTTTCTATTTTGAAATCATTCAAGAAAAAATTTATTTCGAAAATATTTTTATAAGCTTGTAAGGGAATATTCAGTGATGTTATAATGGTATAAATAACTGCACCAACCATATAAGTTAAAAAACATTCTTACCTTAAATTTGTCGAAAAGGTCAAAAAGTACCTTGTTTGGAAAATGACAAAAAGATTCCTTTCAAAACATATAAGGTCAAATAAGGGTATAAATGACTTTAAAGCATTGTCTAGTAAATATTAAAAAAAAATTGAAATATAATTTTAAGAAACATGGATGTGGATGATAAAGATGTCCCAGTAGATACTTATGTAAAAACAACCTCGGATAATAACAAGATTGTAAAATTAACCCTTACCTTTTAATTTTCCTTGGTCAAGGGTAGTTTAACCTCATGTATAATGGTGAAATAATTGTTATTAAATTATACAAGAATTATATACATTAATATGATATCATATATTATCTTTTAACATTTCTTTTTTAATAATATCTTAGTATTATCGTTGTTTCAGGTGTTAACAGATTCATTTTCCTTTATATTATTTGTTATGTGAGTCATATTTTTTATGGATGGGATGTATCATATTAATATCCAGTATGATATCAAGTATTTAAACATTATTTTTAATCATCTAATGAAAATTAGTCTTGAATGGATATGATGGGGAATGAATCTCATCGCGTTCGTGGAGACGGTAATCCATACGTACGCACAAGAGACAATATCATTATTTTGATATTAAAATAATATATAATTGGATGGTATATCATATATACAGAATCATTATCATGATATATTTATTATTTACATCAATTAAACATCATTATTATACCCATCCAAATAATAATGTATTGAATAACAATTACACCACGGCGTGGAGACGGTAAGCCGTACGTACGCAGGTATGGTGACATTTCATTCAAAGGATGGATAGAATAATTAATTTGGTTATACCATATTTATAATAACATCACATTATATAGAATATACTGGATTTCTTATTTTATAATGCAAACAACAAAGAAAAAGGAAGTGGAAGAAAAAGGAACTTGAAAGAGGTGATGAAATATTTACCTCTTCTTCGGGTTCTTCCTTTTGATTTGATCAAAAGGGCTTCTTAGGTTTGCTTTATGACTAAAGGAAGGCCTCTAGGATGAAGGTAGGATAGTTTAGAGGGTATTTGGGCAGAGTTTGGCCGATCAAAATGTCTTTGAAGGTGTGAATTAGAGAGAAGGGGGAGTTCCCTTTTATAAGATGGGTGAGGGGCACCTTAAGAAAAGCTAGAAATATTATTTTATAATAAAATCATTTTCAGTTTCTAATGGCTCAAAAATGTATTATTTAAAGGATAAGGTGGTATGGGTCTAAAACCACTCAACCAATAGGTTTTATACTGGTTTTGGTCACTATATTAACTTTATCTTTTAGATTTAACTCTTAGTTAAATAGTTTGACATTTACCATGTCTCTTTGTATTTTTATATTATATGGTTAATAAACTTACTATATACTTCCAAGAGAACCCCAAGTGGTTCATTAATGATACACCTATAATTATATAAGTCCTTTGGCTGAACCTTAGATTTTTATGAATAGAATATAAATTATTAATATAATATTTGTTTTAAAAACTCTTTTATGTCAATTTTGACACTATTTGGTATTTTATTTTATATAAATTAATAAAAGAATTATTACTTAAAAAAAATTCATCTAACCAACCCTAATATGTTATATTAACATATAAAATTAGTTTAATTCATAAAAAGTCTCAGATTAAATTTATTTGGATATTTATAATATCAATTCTTTTAATATTTCATTAATTATGTAATTACTGCATCATCATTGTGTCATAAATAAATTAAATTATTTAATGTCTAAAAAATATAAATAAAATTCAATTATGTAGGAAATATTTTTATCTTTATAATTAATATTTATAGTCGAATTTATCTTATGTTTAACCCTATATTAAAAATGGTTTAGTTATTAAACTTTGAATTTAACACTTTTCACTCTTCTTTGAATTAAATAATAATAAATGTCCTAATCTAATCCAAGTGGACCAAAGAGGTTCATATTTTATTCCTAAGGTCTTTTTTGGTCGAATTTTACTTATCCAATAGTATTAGAACATGTGTTAGGGTAATAATAATATCATTTTTACCTTTAATTACCCTATTTACTTTTAACCGTGGTAAATAAAAGTTAAAAGTTACTATTCATGAAAAATTATTTTTATCTCATTGAACCACATTTTACTTCTTTATATTAACCGTGTCTCTCTGATTTTCTAAATTCAACCCATAGAAGCAGTAAAATTAAGTTTTATGTAAATTTGCAAATACTCCTAAGAGGTGGGTAAAATACGATAAAAAGTTCGATAAAATTTTTATATATCTAGAATTATTATAAACTGAATCCAATGAATTACATTGAATTTATATAGGTATAATGTATCTATTTTGACCTAAAATAAATTTAAATAAAATAAATAATTATTTAAATAAAAAGTCGGTTTTAAAAAATAACTCAGTGTTTTTCACTATTCATCAAAAATTGAAAGTTTTCAGAAAAATACCAAAAATTCACCCTAAGATAATTTTGATATTATGAATTAAAAAATTAATTCTATTTTACCAATTTCAAAACATAGAATTTTCATTAATTAATTTAAAATTAATTCCTGTTGTCAAAACCAAAAAGCGTATTTTTAAGAAATAACAACCATCAAAAGATTGACACTTGTTTATGTCCAATTTCAAAGTGAAAATTACTTACAAAGACCATCATTGGATTAAATGGTAAAAATATCATCTAATTATAATTCCAAACCATTAAAATTTATAATTCAACACTATAAATTATTTTTATTAAAAAAGTTGTTTTCAGTTAAAATATAGTATTTTTCAGTATTCACCCAAATATGAAAGTTATCAGAAAAACGCCAAAAATTTATTGAAACTAAATTATTATGTCCTAATTCTAAAGAAGAATTTTATTTTGTCAAATTGAATATATAAAAGTTTCAAATATTTGATTTAAAAAGGTTTCGCCATTAAAAGGTGTTAAAATTGCATTTTTTGAAAAATACTTCTTTTATATGAAAAAAAATGAATTTGTTCTTACATTATGTCTCAGAAACTCATAATATGGATTCTAAAATTATAAGGATTATATAATATTTAAAATTCAATTAATACTATTCATAATCGCTTTTTAACGGCTAGTTTGGTAAGTCGTGGTGCGCTTGAACTCAGTGTTGCGTGTAGTGCAAGTTATTGAATTACTTTGAAGAAATAACGTACTATGAAATCTTTGGGTGTTACAGTTATAGAATTAATATTGTTAGTTTTTGAATTAAGTATGATTTTATTTAAAAATTAAATTAATAATATTTAGAAAATTATTTTCAAAAAATGGAGTTCATTTTTGAATTCTACACCTCAAAAAATGGTTAGAGTGAATTTTTGGGATTTTTCCAAAATAGTAGATTTTTCGATGAATAGTAAGAAATATAGTTTTGAGTTTCTGTGTGTTAATGACATCATTAATGATATAATACTCATGTAAAAAATCTGTTAGACTTGTGTATAGTAAACTAAGATGTGATTTGTCCCAAGTGGCTAATACCTTGGGAAAATACCATGGACAAGCCCATGGTTTTTCAAATACCACTAATGAGGTGTCCCTTGGAAATTATTAAAATATTCCCTCACTTTTACTATAAATACCAACTCATTCCTTATTTAAATTCATTCCTAGTTCTTCCTCAATGAAGTTATGGCCTCCTTACCTCCCTAGTAGTCCTCCCAAGGTTTCCTCAAGCCCCCAAGGTCTCAACCTTCAAGTTCTAGGAGTTACTCTACAAGGTAAGAAAATTCTCAACTTCTTTTTTTTCCATTCAAGTTCTCTTTTATGTGGTATAGAATTCAAGAATCTATACCATGTTCTTCCTTTCATATTATTCTTTCTCTATTTTGTTTTATGATTCATTTCTGTATGGGTGACCCTTGTCCCCTATCTTTTTAATATTTTCTAAAATCACGTTGCATAGTCGTTAGGCTGCCGAATTTTTGTAAGGGTTAAATATCTATTTAGAACATTTATTTATTTTATGATCTTATATTTTTTAAGGGAATTCTTAACCTGATTTTCATCCTTTGGGCTAACCTTATACTACATTGTTTATGTGTCATTTAGATTGTTTGTGTGATGAATTATGATTATATTATGTTTAATTATGTGTATTTACAGAGTATATACATATTACATCCACTCTATTAAGTCACACTTCAATTACTTGATATTTATAAGGGACTTTTATTTTAAAATATTCTTTTAAAATTTTGTTTTAAAAAATTCAAAAGCAATATTTCTATGCTATTATTCATGTTGTATGATTATGTTTTGGATCTTTGGTATTGTTTATGATGAATGGTGGGACCTATATTTTCCTCCAATGCATTGGGTATGTGTATGTTGGAGGTCAGTTGTATGGTTACTCCAAGTGTAATTGCGATGGTTACACAAATTGTAAGGGTTACAAATTATAAGGTAGCCAAGAGGGTTATAAGATTATGTAAGTAATTTCCCAAGATACCTTTATGATTCTATTTATTTTATTATTTTTTGTGTGTATCATGTGTAAATATCAGGTTTCATAAAGTAAGTATATATGGGTGACAAGTATGTCTTTTTAAAATGATTTCATACGTTACAAGTGTTCATGGACTAATGTGTTCTTTCTTTCTTTTATATCCCTTACTGAGCTTTTATTCTCATCCCAAGTTTTTAAATTATTTTCATAGGTTATAAGGATGAGTAATAAAAAGAAGGAATCCAAGTTAAATGTTTGAAGATTAGTCAAAGAAATCCTGTTTTAAGTTTTAATGTTTTATATTTTAAAAAAAATGGAAACTGTTTTTATGATATCCACTCTGTAAAAATGTGTAATGTTATGAATGTATTATGTCCCAATTCTCTAAATCTCTAAACTTGAAAAGATCCTCATTATAAAAAGAAGTTAATTATTGACTAAATTTAAGATTATGTAATGTAATAAGGTCAGGTCCTTATAATTTCCATAGGAAAATATCATTTTAAATATATACACATGCCAAATCCATTTTAAAATGTACTTCGCATCACTTACACAATTTATAACACACATTTAAGGAACATAACAAAGAAAATCACGTGAAAAAAAAACCCATTTCCTTTATAAAACCAACTTTCATCACATATGTACCTCAAAAACGTTTTTAAAACATGTTTCTCACCTTTTACACATTCCATTGAACACTTTTATGAAGCACAACAAAGAGGCACACGTGAAATACAATAAACTTCTTTTTGTAAAACCATCTTACAACACATACACATTTTAAATCACTTTTAAAGCACATTTTTTAGCACACAAATAATCCATAGAAAGCATTTTTGAAACAAAAAAACATATTAATCTCATCTAATAATGTAAAATCATGGAACCACTTACCTTAATCTTGGAAACTTCTAGAATCTGGTGGAAAACCACAACCACACCTCAAAAGAACTCTATAAATTAAAGATCAAACCACAAACATCAATATTTCACCCAAAAACTCAAGATTGAACCCTTATTAGGTCAAAAAACCCACTAGAATAGAAGAACCCAAAGAGGGAGGGAGAGAAACCCTAGAAGAAGGAAGGAATTGAGAGAAAAAAGACTTACTTGATGATTTATTGAAGAAATAAGTCCAAAACCACTCAAATATTAGAGTTCAAGGGGTCCAAGAAGGAGTAGAGGAATCTCCTAGGGATGAAAATCCCATATGGATTGGATTAGGTGTGATTTAGGGTTAAAATAGAAGAGGGAAAAATTGTAAATTCTAACTTGTTATGACCTAGGTAGGTTGCATGGTTATCATGCATGGTTTGTTAAACCATGTGGAAACTGTGTGTACCTCTCTATCCAAGAGGAATGAGTCTACACAATTTCCTAAAGAATGGTGCATGACCATTGGCAAGACGTGTAGCTTAGACAGTGCTTGTAACTTCTCGTCCTGACTCACCACTAAGATGGTGGCCTAACTAGTGGGTCACATGGCCTCAAGTGTGCCTCCCTGTATGCCAGAGGCTGCCGACTAGCAGTGATGATGTAAATTCGGTTCAGTTGGGATACTATACCCTCATAATTAGAGTTTTATAATGGCATAATAGTATATAAATAATATATAATTGTGGAATCAATAAATAATTGAAAGACAAGTAGTGGAAAAAATAATATAATATTTAAATAAAAATAGAAAGGACAATGCCAATTCCAATTAATGATTCATGTGATATCAGGAGTTTTACAAGGTATAAATAGTAAAAATAACAAAAGAAAAGAAAAACCCAATGGTCAACACCTCAAGCATCCTGAACAATAGCCCAGTCATGTGTTCCCTAGCTCCCATGTATACAGCACAACACAAGCAATGAATCCAAATATCTATGAGAAAAAGGATCTACTCAGGTGCCAAATAGTGGCCGAGCAGGATGTGAGATAATAAGCTTAGTAGACCAACAACCACCGTGTCTAACCTAATCCATTACTTGATATAAAATGTAAAGTGGTGGGATATTATAAGTAGAAAAATAAACAAACAATGTTTAATAAATAACAAACAACTCGCCTAGGTTCCTAAGGGACACCTGGTGGATATACCTACTTCGACACCCTTCTAGGTATCTATTTTTGTGGGTAGATCCTTCTATATCACGATGGATCTCCAAAATTGGTGGGAAAATATCTTTCTGAGGTTGAATCACTTAGAATATACCATAAACATATGGCCTCTTCCCTCGAGCTAACCAATATCATGCCCTTATTCATAATTAGAATCTCTCACTCAGGCATCATGTGATTGTGCATCTAGCCCTCAGGCTTCGAACATAAACATATAATCTGACCTCAGGCATTCAATACCAATGCACCTAGCCCTTAGGTGGTATGAAAACATGCACCAAGCCCTCATTCATCACTAGAATCTCACCCTCAGGCATTGTGTGACTGTGCATCTAGCCCTCAGGCATCTGATGTAAACATATAATCTACCCTTAGAAATTCAGTACTAGTGCGCCTAGCCCTTAGGAGGTACAAAAAAATGCACTAATCCCTTAGGCATCAACACCAAACATGAGTCCTCATACATCCCATATAATCATATAATCTTCCCTTAAGCATCAAGTACCTATGTACCTTTCCCTCAGGCGGTGCGGAGGAACATGCACCAAGCCCTCAATCATCCACATTAAACATGAGTCATATCCAGACAAACTCAACATTCCAAACAATATAAAACCCTTAGGTGTCAATCACATATATGTCACCTAATCTCCAAATCTAAGTAATCAAAATAATAATTATAGTATCTAACATACTAGATTTATCATCATAAGACACAATGATCAATTTATAAAAAAATTTCCATATGTGAAACCAATTCATTTGATTAATCCAGGTTCTTAATTATCATCATAATTATATCAAACCTATTTAATTAATCATTCGACTCTAAATTCATTAATATATTAATTGAACAATTTAGAAAAGGTTATTCTACCATAATAAATCACACAATTTATTATTATACCAATTCAAAAGTCTAATACATCAATCAATACATTTAACCAATTATTGTAGGGATCAAAAGTCAAATAGACTATGTCATAATTAAATCCAAGGCCGACACTCCTATTGAGTGGTTGCAGGTCTTATTCTCCTTTCCTATGGACCCAAATGGATTCAATGGTAGTTTAAAAAATAAAAGATTATATTTTAATAGGGATTTCCCAATTAATCTGGTTGTGCCTGTGGCATGTCGGTGTGATTGAACATATCACATATACTATAAATAACTATTTTAGATAAAAAAGGATTTAATTTAGACCACCCAAATCAATTCCTTTTAAGGAATGCAACCGCCATGAAGCATGTTGTTGAATATATTCAAGTCATGTCATTGAAGAGGGGGTACTTTGGTTTAATAAAAATTTATCAATTACCTACATGGGAAATTTCATTTAAAAAATAAATCCAAGCCCTTAAGAGGAGCTTGGTTTATTAAGCTTTTATATTAAGAAAGTCCTAACCATTTAAGAGTATCAAGAAGGTCAAGTCCCAAACATGTCATTTAAACTAATCGAGCATGACACATCAATTCATATTATTTAAAAAGGGGTCAATTTATAACTTTCTACAAAACAATAACCAACAAGAATATTTATGTAAAAATAAAACCATAACTAAGCATGATATAAATTACTATCACTAATTTTTGGTTTAGAAGACAACGCACCTCCAGGGGAGGGGTTTTATTATAAAATCATGAAATTGTTCTTAAAACAATTCATTTATCATATTTAAATATTAATTATAGAATCATAATTCAATACTAATTAAATTCAAGATAAGTGTGTAAAGAATTCAATAAAATCATTATTTAATTTAAAGGATCAAGTAAAGGGGTCCTACCTTGAGAATAAGACTAAGACGAACACTCGACACTTGATGATTTTAACTCGAAGATTCTTCACACTTGCATGCACATACATTACTATGTATATATAACCCTTAATACAATGTACATATTCCCCTCTCCATGAGGGAATATGTACAAGGAAGATATATATATATATACCTATATATATGAGTGTAAGCCATAAAGGATCCACCGAATGCTCTCAAAGCGACGAAGGTAAGATGAAACCATCACGGTGAGGCCAAAACACTTAAAATAATACTAAGAACTCAAAAATTATGAAATCTCCGAATATTAATAGAGCGAAAATGAAGAATAAAGGAAAAACTTACCCCAAACTTTTGGTGGCGAACCAAAATGATCTGAACTGCTTCGCCTTCAGTGGAGGTTGTTGGAATACAACCAAAGGAGTCTCGAGAAGCCTTCCACACAACCTAAAATGGAAGTGACATAAAAAAATTTCAACCCCTAACCCTAGGGTTTTGTCCAAGTCAAACAGGGTGATAGAGAGGGAAAATCGACCGAAGAAAGGGAGTATAAGGGAGGATAAGGTCTTACCTCACAACATCGAGTGAGAATTGTGAAGGAACTAGGAAAAAATGGTGAGTGGAGAGGGAGTATTGGGGGTGGTGTAGCGTACAGCCAAGAGGGAGCCCAAGGATGGGCATCGCACAACCTAGAGAGGAGGAAAGGGAGACCCCTTTAGGTTTTTCTTAAAACCTAAGTTAATAATAATAATAATAATATTATTATTATTATTATTATTATTATTATTATTATTATTATTATAAAAATATTTAATTATTTTCTTATATTCCCTTTATTCATTTTTAGTTCATTTTTGTTTTAACTTTAATTTAATTTAACTAATTTCTTTAAAAAAACACATCACAGTGTCCCCACTCTCAGAATTACGTTATGAATCCTGGTTTAACAAATGGCTCATCTAGTAAACATGAAAAAAATTAAATTTATTTGTTTTTTCATCTAGTTAAAAAAAACCTATCCTTATAAACTCCCCACCTTAGAATTTCTCATCCTTGAGAAGCCTTCAGGGACAAAAAAACATCACCCAACCTACAAGGTTCATGATGTCTCGCTCAGATGGCCGCATTACATTTCTAAAATCCCAATGCACCTCTAAGAATTTATTAGGAAAGCGGAACTTAATCCATTAAGATCTAAGACAATGTTCATTTTTTTCAAATGAAATATCAAGATGGTTCTTATCTGAGCCCTTTCAGCTAGAGACATGACCAAGTCATCATCTCTTGAAATAACTAACTGGTGGTGCTTCCCACCATAGGTCTCAAACTTAAAAAAGGGGCATCAATTCCGATCCATGAAACCTCCACCATTAGAATTTTCTATGAATAATGCCTCAAGTTTTCTAGTAATGCTCTGGCATGATTTTGAAATGGTCATACGGTCGATTCCCCACCAACCTTATTTAGCCAGGTCAAGCCAGATCTTCATGAAAAGACCTGGCCGACACAAACTCCACTCGTATCACCTGATGACATTCCAGAAATGGTCCTTCACTAACCATTCCACTAAATAATAGGGAAAACTAGTCAAGAAACTCCAACCGACCATTCAAGAAGAAACTAGGCTTAGACAACTATCATTTTACAAACTAAATTGTAATGCCTTCTTTCTAGGTATTCTGCATTCACCATGAACACATCCACCAAAGTTTATACCTGAATTCTGGTGATGTTCCTTGATTTAAGCATCACTGATCATGATAAAAATTCTAGGATAACCTTGTATTGGAACAACTAGAGTGTAATAAACTAACCCAAGGTAGTCCATATTTCATGTTTATAAGTGAGACATTGGTACAAATCCAAGATGTCCACATAAAAACATTGACTAAGCCCAGAGCAGCATCGGTTTGGCAGTCAAGGAAAATGAAATGGTTGGTGTAAAAGAGTTCATCCAAGTAATTCCTACACGGGAATCCAAGGTTCACTCGAGACAAACCAAGCCTCGATAAGAACCATGCATTCGGCATACAACACTGGGATACCACTTAAACCACCCAATAACTTTTAAACTACAATGTGGCATAAGACCAATGCTCTCTTAGTGTATCAAGGATGATGTTAAGATAAGGGACATGATCATATTTCAAGGAAGATTACACTAAGAGGATTTTAAATATTACCATAATTAAAATGGTTTAACCTCTACCGGTCGATACTTAGAAGAAACTCGACTTCAACTACCGACGCACCATCATTAACCGATCATCGAGCCTTTACCACCCAATGCATCTCGTGATCATTCAAGATTAACCACCAAAGTCCACCCATGACCAATGGAATTTCTAAAAGGTTTCATACACTCTCAACCACACCAATGTCATACTGCCAAGAAAGTACCTACATGATTTAAAGATCAAAAGCCTCATGGGAATTTAATAAATCCCGACCATTATCCAATAGTCCTCTTTGGTTGTGTTCCTTATACCTAAAAGGACATGTATTTAATAGAACTGATAAGATACTCCACACCTTAGGAGTTTCCTAATCATTGAAAAGAAGAAATATACTAGCCACTCAAAATATCACTAGGTTAGAACCACCATAAATGCAAACGTTTAAACAAATGGAATGAAGAACAAAACCAAACTGAACGGCATGTCAGAACACCTCTGCCTATGAAAGTCATACCAAGAATTAGGATGAACTTGATTTCTTTATTCCCATGTCACTCTACTCTGTAGATGACCCAAGACCATACTCAATAGCATAAGGCTCAACAATTCCACTGAACTCAACCAGTTTGTTACAACATTTAGAAATTTTATGGTACCACATACATGAATGTATACTACCATGAGGTTTTAAAAGAAAATAGAACATCCTAAATACTATTCATAGGCTTGTTAGCCCTATACATTCAAGTTTCAGATGGATTGTTCAAGAGATTTATCCCCAATTCATATTTCCCCATACGAACATTAACATAGAAAATGACATACCAAGTTTTTCATCACTGAAGAATAAGAGAGGGTCAAGAAACTTATGAAATGACTGACCATGCTCGAGGCATGTCTAACCAGCTAAAACCAAACATTAATCGATGCTCACACCCGTATAAAAGTCCAATAAATACATGACCACCCATCCAAACTAATGTGTAATTAAAAATTTAAAATTCCTACAAGGTATAACGATGCCCAAATGGAACCAATAATCAAAAAACACACAACATTGGCAAGGTATTTATGTTCAAAGGGTGCTACCTACCACAGGTTATCCCCTTACGAAGAAAAAGCATCAACCTTATCACTAGTTAATGCCTAACATAAGTTTCTAGGTCAAGAGATCATCCTTTAATTCATTTATAAAAGAGGAGAAGCCTATGTAAAATTCCTATGATTCTGTTTGAAGGAAACTCAAAGAAAATTTTACACTACTCTTACATGAGGGTTTAAATGGACACCTATACAAGTTCCATTTTCAAGTCATTTAATTTATTTACATTTTAATATTTAAAAATTTAAAATATTTAACTAAAAAATCAAGGAAACGCAGGAAAGTCTCAAAAAGCATCCTTTTTATAACATTTTTCACTTCTTGACATTCAATCATAATTAAGAAATTTATCAAAACAAATTCCTTTTAACAGATAAGGCGACCTACAAGGATCCCAAAAAGCCAACCCGATTCATTATCATGCAACCCAATAGAGGTTTGTTAACCATTGAAATTATAAACAACCATTAAGGGTTATCTTATAAGAACCATACCCTAACTAACCTAATTGGGTCCAGTTGATCATTTAGATGGTTAACCAGTTCATTTTAATTTAAAGTTGAATAACCTTTACATTTAAAACCATTTCATTATACAACATGTTCATATACAATAATTGGATTATATGGGTTGGAATTCACTAGTATATAAAGTTCCCATACACTTTATAAATTGAATTCTAGCTCTCATTTATTCAGAACCCATATATATCCAGCCCATTCAACCAATTACACATTAAAAAAATCAAACTAGTATGATATCATAAGCACTAAACATCAAGAAACATTATATAAACACATAAGAATGGAATATAAATAGGAAAGGAATTCTAAGAAGTTAAGAAACATGGTATATAAATAGATAATTATTTTATACAATTAAGCATGGAATATCACTCAAGGCACTCAAATCAAATCATTAATAATCCTACATATGCAACTACATGGCATAGAATATGCATGGAATGTGAATTCTCTATGTGCCTAATATGATTCATGTAATGTGTCATTCTTTTTATATCAAGACAAGGTTAAAATTACATAAATTCATAAATTAATACACAGTATAAAGTTCATCATTCACTCAAGGTAAAATCATATCAATTTTAACAGCAAAAAACATGGAAAAAAATCACAACCCTGTCCACTTAGTCATTTACCATATATGGGGTGATAAGTACTAGGAACAGATATTTAATAAGCACCAACACATTCCTATTCACCTATCTACCATATCAAAATAGTAAGAAAAAAGGGAAAAAAATATCATCTGATACCACTTTGTAACTTCGTGACCTAACTTGCCACTAAGACGGTGGCTGAACTAGTGGATCACATGGCCTCAAGCACACCTCCTCGTACGCCAGAGGATCCCAAATAGTAGAGAGGGTGTAGAGGCAGCTTAGTGGGGAGAATATACCCTCATAATCAGAGTTTCATAGTGGTATAACAATATATAAACAATAGATAATAGTTTAAGTAATAAATAAGTTAAATACAAGTAGCGAAAAAAATAATATAATATCTGAATAAAAAAATGACCAACGCCAATTCCATCTAATGATGAATATAATGTCATGTATTACTAAAAGGTACAAGTAGTAAAAAATTACAAAATAAAAGAAAAACTAATGGTCAAATATTCGATCATCCAAAGCAAGATCTTGGTCATGTGATTCATAGCTCCCATGTACATAGCACAACACAAGAAATGAATCCAAAAACTACGAGAAATAATATCTACTTGGGTGCCAAACAGTGCTTGAGAAGGGTGTGAGATAATAATCTTATTAGGTTGGCACCCACAGTGTCTAACCCAATCCATTACTTGATATAAAATGTAAACCAGTGAGTAGGTATAAATAGAAAAATAAACAAGCAATGGTGAATAAATAAACAACCACCCGTCCAGGTTCCTAAGGGACACCTAGTGGCTATACCTACTTTAGCACCCTACTAGGTATCTATGTATATGGGTAGATCCTCATGTATCGTGATGTATCACCCAAATCTATGGAATATTCTCCTATCGAGGATGAATCACTCAGAATATACCATAAACACAAGCCCTCTACCCTCAAGCTAACCAAAATCTCACCCTAAGGAATAACTATAATCTCACCCTCAGGAATCATGTGAATGTGAATCTAGCCCTCATGCATATAACATAAACATATAATCTTCCCTCAATCATTCAGTACCTATGTTCCTAGACCTCGGGTAGTACGAAAACATGCACCAATCCCTCAGTCATCACTAGAATCTTACCCTTAGGCATTGTGTGACTGTGCATCTATCCCTTAGAAATATAACATAAACATATAATCTACACTTAGGAATTCAATACTAGTGTGCCTATAAATTAGGTGGTATGAAAATGTGCAACAATACCTCAGGTGTCAACACCAAACATGAGTCCTCAGACATCCCATATAATCATATACTCTGCCCTCGGGCATCAATTACCTATGCATCTTTCCCTCAGGTGGTATGGAAGAACATGCACCAAGCCCTCAAGAATCCACATTAAACATGGGTTGTATCTATATAAACTCAAAATTCCAAACAATATCAAACCCTCAGGTATCAATCACATTGATATCACATAAACTCAAAATATAAGCAAGTAAAATCACAATTATAATATCAAACATGCTATATTTATCATCATAAGACACAACTATCAATTTATAAAAATTACCATCTACGAAACCAATTCATTTCATTAATCCAAGTCCCTAATTATCATCATAATTATATGAAACTTGTTTAATTAGTCATTCAACCCTAAATTCATTAATATATTAATTAACTAGTTTATCCAAGGTGATTCTACCATAATAAATCACAAAATTTACTGTTATGCCAATTTAAAAGTCTAAGACAACAATCAATCAATTTATCCAATTATTGTAGGGCTCAAAATTCAAATAAACTAGGTAATAATTAAATCCAAGGTTGTCACACCTATCGGGTGGTTTCAAGTCTCAGTCTCCTTGCCTATGGACCCAAAGGGATTCAATGGTGGTTTAAAAAATAAAATATTATATTTTAATATGGATTTTCCAATTTATCTAGTCATGACCACGGCATGCCAGTGTGATCTCACATATCACATATACTATAAATAGTTGTATTAGATAAAAAAGGATTTAATTTAGACAACCCACATCAATTACTTTCAAGGCATGCAACCACCATGAATCATGTCGTTGAATATATTCAACTCATATCATTGAAACATTTTGCATAAACCATGCTTATTTAATCATAACCAAGGGCATGGTAATACCTCTCTAATAAGTCCAATTTAAATTAATTAATTTAAAAAATTTAAGGAAGTCAAACCATAATTTTAATCCATTCCATTAAATTCAATTCATTTAACTAAACAAGTTAAGGTAATTCATATATCAAGGTTCAAGTGGTACTTAGAAGGTACCATGGGAAACAGAAAAAATTCCTAAAAGGTCATTCCCTTTTTATAAAGCATGCCAAGTCATTCAAGAGGGGGTTATTTGGTTTGATAAACATTTATCAATTGCCTACATGGGCAATATCATTTAAGAAATCAATCCAAGCCCTTAAGAGGAGATTGTTTCATTAAGCTTTTATATTAAGGAGGTCCTAACCATTTAAGAGTATCAATAAGTTCAAGTCCAAAAAAATCCATTTAAACTAATTGAGCATGAAACATCAATTCATATTATTTAAAAAGGGTAAATTTTTAACTTTACAAAAAACAAGCACCAACAATAAGGCATATGGAAAACTCGAACCATAACTAATCATAATATAAATAACTACAACTACTTTTTGGTTTAGAATATATCACACCTCCATTGGAGGTGCTTTATTATAAAATCATGACATTGTTCATGAAAAAATTAATTTATCATATTTAAATATTTATTCTAGAATTTTAATTCAATACAAATTAAATGAAAGATAAGTTTTTAAATCATTCAATAAAATCATTCTTTAATTTAAAGGAGCAACGAAAGGGATCCTACCTCGGGAAGAGTAACAAGCCGAACACTCAGCACTTAACGATTTTAACTCAAAGTTGCTCTGCACTCGCATGCACATGAATTAATATATATATATATATACACACACACCCCTTAATCTAATGTACATATTCTCCTCACCATGAGGTATTATGTACAAGTAAGATATATATATATACATACCTATATATATGAGTGCAAGACTTTAAGGATCCACCAAATGCTCTCAAAGTGATGAAGGAAAGCCAAAACCATCACGGTGAGGCGAATGCACTTATGGAAAAATAATAGGAACTCAGAAACTATGAAATCTATAAATATTAATTGAGTGACAATGAAGAATAAAGGAAAAACTTACCCCAAACCATTAGTGGTGTACTAAAATGATATAAAACGATTTTCCTTCAGTAGTGGTTGTCATAATACAACCAAAGGAGTCTTGAGAAGCCTTTCGCACAACCTAATAATAGAAGAAACACAAAAAATTAGTCAACCCCCAACCCTAGGGTTTCGGACTAGTCAAACAAGGTGAAAGATAGGGAAAAATCATCCGAAGTGAGGGAGTATAATGGAGGATAAGGGATTACCTCGTGACATCGAGTGAGAGTCATGAAGGAACTAGGACAAAACAGTGAGAGGATAGGGAGCCATGGGGGTGGCGTAGTACGCAGCCAAGAGGGAGCCTGGGGAGGGACGTCACGTGACCTGGAGAGGAGGAAAGGGATACCCCCTTTAAGTTTTTCTTATAACCTAAGTTATTATTATTATTATTATTATTATTATTATTATTATTATTATAAAAACATTTATTTATATTCTTACTTTCCCTTTATTCACATTTAATTCATTTTTATTTTAACTTTAATTTCATTAAATTAATTTCTTTAAAAAACACATTGTAGTGTCCCCAATCTTGTAATTACATTCCGAGTCTTTGATTTAAAAATTTCCCATCCAATAAATGTGAAAAAATTCAAATTTATTTGGTTTTTCATCCATATCAAAAACACGGGTCATTACAATGCCATTGTCATGGGTGCATGATTTTCCTTGGGATGGTGCATTGTTTCCCCTAACTATGTGCCAACCATGTGACACCAATTTCTGATCCCAAAAACTCCATTTTTCTCTTAAAACTCATTGGTAAACCATGATATAAATACAAGACCAAAAATAAAAAAATTAATACCTGAAAACAAAATTATGGATGTGACATCTATAGTGTTTTTGAGAGAATCGGGAGATTCCCGGTGATTGTAGGGGTTTTCTATTTGGGAAAACCCAATCACATGATGTATAGTTCAAGAACACATGCCACTTATTAAATGATTTAGGAATGGGGTTGTATATGGTAGTTTCATGATGTGTGTATTTAGGACACACTGTGTAGAGCCACTTAGGGTGTGGCTGGTTGCATGTCCAAACACCTCGTGAGGGTGGAACATTGTCATGTAAGGTACAAAACCAGTGCCTATGTGGAGTACATAGCTTAATCCCATGTGGTGTACTTGGACTAACCCCATGTGAGTTACATGGATAAGTAACACGTGTGGATTACATGCCATGTACAAAGGAGATATGCTATGTACTTGGGAAGTACACACCAGGCCAGGTTGAGGTATACAGCTTGGTGAGGTTGTTGGAGGTACATGTTGTATACACCTTATCTAGAATCGTTTTGTTTCTATTCTCACATAATATTTATAATTGTACTTGTGTATATTCCATTATGATTGTTTTCCTATGTTGAATGTGATGTTTTGGACATTGGGGCAATTAGAGGCCATGAGTGAGATGTTTTGGATGATGTGAGGTTTAGTAGGAGGTTTCCTTTTAGGTTGTGTTCTAGGATCCATCTTAGGGTTGAGTTATAGCATGAGGCATGGGTGAGGGTTATGATCTTATTGGTCATCTTGGCCTAATAATTACAAGGGTACTGTTTGAGGTTCTTGTATATGGTTCCAAGAAGGTGGGATCAAGTAGTTTCTTGGATGGGTTTCACTAGTCGGTTACTCGAGGTTTATTTGTCTTGGAACCTTTGGGCTATTATGGCACTGTGGGGTTCCAAATATGGTTGGGTGTCATTGAGTATACATTAAGATAGGTTTTAGGGGCCTTTTTTGGATTCTCTTGTAAGAATAGTGTTGTTTAAGTATATGTTTTGTGCCAAAGAGGGTGACTGAGATTTCTTATGATGAGATTGGACTGAGGTTCTGCTTGTGTTGGAGGATCCCCTAGTGGGGTATCCTATTCTTTTTGAGGATAAGAGGACCGTTGAGGTTTCCCTATGAGTTTTTAATCTAGATATGTCTTGCATTGATTTCTATAGGTTTTATTGTTGGTTTTTGGAGTTTTCTGACCCTTGTTGTTTGCGGATTAGGCCAAGAATGTTTGAGGCTATTCTTGTTTAGATTTTGGATGTGATAGGATACTTTTGCGATGTTGATGGATTGAATGGTATCTTGCATTGTATTCCTAGTGTTAGGAAAGTTTAGGGATATAATGGATGATTTGAATTATTGCACACTTACTCATACTAGTTTAGTATTACACTCTTATTGAGTGGCTCCTTGTCATTCTCATTTTGATTTAGTTTTGATAATTACTTCAACCCATCAATATTTGTTTTCTAATAAATTTGTTAATTGTTTCATATTTAGTATGTTAAAGAATTTATTTTATATATGAAAAAATAGTGATCAGATTCTTACAAAGTTTATTCCTTTGGAAATATAAGAAGGTTATATTAATTTCATATATTTATGTGGAAATCCAATTCAATTGTTTTGATGGTGCAAAAATTCACCGAAACTATTACAAGCTGTTCAATTGATATTGCAGTTTTTAGCTTAAAGTAAATTATGAATTATGATGATATCTTGAGATATATTGAACAGATTCATGGGTGAATTATATCATTGTATAGATAAGAAGTTTATCTAAACATCATTAGTTTATATGGAAGTCTGAAAAGAATGTTTTGATACTCTAAAAAATCAATGATGTTTCTGAATCAGTTTTGAAACTGTATGGTGGACATATTTGAAAACCTATTGTATTTATTTTTCTAAAAGTTCTACAGATTTCTAAATATATCAAAATATAGTGATATGGAAATCTAATAAGTTTATCCTGATTTCATCAGTTTACATCGAAGGCTAAAAAAGGTGTTTGGATGGGTAATAAATTATCTAAAGTTCTAGATTTCTGTTTTAGTGGTAGTTTTTCCTTATCACATGACTTCTATTTTTAGAAGATATCAAGATTTGTAAAATTTAGATTGATTTTCTTCTTGAACCATTTGAAATATATTGATATTTCCTAAAAATAAGTCTCATGGTATTAAGGTTGAATCTGATGTTAAAGGGCTCAAAAAAATCAGTGAATTCTGAAGTTAAGTTGTTTACATTTTCTAGAAACAATGTTAAAACCCTACATTGGTAAGTGTAATGTAAGTAATGAACCCTACGCATGTATGTATTTTCAACCCTACATTGAATAGTTTGTGTATGGATCAACAACCCTATATTCAGATAATGATAAATGTAAGGAATATCAACCTTATGTTGGAATATGGGATCATTGTTCATACCCTATGTTCAGAAAAATGAACATATGGTTAATTAATGCTACGTTTGGAATCTTATGTTGATAAAGATGAATGTATGGATCATCATCCCTATGTTACATTTGTTCCCTACATTACGTGAAGATGAAAGTATGGTTAAGTAACCATATGTTGGCAGGAACACTATGTTGTGCAAAGGAACCATACGTTACTTAGTTGAACCCTACGTTTTGTATTTTTTCATTACATGAAGGAACCCTACATTTGACTAGTCAATGATGGAGTTTTATTTAAAATAATATCCATGATTTTTTGCAGCCGTCTTGATGGAAGTATATATCATTATAAGGTTGTTTTGTGACCGATTCAAAGGCTCGCATGGAATGGATAAAATCATTCCTATTTATCAGGTATGTTATGAATATATTTGAATGATTTGATTTCAAATATTCATGATTTATTGTGTGGATATTTTTCAAGAATTTTTTCAACTATATTTAAAGTGGTTTGAATAGATTTAAATAAGAGTTTTAAATTTTTCAATGCTTCTATTATTATGGAGATATTATTGGAGGAGTTATTCAAATTATTTTGAATGCATTTATTAGAGATTTATTCTACATGAATAAAGAAGAAACAGTACTATGCTATTCTTTGGATATTTATGAATACTATTAACTTTATTTATTTTGGGTATCCTAAAGAAGAGGAATGTTCTTACAAATTCTGGATATTTATTCTCTATATATATCTCTCTAGAAGGAAAAGAATATACAACGAAGAAGAGAAGATATTTGAAAACATTGATTAAAATAAAGTGCTGAAATATTTTCATTTTACTACTTATCATTTTGAATAAGTGATATAAATATTCTTTATACATTCTTATTCTCTCACGGTGTAAAATGAAGAAGTTTTCTGAACATTAAATATTATTTTTCTTCTGTTGTTGTGCTATATTAAAGATCTAATTTCATCTGTTAGTTGTTGATGTAACTGTGAAGTTCAATGTGTACCATCAATAAAATCAATCTCTATTGATTTGGTGGAGTATCGACTGCTCAGACTCAGTTGTGGTGGAGTGTTAGCTTCTCGGATTAAGCTGTGCATATTTCGGTTCCCTGTAAAAGAACAAGAAGGCTCTATAAAATCCTGGTAAGGTATCAACTTCCTGTACTCAGTTGTGGAAGGTCTTGTGATAAGAGGACCAACTAGTGAAAATCACCAAGCTCATGGATTAGATAATTGGTGGAGTGGACTAGGGGATTTATGTGCCCCGAACTGCTATACATCCTTGTGTTCTTTTCCTTTATTTATTTTCACTGCTCGCATGAAATTAAGAGAGAAGGAAAGGATTGCTTTATTTCAATAGGTACTTTTTAATATTGTCAATATTTTTAAAAGGACACAATTCACCCCCCTCTTGTGTCTTCATCATAGCCATCCCAACCTAACAACTCTGACTAGGTTGAGTGAAAATATATGTAGTGGTTCTCCTAGAAAAAATTATATATGTGTCCCTTTACATGGATAAGTTTGGTCATGCTTAGGTAGTGCACACTGATGGGTCATTTATATCTTATCTGGTTCTATAAGAATCTTGGGCTTTTATAGGTTCTCTATTTGTGTCAACCTAGAAGTTTTAATCACTAGTTTTGATTGTATTATTGGATTCATAGAGCCTGGTAGTGTGATTTGTTATTTTGGATACCTATGATGAGATCCTAGGGTTCAATTTTCATGCATATTAGTGTGATTGCCACCTCAAATATCCTTTTTTCTAGTGTATGTGCCCAATGGTTCATGTGTCTTGGTGAGAATCATGTTCTAAGGTCTTCCAAATTTGTCCAGAATGGGGTAGATCAATCTTGAGTGGCACCTTAGAACCTGAGTTTAGTTGATGTTTTTCTTATTTTTTTAATCCTTTTTTATTTATTTATTTCTAGTTTTTTACTTTTATTCCATTTATTGTTTGAATAGTATAGGCATATCATGTGTTGTAAGCACTTATTATGAAGGAATATGTTAGGACCACCATTGGGGGTGGTCCACTAAGATTTATTTCTCACCCCCTGTATGGGAACCTTGGTGCTCATGGAGATCTTATGTCTACTTTCAAGTTGATCATAGATTGCATGGTGGATGGGGTTGAGGCCTAGCATTTCATGATCGAGTAGAGCTTGTCATGTGAAGTCTAAGGTTTAGGCTAGATTATCTTGATAGTTGTTAGAGACCAGGTATGTGGTGTAGATTGGGGATGGTAGTAGACCCTTGTTTTATATTTATTTTATTTATTTATTTTATATATATGGTTGTCCCAGTGAGTGACCAGTTATTATGTATATCATCAATTTGGGTCTATTTGTTTCATTCTATTTATTATAGCATGCTATTGTTTTTTTTATTTATTCTACGTACTCTAATTTATTGATGTATATGTGTTTGATTTATTTTAAATGTTATTTCACTATGATCTGAGGGCATAGACTTCCCACTATATCTCATTAGTCCCTCATCACTAGTTGATAGTATCTATCATACAATGAGATGCACTTGAGGCCTTATCGTGATCCAGATCATATGATGGGTCGGGTCAACCCAGGTCGGTTTGTGATATGAACCAATCCTACTCATGATAAGGTTTGAATTCATGCATAGGGACTCCCTCTTTGGGAAATCCATCCATCCATCTCACTCATGATGAGATAATTCCTTAGGATACCTCTCCCCCATCAAGTCCATCACCTATCACAAGCAATATTCGGCCCACACATACATCAAAAAATAGGGCATGCAACCCATCACACAACTCTCTATCTCATCACTAGAGTACCGGTCCCTCAAGACCTAGTCCTTTATCTAGAAGACATCCAAATACATATATTAACCCTCTTATAAGGGTTTTATTCTATCCACCTTGTCCAACCCACCAATTTGGTACTAAAAAAAGTTATCACGGGGCTACACACATCATTATGCTACAAGTAGCACACTATCAAACACAGCAAGGGGCACATACAAAGCATTCATGCTTTGGAAAAATAAGGCATCTCCCACATGTGATAAAATATACCAAAACAAGTTTGACTAATCCCTCCTAAAAAATCATGAAAAATACTCAAAACCATTTAAAAAGGCATAACATGTCACCTTACTCACACTAGTCCCTTGGCCAAAATCCCATCAAACATCCTTTAGAAAACCCATTTCCTATTTTGAAATATCATTTCAAAACCAGTTTCTAAAATCACTAATTTTCCATGAAATTATTATTCAAGTAAAACCCCTATTTAAAACCCATTTTAAAAACAAAAATTATTTTTCTCTTTGAAAACAAACTCACGCCACCGATAAATCCATAAAAAGGGACACTAACACTCATTTGACCATGACGCCACCATCGAACTATTTATAAAGCTTGTGATCCATGTTTACTATTAGGTTAATGGTAGCCTACCCCAATTTATAGTGAAATAAAAAAATGCATACAACATATTGAAAGATAATAATAATGAAACCATGTGAAGATAAAATCACCAAAAGGCTAAGAGAAATGGTAATATAAAGGCCACCAACCTCAAGTGATGATCATAACCCATCTTAAACTCATACTGACCCCTCAGAGTCTATGATCACCTATCTCATTGATGAACATTGACAAATTAATTAATTAAAAAATTAAAACCAATTTATCATTATGAAATAATTGAAGTTAAACTCATTGTACGACCACACAGTGCCAAATCCACATGCAACAGGGTGCGGTCCACTCCCGACATGCACCTAGACCTAAGCCACACAAAATCCCCAAATTAAAAATCCTAACCAATGAAAATTTTCACCCAAATTCACTAGAAACCCAAAATAAACTCACTAGAAAAAATACCTTAAGTTAAACAATAAATAGTGTCTTAATTAAATCCACTCGGGACATATTATATGAGCCACACACAATATCCCCACCAATAAAGACTATTTTCCCATACTCTAGTGAAATTGTTCCTCTAAAAACTCAAAATTATCAAACCAAATTAGAGGAAAGACAAGGGGACAGGGCAAGGGAGAGAGAGGGAATGATTTTACCACAAACCTACATGATGAAATGCTCAAAAATCACCTAAAACCAAGGGGAAGGCAGTGTCGTCCACCCCTCTACTCATGTAAAATTGGAAAATAAATATTGAGGGGTTATAATTTTATAACCCCTCCCACACCCCCCCAAAAAAGGGTCAACTTTCACTAGGTTACGATGTGACCTACCCCAATAAGAGAGATCGGATTTTCCTTAACAATTTCATGGAAATAACCTAATGGTTTCAGTGTGACCAACTGAAACATTTGGTTTTCAATAGCCAGGCCACCTTTCCATTTTCCCCAGCACTTCCTTGAACACCTGAACCATCAACCAAACCTCAAACCACATCTAAAAACATCCTATAATAATGTCCAAACACTATGAACTCTGATCTGAGTCTCAATTATCATAAAAAATCCCTCACTAAAATAAAATTTCGAATTCCCTTATTAATTAACAACCCATGATGATTATAGTTATTAAAAAATCTCTATCATAATGCTTCTCATCCTCAAGAAGTTATGGCAGTCTTCTGACCACGAACCTCGACCTACATCAGTTGAAAAATAATAGAAAATGGTCTAAGTTTCATATCCAAACCCCCATTATGATTTCACTATGAAACTCTAAAAACCAATCCTAGATACACCATATTTTCCATTACAAATCCTGGTTTAATCCTCAAACCACCTCAACTATGTTTTGAACGACGCTTCCAACATGGTTCCTAACTCATCACATACAATTCTACACTAAAGAACCAGTCATTACTTGATGAAGATAATATTTTCACACATTTTATACATTAATTCAATGATTTTAATCCCACCAAAGTGTTATTTTATGGTAAATTGTCACATATTTTGGTTTTAATGATAATTTGATCTTAATTGATAAAATGGATTAATTTGGGAATTTTATGTATTTTAAATAAATTTTTCATTTTGGAAAAAAATTATACACTAAAAAAATTATAAAATTCTTTTTTTTAAGATTCTAAGATGGATGGGATATATTTCATCCAACATGATCAAGATCTGGATCTAAATATTTGAGGCTGAAAAAGGAGCTCAGAATTTAGGCTTTGGAATCTGTGCCCATATTGAAATAATTTTAAATATGGGATCATATCTTATAATTGGTTGGCACAAATGAGCTAAAATTTTTAATAAATATTTAAAACATCATAAAGAAAATTTTTCATTTATTTATCTATGCTTTATTCTACCTTATTGTAGGTCATAATGGAATGAGAACTCAGTGTATGTGAATTCAAACAATCATCCAGGCTAGAATAATTTTCCATAGTAAATCTCTCATAAACTTATCTACACATGGACAAATAAGATCAAATTTTGTGTGTGAAATTCCAAGAAATAAATAAATAACTTTATTGAATACCAAATTTTTCAATTAATCCATTTAATGGGTCTATAATGTGAAAACTTTTGAAGGTAAAAATTAGATGGAAATTTGGCCACTATTTTTCCTATAAAAATATATCCCCTCTCTATTTAAAAGAGTTGATCATTTTAGTTAGAAATTTTTATTAACATAGTAGGGTTTAATTTTACATTGTAATTATATTTTATATATATAATATATATTAGTTTCTTCTTCTTCTCCCTCTCTTAATTTTTTTCTATTTTGTGTTTCTCCCACTATACTTCTTCTCATCTCTATGAAAATGGGGAACTAACCCTTGATGTTGTTTGAGGGGGGAAGTGGTGATGTTTGAGTTTCTAGCACTCCAAAGTGTTCTCATAATTTTAATATAGAATTTTATTAGTGCTTAAACTAATTAGGTTGTGTGGTTTTCCCTTTTCCCTTCCACTGACTCCCACTTCCTATTCATTTATATTCCTATCATTCATTATTATAATGTTGAGATATGATAGAGTATCATTGTGATAGTGATGTGTGGTGAAGAGATCTCATAGCCATAGTTTGATAGAGTATTACCCTACATGTAGGGATATTAGTGTGGGGTAGTAACATTTTTAATGAGAGATTATGGCATGATAGATTTGGATCGTTATGTTGAGTAGGATAATGAGAAATATTTTTAAAGAACAATGATTGTTTCACTATAAACCCATAATAATACTATTTTTTCCTCTAAAGTTTTTTGTGTGTTGTATTATTATTTATATTTTGAATTATTATATATATTTATATCATATTAATTCTAAAACCCCTTCCATTATATTAGTATTTATATTTAGTATTATATTAGTTAGTTTATAAATAGTGACAATAGAAAATCATTTTGACCACCTTGAGACCGGACATGGGATTTCACTATGACACATTTTTAGGTAATAATAATTTATTAGTTAGGGATTTAAGAATAATTTAATGAATAAAATTGGCACCATTTTCAAGGATCCAAGTGGTATTTCACTCATTATTTATTTTTCATTTTATGAATATTTTATTTCTTTCAAAAAAATCTAAAAAATTTATTTCTGTGATATATTTAAATTTTCAATATTTTGTATAGACTTAATTATAACCCGTTCCACGAGAAGAAGAAATTCATAATAATGAATAATCATAGTTTCAAGTAATTATAGATAAAAAAACATAATATCATAATATAATGGATAATAGAATATGTCTATGCATCTCAAGAGTTGCGGTTGGAGAAAAAAGAACCAGAACTAGAACTAGTAGTAGAAGAATTATCCCCACTAAAAATTCAATTTTATAAACTTGGGGTGGATGAGAAATAATTACTTGAAGATCTATTCAAACACTCTCAACCATTGCTTGAATATGTTCTATAAAAATACTTTCTAGTTGATGTACATGTGGGAGATAAATATTATTTAGATGAGTATTGGTCAGATTTTATAGAATATGAAAAGGTAAGTGATTCTCTCATCTATGAAAATTAAAAATAATCACCTATATACCTCACTATTTATTTGTAATAATATGAGTAAGATTCACCTACTAATACTGAGTTGTTAGTGGCCCTACCAGAAGAGATTAATTTATAATATGATTTACTTGAATGGGGAGATTTTTATATTGATTATTCATTTTTTAATCTTATTAAATTTGAATTGTTTTATGACTTCTTATTTTCTAAAATTACTTGAACATCTGGAATGTAGAATTATTTAGGCATTCAATTTTAATAAGTAACTACCCAAGAGGTTGTGATAAAAGAAAAATAAGAGCTCAAGGATCATGTGGTGATTCAAATAACTTATAAACATCATACTAAATACCACATGGAGGAGGACACCAGTATAGTCAATGGGGATCCCCTTTACCTTTTATTCCCTCCCCATTTTCACCTCAAATTATCTCTTTAATCATTCTTATGGGTTGGGAAATTTATCATTTTCTTTGGAGTTTCTTACTCTTAGCATCCATTTATGGATGACGGGAGAAATAATATGTGGTGGTTCATATCATAAAAACCTCATCTACCTTTGGATTGGGGATAAAATTATAAAACTAACTAACTAGGGGATGTAAAAACCTAGCAACCACATGAGGGTCCAAATCTTATTCTATCCTCTTTTCCCTTTATCATTATTTTTCATTATTTTATTTTAAATAAATTTATTATGTTTTGTTTCTTACTTTATTATAGTTCTAAAGAGGTAGCTATTAAGATCCTAACTCAAAGTTAACACTAAAAAAATTAGGTTGTGTCTCTCATTTTATTTATTTCATTTTATTCCCAATTTATATTCTGTATGAAAAGATACCTTGATATAATTTGAACTAAAAATAGGGTAGTAAATGGAATAAGTATGAGGGAGGGTGTAGGTTCTGGGCATAATGGAAGCATACGATGGGTCATGTCCAACTTTTCTTTTTGCCATGATCGATGATCAATCTGAGATTTACACAATGATAAAGGTCATGATCTATGGAATTTAATCAAATAATATAGAAAATGGATGGAATTATATAACTAGAGAGAGAATCGTCACATATTATTTATAATCAATTTAATTAATTAAATAATTACCTTGTTGGAATTATTTATTCATTGATGGATCTAATAAAAGATCTATGTTGTATCATTATTGTGTTGTAGGAATCAAGAGCATATTCCCTCTAGTGGTGATCCACATATGTTCCAAAAATCTATGAATGTCGCCATACGGATCTTTGGGTGCTAGCACAGTAGATCTTATCACTTACAGCATTCACCTTTAATCACCTTGCAAACCACTTACAATGTGTTCTCCTTGATCTCTCTTGACTTGAGAGTGGGAGATGGAGGAATATCTCTCTCAATTTTTGGGAGAGTTCTTAGATAAGGGATCTCTCTAGGGTTTGAGAGGATTCTCCAAATTCGTTGTGCACAACCAAGACAAAATGAATTGGCTCTAAGATAAAATAATATAATTGGGTTTATATGTCACTAGGGTTAAAAATAAATAATTACACAAGTGCCCTTTATTATTTATTTAATCCTTGTGTAACCCCATGTCAAATAATAATATTATTATTATTTCTTGACATGTACTTAACTTGTAAATTAAATTAAATATTATTTAATCAAATAATATTCAATATTTATTATTTATCTCCTGATTATTAAACTCGGTCCATCATTCCTCCGCATTATTTATCGGGCCTTGAATAATGAATATTTATTTATTAAATAAATATCACTACATTATTCACTAATAAATAAATAAATATTATATTCACTAAATAGGAAATAAATATTTATTAAATATTCCACTCACATTATATTCTCTCAAATAACTACTGACGAAATATATATTATCAAGTAAACATGAATAATTATTAAACCATGTGTAGAAATAATATTTATTCAACTTGTTAAATAATAAATAATAATATATTATTTAAATGAGATTTTTGGATACACTTAGTGTGTGACCCTCTAGATCTCTTTCTTAGTGGAATTTAGCAAGGCAGTCTAAAGTCTAGGGTTAGCATCTAGTAACACGTCAATGAATCCATAGATGAAGAAGTTAATGTCACAATGATATAATACCTCATACAGACACTTACTGTATAATATAATCCCTTAATCATGATATCTCTAATCAAGTAGGTTGTATGTTGGTTCCATTAACCTATATGCTCGATGTCTCTTTCTTTGACTTCCTAGAAATTGAACTTGACTATAGAACACCATGGACATAGATTTATTTTATTCTATGTAATTTCCATAAAAGGTCTTGATATATTAACTTTATTTAAATAACATAATGGAAAAAATCATTTCTCACATTATTCATCAATGAAATATTACTCGTGATGCACCTAACATATCATACCTCATCGCGAACATATTTCATCATGGTTTTCATCAATACATCAAAGTATGCGACTCATAATACTCATTAATAATATTATTAACATATAATGATAAATACACATGTCCACATATAGGAATATCTAATGACACATATAAATGTAGATTTCCTACTAGCGGGTCTCATTCTCATAATATCCTATACTGGATATTATTACCAAGGGAGTACACCACAATAAAGTGCCTAAAAGTCATATGAATCTCCACCCATGATAGCATGTATCATTTGTGTCCCTCAAATGATATAATCTAGATATATAACATATATTTAATAATATTATCATAGCACTTACGAGTTCTCATAATAGCGGGGAACTGTTATGACCTTTTAGTGTGACAACTACTCTTGGGACATTATCACATAGTATGTTACACAAAATAACAATCATGATGTGATAAGAGGTTTATTAATATTAAAAAATATGAATATAGGTTATCATAAAGTATACAGAAGTTGGTTATAGGGAACCAACTCCAACAAACTCTCACTTGCACTAGAGCCAACTACTAACAACCTTCAGTCTACTAGCTCTCACATGATACTCATGCTTCTGCTGAGATAGGCCTTTAGTCAAGGATTCTACCATGTTCTCTTTTGTGGGTACTCTACTTACTGAAACTTCACCCCTCTGATAAAAATACCTTAAGAGGTGATACTTTTGGAGTATATGTTTTGTCTGTTGGTGTGAACTTAACTCTTTTGAATGAGTCGTCACTTTAGTATTATCATAATAGAATGTGATAGGGTCTTTACTTATAAGTACCACATCAAACTCCCAGAAAAAAATTCTGAATCTAAATGGCTTCCTTGGCTATATCAGAAGCCTCTATATACTCAAACTCTACTGTAGAATCAGCAAAAACTAGCTTCTTTGAAATATTTTAGCTCACAACTCCTATATTGAGATAGAAAACATATATTGATTTTGATTTCAGATCATTTTGATCTGTATGAAAACTATCATAAGTATATCCCTTGATTACTAGTTCCTCATCTCCTCCAAACACCAGGAACATATCCTTAGTTCTTCTCAGATATTTAAAAATAGCCTTAACAGTAGACAAATGTTGTTCCCCTAGATCTTCTTGATATCTTCCTACCATGCTCAATGCATAGGTAACATCAAGTATAGTACATAACATGGTATACATGATTGATCTTATCACCAAAGAATATGGTATCTTACTCATTCTCTATTACTCATGTTCTATCTAAGGATTCATTTTCTTAGAAAGATGTAAACCATGTGACACTAGAACCAATACCCTCTTGGATTGTTCCATACTAAATCTCTTTAGTATCTGTTCAATATATGTACTTTGACTTAGTCCAAGAAGCCTATTAGATCTATCACTAATTATCTTAATACCTATAATATAGGCTGTTTCACCTAAGTCCTTCATGTAGAAACACTTGTTTAATAAATTCCTAATAGATTATAAGACTTGTATGCAATTTCCAATAAGTAATATGTCATCAATATATACTACTAGGATAACAACTTCATTTCTACTAAACCTATTATAAACACATGGATCACGTTCATTCCTAATGAAACCAAATTCTTTTATAGCTTCATTGAATCGAATGTTCTATGACCTGGATGTTTGCTTCAATCCATAAATGGATCTATAAAAATTGAAAATCCTTTTGGAATCACCTAGAGTCACAAACCCTTCTCCTTGTGTTATAGAAACATCTTCCTGAAGGTTCCCATTAAGAAATTAAATTTTGACATCCATCATACAAATATCATATTCATGGTAAGTTATTATAGCAAGTAGAATTATTATGGATTTAAACATGGAAACTGGTGAAAAGGTTTTATCATAGTCAATTCTTTGATGTTGTTTAATACCTTTATCCAATTTACATTATTTATAGGTATTTAATTTACCTTCCATGTCAATTTTCCTCTTGAATACCCATTTTCATCCAATAGGATTTACATCAACCAGTGCATCAACCAAAACCCAAACTTGGTTCTGATACATGGAATCTATTTCAGAATTCATTGATTCTTTACATCTTATAGCTTATGATATATATACTACCTATTTTTAGGATATAGGTTCATCATTGTCAACCAATAATGAGTCACCATATTTGGGGACTAGAAAACTATATCTCTTTTATTCTCTTACCTCTCTTTTTCTCCTACACAGTACTTGTGTTTTAGGAAATAATTTTTCTATAGTGACCTGTGGAATCTATTCATGCACCAACTATTGTGTATCTTGAGCATCAAATTCATCAAATTCAATATTTCTCTCACTATCCTTTTTGAGTATTTTCTCCCTCACAAGAAATATGGCTTGTCTAGTGACAATCACTTTCTTATATGAGGGGTTGTATAGGTAGTATCCCTTTGTTTTCTTAGGATTCCCTATAAAGATGCACTCTATGCCCTAGGGTGATAGTTTTTTGCCTAATAATTCTTTAACAAATTCCTCACAACCCCATACACATGTATGTGAAAAAATAGATTTTTTCCACTCCATAATTTGAAGGGAATTCCATTTGTCGTTTTAGCTGGTACTTGGTTTAATTTGTATATTTTGGTTTGTAATGCATATTACAAAAAAGGATAATGGAAGATCTGTATGAATCATCATCTATCTTACCATGTCTAACAAGGTATGGTTCCTCATTTCACTAAAACCATTACACTATGGTGTGTAAGGTAGAGTGAGTTGAGATAAAATCCCAAATTTTTTTAGAAATTCAATAAACTCTTGGTTAATATATTCACCACCTTAATCTAATTGAAGTTTCTTTATCTTCTTTCCAAGTTGATTCTTTACTTCATTCTTGAATTCCTTAAATTTCTAAAATGACTCAAATTTATACCTCATTAAGTAGATATATCCATATCTACTCAAGTCATCAGTAAAATTTATGAAGTAAGAATATCCACCTCTAGCTTCTACTAGAAATGGTCCACACACATCAGTGTTTACAAATCCTAGAAGATTTTTTGCCCTTTCACCATGTCCACCAAATGGAGGTTTGGTCATTTTTCCTTGTAAACAAGCATGACATCTTATAAGTTTTTTTTGCTCAGAAGAGTCTAAATAACCATCTTGATAGAGATTTGTCAAACGCTTCTTGTTTTCATGACCAAGATGGTGATTCCATAGTTGGGTGTTATATGAGTCATGTGAACATGATTTTTTATCAATTTCCAATACTTAGTTTTCATAATTTAATACATAAAGACCATTATTTAAATATTTTATACCATAACATATTTTTTCCCTTATAAAATAAAAAACATTTATTTCCAAACTTAAAAATAAACCCATTTGCATCTATTCATGATACAAAAATTATGTTCTTGTTAACCATCACTTCATAATAATAATCTTTAAAACCAAAATCATTCCCATTGGAAATGAAAGGTGGTAGTCACCAATGGATAGGGCATCTAGCCTCACACCATTAGTAGCTCTCAAAATCCACCTCTCCTCTATTAATCTTTCATAATCTACATGGTTCCTATATTTGGATATAGATGTGAGCACCACAAGCTGTAATACTCAATGTGTAGATATTGAAATATTACACTCGATAACGAATGCACCTTTATATTCCCATTTCTTTTTGGTGTATTTCCTCTTCCATTGGCCTATATTTCCACATGAAAAACATACAACCTCCTTTTCCTTGACCCATCTCTAGTTCTTCCTCTTCTTGTAAGGATAGTGCTCAGGAGCTTTAGACTTTTTATGAGTCATGAGACCATTTTCCTTATTATTTCTTTTCTTATTCACCATAAGAACCACAAGTTTATCATTACCCATGTCCTTATCCACTTTTCAAATCAAGTTAATAAGTTTTGAAATATTCTTCTCATTATTTCTAATATTATAATTAATAATAAAAATGGAGAAGGTATTGGGTAGTGATGAAAGTATGAGATATGTACACAACTCATCTAGGGATTTGATCCCTAAGATATCTAAGAATTCAATGTAAGAAATAATATTGACTACATGAGGCCCAGATGGAATAGACTCTCTAATATTTGTTGTAAACAATTAATTGGAGATCTCATACCTCTCTTGTCTCACCATATCTTGATAGAGATCCTGAAGGCGAGATATCATGCTATATGCATCCATGTCCTCATGTTGCTTTAAAATATCATTGGACATGGATGATATCATGAAGCATTGAACATATATGTAATCTTTCAAATATTTCTCATAAAGTGATAACTCTTCATTACTTGCCTCATTACTAGATGCATCAGGAATAGGTTCTTCTAGCACATACAATTTCCTTTCATGGCGAAGGATAATGCATAAGCGCCTTTTCCATTCTTGGAAATTTATTTCGGTGAGAAGGTTATCCTTATCAAGTATGGATTGTAGTGATATGTTTGAAGAAATTTTAATATCATTTCTACAAATAATATGAGCATAATTTTAGTACCTTAACTGATAAAATTTATAAAAATAAATAAATATTAAATTTATTAATCTCCCACTATTTTATTGAAACTAAATATCCCTCACCATTGGTTTCAGAATATCATGTTTCTTGGAAATTCTAGTATAAAGGATCCATATTCCCCTTATGATTACCCCAACTTTGGTTATTCAATCAACTTGAATAGTTTTAGGTAGGCATTCCAAATAGAAACCGCATTGACTCACAGTTCCTTGATCTGTTGAGTGGACTCTCCAATCCTCAAATCCTTAATTTGGATTTCCTTAACCCTTGCCTCTTAGTTACACAAAGTCCTAATTTTGAAGTCAACCATTGATGTAAACTAATTTAAGTCAACACAAAACTTTAAGTTAGAATTCCCCGATAATTGAAAGCACCATAACTTTGGTTGGTCAAGTACTTTGAACTATGGTTTGATTTTAACTGAAGTAGTGGAAGAATATACTAACTTAATATATATAATTGATAGATTTTATCCTTTATGCATAAATTTCTAATTATTATCTTTATTACATTCTTGTTAATATTAAATGTATTTACTTAAGTGGTTACCATGTCTTAGATAATATTTACTCATAATCCAATTTATTTTAGTTCTATCTTGAATGCTCATTAATTTCATTAATTCATGTGATCGTGAAAAAACATCCATAATTAAATAACCATGAAACCTGAAAGAAATAAAGTAATAAAGTTGTATGATCATGAGCTTTTACTAATGGTTAGTTTATCTAGAGGTTGATAAACTAACCATTGATCTAGGGGGAAAACATATTGAACCAATTAAGGTTCATGTTATAGCTTTCCACCTATCCACCTATGTATCTCTCTTGGATTGGTTTCTCCTTGGCTCCATACTTGAACCTCCTCCACTAGCTTGTGAGCTCCATCTATTACATATGCTTTTACTCACATGTAGGTGAGGGGAAAAGGGATTACATAAAAGAAACCATGGGCATACAATACCTTACATAATAATAGGATAGAAGGAATGTAGGACAAAAAATTAATTTAATAATAGATTGAATGAAACCAATCCCATACAAAGGTCTGGTCTATGATCATGATCATCCACATGCATGAAACGAATTATGTATTTAATAAAATTGGAATTCAATTATTAATTGTTCTTATTTAATATAAATCATGCTCAAATCAATTAATTATCATATTTAATTAATCAATTATTTTATCTTAATTCTCATTTGAATTTCCTTGATATTTTCATCCATTATAATTTTAAACAAATTAAATAAATTTATTTAAAATTAACTGTGTATATAAATGTACCTTGGAGGAAACATGGTGAATAACCATCTGAATCTACCTTACATGACATGTCTACACTGTGTTTATTATACTCGTATATAATTTACTCTTGTGAAATTTGGCATACACGACTTATCACATACTTTCATGACATGTACTATCAACTTAATGATTACACGAATTACATGAGTTTTTGATCACATGTTATGCTTTAATGCACATAGAGTAACAACTGTTAATACAAATCATGCATGATATATAGATATAAACATTATAGAGATATTAATTAAACATTTATATATATATATATATATTAAAACCTATCACATGGCATGTCCTATCAACTTAATGACCACACGCAAGCACATGTCAATAAGGTTTACATTGTATAATAAATAAATTTTAAATATTCATAATTTAGTATAAGTACATATTGTGTACAGGTGAGCTACATGGAATGCACATCTCTCACCATGTATCCGAGGCACATGCCTAAGGACTCGGTATGTAAATTTTTCCTTGGAAAATTGGAGTAAACAACATGTATAAGAAATTACACTGAGTTTGGTCTCCTTGTTACATGGTCACCGGTCAGGTAGGTTGTGTATGGTAATACACGACCCATCTGTGAATCAAAGGGACTATATTACATGTACATGGGCTACACAGCATGTACTCTGGATAACCGTGATCCACCCAAGCCTAATCAACACATGGTGTAAGAAATAAATACATCATGTGTCATAAATGCACACGGTTTGAATTAATTTTTGAATTAATTCCTGATGCATTGAACACAAGTGCACGGTGTGTAACTCTGGTTACACAGTGTGTACTCCTATGTTACTCGACCATAATCCTTTTCACCTCTAGATGATTTCTTTGATTTTATTTTATTCATAAAATTAATCTTATTGATTAGATCTACGAGAAAAGTAGGAAGAATTGGATCTCGAAATTTATATTAATCGAACTATTAAGATAAATTGAAAACTAAAACACAAATATGTAAATCAATAAATGATATTTAAATAATTATAAATAATTATGTATCCTTTCTCTGATACCACTTATAGGTTCTGGGTACAGTAGAAGCATGCGATGGGTCGTGCCTAAATTTTCTTTTTTCCATGATCGATGATCAATATGATATTTACACAATGATAGATGTTGTGATCTATGAAATTGAATTAAATAATATAGACAAGGGATATAATACCAAAACCAAATATAAGATCATCACATATTATTTATAATCAATTTAATTAAATAAATAATTACCTTGTTGTAATTATTTCTTCATTAATGGATTTGATAATAGATCTGCATTGTACTATCATTATGTTTTAGGAATCAAGAGAAGATTCCCTCTAGTGGTGATCCACATGTAATCTATAAATCTATGAATGTCACTGTAGGAATCTATGGGTGCTAGTACGGTAAATCATGTCACTTGCGGCATCTGCCTTTAATCGCCTTGAGAACTACTTCCAAAGCATTCTCCTTGATCTTTCTTGACTTGAGAGTGGGAGGTGAAGGAATATAGATCTCCATTATTGGGAGAATTATTAGAAAAGGGATCTCTATGGGGTTTGAGAGGATTCTCCAAATCCATTATGTATAACTAAGACAAAATGAATTGGCTCTCATAGAAAATAATATAATTAGTTGTATATATCATTAGGCTTAAAAATAAATAATTACACAAGTGGCATTTATTATTTATTTAATCCCTATGTAACCCCATGTCAAATAATATTATTATTATTATTTCTCTATATGTGCTTAACTTATAAATTAAATTAAATATTATTTAGTCAAATAATATTCAATATTTATTATTTCTTATCAGACCATTAAACTCGATATGCCATTCCTCTATAATATTTATCAAGCCTTAAATAATGACTATTTATTTATTAAATAAATATCACTACATTATTTTCTAATAAATAAATAAATATTATATTCGCTAAATAGAAAATAAATATTTATTAAATATTCCACTCACATTATATTATCTCGAATAACTGGTGAAGGAATATATGCGATCAAGTAAACATGAATAATTATTAAACCATGTATGGGAATAATATTTATTCAACTTGTTAAATAATAAATAATAATATATTATTTAATTGAGATTTTTGGATACACTTAGTGTGTGGACCTTTAGGCCTCTTTCTCAATGGAATTAGGAGAAGCAGCCTAAAGTCCAGGTTAGCATCTAGAAACACGCCAAGGCACCCATATAGAAATAATTTAATGCTAGAAAGACATAATACCTCATACGGATGCTTACTGTGTAATATAATCTCTTTATCATGATATCTCTAATCAATCAGATTGCATGTTGGTGCCATCAACCTATATGCTCGATGTATCTTTCTTTGACTTTATAAAAATTGAACTTGCCTATAAAACACCATGGCCATGGATTTATTTATGCTATATCATTTACATAAAAGGTAATAAGATATTAACTTCCATTAAAGAACAAAAGGAACAAATCCTTTCTCACATTATTCATCAATGAAATATTACTTGTGACGTACCCAACGTATCTGACCTCATCATGAACATATATCGTCACATTTTTCTTCAATACATCAAAGTACATGACTCATAATAATCATTAATAATAACCTTAAATTCTAAGGATAAATACACATGTCCTCATATAGGAACATCCAATGACACATATAAATGTGGATTTCCTACTGGTGGGTCTCGTTCTCATAATATCCTACACTAGATATTACTAAGGGCATAAACTATGAGAAGGTACCTCAAAGTCCTATGAGTCTCAACTCATGATAGACTGTATCATTTATGTCCCTCAAATAATATCATCTGGTTATAGAACATATATTTAAGAATAGTGTCACAACACTTTCAGGTTCTCATCATAGTAGGGAACTGTTATAGCCTTTTAATGTGATAGCTACTCTTGGGAAATTATCATATACTATGTTACACATAAGAACAATCATTATGTGATAATAGGTTTATTAATATTCAAAACTATGAATAAATTTCATCATAAAGTATACAGAAGTTGGTTTGAAGGAACCAACTCCAATAGAGAGAACCTTTATAGTTTAGTATTTTCAAATATTTGTTTTTTTTTTAAATGTGTTTCTTTTTATTTTTCCAATTGTAGTGTGTTTTTGAAGCTTGTGATCTCAAATTATTATCTTTTCCATTTTTAAAACTTTTGTCATTAATTTAACTAAATGTTCTCATGAAACTAATCTTAAATGAATACTGAAAATGACTTTGTTTTAAGTTAAAAAAATTGGTAATTTCATGAAAAAACTTTTGAATTTTGAATCTCATGCCATATCTCACTATATATATTTTAAAATCACCATTCTGTGAGGCTTATAAACCATTTTGACATTTTATTCACAGTCACCTTGCTTATTGAGAGAACTAAACCATTCTTGATTAATAAAAATTTGATTTATTTTGATCAAAATTTGAGGGTTTTAGGTACTTGTGTTTTAAATGTTTGAGGCATTTGTATGGTTATAAAAGCCCCCTTTTCAAGATAATCCTTTTTATCTAGGAATTCATTTACATTTAATAATTATATTACTTATAAGCCATGAACAACCCATTTAGTTAACCACTTAGTTATCCATGTTTCATTTTCTAAGTAGTGTTTCGTTGTTGTAATATTATTATACATTTTTATATATTAGTTTTCTCTCTTTAACTTCTTATTATATTTCATTTTCCCTTTTTATTTCCCCCATTGTGATTTTCTATCTCCATAAAAATGGAGAACTAACTTTGGAATTTATTTTAAGGGAAATAGTGGTGGATTACTTGATTTCTTGTGCTTAAAAGTCTTTCTTTATTTTATCTTGAGTATTAAAATGGTGGTTAAATTGATTATAGTGAGTGATCGCCCCGTTTTCTCTACCACATTGTTCTTATTCATATTAATAAGTATTTATTCCCTTCCCTATCTAAGTCATGCATACATTAGAGTGAGGTTTGGGTAGTTTTGGTCAATAAAGAGGCCTTCTAGCTAGATTTTGGAAGAGTATTTCCCCATATATAGAGTTCTCAGTGTGGGGTAATAACAATTAAAAAAAGGAGGGTGTAGTGTGATAAGACACATTTATTAGGATATTGATATTATATTTTTATAACAATTACTGCATCAATATGAATCTTTAAGGAAAAAACTTCTTCTTGATAAATTCTTCATGTCTTCTCTTCTTATTTTTGTTTTGTTTTCATATTTATATATTATATTCATTTCAAAATCCCCCATTATATTGGTATATATTAGTATAATATAGTAATGATAATATAAAATTGGTGTGTGTGAGTAGCCTCCTTGATATTGACCCTAAGTAATGTTATATATTGCATGCTTAGGTAAATAAAATATTGACTGGAGATCTGTAAAAAATCATCATGCATCAGTCCTCCCTCGACCAACTTCTCCTAAAAGAACCCGACCTCACCTGCTAATATATCACCGCATCACCCAAGTTTGTCACAATACCTTAAAACATGGAGTAATTATTTAACCATCCAAACAACTACATTGAATCCCAAACTCAAATCTTAGTGTAATTATATGATTGGGTCCTCAAATAACCCATTCAACTATCATGCTCTACTCATGAGAACTGACACATCACTGGTACAAATGACTCTAAAATCACACCACTACCATCCTGAGTTTGTTTCTAACACATAATTTAGTCAATATAGCACCCAAATCCCCAAATTGGGTCTACCCACTCACTAGAATCTTGCTACTACCTCAACCATTCACTGATCGATTCTACTACGCCCACAATCCTTTGGACATGAGGGTCACACTCCCATGATCGATTTGATATTCCCTGCCATAGAAGTATCATTTTAATCACCTTAATGAACCAAACACATAATATCCACAACCCACATTCCATCCATTATTGTTCATAATGACTGAACCTGACTATCCTGCACAACTTGAGCGCCACCACAAACATCGATCACTAACACCAAGATGATGCTTAACTACTCCAATAAATTCCAAAACATCAAAGTGTCAACAATTCATTAATATTGAGAAATATGGTGCTCACCCACCATAAGTCTCCACTAAAGATAGTTGGTTATAACTAATAGTTCTCCCCATCATAAGAATTTTACATAAAAACACACATCAAGTGGTCTAACCCATGAAATCATCAAAATGAGCACTAAATAGAAAAACCTAAAAAACCATTAAAATAAAATAAAGGTTTCAATACCTAAACATAAAAAAAATATGGCTACTTGAGCCCAACATCAAACTTTCATCCATAATCCATCCGTACACAACTCTCCTAAAATAATCATGACATACTTTCCAAATGTACAGAACAAACACTCGAGTCTCTCTTAGTCAACCACTAAAAATAAGAAACTCATTCTACATAGGCATCAATTTCTATTTTCCCAATAGTGAACCAAGATAAACAAACCTTCCAACCTCACTTGGTGGTTTTTAAGAAACCACAGCATACAATCTGAGCACACAATCAATCATCTGGGTCACTCCTAGCCAAAACACAAAAATCCAAGAAAACATGGTTTATGTATGTATTGATCACTTATTTAAAAAACTTGTTTATTTTATTTTAAACACACCTAAAATCACCCAAGTTTTTTAAATGCACCTTGGAATTCAAGGGTTTTCACCAAAATCAAAATCTAAAAATCCCTAGACTACTGAGTCCTTTTTTTTTGAAAACCAGTCCCATTTCCAAAACCACTTGAAATCCAATTTCAAAAACCATTTTGAAATCCAGTTTCAAAACCCATTTTCCTTATTTTTATCAAAACCTAAAAATCCCAATCCATATCAAAACCACCAACCCCATGGTCTATTTCAATTAAAACAAAATTATAAAATTATTTCACACACACTTCATGTCACTACATAATTTTTCTTTCTAAAACCATATTTTTCTCAAAACTTCACACATCTTAAAAACCATTACCTTATAGAAGATAAAAAAATAAATCAAAATCATAATCAATCAATCAAACCCCTAGAATACATATTAATAATCACCCCTTATAATTTAATCAAGAAAACAGAAATTATATTATAATTTTCTTTAATTAATAATAGATTCTGACAATGTATCATGTCAAACAACACCAACCATAGGTTTGTACATCATTCCCCTAACATACTACTATCATAATTTACAAAAAAACTCATTGGACCCTAGTCAATCCCTATGACTCATCTCGAGTCTCATCCATCCCACATTAGGATTCTCAGTCTAAACCAACACCTCACTCATCCTAGAGTGCCTAGTCCCAACACTGGGCATCCCCTGACAACTCGAGTTTCAACTAATGTCATGTTGTCTAGGAATTTGCTCGATCTACCTCTCAGGTCCCAACAACTTAACTCTATATCTAGCTAACATTGTCCCATCCCAATACATGATCTGATAGCATTTTGTAATGCCCTGACCTGGATTTCCTAAATGACACCTGAGCGAGGTTCTCCACATGACCTTAAGTGCACCTTCCCATATTTCAAAGGCATCCAATTAGAGGTTAGGACTTAAGATATTCATGGGGGGACTATGTCGTATAATATAAATCTCGAGAGTCATTCATGAATATATCAAAAAAATTGCATGACCCGTCTGTATAACAGACATCCCAAAAACCTATAAACATAAAATAGGGATCCCCAAGGGGCCCCGCATTCTATAATAGAAAGAAATAAACTTATCTATATGATGCATCAATACAAGACATATCAAAAATAGATAAACATGGAATCATATATAAATAAATGGCACATTGTATAGTACATACTAAACAATAACTGAAATAAATTAACTGGCCTCCATCCCAACTCACATGACTTATCCTGCAGAATCCTCAACCTCCACAACTTTCTAGGCATATACCATGGGTTTATCTTCAAGTAATACCTATTTCCTAATATAAAACAATAAGATCTACTCATGTACATCGAAACTCATGTCATATACATGGGTAGGGATGAGTTTAATGACCCATTTTCCCATTCAATGAACCCACTAGAAAATAGAACACACATTTCACATATAAGAATACAAGTTAGGTATTTTTGTGCTGATCAGACCACCACAACACCTTACTCCACCTGATTTGGCTTCATATAGGAAGTAAGAAAGTCCCAATGTTCCATAACCCAAACCTATAACTGAATACATAGGGTAAGGTGTTTAACCAAGTCCTCAACCCATGCTTGAAGGTGTAGGGTAGGGTGTCATGTTGAATCCTAACCACTAACCAAAGATGTGGGGTAGGGTGAACTTAATCCCTAAACCACCCCTAGTCACTCAAGGGAGTTCGTACGCCAACTATTTGTCAAGTCTTGACCCAAACCTGATGAGTTTAGGTAAGGCATCATTTAAACCTACACCCACTACCTAGACAAACACCACATAGTCATACATCCACAAGCCTCAACACATACATTCTCACTCAAGGGAGGTCCATAACCCATGTATCTCATCACACCATGACCTAGACCTCTCATAGGCAGTCTACAAGCCAAGCCTGATCACCTCATCAAGGTCCACTATCTTTACCCAAGCCTACTCAAGGAAAGTTTCTAATTCATTCACAAAGACTCCCTCTTTAGAAAGTCCATCTAGTCATTCCAGTCATAGAAAGGCCAGAACTTAGGACCCCTCTCTTCCACTAGATCCATCACCTATCACAAGAAATAATCAGTACATTCATGCATCAAAAAATAGGTAATATGACTTGTCATGCAACTCTTCATCTCATCACCAGGACACTAATCCCTCGAGACCTAGTCCCATATCTCAAACAAGTCCCAATAGTCATATCAACCCTATAAGGATATTATTCCATCCTCCCAGACCAACCCACCACTTTGATACCCAAAAAAAAGTTATCATAAGGCTACACACACATACACATCATCATGCCACAAGCAAAAAAACACCAAACACAATAAGGGGCACATACAAAGCATTCATGCTTTGGAAAAAATAGGGAATCACCCACACATAGTCAAATGAGAAAAAATAAGTTTGAACAAGACTTACTAGAAAAAAAGAAAGATAAATCCTATTTAAAAACCATTTAAAAACAAACCGCATGTTATCTTACGTATATCAGACCCTTGGTCAAAATCCTGTCATACATTAGAAAACTCATTTTCTATTTTGAGATACCATTTCAAAACCCATTTCTAAAATCACCCATTTTACATGAAATTTTCATTCAAGTCAATCCCATTTTAAAACCCTGTTTTAAAAAGGGAAATCTATTTTCTCTTTGAAAACTAACTCGAGTCGCCAAGCAGGACATAAAGAGGGTCACCAACACTTGTTTGACTAAAGCATCACCATCAACCAATTTAGAAAGCTATACAGTTCATGTTGACAGTTAGTTCGACATGATCCCATACCAATTTATGGTGAAATAACTTAAGGCATAAAACATGAAAATAGATAATACTAATGAAGGAACATGAACATAAAATCACTAAAAGACCAAGATATGTAGTAATGTAAAGGTCGCATACCTCAACTGATGATCATAACTCATCCCAAACTCATACAAAACTCCTCAAAGTACACAAGAACCTATCTCATTAACATAAATTAGAAATTTAATTAATTAAATTATTAAATTATTAAAACCAATTCCCAAAATGTAATAACCAATGCCAAACTCATCGGGTGACTACATGATGTTGAATCCATGTGCAATGGGGTGTGATACACTCCTAGCACTCACCCATACCTAAGACACAAAAAATGAACAAATTAAACATTTGATACAATGAAAAATTTCACCCAAATTCACTAGAAACCCTCAATAAACTAATTGGGTAATATACTTTAAGGTAAACAATGAATGAAAGCTTGATTACATCCTCTTGGGGACTCCTCTACAATTCGTACATGAACACCCCACCAAGAATAAATATTTTTCCATGATAAAGTGAAATAATCCATAAAAAACCCTAGATTGTTGAACCAAATTAGAGTAGTGAAAAGGGGATAGGGAAAGGGGAAGATAAGGAGACATATTATCTCAAATCGGAGTGACAAAACACTCTAGAATTACCTAAACCGAGGGGAAGGAAGGGGAAAGGGGGGGTCAAACTTCCTCTAATTGTGTAACCTCAACTAAGAAATATCAAGGGGGTTATCATCCCCTAAAAAATAGTATGCACTGGGTCATGATACTACCTACCCAACAATGTTGTGGCATGACCCATATTGTCGTGGTGTGATTGGTTGCAACAACAGTTTTTCAGTAGCCAAGTCACTACTTTGCCACTTCCCCAAACACTTAAACCATAGAATAGACCTCAAACCATGTATAGAAACATCCTATGAGAATATACAAACACTATGAATTTTGATCTAAGTCTCAATTATTAAAACAAACCCCTCATCAAAACAAAAATTCAAATTCCATTAGGAATTCACAATGACGTGCGTTGTTACAATTTATATATTAATGACTATTTATTTATTTATTATTGATTAATATATATGTTTGTGTGTGTGTAAATTAATATATATATATATATATATTAATATAAATATACTTATAAATTTATACATATATATAACATTTATTTTTAATGTTATGTAATGATATATATATATAATATTGTCAATGTGTTTATATAAATATAGATATACATATATATATATATATATGTTGTGTGGAATATCACACTCCATTGAAATCACTCCCTCTTGATTTCACTCACACACATGTGTAGAGAAGAAAAATAAAACATATACATGAAAATTATGTAGTTCATTCAGATGGCCTACTCGATGGGGAAGGCATAAAATTTCTCTTTATTAAAATGAAATACACTAATTGAAATATTTTTTATTCCCATGATAATCACCCATATTTATAGAATGGGAAAATGAGAAGAATTAAATTGTATTTACAATATTTAAATGGCCACTATAAATTTTAATTATTGGGATGATTAAGCTATTTATAGAGTCCAAGTGATTTGTGGTGATGATTATTTTGATAAATATTCAACAATATCTACCTTGATAAAAAAATCACTAAATAATGATGCCCAAATAGTTATTCTTGTTGCCTTCCTGATGCCCATAGGCATATCAATTAGGAGAGATATTGATCAAGTCCAAAAAGTGGTTGAACTTAATCCCTGTATCCACCATCGTCAACATATATGTTGGGTTCTCTATTGTCATAGTTTTCTATAGTGAGATAAACTTCTTGTTGATAGTCTCTCTAATGAAATTGAACTAAACATTGATACATTTGGTTTGAGTGCAATAAACCTAATTCTTTGAAATACAAATAGAACTTTGCTTATCACAAATGATATTAATGTTCTCCTGGATGATCCCTAAAACAATGATCGGTCCATATAACTAAATAAATTCCTTTAATTTTTTTTATCACTTCCATATACTCTTCCTCTATAATAGAAAATCCACCATTGACTGTAGAGTAAATATACAGCTCACTGGTCCTCTTCCATAGGGAAAACATAACAAATAGTGGATCATCATTTGTCCAAGTCTCCTGCATAATCAGAATCAACATATCTGAAAAGAAATCTCTTAATATTTTATCACTCATAAAATTCAAAACAACATTTATAGTACCTTTAATATACCATATAATCCATCTTCCTACATTCCAATGACCATTACTAGGGTTATTCATGTACCAACTTACCATGCTCACTGTATGTGAAATATTAGGTCTTGTACACACCATTGAATATATCAAGGATTCTACTGTGCTTGTATATGGAATACGATCCATATTTTTCCTTTATTAATTTTTTTCAAATATAATTATACACTAAGATTGAAATGAGGCACTAATGGGGCTGGTTTAGTTTTATCATCAATGGAAATCCTTTAGAGAAATTTCTTCAAATATTCTATCTGGATGAGGGTAACAACATGCTTATCTTTGTCTCACTTGGTCTTCATCCCAAGAATCTTCTTGGATTCTCCAAGATCCTTTATCTTAAATTTTTAGTGGAGATTACCTTTCAACCTATCAATATCTACCTCATTTATTCATAAAATAATCATATCATTAACATATGAAAATAGATAAATGTACTATCATGAAGTCTCCTAAATTAAACACAATGATCAAACTAACTATATACATATTTTTTATTCAACATAAAAGTATCAAACCTCTTGCACCACTATCTCGGTGACTATTTCAGGCCATACAATGATTTTTTTAATCTATAAACCCAATTTTCATGTACTTTAACACAAAACCCATTAGTTTCTGTCATATATATCTCTTCCTTTAATGATCCATGAATAAATGTTGCCTTGAAATCAAGTTAATCTAAATTCAGATCACATTATGCAACCAATCATAACAAAATTTAGATAGATTCATGCATAAAAATAGGAGAAAATACCTAATTACAGTCGATCCTTTCCTTATGTGCATAACCCTTAATAACAAGTCTGATCTTATACCTAATACTATTCTTGTGATTTTTATCTTACATTTTTGAAAACACCCATTTTCACCCAACTGTATTCTTATTCTTTAGAGGAGGAACAAGATCCCATGCTTGTTTCTGATACAGTGAACTCATTTTATCTTCCATAGATAACTTCCACTGACCTATCTCTTTGTTATCCAAAATATCTCAATAGATATCTAGAATATCATCTTTAATTATAGAAAGAGCATAGCAAACCATATCATCATACATGGAAGGTCTTTGTATGGTTCATCATGGTCTACCAATGGTGATTCTCTCATGTTATTGATTATCCTAATGTAGAGAAACATATTATTTAGTCAGAATATTAACATGATCTTTTCACTTTGTCACTTGTGGATCTTGATCAATCAGTGGTGGAATTTTTTTCACTTAAATCATGACTCTACCTGTGTAATCCATATTTTTTTCAAAATAATCTGACTTTACCATTACTAATTCATAAAATGTGGCATCATGACTCCAAACAATCTTCTTTGCTTCTAAATCACATAGTTGGGAAGCCTTCGCATCATCACTAAAGCCAAAAAAAATAGATTTCTTTGATCTAGGATTCAACTTTGTGTATTTGATATAAAATAATTAATTGAAACCAAAGATATGTAGTCTATCATAATCAAAAATATTCTCACCATATAAAACAACTATCAAATTTTTTCATCAATCAACGAATTCGGTAATCAGTTCACAATGTTTTCTATAAACATCAATGCTTTTACTTAAAAATATTTTTTCAAATAGATTGAGATAACATAAATCATACCTTTTCAATGAGTGTATGTTTCATCTATTCATCCACTCTATTCTGTTGAGGCATTCTAGGAACTATAAAGTTCCTCATAATCCCTTCATATTGAAAAACTTTATTGAATGGATTTTATCTGTATTTTCTACTATTATCTGATATCAGTCTCTTGATTTTTCTTCTCATCTAATTTTCAATCATCTTCTTCCATTTAATGAATACATCTAACACTTCATCCTTATGCTTTATAAAATACACCAAAACATTTCATGATTAATCATCAATAAATTTGATAAAATAATGATTACCTTTTAATGAATCATTCCTTAATAGTCCCCAAACATCGATATGGATGTAATCAAGTGTTCTCTTCATGTGATGGGTTTCAGTTTTTAAAGTAACTCTAGTTTTCTTACCCATCACACAATTCTCGCAAAATTTGAGTTTTCCTATGTTGGTACCTTTAAAAAACCTTTCTTCACTAGGCTCTGTAAATCCTTCTTTCTAGTATGTCGGAGCCTCATATGCCACAATTTGAAAGTATTTGGATCACTTACCTCTAATATAATTGCTCCACCTGTAAAGTATCATCATTCATATAATACAAAATATCTTTTCAAGTGCCTTTTATCATAAGGAATGCATCACAGATTACTCTCATTACTTCATCATAAATTTTTATTCTACAACCAAGGACATGCAAAACTCCTAGAGATATGAGGTTATTCTTCAATTTTGGTATATATATCAAATTTATAAAGTATCAAATTTTACTTTCATTCATTCTCAACTAAATTATTCCAATACCTATCATATGGTAGGGATGGTTATTCCCTATAAGCACTACACCTTCATCTAACTCTTTGAGTCTTGAAAACTAATCTTGATTCCTACACATGTGAAGTGAACAACCTGAATCAAGAATCTAACCTTCTGAACGGTTGACTGTTTAGGAAAAAAGACATTTTAAATTTAAAATATCCTAAGTTTTTGATACAAAATTCACCTTTGGTTTCCTAATATTGGGAAATTATTCTTCTAGTTCCCTTTTTTTATGACAATAGGAACTCTTGTCTATTTTTGGACACCTGTAGGTGGACTCGTTTCTAGATTTCAATTTTGATTTTCCTCTTGAATCCCCCAATCTTCTTGATAGATGATCTCTCTTTGATTATCATCAATGTCTCTAAGGAAGAATATTTGTGGTCATACTTTTCCTTCCTCTAGTACTCACTGTTAATCACATCATTTGATACATCAAAAAAATTTATCATATCCTTAATATTTGACAGTGTAGTGGTTAGATGATCATAAAACTTTGGTAGATAGTTCAACAACAATAGTACTTTATCTTCATCTCCAATCATTACTTCCAAACTTTTCAAATATTTCAGGATTTTATTAAAATTTTCTAGGTTCTCAATCATAAACATACCTCTCTTTTACTTGAAATGAAATAATTTTTTCTTTAAGAAGAGATGATTTTGTATGTTTTTGGAAATTTACTTGTTATCCAAAATCTTCCATAAGATCTTTAAAGAGGTCTCATACATCACATTTTATTTTTGATCTTTATCCAAACAGAGTCAGATTATGTCACAGGATTGGAAAATGTATCTGCTTCAATCACTATCAGAGATGTCAGTGTGTTTATCCTACAGGGAAATATCTAACTCCTATTGAGTTATCACATCAAGAACTTCACGTTTAAACATGTTGAAGTTACTTATCCTATCAAATTTATCCACCTAAAATTTGGTGTTAAACACCATGCTTCTATGGTAAAAAGTGCTTGGAGTCCTAATAAGTTCTACTGGAATTGACTCCTTAAGTGGTATCGCATTGTTTTGGATTCATGATTCTCCATAAAATATAGAAAAAAACAAAAATTAATAAAAATAGATAGCGTCTATGAATCTGGATCATTCAAAAAGGATAGAAATGAATATTTGATCAATTTAAACAGATCATGGATGGATATCAAATTTTCTTCCCCCAATTTTTTTCACCAACCATGGATACAATAGGAGGCAGAGTGTTCATCATGTGACTGTTGCACTAAATTTTGGATGAAGGTAGTAAATAGAAATTGGGAAGCTACTATGGTTCTTTCCTTAGGAAATGAATCAGCTCCGATACCATTTTTTTGTGAGGAATCTCACATCCTATTTCAATCATACTCTCTCAATCACACCAATGAACTCATAAAGGGAAAAAAATAAAACAAAAACATGAAAATTATGTGGTTCAGATGAATGGCCTACTCCATGGGGAAGGCATCGAATTTATCTTTATTCAAATAGAATAAATCAATTAAAATATTTTCTATACCCTTGATAATCACCCATATTTATAACATGGGAAAATGAGAATAATTAAATGGGTGTTGCAATATTTAAATGACCACTGTAAATTTTAATTCTCACGGTGGTCAAGCCATTTATGGCAGTCAAGTGATTTATAGTAATGATTATTTTGGTCAATATTCAACAATATTAATATATTAATTAACATGTGTATATATATATATATATATTAATATAAATATACTTTATAAATTTATATACATACACATATATATGTGTATGTATATTAATTTATATATTAATTATCATTTATTTGGTTGTTATTAATTAATTATAAAAAAAAATTGTGTTTGTGTGTTTATATATATATACATGTGTATATTAATTTTATATAAATAACATTTATTTTCATTGTTATACAATTCAATAATCATATGATTATATTTATAAATATATATATATTAGAATTATATTATATGTTAATATAATTGTATGTGTGTGTGTAAATACTTCTAAGTTTATATATTTATTTTTATTTTATAATATTAATTTACATATATATATAAACTAATATATTTATATATTTATATATATTTATATATTTATATATATTTATATATTTATATATATTTATATATTTATATAATTTAATATATGTATATATCTATATTATAAATTATTACACACATGTATATATAAATTAATATATTTATATAAGTGTATATATATGTATAAATTATTATGAATATGTATTTCTATATATATAATTTGTAATTTGTAATATTATTACATATACCTTCACTTCTTTAAGTATTTATTATTAATGATCATTTACTTAGTAATTATTAATTAATTATAATTTTATTTTGATTGTGTGTGTATTTATATGTATGGATGTGTGTGTGTGTGTGTTTGAAGGAAAATAAGTATTAGATTGAAAAAGAATCAATTGAAAATGAATTATAAATCCAATTAGGAAAATGATCATGTAACACCTCGAGATTTTACAAATTATTTTTTTCCAGATTAATTTATTTTTTTCGATAGTCTACGTTACATGTTGTGACATCCTGGTCCCGGAATCCACTTAATAGGTGCCCTGAGCCCAGTGGGCCACATGGCCTCAAGTGCATCTCCCTAAATACTAGAGGTTACCGACTAGCAGTGGGGGCCTAGGATGTGTCCATGGGGAGACTATGCCCTCATTAATAGAGTGTAGCACAACAGATAAATCTAAACAGGGGTAAATAATGGAAGAAATATAAGTAAATAGTGGAAGAAAACAAGGTAATGGATAGGCTAGGATAAAAATAATTGTATCAACTAGAATAACTGATGATGATAGGTCATGTCACTAGAAAACTGGAAAACATGAATACAAGATAGAAAGCATAATATGTTTCACAAAAGTATAACAGAAATCAAATAATTATCCCAATCATCCCAAGCTCCAGCTTGGTCATATATTATCAAGCGTCATCCTAAATAGTAATAAATCAAGCCTTTTAAGATATATACTTACCTTTATCAACACCTTTATACATGTAGTTTTCCACAGGTACCAAACAACACCCAGAGAGAGTGTGAGATAAATCTTAGTGGGCCACCACCAACGGTGTCTATAACATTTGGCCCATGTAATGGAAATGTAACAGTGTGCAGCCATGCATATATAAATTAAAGTAGTACAATGTAACTAAATACCAAAGTACCTACTTCATCCCTCAGTTGGTGTCTAGACATATAACCAAGTCATCATTTTATTGTACCAATTTATAAATAAGTCGCACATTATCAATGGGTAAGGTTCTAAATAAGGCAACCATAATTGATAGTTAATAAGAATTGGTTCCATGGTATTAACCAAGGAAACCTAGACCTTAGGGGTCACTAACTCAGTTTTAATTGGGTATAGCTAAGGGTAAGAGTGTAATCCAAGGATCATAGCCCAATGCTTTCCAAAATAAGATTCCTACTGAATCCAAGGTGATCATCCAAGGTAAAATGAGGCTAAGTAGTGATTGGGCCCTATGGGTGTTAACCATGGAACCTACTTGTCAATGATGGATCCAAGGAGTGTATCCATGGAATCCTTTAATACTCTATGAGGGATCTTATGGTGTCATACCAGGCATCCAATAATAGACAAGGATCAGGATCCAGGTGGATCTCAACCTAAGCAAGATGCATCCTTGAATCAGAATGGGGTTCCCGAGTTCTCAAGGAATTCCCTGATAATAATCCAAGACGAACTTGAGTTAGGTCACTCCTATTTAATAATAAAGTCATGTATAATTTCAATTAGTTCGAGACTTGACTTTCATTAGTGTGAATAGTCCAAGTAGCATGAAACACTTTAATCAAGTCATAATTAATCGATAACTCCATTTGTTTCAAGCCTTGTCTTTCATTAATGTGACATGGCCAAGTAGCACGCAACCTTTATTAAATCTATTTAAGTCATATTCAATAATTAAGGTCCATTCTACTACCTTCCATTAATGTGGTAAGGGGTGTTGCGTACATGTCACGACATGCCTTCCTCAAGATGAGGGAAGGGACAACAAAGTGCCACGCCCTTCCTTCTTCAAGATGAAGAAGAGATAATAACCCCTAAGACCTGCCATAAATAGGCCTCGGAGTGGAGACTAGCACCAAGGGTATATAATTTCAAACAAAAATGGAATTCATTACCCTTTTTAATGAAAATGGGATTGGGATATAAGATAGTAAAATCCCAAACAACACCAAACATTTATATAAAGGAAAAAAATCCAACCCATGGATGATTTAAATGTAAATTGTGACAAAAGTACAACCAAAACACCAGATAAAGTACCAAAAGAAAGATACTAAGTAGCACCATAGAAACTATCCCGACTCTTGAGCTAGTAAAGTCTAGCATGATCCTTAAATTCCTCCTAGAAACCTGAAAATAGTTTTACAAACTTAGGGTGAGTATATAAGTATACCCAGTAGGAAAACTAAATCCACCCATGCACAAGTGGGGGAACATACTAATGCCTCTATGATAAAATAGTATAACCTCAAAGAACCTACCAAGGAGTACTAACCAGACCATCCTCAACAAGGCACAATCACCAAATAATGTAAGTCAAGTAAAGTAATAGTATAAGCACATCAACATGTGGGTACCCTGCACCACTTTCCCACTGGTTAACTACTTATTCCTAACGGCTAACGTCTTAACGCTACCACTCTTACAAAATGAAATCCCACACTCACAACCTACCCACACACACATAGGCCTCAAACCATACACAAAACCTTCCCACAGACACATGGTCCACAACCACACCGCGCATCCTGTCCATAGACTCATGGGCCTCATCCCAAAGACACTTGGTAAAATAGTCTTGACCAGCAAACACTTGGGCCCCTTGTCCATAACAAACCTGCCCGAAGGATATTGGACTATGGTAAGCCTCAAGCCATTATAGTCTGCCCAGATATGCTTGAACAGTAAGAACCCGAAAGAGGGTGTGAGGAAGAAATTCAGTAACCAGTCATCCATCCTCCCACCGTGATGTTGGGAAAGACACCCTCCCCCATGAAATGGGGGTGTTCAGCACATGTTTATCAACAAGGGTGGGGTGAATATAGAAAAAAACAAGTAACTACAATTTATACATATGAGTAAACAAACACTCAACCCAATATAAAGGTCCCAAAACAAACAACCAGCCCACCAGATCCACTTTTTCTGCTACCCCTATATTCACAACTACACAAACATCCCCTGCCAAAGCATAAAACCAACCCATTTTTAATTTAACCACTTTCCATTCATTAATTAAGAGGGTTCACTTTAATTTATTCCAACACTACCTAGGTCAACTACCAAGCACAACATCTGCAACTATTCTCATAAGGTGAAGATCCTAACTAACTAAACACATAGTAACCAACCCACTTCGTTCTTTGGTACTGCCAACATTGAACAAGGGAAGAGGGGCCAAGGCAAAGCATTTCCATTTTAACAACCATTCATAAAAACAACATAAAACAACTAACTTGTAGTCCCACTGCATGCCATCTTTTTCCCTATACACCCATTCAACCACTACCAACTATCATTCTTCAAAGTTATACCGCACAATCATTCCCTCGCAACCAAACCCAACAGCCCCACTACACAACAACACCACACCTGGCACACCTATTTATATGAAGTTATGACACAACCCAAACCTATATCCCTACTACCCAAACATTTCCCAAATGTAGTCCCACTACATAACAAGTCTATAAACACATTGAAGTCCCACTGCCCAACGCCTCTTGACAGCCACAACACAAAAAAAGGTAGCCCCACTGCCTACAATTCCATCCATTCCACAATCATTTAGTCTCTCAACTTGAGATTCCAACACACCACCAGTACCACCCCACACACAAAGCCCACATAAACTACTATTAAACCAAAAACTCGTTGCATACACATAACACACCCTTCTCATAGAACCAACACCCCTTCCCACCCCCATACCCATAACTATGATCCCAACAACAACACCACACAACCCACACAAAGTCACAAAACCCAACAGAACACAGCACACAACCACACCTATCAAAAAAGATATATTCAGGTTTGTTACACACTATTATTTAAGTACACTTTGATAAATAGGGGTGATCACATAAGGGTATTCATCCTGGGGCATCCATTTCAATTAATCAAGTATACGTGATTAAGTAGATTTCATGTTAAAAAGATTTATCAAGCATCGTGGAAAAAATATAACATCACTAGTGCACAAGAAAATACCACCAATGGACATGATTTTTAGAAGTCCTTATAGACCATACAACTTAATACAAGGTTCGTAGATAGCAATTAAAATAGTATACATAACATCATCACTTCCGTGTTGTTATTTCATTGGCCCATTTTATCTTTTGATCATATTCTCTTACCCTTATTTATTACTTGTTAAGAAAAGTATTCACCTGTTATTCATAAGGAATCATTATTACATCCACCCCACATGATACAAAAAAAAATAGATGAAAAAGAATCCCTACCTGAAATAACAGGTGAACAAAACTCTTCTTTTCACCAAAACAGGGGATCACACGAGTAGTAGGAAACTCCAAGAAAACTGAGTAGGAGGGGGCTCTTGCATAGGCGCATGACTCTTCTAGAAAGGAAGGCTTTAGGTTCACAAATAGGGAAAGTAAAACATGCTAGGAAGGGAAGATCATGGTTTTGAAGAGCCATATACTATATTAAATGAGGAACGGTTTCAAAAGTCATTAAAGTGGGATTGTGGCCAAAATCATGTTGTTTGAGTATCTCAAAGTCCCCAGAGCATTAGGATATTAAATATATACTCAATATACTTTGAAATTCCCTTAAAAATTATCAAGTAAGGCTTTAAACTTTTTTTATATTAAATAAGACATAAGAGGGGTGAAATTGGAAAAACTTAGGAAACTGGAAATTTGGCAAAGGGTGGTACATTGTTTGGTGTGCCACCATTATAGTTCCACTGTTTCGGTGAAATAGTTTGGTGAAAATAGTTTTTTGAAAAATCCTGAAACAAACCACTACAACCCCCAAGAACACCACAAGAACTGGATTTTCACAAACAAATAGACCATGGAAATCCAGTTCATTACATCAGATACCTCTCAAACTATTCTCATCCCCAAGAATTTAAAACCAAACTCATAAAAAGAGGGGTCTTAACAACCATCCCATAAGTTTCCTCTCAAGAAAAAACCACCCTACGTTGTTTAAAAACTAGAGTGAAAACCCTGACATCCAAGAACACCTCCTTGACATCTATCTCCTAAACAAATGTACAAACATTAAGGCCCCAATTCCCTAAACAAACACAAAAACACAAAAGGTCACACTTTATGGACACACGGATTAGGGAGCTCCTTTATCCATGTTAAGATACTATCTGATTTAGGCGGAACTGAATCGCCCGCATGGGTTTAATCGCATCCACATTAATACGTCTCGATTAGGGATTAGGTCCTCTCCTATCCACATGTTAGGACCTTCCACACAAAAAATGCGAACAAGGGAACAATGCATCTAATAATGAATAAGGTCAAGCATTACATCATAAAACGAATCACAAAAGTAAAATATAGAAACAAAACTTAGAATAGATCTGGGTACTGGGCACGCATCTATGCCTCCCACTCCCAAGTAATCTCCTTGAGTCTACCATGCCTCCATAACGCATGGACCAAAAGAATGGTCCATCCATGAAGTACCTTCTTCTCATAACCCTCGATTCTTACTGGTCGCTCCACAAATGTTGCGTCGTCCTTGATATCCAACTCTCCCCAATCAATGAAGTGGGAGTCATCGTGTGGATATCAACGGAGATGAGAGACATAGAAGACATCATGGATCCTCTCCAACTGTAGTGGCAATGCCAGTTGATATGCCACCTTTCCAACTTGTCCCAACACCTCTAATAGTTTGATGAACCTAGGAGAAATCTTACTCCCTCTACCAAACCTTTGTTGCACACGTCGAGGGGAAACCTTCAAGAATACATTGTCCCCAACCTATAACTCCAAAGGTCTCCTCATATGATTGGCATATGACTTATGTCAGTCCTCTGCTTCCTTCATCCTCTCACGGACAAGATGCACCTTCTCTATCATACTCTGCACTACGTCCGGACCAAGAATGGCTACCTCCCCAACTTCTGTCTAGCATAAGGGTGAACGACACAATATCCCATATAGAGATTCGAATGGAGCCATACCAATGGAATAGTGATAGCTATTATTGTAAGAAAACTCTACCAATGGAAAATGTCACACCCAAGGCCAACTAAAGTCCTGAACACATTCCCATAACATGTCCTCTAATTTCTGGATGGTCCTCTCTGTCTGTCCATCCGTCTGAGGGTGGAAAATAGTGCTAAGGTGTAACTGGGTGCCAAATTCATATTGCAATCCCCTCTAGACTTGTGACATAAAATATGTATCCAAATACAAGACAATCAATCTTATAACTCCATTCATCTGCACCACCTCATCCACATACCTCTATGCTAAGGCATCCACTATGCTCGACTCCTTGATCGCCAAGAAGTGAGCCGACTTCATCAACCAGTCCACTACTACCCAAAGTGAATCGCATAATCCCTGAGTCTTGGGTAATCCTATGATGAAATACATTGAGATGTCATCCCACTTCCACTCGAGAATTTCTAAGGGCAACAATAGTCCGCTGGGAACATAGTGCTCAGCCTTCACCTGCTGACACACTAGGCACCTTGACACAAACTTAGCCACTGCCTGCTTCACCCCAGGCCACCAAAACTATTCCCTTAATCCTCGGTACATCTTATAAACTCCTGGGTGTAATTCTAGGGGTGATCTATGGAACTCACAGAGAACTAACTCGTGCATCACCACTGGGACAAACAGATTCCCATGGAAGAGCATCTGATTCTGACTATCCTTTGACTATCCCTCCAGAGCATAATTCTAGATGGCGTGATCACACATCACTTTAGCCTCTAAGTCTCCCCACTGAGACTCCTCTACCTTCCACACTAGGTAATATTTCACTATCATCTGAAACAGACAGCCTCTACCACTATCCATTCTCGCATCCAGATACAAAGCGGTCAACTCCTCCATTGCCTTCTAAGCATCTATGGATTCCCAAACTACCTCCTTCTATGATGTCCTACTTAAGGCATTAGCCACCACATTCCCCTTTCCCGAGATGTAAGAGATCTCGAAGTTGTAGTCTTATAGAAACTCCATCTACCTCTGTTGTTGAAAGTTCAGGTCTCGCTGGGAGAAGATATACCTCAAGATCTTATGAACCATGAAGACCGCAAAGCACTCCCTAATGAGGAAATTTCTCCACAACTTCAGCATGAAAATGACCACTATAAGCTCCAGATCATGGGTGGCATAGTTACATTCATGGGGACATAACTGCCTAGACCCATAAGAGATCGCTCCCCACTGCTGCATCAGTATACATCCCAATCCTAGACCAGAAGCATCATAGAACACTTCAAATGTCACCCCTTCCTTTGGAAACCTAAGCACTGGAGCACTGACCAGTTTCCCCTTCAGGTAGATGAAATTTTCCTAACACTGCTCAATCCACATGAATTCCTAGTCTTTTCTTTTCAAAGTTGTAAATGGAGCCGTAACTCGAGAGAAGTCAGGTACGAACCTCCAGTAATAGCCTGCTAGACCGAGGAAGTTGTGAACCTCTACCACATTCTTGAGTGCTGTCGAAGAAAAAATGGACTCAACCTTTTATGGGTCCACTAATATCCCTTTTTGAGGCACCACATTTCCAAGGAAGTTCACCTATCATGTCTATAACTTGCACTTGGACAACTTCCCATAGAGCTGGTGGTGTCAGAGGACCTCCAAGACTGCCTTGAGGTTCTTAGCATGCTTCTCCTCTAACTTTTACTAAATCATAATATCGTTGATGAACACGACAATGAACCAGTCCAAAAACTTGCAAGAGATAGATTTCATGAGCCCCATGAACATGGCTAGTGCATTTGTAACATCAAATGTCATGACCACAAACTTTAAGTTCCCATACCTACACCTGAAGGCGGTCTTCGGGATTTCACCCTCCTTCACCCTCAACTGTTGATATCTAGACCATAGATTGATCTTATAGAAGCAAACTGGTCCCCTCAGCTGGTCAAAAATATTTTCTATCCTCAGAAGTGGGTAATGGTTCTTGACCATTACCTAGTTCAGCCTCCGGTAATCTATGCACAGCCTCAGACCACCATCTAACTTCTTTTTGAACAAGACTAGAGGACCCCATGGAGACACACTTGGCCAGATAAAACCCTTTTTCATCAGTTCTTCAACCTTAATTCGCAACTCCCAAAACTCATAAGGCACCATCTGATAGTGATCCATCGAAATCGAATGGGCACCGGGTTGAAAATCTATTCTGAACTCAACATCACGTCGAGGGGGTAGAGTCACAACCTCCTCTGGGAAGACATCTATTAACTCTCTGAAAACCCTCAGAACCTACACCATCTTTTTGTCTACCGATCCCACTAATAGCTTCGCCGACAAGGAGAGAAGAGGCTCCACACACTAACTGCCCACCCGATAGCCCCTATCACCAATGAAAACTACACGCTGGCAATCAACACCTGAAAACACAAATATTCTCTAGAAGTATTCGATAATAGCATGAACATAAAACAACTAGTCAATGCCTAGGATGACATCATATGACTGCATATGTAGCAAAATAAGATCCCCACTAGACTGATGTGGCCCCAACATTAGTCTACATCCCTGGAAAACATCAAACAAACTGGTCTGACCTCCAACTGGAATACTCAACACTAGGGGAATGGGAAGCCTCTTTATATCTAGTTCTAAATCATGGTCTAGACCAGGTGAAACAAAGTATTGTGAGGCTCCTGAATCCAAAAAAGTGAAAGACGGAGTGCTAAACAGACTAATCGTACCTCGAACAACCTCCAGTCCCACCGGAACTGCTTCCTTGGAAGCGTACAACATCCCACCCCCCGCTCCTCTGCCCCTATGTTGTCAAATTCCTCCCCGACCACACCCTGGTTTTGCTCCCTAAGGAACACCCTGAGGTTGGCCTCCTCCAGCACTGTCTACCCTTAGTGGAGTGGGAGCTCGCTGCCCCTGCTGCTGGAAAGGCCTAACCGGAAATTGTTGCTACTGAGGTGGGTGTTGAACCTGCCCACCCCCACCATACTGCACTCAAACTAGGAACTGATTCTAAATATTTCTGTGGCCTCCATAGATGAAGAACCTCAGTCCCAGGCCCATGGGAAAAGGGTGAGGGCCAGGAGATCCGAACTGGAATTGTTGAGGCCTACTTCCCGCTGGCTAAAACCAGGAAGGCCCTGACGCCGGAGACCTATTGTTGATCGCCTTCCCCATTGATGAACTTGGTTGGATCCCCTCTCACGGTACACCTACCTACGAGTGAATCCTATCCACTACTTCGGCCTTATTATGAACTTCTAAGTATGTTGGTAGGGTAAAGGGGTGACAACATACTGAAGAGAAGGTCAAAGTTCCTCCTCAAAGTGTCTCGCTCACGACTCCTCATCCAGAAAGAGATCTAATGCAAAACATAGGAGATATTTGAACTTGATCCCCAGTTATCTCGCTGACATACTCCCCTAGTAGAGGGAGAGTAGATCCTTCCTCTTCTCAAACTTCATCGTCAAGGAAAGGAACTCTGCTCGAAACTCCTTATCAAAGTCAACCCATGAGACATCAGTCTCCTTCCTCTCCCCAAGGTAAAGCATCCACCACTGACATGCCGCTCCTCGCATCTGGATCACTACTAAAAGAACTTAGTACTCCCTCATATCACAGATCAAGGTAAAGTTGATTGTCAACTTCTCAAGCTAGCACTCCTTCTCTAAGTCTGAAATGTTGCCTTTGTACTTCCCCAGGGTCTACCGCTGGAAATAACAAAGATTATTTCGCCACAAGTCATCTTCCTCCTCTTGATCATCCCTATGTTGATCAACCAGGTTAGCCTGATGGGCCTCAACTACTCGTACCACATGTGGGTGATGTCCAGGTTCCATAGCTGAAAAAGGGTAAACAAGGAACTCCTAATCCCAGGTAGTATGGAAATTTTCTTTTAGATTCATTTTAACTCTTCATTTATTTTAAATTCTCAAAACACCCAATACACACATGAACACAAGTAATTATGGTGCATGTACCTTTCATAGGGTCTCTAACCTATAATTAGTGTACCCTCACTTGGTTGTTCAGTAGGTCTAGATTCCTTGCATCGGATCATGAGGGGACCTAAAATCCCATGTCCTAACTGGTATTCCCTGACCTACGTCATGCACTAAGATCACCTAACACTGTTTCCCTACCATCCCATAAAATCCTCACTATTCCTAACTCCAAACTCCATCCTATCTCTCAACTAACCTCCCTCTAATACCATTTTTTCATGAACCACCTTCCTTAAGATGAGGGAAGGGACAACAAAGTGTCACGCCCTTCCTTCTTCAAGATGAAGGAGAGATAATGACCCCTGAGTCCCATATGCAATAGTCCCCAGAGTGGAAACTAGCACCAAGGGTATAGAATATTACAAAAAAATAGAATTCATTACCCTTTTAAATGAAAACATGATCAGGAGATAAGATGGTAAAATCCCAAACAACACCAAACATTTATATAAAGGAAACCAAAATCCAACCCATGCATGATTTAAATGTAAACTATGATAAAAGTACAACCAAAACACCAGAGAAAGTACCAAAAGAAAGGGACTAAGTAGCACCACAGCAACTATCCTGATGCCCGAGCTAGTAAAGTCCAGCATGGTCCTCAAACTCCTCCTAGAAACTGGAAAATAGTTTTACAAACGTAGGGTGAGTATACAAGTATACCCAGTAGGAAAACTAAAGTCACTCGTTCACAAGTGGGGGAACATACTAATGCCCCTTTGAGAAAATATTAGAACCTCAAAGCACCTACCAAGGAGTACTAACCAGCCCAGCTTCACCAAGGTACACTCACCAAATAACACAAGTCAATTAAAGTAGTAGTATAAGCACATAAACATTTAGGTACCCTACACCACTTTCCCATTGGTTAACTGCTCATTCCTAATAGTGAACTTCTTGATGCTACCACTCTTATAAAACATAGTACCACTGACACAACCTAACCACACACACCTGGGTCTCAAACCACACACAAAACCCACCCGCAGACACCTGGGCCACAACCACACCACACATCCCACCTACAGACACCTAGGCCTCATCCTGAAGACACTTGGGAAAATAGTCCTTATCTGCAAACACCTAGGCCCCTCATCCACAAAAAACCTACCCGAAGGATCTTGGATTATGGTAATCCTTAATCCATTACATCCTTTCTGAATACGCTCGAGCAGTAAGAACCTGAAAGAGGGTGCGAGGAAGAAAGTCAGTAACCATCCATCTATCATCCCACTGGGAAGTTGGGAAAGACACCCTCCCCCATGAAATGGGGGTGTTCAGCACATGGTGATTAACAAGGGTGGGGTGCGTATAGAAAACACAAGGAACTACAATTTATATATATGAGTAAACAAACACTCAACCCAACCTATGGGTCCCAAAACAAACAACCAACCCACCAGAGCCACTTTTGCTACTACCCCTATATGCACAACTATACAAATAGCCCCTAAAAAAGAATAAACCCAACCCCTTTTTCATTACCACTTGAAATTCATTAATTAAGGGGTTCATTTTAATTTATTCTAGCACTACCTGGGGAAACTACCAATCACAACATCTGCAACCATACTCAGAAGGTGAAGAGCCTGACTAATTAAACACATAGCAATCAACCCACTTCATTCTTCATTACTTCCAACATTGAACAAGGGAAGAGGGACCAAGGAAAAGAATTTCCATTTTAACACCCATTCATAAAAACAACAGAGAATAACCAACCTATAGTCCCACTACACATCCCCTTTTTCCCTAGACACCTGTTCAACCATTTCCAACTATCATTCTTCAAAATTATACCACACAATCATGCCCTCACAACCAAACTCGGCAGCCCCGCTGCACAAAAACACCACACTGAGTAAACCTATTAACATGAAGTTACGACACAACACAAAATTGTAGCCCCACTGACCAAACATTTCCCAGATGTAGTCCCACTATATAACAAGTCCATAACCACATTATAATCCCACTGCCCAACGTCGCTTAATGGCCACAACACAAAAAAAGGAGTCCCACTACCTACAAGTCCATCTATTTCACAATCAATCAGTCTCTCAACCTGATATTCCAACACACCACCCATACCACCTCGTACAAAAAATCCCATAACAACTACCATTAAACCGCAACCCCACTGCACACACATACCACACCCTTCTCACAAAACCAACTCCCCTGCCCCTTGTACCCATAACTGTGCTCCCAACAATAGCACCACACAACCCATACAAAGTCAAAAAACCCAAGAGAACACAGTATATATCCACACCTATCAAATAGAATATATTTAGGTTTGGTACACACTGTTCTTTAATTCCACTTTAATAAACATGGGTGATCACACAAGGGTATTCATCCTGGGGAATCCATTTAAATTAACTAAGTATATGTGATTAAGAAGATTTCATGTAACATACATTTATCAAGCATCATGAAAAAAACAAAACATCACCAGTGCTCAAGAAAAGACCACTAATGACCATGATTTTCAGAAGGCCTTACAGCCCATACAACTCAAGACAAGGTTCATGGATAACAATTAAAACAGCATACGTAACATCATAACTTCCCTGTCGTTATTTCATTGACCCATGTTATATTTTGATTATATTATTGTACCCTCATTTATTACTTGTTAATAAAAGTATTCACCCATTCTTTACAAGGATTCATTAGTAAACCCACCTTGTATGATACCCAGAAATAAAGAGAGGCAGAAGAATCCCTACCTGAAAAAACAGGTGACCAAAACTCCTCTTTGTGCCAAAATAGGGGATCATATGAGTAGTAAGAAAATACAAGAAAACTAATCAGGATGGGGCTCTAGCACAGACTCATGACTCATCTAGTGAGGAAGGCTTTAGGCACACCAAGAGGGAAATTAAAACACACTGGGAAGGGAAGATCCCTGTTTTTAAGAGCCAGATCCTATATTAAAGGAGGAATGGTTTCAAAAGTCATTAACGTGGGATTGTGGTCAAGATCACATGGTTTGAGTATCTCAAACTCCCCAGAGCATTATGATATTAAATATATACTCAATATCCTTTGAAATTCCCTTAAATACACCCAAATAAGGCTTTAAACTCGGTTTACGTTAAATAAGATGTAAGAGGGGTGAAACTAAAAAAACTAGGGAAACGGGAAATTTGAAAAGGGGTGAGACACTATTTGGTGTGCCACCATTTTAGTATGACACCATCATGGTGCCACCATTTTGGTGTTCCACCATTTCGGTGTGCCATTATTTCGGTGAAACTGTTTGGTGAAACTGTATTTTTGGAAAACTCCCAAAATAAACCACTACAACCCCCAAGAACAACACAAGCATAGGATTTTCATAAAGGAATGGCCTGGGGAAATATGGGTCATTACAGGACATGAAACCTGTTATTTATTTACATTTAATCTAGTCAAGTTATATACTTAGTATACTTTCCAGTTTCCATTTCACATTTAATTATCAATTGAAGCACTCACCTTAGGTGGTTCAAGTGGTGAGAATAAATGGTAATTTCCATCATGAAATTCATAGTATAAATCAATCCATTTAATATAGAAAAACTTACCCTTATAAGGTTCAAGCCAAGTCACACCCGAGTGGTAGCTCAAACATGTCAAATACTAAAAACCCGATTATGGCATATCATCCTGCATGGTATGGATGGAGTTGTGGATGTAACCACTAAAAACTAATCACATATTTGGAAAGATCATAACCATATGGTTATAATGAGTATAATAATGACATATAAATTCAATAAATGACACCTGATAAAATTGGTGGGCCCCACACGACAATTCCAAAATCAACTAACATGAGGAATGGGTTATAGGCCACCCACCTTAGGATTGTAAGACTATCCTCCTCTAGTATCAGACCTTGATTTTACTCAGATAAGAGTATATCTAAGAAAACAAGAAAAATGATCACACCTTGATAACTAGGTCAAGAGAAAGATAGACGAATAATGACACAAAAGAACTCGAGTACTTACCGTTGCACATCCAACATGATGAATGGAAGCTCGAATAGATCCTAGATGAAGGAGATCTATTGATCCCTAGATTATTCCTTCAAAAAGATCCAAAATGAGAGTAATGGAGGCTAATCCTGTTGGAATTCAGATTAGGGAGGAAGGAAGGGGTTAATTATATCATTAAGGGGAAATAGTAAAATTACCCAAAAAATTAGCCTATGCACAGTTTGTCTGCACGGTTTTCCAAACCATACGCAAACCATGCATGGGTACCTAGGGAAGAGGGGGAACTGCACGATTAGGTCACATGGTTAGGGAAACCATGCACCAACTTTGTGATATGGCTCTACCTGAAAATAAAGACCATCCACACTATTAGATCTAACAATATGACCTACCCACATGGTTTTCTCTAACCATGCGACAGGGCTAGTTTCCCCAAAAATATGGGTTTCAGGCTCCGAACATGCCCTGAACACCCTCGGGACCTTTTCTAACACACTAGGCATCAATATTAGGTCCAAAATAAGGAATTAGGCCGAAATTTAAAGGATCCATACCTGAGTAAAAAAATGGGTTCTTACAGTCTTCCCTCCTTAAAAGAACTCATCCCCGAGTTCACCTTATAAGGGTATAGAAATACTATCTAAGAACAACTCTGGTCATTGGGCACGTATGTCAGCCTCCTGCTCCTAAGTCTCATTATGCATGAAGTCATCTGCCATAGAACCCATACCAGTGGGATAGACTGACCTCTGAGAGCCTTCATTCTCTAGTAAACGATGCGTATTGGATACTCCTCAAAGGTAGAATCATAATCTAACTCAACTTTCTTGGGATCAAAGGTATGAGACGGGTCAACATGATATTGGAAAATCTCTGAAACATGGAAGACGTATTGAATAGTGCAGTACCTCTAAGGTAGTAGAAACCAATAGGCTATCATCCCAACTCTCTATAAGATCTCAAATGGACCTATGTAATGAGGTGACAGCTTCCCTTACTTCTGTAACCATCTATGCCCTAGCCTGGGTTATGCCCGAAGGAAAACACAATCCCCAAACTCAAACTCTAGAGGTCGTTGATGAGGATTAACATAAGATTTTTGTCTAGACTGATCAGTAGTCATACACTTTTTGATTAGCTAAACCTTCTCCTAAGTCTCCTAAACGAGGCAAGGACCTAGTAGGACTACCTCACCTACCTCTAGCCAGCACAAGGGTGAACAAAATGGCCTACCATATAAGGATTCAAAAGGATCTATCTTTATCATCACTTATAAGCTATTATTATAGTATAAATTAACAAGAGGGGTATTCTTCTCCCAAAAACCGTTGAAATCAAGGATGAATTCTTATAGAATATCCTCTAGAACGTGTATTTTCCATTCTAATTTTCTATTGATATGATGGTGAAAAGTTATGCTTAGAAGAACTTGTGTTCCCATAGCCTTTTGCAATCCCTTCCAGAACTGTGACATGAAATGATCATCCCTATTTTAAATGATAATATGAGGGACCCCATGTAGTCATATGATCTCACAGACATAGAGTCTTCCCAGCTCATCAATTGAGAAAGTCTCCTAAATAGGTATGAAGTGAGCCACTTTCATCAGTCTATCAATGGAAACCCATATCACATCGCTACCTCTAGGCGACCTAGGAAAACCAACTACAAATTACATGGAAACATCTTCCCATTTACATTATGGTACTGGAAGTAGATATAAAAATACTGAAGGTATCTAGTGATCCACTTTCACCTACTGATAGATGGAACACCTAGTGATAAAGCATGTTGTCTAATGTTTCATCCCAGGCCACCAATACTGGCGTCACATATATCTATACATTTTGGAGATTCCTAGATGAACTGCCCACTGAGAAGCGTGGGACTCTTATATTAACTCCTCTCTAACATCTGTAGGAACCCAGACACATCCATGAATACACAAGATGTCATCTTTGTTTATAGACCAATCCAGAGGTGGGTTATCTCCCAATATACTCACACGAAGAACCAAGCCTTTAGGATCTGAAAACTGTCTAATGTTCACCTTATCAAGAATGAAAGAGGTAACTACTAAATATGAGAGATAATAATGCTCATGACTATCATGAAACTCTATATGTATCTCAAAAAAGAGAGCCACTAACTTCTATTCAGTACTAGATTCCTGTATGGCTTGTGTTTGAGTTTTCTGACTCAGTGAATCTGCAACCACATTGCCCTTCCTAGACGTATAGGCAAGCTCAAAATCAAAATATTGTAGATATTCAACCCATATATTCTATCTAAGGTTAAAGTCATGTTTTGAAAAGATATATTTGAGGCTCTTGTAGTATGTGTACACCATAAAGCACTCCCCCAATAGATAATGTCTCCAGCAATGTAAGTCATGGAAAACTGTTGCTAGATCAAGGTCATGCATTGGGAAATTTCTCTCATGAGTCCTCAACTATCAATATCCATACGCAATGACTCTTTCCTCTTACATTAGCACTGCTCCTAGGCCGATTCTAGATGCATCACAAAAGATGCTATAACCTATTCCTAGCTCTAGAAAAGTCAAAATAGGTGTTGATACAAGCCTCCCTTTCAACTCCTAAAAGGATTTCTCGCAAAATTATGACCACAGGAACTTAACTCCTTTCTTAGTAAGGTGAGTAAAAGTTAAATCAATACATGATAAGTCTTGTATGAAATGCCTATAATATCCATCCAATCCCAGGAAACTCTGTATGTCAAACACATTCATGGGATTCTCCTAGGAAACTGCTACGCTAACCTTTTTAGGGTCAACAGATACACCTGATTCTGATATGATATGACCCAAGAAGTGAAATTTTTTTTATGTAGAAGTGGAACTTAGAAATCTTGGTGTAAAGATTATGCTCTCTCATTGTACTCAGAATGGTCACAAGATGTTTGACATAGTCACTATGAGTGTGAGAATACACCAAGATATCATCCAAAAATACCATGAAAAAAGAATCCAAATAGGGGTGGAACACCCTATTCATTAAATACATGAAAATGACAGGCGCATTTTTAAGACCAAACGACATAAGAAGGTACTCATACAGACCATAACTACTATGGAAATTTGTATGAAGTATGTCTGATAACCTAAATCACACTTGATGGTATCTCAATCTTAGGTCGATCTTAGAGAAGGCCCTAGCTCCCGAGAGCTGGTCAAAGAGATCATTTATTCAAGGAAGTGGATATCAATTCTTGACTGTAAGATGGTTCATCTTTCTTTAATCTACACGTATATGTAAGGTTCAATCCTCCTTCTTGGAAAAAGGCATGGGCAAACCCCAAGTGGATTTACTGGGCTAAATAAAACATTTGGCCTCTAAATCCTCTAACTGCTTCTTGTTCTCCTGGAGATTAGTAGGTATCATCTTGTATAGAATAATGGACACTAGATTTTCTCCTCGAACAATCTAGATCATAAACTCTACCTCTCTCTGAGGAGGTGAGCCAAAAAAAATCATCAGGAAATACATCCCTGAAAAGATTCACTGCTGGATAGAAATTAGCTTATCATAAAACATGATCCTATATGAAGAGATTTTCAATCTAGGAAGTCACTTAACCTAAATTATGATGATTTGGTATAGCTCTACAAGTCTGGACATCCCACTCACCCTTATGTAGATAATTATTGCCTTCTGGTGATGTAAAAGATACCCTATGGTGATAGCAGTCTACAAAATCATGATACTAAACCAACTAATCCATCCCAAAAAATGACATTGAAGCCTGTCATATCAAGAATGAAGAGGTTCCATAATAAAGGGTAACTACCTACCTCAAGGTTACAGTCCCTACATTGGTGTATTCCCTCTGACCTCACTCCTAATGGTGTATCTAGGGTCATCACACTGTAGAAATATTGTATCTCTAGTCTGAGAATTTCCACGATAGATATAGAGATAAAAGAGTTTAAAGCACCTGTATAAAATAAATCAGATACTACAGCAGATTCCACTGGAATAGTACCTTGTACTATAGATTGTCTCGTAGCCTGATCCTTGGGTATCGGTTGTAGTACATGCAACCGACCTGATTTGTGGCCCTGTGCAACAGTCGGACTACCACAATCATAAATGCTCTGTTGGCACTGCTGGTGATCAGGGGTCTGACTATTGTGGCCACAACCACCTCCTAGGCCAATCCTATTGGTTATATTCCAACTCCTTACCTAATGCGGTACAAAAGAACCTGATCTTGAAGGTGGAGTTGACACTGATCATTTTCCACTCAGAGTTGGTGGAAAGTTCTTGTAGAAACGTTGAAGATGACCCATACGGTCACAAGCCTAGAAATCCATTAGGTCTCTATCATAATGATGCTTTAGGTGTCCCTATATTCTATACTGATGACATACTATAAATCTATCGAAATAGGAACTTTGGTTGTTATTTCCCTGATGAGGAACCTCGAGGGAATGTTTCCTGCCACTGGGAGAACTACTGGCCTACCAAAGTACTAATCCTATATACCCAATATGATTTTCATCCCTCAGGTTATACTTAGTGATAAGAGCTTGGTTGACTATTGCATAAAAAGTAGGCTGTCAAAATACATTCACCTACATATGGATGGCATACTGGAGCCCATCCTCGAAACATCTAGCACGCAAGATATCATCACCAGGTAGAAGCAGTGCAAATCATTGTAACTTCGTGAAATACATTGAATATTTCATAACTGACATATAACCCTACTAGAGATGCAAGAAATCTCTAGCTTTGTCAGCTCTCGGTATTTGAGGAAAGAACTGATCATAGAAGGTAGTCTGTAAATCAACCCATAACATGTCCTAATGATGACCAGCCTAGGTAATCACATCCCACAAACACTTGGATGAATCTCAAATAATGCATGTGGAAAGCTTGAACCTCCACTCTGGAGGTGTATCCAGATGCTCAAAGATAGATAGGGTGGCCTCTAGCCAATACTCAGCAGCTTGTGGACCGTTATACCCTGATAAAGTAGGTGGATGCTGCTGTTGGAACTCATGAGTCAGATCATCCATTGTAGGTGAAACTCATGGAGCACCATGGATGGACTGCATCAAATGTAGGAAACTATCATGATCTTGGGAATCAGTGCCCAGATCAAGTACAATAGGCAGTTCCTTGAGTGGAAATCCTAAAGGTAAGACTAGTGTCTCAGGGACCACCACATATGGAGCATGATTGCCACTACTTTCCTGGTATACGATACGAGGACGTCGTGGCGGTATTGGTCTACAAATTCCAAGAACACGCCTGAAAACAAGCTTTAAGTATAAAGATATCATCACTAGAAGAATATGGATGTAATAAAACTCACTAACCAAGGCATACTACCCCAAATACCTACTTAGACGACCAGGTATCAGTAAGTTCTCAAGTATAAGTTTCATTTCATTTTAAATTTAATTACCATGTTAACTCCTTTACATTTCATAAACATGATAAGGTGGGATAAGTATTTGAAACCATTTCATATTATAAGTCATGTTTTACTTTATAATGGATAGTCATTCCCATTGAATCAGTTCCTATACACCACATCAATGAAAATGACACCCATTTATTTATGGTATAATGGATCGACTCGGTAAATTACTCATCCCAACCCATGAGGTCCCATACACCTCATGAATTTATATGGTCAATCACTCAATCACAACCAAGATTAATACAATCATAAGCTAAATATCACAACATCACTCAATAATCACAAGCATATCAAGAAATGAAAAGTTTGTTAAATGCACCTAAATGGCATGATAATATGCATGACATGAGAATTCTAGGTGCCTATAATGATGCATGTTATAATGCTCATTTCCCTCATATCATTGGGCTAATGAAAAAATGAAATCCACAATAAAAATAATAATCAATAACTCCACACGACATGCACATCACCAAATGGTGAAATGATAACAACTATAATAGGCAAAAGCAGAATAATAATTATAATTCAGGCAACTTGGTTTTTACCTCTAATATGGGTTCGCAATGCCCGAGCATGGCTTATGACCAATTCCTAAGTGTTCCTAAGATCCTGAATATTGTCTCCAAATAGTAAATCAAAAAGTAACCTCTAAAACTCATTTGTGGCATCCCGGTCCCAAAATCCACTTAATTGGTACCTCGAGCCCGGTGGTCCACATGGCCTCAAGCGCATCTCCCCAAATACCAGAGGCTGCTGACTAGTAGTGAGGGCCTAGGGTGTGTCCATGGGGAGACTATTCCCTCATTACAAGAGTGTATCACATCGGATAAATGTAAATAGAGGTAAATAGTGGAAGCATACAAGGTAACAGATAATCAAGGATAACAATAACTATATCAATTGGAATAATTTATAATGATATTTCATGTCACTAGAAAACTAAAAAACATGGATACAAGACAACAAGAATAACATGTTCCACAAAAGTATAGCATAAATCAAATAACTATCCCAAGAATCCTGAGCTTCGGCTCGATCATCTACTATCAAGCTCCATCCTAAACAACAAAAAATCAAGTGTTTGAAGTTGTATACTTCCCTTTGTCAATACCTACATGCATGTAATCTACCTTGGTAACTAAATGGTGCCTGGATATGGTGTGAGATAAATCTCAGTGATCATGTAACACCCCAAGCTTCCATGGTACGCTTCTCTTTGAATAATATAGTAGCGTGTGTTGTACGCAACTTCGAGTTCTAACACACCACAACCAATCAAACTAGCTGTTATGAATAGTAATACCCACTTTTTGAAATTTTAAAAAATTTATCTTTCAAAATTGACTTCGTTTTTGGATTCGTAATATCGAAATTAGCTTAGGGTGAATTTTTTGAATTTTTCTGAAAACATTCAATTTTTGATGAATAGTGAAAAAACACTGAGTTATAGTTTAAAACTGAATTTTTTATTTAAATAATTATTTATTTTATTTAAATTTAATTAATGTAAAAATAGATACATAATACCTATATATTTTCAATGTAATTCATTGGAGTTAGTTTATAATAATTTTAGATATATAAAAATTTTATTGAACTTTTCACTGTCTTTTACCCACCTCCTAGAAGAATTTGGAAATTCACATAAAACTTAATTTTACCACATCTGTGAGTGGAATTTCGAAAATCAAAGAGACACGTTTAATATCAAGGAGTAAAATTTGGTTTAATAAGATAAAAATAATTTTTGTTGAATCGTAACTTTTTACTTTTATTTACCACGGTTAAAAGTAAATAGGGTAATTAAGGGTAAAAATGATATTAATATTACCCTAACACATGTTCTAATTATATTGGACAAGTGTATATTGACAAAAAAACTACCTTAGGAATAAAATATTATCATTTAGGTCCACTTGGATTACATTAGGACATTTATTATTATTTAATTCAAAGAAGAGTTAAAAGAGTTAAAATCAAAGTTTAATAACTAAAACATTTTTAATATAGGGTTATAAATAAGATAAATTCGATTATAAATATTCATTATAAATCTAAAAATAATTACTACATAATTTTATTTTATTTATAATTTTTAGACATTAAATAATTTAATTTATTTATGACACAATGGTGATGTAGTAATTACCTAATTTATGAAATATTAAAATAATTGATATTATAGATATCAAAATAAATGTAATTTGAGACTTTTTATGAATTACATTAATTTTATAGGTTAATATGACATATTAGGATTGGTTATATAAATTTTTTTTCGAAGTAATAATGCTTTTATGAAATTATCAAAAGCAAAATACCCAATAGTGTCAAAATTGACCTAAAAGAGTTTTTAAAACAAATATTATATTATTAATTGATATTATATTCTTAAAAATATAAGGCTCAGCCAAAGGAATTATATAATGATAGGTGTATCATTAATTTACCACTTGGGGGTATCTTGGAGGTATATAGTAAGTTTATTAACTATATAATATAAAAATACAAAGAGACATGGTAAATTTCAAACTATTTAACTAAGAGTTAAATATAAATGATAAGGTTAATATAGTGACCCAAACCTGCCTAAAATATATTGGTTGAGAGGATTTAAACCCATACCCACCTTAACCTTTAAATAATACACTTTTTATCCATTAGAAACCGAATATGAATTTATTATAAAATAATATTTCTAGCTTTTCCAAAGGTGCCCCTCACCCCTCTTATAAAAGGGAACTCCCCCTTCTCACTAATTCACACCTTCAAAGCCTTTTGGATCGGCCAACCCCTGCCCAAATATTCTCTAAACTTCCCTCACTTCAACCTAGAGGCCTTGGTTTGATCATAAAGTCAATATAAGGATCCCTTTTGATCAAATCAAAAGGAAGAACCCGAAGAAGAGGTAATGTTTTCACCACCCTCTTTCAAGTTCATTTCTTCTTCAACTTCTTCTTTATTTGTTATTCTCATTCTAAAATATTAAATCCAGTATCTTCTATATACTGTGATGTTATTATAAATATGTTTCAGCCATATTCAGTATTCTATCCATCCTTTGAATGACATGTCACCATGCGTGCGTACGTACGGCTTACCGTCTCTATGTCGTGGTGTAATTGTTATTCAAAACATTATTATTTGGATGGGTATGATAATGATGTGTAATTGATGTAAATAATAAATATAACATGATAATGATTCTGTATATATGATATAACATCCAATTATATATTATTTTAATATCAAAATAATGATATTGTTGCTCGTGCGTACGTACGGACTACCGTCTCCACGAACGTGATGAGATTCATTCCTCATCGTATCTATTCAAGTATAATTGTCATTTGATGATTAAAAATAATGTTTAAGGACTTGATATAATTCTGTATATGAATAAGATACAACCTATCCATAACAAACACAGATTACGTAACAAAACATATAAAAGAAAACGAGTAAGTTAACACCTGAAATGACGATAATACCAAGATATTATTTACAAAGCAATGTTGCCCCACCGTTGGTGGTGGGGTGGTAAGGTCTTGGGGGACCAAAGAGCTCATACCCAAGTGGTAAGGGCTCCTTCTTGGCATCCAAGAGACCCAGGTTCAAAACCGGGTGGAGGTGAATTTCCGGGGGTACTGTAGCAGTACTGTAGCAGTACTGTAGCAGTACTGTAGCAAGCATTGTAGCAGTAATGTAGCAGTACTCACTACTAGAAAAACAGGTATTTGCGACGGGGCATTTGCGACGGGATCCTGTCGCAAATGGCTTTTTGCGACGGGGGCCCGTCGCAAATAGCCCGTTGCTGAAAACGCCGTCGCAACTACACTTATTTGCGACGGGCCCGTCGCTAAAGCCTTTTTTTGCGACGGTCATTCTCCCCGTCGCAAATAGTATTCCGTATTTTTGTAAAAAACTTTTAAAATAGTTTTTGCGACGGGTCCCGTCGCAAAAACGATTTTTAAAAAAAATAAAAAACTATTAATAATACTAGTATTTGCGACGGGCATCGTATCCCGTCGCAAATACTATTTTTTAAAAAAAATAAAAAACTATTAATAATACTAGTATTTGCGACGGGTATAGTATCCCGTCGCAAATACTATAAAAAAAATAAAAAAAATAAATTATTAATAAATTATTTTAATTAATATAATAATAGAATTATAATTTACAAATGAAAATAATAAATTATTTTAATTACTATAATAATAGTAGAATTATAATTCAAAAATAAAAAAATAATAGAATATTAATAAATGATTTAATTAATATAATAATATTACAATTATAATTCATAAATAAAAAAAAATATTAATAAGTTATTTTAATTAATATAAAAATAATAGAATTATTTTACATTCAAATATTAAAATAATTCAAGTATTACAAAAAATATAATTAAATTATAATATTATAAAATTTTAATATATATATATATATAATTTAATATTATAAAATATAAATAATATTATTATTCATATTAATATTGTTATTTAAAAATATAATATTATTAATATTTTATAATGAGACAGAAACTACGAATAGAAAAAAAATATTTTGATTTCACAAATTTTATAACAGAAATACAAACTCTAATCTAAAGGAGGGGGGGAGGGGGGAGGTGGGGGATCTGCAGATGGTGGTGGAGGAAACTTCATCCCTAAAGCATGAGTGAGTCGGCGCATGTACTCCATCTGCTCCTGATGCTGCTGCTGCCACCGACTCGCCTGCTCCTCGTACAGCTGCTGCTGGCGTCGACGCTCCTCCTCATGCTGCTGACGCATCTGCTCCTGCTCCTGTCGGAGACTCTCTATCTGTGCAGTCTGAGATCGCAACTGATCCTCATACTGTATAGAAGAAGATGCACGAGCTCCTCTCGAGCTGGACGCCGACATCGCAGCACTGCCATAATAATCTCCGGGAGTCAGTCGAGAGCCGATACCAACTACCCGGCCCTTCTCGAAGGCATACTGGGTGGCCTGCATCCATGCCGCCTCATCAAACTGATGGGCAGTGGTCTGATCTGATGACTCGGCCTGACTCTCAGGTCGGGCCTGTGCCGCTGCGGCCTCATATGACTCCTATAGTTGCAATTTAAAATTAAAATTGTGAATATATTATATGCAGTTAATTTTTAAACTTGAAAACAAATAATACTGACCACGATGTGATGCTGACGATCACCTCTCAGCTCCCCAGTAGCAGGATCACTATACATCCTCCGATATACGTCGTACTCTGTAATATCGGGGTGCTCGACAGCCTATAAGAATAAAAAATAAACTGTTAATATTTATAGTTATATAAAATATTTATAAATAATGTACGTACCAGATGCTGTCTATGAGTACTGAAAGAACGACTCCCAGCTCGATGAGTCACCTCCTGTCTCCCCCGATTCTGCCTCCCCACCGATGATCTCCTCTGAAAGGCACCACTCAACCAGTGCGCACATAATCCATCCCATACATGGGATGAAATATACTCTGGTCGGTGTGCTCTACATGACTCCTCAAAATCTGACACTCCTGCTTTCTTCATCGCAGCTTTTCTTAAATTGTGCAAAAACTGACGAAGGCGATCACGCATGGCCACCTCCCATGCCTCGTGGATGGCGTCACGCATGGTATCTTCGATCGGATACCATAAACCCTACAAATAAATCAAAATATCAAGTTAGAAATGAAATAATTTTCAAAATAAAAATTATTTATTTACGTACGTACCAACCAATGGCCGAACATGGCCTGCTGCACATCAATGGGAATCTGCTCCCATGTGGTCCACGGCTGAGAGAAATAGTTGCGCAAAATAGCGCTGCCCTGTCCTACTGCTATATGCGGAAAACTGAAAAAATAATAAACATTTATTATGTGAATAGATTAATGAAATCTTAGTCAAATACACAGGTTATCACACAGGTTATCACACCTCTGTGTGCGTGGATCAAACCCAAGACGTGGACGTCGCTCGGGGACGGGGTCAGGAATCATCAATCGTGCAAGACCGCGCCCCCTCCGCGTACTCCCTGGAGCGCCTGCAGGCTGAGGGTCATCTGTCAGCAACTCATCCGCATCAAAAGTCAGGTCAGCATCCGCCAACGCACGAAATGTGGCGTCGTCCATCTGAAACAGAAAATGTTAATGTTAGCAAATAATTGATAATTACTATTATATATACATATATACATATTATGATTGTATATAAATACCATGGAATGCTATCAGTTTTCATATTCATCATCATCTTCATATATGTCAATGTCATCTTCATATTCCTCCTCAACATCATCGATATCCATTCGAGTTACAGTTGTTTCATCTCTTACCGTTTCAAATTCATATGTGACATCATTAACATCATCGTCATCACCGACTCTTAAATGTGGGGTGTCGTCATCGATACTCATGTCTCTTTGTAAAAAAGATTGATTTTGAGTACTCTCTTGAAAAACTTCAATTCTTTGCACATCAGTGAAAGCACATTCACTTTGACTAAACTGATTGTCTCGAATTTTGATTTTTATTACACTCCACCAATCAGTCAAGTCTCTTGATGTTGCACAGTACTTTGCATAATAAACTTGATATGCCTGTTGAGCCAATAAGAATGGTTCATTTACTGCGAGAACACTTTTACATTTAATATCGATGATTCCATGAGTCGGATGAACACGCACGCCTCTCTCTGTATCCAACCACCGACATTTGAACATGGTTATGTAATGTTGTCCAAGATAACAGAGTTCAATGATTTCATCAAGTATGCCATAAAAGTCAACTTCATTTTCTCGATGATGAGATCCTCTCAAGATAACTCCACTGTTCATTGTTTTTTTTGATTCCCCATATGCATGTGTGTGGAATCGAAATCCATTCACCACATATGCATTATAAGTTTTAACAAGTTTGGAAGGTGGGTTACTCAATACACACAGCCATTTGTCAATTTTATCAGCATGTCGAGACACCTGAAAATTTGTGAAATAATTATCAATATAGTAAACTATACATTGAATGAGTTGCTAAAAGATAAAGAATTTATGTTACCAGTTTTTGAAACCACTGGGAGAAATTTTTCAGTCGACGTTCTTCGAGAGCAGCTGCTGTAATTTGTGGAATTTGTTTCTTGATATGATTATCATACAACCTATAAAAACCAAAGTTATTTACTGTAACATAAATGATAGAATAAGTGATATAAACACTTACAGTACAACTGATTTCATCTCTTCACAGTTGAGCAGAACATACGTATGAGCTCTATGATGTTCATCATCTGAAAGCCAGCGTTCAGAAACTCCACCAAAACCAAGCTCTGACTGGTTGAAAACAGATAATTGATTGTCGATTTCATCAATATTCCTCTCATTCCGTCCCATTCGGTTGTGTTTTGAAGGATACTCAGATTCAAAATAATGGGAGCAGAAAAAAGATATTTTCTCTTGCAAATAAGCTTCTGCAATAGATCCTTCAACAGATGCTTTGTTGCGTACTTTTCTTTTTAATTTTTGCATGCATCTTTCAAATGGGTACATCCATCGAAATTGTACCAGACCTCCACATTTGGCTTCATATGGCAAATGTAACATCAAATGTTCCATTGAGTCGAAGAAAGACGGCGGAAATATTTTTTCCAGTTTACATATAATTACAACAACATCTTTTTCAAGTTTGCCTAGAGCATCATAATCTGCCGTAGCCGCACAAATTTCCCAAAAAAAATGAGACATGTCTGTTATGGAATCCCAAATCACAGAATTCAACAGACCTCTTAATCCAATGGGTAGAAGTCTCTCCATTATAACATGACAATCATGACTTTTTAATCCAGTAATATGACCATTCTTTACACATCTACCCAAATTGGAAGCATAGCCATCTGGAAGTCTCAAATCTGCAATCCACTGACAAAATAATAAACGGTTTTCTTTAGACAGTGTATAAGCTGCTTTTGGTTTCAGTAACCTTTCTGTTCTGACATTCTCAAATAGTTCCAATTCTGGACGCCTGCAAATTTGGGCAAGATCTAAACGTGCATTTACATTGTCTTTGCTCTTTCCTGGCGTATCCAAAACTGTATGAAACAAATTATCAAAATAGTTCTTCTCAATATGCATGACATCTAACATGTGTCGGACCAACAAATCAGACCAATATGGCAAATCCCAAAATATGCTACGTTTAATCCAATTGTGTTCTTTCCCAAAACCAGAAATTTTCTGTTGGTTTATTGTGGGACCAAAAGTGATGGGAGGTAATGAAAATACAACCGATTTTAACTCCGAACCTGATAGCATTTTTGGAGGTCCATCCCTTTCAGCTGTTCCTTTTCTGAAATGAGATCTGTTTCTGCGAAAAGGATGATCAGCTGGAAGAAATCTGCGATGACAGTCAAAATAACAAGGTTTCTTTCCATGAATGAGCATAAATGCTTTTTTCTCTCCCATACAGTAAGGACATGATTTCTGACCATGTGTACTCCAGCCAGATAACATCCCATAAGCCGGGAAGTCACTTATTGTCCACATCAATGCTGCTCTCAGTATGAAATTCTGTTTCGTTGCAACATCATATGTACTGACACCAGTACTCCACAATAAATTTAATTCATCAATCAATGGATTCAAATAAACATCAATATTTTTCTTCAGATGTCCTGGAATTAGTAAATTCAAAAAGATATATGGCTCCTTCATCAACATCCATGGAGGTAAATTGTACGGAGTTAAAAAAACAGGCCAACATGAATATTGACTACCATAAGATCCAAACGGACAGAAACCATCAGTGGAAAGGCCCAGTCGAACATTTCTAGCTTCTAAAGCAAAGGATGGATGCACTCTATCAAAATGTTTCCATGAATCACCATCGGCTGGATGATTCAAGCTTTTATCGGTTGAAATATTCTCTTTATGCCATGACATCATTGTCGCTGTATTCTTAGACATGAATAAACGCTGAAGTCTGGATGTAAGCAGAAAATATCTCAACTGTTTTACAGGAATCAAACCAGACTTCCCGTGTTGTCCTTCTTTATATCTCAGTTGCCCACATGTGGGACAACTATCCAACGACTCATTTTCCCCAGAATATAAAATGCAGTCATTTGAACATGCATGAATCTTCTGACAAGTAAGTCCCAAATTTCAAACCAACCTCTTACTTTCATAGTAATTTGTAGGTAAAACATTTCCTTCGGGTAACAGTGTTTTCAGCAAAGAAAATATCTGGTCAAAACAGGTGTTTGACATTCTGTTATCTGATTTGATAGCCATAAATTTTGCAACTGCTTCTAATTTGCTCATCTTGCAGCCAGGATATAATGCATCCTCAGCAGACTTCAACAACTCATAAAATTCAGACGGTCCCAACTCAGGATTTGAAGCTATATCAGCCGGAGTTTCTGTATGTTGAACAGATGAACCTGCAACATCATGTACTAAATCTTGAAACTGGGATGGATCCGGAATCAAGTTGGTATCACCTGCTCTGGAACTGCGTTCACCGTATTGATACCAAAAAATATAATCTGCTTGAAAACCAAAACGCAAGATATGTTCCCCCACTTTGTCAAACGTGTCAAACATTCTCAATGCACATTTTCTACAAGGGCATTTTATCTTTCCTTCTGAAACAAATTCTGGATTTGATGCCGCAAATGATAAAAAAAATCTCCACACCCTCTATATATACTGGATTTAAACCAGAACCATTTGGATTTCTACGTTGATTTATCCATATACGGTCATCTAATAATGACTGTTGACGACCTCGTTGTTCCATATTTTTCTATAAAATATAAAAGCATTACTGGTTTTGAATAATTTGTTAGAAAAAACACAAGCAAGGATAGAATATATTGAGAATAAAGCAAAACCTGTTACAAATATTGATAATTTTAATATTATATTGATTTTTTATTTTTTTTAATAATACTAATATAATTTTTTTCATAAATATTAATTATATAATAATAACATCATTACATTATTAGTATATTTTATTATTAATATTAAAATAATATAATTTTCTATATTATATACAATTCTCCTTTCATCTGTGTGTTTCACATTCTGTCTCCACATGTAATATTGGAATTCACTTTCACCTCTCCATTGGTGAGTAGGTTGATAATTTTGAAAAAGAATGCCAATATTACATGTGGAGACAGAAAAAACACATAAGAAAAGAGAATTGTATATAATATAGAAAATTATATTATTTTAATATTAATAATAAAATATACAAATAATGTAATAAGGTAATTATTCCTAATTATTGGTAATTATTTCAAATTATTGGTAATTATTCCAAATTATTGGTAATTATTCCAAATTATTGGTAATTATTCCAAATTATTGGTAGTTATTCCTAATTATTGGTAATTATTCCTAATTATTGGTAAATATTGGTAATTATTGGGAAATATTGGTAATTATTGGAAAATATTGGTAATTATTGGTAATTATTGGAAAATATTGGTAATTATTGCTAATTATTGGAAAATATTGGAAAATATTGGTAATTATTGGTAATTATTGGTGATTATTGGTAATTATTGGTAATTATTGGTAATTATTGGTAATTATTGGAAATTAATACTAATTATTGGTAATTAATAATAATTATTACTAATTATTGGTAATTATTACTAATTATTCCTAATTAATACTAATTATTCCTAATTAATACTAATTATTCCTAATTATTACTAATTATTCCTAATTATTACTAATTATTACTAATTATTGTTAATTATTCCTAATTATTACTAATTATTACTAATTATTACTAATTATTACTAATTATTAGTAATTATTGCTAATTATTACTAATTATTGCTAATTATTACTAATTATTACTAATTATTACTAATTATTGACAATTATTAGTAATTATTGATAATTATTAGTAATTATTGATAATTATTAGTAATTATTACTAATTATTGGTAATTATTACTAATTATTCGTAATTATTACTAATTATTCGTAATTATTACTAATTATTCGTAATTATTACTAATTATTCGTAATTATTACTAATTATTCGTAATTATTACTAATTATTCGTAATTATTACTAATTATTCGTAATTATTACTAATTATTCATAATTATTACTAATTATTGGTAATTATTGGCAATTATTGGTAATTATTGGCAATTATTGGTAATTATTGGCAATTATTGTTAATTATTACTAAATATTGGTAATTATTGGTAATTATTAATAATTATTGTTAATTATTACTAATTATTGTTAATTATTGATAATTATTACTAATTATTGTTAATTATTCCTAATTATTACTAATTATTGGTAATTAATACTAATTATTGGTAATTAATACTAATTATAGGTAATTATTACTAATTATTGGTAATTATTACTAATTATTGAGAATTTTTCCTAATTTTTCCTAATTTTTCTTAATTTTTTCTAATTTTTCCTAATTTTAGATATTTATTACTAATTATTACTAATTATTGCAAATTATTGGTAATTATTGGTAATTATTGGTAATTATTGGTAATTATTGTTAATTATTGCTAATTATTGGTAATTATTGGTAATTATTGGTAATTATTGGTAATTATTGGTAATTATTGGTAATTATTGGTAATTATTGGTAATTATTGGTAATTATTACTAATTATAAATAATTATAAATAATTATAAATAATTATAAATAATTATAAATAATTATTACTAATTATTCCTAATTATTCCTAATTATTCCTAATTATTACTAATTATTACTAATTATTACTAATTATTCCTAATTATTTCGAATTATTTCGAATTATTCCTAATTATTTCGAATTATTTCGAATTATTCCTAATTATTCCTAATTATTCCTAATTATTCCTAATTATTCCTAATTATTCCTAATTATTCCTAATTATTTGTAATTATTGGTAATTATTGGCAATTATTGGTAATTATTACTAATTATTACTAATTATTGGAAATTATTGGTAATTATTACAAATTATTCTTAATTATTGAAAATTATTGATAATTGTTCCTAATTATTACTAATTATTCTTAATTATTGATAATTGTTGATAATTGTTCATAATTATTCCTAATTATTCCTAATTATTCCTAATTATTGATAATTGTTCCTAATTATTCCTAATTATTTCTAATTATTACTAATTATTGATAATTATTGATAATTATTGATAATTATTCCTAATTATTCCTAATTATTCCTAATTATTCCTAATTATTCCTAATTATTCCTAATTATTCCTAATTATTCCTAATTATTCCTAATTATTCCTAATTACTCCTAATTATTCCTAATTATTCCTAATTATTGGTAATTATTGGCAATTATTGGTAATTATTACTAATTATTACTAATTATTGGTAATTATTGGTAATTATTACTAATTATTACTAATTATTGTTAATTATTGGTAATTATTCCAAATTATACATAATTATTACTACTTATTGGTAATTATTACTACTTATTGGTAATTATTACTAATTATTACTAATTATTGATAATTATTACTACTTATTGGTAATTATTACTAATTATTACTACTAATTGGTAATTATTACTAATTATTACTAATTATTGATAATTATTACTAATTATTACTAATTATTGGTAATTATTACTAATTATTACTAAATATTCTTAATTATTGATAATTATTGATAATTGTTCCTAATTATTAGTAATTAAATGAATAATTACCAATAATTAGGAATAATTACCAATAATTACAAATAATAACATTATTAGTATATTTTATTATTAATATTAAAATAATATAATTTTCTGATTTATATACAATTCTCCTTTCATCTGTGCGTTTTCTATCTCCACATACAAATAATACATGTGAAGACAGTAAACACACAGATGAAAAAAGAATTGTATATATATAAAAAATTATATTATTTTAATATTAATAATAAAATATACTAATAATGTAATAATGTTGTTATTCCTAATTATTGGTATTTATTACTAATTATTAATATTTATTCTTAATTATTAAAAATTATTACTAATTATTCCTAATTACCATTAACTAAGAACAATACTAATAATTTAAATTTATTAAGTAAGAAAACAATATAAACATAATTAAATTAACTAATTAAGAATAATTGAAACTAATAAAAAATTAAAAATAAATATTAAATTAAAATGAACATAAATACCTTGAAAATTGATCTGCTCTGATCGTTCTTCAAAACTTTAATATCAGCTCCGAAGAAAAAAATTAAACTGAATAAAAACTCAACTTTAGAAACACAAGTTTGAGAGCAGGAGAAGATAGAGAATGAGAATGATTTGAAAAAAACGGATGGGGGTATTTATAGGTTAGATTAGTTGCGACGGGCCCATTTGCGACGGGTATCCCGTCGCAAATACCTTAGCCCGCATTTATTACGGTCAACGGGTAAATAGTTATTTGCGACGGGTCCCGTCGCAAATAACATACTATTAGCGACGGGAAAATATTCCCGTCGCAAATACCTTTTACCGCCGCCGGTTATTTGCGACGGGGAAAGCAATCCTGTCGCAAAAGCCTATTTATTTGCGACGGGTAACTACCCCCGTCGCAAATAAGTTTTTAACGGGACTATTTGCGACGGGATTTATTCCCGTCGCAAATAACCCGTCGCAAATACCCATTTTTCCTGTAGTGACTGTAGCAGGTATTGTAGCAGTACTGTAGTAGTACTGTAGCAGGTAATGTAGCAGGCACTATTCGGTACTGTAGTAGCCAGACTATTCACCTGATTTGGGCTTTCGAGCCACCGGTTTGGGCCTACGGGTCTCAGGGCCTTCAGGCCATCAAATGCCTTCGGGCCACAAGGCCTTCGGGCCATTTAAGACCATGAGGTAGCCCAAATCACACAGAGAAATCCCCAGATTAGGATCATAGCACCAATAGAAGTCACCAGAAGCAGAGCTAACCGAATTGGAAGAATGAGAGGGTATGGCAACCGCCATCAGGACCAGGCACAGTGCAGCTTTGTACGGGGCAATGCTAGCCGATCAACAATGCAGGTGGGGAGCTAAAGGCAATCAATGATTCAGAAGCTAGGGAGGGGTAGTTCTAGTGGGATGGGCCTACGGGTCATGTATTGGGCATGGTATGCCTCTGGGCCTTTGGGTCATGTCGGGCCTTGTGTCTTGGGTCTACGGGTCATGTACAGGTTCCCCTTAAACCCTTAAAAGGGGGATTATCTATAATAAAATAAAAAAAGAAGGCCTTCAGGTAAGGGCTTGGGGGTGATGGGAAGGTTGCGGGGTCAAGTCCCCGAGCTTGTGATTTACATGTAATTTTCTTCCTTGTGTGTGTGTCGCTTTCGCGGTTGTACCCAAATTTTTATTTACAAAGCAATGTTAAAAGATTATATATGATATCATATTAAGGTATATGGTTCTTGTGTAATTTAATAACAATTATTTCACCATTATACAGGAGGTTAACCTACCCTCAACCAAGGAAAAGTACAAGGTAAGGGTTTATTTCACAATCTCTTCATTATCTGATGTTGTTTATACGTAATTATCTACTGGGACCTCTTTATCATCCACATCCATGTTTCTTAAAAATGAATTTCAAATCATTCTTACTATTTTACAAACTATGGGTTAAATTCATTTATAACCTTGTTGACATTTTATAAGAAGTTTATAAAGGAATCTTTCTGTCATTTTCCAAACAAGGTCCTTTTTAACCTTTTTGACAGAATTAAGGTAAGAATGTTTTTTTAACTTATACGGTGGGTACAGATATTTTTCGCCGTTATAAAATCGTCAAATCTTCCCTTACAAGATTATAAGGATATTTTCAAAGTAAATGTTTTATTTTATAATTATTTTACTTTTAAATGATTTCAAAAAAAGTGATATTTCTCACAAACAGTTTTGATTTCATCTATGTCAATATCCTTTGATGGATTTTAAGCTTATTTGAAGTTGATTTATTATGATACAAAACTTACATATTGTATTGATGGTTTTTTGATATATTTGACTATGGATGTGTTATTTTTATACCATTCATGGTTTATGGAGAAATTATTGACATTTCATATGCTAGTTTTAATACGAAAGTTTATGTTATGTTTAAACCTGTTCATATGAGGAATGTATTGGACTTAATAAGTGATGGTTGGAGCCCGCTATAGCTCCTCGATGCATCGGTAGGTCTCATGAGACAAACTAGTGTCTTGGAACAAGGCCTTGACAAAATATTATTTGTAGTCTTGGCACAAGGTCTTGACTATGTGGTTATGATAGTCTGGAATTATGCATTCCATCATTATGAAAGTGGTTATTGATATTGCATGTGATTATTCGATTAGTAGAATAGTCATGTGAATAAGTAAATGGAATTATTTCATTTTATTTTTGTCATATTATGCTGAAGTTCAAGTTTAAAAGGCTTTTGTTTTAGCTATACATTGCCTTAAATGTTTGTGCCTATTTATGAAAGTTTCCACTATATTGTTATCCTTACTGGGCATCTGAGATCACCCCTTTCTATGTTTTATTTTTCCCAGGATGTGAAGAAGTATTTTATGAATAACCTGCAGGGATAGTATAAGGGGATATGAGTGTGGAGACAAGATGTTGTTTTAGTTTTCACTTTATTATGTAATGTAACCTTTATGAATGTATCTAGTGATTCCAAGGCTACTAAACTAATTGGTCTTTCAAGACTTGATCTTTCGTGATCATGCCAATGTTATGTAATAATGCACCGACTCTGGGTAATTGGGGTCAGGGCGTTACAGTTGGTATCAGAGGAAGTTTAGTACAAACCTTAGGAGCTAGATTTAGATAAACTCTGATTAGAACACATAGACTTAAGATGGACTTTGAGGATTAGTATAGAAGAAATTCCTAGAATTTTGGTATTGTAGAGATTTTGTGAGTTTTCTGAGCAATACATCCCTATTTGGATACGAGCAGGTAGAGGTGGCTCGGTACAGATGTACCTAGGGGTAAAACCCTAAAACACCGCTTTGAGCTAGACTCGAACAGGAACTGGTGCACGACAACGGGCCTTGCGGCACTCTTGGTTACGACACTCCTGGGGGATATGCTTAGGATAATTCTCATTTTCTTTACAAACCATTATAAAGGGTTTATGAGTATATACTTCCTCAAAGAAAACATTTTTATGATTATGGATTATATCCATAAACTGTTCAATTTATGTTAAGTGTTTTACAAGTTTGGATTTATGTATTGTGATTCATAAACTAATCTAGTGTATGCCATTGTTTAGAAATGGTGCCTAGTGGAAGAAATGGAAACTGTATCAATGCACACACTCCATGTAGGGATTTTCCTCCTACTCAAGATAATTATAGTGGAGCTGGTAATGCAATTGGTGTTGATTAGCTAATCACTATACTGGGACAACTCACTCAGGTTATGAATTATAACCTTACCCGTATGGAGCACCCTAATCCACAGCGTGGAGGATCAATTTTAGATCATTTCATGAGGAAACAACCACCAACATTAAATGGGAGTACAAATCCCTTAGTAGCCGAGTAATGGATAAATTCCTTAGAGAAAATATTTCATGCCTTGGGGAGTAACGAAAGGGAAAAAGTTGTCATGACAGTTTACCGCCTCACTGGAGATGCTGATCAATGGTGGTCATTGATTCAAAACACGAAGGAAGATAATGAAGTATCAAATATGGAATGGAGGGAGTTCAAAGAGATTTTCTTAGAAAAATACTTTCCTCGAGACCATCGAGCAGATATGGAAAGGCAATTTCTGAGTTTGAGACAAAAGGAGGATGAGAATGTCACAAAGTATGAGGCTAACTTTACAAGGTTATCAAGGTATGCTGGAGATTATATATGTAACCCAAGAAGTAAGATTGGTCGTTTCTTTGATGGGTTAAAACCATTTCTTCATCGAGCATTAGTGTCACAATCCTTCTTGTCATATGAAGATATTGTCTCATGTGCTATCAAGATAGAAAAATAATTCTCTAAGTCTTATGACTTTAAAACAAAGTAAGAGAAGAAGAGATCTACTGATCACTCTAGAAATGGAAATAAAGGGAAGAAGGGAAAATTTGATTATCCATACTATAGTAAATGTGGGAAGAAACACCTCGGTACTTTCTTGAAAGGGATGGGATTATATTATAAGTGTGTTGAAAAAGGCCACCAAGCTCGTGATTGCAAGGGGAAGAAAGAAGCTACCAATGTTCAATGCTACAATTGCAGGGAGATAGGACATTATGCAAATGAATGTACTAAGCATTAGGGGAACTTACCTCAGAAAAGGCTAAGGGATCAAGGCCAAGATTATGTTATCACTACTGCTGAGGTAGAAGCTCTGAAAGACGTGGTGGCAGGTAATTTAATGGTTTCCACAAGTTTAGAAAATGCATTATTTGATTCTGGATCATCGCATTGTTTCATATCTTCCCAATTTGTTAAAAAAATTAGATATTTCCAATTTGATCTAACAAGGTAGTTGTCAGTTAAAACTCCTAAGGGAAGTATCATTGCTACAAAGTTCTGTGGATCCGTTCCCATTAGGGCATATAAATGTTCTTTATCTGCTGATCTCATCAACATACCCATGATTGAATTTGATATAATCTTCGGTATGGATTGGCTTTCAAACCATGATGCAAAGATTTATTGTAAGAAGAAGGAGGTTGTGATTTTTGATGATGATGATAAGGAACGCCTTGTCTTTAGAGAAGAATCATCACCACCTAATTCTTATCTAGATCCACCCCCAGTAGCTCAACTAAATTCAATTATTGGGGATGAAGAGAGTGAAATTACTGTGGATAAGGAAAGTAATGTTCAAATAAAGTATGTACCTATTGTGAAAGAATATGTAGATGTGTTTCCGGAATATTTACCTAGACATCCTCTAGAATGAGAAATTGAGTTTTCCATTGATTTAATTCCTAGTTCAAGGCCCATATAGAAGACCCCTTATAGAATGGCCACTATGGAATTAGTTGAACTAAAGAAACATCTATAGGAATTGATTAATAAGGGATTTAGTTTCCCTAGTGTTTTTCTATGGGGATCCCCTATCCTTTTTGTTAAGAAGAAAGATGGATCTATGAGGTTATTTATCGACTACAGGGAGATAAATTCTATAACAATAAAGAACAAGTATCCCCTACCTCGCATTGATGATTTATTTGACCAACTACATGGATCTCAATACTTTTCAAAGATTGACCTTTGATCTGGATACCATCAGTTGTGTGTGAAGAAGGAAGAAATTTCGAAGACAGCATTTCGAACCAGGTACGGGCATTATGAGTTTACAGTAATGTCTTTTCGGCTGACTAATGCACCCTCTGTTTTCATGGATCTAATGAATAGAGTTTTCAAGGAATATCTCAATGATTTTGTAGTAGTATTTATTGATGATATCTTGGTATATTCCAAAAGCTATGAAGACCATGAAAATCACTTGCGCATTATCCTGAAGACTCTTAGAAGACATGAATTATATGGGAAGTTTAGCAGGTGTCAATTCTGGCTTCAGGAGATTTCTTTTCTTGGACATATTGTCTCCAAAGATGGAATCTCTGTTTATCCTTCTAAGACCAAGGCAATCCAAGAATGGCCAACACCGAAGCATATAACTGAGGTACGCAGTTTTATCGGTTTATCAGGTTATTATTGGTATTTCATCTAGAATTTTCCCCGATTGGCTAACCCATTAATGAAGCTCACACGTAAAGGGGTTAAATTTGTTTGGAAAAAAGAGTGTGAATAATGTTTTGAAGAACTGAAGAGAAGATTAGTCAATGGTCCTATATTGACTCTACCATCAAGGAATGATGGGTTCGTTATTTATAGTGATGTATCGAAGAAAGGACTTGGTTGTGTCCTTATGCAGAATAATAGAGTTATTGCCTATGCATCACGAAAATTGAAAATTCATGAGCAAAACTATCATACTCATGATCTTGAGTTAGCTCCTATAATCTTTTCTTTGAAGATATGGAGACATTATATCTATGGTGAAAAATGTGAGATTTATACTGATCATAAGAGTTTGAAGTATATTTTCTCACAGAAAGAACTCAACATGAGGCAAAGGAGATGGCTTGAACTACTCAAGGATTATGATTTCATGATACACTACCACCCGGGGAAGGCAAATAAGGTGCCAGATGCTTTGAGTAGAAAGGATCATGGAGTTTTGAAAAAGTTGAGAGTTGAAAAGGATCCTATATACATGGATGTAGTAAAGATGGATATGGGAATCACCATGGAAGGTGAAACATTAATGCTTTTTCAAATGGTTTCCAAAACATCTTTACTAGAAAGGATAAAGAGTTCTCAAACCAGTGATGAAGAGTTTTAAAAGAAGATTAAATCTATGAATGATGGGAGATTGAGTGAATTTGTGTATGAAGATGGAATTTTGAAGTTTGGGAAGAGACTTTGTGTTCCCAATATACCTTATCTAAAAAGAGAATTGTTGGATGATTCTCATAGTTCCAATATATCTATACACCCTGGGAGCACCAAAATGTATAGAGATTTGAAGGAACATTTTTAGTGGGACAACATGAAGAGGGAGATTGCTGATTTTGTGTCAAGATGTATGATTTGTAAATAAGTGAAAGCTGGAAGGCAACAGCCTGGATGAGTCATGCAACCTATTCCCATACCTGAGTGGAAATGGGATAATATCACGATGGTCTTTTTCATGGGACTACCAAAGACCCCTAGAAGGAACGATGCAATATGGGTCATTGTTGATTTTCTTACCAAGTCTGCACATTTTCTTGCTTTAAGGGAAGATTTACCACTTGGACGTCTAGCAAGACTATATATTAATGAAGTTGTGAGTCTTCATGGAGTACCCCTATCGATTGTTTCTGATCGTGATCCCTGTTTTACTTCAAGATTCTAAAAGTCTTCAGAAATCCCTGGATAATGAACTTCGTTTGATCACTGCCTACCACCCCCAAACTGATGGAAAATCAGAACGGACTATTCAAACCTTATAAGACATGTTGAGATCATGCTCACTTGACTTTCAGGGTATGTGGGATCAATATTTACCTCTGGTGGAATTTTCCTTTAACAATAGCTTCCATTCAAGTATTCGGATGGCACCATATGAAGTGTTATATGGAAAGAGATGTCGCACACCAACTTGTTGGGATGATTTTGGTGAAAGAAAACTCATAGGCCCAGAACTGGTGGAGGAAACGATGGAAAAGGTGAAGGTAATTCAAAACCACATTAAAGCAGCTCAAAGTAGGAAGAAGAGCTATGCCGATAACTGAAGGAATGATTTGGAATTTCAGGAGGGAGATAATGTTTTCTTGAAGGTATCTCCATGGAAGGGAGTTATACGTTTCGGTAAGAAAGGTAAATTGAGTCCCAGGTACATAGTACCTTTCAAATTTCTAGAAAGAATTGGGGTTGTAGCTTACTGTTTGGAAATGCCGCCAAGTCTCTCCAAAGTTCATGATGTGGTCCATGTATCACTGTTGAGAAAATACATGCCTGACCCAACCCATGTACTCACCTATGAGGAATTAGAACTGGAACCCAATCTGTCTTATTGTGAAGAGATGTCAAGATTCTTGATACAATAGAACAAGTGCTGAGAAACCGGACGACTCGTCTGGTAAAAGTTCTATGGAGAAAGCATAAAATGGAAGAGGCAACGTGGGAACCCGAGGAACTTATAATAAAGAATCACCCGAGTCTTTTCATGCGGTAGTATTCTAGAAATTTCAAGGACGAAATTCTTTTAAGGAGGGGAGAATGTAACACCCCAAGCTTTCATGGTATGTTTCTCTTTGAATAATACAGTAGCGTGTGTTGTACGAAACTTCGAGTTCTAACACACCACAACCAATCAAACTAGCCGTTATGAATAATAATACAAACTTTTTGAAATTTTAAAAATTTCAACTTTCAAAATGGACTTCATTTTTGGATTCGGAATATCGAAATTAGCTTAGGGTGAATTTTTGGTATTTTTCTGAAAACATTCAATTTTTTATGAATAGTGAAAAAACACTGAGTTATAGTTTAAAACCGAATTTTTTATTTAAATAATTAATTATTTTATTTAAATTTAATTAAGGTCAAAATAAATAAATAATACCTATATATATTCAATGTAAATCATTGTAGTTAGTTTAGAATAATTTTATATATATAAAAATTTTATTGAACTTTTCACCGTCTTTTACCCACCTCCTAGAAGAATTTGGAAATTCACATAAAAATTAACTTTACCGCTTCTGTGAGTGGAATTTCGAAAATCTGAGAGACATTTTTAATATCAAGGAGTAAAATGTGGTTCAATAAGATAAAAATAATTTTTGGTGAATAGTAACTTTTTACTTTTATTTACCACGATTAAAAGTAAATATGGTAATTAAGGGTAAAAATGATATTAATATTATCCTAACACATGTCCTAATTCTATTGGACAAGTGTATCTCAACCAAAAAAAACCATGGGAATAAAATATTATCATTTAGGTCCACTTGTATTAGATTTGGACATTTATTATTATTTAATTCAAAGAAGAGTTAAAAGAGTTAAAATAAAAGTTTAATAACTAAAACATTTTTAATATAGAGTTATACATAAGATAAATTCAATTATAAATATTTATTATAAAGATAAAAAGAATTACTACATAATGGTATTTTATTTATAATTTTTAGACATTAAATAATTTAATTTATTTATGACACAATGGTGATGCAGTAATTACCTAATTAATAAAATATTAAAATAATTGATATTATAAATATCAAAATAAATGTAATTTGAGACTTTTTATGAATTACAATAATTTTATGGGTTAATATGACATATTATTATTGGTTATATAAATTTTTTTCGAAGTAATAATGTTGTTATGAAATTATCAAAAACAAAATACCCAATAGTGTCAAAATTGACATAAAAGAGTTTTTAAAACAAATATTATATTATTAATTGATATTCTATTCCTAAAAATCTGAGGTTCGGCCAAAGGACTTATATAATGATATGTGTATAATTAATGGACCACTTTGGGGTATCTTGGAGGTATATAGTAAGTTTATTAACTATATAATATAAAAATACAAAGAGACATGGTAAATGTCAAACTATTTAACTAAGAGTTAAATATAGATGATAAGGTTAATATAGTGACTCAAACCTGTCTAAAATATATTGGTTGAGATTATTTCGACCCATAACCACCTTAAACTTTAAATAATCCACTTTGGAGCAATTATAAACCAAATATGAATTTATTATAAAATAATATTTCTATCTTTTCTAAAGGTGCCCCTCACCCCTCTTATAAAAGGTCACTCCCCCTTCTCAATAATTCACACCTTAAAAGCCTTTTGTATCGGACAAACCCTACCCAAATATTCTCTAAACTTCCCTCAATTCAACCTAGAGGCCTTATTTTGATCATAAAGCCAACCTAAGGAGCCCTTTTGATCAAATCAAAAGAAAGAACCCGAAGAAGAGGTAATGTTTTCACCACCCTCTTTCAAGTTCTTTTCTTCTTCAACTTCTTCTTTATTTTTTATCCCCATTATAAAATAATAAATCCAATATCTTCTATATACTGTGATTTTATTATAAATATGGTACAACCATATTCAGTATTCTATCCATCCTTTGAATGACATGTCACCATACGTGCGTACGTACGGCTTACCGTCTCCACGTCGTGGTGTAATTGTTATTCAAAACATTATTATTTGGATGGGTATAATAATGATGTATAATTGATGTAAATAATAAATATAACATGATAATGATTATTTATATATGATATACCATCCAATTATATATTATTTTAATATCAAAAGAATGATATTGTCGCTTGTGCGTACGTACGGACTACCGTCTCCACGAATGCGATGAGATTCATTACCCATCATATCTATTCAAGTATAATTGTCATTTTATGATTAAAAATAATTTTTAAGGACTTGATATCATTATGTATATTAATAAGATACAACCTATCCATAACAAACACGGCTTACGTAACAAAATATATAAAAGAAAATGAGTAAGTTAACACCTGAAACGACGATAATACTAAGATATTATTTACAAAGAAATGTTAAAAGATCATATATGATATCATATTAATCTATATAGTTCTTTTATAAATTAATAACAATTATTTCACCATTATACATGAGTTTAAACTACCCTCAACCAAGTAAAAGTATAAGGTAAGGGTTTATTTCACAATCTCTTCATTATCAGAGGTTGTTTATACGTAATTATCTACTGGGACCTCTTTATCATCCACATCCATGTTTCTTAAAAATGTATTTCAAATAATTCTTACTATTTTAAAAACTATAGGTTAAAGTCATTTATACCCTTGTTGACTTTTTATAAGAAGTTTATAAAGGAATCTTTCTGTCATTTTCCAAACAAGGTCCTTTTTAACATTTTCGACAAAATTAAGGTAAGAATGTTTTTTTAACTTATATGGTGGGTGTGGCTATTTTCCGCCATTATAAAATCGTCGAAGCTTCACTTACAAGATTATAAGGATATTTTCAAAGTAAATATTTTATTTTATAATTATTTGACTTTTAAATGATTTAAAAAAAAATAGATATTTCTCTCAAATAGTTTTGATTTCATCTATGTCAACATCCTTTGATAGATTTTAAGCTTATTTGAAGTTGATTTATTATGATAAAAAATGGCCATACTTTATTTATGGTTTTGTGATATGTTTGACTGTGGATGTGTTATTTTTATACCATTCATGTTTTATGGAGAAATTATTGACATTTCGTATGCTAGTTTTAATATGAAAGTTTATGTTATGTTTAAACCTGTTCATATGAGGAATACATTGGACTTAATAAGTGACGGGTGGAGCCCGCTATAGATCCTAGATGCATCGATAGGTCTCATGAGACAAAATAGTGTCTTGGCACAAGGCCTTGACAAAATCTTATTTGTAGTCTTGGCACAAGGCCTTGACTATGTGGTTATGATAGTCTGGCATTATGCATTCCATCATTATGAAAGTGGTTATTGATATTGCATGTGATTATTCGATTAGTAGAATATCTATGTGAATAAGTAAATGGAATTATTTCATTTTATTTCTACCATATTATTCTGAAGTTCAAGTTTAAAAGGCTTTTGTTTTAGTTATAAATTGCCTTAAATGTTTATGCCTATTTATGAAAGTTTCTGCTATATTTTTATCCTTACTGGGCATCTGAGATCACCCCTTTCTATGTTTTATTTTTTCTAGGATGTGAAGAAGTATTTTATGAATGACCTGCAGGGATAGTATAAGGAGATATGAGTGTGGAGACAAGATGTTGTTGTAGTTTTCACTTTATTATGTAATGTAACATTTATGAATGTATCTAGTGATTCCAAGGCTACTAAACTAATCGGTCTTTCGAGACTTGATCTTTTGTGATCATGCCAATTTTATGTAATAATGCACTGACTCTGGGTAACTGGGGTTGGGGTGTTACAGATCCACCGCCAACGTTGTTTATAACATCCGGCATGTGTAATGGAAATGTAATAGTGTGTAGGCATGCATATATAAAGTAAATAAATACAATGTAACTAAATATCCAAGTACCTACTTCAACCCTTGGTTGGTGTCTGAACATATAACCAAGTGATCATTTGATTGTACCAATTTATAAATAATTCACACAATATTAATATTGAAGGTTTCAAGATGTAACAAGGAAACCATAATTGATAGTCAATAAGATGTGGTTCCATGGTATTCACCAAGGTAACCTAGACCTCTGGGGTCTCTAACTCAGTAGTAGCTAGGTCTAGCTAAGGGTAAGAGTGTAATCCAAGGATCATATTCCAAGAATTTCCACAATAAGATGCCTACTAAATCCAAGGTGATCATCCAAGTTTAAACGGGGCTAAGTAGTGACTGGGCCCTATGGAATTTAACCATGGAACCTACTTGTCAATGTTGGATCCAAGGAGTGTATCCATGGAATCCTTTAATATTATGTGAGGGATCCTATGGTGTCATACCAGGAATCCAAGAATATATAAGGAACAGGATCTAAGTGGATCTCAACCTAAGCAAGCTGCATCCTTGAATCGGAATGGGGTTCCCTAGTGCTCAAGGCATTCCCCGATAAGAATCTAAGGCTCGCTTGAGTTAGGTCACTCATGTTTAACAATGAATTCATTTATAATTTCAATTGGTTAAATCCTTTCCTTTTGTTAGTTGGAATAGGCTAAGTAGCATGCAACACTTTAATCAAGTCATAATTAATTAATAATTCCATTTGGTTCAAGCATTGCCTTTCATTAGTGTGACAAGGCCAAGTAGCATGAAACCATTATTAAATCTATTTAAGGCATATTCAATAATTAAGTTTCATTCATATACCTTAAATTAATGTGATAAGGGGTTATACAGACATGAAACCTATTATTTATTTACATTTAATCTGGTCAAGTCATATACTTAGTATGCTTTCCAGTTTCTATTTCACAATTAATTATCAATTAAAGCACTTACCTTAGTTGGTTCAAGTGGTAAGCATACATGGTACTTTCCATTATGCTATTCAAAATATAAATCAAGCCATTTAATATAGAAAATCTTACCCATAGAAGGTTCAAGCCAAGTCACACCCGAGTGGCAGCTCAAACGTGTCAAATACTAAAAACCCAATTATGGCATAACATCCTATATAGGATGTATGGAGTTATGGGTATAAGCACTAACAACTAATTGGAAAGGGTATAAACGTATGGTTCTAATGAGTATAATAATGACATATAAATTCAATAAACGGCACCTGATTAAATCGGTGGGCCCCACACGACAATTCCAAAATCAACAAACTTGAGGGATGAGTTATTAAACACCCACCTTAGGCATGTACGACTCTCCTCCTCTGGTATTGTCCCTTGATTTAGATCAAATCGAAGTAGATCTAAGAAAATAGGAAAACGCTCACACCTCGATAACTAGGTTGAGAGAAAGAGAGACAAATGACACAAAAGGACTTGATTACTTACCGTTGCGCATCCAACGTGATGAACAGAAGCTCGAATGGATCCTAGATGAAGGATATTTCTTGATCCCTAGCTTAGGCCTTCAGAAAGCTATAAAATGAAAACAATGGAGGTTAATCCTGCTGTAATTTAGATTAAGGAGGAATGAGGGGGTTAATTAGATCATTAAGGGTAAAATAGTAAAATTATCCAAAAAACTAGTCTATGCATGATTTTCCAAACTGTGTGAAAACCATGCACAAGTACCTGGGGGAGAGGTTTTGTTGCATGGTTAGGCCACACAGTTAGGGAAATCATGCATCAACTATGTGCCAACCGTGTGAGATGGTTCTGCTTGAAAATATAGACCATCTGCATGGTTAGATCTAACTGTGCCACCTACCCACACAATTTTATCTAACTATACGATAGGGCTAGTTTCCCCAAAAAGATGTTTTTCAAGTTCCGAACAAGCCTCGAACACCCTCGGGACCTTCGTTAACCCATTAGGTTTCCATATTAGGTCCAAAATATGGAATTATACTGAAATTCAAAGAATCCATACCTGAGTGAAAATCTAGGTTCTTACACTTGAAATACTGATTTTATCTTACATTACATGCAATACTGAATTTAGATTGCATTACACTCAACACAGAGTTTATCTTGCGTTATATGCAACACTAAGTTTAAACGAAACACGACATACTATGAAAATATTATTATTTAATATGATATTTATTACCTAATCATTGGAATAGTGGGTATAAATAGTATTAACTAAATTATGAAAATATATGGTTTATACATGTATATAAAATGAATTCTTTGGTAAACAATTAATTAGAAATGAAAATAATAACCATTTGAAAATAAAGACTTTTTCTAAAAAACTGTTTTTCTATACACAAATGCATTTTAATTCAATAAATTAAACAAATAACTTTTGGTGAATGATTTTAATAAAATTTATATATTATATATTCAATCTAATTTTTAACATTAATCTTATTTATTTTCTATATAATATATAAGAATAAATCCAATTTTACGCTTAAAAATGTATTTTTCTAAAAGGATAGTTTTGTCAAATTTTGTGCAATTATTTTTAAAATTGATTTTTTAAAATTTTAGAAAAATTATTTGAAAAATAAACTTCATTTTTTATATCATCATGTCAAAATTATCTTATATTTAATTTTTATAATTTTCTGAAAAGATAATTTTTCCAGTAAATAGTGAAAAATACTGGTTATTATTAAGAATTGTATTTTCATTTACAACATTTAAAAACTTCCAAATTGATTTAATATAGTTTTATAAGTAAAATTAGTTCAATTATATATTTATAAATCCAAATTATGTCATTGTAATCAATTCCATATTTAATTTTTATATTAAAACTTTCTATACTTATGAGAATTTTCTCTTTGGAAAACCGCTTTCTCATCATGTCTGTGGATTTAATTTAAAATTAAATTCTACCACTTATATAAATAGAATTTGTAAAAATAGATTCCATATTTATAATAAGTATAATTTATATTGTCTAATAATTTAAACTAATTCTTTTACCATTATGAATAGTAAAAACGGTAAAAATTAATTATAGTGGTTAAGGTGAAAATGGGTTTACCGGTGGTTAAACTAAAAAGGTAAGGGGTAAAATGACATAGAAAATTGTAAAAACACATATTTTATAATGATATTTAGACATTATATCTTATATTATCGATAATGGTCCATTTTTTGAGCCTTGTGGCATGTGAAAAATATGGGTACGCCTTTTTCTTTTCAAAAAATACAAGTGTGTCACTTGCCTCACTTATAAAAGGCCACCCCTATCATCTCTGATTCACAATTCCAAAACCATTTAGTTTGATAAATACCAACCCAAATATATTTCTTTAATCCCTCAACACTTCCTATAATCCCTTTTAAGATCATAAATACAATCTATTAAGGATTTTGGTTAAACCTAAAGAGGTTTTCTGAAGAAGAGGTAAAGTTTTTAACTATGCCTCTTTGTTTTTCTTCTTCTTATAAATCCTTAAAATATTATTAAAATATGATAATATAATAACACCATTATATAAAATATACTGATATGTTATTATGTTAATTTCATAACCAATATCTATCTCATATTCTATCAAATGGGATATGAAATCATCATTCGTGTATACGGTGGACTACCGCCCTCCGAACCGATATTATTTGTTTTCCATCACCACCTCTCACAAATAGATATAATAATGTATTTAATGTTCATATATTATATTTATGATATTATTATTCCTATTTAATTATAATATCACATCCAGATTCTTACCTCCCAACCCGTTGTAAAATAATATTGTCACTCGTGTGTAGGGCGGACTACCATCTCGCAAACCGATGTGATGTCGTTTTCATTCCTGTTTTACTTGGATGGTAATAAGGATAGATTAAATGAATATATATTATATTTGTAACATAATTATACTTATATAATTATTATATCACATACACCTACTTTACATTTTTTTGGGGATCCGTTAACATCGTTCATGTGTACAATGGACTACCACCTTACAAATCGATGTGATTCGTTTTTCACTAACACTTTGTATAGACGGTAATTAGGATAAATTTAATGAATATATGTGATATATATGAAATAAAATCATTCTTTAATTTTAATATATTATTTACCTTTCTTTCATTCCATTCTTTGAGAAAAGGGAAACATCGTTCATGCGCACGTACGCCCTACCGTCTCTATGAACCGTGTATTTCATTTTCTATCTATAAATTTTATTGATTGATATAAATACATATATACTTAATATTTATTATATTTATATCATGGTTAAAATTATTTATATTATGGAACCATTATCAAATTAATAGGACTGAAAATAACAAATCAAATCATACAGGAAAAACAAAGCAGTTATTACCTAAAACATGATTTTAACATAGAATTGTTAATTAGCAGGTAATAAAAGGTCATAAGTAAATAATATATGATATGATATATATATATATAACTATTATTATTTAATATATTTATAATAAACTTATATTTATTATACATGAGTTTCTAATGTGTACGATTGAAGTTGGGACTTAAAGGATTTTCAGCTCACTCTTATTTTTTGTGAGACACATGCCATATTCTCCATGTGTTTCTTTTATGTGGTGTATATAATACCCATGAATGTGTTTTATGATTATTATCTTAAAAATTATGTATATTTACATATCTATTTGAGTATATCTCTTTCATGGGGTTTACGATTCAAAAGTTACCAAAGCGGTAAGTGATTTTTGTCTCAATTTGTCTTCTGTGGGACATACATTATGTTATGAACCTACCTTATTTTATGAGGTGTATACACATCCCATTTTACATTTAATATCATGAATTTATTTATTATCATGATATTTAAATTTTTATTTAATTTTATTCTTTTATGGGGATTACGATTTAAAGTTACCATGGTAAGGGTTTTATTTCATGATACAATCTCATCGTTTATCGGGATTGTTTATGATTATACTTAAAATGATGAAATATTATGATATATATCTCAAGAAACTAATGAATTTTATCCTAATATATTTATTTATTAAGAATACACTTTTTACATTCATTTTCCTCTCTTTATTTACTTAAGATTCCAAAAGAATTCTTTTAAAGAAAACTGACTTTATTTCTCTTTTCGGTAGAAAACATTTTTTCTTCTATATCTATGTTTTATAAAAATTTAATAAAAGAATTAACATTTCCAAGGGATTTATTAAATATTTTTTACCCATTTTTGATTTTTTTTAAAAAAAATAAAAGGAATCATTATGTTGTTTTTAAAACAATTCTCATTTGGATTTTACCGAAAATGTGAAAGGAATATTTGTTTAAACGTGTATGATATTTTCTGCCACATGACCACTAAATGTTTTAAAATTACCTTTATATTTTTTTGAGGTTATTTTCAAATAAAAGGATTTTGAAAATTTTTTATATTTTAAAAAAAATCAAAGTGGAAAGTATATTTTCCTCAATAAATGTTTTAAATGATTTTTAAAGATTCCTTTATAAGTTTTTGAGATTATTTTAAATGAAATGTATTTTGAAAATGTTTTATGTTTTAAAAAGTATTTTTAAAATTAGAGAGTATATTTTCCTCAAGAAATGTTTTAAATTATTTTAAATCTTACTTTATATGTTTTTTAGGCTATTTTCAAAGAAATGTATTTTGAAAATGTTTTATGTTTTAAAAAGTATTTTTCAAAGTAGAGAGGATATTTTCCTCAAGAAATGTTTTAAATGATTTTAAAGATTCCTTTATATGTTTTTAGTTTTATTTTAAAATAAAAGTATTTCCATAATATTTTATGAATTTCTATTTTTAAAAATGTTATTTTCAAAGAAATGTTATTTTTCTCCTGAAACGTCCAAGTGGTTTTATTTTCAAAATTATTTTCCATCTAAGATAATATTATTTGATGTTACTTATGATTTACTGGGGATATATCCAAGGATACAATTCTTGTTCTTTATCTGAATTTTTTATTTTATGATGACAATATATTCATGAAACTCGTTTCTCTTCCATAGGTTATACCATGATAAATTGATTATGAAACCCACTTTTTTTCATGGGTTATGTTATGATGAAATGATAAAGTGATTATGAAACTCATTTCTTTTCCATGGGTTATGCTATGATATAAGGATTATGAAACTTGTTTCTTTTCCATAGGTTATGCTATGATGAAATGTTTATGAAATCCATTTCTTTTCATGGGTTATAAAATGATGAATGTTGTATGATCTTGTGGCACACGTATGAATGATTTTCATTATGTGATGGGTGAGACCTATATTCCATACAATGAATTAAGTAAAGATTGATATATCATGAGATAAATAGGAATGGAATGGGGAGTAAACCCATTTTAAAAAGGGACTTTTTCCACTATGATGGTCTTGGGAGTGAATCTTGACTGCCACAATGGTTTGGAGAGTGAAATCATTCCACTATGATAGTTTTAGAAAAGAGCATTGACTACTAAGGAAATGATTTTCTTTACTTATATGTATGTTAGAATTTCATGTATTATGCCAATTTTATCCTCTCATGGATCATGTCATTTGATTTCCTTATGATTCGTGTCTTATGAAATGCCAATATTTATGCCACAACTCAATATTTTGATCTTTGATATACAAGGTTTGGTTTTCATATGTTATTCTCATGTTATTATACCCTTATGCTCATGTTATGTTTATGTATTCCCCTTGTTTACCCTTAATGGGGATCTAAGATCACCCTTCATTATGTTTCTTTTCTCTAGTTTATGATGATGGGTATTATGTATGACATGTTTAAGAAGGGTGCAAGTTATGAGGAACAAAGTGGGATATGGTGAAAAACTCTTTTGAACCAGTTGTTTATGTTTCCAAGTTTCCAAAGGCAATATACCTTTATGATCCTCAGGTGTTTGTTTGTGTAAATTAATGAATATTCATAAAAACGATGTAATATCTATGTATGAGAAGTTTGGGTATCTATAGATCAAGATAAATATGGTCACCTTGATCCTTCCCAGTGTTAGCCAAACAATGAGCCGCTTAATTTCCTCCTCACACAACAAATGAAAACCTGTAAGGAGAGAAGTCATCCAATAAGGACTATTTCTTCCTAAGGATAATTACATAAGGCTATAAGTCTTATCCATGTTCAGAAATAAAGTTAACAATAGAAAGGAAATCAGATTTAATAATCACTTTATCACACCCACTAGAATGAGTAAGGAAATAACCATGAATAAAAGTGGACACCATTTCCATAGAGGGATCCAAATTAGCCCGAATAGACATACATTAGGATTCCACAATCTAACCATTATTTTGGAGGAAAATAATTCCAATACCCACCCTATATCCTAAAGCCACAACAACATAAGTGTTAACCTTGAGGAAACCTTATGAGGGAGGATACCATCTAGTGACTCCTTGTTGGTCACACTCATCAAAGAAAATTACTCCATTTGATGCCCAAGAATCCATCCAATACAAGGCATGCTCATACCAAATGCAGTCTTGGGTAGACTTATATTGGAAAACCCACTCATTGTATCTTGTCCAAAACAACAAGGCAATTTTACAAATCAGTCCCACCACCCGTAGCTCAAATGAGGAAATCTAGTTTTTAAAATTATGATAAATATCAAGAGATGAATCAAAGAATTCATGTAAATTCACCCTCCACTCCTTCAAAACCCCTTCTGCTCTTTGGTAAAGAAGAACTGCATGAAATGCTGACTCTGCATCCTAAAGACACATGGGATAAGTCTGATTTAAATAAAGATGACAAGAAACAAGAAACCATCATGTCATAAGAATACTATAACAAGACTTCCACAAAAAAATTGCTTTGAAAGGTGCCTTTAGAGACCAAATATCATTATATAATCCTATGTATGGGAAATGGGGTGAATCCTCAACCTTGAGTTTATATCCAAATCAAACATAATAAATTCCTAATATTTCCCACTTCCAAAACAGTTGATCCTTACCCATATCTAGAGTGATTGGGATACCAAGAATGAGGTGAAAATATCTCTCATTAAACCAAATAAAATATTATAATTGTCTCAATCATCCAAAGAATCGTTAATTAAATCTCGCACTCTAGCATTTTCCAAACCTGAGATAACATGTAAAGAAACTCTCAAACCAAATCTATCCACCAGCCATGGATACCTCTAAATAAAAACATCATTACCATTATCTATAATAAAATATAATCATTACTCAAGAAGGGACTTATCATCACAAATATTCATCTACAAATAGCTTGGTCTAAGACCAAAACAAGAATGTAAAAAAATAGCAGAAGAGAAATATTTAGCTTGAAAAACCTTTAAAAAAGTCAAGTAGAGATAGGAAAAAAGATTCCAACCTTGATTAAAAAAAAGTGAATCATTAAACAACTTCAAATTCTTGAAACCTAGTCCACTAGAAAACTTTGAAGTAAAAACCTTATCTCATGCCTCTTAATGAATATTATGTTTCTCATCATGTGACCCCCATAAAAAATTAGCCAATTGAGAATGAAGTTGGTCAATAAGGATGTCCATAAATCTGAATAAAGTCATAACATATAATGGAATAGCTTGAGAAAATACCTTAATAAGGATATCCTTCCCTACCATTGAAATATTCATACTTGAACATAAATAAATATTTTTATCAACTCTATCAACAATAGAATATAAGACTTGTTTTCTCAATCTTCCAATAATAGTTAGAAGTCCAAGGTATTTCTAGTGTTTCTCAACAAATGGAATTCCACACAACCACTTTAATTCCTCCTTATTTTATGGAGTAATTCCATTACTAAAATACATTTATGACTTTTCAAGATTAATCCATTGATCATAATCCCTTTAGTACATATGAATAATCTTAAAAATTAAACAATATTCTTGAGGAGTATCATGTGCAAAGAGAATACTGTTATCTGCAAAGAAGAGATGAGAAATGGGAGGACTACTATAACATACCTTTGCTCCATGAATGACCCCTTTATCCACTGAGTTCAAAAGGAGATAAGAGAAGACATATGCCACCAAGATAAAGAGATAGAAAGATAAAATATCCCCCTATCGCAACCCCCATGAGGGTTTGAAACAATCCAAAGGGATCTCATTGACATTAATCTTGAAAGACACTAAAGTCACACAATTCATTACAATATTCACCCATTTATCCCCAAAACCCATTTTAGAAAGGACCAGCTCAAGAGAAGGCCATTCAACCTTGACATATTATTTCATTATAACAAGATTTATCACCATAACTCCTCTTTTAGAAGAAGAGCGAGTTTTTATAGAGTGAAATAATTCATATGTGATAACTGTATTATCTGTAATAGATATCTTAGGGATAAAAACACTTTGATTTTTTTTCATAATAAGAGGAAGGAAATCATGCAGATGATCCACCAAAATCTTAAAGAAAAATTTATAAACAATATTACAAAGACTAATTGGTCGGAACTCAGTGATTTTCAAGGGGTATGGATCTTTTTAATAAGGGTAATTAAAGCTTAATTTAGGGAGTCAAGAGAAGTGTGTCTTGTCTATGGATCCTTAATAAGACAAACCACATCAGTGCCAAAAATATAACAAAAATGTTTAAAAAATAAAGTGTAAAACTCATCAGGACTAGGAGACTTGGAAGAATGAATCTTCTAAAGTGCACAAAAAAAATCTTCATTATAAATATCTATTTTTGGATTCTGATTCATATCATTGTTGATAACTTTTGGTATGAAATTAATCAGAATATAAGAAATGTCCATGCTTTCATCCTTGTATATATTACAAAATAAATTCATAATAATATGATTAATTTCATTATCATCTTTATAAATTCTGCTCATTAAAATCTCCAGTTGAGAAATTAGGTTTTTTCTCCTCCTTGAATACACTTTTTGGAGGAAAAGTCATATTTTAGTCATTATAACTAATATGAGATTATCTAGCCCTTGAAAATTAGTATCTCTCCTTCACCCCTGGATCCTCATTAAGATCCTTATAAAAACTAGATCGATGCATAAATACATTTCCTCAATTGATTCTCCGCTAATTTTTTTCCCCTGTCAAAATATTCATACCTCAAAGCACTCTACCTCTGAAGATCGATTGTCGCATTTTAGATTTTAGTGGTGAAACAATGGTTCTGAATAGCCTAGGAAGATCAAAAAACCTCCTCACATATGTTATCTTGAATCCAAAATCTTTCAAAGTGGAATGCCTACCGATATTTCCCACTCTCTCCATGAGACATTATGGATAGAAGAACTAGGTAGTGACTAGATGAAATCAAGGATAAATGAGAGATCGAAAAATCTTTTTCCAATCATAAAATCCCATGAATTTATCCAGATGTTTAGCAATACAGCCAACAACTGGTCTGCCTCTATACCAAGTAAATTATCAACCAGTAAAATTGAGATCATGTAAATAATTAACAATAAGAGAGTCCCAAAAAAAATCCATAATAGTGAATCTTCTAGAACTTCCACCTTATTTTTCATAGTAGAAAAGAATTTAATTAAAATATCTTCCAATAAGGAGAGGCCCCAATAAAGATTTAAGTAAATTTTTTAGGAGTCACCAAGACTTGGTATTATCATTATGGCCAGTCCAACCATAAAAGCCTATAGAAATCTAGGGTGGATATGACGATACTGAAATCAAAGCTGCAATATGATTACTAAAGTAGTTGAAAATATCAACATCTAAATCCATATTCCAAAATAGACAAAGGACTATAGAATGTTCTTACCTTCCAATATGAAAGGCATTTCTAAATCCATCCTTTTAACCTGAAGAGCAAACATCATTGTTCTCCAACATAGTTTCGAACAAAAAAAACTATGTCGGGGAAATATTTTAAACCCCAAAAATGGAGTGTGTGAATTTTTCAGGGATTTAAAAGCCCTAGATAGTTCCAACATAGGATTTTTATTTCCCCAGGTGGGGATAGGACATACTAGCCTCTACTTTTGTGAAAATATTCATCACATTACAATCAAACCTCACTCTCTTCAGTGAATTCGAATCCTCATCAAACGGATCTTCATAGGACCTTTTTCTATTGTAGATGTTTAATTTGGATGCTTCAATATTATTGGATACCTAGGATTTTCTTTCACATCCACCATGAGATTTAGCAATTGGTTCCAAATCCTTTAGCTATAAATTAGGTCACATAATAAAAGGTTCCATGGAAGAAAACCCATATTGAATTTCTTCCTCTTTAATCCCATACATTATTTCATGTGAGTTCTCTATCACATTATCCACCTCCAAACATGCACCAATTTCTGAGTCATTAAGGAAGGAATCCAATCCAATTTGAATATCCAAACTGGCATATCCCTAGGGAGAGACTCATATCTTATAATATCAAATAAGTGATTCCTTATATGATCCTATCTATGGATCCCCTTTACACAATTCCCTAGGACTCTGGTGGCTAACCAACATCTATGCATGCATTTCCATCTATAGTAGAGACATGATTTATTCCAAACCCACTCCCATCATATGACTGTGAAGGAGAATATAGAATGGGTGGTCCCAAAAAAATCACTTCCATTTTCCTCTGGTGAGTTGACCAACTAGCCTCTTTTGATTTATCTAACCTTTTGAGATCCTTCCATTTATCCATCTCCAAAATGAAAAACCCACATGAACCTTTCCTACAAATCCAAGATCCATACTAAAAAATAGTTTGGTTAGCTGAGTTTGTACTTTTGACCTCACAATTATATTCTTCATGTCCTTGTATTCTATAAAAGAAGCAACAAATTGGAAGCCTCTCACATTCAAATGAAACCTAAAAACAAAAATCCTCAACCTTGAGAAATGTGCCTCGCAGGAGCGGTTGGTCAACATTGACTAGGTATTTAAACCTAATTCCAAATCCACAAAAAATTGAATATGAAGAATCATAATCAACATATTTTCCAATAACATCATTGATCCCTTCCAAAACTTTTGTAGTCCTTTGGGAAAAAGGAATACCCTTAATATGTATCTAGAAAGGATACCATGGAAGATCAACATATAAGATGTTAGAATTCGTATTATGATTGTGGATCATAATTAATTGGTTATCACGAGACCATGGTATGCCATCCAGTATCTCATTTTTATTTGATAAGAAAAATCATTCAAATATCAACACACCAAATTCCACTTCCCTGATAACAACACTATTTTCAAGTTTCCACATAGTCTGGAAAGTGTTTCTCAAGGCAACAAGATTAAACAAATTATTTTTCATGAATTTACCCACCAGAAGAAGGGGTATATTTTTTTGAAAATATCCATCCACACCATCACTTTTAGTGGAAAAAAGAAGTTCTTTTATCATACGGGAGAATGTTTCCAATTATTGATCAAATCATCTTCCACGATTAGAGAACCAAAACTCACGAAATGTAAAAGGTAGTCAAGTAAATCAACCAATAACGAACATAATAGAATGAAAAGGGAAAAACAATACCTATAAATGATTCCAAGTAAACAAAACCTAGGATGAAATCCTAGGAAGAAACTCTTATCAGGAAGAGATTATGTATCTATGTGTATGTTTGTGTGTGTGTTTGTGTGTGTTTTGTGAATCCATGTGTGTATATATTAATTTTATATGAATAAAATTTATCTTTAATGTTATGTAAAACTATCATAAATATATACACATATAAATGTAATGTAAAACTATTATAAATATACACACATATAATAACTTTTAATTTCTTATTTAATCTTATAAAATTTAAAATGAAATTAAAATAAAGGTTAGTTGAGTTTTAAAAAAAAACATGGTTAATTAAAATCTAGCCCTGTTTTAAGATGTGGCTAAATTTGAAATTAGGAACGTTTTAAAGTGTAGATAAATTAACCACGTTATTAGGGAAACACGAGTAAATTAAAATATATCCATATTTTTAGAAAACATGTATAGATCAAAATTTAGTTATGTTTTCATAAAACATGACAAAAAAATGTGGCTAATTGTTTTTAATAGTGATTTAAACCTACCAAAAACACCATGTAATAATACTAGGGTGAAGATAAAACCTCTATGAGGTTATTAAAAACCCAACATCCCAAAACATGCAGATCAAAAAAATATTAATACTGGGTAAATATATGAAAACACCTCTTTAAAATCAATAGGGTAAGGGAAATCATGCTATTAAACGAGACACAAATAGAAAAATTCACTTTTCATCAAAAGTATTTATTTTGTTGTTAATTGAAATTGATTAGGTCCAACCTTTATCTTTTATGATAAGTCTTGTTTTAGAGAAACCACTCAGTAAGGATCCACCCTCCTATCTAAGAACATGTTTGATTTAGTTTTTCCATATATGTTGGGACCTTTTGGTGACCTGAATCTTGATAGGAGTGTGTTTGCGAGTTTAATTTTTGGTGGAATAGAATGGATTGTAGTGGGTTCAAATGATAAACATCATTTGACAAATTTTTCTAAGGGGGGAGTGGGATAACCATTGATGATATTTTAGGCCACCCCTTTCACATCTTATCCCCTTTTTGGGGATCATTGGTGAAATGAATTGATCATGACTAATTATAATATTTTTAAAAATATAAAAAAATAAATCACATGAAAATCATACCAATAATTTTTAAAACTGTAAAAAACAAATTAATTTATTGAATTTACTTTATATTTTTTTAATTAATCATTAATTTTTATCATACCATCTATTATATATACTAAATCTTGTAATTTTCCTTCCTTGTGTCACCTCCACAACATTCCCTCCAATACGTGTATCCCGGTCATTCAATTCCTCTCCCCCTCCTTGTTATACCATCCTCATGAATTCCTCCCCCACACCCCTAACTCTCCTCCCCCCAATCCCATCTCCGCATTCCCTCCTTGAGGTCTTCATCCCCAGCTCTACCTTTTCTCCATCCCTCTCCCATCCTCCCTCACATCCCATCCTTTTTCTGTAAAGACCCAGAAATTTCAAGGAAAATTTTTTCTTAATTTTCTTTGAAATTTTACAAGAACGCAGTTTCTGACGGCGCCTGATTCTGAGGCCCGGTGTGCTCGGAATTAATTTCCGAAGTTTATCTCGGGTATGTTCAGTGAACGAACGAGCGGGTTTTTCTAACTTTTGAACCGGTGCTCAGAATTGAATTCCAAGGGCACCGATGGAATCGCAGCGTCGGTATTTGCTTAGGAGCACCTTTTCTGAAGGTGCGTTTACTCGGGAGGAGTTGTTAAAAATGTGAGGAATAAAAATAATTGTTTTACAATTTTATTTTATTTCTTTACTAAGAGGTTTAAGTGTTAAGTGAAATAAAGTTGTGTCACAACTTTATTTCTCTCTTCTAAGTGGTTTAACTTCCATGTGAGGGAGTTGGGGTGGGACCCACTAAATTTTAACTTCTCTTGTTAGAATATTTGTGAGGTGGGGCCCACACGATCCCCACCCCTTCAAATTCTTAAAACTCCCTCTTAAGTGTGTAACCCTTAAAAACTCACCATTTATTAGGGTGACTTTCCCTCTCCCCACTTTAATTCAAAGCCAACACATTAACTTAATTAAGTGAGTTATGTGTTTTGAATTTTGAATTTTTGAAAATGTTTGCATAAGTAAATAAAATAAGGCAAAGCCTTATTTTATTTCAGTTTGGTTTTCGCTGTGGATAATTGTGAGAAGGAGAGTTCTTTACTTTGAATAACTTCATCTTCCACGTTGAAGAACGTGAAGAACGGTTCTTCTCCGATGAAGAACATCGACCCTTCGACTTAGAAGACTCGGAGACCTGGATTCTTCCGTCTTCATCTTCTTCCATGATAAGGGAGAAGTCACCGACCATGGTGAACATCGCCAATGACAAAGTACCTTCCTTCTTTATCATAGCAACAAGTTAGGAGACGTCGTTTCCTCCTCGGACGCACCCTGACGTCCACGGAATCTATGTCCGACCCCGCGACGCCGTTCTCCGCGACACCCGGTGTGCGACGTCAAATATCCAAGTAGGGGAATTTATTTGGTGTTCTCTTATCTTTTGAGAAAATAACGATGAGCGTGGACCAACCAATTCCAGGTTGATCCGCGGATCGTTCGTTCATGTGGATTGATGTTGAGGATTATTTTTTTTGTCCGTAAATTATTTCTTTGTCGTACGTCGAATTCTATTAGATGGCCGCTTGCTATCATTATAACGGGAGGAGGTCGAACTGCACGAACACGGTCGAACCTCCTTCCCCCTTGTTGTTTGAATTTGTTGCGGCACGTGAAAGGCGGCGCGGTGCCGTTGCACCGCGCGGAAATTATGAGGAAGGGATAAGAAGCGCGGCGCCGTCGCGCCGCGCCGATGAAGTTGAACAAGCCACGACGCCATCATGCCGCATCAGAAAACGAAAAATGAAGCCGTACGGGCGTTGTGGGATCCTCGCAGGGAAGGATGGGTCCCGGGAGGGCCATTGGCGAAGACGACACGAATTTCCGACCACTGGAACCCGTCCGGTGGTCCGCGGAACAGCCCGCCGGCGCGCCTCGCCGGTATGGCGGCGCTGGCGGCGGGTGGCATCGGCGCCCGGTGCGCCGCCGGAAGAAGCCGCGGTGGTGGAGCACAGTCCCGCAACCGCGCGGGACCGGAGGGGGGCGGCGGGACGCGGCCGGCTGCCGTGTCCGCTGGCATGGGCGGCCCCACGCGGGGCCGCGGTTCTTCACGCGGGGGCAGCGCCCCGCTCCACTCCACTCGGCCGTAACTGGCCGATCCGGGCCGGGTCGCGCCATCCGGGTCGGGCCCGGACCCGGGTCGGGTCTTCCCGGTTCGGGCCGACCCGGGGGGGTGGGCCGGGTCGGTCCGGGCCCAGACCCCCCGTTTTCGGATCACTTTCGGTCAAATGCCCATATCTTGGGCTACGAACCTCCGATCGACGCACCGTCAGTTGCGATGCGACCCTTGGATCGAGACGGTCGTTTTTACATATCGTACTCAAGGTTCTGGAATACTTTGGGTTCGGCCGGGTTGGTTCGTACACGAAACCAACCAGGCCCTCGGAGAGGAAACGCTCGTAACTTGAGCTCCGGATGTCCGATTGACGTGCCGTCGACTTTGATGGATTCCTCTAAGTGAGACGGATCTTTTGGCTTACTCCGCTCGAGGTTTGGATTCCATCGAAGTGCGGTCGGGTTGGTTTGCTCACGAAATCCAACCGGGCCCCTGGAACGAAAAAGCCAATAACTCACAGACCGGGCGTCCGATTGACGCGTCGTCTGTCTCGTTGATTTCCTCTTGATGAGACGGAACTTTTGGCATACTTCGCCCGAGTTTTGGTTGTTGTTGGATAGTGTTCGGGTTGGATTGTACCCAAAATCCAACCGGGCCCTTGGAACGGAAAAGCTGATTCTTTCAGACCGGACGTCCGTTTGATGAACCGTCAGCAGCGTTGGTGATCACGTTGAGAAACGGTCCCTATGAGTATACCCTATGAGTGTTTGGGGTACAGTTGAGATACGGCCGGGTTGGTTCACTCACGAAACCAACCGGGCCCCTGGGACGAAAAGGTTAATAACTCACAGACCGGGCGTCTGATTGACGCGCCGTCTATTGCGTTGAGACCCCTATGACGAGGCGGTCCTTTGAGATACTTCTTAATGGGACTTTGAGATACTTGGAGTATCGACCTGTAGCTCGTGGATCAGACCCTCCCAGAGACGAGCGTGCGGAGTACGGAGACCGTGTAGCCGACTGAGACCTGACGACTGCTTGACCGACATGACTTGGAGTGAGTCGACTAGCCCAGTGGACGAAGCACTACTTTGTGAGGTGCAGACCCATGGAGGACGGAGCACTACCTGTGTGACAGTGCAGACCCACAGTACTCATCCAGAGAGTACCTCTGCAGGCTACTAGGGGGTGTGCACTACTGTGTTTGGGTGGCATACCCCGGTGGGAAGCACTACTGTGTTTGGGTGGATGACCCGCGGTACTCGATAGGAGGAGTACCTCGGTAGTCTTAAGTTAGTGAGCAGTACCTCGGAGTCATGACAGGACCACTGTACACTCCAGAGACGGAGCTCTTCAGTAGTTACGGTTTTGATAATGAAAATCCTGGTTTGAGCTGAGTCTATGACCTTTGTGTTTCCTCATGATTGAGATGGGTTACTTGATAACTTAGGTATATGTATGGGCATATACCTAAGTAGAGGTTATCTGTTGATATCTTCTTTGTGGTTATCCTTGTTGGTTTTAGTGAGACCTTGAGGGTCTCGGGGTCCCTACTGAGTATCCTTATACTCACCCCTGCACGGGCTATGCCCGCACCTCATTGTATTGGTTGCAGATGACAGGCAGTGCTGACGGAGGCCGAGTGTTCGAGGACTGGACGGTACTCGGAGGTGGACTACACGACGAGTCAGTACCCGGAGGTGGACTACACGACGAGTCAGTATCTGGAGGTGGACTTCCCGGCGAGATGACACTCAGAGGAGGTTGACGGGCGAGAGCGTTGTGGAGGCTATCTGTACCTACCCTTCAGGTAGGATCTGTGGTGGACGATCCAGGAGCTATGTCATCTGTACCTACCCTTCAGGTAGGATCCGAGGAGGACGACCCAGGAGCCGCTTCCATCCTTCTAGCTGTTGTCTTTTTCTGTTGTACTTTGTTCAGTTGTAGTTGTACTTTCATTTGGGTTTGTATTCTGGCCCATTTACCTTTCAGCACTTCTCTTTGTACTTAGTGTTTTACTTCCCCTTGTACTCTGTGGTGTTTTGTTTACTTTTATAAAGGCAATATCTTCCCAGTTATCGAGATTTATGCCTTTGGTGCTAGTTGTCAGCCTCTGGCCTATGGAAGGCGGGCTTGGGGTAGTCACAACACGGGCCCCGAGGACAGGTCGTGACAAATTGGTATCAGAGAAGTCGGTTCAACCGTAGAACTTATAACTCTGATATTTTCTTTCTGTGAAGCAATAGTGTTAAGAGTACCGAGTGTGGTTTTCAGTTCAGGGAGTCCAGTATTGGTGCGGGCGGATGACGTATCCATACATCAGGACCCTAACAACTGATTTCTGACTTTGTGCATGAAAACACTGATTGTGTGTGTATTTCCAGAAGTTTTTAAATGTTAGCTCAAAGCAGGTCAGCTCACTAGGTATAATCATTTGACCGTGTCACGTTGTTTCTTCAGGATTCCTTTTTACAGATGACCAGCTAGAGCCCAGAGGGATGTGCGTACTGACAGTCTGCTGAGCGACAAGGCTTCGGTACAGGGCCCTCTTGCAGTTGTGGCACCAGCGGAGGCACCAGCGGTACTACCATACGTTGGGCCACCGATGCCACCAGCCCCAGCAGTAGGCGATGCATGCCACTTGAGCGCGCTACACGAGTTCCAGCGCCAAAGTCCACCCAGGTTACGGGGAGAGACGGACCCGCAGGCAGCTGAGGATTGGCTGGAGGTTGTGGTGAGAGTCTTCAGGCTAGTGGAGATGCCTGCAGACTTCATGGTGATCTTTTCTACCAGCCTTCTTCAGGCAGCAGCAGGCAGGTGGAGGAGGCACTTGTTCCAGTTTTGTGACGGGATGGCCTTCACATGGGAAGACTTCGAGACCTTCTTCAGGGTGGAGTTTGTGCCAGTAGCTCTAAACCCCGAGCGTGTACAGGAGCTTCTGCCTTTGCCGCAGGGTTTTCGATCAGTAGCCGAGTCATCTGTGGGCAGTAGACAGATGATGCAGAGGTCCAGGAGGACCAGGCCAGCAGTTGGGCGATCTCGGGTTTTAGGATCAGTTGTGCGGGGCACCCGAGGTGGGGTCAGAGCTAGGCGTGCCAGAAACGGACAGTGTTTCTCCTGCGGCAGGAAGGGTCACCTGGCACATGACTGTACGACCCCCCACATAGTTGATCAGTGAGTGTTGGAGGAGCCACCGAGACAGAAGTAACGGCTGGTGCTTTAGAAACAGCCGAGCAGTGGACAAGGCAGTAGAGCTTCGGGAGTAGGTGGATAGGAGAGGAACTAGTGGATACGTCCCTTGTACTTCTAGTTCCATGTTGTTGTTGTATTCGTGTCTTTGTACTATGAGCTGCAATAATAAAAAGACACTTATCTTTGTGATGTTTGCTTTCCTGTCCTTTTTGTTTGGTTGATACTGAGTGGTCCTGGTTAAGACTTTTGACTTGACCCTCACTTTCAAGATTTCTACTGGAGGAGACCTAGTGACCTCACATTGATGCCAACAGTGTGACTCGACCCTTGGAGGTGAGAGTGATAGTTGGATCTCTTGGTAGTTACATCGAGGCCTTACGACGTCATCCATGGCATGAATGCATCATTCATGTCAGGATTGACTGTATTAGGCAATGGGAATGGTTCATCCAGGGGATGAGACCGAGTTTCTCTTTTCGTCAAAGGATAAATTTTTAGTAGCTCTTTCAGATCATAGGCAAAGAAGGTGCAGGTCATCCAGGAGCGGATAAAGACTGCACGGTGCAGTAAGAAATAGGAAACTGGCACCAGTCTTAGAGACACGGGCATGTTAAATGTTTCAAGAAGTGGAAGCTTTAAGGAGAGATGAGTCTACGAAGCAGCAGACGTGGAGGCAGAGCTAGGAGAGCAGTTTGAGGTGGTGTACATCTTAACATGCTACAACCACCCGCCTTAGTTATCCCCACCAGGCTCAGGGAGCTTGAGGGAAGAGGAAGAGTGTGGCTGCATGCGGTCAAGGAGTGTGACCCAATGGCTCTAAAAATGATTCAAGGGACCATCTATGTCCACTACTAGCTGCCGTAGTAACAGGCATTGATACGAATCATTCCTTCCTTCCACAAATCTTGTCCCAGACCTAGAGTTTCCGTTAAGCTGTAGACTTGACCCTCATGTCTGGAGATACCTTGGGAGAAGACTCGATAATAAAACTTACACCAACAGTGTGGTCAAACCCTTGAGGCGAGAGTTTCGGTTGGAATCTCTTGGTGGCAGCGTCGAGGCCTTACGACGTTGGTTTGAGTATGGACTGGGCAATCACAGTTCATACACAAATTGACGGTTTTAGACAAAAAGGTTGTGGTTTAACTACAACGTCGGAATGGGTTTTCCTTGGTCGGAGAAAAAAAAAGGGAAACCCCAGGCAGCATAGGGTAACTCATGCAAAGGAGGGTGCGACTGATCACTCTTGAGTCGGTCAACCTTACCCTCGTGGCAGCAGTCGTTTTGAGTCCCAGTTCTAGATAGGAATTGGAGACCTCTGGAGTTCGAGGATGACGATCACGTCCTTATATGGGTCTCACCTCGACGAGGTTTATGGGATGTGACCAAGGCGGTAGGTTATCTCTGAGGTTCAGCGGACCTTATTAGGTCCTCAGCTGGGTAGGCGGGGTGGTTTACCACTTGACCCATCCACCTCAGTTGCACCAGGTGCACGACGACTTCCACGTATCTCAACTGAGGAGATACGTGCTCGACCCTTCGCATATCATCGACCATGGGGAGCTGGACGATGGCGATGGGGTGTCTTTCACGGAGGTTTCAGTGGGGATCGAGGATCGACAGGAGCGGATCCTACGAGGATGATCGATTCCTCGGGTGCACTTTCTTTGGCAGTATGGGAACCTCCAGGTGAGCACATGGGAGCGGAAGGCTCAGATGCGTGCTCTATACCGCTTTTGTGACCCTAGTTTGTGTTGAAGCTTTACGGGGACGTAAAGCCCTGAGGTGGGAGTAATGTAAAGACCCGGAAATTTCAAGGAAAATTTTTTCTAAATTTTCTTTGGAATTTTACAAGAACGTAGTTTCTAACAGTGCCTGATTCTGAGGCCCGGTGTGCCCGGAATTAATTTCCGAAGTTTAGCTCGGGTACGTTCAGTGAAAGAACGAGCGGGTTTTTCCAACTTTTGAACCGGTGCTCGGAATCGAATTCTGAGGGCACCGATGGAATCGTAGCGCCGGTATTTGCTTAGGAGCACCTTTTTTGAAGGTGCGTTTACTCGGGAGGAGTTGTTAAAAATGTGAGGAATAAAAATAATTATTTTAAAATTTTATTTTATTTCTTTACTAAGAGGTTTAAGTGTTAAGTGAAATAAAGTTGTGTCACAACTTTATTTCTCTCTTCTAAGTGGTTTAACTTCCATGTGAGGGAGTTGGGGTGGGACCCACTAAATCCTAACTTCTCTTGTTAGGATATTTGTGAGGTGGGGCCCACAATCCCCACCCCTTCAAATTCTTAAAACTCCCTCTTAAGTGTGTAACCCTTAAAAACTCACCATTGATTAGGGTGACTTTCCCTCTCCCCACTTTAATTCAAAGCCAACACATTAACTTAATTAAGTGAGTTATGTGTTTTAAATTTTGAATTTTTGAAAATGTTTGCATAAGTAAATAAAATAAGGCAAAGCCTTATTTTATTTCAGTTTGGTTTTTGCTGTGGAGAATTGTGAGAGGGAGAGTTATTTACTTTGAAGAACTTCATCTTCCATGTTGAAGAACGTGAAGAATGATTCTTCTCCGATGAAGAACATCGACCCTTCGACTTAGAAGACTCGGCGACCCAGATTCTTCCGTCTTCATCTTCCTCCACGACAAGGGAGAAGTCGCTGACCGTGGTTAACATCGCCAATGACAACGTACCTTCCTTCTTTATCATAGCAACAAGTGAGGAGACGTCGTTTCCTCCTCGGACGCACCCCGACATCCACGGAATCTACGTCCGACCCCACGACGTCGTTCTCTGCGACACCCGACGTGCGACATCAAATATCCAAGTAGGGGAATTTATTTTGTGTTCTCTTATCTTTTGAGAAAAGAACGACGAGCACGGACCAACCAATTCCAGGTTGATCCGTGGATCGTTCGTTCATGTGGATTGATGTTGAGGATTATTGTTTTTGTCCGCGAATTATTTCTTTGTCGTACGTCGACTTCTATTAGATGGCTGCTTGTTATCATTATAACAGGAGGAGGTCAGACCACACGAACACGCCCGACCCTCCTTCCCCCTTGTTGTTTGAATTTTTTGCGACACGTGAAAGGCGGCGCGGTGCCGTTGCACCACGCGGAAATTATGAGGAAGGGCTAAGAAGCGCGGCGCCGTCGCGCTGCGCCGATGAAGTTGAACAAGCCACGACGCCGTCGCGCCGCGCTGGAAAATGACAAATGAAGCCGCACGGGCGTTGTGGGATCCTCACAGTGAAGGATGGGTCCCGGGAGGGCCATTGGACAAGAAGTCATGAATTTCCGACCACCAAAACTCATCCGGTGGTCCGCGGAACAGCCCGCCGGCGCCGCCGCGCCGGCGGCGGGTGGCAGCGGCACCCGGTGCGCCGCCGGAAGAAGCCACCGCGGCTGAAGCCACAGCGGCGGAGCGCGGTCCCGCGACCGCGCGGGACTAGAGGGGGGTGGAGGGGGGCGGCGGGACGCAGCCGGCTGCCACATTCGCTGGCACGGGCGGCCCCACGGGGGGTCGCAGTTCTTCACACGGGGGCAGCGCCCCGCTCCGCTCCGCTCGGCCGTAACCGGCCGAGCCGACCCACCGGTCGGGTCGGGTCGCGCCCAGGCCGGGCCGAATCGCGCCATCCGGGTCGGACCCGGACCTGGGTCAGGTCGACCCGGTTCGGGCCGACCCGGGGGGGGTTGGGCCGGGTCGGTCCGGGCCCAAACCCCCCGTTTTCGGATCACTTTTGGTCAAATGCCCATATCTTGGGCTACGGACCTCCGATCGACGCACCGTCAGTTGCGATGTGACCCTTGGATCGAGACGGTCGTTTTGACATATCGTACTCAAGGTTTCAGAATACTTTGGGTTCGGTCAGGTTGGTTCGTACACGAAACCAACCGGGCCCTCGGAGCGGAAACGCTCGTAACTTGGGCTCCGAACGTCCGATTGACATGTCGTCGACTTTGATGGATTCCTCTAAGTGAGACGGATCTTTTGGCTTACTCCGCTCGAGATTTGGATGCCATTGGAGTGTGGTCGGGTTGGTTTGCTCACGAAATCCAACCGGGCCCCTTGAATGAAAAAGCCAATAACTCACAGACCGGGCGTCTGATTGATGCGTCGTCTGTCTCGTTGATTTCCTCTTGATGAGATGGAACTTTTGGCATACTTCGCCCGAGTTTTGGTTGCTATTGGATAGTGGTCGGGTTGGATTGTACCCGAAATCCAACCGGGCCCTTGGAACGAAAAAGCTGATATCTTTTAGACCGGACGTCCGTTTGACGAACCGTCAGCGACGTTGGTGATCACGTTGAGAAACGGTCCCTATGAGTATACCCTATGAGAGTTTGGGGTATAGTTGAGATATGGCCGGGTTGGTTCGCTCACGAAACCAACTGGGCCCCTGGGACGAAAAGGCTAATAACTCACAGACCGGGCGTCCGATTGACACGCTGTCTGTTGCGTTGAGACCCCTATGATGAGGCGGTACTTTGAGATACTTTTTCATGGGACTTTGAGATACTTAGAGTATCAACTTGTAGCTCGTGGAGCGGACCCTCCCAGAGACGAGCGTGCGGAGTATGGAGACCATGTAGCTGACTGAGACCTGACGACTGCTTGACCGACACGACTTGGAGTGAGTCGACTAGCCCAGTGGATGGAGCACTACTTTGTGAGGTGCAGACCCATGGCGGATAGAGCACTACCTGTGTGACAATGCAGACCCGTGGTACTTGTCCGGAGAGTACCTCTGCAGGCTACTAGGGGGTGTGCACTACTGTGTTTGGGTGGCATACCCCGGCGGGAAGCACTACTGTATTTGGGTGGCTGACCCGCGGTACTCGACAGGAGGAGTACCTCAGCAGTCTTAGGTTAGTGAGCAGTACCTCGAAGTCGTGACAGGACCACTGTACACTCCAGAGACGGAGCTGTTCAGTAGTTATGGTTTCGATAATGAAAATCCTGGTTTGAGCTGAGTCTATGACCTTTGTGTTTCCTCATGATTGAGATGGGTTACTTGATAACTTAGGTATATGTATGGGCTTATAACTAAGTAGAGGTTATCTGTTGAGATCTTTTTGGTTATCCTTGTTGGTTTTAGTGAGACCTTGAGGGTATCGGGGTCCCTACTGAGTATCGTTATACTCACCCCTGTACGGGCTATGCCCGCACCTCGTTGTGTGGGTTGTAGACGATGGGCAGTGCTGACGGAGGCCGAGTGTTCGAGGATTGGACGGTACCCGGAGGTGGACTACACGACGAGTCAGTACCTGGAGGTGGACTACGCGACGAGTCAGTATCCGGAGGTGGACTTCATGGTGAGACGACACTCGGAGGAGGTTGACGGGCGAGAGCGTTGTGAAGGCTATTTGTACCTACCCTTCAGGTAGGATCCGTGGTGGACGGTCCAGGAGCTACGCCATCTGTACCTACCCTTTAGGTAGGATACGAGGAGGATGACCCAGGAGCCACTTCCGTCCTTCCAGCTATTGTATTTTTCTGTTGTACTTTGTTAATTTTTAGTTGTACTTTCATTTGGGTTTGTATTCTGGCCCATTTACCTTTCAGCACTTCTCTTTGTACTTAGTGTTTTACTTCTGCTTGTACTCTGTGGTGTTTTGTTTACTTTTATAAAGGAAATGTCTTCCCAGTTATCGGGATTTACACCTTTGGTGCTAGTCGCCAGCCCCTGGCCTATGGAAGGAGGGCTTGGGGTAGTCACGACATGGGCCCCGAAGACGGGTCATGACATTTTCCCACCTCTGCCTCCGTCTCCAACTCCGACTCCCTCACTTCCTCGGTTCCTCATCCCCTCACCAAATATTTTCCATTATCCACCAAATACGCCTCCTCCACAACCTTTGTATCGATTTTTTCCTCCTCCACTACCTTTTACTCGGTATCTTCCTTCGACTATTCATTCCCCTCTAACTTCTCCTCTACCTCTGCCATCATCTTCACCTCCACCATCGCCCCTGCCTCTGCCTCTGCCTCTACCTCCACCTTTATCATCTAAACTCATCTCCTCTAAAACTATCTCCTTAAAACCCCTCTCCTCCAAATTTTTATCCCTCTATTTCCCCCTCCTTGACCCCCCCCACCCAAATTGTGCCTATATCAAACCACTTTCAATTAATATCTCCCTCTTCACGCCAACCATAACAGCCTTGCAAAACCCTACCATGATTCCGACCAACTTATGTTCACCAAAGAATTCTATTTCATCCCATATATTTTTCATCACGCATAGTAGCATTTGCATCACCAAATTCTAGAATAGATTCTTCATCCATTTAGATCTTATACCATATACGTCACCATATAACCTTCGGTAAGTATATTTTTTTACTCTATATCGCATTTCATATTTTCTTCTTCCGATCTTACCACTGAAACCATATAAAAATTAATTCTCACTCTTTCCACTATCTTCAATTTCAGGTTAGAGAAATTAGATCTAGAAAATGGATGTTTTTTTCAAATAGACATATTTCTCTCTACCAAGTACTCGCTATGTCCAATTCTCCAGACACCACGACCACCATCTTGAAGATATTTTGAAGAAATAAGATTCTTCTAATTGAGTTTTCCTCATCATTATTACATTGTATTTATCACTTTTCTTATCACCTTTTATGTTTTTTTATACTAAATTCCTTCTAATTTAGATTTAGATCTTGCATTTTCCACTTTACTTTCTAAATTTAGTTCATTGGATATAACTACTCAGCATCATTTATGTGTTTCATCTTTAACATTATTTTTTTAAACTCGCACCAAGTATCTTTATATACCATACCCTGTTACTTTTAACAAAATGAAACAAATTCTAAGATATTTTTTATAATTATATTTTCACTAGAATACAAACCGATGCACATCAAAAAGATCTTCGGGTTGTTGACACTATTTTATGTGAATTGCGTATCTATAGGTATATTTATTTATATTTATAGTCCATTTCATATATTTCTTTTTTTTTCTAATACATTATATGCTAAAAATTCCGAATATCATTATTTTGATAGCATAATATACCTCCAAATATGTCTTTAGTGCATTTCAATTACCATACAGTTTTGATGAAGAGAGATTACAATGGAAATTAACAAGGTTGCAAAAGAAAAATGTTGTCCATACAGGTATGTACATTATTATTTATACCTCATATATATATATATATATATATATATATCAGTATCTATATATATTAATTCTATTATTAAATGACAGGTACATATACCATATTAATTTATTCAATTGAATATTTTCCAAATAATGTCTTATAGATTCTTAAATTGTTACTACAAGACTGTATGGGATGAAATTAATGTTAAATTTTGGCATTCCATTTGTGGAAACATCCAAATTTAGGTGATTTATTCTATAAAATTAGTATGTATAAATTATGTGTAAACATTTCTCATCTACTTGATTATTCATATTCTTTAAATTTGGTTCTAATGTACAAACAATTTATATTTATAAACTATGTAATAATTATTCATATATTTGTATATTCATGATCTTAAATTTCAGGTGAACACCACTATCATCTTCCCAACTTATTAATCCAACATCAACATCACTTGTAACTGTATATTTAACTCCACTAATATTTTGTATCAACAATTATATGAGACTTGAGATTAGTAAATGTTTAGAGGTAACTACTATCTTCATGTATTTTTTGATTCTTACAAAAAATTAATAGTCTTCAATTGTTTCTCTTTCCATTTTCAAAAGATCTTACTTTTATATAACATATTTCAAACTATATCAAAAGTGTTGACTGATACAAGCTATTTAAGTCTTGACATATAGTTCTGTATCATGACTATAAAAAAAATTCTCTACGATTATTTTGATAATACTTATTGATATATTTTACAAAAAATTATGCATTTTATATTAACACTACAAAAAATTATATAGTTTATATTTATACATGACTATTTTTAAAACTAAATTTTAATACCATCATAATGTATCTTACATTTAAACCATATTTAGATTTTATTTATACATGAAAATTTATGAACAACATCAGTATAGAATGTTAAGTATAAATTAGTATGTTTCAATAATTGAAAACATATGCAAATGAAATATGCAAATGAAACTTTTCATAAATGAAGCAATATGCAAACTTTTTTATTTTTTTTATAAAATAACATCAATCTATAATGTAACATTATTAAATTTCTTGTATTTTTTTATAATTTTTTCTATTTGTAGTGAACCCATGACAATTCTGTATCTTAGTTATGCTTTTTCACTATACAATAACAAATTAGTTATATAATTTCATTATAAAAATAATTTTTTATTCATTAAAAAATATGTAGACATGTAAAGGTGACTTCATGTTTTTATATAAATAACAAATTTTGTTTATTCATTATACAATAACAAATTTGCAATAGCGGCCTTCAATCTTACAAGTATTATAATTACCCAAAGCTCAATCATGTATAGTTATAAAATAATATAGTAGTAACCTTCAAGATTACAAGTATTTTTCATACATTGGTTTATATTATCATAAGTTTTCCTTTGATTATTTCCAATCTAATATGATAATATGATTACATGGAAAAAAATTGATTATTTTCATTATATTTGTCATGTTTGATTGTTGCAGTGAAATTCTACCCTACTGAGGGAAACTCATGAATATATGAATATAAAATGACATTTAAAATTTTCTCTATAATCATACAAGTAGTTAAATGAATATCATTTTATATTCCATCATTATTCAGTACATTCATTATACCGAATTCATTGTATTATATTTTTCATGAAATGTTCAAAGACTGCAATATCATTTTGTCTAGATTACTAAATATTTTCCAGCATACATTTTATCACATTATATTGAGTTGAATCTATTAACAGATTCAAGGAGGAAGAATAATTTTATAATACTATTGGTATTTCCAATTCACTTTCGTAGTTAGAAGAACATGAGAAGTGACATACAGCTGAACCACTCCAACATTTTTCTAATATTTTTTGATTATTTTCTTTGATTCTATATTAGGATTATGTTATTCCATTTTATTAATATAATTTATTTAGAAGCATGATTAGTACTGATCTATCATGTTTCAATACATTATATCTGAATATTTCTTTATTAAGAACTCTTTTATGGCATTCACTTCCAGGTTGTATAAACTTCACTTAAATCTTGTATAAACTTCACTTGCATCTTGTATAAATTTTTTAATTTTACTGTGATCAATGATAGTAAACATTTTATACAGTAATGAAATAACTTTTTATATAAATTTTAATTTTTAATTTTTTTAAAGTTACATTTGATCAATTTATAGAGTCCAAATTATCAATTAATTTAATAAAAAGTATGCCTCATTCCCATAGGTGGATTTTTTTTGTATTTGAATAGTTTCATTGACTTAAATACAACCATGAAACTATATTTATATAAAATGTATTTAAATTTTAAGATTGTTTCCTATTTTGTAAACTATAACAATATACTCATATTTCTACCATCAAATTTTAATCTCATTACTTTGAACACATTTCCCCTTTCCATATAAATGATGAACAACATAACCATTACAGAGATTATTTTTATTTCAAAAACTTTAATTATTTTCCTTTTATTGAAACCTAGTTTTTTTAAAAGCTTGTGGTACATCGATAATTCAATTCAACGCATCAGGGGTTTCAACTTGAATATAATAATGATAAAAAATGATTGATAAGTAAATTTCCACATTTAATTTTCATTCTTATATGATATTTCTATTGGAGTTAGTGTCCTAGGACCAACTATTTGCACTTTGATTACATGTATATTCAATGTATTTAATATTAATAAAACTTCTTATAATATATTGTTCTTTGTTTTGTATGACTATAATGTAATAATGTCCTAGAGTATGCGTCACATTGATAAGATCATAGCAATTCTCTGCTGTGATGAGAACCTTCATGTGCTATGATTATATTTTCAAATAATGTTCTACGGTTGGATAACGTACTATGAAGGCACACATAGTACATAGACTGTTAGGTGCAAGTAATCGTAAGAAGACAAGGCTTCTTCTCATGAAGTTATCACTTTGTAATCTCTAAGATAGGAGATTATGAGAAAAGACCTGCCAGTAGGAATTCCACATGTTTTGGTGCCTTCAGATATTCCTATCTACGAGCATGTGTTATGCTTCTTAGAATTTAGGATTATTATTAATGCATTTTACAACTCATGTACTTAGATGTATTTTGGAAACCATTATGATAACAGTTCATCGCAAATTTGGATACGTTGAGTGTGTCACGAGTGACATTTCATTAATGAATAAGTTGGGGAAGGATTTATCTCTTCCATCTTCATGGAATTTGATATCTCATTCCTTTTATTGGAATAGAACCATTGCATTAAATTTCATGTTCATGGTGTAACGGCGTGTTTATTTTAGATAGTCAAAGAAAGACATATCGAGCATATGGGTTGGTGACACAGATGTGCAGCCTGCTTGATGAGATATTGTGACAAAGGGATTATATTACATAATGAGCATTCGTACGTGGTTATCGACATTATGACATTAAGTTCTTTCCCTTGGGTTTTTTGACCCGTTTTTAGATAGTAATATTAGATTTTAGGCAAGCCCGCCTAATTCCAACGAGAAAGAATCCTATAGGGTCACACACTAAGTGTTTCCATTGATTTCAATTAAATTATATTTAAGTTTAATTAATGGAATAAATATTATTCTTAAGTCTGAGGAATAATTTTATTCAAGTTATATTGATCACATAAATTAAATAAATATTTATTGGATGGCTTGAGAATAAAATATTTATTTTATTTATTGAATGTTTTAATAAATATTTATTCACTAGATTGTGAATAAAATATTTATTTATAAATAAAATATGTATTTGGTTGTTCAATAAATGCTAGAGGAGTTTGAACAGACGAAGACTAAATCCAGTGAAAAATATTAATTAACAAGACTGTTATATAATATTTGTTATTGCGCAAGTTGGTGCACACCACAAAATAATAATTATATAATTATTATTATAAGAAATGGGGTTTATTAAAGTAATAAATGTTATTTAATGGATGATATGAAATTAAATAATATTTTAACTTAAATCATAACTTTATAAATGGGCGGCTATGTCTATTGTGTAGAACATCCAAAAAATAAGAATAGATAATTGTACACACAATGAATTCTCTCTCAAATCCTCCTTATCTCTCCCTCTAAAAAATGAGAAATGCAAGATATATTTATTCAAGACTGAATAATGAGCATTCAAGAATGAACAATTCAAGACATTTGATTCACCGTGCTAGCACCCGGAGATTGAGTGGTGTTGCTCGAAGATCATAGGAGCACGTGTGGATCACTACTATAGGGATTCTATCCTTGGATCCTCACAGCGCAACGAAGGTAATCTGAAAGGGTCTTTTTGAATGATCAACATTCACCAATGAAGAAAGTTACTAATACCAGGTATTTATTTCTTCAAAAATTAAATAAATTAATTATAAATTTGACATGCAAGATCTTCTCTCTTCCTTTCAGTCAACGATTATTAAAAATATATTTTAATATATCGCCCACCTCTATACGCTTCCATTGAACCCAGGACAATAAAGTGGTATTTAAGTGAGGTTACGTTTAAATTTATAATTATTTATTTTATTTTTGATCTATTTTCAATTGTGGTTAGATTTTCATTTCATGTTATTCGTTCTTTAATCTTATTTTAATTAACATGTTATCGATATATTATTCATATTCATTCAATGTTTCATTTTCTTAAAGGTTTAAGAACAAATGAAGAATGACTAGAGATGACATTGTAAGTTTCAAATCTTTTTCCGGTAAAACTAGGTTACACGACATGTTTTTGGAGCACATGTTGTATACTCATGCGCATTGAATCTAGATGAGTCAAGAAATTAATTACACATGGTGCTTTTATTGAATACTACATGTTGACCAGGCCAACCTAGCATGCAAAAAAGCAGATGCAGGGTGTGTAGCTGGAATGTACACACCATGTAGTCCGGTCGAGTTAACACGCCGAAGCCTTGGGTGTGTGACTTGAATATACAACAATCGAGGTAAATGATGTGTAGATATATGTACATGATGTGTGATGGAAAAAATTAAAACTAAATTAAATTTGAAAATTGTAGCATTAAAACCTTATTTTATTGATTAATTCACCATTATGTGTTTGACAATTTAATAATGGTTTTAAAGAATTTTAAATGCTCGGTTAATCTATTGTAATTAATATTCCATTATTAGTTCTATCGTTTATTTTCCATAAATTCTATTAATGAATCATATCTTCAATTAGGATCGAATGGTCATTAAGATGAAATTAGACTAATTAATTAATAAAAGTGTGTTTATCTTAAATAATAAAATAAAGAATAAAGAAATGAATGTTAGCCATTTAATTTTGCATATTTGTTGCATGTATGACCATTCATGAGCTTGACCAAGACCTGTGTATGTGTTGGATGTTTTAATTTAATTTATTGAATGAGTTTTAAATTATTTAATATTAAATTAAATAATATTCTATGATTCATCCCTCCCTACATTATTATGTAAGACCTATGTGTCCAAGGATATTTATGTAATCCCCTTTAACCAATCATTTGGTTCCCCTCACCTGCATGTGAGTAATAAATATTTGTAATTAATAGAGCATCTCAAGGTACGTGGATGTGGTTCAAGATGGAACCATAATGATGTCAACCTAGGTGATACACAGATGGATAGCTGGAATGTTATAACTCATGCCAAGACCAGTAATAAGAGTTATTTCCCCTAGGTCAAAGGTTGGTTTAATGTCCTCTCATTAAATCAACTATTATATAAAGATCATAAATGGGTCATTTAATTGATTAATTAATTCTATCTTTTCAATTATTTATTTTATGGATGCAAGTCTTTGATCAAATAAATAAATGAATTAATATGAAAATATGAAAATTAAATAAATGAATTATGCGTAAATGTTTTATCCAACACGGTTAATTAATTAAGTATCATCCACTTAATATTAATAAGATGTTAAATGATAAAACAAAATAAAATTTATGCATAATAAATTAAAATCCCTCAATTAAATATTAAGTCAGACTAAGACTTCCATTAATTTATTGGAAATGAAACCATAAAACTAAGTGTAGTACATGGTCAAAGTTTGAACACTTACTTTTATCAGGGAGTTTTCATGAGAGTTTTGGGTTGACTTAATTGAAATTATATTGAGTTTATTGGAAAAAGTTTTTTCAATGAAAATTTGAAGGCAAATGTTGAGGAAATCCAAGTCAGGATTTTAGGATAGGGGAATCCACTCAACGTATCAAGGAGATGCAAGTTTGTAGTTGGCATGACCACCTACCTAATTAATTTATTATGGTTTTTATGGACAAAGTTTGGATCATTAAGAAAAGTAATGTGGATCCCTGACACTGTATTGTTAAAGAAAATATACATTTTGAGTTCAATGGTGATGACTATTGAGACTTGATAAAATAGTGGGAGATTTAATAAATAAATAAATAAACATTTAATTTATTATATCTAACTTATTTTTGAAATCAAGAAAAGTACTAATAATCTGATATTTTTAATTATAGAATAAAATGAAAAGTTCATTATCCACACTATCCCTGTGATCAATATTGTAAAATTATAACCTCCTAACTAGAAGTAACTTCCAGGAGTGGTTTAGACACCTTCGGGATGTGTTACGCCATGAACAGAAATCTTATGTGCTAGAATCCTCAATGCCTGATCTACCTGCTAAAGAGGTGAGTGATGAAGAGTTCCTTATACATGAAAAACATTTGAGTGACATGGTCAACATTCAATTTTTGATGTTTTAATTAATGTCTATTAAACTAATGAAGTCTCATGAAAACATGGATGTGTATAGTATGCTTGAGAACCTTTGTGGTCTTTACCAAGAGAGAGATAGACAGGAAAAATTTGAGATTTTCAAGGAAATATTTCAGAGTAATCTTGGTGAGGGTGCCCTATTTTGGATTTACATAGTCAAGATCATTGGATGAATTTATCACTTAGAGGTTCTAGGATTTAAACTCATCAAAGAACTGGGCACCGACCTCATTCTCGCATCACTCCCTCATAACTTCTCTAGATTTGTTATGAATTTTAATATTAATAGCATTGATAAGTCTTTGTCATATGTTCTTACTCTTCTTCCCCAAGTAGATAAGGATACAAATCATGAAAAACCCATCCGTCCTTATGGTGAAAAAATAGAAAGGGGAAGAAAATATCTTTAAGCCCAAAGCTTCTTCACACCCTTCTAGGAAGAGGAAGATCAAGGGGCAAGCGAGGGAACATGATGTTGTATGTTTCTCATGTGGTGAGAAGGGACACTAGAAGAAAAATTACATCTAGTAAAATAATCAAGGAGAAGCTTCAGGTGCATTTTTTACTGAGTGCAATTTATCCATTTCTATAAATTGAGTATTAGATATAGCTTTTGGTGCTCACATATGTATTCAAATATAATAACCAAGTATATTTAGAAATATTAACTGAGGATGGGTAGATATTTGAGTAGCCAATGGAGATAAACTTGTTGTTGTAGCTATCGAAGACTACCACCTCACGCTGCCAACCAGAATGATCTTGGTTTTAAAGGGTTGTTATTATGTTCTTTCAATTACCAAAAACATTATTTATGTATCCAGACTTGATATGGTTGGATGTATTTTCAAATTTGGGAATAAATGTTGCTTATTTTATAAAGATATCATTTGTTATGGTAAGTCGAATTTAAATAATAGTATTTTTATGTTGGATTACACAAACCAAATAATGGAAATCGATAATGAAATTACTTAACATGACTCACACCATACCCAAATTTGGAATCATCATCTAGATCATGTAAATGAAAAGTTCTTGACTAAATTAAATCAAGATGGATATTTAGATTCTTTTGAACTAAAACCAATTGGTGTATGTCACAAATGTTTACAAGGAAAAATGACCAAACTCTCATTTAGTGGGAAAGGTTAAAAGGCTATAGAGCTTCTTGAATTAGTTCATGCTGATGTGTGTGGACCATTTCTTGTTGAATCAAGGGGTGGATACTCATACTTCATAACTTTTACTGATGATTTTAGTAGATATGGATATGTCTACTTAATGAGTTATAAGTCGGAATCTTTTGATGAATTCAAGGAATACAAGAATAAATTTGAGAACCAGCTTGGTAAGAAGATTAAGAAACCTTGCTCAAATTGTAGTGGATAATATCTTAATCAATTATTTATTGATTATTTATGGGAGTTTGGGATTTTATCTCAACTCAATCCTCCTTATACACATCAATGGAATGGTGTAAGCGAAAGGAGAAACCACACATTGTTGTACATGATGAGATCAATGATGAGTCATGCGATTCTTCCATTATCCTTTTAGGGATACACATTACAAACTACAAAATGAATACTAAATTGAGTTCCAACTAAAGCACTAGATAGTATACCATACCAATTTTGGAATGGAAAGAAACCCATGTTGTCTTACTTATATGTGTGGGGTTGAGAACCATTTGTTAAGGCCTCTTCGGGTAACAAGCTTTCACCCTAAGGCATAAATTGTCTTTATAAGATATCCCAAAGAAACAAAGTGATACTACCTATACAATCCTTTAGAAAAAAAGGTTTTGTTTGACAGACACCCCACATTTCTTAAGGAGGAACTTATCTATAAAATAGATAGTGGGAGTGAGATAGACTTAGATTAAGTTTGGGCTCAAGATACACAAGAGTTTTCACAAGAACAAATTATACAAATCCCTATGGAAAAAGAAATTGTTTGAGAGACACAATTACTGTGTAGGATTATTAGAGAGGTTATATAACTAGAACGATATGGTTTTTTAGTCACCGAGGATGGTGACTCTTTATTAGTTTATAATAATGATCCTCTAACCTACAAGGAATTATTAAGTGTCGTAGATATTGCCAAGTGACAAGAATCCATGAATTCTGAAATGGATTCCATGTACCAAAACCAAGTATGGATTTTGGTAGACTGTATAGTTGATGTAAAGCTCATTGGTTGCAAATGGGTATTCAAAAATAAACTAGACATGAAAGGAAAAGTCAGTACCTATAAGGTGTGATTGGTTGTAAAAGGGTTTAAATAGCATCAAGGCATTGACTACGATGAAACATTTTCACCAGTTTCAATACTAAAATCCATAATAATTCTACTTTCCATTGTGGATTTTCATGATTACAAGATTTGGAAAATGGATGTCAAAATAGTCTTCATTAAAGGGAACCTTCAGAAAGATGCCTATATAAAACGACCCAAAGGGTTTGTGACTCCAAAGGATTACAAAAAGGTATGAAAGTTACAAAGATCCATTTATGGATTAAAGAAAGAATCCAAGTCATGGAGCATTCATATTGATGAGTCCATAACAGAATTTTCTTTCATAAAGAATGAATGTGATCCATGTGTCTATAAATATTTTAGTGGGATTTCAGTCATTTTCTTAATAGTATATGTTGATGACATATTACTCATTGGAAATGAAATACCAGTCTTACACCCTGTTAAGTCATGGTTGAATAAATGTTTCTCTATGAAGGACTTGGGTAAAGCAACATATATTCTTGGGATCAAGATCTATCATGATAGATCCAAGAGGTTTCTTAGCCTAAATCAAAGTACGTACATTGAAAATATATTGAAGACATTTATTATGGGACAATCCAAGAGGGTATTTTTGTCAACATCACGTGACATTCATCTTTCTAGTAAAATGTGTCCTCAGACACATGAGGAAAGAAATAGAATGAAAAAGATTCCATATGCATCAGTGATTAGGCCAGTCATGTATGATATGCTATGTACTAGGCTAGATGTCGTATATGCATTAAGTGTAGTAGGAAGATATCAAAATGATCCAGGTGACCGCCATTGGATATCAGTCAAGACTATCCTTAAGTATCTGAGGCATACTAAGGTTATGTTTCTAGTTTATAGAGAATATGAGAAACTAGTCATCATATGATATGTAAATGCTAGTTTCCAAACTGATCAAGATTATATGAAGTCACAAATGGGATACATCTTCACTTTGAATGGATGTGATGCCAGCTGAAAGAGTTTAAAGAAGTTTGTGGTTGTAGATTCTACAAAAGATTCTAAGTATATTATTACTTCTAAGGAAGCTAAAGAAATGATATGGATGCTTAACTTAATCCAAGAGTTTGATGTGGTATCTAATAGTAAAGATCTTATCATACTCTATAATGATAATACTATAGTGGTGGATCTTACAAAAGAGCCAAGGTCACATCAATGGATGAAGCACGTACTTTGGAAGTATCATCTCTTGAGGGATTTTTCTCAGAGAGGTGAAGTTGTAGTGATAATTATTTCCATGTAAGAAAACTTGAAAGACCCCTTGACTAAAGCCTTAACTCAGTAGAAACATGACTATCATGTGAGTTCTAGTGGACTGAAGGTCATAGGTAGTTGACTATAGTTCAAGTGGGAGTTTGTTGTAGTTGGTGTCCTAGGACCAACTGTTTTTACTTAGATTACATGTGTATTCAATGTATTGAATATTAATAAATCTTCTTATTATATATTGTTTTTTATTCTACATGACTCTAATGTAATAATTTCCTAGAACATATGTCACATTTATAAGGTTATAGCAGTTTCATGCTATGATGAGAACCTTAATATGTTATGAAAATATTCTCAAATAATGTTCCATGGTTGGATAATATACTATGATATGATACATATTACATATATTTTCAGGTGTGAGTACTCATAAGTAGATGAGGCTTCTTCTCTTGAAGTTCATGCCTGGTATTCTTAAAGATGGGAGATTATGAGAACAGACCCACCAGTAGGAATTCTGCATATTTTGGTGTCATCGGATATTCCTATCTACGAGCATGTGTGATGGTCCATATAATTTAAGATTATTATTAATGCATGTTATAACTCACATACTTAGATGTATTTTATAAACCATGATAATAACAGTTCATGGTGAAGTTAGATATGTTGGGTGCATCACGAGTGATATGTCATTAATGAATAAGTTGATGAATGATTTTTCCTTTCCATCTTTATGGAAGATAATATCTTGACCCTTTGATTGAAATATAAACGTCATATTAAATTTCATGGTCATAGTGTAACAGCATGTTTATTTCAAATATTCAAATAAAGACATATTGATTATGTAGGTTGATAATACAAATGTGCAACCTGATTGATGATATATTTTGAAAAATGGATTATATTACACAATGAGCATTCATATGTGGTTGTTGATATTGCGACATTAAGTTATTTATCTCGGATTCCTTGACCCATTACTAGATAGTAATTTTGAACTTTAGGCAAGTCTACCTAATTCCAATGAGAAAGAATCCTAGAGGTTCAAAACTAGGTGTTTCTGTTGATCTCAATTAAATTATTTTTAAGTTTAATTAATGGAATAAATATTATTCTCAAGTATGAGGAATAATTTTATTCAAGTTATATTGATCGTATAAATTAAATAAATATTTATTTGTTAGTTTAAGAATAAAATATTCATTTTATTTATTAAATATTTTAATAAATATTTATTTTCTAGATTGTGAATAAAATATTTATTTATGAATAAAATATTTATTTGGTTGTTCAATAAATGTTAGAGGAGTTCAAATAGACCAATACTGAGTCTGGTGACAAATATTAATTAACATGGCCATTATATAGTATTTGTTATTGCGCAAGTTGGTGCACACCACAAAATAATAATTATATAATTATTATTATGTGGCATAAGATTTATTAAAGGTAATAGATGTTATTTAATGACCTATATGTAATTAAATAATATTTTAACATAAATCCCAACTTTATAAATAAACGGTTATGTCTATCATGTAGAACATACAAAAAAATTGAGAATAGATAATTGTCGTGCACGATGAATTCTATCTCAACTCCTTATTTTCTCTCCCTCTTAAGAATGAGAATTACAAGAGATATTTCTTAAAGACTAAAGAACAAGTGATCAAGAACGAATGATTCAAGACATTTGATTCGCCGCACTAGCACTCGGAGATTGAGTGGCATTTCTCGGAGATTATAGGATCACGTGTGAATCACCGCTAAAGAGATTCTATCCTTGGATCCTCACAGCATAACGAAGGTAATCTGAAAGGGTATTTTTGAACGATCAAAATTCACCAACAAAGGATGTTCCTGAGCCTAGGTATTTATTTTTCAAATATTAAATAAATTAATTATAAATTTTATGTGCAAGATCATTACTCTTGGTTTCAGGCTTTAATATATCGTCTACCTTCGCATGCTTCCACTATGCTCAAAATAATCAATTTATATACTTGATAGAAATACTTTATGAAATTTATAAATACACAAAGATTTATGTTGTATTTTATTGATTCATATATCTTTCAAAATACACTTAAGTTTATAAATAATCTATGCTTTTACCATTCTTAGGTACATGTTAACCATAAAATTCTTACAACTTTCTTCCATATAAAATTCATGTCATTCTCCCTTTCTAAAAAATGGCCAATTATTTTATATTTCTTTATATTTTCTTTATTTAATATCTATTACAACATTTGTTTCATCATAGATGGTTCAACTCTAAAGGATTTTAAAAACCAGTTCAATAAACATCAATACAAGATAAAAAAATAGAATAGACCGATCAAATGTCAATTACTATGTTCAATTGTTTATTTGTGATTCAGTTTTGTTTTATTTATCAACTATTATTTATTTGAATGTTTCTTTTTTTTCTTATATTTCATCTTCTTAAAGTTTTTAATAACTCTAAATTATGACCTTATCTATATGAATTTGTAATTAAATGATTATGACTTCAAAATACAATTTACAACATTTAATTATACCTTGTTCGATTAACTAACAGTCAATTATTGAGTTTTTTATGTGTTTTTTGAAAAAAAAATATTTTTTTTAAAATGTATTGGTCAATTTTTTAAAAAAAATGTATACGAAAGGTGGCAGGGGGCCTTCCACCTTTCAGGAAAAAAAATTATTTATTGTTGTTTTTATAATTATAAATATATTGGTTTGTATATTATTAGAAATAACTTATACATGGTTTTATTATTTATTTGGTTTAGTTAAATATTAGTTTTTTGTCAATATTAGATAACTATAATATTATTATTCTTTATAAATATATACATTATGATGAAATGTCATATGTTTGTGTCACACTTTATGTTATCTTATGTTTACCATGCTCTTATGATATTTGAATCTTATGACATGTTTTTAACTGATGATTCATAATCATTTCCTTTTTGTTTCCATTCTATGATTATTGACTCTCATGATATATTATCCAATTTTATCTCATGACAACCTTGACAGGATTTATGGATCACCCTTTATTTTATGTATGTCTCCAAGATATTCAATTTAGTAAGAGTAAGGTGAGGTCTGGGAGAAAGTATGGAGATGAGAATAAAAGACCATGTTATTGTTTTTATCATGTACCCAATTCTCAAAGGTGTTAGACCTCTAGATTTTTTGGAGTATTATATAGATTTTTATCGTAAAGATGATTTAATAATGTGTATATGAGATCTAGGTAATTATAATAAATATTTGAATAGATTTTATCATTGCAAAAGATGAAAATGTTTCTTCATAGTGAATACCATCAATTTTTTGTAACAGTTTTCACCAGGTGTTATTTATAGATAGACACCCTACTATCCATATTGTTTTTCTTGTGAAAACCCCCACTTAAACCCTATGGGTCTCACCCCTTCATGTGCATTCACCAATTTCCAAACTTGTTTTATGTACATGGAGTTCATTTTAGATTCCATGGCTTTTAACCATTTATTAGAATTAGAACTCTAAATTTACTCTCAATAGGTAGTTGTATGTTTATCATATATGAACATTACTTAACCATTATTTTTCATAATTAATTCATATATCTCAGGCTCCTTATGAATCCTACTAAAGCATTGAGGTTATTGTGTAACTTGAATTAGTTCGTCTTCCACAACTCTTTATGGAACCGACTTAACTTCCATATCATGAGAACTTTTTTTGTTGGTCCTTAACTTCTCCAAGATCAAATTTCATCCCATTGTCTCCTCCTCAATTAATATATTCATTCTCAAGGAATATACTAGTTTAATCCATAAACACTTTGTGTTCTGTTAGATTTTAGAAATAATATCTCATAGTTTACTTGAGATAGACAACAAATAATCATTTCACTAATTTAGTGTTATGTTCATTAGAAACCAATTTTCATACGAGTGATTCACAACCCCAAATATTAATAAAAGATATTTTGGGACATTTACTGGTGAATATATCATATAGTGTCTTTATGACCACATTAGATAGAAAATAGATAAGTAGAAATGAAACTATTTTCATAGTATACCCCCATAATGAAATAATAAGATCACACTAAATCATCATTGATTGAACCATGTCCAATCAGGCATGATTAGTTATCTTAGAAACAATATTCAACTATGGTTTTACATGAGGAGTGAGTTGTGAAACAATTCCACAATCTCTCATATGATTAGTGAATTCCTAGCTCACGTATTCAACACCTCGATTTGATCAGTGAATCTTAATACCTTTTCCCAATTGATTGTGTAATTCATTATAAAACTATTTGAACTTTTCATAAGTTTCATACTTATGCCTCATCATAAAATCATAATCATACCAACTAAATTCATTAATAAAGGTCATGAAGTACGTAAACCAACACTTCAAAATTCATGAATGGGTACAATCAATGTCTATGGGGAGATTTCATCCCACATCGTGGTCTGCGAATGGGATTCCCATATTGAGACTGGAAAGCTTCGTGCTAGGGTGGAGTATGATGACCCATAGAGGGCTAATCCTCGGGCACTAGAATGTTGACTGTCACATGATCCACCAATGTTTCATTGCGAGTAGGTGTTGACTGGATGTCATACTATGCACCCAATCCTTCTTCCACTGGTGTCTTAGAAGGACCTACCATTATCGTCTGGGGGAACCATATAGGCTGCAAAGGATCATGACCCTAAGTTGGAGAAAAAGTGTGGATATCCTATCAAGATAGATAGATCCTATGTTGCCTGATTCACATCCACAATCGACTAAGATTGTAATACTAGAGGTCTGACCTCTTCCTGTGGAATAGGTGAGGCCTCATGTGCAAGACGACACTATCTATGTCATCATCGTCGTGACTCCTCATCATCAACAGCTGCTAGAGGAGGTTCCTAAGAAATAACCTCCACTCCCTGGGCAGGAACCTCCACTCTCTAGGGTGTAGTATCAAAGATTCTCTCTTGAATTGCATGATAAGTTAGCCTCAGTGCCAGTGCTGCAACATGGATCATTGTCAGGCTAGCGACCCCCTCCTCCTCTATATCACTCATGTAAATAAGCTACTATGATTGAGTATATTGTAAATATATTCAAAATGAATTGTAAAATAGTTTAATAAATAAACTAATTGAAATTTATTGACTTTCCATATCATGAAACCCTCTGTCGTGTCAGGTAAGATACAATATAGACTTCAGTCTATACCATGGCTCATGCTCGACCTTCTCTGAAATATGGAATCACATCATAGGTACACCCTGAATATAAATAGCTTCTCATCTTCCCTAGAGGTCAAGATATTTGGCATGTCATTGGTGCTAATCCTCATCTTGCCTCCATGTCAGCTTCAAGTCATGAAGCTCTTATGTCTGTCTCGATAGAAATAGAATTGGTTGAACATAGCCAAATTGGCGCATGACTCTATTAAGTTGTTTCCACTCAATAATATGAAAGTGAATGAGTGGAACTACATCCATAGTATCATAAAGTCCAGTATTGCAGTATGCTAGCAACTGGTCCAATAAATCCCAGTATGGCATCTATGAAATCTTAAATGACATGTGAGATTTTTCAAAAAAGTTCCTTACTAAAAACAAAAATTTATGTTATTATTAAAATTTTTAGACAATGATATATTTTATATACTTACCTCATCGGGTAAGAGACTGTCCAGGTTGAGAGGATATACACCCAAATGGTGTGTCAGAATGTTGATGAAGTTGTGTTTCTAAGTCCACCTATAAAATACAACATCAAAAGTGATAAATAATAAGAAATTAAATTCAATAACTCCTACTAGCATCAGAAACCAATAGAGATGAGTGGTCATATCAGTGTTCATGAGGAGTGTCATGCATCACCTCTATAGGAAGTGGATGAACAAAAAGATCAGGGAAGAGTGAGGGGATGAGATCTCATTCCCACATCTAAAGAAGGATGACACATCCACTAAGATTAGTTTTGTAATGGACTGGACCTCTCCGGTCCATTCCCTTGTGAAAATGTGGTGTTAGAGGTGTCCCGGGGGATCGAGGTGGCTTAAAGGTGCATTTCGGTGGCCTTTTTAAGGAAAATTGGAAGTCATGTAGCTTTCGCACGGTTGGCGCACAGTTTGTTAAACCGTGCGGCCAAGCCGTGCGTAGCTAGCCTTGATGGAAATAGAGACCGCACGGGAGGCGCACGGTTTGTCTAAACCGTTCTGCCAAACCGTGCAAGCTGAGTGGCTAAGGCAGTGGTGACTGCACGGTTAGCACACGGTTTGTCTAACCATGCGACTAGGTCATGCAGGCACTTAAAGTTAGATCCTAAATTTTAGGATCTTGACCGTTTTGTCTTTAATCACCTAGTTTAAGCCCCTAATCGGCCATAACTTGGTATTACCCTTCCTTGGAGGTGGAAGAACCTCTCCCAAGTGTTTTGGAGGCAATCCGGAGGCTTCTCTTCGCAAATAGAAGTTGGTTTCTTGAGGTATGTTCTTGTTCTTGTTTGGTTTCTTAGATCTGCTTAGATCTACTCCTATTCTCTCATCTTCTTAGATCTATGCCCATTATGGGTAGATCTAGGTTTGTGGATGTCGAAAATGATGATCTTTGGTCTTGGTTGTGTCAGGAGAGGAGATCTAAGGAGGATTCGTGGAGAATCGACCTGGTTACTTAAGTGTTCCTTGACCGTTGAGGTAGGGGATTTGTGGCTTCCCTATTTTTTTATGTGCAATCGTAGATTTATCATGTTTTGAAATTTGGATCACAATGAAATTGACCTAATTAAATACTTGAACTGGATTAAAAGAATTGGTTTGATCGTATGTGTTACTTTGTACTGTGATAACGGTTTGCCTCTTGATTTGCTAGATAGTGTGATATTTATGTCTTGCTTGTTATCATGTTGTTCTTGATGAATTGATAAAGAACGTAAAGCCAGAATTAATTGATAATTAATTGGCTAAAGATAAAGAGTCATGTGAGCGAATCTGGTTGTTGGTGGTGGTGCTTGTTGATTAAGTTGGCATAGTAAGCATGTTTAATCCTTGTGATAGCTTACTATTTTGTTTCATTATGTTGGAACCAATGAATTGAATATGTTAATTCAAGATAGATTATGAACTTGATTGATTTAATTCCATGAAGGGTTCTGAGTTACCCTCTTGTTGTGAATTAGGGCTAAAAGCCTATTTGATGTGATGATTGTTTTCCTGCTGCTTGTGTTGTGTTGTGACCCTGGAGGGGTGTTGTGATATCTTGTGTTGTGATGTGACCCTGGAGGGGTGTCGTGATATGTAGAGTCAGGGAGGCCTTGTGGTTGTGGTAGCGGATGATGCCTAAAGTGGCGAGATGCATCGGTTTATGCATGTGGGTGTCGGGGAGGACACCAGGGATAATGGTATGGAATGGATGTGTTGGCTGGATGTTTGGTGGTTTGATTGGTTGTTATCTGATTTAATTTTCCCCACTGCTCAAGGTAGCTGGTTTTTCTTACCCTTCTTCCGAAAGAGGCGAAGACGCGTGGGGTATGCCACGTGCTTTCTGTGTTTAGCCTCTCAAGGGAGAATGAGCCCTATGCTCTTGCTATAGGCGGAAAAGACTCGATGGGTAGTATATCTACTCACCGTGTTGAGCCCCCTTGTGTTTAGTAGCATAGGATGTTTTTCTAGAATGCCTGGGAATATGGAAAAGTAATTCTAAAATAAAAGTTTGATTAAATGGTGATAATCCACAGGGATGGAGATGCTGTAATTTAATGGAGATGTTGCAACTTTAAAGGAACAATAAGTTTTGAATGTGATGCCAAGAAAGTTAATGTGGGTTGTTCATGGTTAATTAATGATGAAAGACTTAATTAACGTACAGTGGAATTGATGAGAAAGGTAATGAAGTAACCTAATGAATTTCTTTAATCGGTTGTGTGCTTATAGGATGCCTAGTCTTAGAAATAGCAGCCCGGAGTCTGAGAGACATTAGCTGCAATTGAGGCTAAGACTAGGTTATGCCCATAGTGTGGTTGTGAGTTATATATATTCTGTACTTTTTGTGTTTCTATATGCTACTCCACCCTTTTGATAAGGGAAACTGACACCCCGAGGATTTTGATCCCTGGGGGGTGTTTTCCCCAACATTTCAATGGGAGGATGAATGGCTGACTACCCCCTTTGACCCCGCTCTCTTCTCTTGGTAGATACTAGTGTCGTGGGCACAGCAGTTAGTTTTCCCCATATATGTATGTAGAGGGTTGTAATGTCTTGTGGTTATTTCCACACATATATTCTGGATATAGTATCCTATGGACTACTATAGGTGTAACGTGTATAAGTTGTGATGGCTTGAGGATCCTTACTCGGTGTATGGGCTATAATGGCTTGAGGTACAATACCCGATGTATGATATACGTTATGAAGGCTTTGGTGGCTCCCAGAACCTACCTGGTTACTTTTGGTTGTGAGGATAGTGTGGATCTTATCACAGGTGTCTACGGGCAAGCCTTTGTGGTGCACGTGGTGCAGATTGTGGAGCTTAGCCCTAGTTTATACGGGTAAGCTTTTGGAGAGAGATGCACGGGACGTATGTCATTGGGGAAAAGTGGAAAACCAATGGGGAAGTAGTAGCGGGGTAACCTTGATATCCTTTTCTATATGATATATTCTTGTATGTGTTATTTGGTGAGAGTATCCATGGTGAGGTTGGGAACATAGTATACCTGTTTAGGTAACGAGTTAGTTTCACTTGTTGTTCACCGTGCTTTAGCATGCTTTCTTTACTTTTGCACGAGAGGCTTCAGGGAGGATCCTACTGAGTATACTGTTATACTCACCCTACGTATATATAAACTGTTTTTCAGGTCACTTGAAGCAGGTTGGAGATCAGGCTGGTTACTACTAGCTTGTGGTTGCAGAAGTTGTTCGGGCTTGTGGTCGCTGTTGTTTTACTTTCTTTTGGGTACTTGTAGTTTCCCCTTTTAGTTGTTGTACTTTTTTGCATTACATTACATATATTCAATTGGGTTTTATTTTACATTTCAGTTCTGAGTTGGAGTTGGTTGGTGTCTGTCTTATCTCTCTCTTCTGCATGTGTTCTCTTAGAGGGTAATGCCTCCCATTTGTATGTTTACTATACCCTCGATGATAGTCGCCAACCCGGGGCCTACTGGAGGCGGGACTCAGGGGTCATTATCTCCCTTCTCACATTTTCGGCCCAGGAGGGGTACACTTTATGGGGAGGGGGTTGTGACAAGTGTGGTCTTTGCGGCATGTCATGCATAATGCTCTGTAAGTGTAAGTCAAGCACGCAAATCCCCGACTGTACATCTTGGCCCGATCAAAGTCCCTCAGCAGCCCTAGATACATCATGTGCACATGCATACCCAAGTGATCGATGCACAATGTCCCTCTAGTGATCTGTAATATATATGCATGGACATGATGCATGATAGTCTACTCATCAGCGTCATCGGGTAAATGTCGAAAGTGTCTTTCAAGTTAGTTCATAGATATTTACCCACCATTTGTAGCCCTAAAGTCAGCCAAAATATCGATTTCTAGCAATCTATGAACAAGGTCAGGCTAGTATGCATGGGTGGGTTCAATAATAGCCTCCCCTAGATAGAAAGACCGAGAATTATTGCTACATCCTTGAGGGTGATGGTCATCTCTCCCTAAAGTAGGTGGAATGCGTGTGTATCTGGTCTCTAGCTCTCCATGTGGGTAGCTAGCTGGTGATGGTCAATAAATGTGAAATTATATACTACAACGTCGTACAATCCAGCACAACGCATGTATGGTATAATGGTGGGAGGAGGCAGCGTGTGATGAAAACGGTGCACTCGACGCACCCTGATTTGTCGAACATCACCACCCTATAGCACGACCTGGGAAACATGCCTATCCTGATCAGTGAATAATCTAGTATCCTCCATCTATATGTAAAAAAATGAAACGAGTCATAAGTATAAAATGTAAATATAATGTTATGGTCAACCGAATGTTATGACTTGTAGAATGTAAGACATGTCATGTTTATTCACATTGTTTTATGAAGTTATTTCTTACCAAAAGAAAAGGGCATGTCTTCATGTTTCTCAAAGCAGATTTCTAAAAAAAAATTGAGATATGTTTTTACATAGCAAAGGGTGTTTTGTAAGATATGGTTTTATATATTTATTTATATAAACATTTTGTCTTATTTATCTAAAATTTTATTAGAAAATGGAGTGATTTTTAATTTATTTATCATTTCTCACGTTATGGTATGTTTCATGATTATTTGATCGCATGTTTGCTTTATGGTTTAGCCATAGACAGATCTATTGTGTCACGAACCAAGTCGAGTCACCATCCGACCTGACACCTGACCCGATCCATAGAAAGGCCTGTGGGGAATTCCTGATCCCCACAGGCTGGCACAAGTTCCCGGGTATCAAATGAACATTGGGGAACAATTTACCCAATAACAAAAGACAGATAAGTAAACATAAACTGAACAAAATATATAAATAAAAGAAGATGAACTGAACAAATTGGTAGTGGAAAAAGGAATAAACTAAGTAATGAGACATACCTCAAGTTACATTATGGGTCACCACGGAACATAAACCACACTCGCTGCAAGGGTGGTCCAAAACTAGACCTTGAAACTAAAAAGATAAATTAGGCGTGAGCACCGAGATGATTAGTAGGAATTCCAGAGTACAACAATGCCTTGTGCCCTTACCTTCAAAAAAGAAACCCAAAACATGCTAGTTTGAAAATAAGACCCATTAAAATATATTTTTTTCATTCTTTTCAAAATCAAGTAACATGTTTAAATTTTGAAGAAAAACATTCCTCTACCACTAAGTTTTCAAAATAGAATCCAAACATGCATTAACATTTCAAAATGAAAGGGAATCAATTTAAATTTAAATATGGTTTTCAAGAAAGAGGAAACAAGCATGAAACAACTGAATTGAAAATAATATCACAATCACCATGGGAAATCCCTAAGCATCTAGTGTTATTTGGGGACTTATGATCCTTGTACCTTAGTGTAAATGTGGTATATGAACCACAATGATCTATGTTCTCGTGCACGAGCCACTAGTAGGGAACACACCCATAACCCAGTGGTCTTCAATCATCATAAATGTTTAGTTAGTGTTGTAGCGTCAATCCTGCTAGAAGAAATTGGGACAAACCACTTACGTATCATCTAGCGTACTAGTCCTAGTCTGCCCACCTAGATACCCAGGTTTCCCATTGTGTTCAATTTCAAGTGGTGGTGAGTTTTTATTAAGCAAAAATATATGTACTTATCATTTTCTTTACCTAAAAACGCATCCAAACTCTCACCACCGATCTCCCTCCTTGAGTGTATCCCACCCCGTTTTCATCACACAATAATGAACAAGACTCTTTACTAGGTACATATCTCAAATCACATATTCAACACACACATCATTTTCTAAAACAAGGGGGCATGCCTCAGAAGAGTTTTTTTTCTTTTTCATAAACCATTCTTAAGGTGACAAACGAGCTTAATTATATACAAGGAACACTTTTTATAACTAACCGACTGAAAGGCCAAACACATTTGGAAATATTCATTACTAATTCAAAACTACTTAGGAAATAAATTTTCAAGAAAAGTCACTTAAGACCAATGGGCGTTATAAATACATTTTAATTTTCAAAACAAAGGCATAATCATTTCAAGCAACTATAACCAGATTTCATAGAATGTGTATATAGCATAAATATAAAACATATTTTTTAAAAAAAATAAAATAATTATGAAATTGAAAATAAAGGCACATGCATAGGGGACCTACCTCAAGGTGGAACCAATCCATCCACTTTGGCTCTTGGCACTTTCTAACTAAAAGTTGTTGCTCCCCACTAAGCATATGCGTCTTCACATACATGAAAGGACACCTAGCCCCTATGCATACATTCGCATGGCCCATGAACATGTGCAAGGGGATCCTTACAGGTATGCTTATATGCATATACTAGTCTCCACTCACCTGCGTGTGAATTTTTATATATACACATACGCACACCTAGCCCCATACATGTACATTCAATGCCATGGATGAATATACACGTAATGGGGGAACATACATGTATATATTTAATTACCTATGAACATGTAGGCGATTCTCCTTAGACCTGGAAACTTGAAACTACAGAGAAGGGACTGCACACTACACATATAATTTAACAAATCAAGAAAACAATTTATGAAACACTTCAAAGTTAGCACCATAAAAATTTACACCAAAACAGTCTTTAAACCCAAATGCACACTAAAACCATTTGAAAATACATTTCACACCACTTACATAGTTTCTCAAATTCTATTTTTATAACATAATAAAATTCACACAATAAATACCAACCAAGACCATGGGTCTAGCCCCCTTCATAAAACCATTCATGCTTTTAAACCATTTTCAAAACAATCTTTCCACCATTCAAACATTTTACAATTTAAACTCAAGTTGCACCACAAATATAACATGAAAAAAACAATTTGTTTTCTAATGAAAATTCCATTTAAACATACACATCTCAAATACCCTTGAAAACGTAGTTCACACCATCCATACAACCCCTAAAACCCATTTTGAAAACATTACACCAAAACAACCCAAAACATTGCCATTTCCTTAATCAAAAAATCATTTGTAATTAAAAAACACACCAACCATTCCATAAATATCATTCATTCCATAAAATGAAACCAGGGAACACATTTATAAATTCAATTAAGCATAATAAATTCATCTAATGATGCTAAGGCATGGAACCACCTACCTCGGTGCCTAAATTCCCAAAAATTGGTGTGAATCTTCAAATGCGCCTAATCTACACCAAAAGCAAACCCAATTAAACCCTAATCAAGAATAAACCCCTAATAACAAGGACCAAAACCCTATCAAGGAGGGAAAAGGGTCTACTGGAGTAGATCACATTGGTGAGGAGGTCGCGCCAAAGGTTGCTTCACCGATAGGGGGTTGCGAAAGGTGAGTCGCACACTGAGGGAGAGGGCAACACGGATGGGAACTAGATGGGAGGAGAGGCGGCATGAGGGGGTTGGCTGGGAAGGATATGCGACACGTATGGGGTTGTTTGAGATGAAAGGGGGTGATGAGAGTTCGCCGGATGGAGCAGGGGGCACTGGGGTTCGCCAGACAGAGGCAAGAGGGCCAACACCAGGAGTTGGAGCGGCCAACATGGGGGCGCGAGTAGAACCGAGGAGGGGGGAGATTGTAGCACGATGCCAAGGGGTAGGGGAGAGGGTTTCCACGCACAAGAAACCCTAAGAGAAAAAAAGAAGAATATAAAAGTAAAAAATTAAAAAAAAACTTTAAAAAAATAATCATAATAATAATATTCATAATAGTAATATTCTTAAATTAAAAATATTAATAATAATAACCCAATAATTTTAATGATATCCATAATAATAAATTAATTAAAACATTAACAATAATAATATTAATAAGTTTAACAATAGTTATATTCCTAAAAATAATAATATTAACAATAATAATAATAATAATAATAATATTCTACCACTAATAATAATAATAACAATCTCAACCATAATAATACTATCATTATCATTATTAAAATAGATTTTTAAAATTTTATTCCACTTTTCTTATTTTACTTTATTCTCATTTTACCATTCTTCGTATTTTTTTTTTGAACACCGGGCATGCCGTACGGTGACCTAGGCAAAGTCGCACGATTTTGACCGAGCTCTACCCGTGCGTTAGACGCTATCAAGCCTAGCAAAACTCATTTATTAGCAAAAACACAAAATTTCAATCGAGACTCGGGCCGAGCCTCATCAAAGTTAGAAAATAATAAAATAAGATAATTCTCAAAATTTAGGGTGTGTCAATTCTCCCCCCATAAAGCTTTCCGACCCTGAAAAGCCACAACAAGACTTAGACCAAACAAAATAGATACTTCCTTAAGGTTTAAAGAGGATCCCTAGGAAAAACAAGTGAAAAGAGGAAATCACATCATGATTAGAGAAAGTGACTTAAATGACAACCTCAAGAAACCCGTAAAAATACTTTTCGCTACTATCACCTTCCCCAAAGAGCTATAACACCCCCAGTTGATCGATCAATGATCAAAATTTTCACACCCACATAATCCAATCTATCAAACCAAAACACGTCAAGCACTGCTAAATGAAAACTGCACTGCTTATCCAAAGAAAACAAGTAGAACTAAACCATTTCTAAGAATAAAACCAAAGGATCGACATGGGGAGGCCCGAATGGACTCTCCACCATTAGAAACCAACCAACCCCTGAGACAAGAACCAACTGACTGATATAAGGAGGCCCGAATGGACTCTCTGCCATTATGAAAAAGGAAAACACTGATTCATTTCAAAGACATTTGAGTGAGACCCATCGTGGGTCTTATTACAATTAGAACTGACGAAAGATACACAAACTTCAAAATTTCCTGACAGTGACGAAACACCCCCACCATAAGGGGCAGGGAGGGGAGGGCCCAACTACTGGAGCATCAAAACCATGGTCGAAGAAAAACCAACCACTTCACATCCTCAGATGACCCCAAAACAAAATTAAGACTGATTTACCCAAAAAGACCCTGTAAGGGCTGTTAACTATAGGCATGCTCCTAGTGAGACACAGCCACTGGGGTCTAGGGAAGCGGAAAGACTGAGCCTTCACATACCCAAGGGATAAACCCTACGCTCAATAGGTCACATGTGGAAATGAGGTCCTTCCACCACTTTCCACTGAAAGGGAACAACTGAAATAGGTTAATGACATAGAAGGTAAAAATTATCTCCATCTTCCACCCTGAGAACAAGAATTAGGTCCAAGCCTTTCATGACCCTTGGTTTTCCCTGACTACACACTAGCTTCACTCTGAGACCTACAGCTGGAGCTCAAATGATTGAAGCATCTCATGTCTCATAGTTAGGCTATATAAACCTTTGAACGAAACTCCTTTTTTCAGTGCCACAAGAAACCATACCATAATCGAGGAAACACCATCAGGAACAACACACCCTGACATCCACTTACTCCAACATAGAACATCACCAACACGAAAGTTAAGATGGTGCATGTGTGTCACCCCTTGTTACTCCGAATGAGAAACATCAGGAGGAACGACACATAAAATACAGTTTCCTATAAAATGTAGAAATTTGAAATTTATTGAGGGAAAATACACTTCTTTCATGATAGAGGCCCTTGGGAAGTCCTACAACCTTTGCCCTTACAACCGAACAAGAGCACAACACCACCAAGCATCACAGAACATGACCCTTGCTATTGAAAGAAACATTTCATGAAAAGGGAGTTTAAAATGAGTCTTAAATGGTGCAAGATTTCTATAAGCGTCCAAAACAACCTCTTATGACTAGATTCGCACACTAGTGGCCTAGAAAGACCTCTTTCTTAGTCAAAACCAAAAAATTGACCTCAGGTTCATTTAAAATAGTAGCCTGTACCAAAAACTCTAGGATTCTTCCAAACAAGACTTCAAACTTAACGATGTCAAACTTTACCCCTTTAACCATCAAATGACTCAAGGAAACCAAAACTCCATTCACCCTCTCGCACCCACTCTCTTGATACGAGAGGATTTACTTAACCAATAAGGAAAAAAAGGATAAACATGACACTATAACTCAAAAGTAAAGTCCTTAATTTAATCAACTAGAGGTCCAACCAACGGAAAATCATTGCAGCCGCACTTCAATCGCATGTTAACTTTTTATGGGGGGCATACACTAGCCAAGAAGGAATACTACAGACCCAAAAAAATGGTCCATTGGTCAAACATACCATGAGAAAACACTAAAAGAATGGGGAAACCATTACAAAGGCCTCCCAAAACACTTCTTGATAAATACCACTAACCAACACCTCAAATAAACTTACCAAGGAAACATAAACATAGAACATATTCCAAACAAGAAAGGTTTTAAAAACTCAAAACACCCCACTGCAAGATTCCCAAAACGCAAAAAAAGACACACCACACTGCTATGGAACATCAAACACTCCATCCTTTATTTTAAAAAAACACTTTTGAAACTAAAACTGAGAGGGTGGACTGAATATTCACCAATGTTACCTCATGGGCCATACACATGCATGCTCTCATGCCAACTGGGAACCAAACCACCTTCCACAAATATCACATGCATATGGTCACCCATGAAATTACCTAAGGTTGGAACAAAATTCTTTCCATTTTTCAAAACAACAATCGACCCACACCTCCTCTTTTCAAAACCACTAGTCACAAGTTTAAAAACCCATTTCAATTTTTCACAAAAACCGCTTTGGAAAAGTACTAACTCTTAAAATAAAACCATTTTGAATCTCACAAACATTTTAGAAAAATTCCTATCATCGGTTTAACAAATTCCATTGAAAATAGAGTTTCAAAACCCAACTTAAAATCACCCATATTTACCAAACCACCAGGTTTGTCGATCCAAAAGTTTCAATTATAAAAATCTAATCTCATTTTGCAAAAAAACTATTTCATGAAAATCCCAATTTATAGAACCCCATTTGAAACAGTTCTGAAAACCCATATTATACCACTTTTAAGAAAAATTTATTTCCAATTAAAAATATAGATTTCATAAATATTCAAACAGAGGTTTTAAAAATAATTTTCAAATCCTAAATGGGATCAAGACAATGCAAGAGGAAATTAGTGTTAGCGGGTGACTTGGATGTATGGTTGGAGGTCATACGCCAATCACTCCACCATCACAGAGAGTGTATTAGGACAATGTCCCCAGCTCCACATGGATTTCCAGGCCCTTTGATCTTGATGAGACCATTGACCTTACTCCCTTTTCATTTCCCCCAAACAATGAATAACCATAAGGACTAAAGGACTCAGATAAAACCCAACTTCCCCCTGGTAACTCGAGTCTCGCCACGAGGTGTGTTGTCCAAACACCTTACTCACAACCAAAACATAGATTCCTAAAATCCATAACTTTGGTCTACCCTGACTCTTCCTCAAAAAACATGACCCAAAAAAGCTAACCTTCTTTTGATACCATTTTGTCACGAACTAAGTCGGGTCGCCATCCGACCCAGCGCCTGACCCGGTCCGTGGAAAGACCCGAGGGGCGTTCTCGATCCCCATGGGCTGGCACAAATGTCTGAGTATCAAATGAACATTTGGTAATTATTTACCCAATAATAAAAGATAGATAACTAAACATAAACTAAACAAAAAGAACGAATAAAATAAGATCAACTGAACAAACTGGCAGCAAAAAAAGAAATAAAATAAGTAATGAGACATACCTCAAGTGACCTCATGGGTCACCACAGAACATAAACCACACTCGCTCTAAGGGTGATCCAAAACTAGACCCTAAAACTAAAAAGATAAAGTAGGTGTGAGCATTGAGATGGTCAGTAGGAATGTCAGAGTATAACAATGGCCTATGTTACCTTTAAAAAAGAAACCCAAAACATGCTAGTTTGAAAATAAGACCCATTAAAATATTGTTTTTCATTCTTTTTCAAAATCAAGTAAGAGGATTACATTTTTAAGAAAAACATTCATCTACCACTAATTTTTTAATATATAATCCAAACATGCATTAACATTTCAAAATTAAAGGGAATCAATTTAATTTTAAATATGGTTTTCATGAAAGAGGAAACGAGCATGAAACAACTAAATTGAAAATCATATCACAAGCACTATGGGAAATCCCTAAGTAGCTAGTGTTATTTGGGGACCTAGGATCCTCGCACCTCAGTGTAAATGTGGCATATGAACCACAATGATTTATGTTCTCAAGCTCAAGCCACTAGTAGGGAACACACCCATAACCTAGTGGTCTCCAATCATCACAAATGTTTAGTTAGTGTTGTAGCATCAATTTTTCTAGATGAAACTAGGACGAACCACTTATGTATCATCTAGCGTACTAATCCTAGTTCACCCACCTAGATATACAGGTTTCTCATTGTTCTCAATTTCAAGTGGTAGTGAGTTTTTATTAAGTAAACATATATGTACTTATAATTTTCTTTACTTAAAAACACATCCAACCTCTCACCATCGATCTCCCTCCTTGAGAGAACCCCCCCCCCCCCTCCCGTCACACAATAATGCACAAGCCTCTTTACTAGGAACATATCAAAAATCAAACATTCAACACACACATCATTTTCTAAAACAAGGGGCGTGCCTCAAGAAAGGTTTTTTTTCATAAATTATTCTTAAGGGGCCAAGTGGGATTAATTACATACAAGGAACACTTTTTATAACTAATTAGTTGAAAGTCCAAACACCTTTGGAAATATTCATTACCAATTCAAAACCAATTAGGAAATCACTTTTCAAGAAAAGTCACTTAATACTAATGGGTATTATAAATACATTTCAATTTCCAAAACAAAGGCATGATCATTTCTAGCAACCACAACCAAATTTCATAGCATGTGTATATAGAATAAATATAAAATATATTTTTAAAACAAGAAAGAAATTCTGGAATTAAAATTAAATTCATAGACATAGGGGGCCTACCTTAAGGTGGAATCAAGTCGTCCACTTCGGCTCTTGGCGCTTTCTAACTAAAAGTTTCTGCTCTCCCACTAAGCGTACGCACCTTTACATACATGAAAGGACACCTAGACCCTATACATACATTCGCATGGCCCATGAACATGTGCAAGGGGATCCTTATAGATATGCTTATATGCATATACCAGTCTCCACTCACCTACGTGTGCATTTTTATATATACACATAGGCAGACCTATCCCCATATATGTAAATTTAATGCCATGGATAAATATACACATAATGGGGGAACCTGAATGTATATATTTACTTACTTATGCACACGCAGGAGAGTCACCTTAGAACCAGCGACTCGAAACCATGGAGAAGGGACCATGAACTACACATATAATTTAATAAATCAATAAAACAATTTATGAAACACTTCAAAGTTAGCAGCATAAAAATTTATACCAAAACACTCTTTAAACCCAAAAGCACACTAAAACCATTTGAAAATAAATTTCACACCACTAATATAGTTTCTCAAATTCACTTTTTATAACACAAGAAAACACACACAATAAAGACCAACCAAGACAATGGGTCTATCCACCTTCATAAAATCATTCATGCTTTTAAACCATTTCAAAACAAGCTTTCCACCATTCAATCATTTAACAATTTAAACTCAAGATGCACCACAAAGCTAACATGCCAAAAACAATCCGTTTTCCAATGAAAATACCATTTAAACATACACATCTCAAATACCCTTGAAAACATAGTTCACACCATCCAGACAACCCCTAAAACCCATTTTGAAAACATTACACGAAAACAACCCAAAACATTGCCATTTTCTTAATCAAAAATTCATTTCTAACTAAAAAACACACCAACCATTCCAAAAATACCATTTTCACCACAAAATGAAACCAAGGAACACATTTATAAATTCAAATAAGCATAATAAATTCATCTAGTGATGTTAGGGCACATAACCACCTACCTCGGTGCCGAAATTCCCAAAAATTAGTGTTAATATTTAACTGTGCATAATCCACACCACATGCAAACCCAATTAAACCCTAGTCAAGAAGAAACCCTTAAGAATAAGGACCAAAACCCTATAAAGAAGAAAAAAGGGTCTACTAGAGTATATCACACTGTTAAGGAGGTCGTGTCGGAGGTTGCTTTGTCAGAAGGGGGTTGCGGAAGGGGAGTCGTGCACTGAGGGAGAGGGTGGCATGGATGGTCACTGGCCAAGAGGTGAGGCGGAACGGGGGGGAGGAGAGGTAGCACGTACGGGGTTGGCCGAGAGGAAAGGGGGGGCGATGGGAGTTCGCCGGACAGAGCAGGGGGCGTCGAGGTTCGCCAGACAGAGGTAGGAGGGCCAACACTAGGATGTGGAGCAACCAACATGGGGGGTGCGAGCAGAACCGAGGAGGGGGGAACTTGCAACACAATGCTAAGGGGTGGGGGGAGAGGGTTTCCATGCACAAGAAACCCTAAGAGAAAAAAAGAATATAAAATTAAAAATTAAAAACAAACTTAAAAAAATCATAATAATAGTAATATTCATAATAATAATATTATTAAATTAAAAACATTAATAATAATAACCTAATAATGTTAATGATATCCATAATAATAACTTAATTAAAACATTAACAATAATAATAATATTAATAAGGTTAACAATAGTTATATTCCTAAAAATAATAAGATTAATAATATTAATAATAATATTAATATTTGAACACTAATAATAATAATAATAATAATATACTAAATCATAATAATATTACCATTATCATTATTAAAACAGTTTTCTTAAATTTTATTCCACTTTTCTTATTTTACTTTATTCTCATTTTATCATTCTTCATATTTTTTTCTCAAACATCGTGCAGGTCGTATGGTGACCTGGGCGAAGCCGTACGGTTTTGACCAAGCTTTGCCCGTGCGTCGGACGCTATTAAGCCCAGTAAAACTCATTTATAATCAAAAACACAAAATTTCAATCAGGACTCGGCCTGAGCCTCGATAAAGTCAAAAAATAATAAAATAAGATAATTCTCAAAAGTCAGGGTGTGACAATTCTCTCCGCCATAAAGCTTTTCACCCCTGGAAAGCCACAACAAGACTTAGACCAAACAAAATAGATACTCCCTTAAGATTCAAAGAGGATCCCTATGAAAAACAAGTGAAAAGAGGCAAGCGCACCGTGCTCAGAGAAAGTGACTTAAATGACAACCTCAAGAAACTCATAAAAAGACTTTTCGCTAAGTGTCACCCGCCCCAAAGAGCTAGAACGCCTCAAGTTGATCAATTAAGGATCAAAATTTTCACACCCACATAATCCAATATCTCAAACCAAAACACATCAAGCACTGCTAAACAAAAATTGCATAGATTATCCAAAGAAAACAAGTAGAATTAAACCATTTCTAGGAATAAAACCAAAGGATCAACATGGGGAGCCTTGAACGGACTCCCCACCATTAGAAACCAAACAACCCCTGAGATAAGAACCAATTGACCGACATAGGGAGGCCCGAATGGACTCTCTACCATTATGAAAAAGGCCAAAACTGGTTCATTTTAGATACATTTGAGCGAGACCCATCGTGGGTCTCCCCACCATTAAAACTAATGAAAGATACACAAACTTCTAAATTTCCTGGCAGTGACGAAACACCCCCACCACAAGGGGTGGGGAGGGGAGGGCCCAACTACCGGGGCGTCAAAACCATGGCTGAAGACAAACCGACCACTTCACATCCTCAGATGACCCCAAAACAAAATTAATACTGATTTACCCAGAAAGACCTCATATGGGTCATTAACTAGAGGCATGATCTCAGTGAGACACTACCACTAGGGTATCAGGAAGTGGAAAGACTAATCCATCACATACCCAAGGGATAATCCCTACACTCAATAGGTAGCATGTGGAAATATGGTCCTCCCACCACTTTCCACTAAAAGGGAACTACTAAAATAGGTTAACGAAGTCAGAGGTTTAAACTATATCCATCTTCCACCTTGAGAACAGTAATTAGGTCCAAGACTTTCATGACCCTAGTTTTTCTCTAATTACGTGTCGTCTTCACTCTGGGACCTACGGTTGGAGCTCAAATGATTGAAGCATCTCCTTCCTCGCAGTTAGGCTATAGAAACCCCCGAACGAAACTCCTTTTTCTGGTGCCACAAGCAACCATACCACAATTGAGGCCACACCATCAGGCACAACACACCCCGACATCCACTTACTCTAACATGGAACATCACCAACACGAAAGTTAGGATGGTGCATGCACATCACCCCTTGTTACTCCGAACGAGAAACATTGAGAGGAATGACACATAAAAGACACCTTCCTATAAAATGGAGGAATTTGAAATTTCTCGAGGGAAAATACACTTCTGTCAAGACAGAGGCCCTTGAAAATTCCCACAACCATTGACCTTACAACCGAACAAGAGCACAACACCATCAAACATCACCGAACATGACCCTTGCTATTTAAAGAAACATTACATGAAAAGAGAGTTTAAACTTAATCTTAAACGGTGTGAGATTTCTGCAAGCGTCCAAAACAGCCTCTTATGACCAGATTTTCACACTAGTGGCCTAGCAAGACCTCTTACTTAGATGAAACCAATGAATGACCCAAGGTTCATTTAAAACAGCATCCCAAACCGACAACTCTAAGCCACTTCCAAATAAGACTTCAAACTTAACGATGTCAAACTTTACCCCTTTAACCATCAAATGACTCAAGGAAACCAAAACTTCATTCACCCTCTCGCACCCACTCTCTCGTTGCGAGAGGATTTACTTAACTGAGAAGAAAAAAAGTATAAGCATGACACTAGCACTCAAAAGGAAAGTCCTTTCTTTGATCAACTGGAGGTCCAGTCAATGGAAAATCACTGCGGCCGCACTTTAATTGCATGTTAACTCTTTATGGGGGCGTACACTAGCCAAGAAGGAAAACTGCAGACCCAAACAAAAATGGTCCATTGGTCAAACATACCATGAGAAAACACTGAAAGAATAGGGAAACCATTACAAAGGCCTCCCAAAACACTTCTTGAGAAATTCCACTAACCAGCACCTCAAATCAACTTACCAAGGAAACAAAAACATAGAACATCATCCAAACAAGAAAGGTTTTAAAAACTTAAAACACCCCACTAAAAGATTCCCAAAACACAAAAAAGACACACCACACAACTATGGAACATCAAACACTCCATCTTTTCTTTAAAAAAACACTTCTGAAACTAAAACTAGGAGGGTGGGCTACACATTCACCAATGGTACCTCATGGGTTGTACACATGCATGCTCTCATGCCAACCGGGCACTAAACCACCTTCCATAAATAGTCGATGCATATGGCCACCCATGAAAGTACCCAAGGTTGGAACAAAATTATTTCCATTTTTCAAAACAAAAATCAATCCACACCTCCTCTTTTCAAAACCACTAGTCACAAGGTTAAAAACCCATTTCAGTTTTTCACAAAAACTGCTTCGAAAAAGTACCAACTCTTCAAATAAAAGCATTTTGAAACTCACAAACATTTTAGAAAAACACCTATCATCGGTTTAAAAAATTCCATTGAAAAAAGAGTTTCAAAACCCACCTTAAAATTACCTATATTTTTCAAACCAACAGGGTTGTAAATCCAAAAGTTTCAATTATAAAAATCTAATCTCATTTTACACAAAAACTATTTCATGAAAATCCACATTTCTAGAATCCCATTCGAAACTGTTCTGAAAACCCATGTTCCACCACTTTGAAAAACAAGTTATTTCCACTTAAAAATCTAGATTTCATAAATCTTCAAACAGAGGTTTTCAAAATTATTTTCAAAACCAAAAGGGACACAAGACAATGCAAGAGGAAATTAGTGTGAGCGGGTTACTTAGACGTATGGTTGGCGGTCATACGCCAATCACTCCACCATCACGGAGAGCATATTAGGGCAATGTCCTTAGATCCACAAGGATTGTTAGGCCCCATGAGCTCGATGAGACCATTGACCCTACTCCCTTTTCATTTCCCCCAAACAATGAATAACCACAAGGACCAAAGGACTCAGATAAAACCCGACTTCCCCTGGTAACTCGAGTCCCACCATGAGGTGTGCTAGCCATACACCTTACTCGTAGCTAGAACATTGAGTTACGACATCCTTAACTCCGATCTACCCTGAATCTTCCTCAAAAAACATGACCCAAAAGAGCTAACCTCCCTTTGATATCATTTTTTACATGAACCAAGTTGGGTCGCCATCCGACCCGGCACCCGACCCGGTCAGCAGAAAGGCCCGAGGGGCATTTCTGATCCCCATGGGCTGACATAAGTGCCCGGGTATCAAATGAACATTTGGGAATGATTTACCCAATAACAAAAGATAGATAAGTAAACATAAATTGAAAAAAACGGATAAATAAAAGAATATGAACTGAACAAACTCGCAGCAGAAAAGGGAATAAACTAAGTAATGAGACATACCTCAAATGACATTGTGGGTCACCACAGAACATAAACCGCACTCTCTGCAAAGGAGATCCAAAACTAGACTCTAAAACTAAAAAGATAAAGTAGGTGTGAGCACCGAGATGCTTAATAAGAATGTCAGAATACAACAATGTCCTATGTTCTTACCTTTAAAAAAGAAACCCAAAACATGCTAGTTTGAAAATAAGACCCATTAAAATATTGTTTTTTATTCTTTTCAAAATCAAGTAACAGGTTTACATTTTTAAGAAAAGCATTCCTCTACCGCTACATTTTCAAAATAGAATCCAAACATACATTAACATTTCAAAATGAAAGGGAATCAATTTAAATTTAAATATGGTTTTCACAAAAGAGGAAACAAGCATGAAATAACTGAATTGAAAATCATATCACAAGCACCATGGGAAATCCCTAAGCAACTAGTGTTAGTTGAGGACCTAGGATCCTCATACCTCAGTGTAAACATGGCATATGAACCACAACGATCTACATTCTCGTGCATGATCCACTAGTAGGGAACACACCCATAACCTAGTGGCCTTCAATCATCACAAATGTTCGGTTAGTGTTATAGCATCAATCCTACTGGATGAAACTGGGATGAACTACTTATGTATCATCTAGCGTACTAGTCCTAGTCCGCCCACCTAGATACCCAGGTTTCCCACTGTGCTCAATTTTCAAGTGGTGGTGAGTTTTTATCAAGCAAACATATATATATACTTGTCATTTTTTACTTAAAAACACATCCAACCTCTCACCACCGATCTCCCTCTATGAGCGCATCCCCCCCATTTCTGTCACACAATAATTCTCAAGCCTCTTTACTAGGCACATATCACAAATCACACATTCAACACACACATCATTTTCTAAAACAAGGGGGTGTGCCCCAATAGTGTTTTTTTCTTTTTCATAAACCATTCTTAAGGTGCCAAACGAGCTTAATTACATACAGGGAACACTTTTTATAACTAATTGGCTGAAAGGCCAAATGCCTTTCGAAATATTCATTACCAATTCAAAACCACTTAGAAAATCACTTTTCAAGAAAAGTCACTTAAGACCCATGGGCATTATAAATACATTTCAATTTCCAAAACAAATGCATAATCATTTCTAGCAACCATAACTAGATTTCATAGCATGTGTATATAGCATAAATGTAAAATATATTTTTAAAACAAGAAAGCAATTATGGAATTCAAATTAAAGGCATGGGCATAGGGGACCTATCTCAAGGTGGAACCAAGCCGTCCACTTCGGCTCTTAGCGCTTTCTAACTAAAAGCTATTGCTCCCCCCACTAAGCATACGTGCATTCACATACATGCAAGGGCACCTAGCCCCTATGCATACATTTGCATGGCCCATGAACATGTGCGAGGGGATCCTTACAGGTATGTTAATACACATATACCAGTCTCCACTCACCTGCATGTGGAAAGCTTGTTTCAAACACCGGGCATGTCGTACGGTGATCTGGGCAAAACCGCACATTTTCGACCAAACTCTGCCTGTGCGTCGGACGCTATCAAGCCCAAAAAAACTCATTTATCAACAAAAATACAAAATTTCAATCGGGACTCTACCCGAGCCTCGACAAAGTCAGAAAATAATAAAATAAGATAATTCTCAAAAGTCAGGGTGTGGCAGATTGTGCATTAACTTCAGCTCAAATGCACTTTTCATATTCCTTTTAATGTGAATGTGAAATGCTTATTGTTATTTGACAATAAAATTATTTGGCGATGTGAGACAATTATACAAAATGAAAGATCTTGTATTAATACCATATAATTAACAATACTAGAAAATCATAGAAAAAATAGTGCATCACTGTGGGTGAGAGTGTGAACTCGATCCAACAATGTTAGGACATCGTTTCCGGTTATGACCTTCATGATGACAGATGGTGCATCTCAAACTTTTCTCTTGTTCTTGAGGTTGATCCATCTCATTCCGCATCCTGCTGGACTTCGGTCTCCCTCGTTTATGTAACTTGTTGATGTCAGATATCACTATTGACCGATCTTCGGGCATTGAGAAATATCGAAACTCCCCAATAGGCATCCATGGTGCAGTATTACAGTTAGCAATGATATTCATCTACTACACTGAATCAACATATGCTTCCCATGATATGTTCACAGAGACACATGTTGCGATGATGTGTGTGCATGGAAACCGTAAGGCCTGATAGTTTCCGCATTGACATTGTCTCGCTTCCAGTAATACCACCATTTTTTCACCGATGTTATCTGTGATGAGATTCAAACACTCTTGAACTTTAAATCGAGAGTCTTCTCGGCAGAAAAGATAAACATGATAACGAGAAACTTCTTCAATGTTCTTTTCAATCTCTCGTTGAAAGTGTCTTCCATACCTCAGCCCCCTGTTGAACTTCGTTTGAGGTTAGTTTTTGTCTATCGACATAGTACCTCACGTGTCGATATAATGTCTTGTGAATTAGGGTAGTTATAGATAACTTGTGAAACTCCTTGAAGACACCATTGATGCACTCCACGATGTCTGTGGTCATGTGTCCATACCTCTTCCCCCCGTCATATGTAAATGTCCATTTTTTCTTTTGGAATCCGCATCATATAATCATATACTTCTTTATCAGTCTTGCGGATTTGTTCGAAACGTTCTTCAAACCCTCGTTTATCCAGCTCATATAATATTCATTAGTTAATCATTATATGTAATCACTTTTTAATGCTAAGTTATCCATTAGTTAATCTATACTTAATCATTAATAATAATAATAATTATTTCTAAATTATATATTACTAACTAAACTACTTAATAAATAACATATTTAAAACTAACTAAAAATAATTCAATTGACAAAATAATTAATTTTAAATTAAATAAGAAAAAATACCTCTAAATTATGGTTCACAAAAAATCGAGACCTCTTTTAGACCACCAGATCCACCGTGGAGGAAGAAGACTTCTTTTAGAGATGGAAGTTGTGGAATGTAGAGAGATTAGTGAAATTTGAAGTGAGGATAAGAGGGGGGGGAGCGAGTGCCCTTTTACAGGGCTTTAAAGGAAAGACGACAGGGAGAGGGCTGCTTTTCACCTTTACATTAGGCGAAAGACGCGCGCACCCCCTACCACCTTTCGCTTTGTCTTTAGGCGGAAGACGACCACCCCGCGCGTCTTTGCTATGTCATTGATATGGGGCAAAGGCTGTGGGGGGGTTTAAAGGGGGCAGACTCAACTCATTTCATACACAATTTTAAATTATTTTTTATGTAGACATATTTAAAAATAAATAAAATGTAAAAACACATTAAAAAAAAAATCGTCAATTATTCCAATCTATTCCCGTCTCATAAGAAACTCCCAAAACACACCCAAAGGCGGCCAACGCATCCCAGGCTCGGCAGCCAGGAAATGGGAGTTTGTGCCGGTGGGGAATCTGGAGGGAAGAAGAGGAAGATCGGCAAATCAAGGATGGCAAAAAAATGGCGGCATCCCTGTTTGTTGTTTTGGGTAATCACGGCGGTTCACGGTGTCGCCATCCTCTTATTCACCAAGGGATTTCTGCTCACTCGAACGGAGCTCCCCTATGTCAGCCGTTGCTCCGACATTTCCGAATCGCTTTGCCCAGTCGCTTCCCCAGTTTCTTCTTCCGCCTCTTCTTGGAATCTAAACGACACTCTCAATTCTTCGAGGCAGCGAGACCAGCGTTGCTGGACCAGACCCGCCATTGATCGCCTCGTCGTCATTGTTCTCGATGCTCTCAGGTGAATCGTATCCAAATTTAATTTTTATTCCTAAATCAGTTTTCCAGTTGCTCAAAGGCTCTTTTTTTTTTGTCATCTGAACGGTTTGAGGTTGTTATATAATAAATGACGCGAGAAAGAAAATAATCCATTTATTGCTGAATCCGAAGTCCTATCAAAACTGCAAATGTCCAGAGGTGCAACCCGTCTTAATTTTCTGATGTTTTCTGCTTCTCAGGTTTGACTTCGTAGCCCCGAGTACATTTTTCCAAGGTTAGCTGCGTGTTTTTCATTTTTCACTTCATTCTTATCCGTCTTGTTATCGTTTGATTACCCGATAATGTTTGTTTTCATGAAATCGTGAAACGAGAGATGCAACAGTCCCTCTATGCCCATATATTTTCATTCCCATCATTGTTTGACTCCCCTCTCCCAGCTGGATTAAGGGCAGCATCAAAGTTTGATTTCAGCCCGTGAACAGGACTTATGAATGTACGTTTAACTGTGCTTACATGCCTCAGAATCTAAACCATGGATGGACAGATTATCGGTGCTACAAAAATGGGCTTCCAGGGAAGGCTCAATGGCTAGGATTTTTAAAGCTATTGCAGATCCACCGACTACCAGTTTACAGCGCTTGAAGGTTGGGTTCATCCCGTTGTTTTGTCTCTTGCTCATCTTTATTCTTAACTCTGGCTTCCATAATTGTATCTTTAGGACGCCTGATTTGAAGTTCTGAAAACCCAGGGCATTCTCGTGCTTCCTCTTCATCTTCCTCTTCTCAATGGTTTGGTTCCATTGGAACTTCTCATTATCTTCTCTAGGCAGCCCTCCACTCATCTAGACCGCTTGCTGTCTTTCATCAAAGACAGTAAAAGGATGATGAATACAAAAAATACATTCCCAGATTCTGTTTCATGGTATGCTGTGAAATCTATGATTCCAGAAAATAAAAAAAATACATACAACTAGAGGGAAAAGCTTTCAACACATTTCAGCATCCTTTCCTGTGAAATCTAAATATAACACGGCGCAAACTGGCCTCCATCTTCAGTTCCTTTGGTGGGATCTTGTTTATAATTTGCAATTTTACCTGCAAAGTGAAAAGCGATACTGGTTTCACAGGCATGGTAACCAAAACTAAAGAAACAAATGATAAATCAAATTTTAAAGTAGAACCTGTTATGTAAATATTGAGATCGGGAGAATTAGAGAGGAAACAATGTCTATTGTATTGTATACAAACAAAACACAGGAAGAGAGAGAATTACAGTTAAGGGAAAAGAGAAAAGTAGAGGAAGGGGAACCACCAGGAGAAGACCACTCCCCTTAGAGGCCAGACCGAGACCACCAGTCGTACTTCCCAGCCGCCAAGTTGTAGAAGAGCTCTCAAAATAACATCCTCTCCCTCTACGAGCCAACCCCCTTTTAATAAACTTTTCCCGTCCCCTCCTGTCACAGCTGGCAGTAACAGCCGGCAGTAACAGACTAACAGCAGAGAGTAACAAACTAATAAAAGCCAAAATACAATTCTGCCCCTAAACTGCTAATGCCCACACGCCCCCAACTGCTGGGCAGCAGCCCTCACCAACCAACACATATTCCTAACATTACCTCCTGCTTGAAAAACCACCTTGTTCCCAAGGTGGACCGCCAAAACACAGCTCAGCCTCTTCAACACTGGAACTATAAGCCCATTTTGAAATCGGCAGCACACCTGATCCAGCACCAACGAAAACTGTGACACCTAATTTGCTGAAGAAACTGCTTCTTGAAAGGTTGCACACGCCTGTTTTCCAGTGAGATTGGAATAGGGTATCTCCAACCAGAAGCCTCGAATAACACCTTTCTTACAATCTTGTGCCGTAGCCCCAGCTTTGGAAATTTCTGCTGCCACACCAATAATTACCCCAACTGCAATTTCCACTTCTTTAGGGCGAACTGGCTCCTCCTGTAAATGTTCAGCAGCGACAAAAACTATCCACACACAAAAACCAACATCAAGAGTAAACTGCTGGCAATATAAGTCAGCCCTTTGTAACCCATTCAGAAAAGAATTCCTGATCAAAAGTTCTTCCTCAAACAGCGGCATGTGTTTATCAAAGTGTCTATGAAGTACGTGTGTTGTGCGAACATTTGAAACATTACCTTCAACTTGAGTCTTGCTGCTAGACGAATCTGATGAAAAATATCTTGTTCTCCTCCCACTCCATCCGTTTAGAACTGGTTTACTGCGCCTAGATATTTCATTTGTTTCTGGACCTCTATTTTCCATAGGGAGGAAGCCAGACTCGAAATTATCCGGTGGTAGTTCTCCTCAAGAATCATCCCTTAATACACAGTTCCCCTCCTACTGTAACTTTGTAATCGGTTCAATGGTTCTAGTTCGATACTATTGTACATAGGGACTTGCTTTAAAATATCCAGCCAAGGTGTCATCACTCTATCCTCCCGTCCAAGCTCCCCTTGTAGCCCAACCCATAGGGATCTGCTGCTTTTTGTTGCAAGGTGGGAAATAGGAAAACTATGAAAACATGACTGTAATGGAACATTTTCACGCTTTCCTGGCCTGTATTCATTTTCATGCTTCTCAGCCACAAATCCCAATGGCTGAAATGCAGCACCTGGATCAAGAAAGCAACCCCAAGTGAAGCCAAAATCATCACATCCATATATTTCAGCAGCATAAAAGTCACCAACCAATAGAATAGTCTGCCCAGCACTTCATCGGGAATGCTGTGGTGCGGAAAGAAAATTAAAATGACCTCCTGAATCCCAACAGGAACAAATCCCAGCAGGAGCTACCGTCCTTGAAACCATCAACAAACACCAATATAACTGTTTTTCCCTGACTAATGCATCATTTGGCCAGTCACTAAACAACTTCAATGAAAACGTTAACTTGTTTGACTCTAGAAACTTTGGTTCAACAATTATTGGTTCATCCAAACCAGACTTAATAACTTCTACTTGTGCATTTGTTCCTGCCTCGACTCTCCAGAAGAACTCCTCCTTTGGAGCTTCCCTCAAAACACCTTCTATATTAATTTTGTACACAAGATTCTCTGCTCCTCGGTATCGTACAACAGGTCTAGTAGCAGCCCCAAGCATAGCTGGAGCAGAATCAGTGTAAGCCCCAGTTACAAAAACAATCTGCCCACATTTCCTCCAATACAACTCTTTCAGGTTCAATCTTACCTGATATAGAACATCCAATAACTCCAAAGAATCTTCAGCCGCATCGCCAGTATGGCCCGCAGCACTTTCCATTCTGCAATATTCACTGCTTGAGCTTTCCTGCATGACATCTTGCAAGAGATCTACAGCCTCAACTTCAGAATCCTCTGTTGCAGCTCCGATTGCTCCCTCAACATCTGGCAGCCCAGACTCATTACTCATAAGCACACACAGTTGATATAATCTCACTTTGTGCTTATTCCGGCCAAACAAAATTTGAGTCCAACTGCTTCTCCTGCAATACCAGTCCCTCAATTTTCCCCGTCGTTTGCTCTTCCTCAGCTCTTGTCGACTGTACAGGAGCTTCCACGTCACAGAGAGTAGAATGTGAGGCGATTTCCCACGTTCCTGCAATTCCTGTTCGGCTGGTGATACACCCGAACTTGCCACCGCTTCAGCAAAAAGATCTGAGCTGAAAATTGGAACAAACAACACTTCTCCAAGCCGAATAAAACTGGAATTTTCCTGCTCCTTAAGCACACTGTTGTTGGTCCTGTCCTGGTCCATTTCCATGCTAAAAAATGAATCAGTTATTACCTCTTCAGGACATTCTAGTTTGGTTTTAAGCTGCTGCTCCTCCTTGTTGTTTCCATACTTTTCCAAGAGTGTTGGTTTCAGCTACTCCCATGTTGAGCAAGGATTTTTATTCAGCCAAGACAAAAACCAATATAAAGTTGTAGTCTCCATACAAATCTGTGCATAGTGAAGTTTCATGTCCTCTGCTGTTCGATTTTTCTGGAAGTAAGTTTCGGCTTTGGTAAAGGATCGTTCCCAATAAACAAAGGCGGTTAGACTCGTTTTGCTATACTCCTCATTCCGTTGGCTGAAGCCAAGTCAATAAGCGCAGGGCTCGTTTTTTTTCCTCCCGAACTCCACGTTTTTGTCGCCGCTTCCAACAGAGCATCCTGCAACTGACTGAGTTTGTTTTCCGGACACTGAGCATCGTTCCTCCTGTGACCATAACCCCTTTGTTTGCTCCTCCGCTAGTTTCTCCGAACCTTGAATCCTTTAAGAATCTTTCACCACATTTGACTGCAACTGTAATTGCTCCTGCTCACTTTGCTTATGTGTAAACTGTCCAGGATAAATCGGATGCTCTGCATGAACAGTGAGAACTACTTTTAGTTCCTCCAGGTCAATTTTTAGCTCATTAAACAGCTTCTCGATCTTCACTTGTCTTCTAGAAAAATATTCAAAAAATGATGTTTGTCTCTGCGCCTCCGCAGATTGTCCCTGCATCGTCCAGTTTGCACACAGACTTCATTGCGTAATCTAACTATGTTCTGTCCAGCCTCTTCCAACGAACAATGTGAACACGATATATATATATATATATATATATATATATATATATATATATATTTCAAATTGCGACTGAAATCTTCTACAAAGCGCATCTTTCTGCTGCAATGAATTGGCCCGTCCGTCTACCGCACCAGCGCCTGACATCTTAATTGGCCGATTGTCAATTGGCCCGTCCACCGTTCGCCTCTTCCGCGCGTACGTATCCCTAGTGTGCCTCCTTTGCGCTGGCGTCTCTCTTTAGTGAACACGATCTTCCAGCTGCGATCGATTCACTTTGCGATCGTCACTCCCACACACGTTTCCCAGCGACGAACGTCCTGTTGCGTTCGGTTCCAGCGAACACGATCTTCCAGCTGCGATCGACTCACTCTGGGATCGTCACTCCCACACGCGTTTTCCAGCGACGAATGTCCTGCTGCGTTCGGTCCCGCTCTAGCAGCTTACGCGACTCCAGCAAAGAGTTCGACCAGCTCCAGCGACGCCTCTCCTCTAGCAAACGCGACCCCGCAACGTCAGTTTCCTGTAGTTCTTTCCAGCCTTTGTGTCTCAACCGGACTCCACGATTGCTCTTGTCTTTCAGCTCGCTACAACCACTGTTCAACGTCAGGCTAGCTTCGAACACTCCACACTGCAACCGCAATGGACTGACGTTTTCCACTCTCCGATCGTCTTGATCCAAATCGTTCGGGCTTTGCGCGCAGGACACTGCGATCCTTTACCTCCAAGGGCGTGTCTCCCAGCAGAGTCACCAAATTGTTGTGTAAATATTGAGATCGGGAGAATTAGAGAGGAAACAATGTTCTATTGTATTGTATACAAGCAAAACACAGGAAGAGAGAGAATTACAGTTAGGGGAAAAGAGAAAAGTAGAGGAAGGAGTGGAAGGGGAACCACCAGGAGAAGACCACTCCCCTTAGAGGCTAGTCCGAGGCCACCGGTCGTACTTCTCGGCTGCCAAGCTGTAGAAGAGCTCTCAAAATAACATCCTCCCCCTCCTCTGCGAACTGGCCCCTTTTAATAAACTCTTCCTGCCCCCTTCTGTTACAGCTGGCGGTAACAGAGAGTAACAAACTAATAAAAGCCAAAATACAATTCTGCCCCAAAACTGCTAATGCCCACACGCCTCCAACTATTGGGCAACAGCCCACACCAACCAACACATATTCCTAATAGAACCCGACGATAACAAAACACCTGTAATTACACCATGATCCCCAAACATCTAATAATATTAGCAGCAATGCAGGTGTCTGAACCTTCAAAATTCATTTTACACTTCATTAGCCTCCAAGGATAACCGATTCACGCTCAAATTTACCCAAGAGATGAAGGTAGAACGGTCCTTGTAGTTTAGCTTGGGTTGTCGAATCCTCAGAGACCTAAGAAGTAACCTACAGACACGTATATTCTATAGATTGTTTTTGGCTATGAAGTGGCCAACTTGGGTTGATTTTAGATGGGTTTAAGGTATCACTAACAGATTTAAGTTAATTCAAATTAAGATAATGAGTTGATCCTAGGTTATCGTTTGGGGTAGATTGGATGAATTCCTTTTTTAATGATTTCAATTTCTTATATTTGAAATGGATTCATTTAAGAAGATCAAACAATATCATCACTTACTGGTTTAATACCTACATCCTTTAATACTAAAATCACCTATACACTTGAAGGATCAAAGTTTTGAGCACTTCAAGGTAAAGGTTCGTATTAGCACTTGAAGTGTGTGACCTTAAATTCAACAAGGATAAAGGAGTTTAAAGATCTTCAAACAAAATTCTCAATTAAAAGAAGTGATTAGAAATTAATGGAGTGAGAAATAACATCCAAACCAGCCCTTTGCTACTTCCTTGGATCAACCCATAAAAGATTTAGCCCTCCATTGATTCTATGGTTTCAATGGAAGCGGAAAGTAGATTCATGAGGGAGGAATTGGAGAAGAAAACAAAGCTCCAAGGATCCTCAACTCCTCTACCACCACCGCCTTAAATAGGCAATTTTGAATCCTTGGGTCGAGCCTACAACAATGGAAGTCACCTCAATTAGTGGTGGTGGGCCTAGGTGGGTGGAAAGTTAAGAGAGAGTAGACTTTTCCACCTTTGACCCGAGGTGGCAACCAACTTGCTTCCACCGAACAGAGGCGCCTGGAAGACCTTCTAGATGGCCGAATTGGAGTGGGCCATAGAAGACAAAAATGAAGCTCTGGATGCCCCCTAGCTCTCTGTAAAATTTCAGCCCAAAAGAATATGTGGTTTCCGAGATATGATTAAATTGGTGGGATGATTTTATGAGCCTCATAATATGGCCCAGAATTTTATCTTCAAATTGGGCCGGCTTAATAACCACCATGAAGGCCGAATTAGCACAGACTCTTGAAGAATGATTTGTTCATCTATATGTCTTCTAGCATCCCACGAAATTTGGGCTTCATTGGGCCTGTATGTTGGGCCTGTATGTTGGGCCCCACATTCTCATCAGTGAGTTGATGTCCAATCCGCCTTCTTCAGAATTGTTTGCATGAAATCCCATTTTGGTGGTCTTCCAATGTGAATCTTCCAACACTCCACAAGTATGAATTGTTCTCAATATAATTAGAAACCTGAAAATTAAATATGAAAATAAAATCAAGATCATTGGGTACTTTAAATGATGTTAAAAAATGTACCACATAATAGTGCATTTTAAGAAGGAATTACAATCATAATGTGAAATGATGTTCAAAGTGTAAAATGCACTAAAATGGTGTTTATGAATAATAAAGCACGTGGATATTATATATATTAACAACGAACATTAGCCTCATTTAGTGGCTAATCAATAACGTCACAAGATTATCGAATTATTTCTCCTCTGGATCTACCTTTCTTTGAAGGACTGCAGAATTCACTGGCTATAATGTTTCTCCTATTACATCCAGTAATTAAATTATGTCTCCCCTGGATCTTACTTTTCTTTGAAGGACCGCAGCTCCCATTCACTGAGTATAATGTTTCTCCTACTACACCAAGAAAGCTCACCCTAAATCTATGATTTTTTTAAATGATCATTAGAAATCCATTTGAATAGAAAATATGCCTTTATTTATTCCATAAATGTTTTTTCATATACAGTCAATCAATTTCCTCTGTATGGCATGTCAACCAGTCATTTTCAAAGGTTATTAAAAAACATTCAAGCTGTGAGCCTTGCATTGCATCCTATGATAATTTATTTTTCTAATCTGTAATCGTTTCTATAATATTCAACTTCTAAGGGAGGCCTACAAAATGGTAGCCCACAATCCTTAAATTTTGGAGTCCCACTGAGCAGACCAGCCTGATAATTCAAAAATTTAATAAATCACAACCTGTTTCTGTGACTGCATAAGTCTCTTGCTTCTAAAAGTGTCTGGTTTGTTTTTTATTTATTTTTCAGGGCCTGACAACTGGTGGTCTGCCAACATTTATTGATGTTGGGAATAGCTTTGGTGCTCCAGCCATTATTGAAGATAACTTTATACAGCAGGTTTGGCTTTTGTTTTATTCACTTCATCTTTAAATTTGAAGTTTTTTTCCTGAAATATATATTTTTATTGGTTTGTTAATTATGTTGACCTAATATTGTTATAATATGATACAATGTAAGTATTCTTTTACAGTTGGTTCAAAATGGAAAGCGAGTAGTGATGATGGGGGACGATACATGGACCCAATTGTTTCCTCATCACTTTAAGCGTTCTTACCCATACCCTTCTTTTAATGTTAAAGATCTGCATACGGTATGCCGATTCCCCTTTTCATTAAAACTAGAATTTTACAATTTTTTTCTGGTTAATTATTTATATTATAGGCAAAAAAGCTTTTTTCTCCTCCAGGTGGATGATGGATGTGTAGAGCACCTGATTCCAGCTTTGCATGAAGACGATTGGGATGTTCTAATTGCACATTTTCTTGGTGTGGTGTGTTATCCTGATTAGATGGTTTGCTTTATACTAGAAATGTGGGAATTCATATATTTATGAGTATTGATAAACTTGTCTTATATTTTGCTGTCTTCAAGATACTATTTTTTTTCCATGTTCATGTTCTTCCCGATCTTACCAGCAGACTTAGATCATCCTTCCGAAAGTGATTAAGCTGCATCCAGGAGAGTTATCATGTGCTATTTCGTATCTCACTATATTAATTTGAGAGATATTCTGCCCTTGGATAGTTTACACAAGTATTGCTCCTAAAACTTGGCTTAGGCAGCAAGTGGTTCTGTTTCGTGGTGCATTTGAATCGAGTCGAGCTGCTCGACTCAAATCTGACTGAATGTCGGTTTTCAGCTCAAACTCGACTTGAATTCTAAATCAAGCTACATGAGTTCATTTGATTAAACTGGATTCTGTAATAAAAGAAAAAATATAACAACAAACAAACCTTAAATCCATTTAAATGGGGTCGGGTGCATGGATCAAACGTCGCCAAATAGCTCTATTGAAGACCATATTTTCGTTGAAATCATTTAGAACAAGATCATCTTGAATGATTTGTTTAAGGGTTCTTTTAGGTATACCTTTACCTCTTTTAATAAGTGAATTAGTCATTAAGTTTACCCTATTAACAGGTGCATCTCTAGGTTTTCTTCTAACATGTTCAAAAAATATTAAAAATTAGAAATTCTTAACCAAAAGTATATATTATAATATAAAAAATATTTGAAAATAATTAATATGTATATTAATATTACTTTATTTATTAAATTACCAATTACTCAATTAAGCTGGTGAGTTTTTCAATTAAGTTATTTTAATACTCAAATTTGGCTCAATACATAGCTCAAGTAGCTTGAGCTTGAACCAAACTCAACAAAAATCCTGCAAAATTCAAGCATTGTTCGAGTAGCTTGTGAGTGTCATTGTATCTGTTAAGAACAGAGAACTGCAGGAATTGCGTTAATGGAAAAAGAGGAATTACAACAGATGGAGGAAAAGAAACCAGCAAGTACAAAGCTCCCCTGAGAGAGCTCCCGCCCAAGCTTATAGCCGAACTGCCTACTTTTACTAACTGAAAAGCTCCCCTCTCTCCTTCCCCCCACGTTTCCTTATAACTACTTCCCAACCCCCACGTTCCACGCTCCCCCCCTCTGCCCACGTGGCATAACAAACTGGATATTCTTCCTTCTTCTCTCACACCAGGTGGAGACAGTTATATTATTCCTCCCACCACTTGCCCAGGTGGCCTTAGCCGTCTGCCTCCCCTGAATTGACAGCCCTGCCCCTCCTTGAATAAACCTTCCAATTTCCAGGCAGGTCACGGATCTTAACACTGCTCACCCCTTGAGAATCAGTCTTGTCCTCAAGACTGAAAGTGGGGAACTGATTTTTGAGGACATACTCATCCTCCCAAGTAGCACCATTTGCTGGTTTCCCTTGCCATTGAATCAGATATTGAGGTTGATAGACGCCATCTTGCAGCTGGAAACGTTGAGAGGACTTGCTGAGGCTCCGGGCGAGGAAGATCATCGCTGTCCAGGTCTGTAGGAAGGGAGCCTGGTGTGGGGTGGTGACCGAGGGCCTCTTTGAGTTGAGAGACATGGAAGACCGGATGGATGCCGGCTGTTGGTGGTAAATCCAGCTGGTAAGCGACCGGACCAATATGGCGAAAGATTGGAAAATGACCATAATAGCGGGGTGACAGCTTTGGAGTGATCCGTCGAGTGAGGAAGTGCTGTTTGTGAGGGCGGAGCTTGACATAGACATGAGTACCTACTGGAAATTTAACTGGACGCATGTGGTTGTCCTCCTCGTGACGCATTATGTCCTGGGCGCGCCGGAGGTGATGCTTGAGCTGGGTCAAGGCTTCGTCACGGTCTGCCAAGGCGGTGGCTGCCACCAAAATTTTAGAGGGAAGATAGCTGAGGAGTGTAGGGGGTTTGCGGCCGTAGACAACTTCAAAGGGAGTTGTTTGTATTGCTGAATGCCAAGTGGTGTTATAAGATAATTCTACCCAAGGTAGCCAGAAAGACCAATGCTTGGGCTGCTCACCCGCAAAACGGAGGTAGGTCTCGAGACAACGATTAACGACCTCGGTCTGACCATCTGTTTGCGGGTGGTAGGCAGAGCTGAAACGGAGGTTTGTGCCCTGTAATCGGAACAACTCGGTCCAGAAATGGATGAGGAAAACTGGTTCCCGGTCCCTAACGATGGAAGAAGGTAAGCCATGGAGACGAACGACCTCCCGGAAAAACAGATCAGTGACTTTGGTTGCTGTAAAAGGGATGCTTTAACAAGAGGAAATGAGCGTATTTGGAGAGCCGGTCAACCCCCACATAGATGACATCAAAACCACCTGATTTGGGGAGGGCGGTGATAAAATCCATAGATAGATCTGCCCAAATGAGGTCTGGAATTTTCAGTGGCTGAAGTAATTCAGTAGGAGATAGAGTGGAATATTTGTTCTGTTGGCAGACGGTGCACTCACGGACATATATCTAAATAATAGGTTTCATGCCTTGCCAATAAAGAGCAGCAACGAGACGTCTATAGGTACGGTAAAATCCCAAATGGCCAGCCTGGGGTGAACAATGAAATTCTGCCAACAATTTAGGGATCCAAGGTGTAGAGACCCGAAGCTTGACGTACATAGACATTACATTACTTTTGCGGAATACTTAGTACATAACAAAAACAGACACACAAGGACCGTAATAGTTTAGTGTTTTTGGAAACTTGGATCGTAATCTTCTAATCGTGGTGAAAGATCTTCAACATCTCTCATAAAGATCTTCCCATTTTTGTTTCCTTACCTAAAATCTTTCTTTTAATCCTGGGGGAAAATAAAACATAAAAAGGGTGAGCTCAAATGCTCAGTAAGGGTAAGCATGGATAAAATAAAACATACCATATGCATTTGAACTTAAAAAAAACATGAACATTAAAAATCTTGAGCAACGACATAAAACATGGAAGTACATAAGACATAGATCATAATGGAACATAAATCATGATAAAATAGCATGAGAATAAAACATGTAATTGTGGCATCCATTAAGCACATGTAATGATTTCCATAGTAGTCAAGGCATTGCTGCCAAGACCATCTTAGTGGACAAAGTCCCTTTCTGAATCGAGTTCACTCCTCGTTCCAGTCCTGTAATACTGAACCGGATTAACTTACCGTTCCAGCCATGTCTATCTCATGAGATATAAATCTTTACCCAATGCATTGGAGGGAGATATAGGTCCCACCCATCTCATAATGAAATCATTCTTACTTGTGACACAAAATAAACATACATCATTCATAGTAACCCAATAAATAAAATGGGTTTCATAAACATCATCCCATAATCACATAATCCATATAAAAGAAATGAATATCATTTCATAATAAGAAAAGTGAAACCATGTAAATCATAGAGACATTACACTTGAAACATACACATATGAAATAATTTCATCTTAGATGGAAAATGGTTTTGATAAAACACTTGAAATGAATTCTTGAGGAAAATATCTTTTTTTCTTCAAAATCAATTTCTTTTACAAAACGTCATGCAATTTTAAAAGAAAGAGATTTTGTTGAAAATAGTCATGAAATCTTTTGGAGGAAGCTTCATGAAAATAAGGCTTTATAAAACCATAAAAATCCTTTCATGCCGTATACGTTAAAAAAAACATTCTCCTCGTACTTTTGTCGGAAAAGTCAAAAAGTACCTCGTAACGTAAACAAAAGAAAGATTCCTTACATACCATGTAGTAAAAGTCAAAAATGGGTAAAAAAGATTTTAAACATACATGAAAACACTTTTATAAAACATGTACATGGATGATAGAAATATCCCCAGTAAATACTTACGAATAAGCAATCTCGGATAAAAATGAGATTTGCAGAATTATCCCTTACCTTAGGTCCGATATGCTTCGTACGTATCCGAACCTCCTGTATAATGATTTAAATAATGTTATTGACTTATTACAGAATCATATTAATTGTTATTGTTATTTCAGAGATCCCTCTTGCCCTCAAGGTGAGGAGAGGGCCTATATTTATAAAAAACTGAAAGAGGAAGTTACAAGGGAAGTTACAAAAGAAGTGGGGCAGGAAGTTACAAAGGAAGTGGGGCAGGAAGTTACCCATACTCCAACACTCCCCCTCAAGCTAGGTGTACCTAGCTTGGACACATAAAAAAAAAGAAGACCGCAATACTCCCCCTCAAGCTGGGCGTCAAATGCTGTGGATCCCCAGCTTGGAACTAAGAGAGGCGAGGCGAGCACCGGGGAGGCCTTTGGTGAAGATGTCAGCAAGCTGGTCTGCCGTGGAAATGTGGCTAAAGCTGACATGTTTGTGCTCCAGGTGGTGGCGAAAAAAGTGACAGTCCACCTCTATATGCTTCGTGCGTTCATGGTAAACGGGATTCGAAGCAATTTTAGTGGCTGCCTGATTGTCACACCATATGTTAGCAGAAGTCTGCTGAGGAAAGCCAAGCTCCTGGAGGAGGTGTTGAAGCCATAGGATCTCGGTAGTGACGGTGGCCATGGCACGGTACTCAGACTCGACACTGGAGCGAGAGACGACCGTCTGTTTCTTGCTTCGCCAAGAAATGAGATTGCCTGCCAAGAATATGGCAAACCCAGATGTAGATTTCCGAGTAGCAAGGCAGCCAGCATAATCAGCATCGCAGAAGGCCTCAATATGCTGATGAGGATGCTGAGAGTAATGAAGACCACGGGCAGGATCGCGCTTGATGTATTTGGCGATGCGGATGACAGCATCCCATTGAGAGGTGGTTGGATGCTCTATAAATTGACTGACTTTGGCAACCGCACAGGAGATGTCGGGTCGAGTCATGGTGAGATAATTGAGTTGGCCCACCAACCGACGGTACCGCTCGGGATGTGGGTACAGTGCTGAGGAGGCATAAAGAGACCGCTCCCCAGGCTCGAGAGGAGTATCGACCGCAGTGGCCTGAGTCAGCCCAGCAGCCTGTAATATATCCAATGCATACTTCCGTTGGCAGAGGGAGATGGTGTCCGAGGAATAGGAAACCTCGATGCCGAGAAAGTAGGTGAGAGGACCAAGATCCTTCGTGTTGAAGTGGTGGTGTAGATGGGCCTTGAGGTGGGTGATACCCACAGAGTCGTTGTCGGTTATGACGATGTCATCCACATATACGACCAATAAGATGCAGCCACGTGCACTCGTCCGGTAGAAGACAGTGTGATCCTTCATACTGCGAGAAAGCCCAAAGTCGCTAATGACCGTGCTAAAGCGGCCGAACCAAGCACGGGGAGACTGCTTTAGGCCGTAAAGAGAGCGGCGGAGACGGCAGACTCGAGATTCAACGCCGAAGGCACAAAATTCGGGGGGCTGCTGCAGATAATTTTCTTCCGCAAGGAAGCCATGGAGGAAGGCATTCTTGACATCTAACTGATGAAGATGCCACTGATGATGGGCGACAAGAGAGATGAATAACCGGACAGAGGTCATCTTGGCAACCGGTGAGAAGGTATCAAAGTAGTCAACACCGTACGTCTGTGCAAAGCCTTTGGCAACAAGGCGGGCTTTGAGGCGGCGGAGAGTGCCATCGGGATTCAGCCTGACGGTGTAAATCCACTTGCTGCCCACTGCCTGTTTGCCTGCTGGAAGAGGGACAAGATCCCAAGTATGGTTATCCTCTAGAGCCTGCAATTCATCCCGCATTGCAGCTAGCCACCCGGGGTGAGATTTGGCTTCACCAACCGTGCGAGGTACAGAGACTGTCTCCAGAGCGGACAAACCCCTTTATGAAGATACAAATAGAGGAGTACTCTGGCAGGAGCGAGTACCTTTCCGAAGGGCAATGGGCAAGTCCTCGGGTGGCGGAGCAGGAGCAGCGGACGAAGCGGGAGCGTCGGTGTCATTGGCCAGGACGGGGAATACAGTCGAAGGACGCCGGGAGTAGACCTGACCAAAATGGGTGTCAACAGGGGCTGACGACGGTGGAGGATGGATGATGAGAGGAAGATAATCATCGATGGCAGGGTCAGGATGAGGAGAATGAAGGATGAATGGAGAACTCTCAACAAAGGCAACGTCGGCCGAGATGACATACCGCCGTAGGTCGGGGGGAAAAACAGCGATATCCGCGTTGAGTGCGGGAATAGCCTAAAAAGGTGCAGCGGAGGGATTTGTGAGCGAGTTTGGAGAGACCTGGACGTGTGTCGCGAACGTAACAGAGGCACCCAGACACGCGAATGAGAAGAGAGTGAAGAGGGGGAGAGGAGAACAAAGTCCGAAAAGGAGTCTCTCCTCGAAGGATAGTGGAAGGAAGACGGTTTATCAGGTAGGTGGCGGTGAGAATGGCATCGCCCCAAAACTGCAGAGGCATCTGTCGGTGAAAGAGGAGGGCACGAGCAGTCTCCAGAATATGTCTGTGTTTTCGCTCGGCCACGCCATTCTGCTGGGGTGTATCAGGACAGGAGGTCTGATGAAAGATGCCTTTCGTCTGAAGAAACTGCCGAAAGGAATTGGAGAGATACTCACGCCCATTGTCGGAGCGGAGACATTTGACCGAGAGGGAAAATTGATTCTGAATCTCAGCATAAAAGGTTTGGAAGGTGGAAAACACGTCGGAGCGTTCTCGAAGGAGGTAAAGCCAAGTCATTCGCGAATAATCATTGATGAAAGAGATATAGTACTTATATTCCAAATGACTCGAAATGGTACAAGGACCCCAAACATCTGAATGAACGAGATCAAAAGGGTTTGAGGTCCGTGTATCCACCCGAGGAAGGTATGTAGATCGATGATGTTTTGCAAAAGTACAGGACTCACAATGAAAAGAAATATTCCGACGAAACTCTGGAAAAAGCTGATGAATGGTGGATGCCGGCGGATGTCCCAACCGGGAATGAAGATCCAAAGCTGGAGAAGAGGTAGATGAGCAAGCGATGGGTGCCGGTGCATCGAACAGGTAGACCTCGTCCCGAAGTCGGCCTCTACCAAGTTCCCGGTTCGTTGTCTGCTCCTGAAAAACAACACCAGAGGAGGAAAATATGGCAGCGCAGTTAGAATCTTTTGTCATCTTACTGATGGAAAGAAGATTAAATGGACTTAGGGGCACATGTGCTACAAAGGGTAGGTGAATCGTCGGAGTCAGAGAGCAGGTGCCGAAGCCCACAATCGGGATAGTGGAGCCATCAGCGACTGTGATGGCTGAGGGACCAGTGTAAGGGCAGTAAGAGGTCAACATACCAGCATCATCGGTGAGGTGGTCGGAGGCACCTGAGTCCAACATCCAAGCAGGGGAGCGACGGCCGACAAAGGCAGTGGAGTGAGCAGAATGGGCTATAGAAGCTGCTGATGGGCCGGGTTCGGCAGAGTCCCGAGGATCATGAGTCAGCCGGATGTCGGCCATCGAAAGGTCCAGAGAGTGGGGAAGAGTGGCGACTGCCGATGGCGCTTCCTGGACCGCCGTCTGTCCCTGCCGCGGGCGCTGAGATGGACGTCCATGCAGGAACATCGGTTGATCGTGTGGCCAACCTTGCCACAGTGTTGACAGAGGGGACGTGGACGACTTTCCACACGACCACGTCCACGAGGACCAGATGAACGGCCACCGCCGTGACCGACGAGAGCTGAGTGGTCGATAACGGGGGCGGGAGGAGGAAGAGCCCGCTGGGCCTTGCTGAGTTGGTGATACACCTGTGGGATCTCCAGCGTCGACGAGCTAGCGAGCAATTTGGTTGCCGTGGTGGCAAATTCTGGAGCGAGGCCGTTGAGAAGAGTGAAGAGGCAGAGCTGGTCCCGCTGGGTCTGAGCTTCGGCCGGTGTTTGTGGAATGAGCCACAACTCCTGCAATTCATCACGCAGCCCTTTCCATTCCAGGAAGTAGGTTGTAAAGGATTGGGCCTGTTGTCGAACATGGGACAGTCGCTGAAGGATATCGGACACCCGAGCGAGGTTATTGGTTTCAGAGTACATGATATTCAAGGAGTCCCAGAGCTCCTTGACGGTATTTGCGGTGCGAGTGACATCTTTGACCGATCGTTCCATGGAATTGACCAGCAGAGCGAAGATCTTGCTGTCAGCAAGTTTCCAGGAACGATATTTGGGATCAGCCGTGGTTGGGGGGGATCCTCAAGATGATGATCGAGGTCCATGCCGGTGAGGGACATCACAACAGTCTTCCGCCAGATGGAGAAATTTGTGGAGTCCAATCGGTCTTCCACAAGGCGGGTAGAAGCGGTGATCATCGGCGGCAGAGGGCATGAGTCTGCCATGGAAGCAGCGCGTGGATAGCGAAGATGCAGCGGAGGGAAGAGCCGGAATCAGGGAGGCGTGCCGGGAAGCGGAGCACGCCGGGCGTTGGGAAAAAAAATTGAAGGAGCCCGGGTCGGTTGGAGGGAGATTGCCGGGGCGAGGGCGCCGCTGGGCGAAGGAGAGAACTGCCGCCGGGAAGCCGCGCCAGGCAGAAGGGCGAAGCGGGGAGTCGCGCCAGGCAGGAGTGGGCCGCCGGGAGAGAGGGCGGGTGAGGAGGGCCAGCGGGAGGAGGGAGCGCGACGGGAGGACCTGTCCGGAGAGGAGGGCCGCCGTCAGGAGCCGCGCGCCGGAGGAGCCTCGTTGGGGAGGGAGGCGCCTTTGGAGGAGGCGACGGGCCGTCGGGTTCGGGAGGCCGCCGCCGAAGAGGAGGGCCGAGTCGGGGAGAGCGCGCGCCGGGAGGAGGGAGCGCGACGGGGAGGAGGCGCGACGGGGAGGGCCTGTCCGGAGAGGAGGGCCGCCGTCAGGAGCTGCGCGCCGGAGGAGCCTCGTCGGGGAGGGAGGCGCGTCTGGAGGAGGCGACGGGCCGTCGGGTTCGGGAGGCCGCCGCCGAAGAGGAGGGCCGAGTCGGGGAGAGCGCGTGCCGGGAGGGAACGCAGCGGGGCGACGGTTTGTCGCGCGCAGGACGGAGCGCGCGCTGGGAGGGTCGTCGGGACGACGCTGCTGCTCGGGAGGGAGATCGGCAGGAGCTACACGCTGCTGCTCGGGAAGGAGATCGGCAGGAGCTACACGGGACGTCGCACAGGACGCCGGGAAGAGAGCTGTTGCGCGGGGGGGCAAAATTGGAGGGGGGGTCGTAACCCCTCTGATACCATGTTATTTCAGAGATCCCTCTTGCCCTCAAGGTGAGGAGAGGACCTATATTTATAAAAAACTGAAAGAGGAAGTTACAAGGGAAGTTACAAAAGAAGTGGGGCAGGAAGTTACAAAGGAAGTGGGGCAGGAAGTTACCCATACTCCAACAGTTATGATATCATATATGGTTCTCTTATGACTTTATATTACTCGTTCTTTTGTAAATTCCATGTTAAAGAGCGTTTTGGGTAAAATCGTTTTATTTGTCGTCCGTGTTTTTGACTTGTAATTATTCATATGATTACTTAGATCATGATTACTTACATCCAGAATGTAAAACATGATTTATATATAATATATATTCAGAATATACATATATATAATAGATCGATAAATGGAAAGAAATACACCGTTCATGGAGACGGTAGGCCGTACGTACGCATGAACGTTGTTTTCGTTTCCTCATTGAATTGAATGGAATTAATTGGATGACATACATATATATATATATACATAAATCCAGTATCATTATTATGTCATATATTTCATGATTACTTATTATATATACTTTATAATCATTTATGAATGGTTAATCATTGAGAATGAATCTCATCGCGTCGTGGAGACGGTATTCCGTACGTACGAACGAGCGATGATATCGTTCCTATGATCGTGAAATTTTATTGGAGTGTATGTATACTATTACAGAATCAATATCACTTTACAATAATCATATATAATTATTATTTACACCATTATACCCATCCAAGTAAGGTGGTGGTGGAAAATAGATTACACCACGGCGTGGAGACGTTATTCCGTACGTACGCACGCGCGGTGATTTCGTTTTCCGTAGGATGAATAGATGGTGAAATAGGGTTGTTTCATACTTATAATAACATATCAGTATATGAGTGATACTGATGTTATTACTTCATAATGAAACAACCTAAGAAGAAGAAGTGGAAGAAGAAATAAAGGTAAAAAAATCGGTAACGGAAATTACCTCTTCTTTGAAGCGCCTCTTTGAGACCTCCTCTTAGGGCACTAAAATTGGTCTTTGAAGAAGACCAGGACCTCTAGGATGTTTCTATGGAAGTGGAGAATAGAATTGGGCAGAGGTTGGCCGAGCTTGAAGGCTCAAAGTGGTGTGTGGAAGAGAGGGAGGAGGTGCCTTTTTATAAGGGAGGAGAGAGACACCTTTGGAATTCTTAAAAATATTAATTTATAATAAATCTAACCCCACTTAAAAACCTCAAAAAATGATTCATATTCGAAGATTAGATGAGATAGAGTTGTAATCTCATCAACCAATCAAATTTAGACATGTTTGGATCTTATTTTAAACCTTATCATTTTGATTTATCCTTATTTAATCTATTTAAGTTTATTTGTGGTAATAAAATTCTAAATTTTAAATTATAACAAATAATTACTTATTTGTTGTGAATTTTCCATAATTGTTTACTTTATAACATTATAGACCATATAAATATAAATTTATAATTTTTAAATATTTTTGTGATTTTTAAACAATTTTATAATATGTTATTTTTATAAAATAACAATAGTGTCAATTTTGACACTATTCATTTATTTGAATTTAAATAAAATATATACAGAAGATATGTTCGAACTAAAAGCTTTAATAGATTAATAAAAGGTCATATGTATCTATAAAATTAGTGGATCACATTAAATAGTTCATATAATATTTATTTTATTATTTTTAAAACCATTTATTTGGTTTATCTCTTAATAAAATAATTACAACATTTTTGTATAATTATTTAATATACTGATTTGTTGCATAAAAATTAAAAATAAAATCCTATGATGAAGATAAATCTATTACCTTTCACAATAATACTTTTACTCGAATTTATCATCTTAAAATCACAATATTTAAATTGTTATATTTATTAAATTATGAAGGTGACAACTTTGACATCATTTAAAATAAAATAATATAAGTGTCATAATCACTTTTATAAGGCTCCAAACGGTTATATATTAGGTCATTGGATGATTAAGGTGTAGATATACACTACCAATAAGTTTTGGTCAGGTTTGTGGGCCTTTTAATGGGTATTATTATTTCAATAAAAACTATATTACTTATTTTCCACTTAATAAATAATTTCTGTATCATTAATGTATCACCATTAATGACAATTATTTAATCCCTAAAAATTCTAAATAAATTATCATGATGTAGATAATTTTATTAGCTTTCTGGAGACTATTCATGTTCGAAGTTTTATGATGTTTATCACTAAATTAAAATTATTATACTTATAAGATTTAAGAGAGTGACATGTTGTCACTTTCTTTGGTTTTAATAATAATTAAATTATTTTCATGGTCAAAAGTCCATAAAATGAATCTAATCCGACCCTTAGGTTATATGGGTCTACCTTTAGCCATCCAATAGAATTTTGGCATGTGTTAGGGTAATTTTATAATATTATATTTACCCTTAATTACCCGATTTACCTTTAACTATGGTAAATAAAATTTACCGTAGTTACTATTCATAATTCCCAAAAATAAAAAGTAGCTTATTAACATAATTTGGACCCACTGATTCCAAATATGGAATCCATTTTTCCAAATTCAATACACAAAAGTTGCAGAAATTAAATCAAAATTAATCCCGTTGTCGAAAGAAAACAGGTTTTTCTTTAAAACATTGCAAAAGATTGAATTGATTTAACCTACGAATTTAATGTAAAATCAATGCTAATGACATACATTATATTAAATGGTAAAAATATATTCTATTTATACTTTAAAACCATTCAATATTATAATTTAACCATATAAATTATTACGATGAAAAAAGTTGTTTTTAATTAAAATATAGCGTGTTTTTACTATTCATCAAAATATGAAAGTTACCAGAATAATATGAAAAATTTATCCAAAGTAAATTTTTATTTCTTGATTTCAAAGAAGAATTTTATTTTGTCAAATTGAACTTATAAACATGTCAAAAAACTAGATTTAAAGTGGGTGCGCCATCAAAAGGCGGCAAAACTGCATTTTTTGAAAAATACTTATTTTACCCGAAAAATTTATTTTGTTCTTATACCATGTTCTAGAAAATGTGTAAGATGAATAATAATGTTATAAAATTCAAAATTTAGTTAATACTATTCATAACGGCTAGTTCATAATAATATTATAATAATATATCGTTGTTTAGTAAAACCCGGTATTGCGTACAACACACTCTATCGAGGAAGGTCGCGATTGCGTGTAATGCAAGCCAAGTCAGGGTTGCGTGTTGTGCAAGAATCCTTCGTTGTTTCGTATAACAGAATCCAACCATATTTCATTTATACATTGAATATATATATATATATATACTCAATGTTGCGTAGAATAACTATTATCAAAATTGTGTGTAACACGATCCAATAATAGTGTTGCGTATACTGCAAGCTAATACGGTGTTGCGTATAATGCAATGTAATCTTGGTGTAGCATACAACACAAGACATTAATGAAATTAAAAGAATATTTTTCATAAAATCTCGGGGTGTTACATAAGGAGAAGCGGTTGAGAGGACAGGGCGACTGTTGTAATAAAGAATGCCCCGAATAATGGTATAGCCTGGAAAAGAGGTGCTGCCAGCGTGCAAAGCAGTGACGATCTTCTGTAGGGCCGGGTCCGTGGAAACCTTCTGCAAAATAGACGAGATATCCAGCCAAAGAGGGGCGGACTGAACAAGGTTCAAAGAGGGTAAATCGTGGCAGCGGGACAAAGCATCAGCTGCTGAGTTCTGGTGCCCAAGTTTGTATTTAATTTCGAAATTGTAGCCCAATAATTTGGCCAACCAACATTGCTAATCGACTGTGGTAATATGTTGTTGGAGTAGAAACTTTAAACTCCTCTAATCTGAATAAACAACAAAGGGGCGGCCCAAGAGGCAAGGGCCCCAATGTTGAATCGCCAATACTAAAACAATGAGTTCTTTTTCATAGTTGGATTGGTTCAAGTTTGTAGGGGATAAGGCTCTGCTGAAGAAAGCGATGGGGCGGCGTTTCTGCATGAGAACCGCTCCAATACCCCTACCAGAGGCGTCGCATTCCAGAAAGGGAGCAGAAAAATCAGGAAGAGCAAGCACAAGGGCCTGGGTCAAGAGGTGGTGGAGATGTGTGAAAGCAGCTTGGGTTGCCGAAGACTAGAGGAACCCGTCCTTGGTGAGAGCTGTGAGTGGCTGAGCAATGACGCTATAACCGTTGACGAAACGACGATAATAGCCGGTAAGGCCAAGGAATCCGTGCGCTCCATGAACTATTGTAGGGTGTAAGAACCCGTGTTTTTCCGGACAATCGTTTTGAGCAGAAATTTGAATTTTTGCTGTTGGATGCTCGTGAGGGGTAAAATGGTCATTTTCCCCTACCAGCTGATCTCGGATAATTTTTCTGACAACTCTGTTGGTCCTGGAATAGGGTGTTTACCCTAGGATAGGAGTTTGGAGGAAATCTGAGCTGTTCGAATTTTGGCGAAATATTTAATATTTAATATTATTAAATTAAATATTAAATTATTCGCGTAGGTTCGTTTGGCAATAACTTTTAAATGGAGCGTCAGATTGAGATTCCGTCTGCGCCGTTGAGTCCAGAATGGAGAGTTTAGCCTAGGGAAGACATAAACTCATGTCGGGCGCTGGGGCCGGCCCGGGCCCCTTTTTCTTCCTTTTCTTTTCTTCTTTTCCTTTCTTTCTTTTCTCTTCCTCCCTCCTTGTGCATGTCTCGTACGCCTCCTCCTTGGCCGTGTCTTTTGGGAGGATTTGGGTATTGAGAAATAGGGAGAGACAGAAGGCAAGAGGGGTACCGATTCGAAGCCCTCGACGCGCTGAGTCGGCGTGCGACATCCGTGGACCGTGAAATCAATCGAGGCTTCGGCGGTTTCCGCCCAAAGGTAGGGCCGTTTGTGTTTTCGCCATAGATCCCCTTTAAACAAGTTGTTTTAAGTTTTTAAAGCCTTATATTGCTTGCTTGTATGCCCATGGGGCTCGATCTGTTGTTTCGGGGGCGAAAATGGGCGAATCAGGCGTTTTTAGGGATTTCCCGTCGGAAAACCCAGTATACACTGCGTGTGTTCCAGGGGAACACGCCGTGTGTTCTTCCCGTTCGGGGAAGACGAAGTTTTATTTAGTACACGCCGTGTACTTTGAGTACACGCCGTGTAGTTGGTGGCCGTGTGGAATAGAACACGGAATAATGGTTTTTTTGAAGTACACGCCGTGTACAGTAAAGTACACGCCGTGTAGTGGTACTTGGGCGTCTGTTTTAGTGAAAACGCACACGGTGTGACTTTTTGTGAACAGTACACGCCGTGTACAGTAAAGTACACGCCGTGTACTCTTACACAGGCAGGCCCAAGGTGCTCTGGCCATGTACTCTGGCCATGTACTGCTTCAGTTTGGTAATTTTGGGATATCTTATGCTCTGGAAGTCAGAATTGGGCGCGTGAGTAGTCGATTCTGAGCGTTTTTCCGCGTATATCGCGATGGTGGAATCCTTTTGACATTTAGAGGTTATCTAAATGGGGTTTTGGTGGTTTTTATCTAAATGGAGGGGTTCTTCCTCTAGTTATCGAGTTTAGTTGTCACCTGATAGTGAGACTTGACGTGTATGATAAGTTGGGTGTTCGGACCAACTTAGTTGAGACCTTTAATAAGAGATGTGCTGTGAGCTATCTTCCGTAACCTATTCTTTAGAGGACGTTTTCCTAGTGAGACGTGCCCTTCTGGCCTAAGAGGCCGTGAGACCGGATGCTTCTAAGGGTCCCCTGAGGGATGCCTTGCTTGTGTGGTGAACTAGGGAGTCCTTGTAGGAACTCTCTCTTGTTTTCTTTGAGAGGACCCCTGTTATGGGTTGCCTCTTTTGTTCTTCATTTGAGGATCCCATGTAGGATTCCTCTTTGCTGAGGATCCCATGTAGGATTCCTCTTTACTAAGGATCCCGTGTAGGATTCCTTCTCTCTAGTTATCTAGAGGATCCCGAGTAGGATGACTCCTTGGTGTTTGACTTGTGGGACCCGACGGGTGCCCGTTGGTTGACCGACCTGAGTTGTTACATCGGGTTTGGGTAGAGAAGGTGTTCGGGTGTCATCTAGAACCCGTGCCAAACTAGTAATCCTGCGGGGTTATGTTTTTAGTGTTGGGTTGGGCGTTCGGCCACCCTCACTTGTTTGTTTATATCTGACTTGGGTTGTTGATCCTGGACTGGTTACCAGAGGTGCTTCCTGGTTGGTGGCTGTTGAGCCTGACGCGAGGCACCTTCCTGTTTGTTGGGATGCCTACTTTGCCTTGTGTGCCTGAGTAGTAGGTGGTCTGGTGTTTAAATTCAAACTGCTGTGTGTTTTTGTGTATCGTTGTGCTACGAACCCATGATTGGGGTGTCGTATGGTTGAGGCATTTGCTGAAAAGATATCTAAAAATTGTGTAGATAATGTAATGATAAGTTTAAACTGCTGTTTGGGATCACTGCTTGGATCCAGGACCACCTCGGGGGTGCGTTCCTCTGTTTAGCCGTTTGGCCAGGATTCCCGAGGGTATGCCATGATTACTTTGTGCATTGAGTTTTCTTGAGAGGAAACATATATTAATGGTTGTTTGTATGTTGGGCTTGGCCCGGTTACTTGATTTTCCTATGGAATGCCTGAGGGCAGTATTTTGTTTAGCCTGAGGGCAATGTTTGTTATCCTGAGGGTAACATTTCTCATGCCTGAGGGCAGTTGCTTCTGTGCCTGAGGGAAATGTCTCTTACGCCTGAGGGCAGTATTCGTTATGCCTGAGGGCAGTCACCTGAGGGTTTTGTTTTTGTCTGCCTGAGGGCAAGGATTCACATGTCTGAGGACAGTGGTTACTTTGTATATTCACTGTGGTGATTTCTTCTGTTGAACCTGCCAAGCTACATCACAGGCTTGGCATTGTTGTTATCTTTTACTTGCTGATAGCCTGTTGTGGTTTCTGCTGTGACATTGGTAGAGGAGATGGTCGGTCGAGGCCGAGTCTCGGAGAAACTCAGAATTGAATTATATTGAACTGGTTGCTTGTTTTTGGTTAATTTGTTCAGAGATATATTTCCGGCGTTGGCCGAAGCAGGTATATGTCGATGGGATTACGGACCCAGAGATCGACTTAATGATACACGACTTGAGTGACACGACGTCCAACTCAATGCCCTTGAACAAGATGTCCAGGAGATCGGGATTATGGTCCCAAGGATCGACTGCTGATGTTGTTCTTGTTATTTGCTCCACATAATCATGAATATTCATATTTATGTATATGTGTATAGGTATGGGACTATACATGTGTACGTATATAGATATGGACATCCGTGGTGACACTTGCCCAATTGACAGGGATTATATACCCTGAGTTCAACTGTGGTTTCACGTTTGGTTTACTTCCTTTTGTTGTGTTCCAGTTAGGCTGAGCACATTGATGTTGTATACACTTTTAGCAGCACAGTTATAGGTTGCTTGTCGGGGTGCCCTACTGAGATTATTTCTCACCCCTGCACGTGCACCTCGGTGTACGTGTAGACCTTATGTTTGCTTTTCAGGTTGAGCACGAGTTGCATGGTGTGTAGGGCTGAGGCCCAGTGTTTCATGATCGAGCGGAGCTGCTCGAGTGGTTCTACGGATCGGACTGCTGCAGTTCGACAGTGTTTGGAGATCGGGTACGTGGATTGGCTCGGAGTTGTAGTAGAGTCCTGTACTTTTACTTTCAGTTTCTTTTGTACTTGTATCTGTATGGTCGGCCCGGTGGGTGACCAGTGTTGTATTGTATTGCATAGCTGTTCGGGCTTTTACAACATTTTACTATTATAGCTAGTTCTATTTTTGTTGTTTACTGCTTCCGCACTCTGTTTACTTTCCGCTGTGTATGATATTTAGTTATTTCCGCTGTTTGCTTACTCTGGTACGAGGGCATAGTCTCCCCACTATCACACCCTAGGCCCTCGCTGCTAGTCGGCAGCCTCTGGCGTATGGGGATGTGCGCTTGAGGCCTTGTAGCGAACCGGCTCGGAGCACCGGTTTAGTGGCTTCCGGGTCGGGACGTTACATAGGGAGTGGCCAATCCAGAATGGCCTGAACTTTAGTTGGATCCACAATGACGCCTTGACTGGAGATTACATGGCCCAAGTATTCAATATGTTACCGTGCAAAGTGACATTTTGGCGGTTCAACAAAAAATGATTTTCGCGTAAGATTTGAAGGACGGTGATGAGGTGGTCTTGATGACGATGCCAATAGTCTAAAATATCATAAAAAAAATTAGCACAAATTTCCGCAGTAGTGGTTGAAAAATGGCATTCATGGTGGCCTGAAAAGTGGAAGGAGCATTAGTAAGGCCAAAAGGCATAACCAAGTATTCATAGTGACCTTGATGGGTACGAAAAGCTGTTTTGTCGATGTTAGCCTCTTGCATCCTGATTTGATGATATCCTGATTTGAGGTCCAGCTTGGAGAAGTAAGAGGCGCCATGTAGTTCATCCAAAAATTCTTCCACCAAAGGAATGAGAAATTTATCGGGGATGGTGGCTTTGTTGAGAGCACGGTAGTCAATGCACATACGCCATGAATTGTCTTTCTTTTTGACTAATAAAACCGGACTAGAATAAGCGTTGTAGCTGGGGCGAATAAAATCAGTGTGTAGCAGATCTGGCACCTGACGTTCTATTTCATTTTTTTTGCAAGTGTGGATAACGGTAAGGATGTACCACAATGGGCCCGTGACCGGGCTGCAGGCGGATAACATGATCACATGGCCGTGTTGGAGGGAGAGCAGTAGGGGGTTTGAACAAGTGCTCGAATGGAGATGGCAAACGTTGAATGTCAGAACGGAAGAATTCAGTTAACAAGGCAGGGGTGGTGGCCTGGCCACCCAGGGTGAGGCGACAACCTACTGTATCTCTGGTACGTTTGGTAGAGTTCTGTAAGGATATTATGGGTGTACTGAAAGGGGGTAGTCCCTGGAGGTAGTAGGGCTGTTCTGCTACTGAAAATTGCATGCGCATGGTCCGCCAATTGGTCTAAACGTCGCCTAGGGTTCACAACCAAGCAATGCTCAAAATGATGTCAAGGCTGCCAATGTCAAGCACATGGGCAACTATGGTACAATTATAGGGACCAATACATAACGATAAGTGTGGGCAAACTCCTAAGGAACAACGCTGGTGGCCATCCTGAAGGTTTTGGGCGCAGCGGAATCGTGGTTGGTCCGACATCCAACTTTGATTTTTACCATGATCAATGATTATTTTGGGATCAATACGACGATGATCTAGAATCAAAGATTTAGATAAAGAAGAAAAAGGTCCGAAACCTTTAGAGAAGATTTTGCACATCATGTTTATAATTAATTTAATTAATTTCATAAAGAAAATAATACTTGGATTTTCGGTATTTTCTTCGTTGATGATGTTGATCGTCCGAAATGACCATTTCAAATTATATTGTTGCGCTTGCAAGGATCCAAACTAGAATCCCTCTAGCGGTGATCCACACGTGCTTCGACGGCCTCTGATCGACACCGCTTGTTCTCCAGGTGCTAGCGCGGTGAAACGAGTGTCTTGTGTCGGTCGTTCTTGATCGCTTGTTCTTCGGCTTTGAAGAACGTCTCTCGTTCTTGAGAGGGGCGGGAAAACGATTCGCGAGAAATTATTTAGCTCAACAATTCTCAATTCACCGAGTGTGTGGTTCGATACTTGACACAATAGACGTATGTGTCTATTTATTGACATGGGGCTTCAATTACACTATTTAATTGCGTAACAATAATTAAATACATAACCTTAGAGAAAACCCATGCTATTAATAATAATACCGCGTCATTATTTATGGTGCGCCAACTTGCGCAAAACGGAATTATAAATAAAATTGCGCGTCACAAAATAATAGCAGCGCTATTTTAATTTGTGTCAACTAGTTAAATAACTATTTATCGTCTTGCAAATAATTATTTCACTATCGGACCGGTCTTGGTCCTCTCGAACTCCTCTTCCAATTATTGAACACCCGAATAAATAAATATATAATTTATTCTCTTAAATAAATATTTTAATTACAAGCTAGTAAATAAATATTTATCAAATGTTCAATAAAATAAATAAATATATTTTACCCACAATCCGACGAATAAATATTTATTTATTTATGCAATCATTTTAACTTTAATAAAATTATTGTATTGTCTTGAGAATAATATTTATTAATTAAATTCAAATAGAATTTAACCGAGACCAACAGAAACACTTAGTGTGTGACCCTCTAGGATTTTTTCTCGTTGACATTAAGCAGACTTGCCTAAAGTCCCAGAGACTGTCTAGCAACGAGTCAAAGCACCCAAGAGAAAGAACATAAAGTCAGAACAACGACATCCACATGCGAACGCTTACTGTGTAATATAATCCCTTTGTCGCAATATCTCATCAGCAGGTTTCATGATAGTGCCATCAACTTTTATGCTTGATACGTCGTTCTTTGACTGCCTGCAATAATCTTGTCGTTACACCATGGCTATGGAATTTCGCGCGACGGTTCTATTTCAATCAAAGGGTCGAGATATCAACTTCCATAAATGGAAGAGGCAAATACTTCCTCGACTTATCCATTAATAACATGCCACTCATGATGCACCAACGTACCCTACTTCCCGCCAACTGTTTGCGTGACAGTTTTCTTTAGTAAATCAAGGTGCGTGAGTCGTGACACATATTAATGATAATCTTAAAGTCTAAGGATCATTATACACGCTCGCAGATAGAAATATCTGATGACACCAAAACATGCAGAATTCTTACTGGCGGGTCTGTTCTCATAATCTACTGTCTTGGAGATTACCAAGTGCGAACTTCATGAGAGGAAGTCTCATCTGCTTACGAATACTCATACCTGACGGTCTGCATACTATGTGTCCCATCATAGTATGTCATCTAACCGTATAACTATATTTAAGAATATTGTTATAGCATTTCAAGGTTCTTATCATAGCGGAGAACTGCAATGACCTTATTAATGCAATAAATACTTTAGGACATTATTACATCATAGTCATGCAGAACAATGAACAATATGCAATAAGATGTTTAATATTTAAATACATTAAATATCCTTGTAATCAAAGTACAACCAGTTGGTCTAGGGCACTAACTCTTACAAACTCCCACTTGTACTAGAGCCAACTGCCTACGACTTTCAGTCCGCTAGACCTCACATGGTGATCATGTTTTTGCTGAGTCAAGGCTTTAGTCAAGGGGTCCGCCACGTTGTCTTCCGTGGAAATACTGCTCACCGCAACTTCACCTTTGTGATAAAAATCCCTAAAGAGATGATATTTCCGAAGTATGTGGTTCGTCCGCTGATGTGACCTTGACTCTTTTGCGAGAGCCACCGCTGCAATATTATCACATTACAGTGTGATGAGATCTTTACTGCTAAGTATCACATCCAGCTCCTGGATGAAGCTTCGCATCCAAACTGTTTCTTTAGCTGCCTCAGAAGCTGCGATATACTCGGATTCTGCTGTAGAATCTGCGACCACACTCTGCTTTGAGCTCTTCCAGCTTACGACACCTCCATTCAAAGTGAAGATGTATCCCGTTTGCGACTTCATGTCATCTTGATCAGTCTGCATATCCTCTGATGACTAGTTCCTCATCTCCTCCATAAACCAGGAACATATTCTTAGTACGCCTCAAATACTTTAGGATAGTCTTGACTGCCATCCAATGACGGTCACCTGGGTCAACTTGATATCTGCCTACCGCACTCAATGCGTAGGCAGCATCCAACCTAGTACAAAACATGACATACATGACTGACCCAATCGCTGATGCATATGAAGTCCTTGCCATTATCTTTCTTTCCTCATGTGTCTGAGGACACATTTTCTTGGAAAGATGAATGCCATGTGATGCTGACAACAATCCCTTCTTGGATTGTTGCATACTGAATCTCTTCAGTATCTTATCAATGTATGTACTTTGACTTAGACCCAACAATCTCTTGGATCTATCACGATGGATCTTGATCCCAAGAATATATGATGTCTCGCCCAAGTCCTTCATGGAGAAGCATTGATTCAACCATGCCTTAACATACTGTAAGACTAGTATTTCGTTTCCAATAATTAATATGTCATCAACATATACTATTAGGAAAACGACTGTACTCTCACTAAATCGTTTGTAGACACAAGACTCACATTCATTCTTGATAAAACCAAATTCTGTTACGGCTTCATCAAAACGAATGTTCCATGATCTGGATGCTTGCTTTAATTCATAAATGGATTTCTGCAACTTGCATATCTTATTGGCATCATTTGGAGTCGCAAACCCTTCACGTTGCGTCATGTAGACATATTCCTGAAGGTTCCTGTTAAGGAAGGCTGTTTTGACATCCATTTTCCAAATCTCACCGTCATGGTAAGCCGCAATGACAAGTAGAATTCTGATGGATTTCAACTTTGCAACTGGTGAAGAGGTTTCATTGTAGTCAATTCCTTAACGCCGTTTAAACCCTTTTGCAATCAATCGTGCCTTATAGGTACTGACTTGTCCTTCTATGTCCATTTTCTTCTTGAATACCCATTTGCAACCAACAGACTTTACATCAACTGAAGGATCTACCAAAATCCAGACTTGGTTTTGGTACATGGAATCCATTTCAGAATTCACGGCTTCTTGCCACTTGGCAACGTCTGTGCCACTTACTGCTTTCTTGTAGGTTAGAAGATCATTATTATCAACTAATAATGAGTCACCATCCTCGGTAACTAGAAAACCGTACTGTTTCGGTTTTCTAACCTCTCTTGTACTCCTACGCAATACTTGTGTCTCTGGAACAAATTCTTCTTCCACGGGGCTTTGTGGAATCTGTTCCTGTTAACTCTTGTGTACCTTGAGCCTCGACTTTATCGAAGTCTATCTCGCTCCCATTATCTCTTTTGGAGATGTGCTCCCTCTCAAGGAATATGGCATGTCTTGCCACTATAACCTTTTTGTCCGAGGGGGTTGTATAGGTAATATCCCCTTGTTTCGTTGGGGTATCCTATAAAGGTACACTTTGTGCCTCGGGGTGCAAGTTTGTTACCTGAAGAGGCCTTAACAAATGCTTCGCTACCCAACACATGTAAATTCGATAACATGACTTTTCTTTCACTCCAGAACTCGTATGGAATATCATTTATCGATTTAGTTGGTACTTGGTTTAGTATGTGTGCCGCTGTTTGTAACGCATATCCCCAAAAGGATAATGGAAGACTCGCATGACTCATCATTGATCTCACCATGTCCAACATGGTGCGGTTCCTTCTTTTGCTCACACCATTCCACTAGGGCGTGTATGGAGGAGTATGATCCCAAACTCCCGTAAGTAATTAATGAAGTCTTGATTAAGATATTCTTCACCTCGGTCTGAGCGGAGTTTCTTAATCTTCTTACCAAGCTGGTTCTCAACTTTATTCTTGTATTCTTTGAACTTATCAAAAGAATCCGACTTATACCCCATTAAGTAGATATATCCATATCTACTAAAATCATCAATAAAAGTTATGAAGTATGAGTACCCTCCCCTTGCTTCAACTGGAAATGGTCCACACATATCGGTATGAATCAATTCAAGAAGTTCTTTAGCCCTTTCACCTTTTCTACTAAATTGGGCTTTGGTCATTTTGCCTTGTAAACATGCATGACATACGCCAAGTGGTTTTAGTTTGAAAGAATCTAAATATCCATCTTGATGTAACTTTGTCAAGCGTTTCTCGTTTACATGACCTAGCTGGTGATGCCAAAGTTGGGTGTGGTATGAGTCATGTGAAATATCTTTGTTATCGATTGCCATTACTTGGTTTGTGTAATCCAACACGTAAAGACCGTTGTATAAATTTACCCTACCAAAACAAATGTTATCTTTGTAAAAGAAGCAACATTCATTTCCAAACTTGAAAAAAAATCCATCTGTATCTAATCTGAATACAGAAATAATGTTTTTAGTAACAGACGACACATAATAACAACCCTTTAACACCAAAATCCAGACTTGGTTTTGGTACATGAAATCCATTTCAGAATTCATGACTTCTTGCCATTTGGCAATGCCTGTGCCACTTACTGCTTCCTTGTAGGTTAGAAGATCATTATTATCAACTAATAATGAGTCACCATCCTCGGTAACTAGAAAACTGTACCGTTTTGGTTCTCTAACCTCTCTTGTACTCCTATGCAGTACTTGTGTCTCTGGAACAGATTCTTCTTTCATGTGGCTTTGTGGAATCTGTTCCTGTACCAACTCTTGTGTACCTTGAAAGAATCTAAATATCCATCTTGATGTACTTTGTCAAGCGTTTCTCGTTTACATGAACTAGCCGGTGATTCCAAAGTTGGGTGTGGTATGAGTAATATGAAGTATCTTTGTTATCGATTGCCATTACTTGGTTTGTGTAATCCAACATGTAAAGACTGTTGTATAAATGTGCCCTACCAAAACAAATGTTATCTTTGTAAAAGAATCAACATTCATTTCAAAACTTGAAAACAAATCCATCTGTATCTAATCTGAATAAATAGATAATGTTTTTAGTAACAGACGACACATAATAACAACCCTTTAACACCAAGATCATCCCAGTTGGCAACGTGAGGTGATAGATTGCATTCGATAACAAACGCACCTGAAGCTTCCCCTTGCTTCTTAGGTTGGGTGCAGTTCTTCCAGTGGCCCTTCTTGCCACACGCGAAACAAACAGCCTCCTGTTCCTTTGCCTCCCCTTTGATCTTCCTTTTCTTGGAAGGTCGTGAAGAAGCTTTGGGCTTAAAGCTCTTCGCCTTCCCTTTCCTCTTATTCACCATAAGTACAGAAGGCTTTTCGCGCTTCATATCTTTGTCCACTTGGTGAATGAGGATAATAAGATCAGATAAAGACTTCTCAATGTTGTTCATATTGAAATTGACAACAAAGTTAGAGAAGCTCTGAAGAAGTGATGCGAGAATGAGATCGATGCCTATTTCTTCGGAGAGTTTAAACCCTAGAACCTCCAGGCGCTCATTGTAGCCAGTGAGTTTGACTACATGTGGCCCAGCTGGGGCACCTTCTCCAAGCTTACTCTGAAAGAGTGCTTTAGAGATCTCAAACCTTTCCTGTATTGCTCTTTCCTGGTAAAGACCACGGAGGTGCTCGAGCATGCTATAAGCATCCATGTTTTCATGGGACTTCATGAGCTCACTAGACATTGACGATAACATCAAACATTGAACGTTGACCGCGTTGTTCATATGCTTCTCATAGACCAGGAAATCGTCATCACTCGCCTCTTTGGCAGGCGGATCAGGTAATGCTGACTCCAGCATGTAAGACTTCTGTTCATGGCATAAGATAACCTGAAGGCGTCTAAACCATTCCTGGAAGTTACTATCGGTGAGAATGTTGTCTTTATCCAGAATTGATTGCAAAGATAGTGTGATTGACGAGCTTGTCATTTTTATTCTACAATTAAAAGAGCAGATCATTAGTACTTTCTTGATTACATTTTATGAGAAATAATAAATTTTATTAAGTCTCCCACTATTTTATCAAGTCCCAATGACCCTCGCCATTGAACTCAGAGTGTCCAGTTGCCATGACATTCTAGTGGCAAGGATCCATATTCCCCTTCGCATAACCCCAACAAGGGTTGATCAAGCTGTTAGAAGTTATTTAGGTAGACAAGTCTTTGCCAACTGCGGGCTTGCAGCTTCTTGATCTGTTGAGTGGACTCCCCAATTCTGAAATCATGACTTTTGGATTTCCTCAACTCTTGACTCCAATATTACACAAGTCTAGCAAGGGCTACTCCGCTTGATGTAATATGGTTAAGTCAACCCGCAACCTTTCATAAGGGCTTCCTGTATAAAAGTATCGTTCCAACAAGGGTTGGTCAAACACATAGTTTTATCGAGTTTTTCCCTTAATCAAGTAACGAAAGGTTTGGTCCGACTTAATATTTTATTTGAGGGATTTTTATCTCTTATGCGTGAATTGCTTATTATCATTATCACATGCTTGTTAATATTAAGTGAAACTTAAGTGATTAACCATGTCTTGATAATATTTACGTATAAGTCTAGTTTATTTTAGTTCCATCTTGCATGCTTGTTTAATTCATTACTTATGTGATCGTGACAACACATCCATAATGATAAACCATGCAACTGACAGAAATAAAATAAAGGGCATGATCATGAGCTTTTTTAATGGTTAGTTTATCTAGCGGTTGATAAACTAACCCTGACCTAGGGGAGAAACATCTTGAACCTTTTGGGTTCATGTTTACAGCTTTCCACCTGTCCATCTCTGTATCTGTTGGGATTGGTTTCGTCTCGGCTCCAGCTTGAACCGCCTCCACTAGCTTGAGAGTTCCATTCATTACATATGTCTTTTTTTTAACTCACATGTAGGTGAGGGGTAAAAAGGGGTTTTACATAAAAGAAACTTTGGACACGTAGGCCCTACATATTAATGAGGAGAAGGCTCGCAGACCAACAAATTTAATTTAAATAAATAAATTAAAAGAATCCATCCACATACAAAGGTTTTGGTCTAGCTCATGATCATCCATGCATGCAACGATATTTACGCATAAATAAAACTAGCATTCAATTCTTTAATCGTTCTTGTTTAAGATAAATCACGCTCTAATCAATTAAGGGTGAAAAATAAGAGAGACCCGAACCCCCAAGGTCTCTCTCTAAAGGAGCCCTTGGGGTGTATTTATAATGAATATTAAAAACCACACCGGACCTCAAGTCCGATGTGGGATGCAGACTCCAACACTCCCCCTCAAGCTAGGTGTACCTAGCTTGGACACATAATGAAAAGAAAACAATAAAACAGACGCTAACACTCCCCCTCAAGCTGGACATACCCAGCTTGATGACAAAACATGACGAAATAAAAAGAAAGCTGCAAAAGTTGCTGCTGCTCCTCACGATCGAAGCTCCCCCGCAAGATGATGGATGAAAGATGTTGCGGGCGCAGCAGATGACCACGCAGACCGGCCAGTTGACGGAACGCCAGGAAGCCGCACTAGTGGGGCCGGTCGATGAAACGTCGGGAAATCCAAACTAGCACCGGGAAAACCGCACTTGCGGGGTCGGTGACGGGAGGCGGGGATTCCGCAGAAGTGTTGCGGGATCTGGCGGCGCCAACGGGCCTGAATCCTAGGTGGTCGAGTTGCTGCGCCAGCGAATGGGCGTGCCGGCGGATAGAGAAGCGGCTGCCGGGAGACGTCGGGAGATGCCGGCGAGGCGGGGATGCCGCAGGAGGTGCCGGAGAGCCGAAACTTGAAGTTGGGCAGCCGCAGGGAGAAACTGGAGCCGGCTGGCTGCCGGAAGAGAAGCGTAGGAGGAGCCCGGTGAAGGAGGCTGCCTTGGAGGAGCGCTGCTGGAGGGCCGCAGCCTGGGAGAAAGCCGCAGGGCAGGAGAAGCTGCCAGAACTGGAGGCGCCGGCTGAACTGGAGGCGGCCAGTGGGATGGTTGGCAGGGGGGGAACCGCCGGGCAGGAGAAGCGGCCAGAAAAAACAGAAGGGGCCGTCGGATCTGGACGCCGGAGAGCAGCGCCGGGAAGATAGTAGCTGGAGCGCGCGGGAGGCGCGGGAGGCGCGAGAGTCGCGGGAGGCGCCGGGCGAGGGTGGCTGAGAGGTGCCGGAGGCGTGGGAGCAGCGGGAGGCGGGGCGCGGGGAGCCGGGAGGGGAGCCGCTGGGAGAGGGTGAGGGGCGACGGGGATGCAGAGGCGCAGGGATGCAGGAGGGTCGTCGCGCCTGGAGAAGAATCCCGCTCGGGATCGGGACGCCGGGAGTCGGGATCGGGCGTCGTCGACTGGAGAACCGGGGAGACGCCCGCCGGTCAGGATCCATCGGGGAGAGACGCGCCGGCAGGAGGTCGAGCGCACGACGGAGAAGCCGGGGATGGAAGCGATCCGGGCAGAACCGGGAGGCCGGCGAGACGAGGCCGACGCGCGGGGAAAATCACCGTCGGGAGAAGAGCCGCGCCGGAGAGGGGTCGCCGGACTGGAGGGAGATCCGCCGGGGCGAGGCCGTCGGGAGGGCTGCGCGCAGAGAAGGCCGACGGGAGATCACCGGGAAGGAGGGGCCGCGTCGGATGGAGTCACGGAGGGAGGGGGGGCGGCGGCTATTTGGATTGGAGCCGCCGCCCCCGACGGGGAAACCCTAAACGAAGGGAGAAAAAAAAAATCAGGAGGGAGGGTCGGGGGTAAATCCCTCCGATACCATGTAGAGGGTGAAAAATAAGAGAGACCCGAACCCCCAAGGTCTCTCTCTAAAGGAGCCCTTGGGGTGTATTTATAATGAATATTAAAAACCACACCGGACCTCAAGTCCGATGTGGGATGCAGACTCCAACAATTATCATCTTTAATTAATCAATCCTTTTATCTTAAATCCTTTTTTAAATTTCCTTGAGATTCTCATCCATCATAATTTTAAACAAATAAATTCATTTAAAATTATCTTTGTACGTAACTTGTACCTTGGAGGCAACCCGGTGAATTCCTATTTATAACCACCCAATGAGTAGAAATGAACATTATGCAGATGTTAAATTAAACACATACATATAAAACACCTATCACGTGTTGTGTCTCAGTTTTACGCCCGCACAATGATACACGTCTCAAGGGTTTGTATAATATAATAATAAATTTTAATAAATCTGCATAATTTGGATGAGTACACGACGTGTAGTTCCAACTACACGGCGTGTACTATTTTTCACTGTCCATCCAAAGTAGACGTCCGGGGAAACGACGTGTGAGTGTACTTTGGAAATCTTCGGAGTACACGGCGTGTCCAGTGGGTCACACGCCGTGTAGTTCTTCGTTACACGGTCTCCAGCTGGGCAAGCCGTGTACGGGGTACACGGTCCAACCCTAACCCGAAAGAGACTACTTGTTATGTCCAGTGGGCCACATGACGTGTAATTCGAAAATCGCGTGCCACCTGTTCCTGGTCAGCACACAGAGTCATTAAGACTTAAACAAACTCCAATGACACGACTTGGTTTGGCGGACCAGACCCGATGCATTGAACCTTGGCTACACGGCGTGTACTGCCGAATACACGTCGTGTGTTCTGGTGTTGTACGGCCAGGAACCTTTGGCACCTCCGGATGAGATCCTCTGTTTTATTTTAATCAAAATTAAAAGAAAAGATCGTTTCTGTAAGGTGAATAAGAAACGAAAGAGGAGGAACAGATCTCGAGATACAAATTTGCAGAACGATTAACTTGAATTGAAACAACTAAATTATTAAATGCGTAAATCATCAACGAAATATTTAAATAATTATAAACTATGATGTAACCGCTCTGATACCACTTGAAGGTTCCGAGCGCAGCGGAAGCGTGGTTGGTCCGACACCAAATTTTGATTTTTACCATGATCAATGATTATTCCGGGATCAATACGACGATGAACGTTAGTCTCCATAGAATAGAATCAAAGATTTAGATAAAGAAGGAAGATGCCCGAAACCTTTAGAAAAGATCTTGCACATCATGTTTATAATTAATTTAATTAATTTCATAAAGAAAATAATACCCGGATCTTTGGTATTTTTTTCGTTGATGATGTTGATCGTCTGGAATGACCCTTTCAGATTATCTTGTTGCGCTTGCAAGGATCCAAACTAGAAATCCTCTAGCGGTGATTCACATGTGCTCTGATGGCCTCCGATCGACACCGCTCGTTCTTCGGGTGCTAGCGCGGCGAAGCGAGTGTCTGGTGTCGGTCGTTCTTGATCGCTTGTTCTTCGGTCTTGAAGAACGCCTCTCGTTCTTGAGAGGGGCGGAAAGATGATTCGAGAGAGAAATTGTTTAGCTCAACAATTCTCAATTCACCGGGTGTGCGGTTCGGTACTTGACACAATAGACATATGTGTCTATTTATTGACATGAGGCTTCAGTTACAATATTTAACTGTGTAACAGTAATTAAATACATTCATAACCTTAGAGAAAACCCATGCTATTAATAATAATACCACGTCATTATTTATGGTACGCCAACTTGCGCAAAACAGAATTATAAATAAAATTGCGCGTCACAAAATAATAGCAGAGTTATTTTAATTTGTGTCAACTAGTTAAATAATTATTTATCGTCTTGCAAATAATTATTTCACTACCGGACCGACCTTGGTCTTCTCGAACTCCACTTCCATTTATTAAACACCAGAATAAATAAATAAATAATCTATTCTCTTAAATAAATATTTTAATTACAAACTAGTAAATAAATATTTATCAAATGTTCAATAAAATAAATAAATATATTTTACCCACAATCCGGTGAATAAATATTTATTTAATTTATACAATCATTTTAACTTGAATAAAATTATTCCATTGTCTTGAGAATAATATTTATTAATTAAATTCAAATTGAATTTAACCGAGACCACCAGAAACACTTAGTGTGTGACCCTCTAGAATTCTTTCTCGTTGGCATTAGGCGGACTTGCTTAAAGTCCAAGAGCACTGTCTAACAACAGGTCAAGACACCCAAGAGAAAGAACATAAAATAGCAACAACGACATTCGCATACGAACTTTCATTGTGTAATACAACCCCTTTGTCGCAATATCTCATCAAGCAAGTTTCATGATAGTGTCATCAACTTTTATGCTTGATACGTGGTTCTTTGACTACCTGAAATAGACTCGTCGTTACACCATAGCCATGAAATTTCGCGTGACGGTTCTATTTCAATCAAAGGGTCGAGATATCAACTTCTATAAATGGAAGAGACAATTCCTCCCTCGACTTATCCATTAATAACATGTCGCTCGTGACGCCCCCAACGCCCCCTACTTCTCGCCAACTGTCTGCGTGACGGTTTTCGTCAGTAAATTAAAGTGCGTGAGTCGTGACACGTATTAATGATAATCTTAAAATCTAAGGATCATTACATACGCTCGCAAATAGAAATATCCGATGACACCAAAACATGCGGAATTCCTACTGGTGGGTCTGTTATCATAATCTTCTATCTTAGAGATTACCAAGTGCGAACTTCATGAGAGGAAGTCTCATCTGCTTACGAGTACTCACACCTGACGGTCTGCATGTTATGTGTCCCATCATAATATGTCATCCAACCGTAGAACTATATTTAAGAATATTGTTATAGCATTTCAAGGTTCTCATCATAGCGGGGGACTGCCACATCCTTATCAATGCAACAAATACTCTAAGACATTATTACATCATAGTCATGCAGAACAATGAACAATATGTAATAAGATGTTTAATATTTAAATATATTAAATATCCTTGTAATCAAAGTACAACCAATTGGTTCTAGGACACCAACTCTTGTACATCCCCTAACTTGATACGGAGCTGGTGAGAATGCTGGACCTCCAAGGCCAGTAAGCGGGTTAAGTTAGGGGAAATGAAGTTGTGGGTGGCGCCACTATCAATTAAGAGTAGAATCGGAAAACTTCTCAAGGAGCCTTCAATTTTCAAAGAGGAAAAGTCTTCTTTGGAGGTGGCAGTAAGAAGGCATTGCAGCTGGGGGTGGTGTAACCCAAGAACCTGACATTTAGCGTCTTCCAGGACAGCAGGTGGTGGAATAATATCGACTGGCGGTGCTAGATCCTCCTCAGCAGTGTCGCCTTCACCGAGAATGATAATGCAAAGCTTGGGATCCGCACATCGATGTGTGGGAGAGTATGGAAGACCACACCGAAAACAGAGGCCCTTCTTGCGACGTTCTTCCAATTCCTATGTTGTTAAGTGGGGGTACCGCGGATGGAGGAAGACAAATTGCGCGACATGTCCACTGGAGGGTTGGAGATACCCTTGGAAGGCCGAGCAGGTGGGCGCCCCGCAGACAAAGATGCTGAAGGGATGAAACGTGAAGGAGGTAGCCAAGGAGGATGATCAGGGGTGGCTGTTGGAACCCGAGGACCCCTTCCCTTACTGTAGGTAGTGTCACCGCGGCGCAAAGCGAGTTCAATGTGGCGAGCGAGATGCATTGCCTGAAGGCGTCTATCGGGGTCATGAATCCGCACCCAAGAGCGAATATTCGGCTGTAAACCATGCAAGAAATAACCCAAGTATTGAGGTTCATGGAGTCTGGGTAAAAAAGAGGCTAGATATTCGAAGTGTTCAATGAATTCCTGAACCGAGCCATGTTGCTGCAGTGCTGCCAGTTCTTGATAAGGGTTCTGGATCTCAAGGCCACTAAAATGTTCCATGAGTTCAGTTTTAAATAATTGCCAAGAGAGGTCCGGATATGCCTCCAGAAGAATAGTGAACCAATGGATTGCGACGCCCTCCATACTAATTTGCGCCAACTGAAGCCATATTGGAGTGGGTATGTGATGAACACGGAAATATAATTCGGCGCGGGTAAGCCACCTGTGAGGATCCGAGCCATCGAAGATGGGGAACTCCACCCGTCGGGAGATGGAAGAAGGGTTGGGTGGTAGGACAGTAGCAGCAGAGCCGGAATTAGGAGCAGGAAGCAGCGGATGTGGAGAGACGTCCCCAGTAGTGCCTGATGTAGAGGAGATCGCTGGCGGAGGAGGTGCAGCGTCAGGAGGCTGTTTGTCCGTACGACGCAACATGAGTTTGCGGAACTTTGTTTGCTTAGCGCGTTCTAAATCCCAGCATTGTTGGTTGAGGCGAATCTCCTGAACGTCTTGCTGAAGGTTCTCAACAGTAGAAGAGAGTTTGGAGAGAGTGGTTTCAACAAGATCCAAGCACTGGTTGAGGCCATCAACACGGGTTTGTGTTCGGGTTTCCATCACAGGGGGAGATCGAGGTCGGCAGGTCGGACCAAGTGTTAAGAACAGAGAACTGCAAGAATTGTATTAATGGAAAAAGTGGAATTACAGCAGATGGAGGAAAAGAAACCAGCAAGTACAAAGCTCCCCTGAGAGAGCTCCTGCCCAAGCTTACAGCCGAACTGCCTATTTTTACTAACTGAAAAGCTCCCCTCTCTCCTTCCCCCCACGTTCCCTTATAACTGCTTCTCAGCCCCCACGTTCCACGCTCCCCCCCTCTGCCCATGTGACATAACAAACTGGATATTCTTCCTTCTCTCAGCACCACGTGGAGGCGGTTGTATTATTCCTCCCACCACTTGCCCAGGTGGTCTTAATTGCCTGCCTCCCCTGAATTGACAGCCCTGCCCCTCCTGGAATAAACCTTCCAATTTCCAGGCAGGTCACGGATCTTAACATTATCATTTACGCATCATAGTTCAGTTCATGTTTTGCGTGCTCCCTTCTCCATCCATCCCTTGGGCGTGTTTCATAGTCAAGCTCAATTTGCTTGTGAATATCACCATATCATTTACACCCCCTAGTTTAGTTCATGTTTGGCATGGAGATATCTTTGTCTTTAATAGTTTTTGATGGGATGGAACGAAATGGTCATTAATGAAATAAAGCTCAATGAAGTGAAATGGATTAAAATTTTGAATGGTAAGAGGTCATCCCTTGCAACCCCATTCTATCATAAAAAACTCTTTCAAGTCATGATAAATGCATTTTTAGTTGTCCCATTTTATTTCATCATCTCTTTTAAACAATGACTTGTATAATTTAAGCAGTCCATATTAATATGTGCGTACTGAATGATCTTTATTACTATGGAAACTTCTAGAGACTACTCGTATGTGTGGAGCACAAAGAGTCTTGGAGTGCTTATAATTTGTTAGTTCAACATTTCCCCCATTTTTCATAATGATTTTCTGTTAATGGTTATGCGGCCTGCACTTGATTATGATAATATATTTTCAATTTCCACTACGTAATTTGAGATTGCTTGCATTTGCTGCTAGAGGAGTGGCATAAAATTTACTCGCTTTTTGGGTGAGAGATGATTAACATTTTTGGTCTCTTCATGGTTCAGGATCATGCTGGACACATATTTGGTGTTGACTCCAGTCCAATGATTGAAAAATTAGTCCAATACAACCATGTTTTAGAGGTGTGTTTTTTTGGCATATAAAGACATGCATTTTGCATTTTACTTTCATTGATCCTGCTGTCTATATATTAGTTCATGTACTGTAGAATTTATGGGGCTTCTTTTGAACATTTTAGGTATAGATATTTCTAGGCCTGAAATTCCCCATGTACTGTTTTTATAGATGATTCCATTGCAGGCATTTAGTTATGTGGTAGTTTTTTTGGCTTTAGCTTGTCTGGGACTGTTTATCTTGAATGGCCTTATGTTCTGTTTTAGCTGACCCTTCTATCTGCTACTGCTTATTTCAATAAACCGGTTATCTGATTTCTTGTAGAAAGTAATTGAAGTCCTAGAGGGCCAATCTGGACCAGGTGGCTTGCATGAGAACACGTTTCTTATCGTCATGGGTGATCATGGACAAACCCTAAATGGTGATCATGGCGGTGGAAGTCCTGAAGAGGTGCTTCTTCTGAAAGCTTTAGCCATATTCCAATTTCTATTTTTTTTTTGGTTATCCTGATCTTGAATCATGTCCTGCAGGTTGAGACTTCACTTTTTGCCATGAATTTTAAAAGGACCCCTTCTGTCATCCCCCTCAAGTTTGACGCCTTTTCTTGTCAGTTAGATTTGGTATTCCCTCTCTTCCATGCTTTTGATCTTCCCTACAAAAATTGCTTGAATGCCCTCAGAATTATTTTGTTAGATTTAGATGTTTTGACTTGGGATAAAAAAGGGGCAAAGGGAGAAGAAAAAATTAAAATAAAATGATGTGGTCATATTTGTGCCTTTGGTATGTTTGGAAGTATTATAATTCTACCATTCCTTGAATTCTGAATTTTTAGGGTCCTTGTGCAGTATTTTATTTTCTGTACTAGTGGCGAATCGCCCAAAATTTCCTTCCTCACATGCCCTTGGAGCATACATGTTCTCTGTATCTTTCCAATTTGATGGGATGTCTCCAAAGAGACTTGGAGTATACATGTTCTCTATGGTGTCAAAACAGTTAAAAGTTACATTGACACATGTTGGGATTATTTTATCCAATTCTCATTTTTTTAAAACCATTTTATTTCAGAATGGGAAGAAGATGTGTATCAGCTCCATCCAGCAGGTTAGGTTGTGTGTATTTTTTGATAAAATATCTGAATGCTTTTTCAGCCCAACCTTTCAATTCTTTTCTATGTTTTCTTATTTAAGCTGATTTTGCAGCTTGACTTTGCAGTAACAATGTCTGTGCTACTTGGCATCCCATTTCCTTTTGGAAGGTGCAGTGTAAGCATCCTCCCCACTTCAAAAACTTTCATACGATCATCTGAAATTCTTCGCGTTGCCAAATTTGACCCTCGCTTCTTGTGTGTGAATCAAGATCATTTAATTTTATTGAAAATTTTTGAAGTTCCATTTTGATTGATACAATGTGCGAGTCATCATAATTTGGTAGTGTAGAGTTTTGATCCTGTAAAATGATTTTTTTTGTTTATTTTTTTTCTTGGTTTAAATATATTGGTTCGGTGAAGAAAAATAGTTATACTAACATCAAAGAAAAAAAGGGGGAAAAAACCATTGCATGGAACTTCAGGTTTTCCATCTTTTTTTTTTTGAAGAATCTTGGATTGTGTTTGGTTTTGAAAATATTTCCTCCATCCATTTTTCAAATATGTATTAGAAAATTCAGAAGATGTTTTGAAAAAAGAAGAAAAACAAGTATTTGAATTACCTATACGAGTGTTTTCATTTTCCTTAAAATATGAAAACAAGTTTTCTCTCTCTAAAAAGCTGTAACTACATTTGGTATGGAAAACATTTTGTGTTTTTATTCTTTAGAGCTGGATTAAAAAATGTATTATATTATATAAGTGAACCCTTTTTTAGAAAATGAAAATGATAGTTTTTTGGGAAAAAGCCTATTTTTCCTGATGCAAATTAAAATAGCTTGGAGTGGCTCCGATTGTCGAGAAGATGACCGAGACTAGATTAAGATGGTTTGGACATGTTAGCTGAAGACTTAGGGATGTACCTGTCAATAGGATAAACATAATGACAAATTTACTTATTAAAAGAGGTAGAAGTAGACCTAAAACGACCCTTAAACAAATCATTCAAGATGATCTTGTTTTAAACGGTTTCAATGAAAATATGGTCTTCAGTAGAGTTAATTGATGACGTTTGATCCATGTAGCCGACCTCGTTTAATTGGGTTTAAAGCTTGTTTGTTGTTGTTTTTCATTTATTCATTTTGATGTTGGTTAAGTTTATGTATTAGAATGACAACCATTGAAATTTTTCGTGCAGCATTGGCCATGTTAATGCAGATCTTTATTCTTTAGGTGCCAGCGCATCAAACTTGGATTACACAAACCCGACCATACTGGAAAATTTGTTGCAGGGCTATGCCAATGTTTTGTGTGTCAATGCGTGGCAGGTACTCCCTGCTTAGTTTTACTGATTTTACCAACTGAACACTTATTTTTCTTCTTGGGTTTCTTTCTTTTGTTTTTGTATAACTGAACGCATCTATCTTTGTTCACCATTGTTGTTAAATGCACATCGGCTTTTTCTACAGGTGATGAGGTATATCAATATTTATTCGGCTTCATCTCTCATTGGGTTTTCTGCTGATGACATTTCTCACATTACAAGCATATATTCCAAAGCACAGGAAAATTTATTCCATACTACAGAGTCACTATTACACAAATCCGGTCCTGATGATTCATTATCGCTTGCCCTTCAGAAGCAAATTGATTTCTATTCCAATTTCCTATCAAATGTTGCTGAGCTGGCACGCTCCAAATGGACTGAGTTTAATCTGAAGTTGATGGCTGTTGGTTTTGGGATTATGTTGGGATCATTCGTGATCCAGTTCATAGCCATCTGTAGGATGGAAAATCGATCTGGTGTTTCATTCAAAAGATCTAACGGTTCTGGAATTTCCCTGGTCTTGATTTTTGCAATTTTTTTAGTGAGCTTACGTGCAATCAGCTTCCTCTCAAATAGTTATATTTGTAAGATCAGATTCTGACTCCATATCCTTGTTGTTTCTTCTCGTAGCTTCCATGCTGACACTGGAAGTGTCTGTTGTTTGGTTTTAGTGGAAGAAGGGAAAGTAGCAAATTTTCTTCTTGCGACAATAGGCATTTTAAAGCTGCGTTTTTCAATCATGAAACAGAAGATGCTAACTGAAGTATGTACACGTCTTTAATAATTGATTGTTTTTTTCTTTCTAGAAGCTAAATTATGTTTTTGGGTGCATATTTGCAGGCATCTATCTTTATTTTTGTGATCATTGTTTGCCGGTTCATGATTGAAGCTGGGCTGTCAAAGCAGGGTGCAACTTCCTTATTTTTGAAAGCTCATTCTTCATGGGTGCTTCAGATTGCTTCTGGGTTTCATGCTTGGATGTATATGGCAGAAGTTTTGCCAGTTTTGATGCTGCTTATGTTAATTTACTTGCATTATAAGGCCATTTCTTGCAGATATTTTAGGGGGATTCTTAAGTGTGTTTTAATGGGTACCATTCTAAGTTACACACTTACAGCGGTTCAGTGGGTCTCTGAAAGTGAGTTATGGAGACTGGGTCTGGTGTTTAATACTTTCGGAAGAAACCTGATCCCTTGGATGGTTTATTCCATTGGGTGTGGACAGTTGTTGTTGATGGTGTTTTACCAGTTGAATAAGGACGAATCATTGGATTCTAATGTTAGTCTTCTCATCCAGACGGTATCGATGTTATCTGCTTTGAGTTCAACAGTCATCCTTCTGTCCGGTGTTCAAGGTCCCTTGGTTGCTCTGGTATCCATAATTGGAGGTAGTTGCTGGGTTTTGTATCTTTACATGCTAACAGTAGTCCGACTTTGTCATGAATGCCAGTGGTATCATAAATGTTAGAGATCGGTGGGTTAGTAGTTTGTTTGACATGCATGAAAAATGTGTGACATAACTTGTTAAATAGCATTATTAGATAATAATATTACAACAGTTCCGGAGAGGGGGAGGAATACAATGAAAATCCTACACTAATTCACTAGAGAAATACTTGGTGAGACTCGAACCCGAGACCTCGCTGAGACCCTGCAGGACCACTACCACTGAGCTAAATCCTGGGGGCATAGTAATATGCTATGATATAAATTTTTTCATTGCTTAAGGATATTATTATATTTTGAAATAATGAACATTCCATCCAAATTGGAGGGGGTCATGCCTTGAATGATGAAACTGATGGTCTCTCGCTCCTATCAAACATTAGAGGTGACAGTTCAAGTTCACAGGTCGAGTTAGTGTTAGGTTGGCCGCCCTATGAACCCATTTAAGCTCAACTCTAACCCAACCCATTTAATTGAACTGGTTGACCCTACCCAACCTGTTTATGAAGGGGGCAACCCTAACATGTCCCATCAACCCGTTTTAACTATAAATATACAATAGATTCCATCATGACATGTCCAACTAGTTAATATCTCATAAACTGAAAGACCCTATCAAATTGAATTATTAGAGTAAAAATAACCTAATACCAAATATGTGTTGTCCATGTTGCAACTTGACCATGTCGAACCATTTAAAAATAAATAGTGTGTTTTAAACATGTTGAATTATTTCAAATTAAGTTGATTATAAGAATAAAATGTATTATACGATTAATTATTATTATATTTTTTTTGTATTTTATATCATCATCATATTTTTAATCGGGTTATACGGGCTGGGTGTAGTCAACCTGAATCCGACCCTGATATTATTCGTGTTTGATTACTCAACCTTGATTACAACCTGCACCCATTTATGCCCGACCCAAACCCATTTAACTTCTGCCGCACTGTGTTGGGCTCAAAATTGCCACCTCTTCCAGATATAGCCCAACAATTGCACTCATTTGAGTTGATCTTCTTTCAGCGTGTGTTGGCTTCTTGGTCATTAAAGTCGGCATTGTATTTTTTATTTTTTAAAAAGCATTAGTTTCATCTCTTCTTAGGCTGTTGCATAATGAGGTTGAACAACATGGAATGGCATTCGGAGCATGGAACCAGCCCTCTTTCTGTAATCCAATGGAACCTTCTTGCCGTGTGTTTGTTTTTCTGCACCGGTCACTGGTGTGCCCCTCTATCTGCCGGCTCTTTCCATTACAAATATATTATAAGACAGTGATGAAATTTTCTTCAGGTGTGCTTTTGATGGGCTTCGGTACGGTGCTGCATTTATTGGGTGGGTTACGGGCCCCGACTCTGTTCTTCAGGACATTTTTTATTGGTCAACCCCTTGAGGTTTGTTGTCATTAACAAACAGGTCCCTGCCGGTTTCAGGTTTGATGAGTTTTCCCTTGCTCGCCAGGCGATCCTCCTGACGGTGGATACTTTTGGTTTTTCGCACATTCTCCCAATATTTGGGCTTCCACTTCTTGCCCAGGGCGATCGGTTTGGCAATGCCAGTGCAAGCAAGCGGCGTGTTTTAACACAGTTAACTCTAGTAAGCTTTTATCTTTGGGTTTAAAACTACCAATAGCAGTTATCATTTACCAAAAGGAAAAATGAAGTGGTGTTTCTTGATGTTTTAGGTTTATCTGATCCATGGAATGGTGGCAGCGAGTACGGTGGCGGTGATGATGGTGTGTGTTGCAATTCACCGGCGGCATTTAATGGTAGGGTTTATGAGATTTTGTGGTTGGAAGAGGTGATGAGGGTGATGAATGAAGGGCGTGTGGTTTGTGGGTGCAGGTATGGGGGTTGTTTGCCCCTAAATTTGTGTTTGAAGTGGTGGGTCTCCTCCTCGCTGACTTTCTCATTTGCTTGGCCACCATTTTTTACAGTCCGCGTGTGGGGGATGAGGTCGCCCACAATTGAGGTATTCCAATTTCAAACCCTGTACTTTTTTTTTAAAAAATTTTAATTTTTTTTATACTTATTTTTAAAAAAAAATCTAAATGTATAGAAAACAGTTAGCATCTTCATTAAAACGGCATTATGTAAAAAAACCAACATATTAGAAAAAATTAATATTTTGGAAAGATGTGGTGGTTCCAGAAAAAATTAATATTTTGGAAAGATGTGGTGGTTCTAATTGTGTTTGTTTCATACATAAATTATAAAACACAATAATTTAACTGTACATTCCCACTTTAATGACGACACTGCAATTTGAACAATTTTTTTAATAATTAGCATCAACATTTTAAATAAGTAATTAAACAAAAACTTTATGAAAAAGAACTCCTATTTTCATTAATATATATTTTTTTCGCTTCTTTGACGATTGATTTGCTTGCATTGATTATGATGATCTGCTGAAGTCTGATATAAAAAAACAAACCTATTAAATATTTATTAGATTATTTAAAATAATTAAATAATAACCCTCGCTGATCCAAAAGATCTTTACATTATTCACGCACAGAGCCTCCTAAGAAGTGTGACTATTATTGCTGTGGAAACTAGCAAAGGCAGGGGTTCACTTTTCCATTTTTTGTGTCAAAACCTTGATTGCTTGGGTGATTTTAAGTGCTCTTATAGGGGTATTGTGGTGGTTCTTTAAAAATTCTCTTTAATTTGCAGGAGTTTCCTTAGTGGAAAAAGGATCTATGATTTGTGTGTTTCCCAGAGTTGGATTTTGTAAAATGTTAGGTTCATTGATGTTATGTGATAGGAACACGGGGCTGGCTGCTTAGGGGTCCAGTGTGCTGGGAGCTGGGCTGCACGATGGGCAGGGGATGGGGAAGCTGCTGTGTATTGAAGCAGTCTGGTGGTTCCAGTCAGGGGTAGTCTTGTAATCTGCTATTAGTAGTTGGAGATGTTAGAAGTAGTTGTCAGAAGTAGTTGGGTTGTTAGTTGTTAGGATGTTGTTAGTGATTAGTGGGGTTTGTCTAGAAGGTTCCAGTAGAGCCTTTAAATAAGGGGAGCGGTGGGCTGTGTGAGGGGATGAATTGTTTTAAGAGGTAATTTTGCTGCGCAGAATGGGGGCTGCGGCCAGGCCTCGGAGAGGAGTACCTCTGGAAGATTCTTCTTCTACTTCTATTTCTTCTTCTTTTTTCTTTCTATCGTAATACCTGCTGCTGTTAATACAAGTTTCTTCTGATTTTTCTCTAAGATTCCTATCATTATGTTAGTTTATCTTGATTGTTTTTACTAATTGTCATGGGGGTTGGATAATGCATTTTCATAGCACTTGATATGCATGAAACTATTTTGGGGCATTTGAGGAATTCCAATGGAGCATTATGCTCACTCCTTGCAGGTGCGCTTCGATGAGCATGCAGACATGTATTCTTGCTGGGTTGCAGGTATATCGAGTTCATGAAGTCTCATGGTGAACTGGTACATGGCTAGTGAAGACTAGGGAAGGATTTCATTTTTTTCCCGACTATTTCATTGTATTATTTTGGAAAGCCTTTTGAGTATTAAATGTTTTAAATTATTTGTGTATTAAATTCTTATATCACACCTCTGCCATTTTATTTTATTTCTTTACTGTGGCTTATGCACTTCCTAAGAGCAAGAGAATGTTATATTTGTCTTAGCTGCTATTGAATTTATTTGATATACAAATTCTTTTTGTTGGATTTTTTTGATAAATTTGGTAAGATAATTTTGGTTTGGTATCAAGGGAAAATCTTTCCTCTGATGATTTTTGTTAACCCTATTCAGTGGTCACGTGGCTATCTCGTCTTAGCTAATGAATCTGTATCTTGATCAGGGTGTATCATGTGGTTGATTTTTTGGATTTTCATGTAAATGATTAGAAAAAAAACTACTGTAGTTTTAATATTGTTCGTAATCAACATTCAATGGTGCCTCAATAATCATTTAACAAATTACAAGTCTATGTTTTGGGTTCATTTAAAAACTTTGATTTGGAGATTGATAGAAGTTTTTTATAGGTGAGACCTAAACTAGTATGTAGGAAAGTGTAGTAGGGTGAATTCCCCTTACCTCAATGTGAGGTGGGGATCCTCTTTTATAGAGAAGTAAAACTAATTACATGGTGTTTAAGTCCAATGTGGGACTCAGAACAGAAATACCCATTTAACCTTAAATGGGGTCCAACACTCCCCCTCAAGCTGGACATGCCCAGATTGGATAGAGTCCCACAAAGAGAAAAAGACAACAAAGACACAGGACCATTTCAGACTCCCCCTCAAGTTGGGCCAGAGAGGCTGTGAATACCCAGCCGGGTAGTGAGAGACTCAAGGCGAGCTCCTGGAAGACCTTTGGTGAAGAGATCGGCAAGCTGATCGGCCGTCGGGATATGACCGAAGCCGATATGGTGCTGCTCCAGATGGTGGCGGAGAAAGTGACAGTCCACCTCGATATGCTTCGTCCCTTCATGGAAGACGGGATTCGATGCAATCTTCTTGGCGACCTGATTGTCAGACCAGATATGAGCAGGAGTCGATGCGGGGAAACCGAGCTCATGGAGGAGATGACGAAGCCAGAGGATCTCAGTAGTGACGATGACCATGACTCGATACTCGGCCTCGACACTCGACCGGGAGACGACAGTCTGCTTCTTGCTGCGCCAAGAGATGAGATTGCCGGCAAAGAACACGGCGAAACCCGAAGTAGACCTGCGGGTAGCGAGGCTGCCGGCATAGTCCGCATCACAGAAGGCCTCAACATCCATGTGAGCATGATGGGAGTACTGAAGGCCACGGGCATGGTCTTTCTTGATGTATTTGGCAATGCGAAGGACAACATCCCACTGAGATCTGGTGGGATGCTCCATGAACTGGCTGACTTTGCCAACGGCACAGACAATGTCAGGATGCGTCATGGTGAGGTAGTTGAGTTTACCGACCAGACGTCGATAGCTCTTGGGATGAGAAAAGGGTTCCGAGTCGGAATGAAGGGAGCGTTCCCCAGGCTCAAGGGGAGTGTCCACGGCAGTGGCTGTGCTCAACCCGACATCCTGCAAGATATCAAGAGCATACTTGCGTTGGCAGAGAGAAATAGCGTCCGCAATCCGGGAGACCTCGATGCCAAAGAAGTAAGTGAGGGGACCAAGATCCTTGGTGTGAAAGTGCTGGTGAAGATGCGCCTTAAGGCTGGCGATACCTCTGGAGTCGCTCCCTGTGATGATGATGTCATCCACATAAACCACAAGCAAGATACAGCCATGCGCCGTCGTACGGAAGAAGATTGTGTAATCCTTCATACTGCGAGAGAGGCCAAAGGTTGTGACGACCGTGCTGAAGCGGCCAAACCAAGCCAGAGGAGACTGCTTGAGGCCGTAGAGGGAGCGACGGAGACGGCAGACATGGCGGTCGGCACCAGAGGCCGAAAAACCAGGAGGCTGCTGGAGGTAGACTTCTTCATCAAGAAAGTCATGGAGAAAAGCATTTTTAACATCCAGTTGATGAAGCGGCCAATGATGATGAGCAGCCAGTGAAAGGAAAAGGCGGATCGAGGCCATCTTTGCGACTGGAGAGAAGGTCTCAAAGTAGTCGATGCCATATGTCTGAGCAAACCCTTTTGCGACAAGCCGGGCTTTGAGGCGGCAAAGAGAGCCATCGGGATTGAGACGGATCGTGAAAATCCATTTACAGCCGACCGCCTGTTTGCCCGCCGGAAGTGGAACAAGATCCCATGTATGATTGTCATCCAGAGCCCGCAATTCATCCCTCATGGCGGCAAGCCACCTGGGGTGAGATTTTGCTTCACCGACTGTCCGAGGAATCGACACAGTCTCCAGTGCTGACAGACCCCTGTAGGAAGATACAAAGAGAGGAGTAGTCTGACACGAGCGAGTACCTTTTCGGAGCGCAATCGGCACGTCCTCGGGAGCTGGGACAAGAGCATCGGACGAAGCAAGAACAAGGTGGTCCTCGGTCAGGATGGGAGGTACATCGGATGGACGACGGGAGTAGGTCTGGCCAAAGAGATGACCGGGCGGGGGAGACACCAGAGGCGGGTGAACGAAGAGCGGAAGACAGTCATCGATGGTAGTGTCGGGAGAAGGAGAGGGGAGAGTGAAAGGAGAAGTCTCGACAAACGATACGTCGGCAGAGGTGATATACCGGCAGAGGTCTGGAGAGAAGCATCGGTACCCGCGCTGAGTGCGGGAATATCCAAGAAAAATACAGCGAAGGGATTTGGGAGAAAGTTTGGAGAGATTGGGGCGAGTGTCTCGGACATAACAGAGACATCCGAAGACGCGGAGTGGAAGGGAGTGAGGAGGAATAGAGGGGAACATGGTATGAAAGGGAGTCTCCCCCTGAAGTATGGAGGAGAGAAGACGATTCAGAAGGTAAGTAGCAGTGAGGATGACATCCCCCCAGAAGAGAAGAGGGACCTGACGGTGGAAGAGGAGGGCACGAGCGGTTTCCAAAATATGTCGGTATTTCCGCTCGGCCACCCCATTCTGCTGAGGGGTATCAGGACAAGAGGTCTGGTGGATGATGTCGTGGGCCCACAGAAACTGCTGAAAGTGAGTGAATAAGTATTCCCGCCCATTGTCAGATCGAAGACATTTGACAGGGATAGAAAACTGTGTTTGGATCTCATGGAAAAAGGTCTGGAAGGTGGAGAGAACCTCTGTCCGATCTCGAAGAAGATAAAGCCATGTCATCCGGGAATAATCATCAATGAAGGAAATGTAATATTTATACCCAGATTGACTCGAGGTAGCACAGGGACCCCATACATCAGAATGAACCAAATCAAAGGGTTTGGCGGCCCGTGTGTCAACTCGAGGAGGATATGATGTGCGATGATGTTTCGCAAAACGACACGACTCACAAGGAAAGGAAAAATGAGGACTAATATCGGGGTAGAGTCGATGAAGTGCAGAGGCGGAAGGGTGGCCCAACCGGGAATGGAGGTCAACGGCATGAGCAAGGATAGACGCGCAGACGATGGAAGGCGGGCCAGCGAACATGTACACCCCATCTCGAAGCTTGCCTCTATCAAGTTCCCGGTTCGTCGTCCGCTCCTGAAACAAAACAGAAGACCAGGAAAAGAGAGTAGTGCAATTGAGATCCTTGGTCAGTTTGCTGATGGAAAGCAGGTTAAAAGGACTCCGGGGTACATGAGCCACCGAGGAGAGGTGAAGGGAGGAGGTGAGGGAACAGGAGCCAAAGCCGGCTATGGGGAGAGTGGACCCATCAGCAACAGTGATGGCTGAGGATCCACTATAGGGACGGTAGTGGGAGAGCATACCTGCATCCCCGGTGAGGTGGTCGGACGCACCTGAGTCAAGCATCCATGCAGGGGAACGATGACTGACAAGGGCAGTGTGACCACCGGAATGGGCAAGAGAAGCTGACGAAGAGCCCGCGATGGAGGTGGACCGGTAATCGTGAATCAACTGGAGCTCAGCCAGGGAGAGATTCAAAGACGGGGGAAGAGTAGCAGCAGGTGAGGGCGCATCACGGAGCACAGTCTGGCCCTGGCGGGTGTGCGACTCGGGACGACCATGCAGGACCTAGCAACGGTCTACTAGATGACCGAGCTTGCCGCAATGCTGGCAGAGGGGGCGAGGTCGGCCGTCCCCACGGCCGCGCCCGCGAGGGCCGGTAGGACGACTACCGCCACGTCCGAGGAGCGCAGTGTGATCAGGGAGGGGGACGAGTGGTGCAAGGGCCCGATGTGCCTTCTGCAGGCGATGATAGACCTGCGGGATATCCAGTGTAGACGAGCTGACAAGCATTTCGGTGGCCGTCATGGCGTAGTCCGGTGCGAGGCCATTCAGGAGATTGAATAGGCAGAGCTGGTCCCGCTGAGTCTGCGCTTCGGCCGGAGTTTGAGGAATCGGCCAGAGTTCCTGTAGTTCATCGCGGAGACCCTTCCATTCCATGAAGTAGGTGGGGAATGTCCGATCCTGCTGGAGGATATGGGAGAGACGCTGTAGAACGTCAGAGACCCGAGCCAAGTTATTGGTCTCGGAGAAAATGACAATCAAGGAATCCCATAGCTCTTTGACGGTGTTGGCAGTCCGGGTGACATCTTTCACGGAGCGGTCCATGGAGTTGACCAGTAGGGCGAAGATTTTGCTGTCCGCCAGCTGCCAAGAGTCGAACTTAGGGTCAGTGATTTCAGGTGTGAGTTTCTCAAGATGAGAATGAAGTCCCATGCCGCGGAGGGACATCAAGACCGTCTTCCTCCAGACAGAGAAATTAGTGGCATCCAGCCGGTCATCAACAAGCCGGGAGGAGGCCGTGATTAGGGATGGTAGAACGGAGGACGCGTCCATAGAGGGCGGGCGCTGGACCCGTCCGCCGGGAGTCGGGCGGTGGAAGGGAAGCGGCCCGGAGATGCTGCCGAAGGGAGCATTGACAGGGGGTCGTGCTCAGGATGGTGCGGCTGGGCAGGGGCGGCGCGGGTTCTGGGCAGGAGCGCCGCGGGGCCGAGGGCAGGGCTGGGCGCCGGGGCGAGTCGCCGAGGGCGGGGCGCGAGGGCGAGGCGCCGGAGCGAGGTGCTGAGGGCGGAGCGCCGGGGCGAAGCGCCGACGTGGAGAGCGCGCGCCTGGCAGGAGGGAGACACGGGGAGGCGAGATGCAGGGGGGGGGGGGCGAGATGCAGGGGGGGGGGGGGCGACAGGCAGGAGGGCCGCCGAGAGGATGGAGGGCAGCCGGGAGCCGCGGTAGGCAGGAGGGCCGCCGGGAGGATGGAGGGCAGCCGGGAGGGAGGGCCGGAGAGGCGCCGGGAAAGGGCAGGCCGGAGAGGCGCCGGGAATGGCTAGGGCAGCAGGGAGAGAGGCGGGGCCGGGAGGACGCCGGGAAGCCACAGAGGAGGGAGGGTTCGGGATAAAAATCCCTCTGATACCATGCAGTAGGGTGAATTCCCCTTACCTCAATGTGAGGTGGGGATCCTCTTTTATAGAGAAGTAAAACTAATTACATGGTGTTTAAGTCCAATGTGGGACTCAGAACAGAAATACCCATTTAACCTTAAATGGGGTCCAACAGAAAGGATTCTAAGGACCACATAGATTGCCATGAGAGGTTTGGTTTGGGGGTTTGGTTTGGGTGATTAGATGATAGGATCAACTATTTTAGACTTTGCTTCCAATTATGATTTTAAAGGCTCTAGGTGTAGAAGACGTGTCCTTTGATGATATGATCAATTCAGCTTTTAGTTTTAATTTATGTTTTATTGTTGTCGCACATGATTAAAACATCATGTTCAATGAAAAACGTAGATTACTTAACTAGATTAAAATGCCAGAACCAGAAGAGGATAATCTTCACATTTAATTTATAATTAATTTATTTAGCAGATATAAAATTATCTCAATTTGTAATTCCGTTTTCGTTGATCCAATGGACTAGATCTAGTCATATTGTCGATACCCTGTAGGATCTAATGTAGAATCTCTCTAGCGGTGATCCACACGTGCATCATTCTTTGAACGTTGTCATAGAATCATCAGGTGCTAGCACAGGTTAATCCCGATCGCTTGTGTGCTGTTCATGGTTGATCACAACAACACTCTTCTCGAAGTAGGAAGAACTCTTGATGCTCTCTCGAAGACTTGAGAGAGGAGGGAGTGTGTGCACTTTAGATCTCTCTCTAGGTCTGAGAGTATATCTCTATCGTTGTGCACACCAAAAGCGTCTACGAAAAGTGTTATAATTAGATATTTATTATTCCAAGTTCAAGGTTGACAAATTGCATACAAAGCCCTTTACCAACTTTAATATTCTTTGTTGACTCCACGTTCAATAATAATAATGATATTATTAATCGCTTGACATGCGCAACACATTAAGAATATAAATAAATATCATTTATACCATTTCCAATGAGATTATTAAGCCTGACCCACTGTCTTTCGTTGACATTTACCAATTATTGAGTAATGACTATTTAATAAATAAATGTCACTGCATTATTCTACGATAAATATAATAAATATTATATTCGTCAAACTTATAAAAAAATATTTATTATTATTGTTTAGAATAACTTGTGATTAAATTTCGATGATCAACCAAATTTAAATAAATTTTATTTATTCTAACTTGTTAAATTCAACACTTAAATTTAATTGAGATTGCAGATACATTTAGTGTGTGACCCTCTAGGTCTTTTTCTCAGTGACATTAGGCATAACCGCATAAAGTTCAAAGTTAGCGTCTGGCAACACGTCCAAACTCTCATAGAGAAAGAAGTTAACGTCACAACGACATTCAATTTCCTACAAACGTTTATCATGTAATATAATCTCTTTATCGCGATATCTCTAATCAATTAGGTTGCATGCCGGTGCCATCAACCTATATGCTTGATCTTTCTTTCTTTAACTTCTTAGAAATGAACTCACCCATTGAATACCATGACCATGGATTTATACAGGCAGTTCCATTCCTATCAGAGAGCATGAGATATCAATTTTCGTCAAAGGAAAGAAGGGATAAATCCTTTCTCGCATTATCCATTAATGCAATATCACCCGTGACGTACTCAACGCATCGTATCTCGCTGTGAGCATATGTTATTACAGTTTTGTTGGTCGGAGTAGTTTACTCAAGAGGGGAGGGGTGAATTGAGTAACTATAAAAATTTCTGTTATAAAAATATTATTTTAAAAGAAATGGTTTTCCCTAAAAATAGATACAACCCAGTTAATCAAGGTTATACTGTTATAAGAGTTTGACTGTTTAAACAACTTCTTAGAAGATTGATTAATTCTCAGTAATCTTAATATGTATTATTAATATTACTTTTGAAATTATCCTACTAAGACAAATCAATTATAACTTCTTTCCAAGACTAACTATCAAAGTGAAATGAGAGTTTTCTGGATTATGCAGTAAAACAGTAAAACAGAGAAGACTAAATTTAAATAGCACAGCGGATATGAAATAAGTGGTTCGTCTCAAGCTGAGACCTAATCCACTCCACTTGGTGATCACCTGTCACCAAGCAGTTTATATAAATAAACTTTGATCCACACCCTGGATCGTGGTTAACAACAATACACAGACTGTCCAGGTCACACAAGGACCTCTTCCACAGTTTTCGTGGGTAGACAAAAACAATAACCAGGCCACACAGGGACCTCTTCCACAGTTGTCGTGGGTAGACAAAAATATAAGGAGTTTGGTGTAAGGATTTAGAAATCCTTCAGTTTAGCACAAGAGTTAGTGTGTGTGTGGAATATACAGAGTACACACACTGCTCAAAAGGTAAGTAAAAGAATCACTAAGAGAGAGTAGATATGAGTTTAGAAAGCTCTAGTGATTTGAAGTGCAGCTCTGGACTCATTCGATTTAGCAGAAATGCTTCTGAGTCCTTCTCTGGTTTTTGTCTTGAAAAACAGTGTCATGATTCAGTTTGTGTTCTCCACGAGCTTTGATAATGTGAAGATGTTCTCTGGATTCCAGTGTACTTCGTATGTTCTTCACCAGAGTCGGATTGTATGCATGTGAAAATGATTTCTCTGAAAATCTTGCAAAAATGTTCTTCGTGGTCGTGCTCACATGCTTGTTTTCTGTTCAGTATCGCGCGCTATTGTTGTTGGGAAATCTCCACTCTTTATCTTCGAATGCATGTGTTTTAGTCGACAGGTTCCATGTGTTTCATACCTCGTACCTCATACTATGTCTACAAAGAAACATTAATTATGTCAGTGCATTAAAGACATCAAATATGACCGTTAAACATTAAATTGAAAGACGACAAAATAGTTCAAGAAACGGTGTCACAATATGTTATGCAAACGGTGTCTCCTTCACACGGTGTCTAAGTGTCACGGTCTGAGTATCACGGTATCTGAGTGTCACGATGTCTTCTTCACGGTGTCTTGCTTACGGTGTCTGGATTACGGTGTCTTGCTCACGGTGTCTTGCCCACGGTGTCATGCTCACGGTGTCTGGCTTACTGTGTTTGGCTGACTGTGTCAGGCTTCACGGTGTCTTGTACTTAGGCAAATAACAACATTCAAACTTAAACAGTAATATGCATGAAATGGATTGAGCTTAACCATTATAAAGCATGAGTGAACTTGAAACATAAATACACATGATTGGATATAATTTATAGGATTTAACTGGGTTGAATGAGATTTTGAGATTATTATTGAGATTTGTGATCATTAAAACATGATTAATACATGAGGAGTCCAACAATCTCTCTTTTGATGATCACAAATCATGTACAGTTAAAGTGTAAATTGGATGCAACTACAGAGAAAATAATCATATAGAAGAAAACATATAACTTCTCCCCCATTTGAGATTATCAAAAAGTTAAAATAAGAGAGGGAAAACAGTGCACATGTCATTAAAAGTAACCAGAGTGTAGTACAACATAAAGTATAAATACAAAAATCAATGACATCCCCATCAAAAAAAGTAAGCACTGGTCTTCTTTAGAGATTGACATTCTCTTTGCCTTTATCAGCAGCAGAAGAGGAAGCCATAGGGGCGGTGACTGATATAGAAGAAGGAAATGATGTAGTGGATAGAGAGGGTAAAGGGAGACCTTCAAAGACTGAGGGAGCCAAGGTAGGAGCAATAGAAGATCGAGGCAGTTGTTGATCGAGAATCACTGGCCTGATCTGACTGAGAGCTTGGCCAACAGACATGGTAGTTGAGGCTAAGGCAGAGGTGAATGTAGGCAGTCCAGGTCTGAGAGGAGCAGCCGCTGGAGCAACAATTGCGGTACTCTGGACATGGAGATAAGGTCGCAGAAGTTTGATGAAGTCTGCAATAATCTCTCCACCATACTGCATGGCCTTTTCAAAGTCATCTTTGTTTTCCATGAACTTGTCCAACAATCTGGTAAACTCGGTTAGCTTCTGGACTTGGTTTTTGAAAGCTTGAGTTACAGGAGGAATCCGTAGATTCTCTAAAAGGTATTTGAAGTGGTTGGTCATATCAGTCTTAGAGAATATTCGGTTGAAATAGAATTCCACTTTCTTAGAAATCTCCTGTTGGGCATCATTTGCAATCTTGGAATGGATTTGTACAAGGTCAAGAACTCTATCACTGTTCTTGACAACTTCAGATAAAGAAGTCACACTGAAGCCACTGAAAGCAGTCTGAAGCTCTTCTTTGACAATAGATCTGAGCAAAGTACTGTCCAAAGGTGTAGAGGATTCACCAGAGGTATTAGAGGCTTTGACGGCAGTGGTCAGAGATTTGAGCTGATTCAATACCTTTTGAAGACAACCAGTGTACTCATCAGTGAGTTTATTTAGGTTCACCATAAGCTCTCATTTCTTTCAACAACTGTTTGTGCCTTTCTGCAATCTTTTCATCAAAGGATAACAGGTAAGGGTGAATCTGAGACACAACATCTTGAGAAATTTGAGAAACAGTAGGTTCTAGAAAAGCAGCAACAGGTTCTGATCTGGAATGCAGCTCTTTCTGCATATCTTCAACCATGCTTCTCAGGGTTGTGACTTCATTACTCAGCAACTTATTTTCAACTCGAACTTCTTGAATCTCATGGAGCATTTTGGGTTGTATCTGCCAAATGATCTTCTCCAAAAGCAGTGAGGCATCTCTCTCACTCAGATTTGTCACAGCACAAGGTTGGGAGTTCATAAACTTCTCAACTCCAGATAAAATAGTATCTCCAAAATCCTTCAAATCATCCTTATTGACAAAAGACAGCTGTTCAGGTAAAGGTTCAGGTGCAGAAGTTAGTACAGGGGCAGGTTCAGGTTCAGGTTCTTTCTCAGGGGCAAAGTTAGAAACTTTCTTTAACTGAAACAGTGAGGAGAGATCAAGCCCAGTTGCAGTAACTTGCTGAGACTCACTCACATCATAGAAGCTAGGGAATTTGTACTGAGTGGCCACAGGGATGGACTCAGCCGGATGTGATGCTTCATCAGTCTCAAGATTTTGGGTTTCCTCCCCCTCAACAGATGCTTCCTTTTAAGGATTCAGAGGCTCAGGAGCTTGGTTTAAATCCACAGGTTCAACTCCTAGTTCTTCATTCATTTCTTGCCTAGCTAACTGAAAGGCTATCTCCATCCTCTCTTCAGCAGAGGGTATTATTTTAGGAACAGGTTGTTCCTCAGGGAGTTCTTCCAGACGTGCTTCTTCCATAACAGGGAGTTCTTCTAGATTTACTTCTTGTACACCAGGGATATAGCATCCCGCCTTTTTATAACATAAACTTTCATTACATTACACAAAAGTGAGGATCTTTAAGGTTTAGTGTCTTGGAAACCAGTAACATAATACATGAAAACAACATAAAACATTCTTCTTAAACACTTGAAGGGCTTCCCCTTAAGTTCATCCTAGGTTCATTACTGCATCTCATAACCTGGAGACATACATCAAAAGAAAGGGTGAGCAGAAGGTCCAGTAAGGGAAACAAGAGAAACATTTTACATGTGAACTTGAGATACTTCAATAAGGTCATGAAAAGAACTTTAAGGCATGAGAAAGAAATCATGAGGCATATCATAATAAAAATAACGTTTTTCATAACTTGAAGATGTGGATACAACATTTAACATAGACAATCATTTTCGTTTCACCAAGGTCCATCCCCAATGTGTCATTAAAATTACCAAGGTTATTCACCAAGGCGTCGTTAAAAATGACCATCTCTAGAGATTAAGGCTTTACCCAATGCATTGGAGCGCTATCTGGGCGCACCATTAATTTGTCTTTATCATCATGTGAGCCACATATATCATCATCAACATTTCATAAATAACCCATATAGCATAAAATAAATGAGTTTCATTTCATAATCATAACGTTTTAAAAACTGCTTTAAAGACATGATCTTTATATCACTTTAAACCCACGGAAAGGGAAAGCGGGTATCATATATGTAAATCCCAGAATTTAAAATAGAACATCTTGATATATAGGTGAACACCCCTTTAGAAGAAAGATCTTTGAGTATTCACTTAATAAAATAAAATAATTTTTAGAAAAAGAGCGAGACATTTTGAGATGAAAATTCTGCAGCATAACGACTATGTTACAGGGTTTTAGAAAACATTGAAAAGAGAGGGGACATGGGTCACCCACTCATAAATGATCCAAAAACAGTATAGGGATAGAATATAATGGATATAAGAACATGTTAATGAAATTTGAAAGACACACCATATGAAATGAAAAACATGGAAGGAAGACAAAAATAAGATTTCTCTTATGAAAATTTGGCAGCCTAACGACGTCACTTAAATTTCAAAAAAATGAATTGACGAGATCAAATAGGGTCTCTCATCATATGAACATAAAATATCAGTATGATAGATATAGAGATCATACCCCAACATAATAAAAAGGAACTTGAAAGATTTGACAAGAAAATAGAACTTGAAAATGAGAAGGGTGAAAGAATCTGTTACAAAAATTTCGGCACCCTAACGGCGCCACGTAAACATTCATAAAATGAAATGATGAGAGTAAGTGGGGATCTCTCATCTGAAAAGGACATTAGGATGAATATAAAAGAACATCCCCAATATAAGAACATGGAGCATAAAAGAAATGACATAAAGAGAGAGTACTCGGAAAGAAAGAGAGGTAGGATCCCTTACCTTAAAACGTAACTCTTAAAACTCAAAGGTTTGGACCTTGAGGGCTTGGGGACATCTTGGGAGGACCCCTTGGGAGGTAATGAGACCAGAGCTTCGTTGGGGAAGAGTTGAGAGTGAAAAATAAAGGAGGAAAGAGTGGGTATTTATAGGGAAGGTGAGGTGATACTTTAATAATTTCAAGGGACACCTCACAAGTGGTTTTCTCAAAACCATGGGCTCTCCCATGGTATTTCCCATGGAGTTAGGCCACATGGGGCCCCCAATAAAATAATTCATCACCTTTGGTCGGACAACCCTTAAAATATCTCATGAAATCATCATGACACAGTTATGATGTCATTAAACATACTGAAACCCTAAAACTACATTTTTACTATTCACTGAAAATTCATCTTTCTCAGAAAAATCCCAAAATTTCACCTTAACCAAATATCGATGCTCTGATTACAAATATGAACTCCATTTTATAAAAAAAATTTTCTAAATAATTTTAATTTAATTTTTAAATAAAAACACTATTCACCGAAAATTCATTTTTTCAGAAAAATCCCCAAAAATTACCATAACATAATATCGATGCCCTGAGTTCAAAAATAAAGTCCATTTTATAAAAATAATTTTATAAATATTTTTAATTTAATTTTTAATTAAAAAACACTATTCACCTGAAAAAACTAATACTTGACTAATAATTTATGAAACCGTTATTTACCCATTTTATTGAATCACATTACTTAATCCAGGTGTCTAAATTATATTAAAACTTTCTTTAAGTGAGACTACTAATCCATTTGGTCACATTACTAATCCTAAGCGTAAAATCACTATTCATAATTTACTATTCATCAAAAATTAAGTTGATCTTATTAGACTCCAAATTCCTTACTGAACACTTTTGTAGAAGACCATTTTTTGAAAATCATTACACATCATTAATTATTTAAGGTTTACATAAATATTGTTAAAATATCCTTTTTTTCAAAACTCATCAATAAAATACATCCTAAAATTATCCGGACATTTGAAATTTCACAAACTTCACTAAAGGAAGAAATCTCAATTTATTCATCCCAAAGGATTACACAAAGAAGCTACGGTCTCGTCACATAGCCCCTTATAACACCAACATATGACCTAAGTGTAAGGTGTGCTATGGTGAGAGAATTTGAGGGAGGCTCAGATAACATTGCCCTAGTAGTAATCTCCACTAACTTGAACTTCTCCCGTAGGCGTTTCCGTTCAAGCTTGACACGCTGGAGTTCGGCTTGGGCTTGGTCCAAAACGAAGCCCAACGACGCCACCTCCTTCCCAAGCTCTGATAAGTGGGCTTCATAGGGTTCGAGTCTACTGGATGAAGCCATCGACTCCTCTTTCTGCATTAACCATTAACATCTCTATTAAATCGTTAAGAGTAAGTTAATATACTATTCAAAAAGTTTGGTTCGTTAAAAGGGAGTTCTTCTACAATAGGCTCTTCCATGGATTGCTGCTCAGATTCTGGGACCACTAATTCTTTTTCAGCCTCGAGTTGGATTTCCAGATTGGCACCATCTCTAGGGGTAGGAACTTCTTCTTCAAGAACAACAGGAGGAACAATAGTCCTTTCTTCTTCAACAACAACTTCTTCCCTATGAGGTACTTCAACTTCTTCTTCCTCTTCTTCTGAATACTCACCAAGTTCATCTAGTTCCAAACCAGGATCAGAAATATCTTTCGGCCTTGATGGATAATCCACAGGATTAAACTTCTCATAAACCTTATCGTTGTCTTCCACCCGCTACTTTTTTCAAGGATTCCAGTTTACCTTCATTCTCCTGATGATGGCTTTAGAGAGACAGTACTCACAGTCCATAAGCACTTCTTCATTAGGTCCAACTACTCCTTTTGCAAAAAGCATGGCTGATATCAGCCGTGAGTAGAACAGAGAGGTGGATTTGGATGTAACCTTGATCAACTCACACATATGGTGAATGATGTATTTGCACAGGTTGATTTTGAGTCCATTCTTCATAAGATGAATCAAGAGCACATCTTGATACTTTAATACAGCAAAATCACATTTCCTTGGACTAACCAGATTTTGAACAAACTTAAACAACAACCTTGTTTCTCCATCAAGTTTAGTAGCTCCTTCTCTTGGTGCCATTCCCGGTTAGGGTTTTCAGAGCATCTTCAAGGTCAAAGAAATCAGTTGTAGGTGGGGGTTCTCTCTGATAATCATCACAAATTCCTTAACGAGGTATCCTAAGACATGCATCCTATAACCTTGACGAGAAGGAGCATCTTTGGCCATTAATCCAGCTCCTCACAACATAGCTTTCACCAGAGTCAAAAGAAAACTATGCGTACTGGTAGAACTGAGCTACTAACCTTGTTCTTTTAACACTTTCAGGACTAGAGATTTGCTGGACAAAAGCCATTCGGGGTAGATTTCTTTCTCAGGAACAACACTACGATTTACCAAGTTCGGAATCAACGGTCCTTCAGGCGTCAGCTTAGGTGCTATCTTTTTTTTCTTCGAGCTACACTTCTCAGGTGTGAATGAAGACGGTCGCTTCATTCTTAGCATTCACCGAAGGTCGAGAGAGAGAGAGGGTTGCAAGGTTGAAAGGGTTCGAAACGAGTGAGTAGGAGAAAGTCCGGGTGAAGAACCGAGTGAAACTCTTAGTTTTATCATTTGGGAATGTCAAACGTCACAAAAGTAAAAACGCAGGAAAGTAAAAGATGTGAAATAAAAATTACCGCGATACGGGTTTAAAGAAAATCATAAAGAATTTTCACGGTGAGACAATGGATGATTATTACAGTGAGATAGTGAATGATTATTACGGTGAGACAATGAATGATTATTATGGTGAGACAGTGAGCGGTCGTCACGGTGAGACAGTAAGTGGTCATCACGGTGAGACAGTGAGTGAAAGTCAGTGAGCATTATGGTGAGACAGTAAATGTTAGACCGTGAATACAAAGTGCTAACGGTGAGACGATAATCATGAGAGACAGTAACTGAGAAACCGTAATCATGAAACAGTAAAGTATAACATAGTAAAATGTTGAACAGTAAGACAAGTAAGATATCTATTTGAGATTTATCATGCCAATATCATGTATGATGTAGTCTATTCTCTCAGAATTTAATGGTTTAGTGAATATATCAGCAAGTTGATATTCAGTACCAATGAATTCCAAGGTGATATCACCTTTTTGATAGTGATATCACCTTTTTGATATTGATCTCTCAAAAAGTGATGTCTTACATCAATATGTTTTGTCCTAAAATGTGAAACAAGATTTTTTGAGATGTTAATAGCACTTGTGTTGTCACAATTTATTGGTACATGTCTGAATTGATATCCATAATCTAGTAATGTGTGTTTCATCTACAAAATTTGTGTACAACAACTTCCAGCAGCTATATATTCAGCCTCTGCAGTAGATAATGAAACAGAATTTTGTTTCTTACTACACCATGATACTAGTGACTTGCCTAAAAGGTGACATGTTCCAGAGGTGCTCTTTCTATCTAACTTACAACCATCAAAGTCAGCATCAGAATAACTAACTAGTTCAAATGATTGTCCTTTAGGATAGAACATTCCTAGATTGGGTGTATGCTTGAGGTATTTAAAAATTCTATTTACAGCATTTAAATGAGATTCTTTAGTATTTTCTTGAAAAAGAGCACACATACACACACTAAACATAATGTCCGGACGACTAGCAGTAAAGTAAAGTAAATTTTCAATCATTCCTCTATAATTGGTTTGATCAACAGATTTTCCATCTTCATCAAGATCCAACTTATAGGTGGTACTCATGGGAGTGTCACTACTTTTAGTGCTATCCAATCCAAAATGTTTTAGAAGATCTCTAGTATATTTACTTTGATTTAAAACAATTCCATCATTATTTTAAAAGATTTTAAATCCAAGAAAGAATTTTAGTTCACCCATTAAACTCATTTCAAATTCGTTTTGCATCATTTTAGAAAAACCAATACATAATGATTTTTTTGAAGATCCAAAAATAATATCATCTACATAGATTTGAACAACTAAAACATCATTAGAAATTCATTTTATAAAGAGGGTAGGATCAACTATTCCTTTTGTAAAACCTTTGGAAATAAGAAAAGTACTCAGTCTGTCATACCAAGATCTTGAAGCTTGTTTTAAACCATATAAAGATTTTGATAGTTTAAAAATATGATTGGGAAAATGAGGATTTATAAATCTAGGGGGTTGTTCAACAAAGACATCCTCAGCTATATAACCATTTAAGAATGCACTCTTAACATCTATTTGATATAGTTTGAAATTCAGATGTGCAGCATAGGCAAGCAGGATTCTGATGGCTTCAAGTCTGGCTACTGGAGCAAAGGTCACCTCATAGTCAATTTCTTCTTCTTGACTATAGCCTTGTGTAACTAATCTAGCCTTATTCCTAACTATATTTCCAGCTTCATCTACTTTATTTCTAAACACCCATTTAGTGCCTATGATGAAAGTGTCCTTGGGTATTTCAACAAGTTTCCAAAATTTATTTCTTTCAAACTGATTAAGTTCTTCTTGCATAGCCATTACCCAAAATTCATCATTGATGACATCATCGATGTTTTTAGGTTCAAGTTGTGACAAGAAGGCTTGATGTTCAACCTGATTTCTAAGAGAAGCTCTAGTTTGTGTTCCTTTCTCTAAGTCTCCTACAACAACATCTAAGGAATGGTTTTTAAGGGTTCTAACCTTTCTAGAAAAAGAGGGACTTGTGATTTCAGGTTCATCAACAGATTCTGGTTCATTATGACTCAATTGTAGAGAATTTCCAGAATTGGAAGTTTTCACAGATTCTTTCACAGAGGAATTTGAGGATTTTGAGTTGATGTTCAGATTTGATACATCATCCTCCAGATTTTCTAGGATGGTTCTAGGATCATGTAGATCTGTTTCATCAAACTTGATATGAACAGATTCTTCCACACATTTAGTTCTCTTATTGAATACTCTATAAGCTTTACTTAATATTGAGTAACCTAAGAAAATTCCTTCATCACTTTTGGATGAAAATTTGTCAAGATTATCCTTAGTGTTGAGAATAAAGACTTTGAAACCAAAAACTCTAAAGTAATTAACCTTAGGCTTCCTATTGTTCCAGAGTTCATACGGGGTCTTTTTGAGAATTGGTCTAATCAAGACTCTATTGATTATATAGCATGCTGTCTTAACAGCTTCAGCTCAAAAGTAAATAGGTAAGTCATATTCACTAAGCATTGTTCTAGCAATTTCTTGCAGGGTTCTATTTCTTATTTCTACAACACCATTCTGCTGAGGTGTTTTAGGGGCAGAGAAATTGTGACTATAACCATTCTGCGAGCAAAAGGATTCAAACTCTTGATTTTCAAACTCATGGCCATGATCACTTCTTAAAGATTTAATTTTAAGGCCACTAAGATTTTCTACAGACTTGGCATACTTGGGTAAGTCTTTAACTATGCCTTTTCTAGTTAGCTTTCTAAGGGAGTGAACATTACAATGTCCTAGTCTTCTATTCCAGAGCCAAGATTCTTTATGAAATACACTTAAGCATGAAGAATTTTGAGAAGCTAAGGAATCTAAATTAACAGAATAAAAGTTCTCATTCCTTGATGCAGAAAATACTAATTCATCTTTAGAATTAAAGACATTACAGACATAATTTTCAAATTTAACATGATATCCATCATCACATAATTATGAGATACTAAGCAGATTATATTTTAAGCCATTAAAAAATAGTACTTTAGAAATTAAAATCGAATCAAAGTTACCAATCTGGCCTAAGCCAATGATATTACCTTTGGAATTGTCACCAAATGTGACATGTCCTCCATCTACTTTTATTAGATTCTTGAAGCATGATCATTCTCTTGTCATGTTCCTTGAACACCCATTGTCCAAGTACCATAGATTCTTGCAGGATCTCTTTAAGCATCTTTCCTATAACATGATCAAGCAAAGACAGATTTTGGTACCCATACTTGTTTGGGTCCAGTAACATTAGTAATAAGTGCTTTAGGAACCCATATTTGTCTCATAGGTTTCCTATAAACATTATGTAAAGTGTTTGAAAAATAAACTGTATTTGGTCCACAAAAACTCAAAACAATAGAGTATGTATCATGACTTGAGCTAGTTGAGTTGTGTCTAGAACTGGGAACAAAACTATATATCCTAGATTTGGAAATAAAATTCATTCTAACAAGGTTTCTTTTACCAGGTTGATAACCAATGCCAATATTATATTTAGGGGAAATTTTTTTCCTAGCATTTGGGTAGGGTATTTTTCCCATTGTTAAACTTTTCTAAGTCAATTTTTAATTTCTCATTAGACATTTTTAATTCATTATTTTCTTTGAGCAGTTGAGAATTTTTCTCCTTTTCAGTAGTAAGTTCAGATTTAATATTTGCAGTGAGAGCATGCTGTTTCTTCAATGATTTATATTTATCTTTTAATTCATTGCATGTCTCTTCAAGCATGTTGCAATATTTAAACATTTCTTCATTAGTCATATTTTCAGAGTCACTTTCTTCTTCAGAGTAGTATGAATTATGTACAGAAGAGTTCAATGTTACCTCAAATGTGTTTTTCATAAAACACATATTGGCTTTGTTAGCCTGTTTATCATGTGATGTCTCTGAGTCACTTGAACTATCCTCAGAGGCACTCTAGGTTGCCTTCATTGCCTTTTTGTACTTCTTGTCCTTATCCTCATACTTCTTCTTATACTTGAGCTTTGGATATTCAGCCTTTATATTTCCTTTGCGCTTACATTCACAGCATACAATTTCATCAATTTTGTCACTTCTTTTCCAGTCCTTTTTCCAGTTTCCTTTTTGATCATACTTGCCCTTGAAGTTAGAATTTTTGGAAAAGTTATTCTTTTTGTAAAATCATTTGAATCTTCTGGCCAGTTGAGCCATCTCCTCATCACTGTCAGGTGATGATTGTTCAGTGGTGGAACTTTCTACAGAAGCTTCCAGTTTCCATTTGTCTTTGTGCTTCGAGAATGCGGTCTTGAATGCTACAAATTTTCTCTTTGGTTCATCCTCCTCTTCTTTGTTGACTTTCAACTCTTCCTCATACATCATTAGTTTCCCAATGAGTTCTTTTACAGGTATCTTGCTGATGTCGTATGATTCTCTAATAGAGACAGAGGTTCTCCTCCATCTATCAGGTAGACATCTAAGGATTCTCATGATCTGTTCTTTGGCAGTGACTTCTCTTCCTAGAGAAATCATTGTGTTGACAATCTCGTTGAACCCAAGATACATGTCATAAATAGTCTCATCAGGTTTCATCTTAAAATTATCATATTTTATAGTATAAGTATTAATCCACATTTCCTTTACACTAGATGTGCCTTCATGTGCGACAGGCAAGGTATCCCAAATTTCATGGGCAGTTTTACAGGCAGAAATCCTATTAAATTCTTCATCTCCTAAGGAACAGTACAGAGCATTCATGGCTTTGTAATTGTTATTATAATAAAGTTTTGTAGGTTCATCCCATGTAATTCTATCAGTCACAGGGAGTTTGTATTCATCTATAATGGATGACCAAATTTCAAAGCTCATACTCTCTAGATGCATTTTCATTTTAATTTTCCATTGAGCATAGTTGGTTCCATTAAAGAATGGTGGTCTGTTGGTTGCAGCACCTTCCAATCTATTATCCATACTAACAAATTACTTTAAAAGAGCTATAAATTTAGACTTAATAGAAATTTACAGATCTTTAAGGTACAACTACAATCACAGTTGAGTAAGATTATACAGAGTCCTAATAAAGTTCCCTCTGATACCAAATGTTGGTCGGAGTAGTTTACTCAAGAGGGGAGGGGTGAATTGAGTAACTATAAAAATTTATGTTATAAAAATATTATTTTTAAAAAAATGGTTTTCCCCAAAAATAGATACAACCCAGTTAATCAAGGTTATACTGTTATAAGAGTTTGACTATTTAAACAACTTCTTAGAAAATTGATTAATTCTCAGTAATCTTAATATGTATTATTAATATTACTTTTGAAGTTATCCTACTAAGACAAATCTGTTATAACTTCTTTCCAATACTAACTATCAAAGTGAAATTAGAGTTTTCTGGACTATGCAGTAAAGTAGTAAAACATAGAAGACTAAATTTAAATAGCACAACGGATATGAAAGAAGTGGTTCAGTCTCAAGCCGAGACCTAATCCAATCCACTTGGTGATCACCTACCACCAAGCAGTTTATATAAATAAACTTTGATCCACACCCTGGATCGGGGTTAACAACAGTACACAGACTGTCCAGGTCACACAGGGACCTCTTCCACAGTTTTCGTGGGTAGAAAAAAACAATAACCAGGACACACAGGGACCTCTTCCACAGTTGTCGTGGGTAGACAAAAATATAAGGAGTTTGGTGTAAGGATTTAGACATCCTTCAGTTTAGCATAGGAGTCAGTGTGTGTGTGGAATATACAGAGTACACACACTGCTCAAAAGGTAAGTAAAAGAATCACTAAGAGAGAGTAGATATGAGTTTAGAAAGATCTAGTGATTTGAAGTGCAGCTATGGACTCCTTCGATTTAGAAGAAATTCTTCTGATTCATTCTCTGGTTTTTGTCTTGAAAAATAGATTGTCGCGATTCAGCTTGTGTTCTCCACGAGCATTGATAATGTGAAGATGTTCTCTAGATTCCAGTGTACTTTGTATGTTCTTCAGCAGAGTCAGATTGTATGCATGTGAAAATGCTTTGAAAATCTTGCAAAAATGTTCTTCGTGGTCGTGCTCACACGCTTGTTTTCTGTTCAGTATCGCGCGCTATGGTTGTTGGGCACTCTCCAATCTTTATCTTTGAATGCATGTGTTTTAGCCGATAGGTTCTATGTGTTTCGTACCTCGTACCTCGTACTATGTCTACAAAGAAACATTAATTATGTCAGTGCATTAAAGGCATCAAATATGACCATTAAACATTAAATTGAAAGACGACAAAATAGTTTAAGAAATAGTGTCATAGTATGTTATGAAACAATGTCTTTTTCACATGGTGTCTGAGTGTCACGGTCTGAGTGTCATAGTGTCTGAGTGTCACGGTGTCTTCTTTACGGTGTCTGGCTTACGGTGTCTGGCTTACGGTGTCTTGCTCACAGTGTCTTGCTCACGGTGTCTTGCTCACGATGTCTTGCTCACGGTGTCTTGCTCACGGTGTCTTGCTCACGGTGTCTTGCTCACGGTGTCGTGCTCACGGTGTCTTGCTCACGGTGTCTTGCTCACGGTGTTTGGCTTACTGTGTCTGGCTAACTGTGTCAGGCTTCACGGTGTCTTGTACTTAGGAAAATAACGACATTTAGACTTAAACAATAATATGCATGAAATGGATTGAGCTTAACCATTATAAAGCATGAGTGAACTTGAAACATAAATACACATGATTGGATATAATTTATAGGATTTAACTGGGTTGAATGAGATTTTGAGATTATTATTGAGATTTGTGATCATTAAAACATGATTAATACATGAGGAGTCCAACAAGTTTTTTATAAATACATCAAAACATGCGAGTCATGATATCCACTAATGATAATCTTAAAGTCTAAGGATCAATATACATGTCCGCAAATATGAATATCCAATGACACATGGAAATGTGGATTTCCTATAAACAAGTATGTTCTTATAAGCTCATATCTTAGAGATTACCAAGGACGAACACCATGAGAATGTGTCTCAATGTCTTATGAGTCTCTTACCCCTGATAGCCTGCTTCATCTGTGTCCCATCAGACAATACCATCCGGTCATAGAGAAATATTCAAGAATACTATCGTGGAACCTCTAGGTTCTCATCATAACAGAGAACTGCTATGACCTTTTAGTGCGACACATATTCTTAGGACATTATCACACACAAGAGTCATGCAAAGGAACAATCATGATGAAATAAGAAACTTCATTAATAATGAAAAACATATAATCAAGTACTAAGAAAGTCAGTTCTAGGACACCAACTTCAACAGACTCCTACTTGCACTAGAGTCAACTAACAACAACTTTCAGTACACTAGCTCCCACATGATACTCATACCTTTGTTGAGATAAATCCTTGGTCATGTGGTTTATCACATTTTATTCCATAGATTCTCTACTCACATCAACTTCACCTCATTGAGAAAAATCCCTCAAGAGATGAAACTTTCAAAGTATATTCTTTGTCATTTGGTGTGACCTCAGCGCTTTGGAGAGAACCACCGTTGTAGTGTTATTGTAGTAAACTGTGATAGAATATTTATTTCTAGGTACCACATCAATCTCTTGGACAAGACTGTTAATCAAAAATGCTTCCTTGGCTGCATCGAGAACCACAATATACTCAAACTCCATTGTAGAATTGGCGATAACTGATTGCTTTGAACTCTTACAGCTCACAACTCCTCCATTGAGACAAAAGATATATCCAGAACATGCCTTCAAATCATTCTGATTCGTCCGAAATCTAGTATCTGTACAACTCCTGATAATTTGCTCTTTATCTCCTCCATACACCAGGAACACATCCTTAGTCCGTCTCAGATACTTAAAGACAACCTTAACAATTGTCCAATGCTGTTCTCCTAGATTTTCTTGATACCTGCCTATCATTCTCAAAGCATAGACGACATTAAGACTCGTTCATAACATGTCATACATGATGGATCCTATCGTAGATTCATATGAGATCTTACTCATTCTTTTTTCTTCTTGTGTCCGAGGACACATTTTCTTGGAAAGATATATACCATGTGACATTGGAACCAATCCTCTCTTAGATTGTTCCATACTGAACATCTTCAGTATCTGGTCAATGTATGTACTTTGACTTAGTCTAAGCAGATTTTGGATCTATAAAGTATGATCTTGATCCATATAATATAGGTTGCTTCACACTATTATAAATTTAGGCTATAGCCACGGTTTATAACTGTGGCTATAGGTCAAGAAACCTTGACTCCTATTGGTGTGGCAATAAGGTCACAACTATAGCCATGATTTAAACCATGACTATAAGCTTATACCACAGTTTCCACCATGGCAGTACACCTATAACCATGGTTGGAAATTGTGTCTATAGATCTTTCCATGTCGGATTATAGCCACAGTTGCAAACTATGGCTATAGCCTACAGAAACTGAAAAAATAAAATAAAATATTTTTTCCAGAATTCTAAATACTACTAATTGTTATCCCATGACTCTACTACACATCCCAAAATTCTAATACAATGTTAATACTAAAAATTTGTATGACTACATGATTGTACATTATTAATACAAGATTAAAAACCCATCATAACAATGAACTTATACCACCCAGAAACACAATACCCCACCCACAAAGCATTGAGAAAATTGATGAACTGAAGGATAAATGAAACTCCAAACGATGGGGATTACATGAAAGTAGACACAATTTTATTCTTGAGAGTGAACTCATATGCTTTAGCTAGGGAGATCGAATTCCCAAGCATGCGTTCAAGCCTCTGAATTTCATTCTTCATGTACTCTATGCCTTTATCAAGCTATTCTTTTTAGACATCAAATAGATCTTGTCATATCTTGCAGCAGAGCCCTCCAAATTTACTGCTTCCTCTTCCATCTGATGGAAAATTACCATCTTCTCATCATCACTAGCACTTGAAAACACCTTAGGAAAAAATAATAATAAGAAAATTCTATAAAGTTAAAAACACGGTATAAAAAGAAACAATGAGAAACATGTATGAAATATAAAATGTTTCAATAAAGTAGAACAACATCATAAACATACTGATTAATGTGGTGGTAACAACCATCCAGGTGATTATCATAATTAATTACATAACCCCTAATGAGGTATATATGAAAAAAATTCAATACATTATTAGTTGCTTATAATTAATTAATGTTTCAACTAGATTCAATTATATATCATAACTATGGATTTTCTTAAAGGATCTTGGATAAATAATGCATAAATAGAAAAAATAAATGACTCCGAGTAAATTACTCTATCACTTACATGTTCATACTTTTAGAAGGTTGAGGTATTCAAATTAATACCCCTTATATAGTAGTGGTGCTTGCCTAGCAACCCAAACAACCTTGGTTACACAAGATTCCATCATAAAGGGGCTTGCATGCCTTTTAATGGGTTACATATGAATGATTAAATATCAAAGATCATGTATACTATTAATCTCAACTATACCAATAACTATAAGTGAGAAATGGTATCATTCTCCTAATCAGATACCATTTTGAAATGACCATGATCCGAATCACATAAATGATACCCGGATTAGGCCACCACATGACCCGATGAGCACTTTTTGATCCCCAGGGTCTTGCGCAAGGACCATAGGTCTAAGATTATGGTTGGGGAGTGATTTTCCTACTAGGTTTAATTGAATAAAAATAAAAATCCAATGCTACATTAATGAAATACATGTCATACATTAGAAAATCACATCCAAGGTAAAATTGTATTGTCTAAAACAAGTTTATGATATAAATGGATAAGTTCCAAACATGATATTTAGTCTCCAATTCTAACATAAGGAGTTACACAAATCATACCAATAATGAAAATGTACAACAAGAATAGATCACCCAAATATCTATTAGTACCTATAGGCACCTGCAAGTTAGACCACAAAACTACATATCCACCAGAGGATACCTGCAGAGTTTGATCATATAATACTCATTAGGAAACCACCATGTTTTTAATATATATGAAATACAAGGAGATGTATGATTTTGATAAATTTACTCATTTACATGAATATAAATGAAAAATTTTACATCAAGTTATCAATCAAATCATATTAGAAGTAGATAATGAAGTACCTTAAAGACCAATATCAACTATAAATGAAAACTTCTTATATTGAAAGGATCCATACCTAACATACCATCTTCAATACTAACACTTTGAACATGATATGAATAAAATAAGGCAATGAGGATTCCCTCCCCAATGAGCTAAAATCATCATATTTCAGTTAGTGGTTGAGTTACAGGTAAAACCCCATCTCATAGAAATGGAAAGGTGTATACCAGAGTCAGGTCTATAACTAATCAATGAAAAGTGGAAAGGGTCATACAAAAACATGGTTAAAAAACCATCCCATGTGACATGCCTATATATAATTTATACAATATCAAAATACCCCTATCAATATGCTCATTTTCTATCAAAGCGGTAACCATGATCAAAGAAACCATACACTGTATGAAAATCATTATGATCAGTATAATAGAGAATGACATGTTGGATGTAACAATCCAGGTAAATAATGAATAAAACATTTTCATATATTTACGAATTAAATATTAATTTTACTTTAAAGGGGTTGCTATGTTCGATAGCGTACCCGATACGCAACAAAGAGTTTCTTTGAAATCTTACGTTGCACACTAGTAATAAAATAATATTATTTTAAATGGTAGTTAACACATAGCCGTTGTATTGGCGGGAATGGATAGAAATAACTAAAATATGATTATATATGTTTTTTAAATGTTTGTACATTTATCCAATAAAATATAAAGTCTTAAAATACGGAAAGAATTCAATTTTAGGCATTTATACCCTAATTTTCACTAAAGGTTCACTTATCGCCTTTTGATGGCGAACCGTCATTAAATATAGTTTTGATCACTCTTATACATTCTATTGGACCAAATAAAACTCTTCTTTAGAATTGGTACATCAAAATTTGCTTTGTGTAAATTTTTGGTATTTTTCCTATAAAGTTCATTTTTTAATGAATAGTGTAAAATGTTGTATTTTAATTCAAAACCTCTTTTTAATCTAATTTATTTATATGATTAGATTATCTTTTAAATTGGTTTTAAAGTGAAATTAGAATATATTTTTACCATTAAATCCAATAGTGGTCGTTGGAATTAATTTCACTTTGAAATCAGACTTAAACTAGTGTCAATCTTTTGATACTTATTATTTCATAAAAACACGTTATTTGCTCTGACAGCGGGAATTAATTATTAAATTAATTAATGAAACTTATATGTTTTGAATTTTGTAAAATGGACTTCATTTTTGAATTCGGAATATCAAATATAGCTTAGGGTGAAGTTTTGGTATTTTTCTGAAAAACTTCAATTTTTGATGAATAGTGAAACCACTAAGTGGTACTTAAAAAACTGATTTTTCGTTTAAATGAAATTTTACCACCTCTGTGTTTTGAATTTCAAAAATCCGACATACATGGTTGTCATTAAGAAGTAAAATGTGATTCAATGGGATTAAAATAATTTTTTGGTGAATAGTAACTTATTAAGTTTTTAATCGCGATTAGAGGTAATTAGTGTAGTTTAAGGTAAAAATAATGTTTTAATAATATGAGATGAGCTTGACACATGTCCTACCCTCATTGGATGTGTCATGGCCGACCAAGAAAATCCATGGGTCAACTTGGGGACCCCATGGAGCCACTTTGTTTGGGAAATGACATAAATAACTTTTTATTAAATGTTAAAGTAAAAATAACACAAACATGAGATATTTTACTAAAACAATTTTTATATGGGGTTATACAAGTCAGATTTTTGACTATAAATATTAATTAGAAAGATAAAAAGATTTTATACATCATGATATTTTTTTTATAATTTTTAGAAATTAAATATATTAAATTATTTATGACATCATGATGACGCAGCGATTACCTCATTAATAATGGATTTAAATAAAATGAAAAGATAATGTAAAATCTATGACCTAAACATGTTCAAAACCTATTGGATGGGTATATTTCGAACCCTTATCACCTTATCCTCGAATTATATCAATGTGGGACCTCTTAAATCCGAATATCATTTTAAAATAAAGTGACTTTTCTTTACTTTCCAAGAGTGCCCCTCCTCTCCTCTTATAAAAGGCCCCCACCACTACCTCTTTAACCACACTTCCAAAGCCTTTAGCTCGGCCAACCTCTGCCCATTTTGTTTCTACACATCCCTCTATAACTCCTTGAAGCCTCACTTTGGGTAGAAGTCTTCCCAAGGAAGCCTTTGAGCTCAAACCAAAGGGAGTTACCCGATTATAAGGTAATGTCTTCACTTGAGTCCTTTTGTTTAATTTTGCTTCTCCAACCCCCTAAACTCTTTTTATTCATTTATTTTGTAACAACTCCAGTATCTTCCATATACTAGGATGTTGTTATAAGAAGGATTCGAGCTACAATTACACACACCTACATCTAATGGTTAAAGAACATACAGTTTCCGTGGATGGTGAATTTCTGCCTCCCGAAACGATGATTGTTCAACATTCTTTTAACACCTTCAAAGGTGGCCATTAAGATGTCACTATATTTATATATGATATATAATATATTTATGTTTTCCTTAAGCTTCTGTATTTTTCATTTTGGGCATACCTTTATGGTTTCCATTATGGGTAAACGCGATATCTTCATTTAAGGAAGTGCGGACTACCGCCCCCTCAAAGTGATGTGATTCGTTAATGCCATATGTGGGACGTATAAAGGATGGATTTAAATTTATTATATATTATGTTATACTGTAATTATAATATACCTCTATATCAATATTATTTCTTTCCATTAAAGTATGAGATAGAAATGAAAGTAGCGTTCATGCGTACGTACGACTTACCGTCTCCATGAACGGTGCATTTCATTTCTTATCCCCAAATGTAATGTACTATTATAAGTACATATATATAATGGATATATATGATGTATGTTACATCTAAATTATTAATATAATTCTGGAATTAAAATATACATACCTCTCATTTAGTTTTAATTCCATTAATATGACATAGAAATGAAAGTAGCGTTCATGCGTACGTACGGCTTACCGTCTCTATGAACGGTGCATTTCATTTCTTACCTCTAAATGATTATGTGATATTATAAATACATGTATATGATAGATATATATGATATATATGATATCCAAATCAGGAATGTCATTCTGGATATAAATAACCTTTGACCACACAAACAACATGTAATTGTAAGAAGTCCACTTTCGACTTAAGAACCAAATACCGACAAAACAAAAATTATTAACTTAATGATTACATAATGTTTATAACATGGAAATAAGTGATATAAAAGGAATAATAAACTTGAAAAAGGTTCTTAAGTAAGTAGAAATTAACTCAAGTTTATTATTCAGGACGTTAAAGAACGATCGAGTCAAGTCAGACCCGAGGTAAGGGACTTCGTCTCAATCTCCTTTCATTGAGGCATATTTCATTTTATACACAACTATCTTTTATACGGTGTATAAACCCCTTTGACTTTTACTTTTATACAAAAGGAATCTTTTTTTACGAAGCGTTTTACTAAATGACAAAAAGGAATGTTTCTTTTAACGTACGCGGTGACAACGACCTTTTCCGCCGCCGCGAGTATTTTTTGGTCTTTGGCTTCCTGAACAAGCCGTAATGTTTTTTTCAAATGAAATAAATACCATATACTCTTTTATGTATTTTGGTATTGAAAATGGTTTTTATAATGGATTTGTTATGTCAATATATTTAAGTGATATATTGTGATCAAAGTGTGGAAATGTTTTCTTTCCATTATATTTGTTTTATGTCTTATGATTTTTATAATGGTACTTGGACATTTGATGGGTGGTTACGTGAGAAACCATATGACGAGTGGTGCCGTGAATACCAGGACGGGTGGTTACGTTATAACCTCCAATGCACTGGGTATGGAAGTCAGCCGTATGGCTATTCCATTAAGTAAGTATGGAAGTTGGCCGTATGACTATTCCATTAAGTGATATGTGTGGAAGTCGACCGTATGGTTATTCCACTTAAGTATGTTTATGTCCCAAGTTACCTTTATATGTTATGTGATCTTTTTATGGGTTTTATGGTAATCTTTTGGTTACAAAAGGGTAAGTAATGATCTTTTATTCAGTGAAGAGTTTATACTACTTCATAAAGGTGAAAAGTATTACTTTGATAAAGTATACATGGTTTACTTGTTGTTTTGATAAACTAACAGTTTTCATTCTTTGTGTATCCCTTACTGAGCTCTTTATGCTCACCCCAAGTTTTTTTGAAATGTTTTCACAGGACCTAATGTGGAATAGGGTCAAGGATGGGATCAAGGGAAAGTCATGCTATATAAAACTTGGAACTAGACATGTTTCTTTTTAAGAGTTTTTATTTTATGGAAACATAGTAGAAGTGTCTACTTTGTAATCTTTTGAGATGTAATAGTTATGTCCTAATTCTCTAAAACTCTAAACCTGAAAAGATCCTCAATGCGAATTATTCATTAAATTCAATATTAAGAGATGTTTAAGGCCAGGGCCTTATAGTTGGTATCAGAGGTCGATTTAGACAACTTTAGGAGTTAGAAAAGTGTAAAATTATAAGTTAATTTATGGTATGACTGAAATGATATAGCATTTAAAGATTACCATGTTGCTTCACCTAAGGTATTTCTGTGATATGAATGGTTTTCCATAGAGGAAACAGAGCAGCTTTTTTGGGAAGGCATACAGAGGGAAATGACCTTTCAAATTCTAGCTAGATTTTTTTTTCATTTTTATATTTTTTTATATTTCTATTTTCAAAAAACTACCTATCATTGACACTAATTAAAGAGTGATTTTTTACTCATTTTGGCATACTTTAAAATTTTATTCCCCAGGTACTATAATATAACATTTTCTCAATTGTATATAATAAGGTTACAAAAGAATCTTTTGAATCTTTTTATGTTTTGTTATAGATTATGAAATTTGACCGCTCATTTTAACCTTTTCCTCATTTTTTAAGGTTGAACTAAGTAGTAAAAAGTAAATTTTCAAATAGTTTAAATTAAGGGAGCCTGATCCTTGGTTGTAAAAATTATAACAATTTATTCATTGTATGAATTAATTCTCATCTCTAAATAACCATTAATGCAAGGTCAATAATCATTCACCCAAATTATAACTCTTTTATATCTTATGAAATTGTATGGGGAAATAATAGTTAATTTGATATCATGCATGAAATTTTAAAAAACCACATACAATATTGTAATAATATCAGGTAAATACTTACAAATGTGTCAACGATATATGTAATCTGTGAAAATTTATGGTTCAAAATATATTATAATAATTGAATCATATGTGTCATTAAATTCAATATTTGAATAAATACCAACAAGTTCATCCACAACATCATATCACTCATGCCATCATAAAAAATATGTCTAGGAATGATATAAAAAATAACACCAAATTGTTGTTTTAATGGTTCAGTTACATAAAACACCTATCTAGATTGTGATGCAAGGATATAAGGTTTATCAGTATAAAGATAACATTTCATATCAATCACTCTTAATCCACAATTATCTATATGCATGCCTTACCGTGTCATTGAATCAAACCACTTTCATTTCATCATTATGACACAACCATGTGTATAATAATATAATAAAATGATTCTTTCGACAACCCATAATATGATATATTTTCTGATCGAGGTTTCTTATCTAATGCACTCGCATAACAATATGTTGTAGAAATTATTGTGACACTATCATGCTGCGTTGCCAATTTTGTTGCACAACTATTTATAACGAATTTAAATTTACTGACAACCATTACCTTACAATCATACACCACATTGTTTGGACCAAAGGAAAACACTCTTATTTCGTTTTATATATTATTCATTGGTAAAGTTAAAACCTAAAATATACCAACATTGAATATTAAATAGATACCTGTGATTAAGTTATGAGAAAAAAAGGAAATCATTTACCTTTGAATTTAGCCACACAATAAATTATTTTCTATGAAATTATTCCCTTCTCTTAATAGATAGAGAACAATGTCTCCTTTTTATAATTTCTAAATGTTATCTACAAATATAAAATCTTTAAAATTTTAGAAGATATGAAGTAATAACATAATGAAAAACTGCATATATATTAGTTTACTTACTTGATGTAATCATCAAGCACACCAAAATTGAATGATACTATACAATGATCTATTTACAACTCTTTTCTGCTTAAAGTACACAATGATTATAATCCAAATATCCCCCTATTTGGGGTAGTGAGGGAAATGTAGTCTCAATGGGATCATATTTATCATCTTCAGTTCTCATTATATGATTAGACCTTATAGTGAAATTAGCAAAGTACAATGAACATAAATCTATGGATTATTGTGCTAAATAGTCTTTCACAATAGATCCTTTAGGATGATATTTATTTCTTAAATAAGATTTCAATTTAAACATCATTCTTTCTATCAGATACATCCACTGACTCAAAATAAGACCACAAAAAAATAACTTCTATGGGAAGATGCACAATCAGATGTAACATACATGTGAAAAGTGGCGGTGGGAAAATTTTCTCGAAGTCACAAAGAATAATCGGTGCATCCATCTGTAATTTCTAAAAAAAACTTCAATTCAGTATTTTTCCATAAAGGTCTTGATAAAAATGAAATAACTTAATCACAACAACTCTAACATTATGTGGAAGTAAATGTTGAATGGAAATGAGAATCAAATCATGTAAAAAGACATAGTAATCATGAGTTTTAAGAGATTTTAGTTTCACAACTCATGTATTCACCCTTTTAAAAATGTTACTTGAATAACCATCCAGAACCTTAAAATTTTCCAAGACCTAAAGAAATTGTTTTTTCTCTACATTTTTAATTGAATAACAGGAAAAAGGGAATTTCCACTTATTTGGACCAATTAACTCAAGATGAAGTCTTACTCTTATACCCCAATCCATCAAATCATGATGTGACCACAAACCGTCTTTTGTTTTGGATTCGAAATTTAAAATAGTATCAAGTAACATCTCAAAAATGTTTTTATTGATATGAATTATGTCCAAACAAAGACATAATAAATTCTATGACCAATACAGAAACTCAAAAAATATACTTTTTTTCTTCAATTGGTATTGGAATTTGAATTAACATGCTTTCACTTTGTGATATTTGATTGACTTTTTCTTAGAACATAATTCAAACCATCAAGTTTTTTAATAGTATCATTCCCTAAAATTCATTGAAGAGTTTCATCTATTTTGACAACATTATCAAACTGTCTCCAATTTTTCCTGTATAAATGATCCATTAGTAGAAATTGTTGACACCATATGAAGTTGAAAGTTCACCAAAACTTTAATCTTCATGAATGTGTATTTTTAATACAAATTGGGTAGGATAATTTTCATTTTTTTACTCCAACCAGACATCATTAAATAAGTGGGAAAATCATTTATCATCCATAATAAATATGTACAAAACATAAATTACTCCTTCCTAAATTCATCACATGCTTGCGCACTAACAATCCAAAGCTCCTTTAACTCTCTATTAATGGCTGTAAGTATATGTCAATATTATTTCTAGGATCACTAGGTCCAGATATAAATATAATCATGATAGTAAACAACTTCTTTATACACATCCATGAAGGAAAGTTATAAATGTGAATGAAAACAGACCAAGAAGTGTGTGCAGTATACATTTTGAGAAATGGGTTGAAATCATAATAGGATAATACCAATATAATATTTCATGAGTTAGCTACAAAATCAGTATATAACCTATCAAATTTTTCTAAGGTAACCCATCTTCAAGATGCACTATTTCATCATTATCCTTATCTCTTTTATCTTTACACCATCTCATATTCCTTGCCATTTGTTCGGAAATAAAAAGTTTTTAAATCTTGGGAGTTAAAGGGAAGTGCCGCATCACTTTCTCTAGTATACATGATTGATTTTCATCTTTATTAGTCTTCCACCTCTATGTACAATATTGTTTTTATTGACTCAACTATACATTTTCCTTCTATAATAGACAATAATATTTGGGTCAAGAATGAATCTTAATAGATGAAAATCCAAAATCTTCCACCAACTTTGATTCTATATAATCATTTTTTAGAATACATGCATCATAAGGTAGTAAATAATTAATAAATGTAAGGAGATAGTAAATCGTAGTATTTCTAAATCCATAAATTTCTTTCCCACAATATAATCACATTAAAAACTCAAGTTTACTCATTTTTCCACATGCCTAATATACTAGGGTATTCGAATCTTTCATAAGATTTCTAACACTCTCAACATCATCATTCTGATAAATAAATGAAAAATGTGTTTCGATATTCATTTCCTATTACACTGGTCTACATGAGGAGCTGGCTTCAGAAACAAATAGAAATAGATCAAAAATTAATTTTTTCATACCAATCCTTCCAGATAAATCAATATCATTTCCCACTTGATATTTTTCTGCATTATGATACCACATGTGATATTTTTTTGGAAACCATGTTTAGTGATATAGTAACTCACTTCCTCACGAGTTAACCATGGTATTCTAGCACAATCAAAACACAAGCATCGAATCAATCCACCATCTAAATCATAATTGAATGTAAAGTCCAAAAAATATCATAACTCATTTTGAAACTCATCATTGATCCCATCAACATTGTACATAAAAATTCTATCCATCATGAGACTAATAAACACACATTAAATAAATAATCTATAAAATTACTTAACATGATATGTATTATTTCATATGATAAAATGTAATCATAAATAACATGTATATAAAAAAATTATAAAAAATATCCTAAATGGAAAATAAATTAATATATGTATACAATCCTAGGAGATATCATATGTTGTCGAGTTCAATATATTTTTCATATTCATTACACAATTTATATATTTCTCTAATGAAATAATTATGGTTCTTGAATTATGGGATCCCATTGACATGGTTATTTACAGAACATAGTGAATAATGTCAACAAGGGCCTATGACACAAAATCACATGCATGACACATAGCCTATGAACATATTAACTTGAGGAACATAAAGTTAATATAAGCACATTGAAATAATAAAAGATAACAAGTTAGATGATAAAATTATTAGTAATAATAAAAATATAAAAATATAAAAAATATTTATAAATTTCAGTGAAAATTTATTTTGAAAAATAATCTAATTTTAATAATTTACAATCACACATTCAAATAAAAAATCATTACAATTCGATCATGGGAAGGATAATAAGAAAGTGACAAACTTTTTAGTTGTGCTTGGTCATGGTTCTTGATCAATGCATTTCATATAGTTAGTGGAGGAAGGAGGGGAATCACTTGATTTACAACAAGGTGTTTTAATAAAGTATTTTAATAGAGGTGGGTTAGCTGGTTCAAAAAGGTGTAAAAAAAAAACAAAAACAAAAAAAATTATGATGGTGTAATGGTGCGCACAATTCCACCCTACGCCATGGCGCAACATATCACACACCATGGCATGCCATCTCAATTGGGAAATTACGCAAGAATTGCATGGTGCAATGGTCCCTAGTGCTATCCATGGCACAATAGTGCACCATAGTGCATTCCATTAATAAATTTTAGACAATATATATATATATATATATATATATATCAAATTTTCTATTCCAATTCATATATATCTTTTTTTTTCATTTCATGTAAACATCATAATAAAAAACCATAGAGTTATTTTTCCTTGCATGTTCTCTCTAAAAATCAATTTTATTTGAGATTGTTTTCAACTCGACATTCATGTAATAAATTCCATATTTTTTAAAAACAACATATTTAATGATTTCATATAAATTTGATTAATCATAGAAAAAACTATTTTTTATTTGAGAATATATTCAATTTTTTTAAATAAATTAATGTGGGTAAATTATCCATGGTTTAGAAAAAAAATGTGCGGTTTAGTGTATGGTTGTCAAGACACATTATGGGAGATATCCCATGAGTGGTTGAAAGATGACATGTCTAAAAAAACTCATCTATCTTATAAAATATTGTTTCATTGATTAGTTAGAATATTTATATCCTCCTCACTATGAATATAGGTAATAATGAATTGTAGACTAATTTTTTTTACTTGGATAATCCATTATGGGATATTTCATAGGATCATACAGATAGTAATTTATCGGCACACCAAAAGCACTTATTACTTTCATTCAAAATTTGTATCATTTTCACTTTACCTTAATGTTTAAAACCCTCAAAATTATTCCACACTTCTCTCTATCATATTATTGTGAACTAAAAATTACATTTGAATATATTTTATTCCAATCATCAGAAGAATAAATAAAAATTAAAATATTTACCTTGTTGTAGCATGTAGATATATTAAATTAAAAATATATAAAAGATAACCATATTTATGAACAAATTTTCCTTCTTATTCTTTTGGAAAATTATGTAAATAAATTCCTATAATTCCTTCTTTATCTCTATATATAATTATATGGATGTCATCACTCAAAATACTCACCATGATCATTAATCACAGTATTTATTTAAAGGGATATCTATATCATTCCAATACATCATAAAATAAATTTGTAATTTTTATAGGATAAAACATTTTTAATTTATATTACATTTATTTTCAAACTATTCTAATAAATAAATTAAACATTCCTTCTTTGATGAGATATTAAGTTATTCATTTTTAGCCATGTAATACAAATAATGGTGTGATCTTCTATCACCATGGTGTGTATTATTTTGTTAAAATTCTTATCCTAAAACCCATAGATTAAAATGATCACATATTATATTTTTCACTTGTTTCCATAATTTAAAAACCATACTTATAATTCACCATGTCACAGTGACCTACATGTCATACCATGGGTATCATAGTTTAACCATCATTCTATTGTATCTTTAAATCCATTATCAATATCATGCCATGCACTATAAAAAATATCTGTTTCTGACATTTATATTTAAAAACATCATCCTTCACCAAAGTTCACATCCATGAAATACTTTTTTATTATATCCACATTTTTACCTACAATATAAAATATTTTTTTTGACCAAAACATGTATTCGATGAATTAAACATTTTTAATATGGACTCTATAAGAGCCTCTTATCACTATTACATGAACCATGTGTATGTTATATCTCTATTGAATAATATTCTTAAACTATTTTTTCTAGTAGAAAATGATTAGGTTACCTTTAGAATCTATTTTCCAAAAAAATAGAAATGTATCATCTCATGGTAAACTCTATTATAATATTGATTATGGTGCATCAACTTAAACAACTCTTGATTCATATAAACCTCATAAAAAATATATAATAATCATAAAATATCATAATTATTAATTTAATCGTAACTTTTGATCATTTTTTAATAAAAAAACATGGGATTTTTTTAACAATATCCACCATTGATACATCTCAAAACACCACCGATTAATTAAAACATGGAAAGTAATTTAATGTAAATCATAAAAAATTATATGCATGATATTAATATTCATTTAAAATAATCATCACTCATCCATAATAAGAGAGTATGATTCATGTTTATTGTAAAAATCAAGAATAAAATGAAATTGTTTCAAGAATACACACTCAACATACCTCTTGATCAGGTCATATTAACCATCCCCCACTTCATGAATGACTTGAATTCATTATTCTATAATACTATTACATTCTCTTCTACTTTGATATAGATTAATATTTATCACACTTTTTTATATATATCCATATTTTGGTTTACAAATAATCTTATTAGAATTCAACAGAGCGAATCATTATATTATCTATTGAAAATATTTGAGATATCTATCCCACTTTCTAAATAAAACAAAATATCACTTATTCATGGTTTTTATAATTGATGAACCCAATAAATCAAGGAACCAAATTGTACTTCTATAAAAAACACATATGATTTGATAAATATAGACGAGTGGTCATAAATCCTTGTCAATGCAAAAAAAATCTTGTCCAATGTAGAAATAGTTTTCTCTATATGTAAACATGATTTAGGTTTGTGTAAGAATTAAATAATCTATGTTAGTATCAACACTTAGAGAAATTATAATTTTCTGCAGAGTGAAATATGAAGTTTCTAGATTTTATAATCTGAATAGATAATCCATTGTAATAATTAAAAATTCCCTAACATCAAAAACACCCATTAGGGTTTTTGATTAATGTAATAAAATGATGATAAATTATAATTAAACATAGATATTAATATCAATAAATAAGGATAATTTGAGAGAATTTTTAAAGTCTTGAAATTGGGTTTCTAAAAAAAATCAGAAAAAAATCATTTTAGAGCAATAATTAAATCAGTGAAATCAAGTGTGAAAATTATTGATGAGTAGAAAAAACAATGAAAGAGAAATAAAATTCCTAATAAAAAATATCAATACTTGAATCTCTCTCTCGTTCATGCACAAACAAGGAAAGGTAGATTGAACAGAATTATAGGCAACCCCCATCTAGTTATTATGGATAAATTATCAAAATTTGAACTTTTATATAGAACAAAGTGAAGTAATGAGATGAATGACTAAATCAGAAGACAATAAATACCATATGAGGCATAATAAAATATAAACTTGAAAATTATCAATGAGGAGCAGCTCTATATGATGCAGTCAATCTAAGAAAAAAGTAAACATAGATTTGTGATATTAATGAAAATATAAGATGAGAAACACAAAATTACTTATAGTCTAAGGCTTGTAGTTGATCTTATAGGATTTGAAGCCTAGTAGAAACCTAGCTGGGACAGTGTATTCATATTTTTTCTAAAACCCTCTCATGTGCAAAAGCTAAAATGACCTCAAGGGGCAGTGTTGGAGGCACTCCAGATGAGGAGGTGGGGAGACTACCTAGAAGCAGCATCAATGATTAGGTGAGGTATTCATGTTCTGTGGAAGTATTGGGGGAGGAGGGTCATAGAGAAGATATCTCACAGTCTTGTTGGGTGGTAGTGGGAGGTGGGGTCATGAGGGACAATGTTGGGGGAAGAGGTTTGGGGAGAGGTTAGCTCACAAGGGGCATAGGGTTGTGCAGAGGAGAGGGTATAATGGGGGGGGGGGGTCGTGGAGGAGGAATCCCGAATTAATCAACCCTATTTATAGGGTCCTTAGTAAATAGTGGCACAAAATACCCATATATCCATAGTTTTAATTAAACTGTGGCTATAAATTAAGTTATAGCCACAGACCTATAAAACCATGGCTATAGGTCTGTGACTATAGATCATTTTTCTAATAGTGTCACCTATGTCCTTCATGAAGAATAACTTTCTCAATAATTCCTTAACCTCTTGTAAGATTGATATATTGTTTCCAATTAATAATATTCCATCAATATATAATACTATGAAATTAACTGTACTCCTATTAAACCTATTTTAAACACACGAATCACTTTCATTCTTAATGAAACCAAATTCCTTTATGGATTCATTGAATCGAATGTTTCATGATCTGGATGCTTAATTTAATCTATAGATGGATCTTTGCAACTTGAATACCTTTTTAGAATTTCCTAGAGTTATAAACCCTTAGGGTTGTGTCATGCACACATCCACTTGAAGGTTCTCGTTAAGGAAATCAGTGTTGACATCCATTTTTCAAATATCATAGTCATGGTAAGCTGCTATTACAATCAAAATTATGATGGATTTAAACATGAAATCTGGAGAAAATGTTTCATCATAGTCAATGCCTTAACATTATCTAAACCCTTTATCCACTATCCATGCTTTATAGGTATTTAATTTTACTTCCATGTCCATATTTATCTTGAATACCCATTTACACCCAACATGCTTTACATCAACTGGAAGATCGATCAAAACCCAAACTTTGTTTGGATACATGAAATATATCTCAAAATTTATGTATTTTTTTTCATCTTACATCTTTGAGATCTATACTTCCTCATAGGAGAGAGGATAATTATTTCCAAACAATAACAAGTCTTCATCATCAGTGACTAGAAAACCATCTCTCTGGTTCTGTTACCTCTCTAGTGTTTCAACGCAGTACTTGTTTTTCAGGGACTAATTCTTCCATGGGGACTTGTGGAATTTTTTCCTGTACCAAATTTTGTGTATCTTGATCATAAACTTTACCAAATTCAAATTTTCTCCCCCACCCCCTTGAGGATGTTCCCCCTTTCAATAAATATGACTTGCCTTGTGATGATTTATTTCTTGTATTAAGGGTTGTATAAATAACATCTCTTTGTTTCCTTGTAATATAATATAAAGATACACTTCATGCCTTAGGGTTCTTGTTTATTTCTTGATCTATCCTTAAAAAATTCCTCACAACCCCATGTATGAACATGTTACAAAAAGAGTTTATTTACACTCCATAACTCAAAGGGAATACCATTTGACACTTTAATTAGTTCAGTTTAGTAAGTATGATTCTGTATATAATGCATATCCCCAAAAGGATAATGTAAGGTTTATGTGACTCATCATAAACCTTACCATATCCAACAAGGTACGATTACTCCTTCCAATAACACCATTCCACAGTAGTGTATAAGGTGGAATGAGTTGAGATAAAATCTCATAATACCATAGAAAGTTGATAAAGTATTGGTAAAGATATTCACCACCTCAATCCAATTGAAGTTACTTTATCTTCTTACTAAACCGATTCTCAAACTCATTCTTGAACTCCTTGAAATTCTCAAAGGATTCAAACTTATACCTCATCAAGTAGATATTACCATACCTACTCAAGTACTTGGTAAAAGTAATAATGTATGAGAATCCACCTCTAGCCTCTACTTGAAAAGGTCTGTACATGTTGATGTGTACCAAATCTAGAAGATATATGGCCCTTTCACCTTGAACACCAGATGGTAATTTGTTCATATTACCTTGTAAAAAAACATGACATCTTTCAAGTGGTTTAAGCTCAAACAAGTCTAAGTAACCATCTTGATAGATATTTGTCAAACACTCTTCATTTACACGACCAAGATGGTGATTCCACAACTGGGTGTTATATGAGTCATGCGTATTTGTTTTTTATCAATTGATAATATTTGGTTTTTGTAATTTAATACATAAATACCATTATTCAACTATGTCATACCATAACATATTTTATATTTATAAAAATAGAAACCTTTATATTCAAAGCTGAAAATAAATCCATCCATGTCTAAACAATAAACAAAAGTAATGTTCTTGGTAACACCAAACACATAATAAAAATTCTTTAAAACCAAAATCAATCCTGTAGGTAATGTGATATGTAGTCTTTAATGGCTATAGTGGCAAACATTTCTCTATTGGTAGCCCATAGATTCACCTCATCTTTGAAAATATTTTGAAATCTACTTGGTTCCTGTATTTGGATACAAATATGAGCACCATAGGTAGTATCTAATACCCAAATTGTAGATATGGAAAGATTACACTCAATAAAGAACACACATAAAAATTTTACATACTTATTTGGATGGTTTAAATTCCTCTTCTAGTGGGCCTACTTGCCACATGAAAAACATACCACATCCTATTCCTTTCCTTAGCTATGGATCATCTTCTTGTTTAAAGAATAGTGCTCTAGAGTTGAGTTGGAATGAGTATTCTACCCCTTTGAATTGTTCCTCATCTTATTCACCATAAGGACTTTGAGTTTTTCACATCCCATGACTTTATTAACTTGTAGAGTAAGAGTAAGAAGATCTGTAAGTGTCTAAGATTTATAGAAACTCAATGTATCCAATCATCTTGACTATATGTGCCCCATCTAGTACCGACTCTCCAAGATTGCATGTGAATAGTGAATTGGATATCTCATACTTCTTTGATCCCACCTTCTAATGATAGAGATTCCAAAGGTGAGAAACAATTCTATACACATCCATATCATTATATTACTTTAGAAGCTCATTGGACATAGAGGATAACATGAAACATTGAAAATTAATTATGTCTTACACATGCTTCAAATAGAGAGATAATTCTTCCTCACTAGCCTCTTTGGAAATGATCTCAGGAAGAGGGGTTTACAGAATGTATAATTTCCATTCATGGCATAGTATACTAAACAAGAACCTATACCATTCTTGTAAATTCACATAGGTAAGATGGTTATCCTTCTCCAATATATATCATATTGATATTGTCAAAGACGTTTGATTTTCTATTTCTAAAAATTAAGAGTATATAAATAGTATTTGTTTTGATTATAAAAACATATTAAGAAATTTAAAATCAATTAAATTACATTATTCTCTCACTATTTTTTGAAACCCAATAGCCCTCACCATCAGTTTCTGAATATCTTATCACTGAGATATTCTAGTGTAAATGATCCATACTCCCCTTCTCAAAACCCATACTTGGGCTTGATGAGTTATTTGAAGTGTTTTAGGTAGTAATATTTTTCCAAATTCATTAACTCACAGTTCCTTAATTCATTGAGTGGAATCTCCAATCCCAATATCCTATTTTTAAAGATTTCTTCAACACTTTCCTCTCAGTTTCACTAATTCCTACATGTGCAATCAACCCTTGATGTAAACTAAGTTAAGTCAACCCAAAACTTCAAGCTAAAAGTTTCATGATAATTGAAACCACCACAACTTAAGTTGGTAAAACACTTTGAACTATGAGGTTGATTCTGACTTAAGCAGTGGAAGGATATACCGACTTAATATTTTTAGTTGAGGTATTTTTATCCTTTATGCATAAAATCCCATTTTACCTTTTAACATGGCTTGTTAATATCAAGTAGATTTTATTTAAGTTATTAACAATTTATGATAAAGCACTCACTCATAATTCAGTTATACTTTATTCCATCTTGCATACTTGTGAATTAATTTATTAGGTGATCATGAAATATCCACAAACATAAATAATTAACCATACAACTGATAGAAATAAAACATAAGTTACATGGTCATGAGATTCTCTATTGGTTACTTATCTAGAAAATTATAAACTAACCCTCTACCCCAGGGGAAAACACCTTGAACTATAACTTGGTTCATGTTACAACATTCCACCTTTAGCTATTATATATCACCTTGATTGGTTTCTCCTTGTCTCATTGACTCAGACCATATCCTCTTACTCGAGAGCTCCATCCTTACATTAGTTTTTACTCACACGTAGATGAGTGGATCCAATGGATTGGATACAGGGGTTTACATAAAATAAATAACATACACACATAACCTTACATAATAAGGAGGATAGGATGAAACACAAACCATAAAATTTAATTTAATAACAATAAATTAAAAGTAAACAATCACATACAAGGGCTGGTCTAATCTCACGACCATCCACACATCAAGAAATGACCATACATTTGTAATCTTGTTATCAATTAATTCAGTTCATTATTTAATTAAGATAATGCACCAAAAATTAATCCAATTAATTCAATTTTATATTAATTAAATCCAATAATATTTAACTCATGATTCTGGTGTTTTCAATTTCATTACCCCAATCAATATTTTACCCTTTAAAAATGTAGCATAATGGTGACCATAAGGTTGTCTCACGAGGTGGTTGTAGACTAAACTGTCAAACTATCACTTTGTTAATTTGTTTTTGTTAATGTTAAAACTAAAAATGGGGATTAGAAATGAGTTAAAAAATTAAAATTAAATTAAATAAGATTAAAACTAAATTTATAGTTAGATATTTGAAATTAGAAGCAAACTGGATGAAAAAAACAAACTAAATAAGGCAATGGACAAATTTGGATCTTCAGATACTCCCTTTATCATTTTCTAAATGAATTATCACATTTTATTTATCATTTAATACCTTAATAACTCAAGGGATACACATAAATTACTTATAAATCATATTGAGATATCAAATATGGGTGTTGATACTCTTATCAAAGTAATCCGATTACCAAAAGACATCCGAGAAACCGAAACAGATTAAACTTATTGTTCTCAAAGGCGAGACCTCACCAAAGAAATTTAAACAATGATAATAACAAATTCACTTTAATAAGTTTAAAAATAGTTCATAATAATTTATAATAAATTTAATTCAATAAATAAAAGTACCCTCTCCATTTAAGAAAAATAGTTTCCAGAGAAATACAAAGGAAAATAATGAAAAAAACAAACTCCAAAGAGAAAAGTCCTTAGATATTCACTGACCACTACCAATTAGAGTATATACATTCATGGATTGATTATATTTATTGTAAATTCACTTATCTATCATATATTCTCTAATATATATTCTCCATCACAAAACCCTCCTTTAATCCAACCATCCCTTGAAATGAAAGTAGTATTGAATATATAAGAAAAGGGGTGGAAAATTTTCTTTCTAATTTATAGCCCACAAATACTGACTCTATTTTATAATTCCCAGATTAATTTTGGAAAATTTATTTCTTAAATGTTGTTAGAATGGGAATTATATTTCTCCATACAAAATTTCAAGATATTTGGACTTTTGGAGAAAAAGTTATATCCTAATTAATAAATTGTTTTTTTTGTTTGAAGCATATCTTTAACTTCTTCTAATTTCATGCACCACTTGACCATATTAAGGAATGATTTTAAACCAGGTATTTAATGGAGATATTATCCCTTGATTAATATCTCTTTTAAAGTTAGAATCACTCCATTTGGACATCTAAGGGATGATTTATTACTTATTTAATGAGGTGGGTTTGATTCTATCATCCAAAATAATTTTTCACAATGAATGATTTATTTGGGAATAAATAATTTTAAATAAACACTTGGAACAATTGAAAAAGTTATATTACACACTCTAAGGGTTCCTAAAAAATTGAATTTTGATAATTTTATTAGTATTAAAAAGTTATTCCCAAAACACCAAAGTGGAGAAAAACTGTTAAAATTTTAAAATTAGGGAATTTTCACAATTTAGATAAAAACACTTAAAAATTAAAAAAATGATGAAATTTAAAATAAATGATTTTTTTTGGGGATATAATCATTGAAATAAAAATTAAAAATATCTAAAATATCAGTTCTATTAATTCTTCCACACTTAATACTTGGAATCCCAGACAAGCGAGCACTCAAAATAAATTTCCAATGAAAATTCAAAACACATGTCAATGAGATTCATAAAGCTCAAAATCAAGGCACCCAAATTATTAAAATTCACCAAAAATTTCAATTACAAATTATTAATCATGTTAATTCAGTCCATTATCATTTCATTCATTCCTCCACGTACAACTATGACTACCTCACCATTTTTCTCTCTCAACACGTGATTTTGATTTTGAACAATTTTTTTCTCATTCAAATAAATGAAAAGGTCACCATAGGCTTGAAAAATTTATAAATCTATACCCAATTGAGTCAAAGAATTGTATCCATCATGAGTACTTAAAAAGGGGTTTTTGAGGTTTTAAGGTTGGTGAGTTTCAAATGTGAAAAATTATGAGGTAGAAAGAGATGACTTGGATCTTTATTGAAGCTAAATTACATGATTCCAGTTTTTACTTAAGCATGGTATTCTCCTTATTATTCATGTTATAAAATCAGCTCTAAAATAACTTCAAAATTTCTTTCATATATTTCACACAACTTCTCTAATTATACAGAAATGGAACAACAACTTATTCTCAAAATTTCAGTTTTTTTCTTCTTTTAAGGCTCCATAAAGGCACAAATTTATTTCTTTGGGAGCTATAAAAAGGCATAGATCCCTTTTCCTTGAAAGTTTCAGAAAGGCACAAATTTTAAATGAATAAATATTTCGACAGAAAATAAATATCTTCAAAATTTTATTTTTCCATCTAAATCAGCACCAAATGATATAACACACCATAATACAGCTCCCCACACTTAAGATTAACTAAAACCACGAAACATACTTCAAGAGAAGGTTGGATAGTGAAATTATCTTGTAATAAGGCTATCTAATAGAAATTTCATGGATACTAAGGGCTTAAAAGGGTAAAATGTATAAGGTAGGTTGGAATAGAAAGGATTCTATTAATAAGGGGGATTTCAATCACAAATTAATTACCTCAATCATTTTGAATAAAAGTTCATTAAATCTCATAGGTTTTGATAGAAACATGGAAAGGTCTAGTTCAAACAAGATTTTTTTGGTTCAGTCAAGAAGGGGGGTGAATGTAAAGAAGATGAAAAAAAGAAAAAGGTTTAGATTCCTCATGAAAAAATGGTTTTCAACTTTGGACAACATTCATGGAATGAAATTCAAAATTCAATGGTATTTTTCATGAATTTACACTATTTAAATTTTGGACATAGCATATTTCAAAAATAATTTAAGTTTAGTTCCATAAATCAAGTTAGTTATTGCCATTAACAAAGTTTTTCAATTCAAAATGGTTATTACTTTTAAGTTTATAGGTTTCAAAAAATTTCAAATAAATCACACAAAATTTTAAAGAAAAACTGAAAATAGAAATTTGAAAAGAAAAAAAAAAATTATAAACTACAAAGGATGATCTTACCCCCATAATTATGCTATAAAATGTCCACATTGTGCATATTTTATATAATAAGTGAAAATTAAGAATATAATACATGAAAAAAACAAGTTTTAATAAAAGACACAATTTGTTTTTATTGAGCGTCACCATCCTTGAGCTAGCCTCCAAGAAGCCCCAACTTGGAAATCTACATGAAAAAAAAATCATCAAAATTTTTATTAAAATCAATGAAATAAAAATAAAAAAAATATAAGGGAAAATATCCTTGTTATGAACCCCAAATTGGGCACTAGGATTTCACTTCCCCTAGTCAGACAATTTCAGTTGGTCATCCCCAATCCAAAGGTGGGTGTCGATTCTTCCTCATGAACTAGAAAAATGATTTTCTCCAGTCTTCTTTAGCTCACAAAACTTGTAGAAACTCCCAAAAAAATATTTATTCATGTTCCCCTATAATAATTTGATGTTCCAATGATGTATTAGAATAAGAAAAAAATGTAATGGAAAATTACAAAGAATTTACCCTCACAAATGAACTCTAATGGTTGTTGAAATTTAATTCTAGGATGTGGTTCATCTTATGGCTTAACTTAAAAAATGTTTTCTTTAAAAAATTCCTTGATACTACCATCCTCATGTAAACCAATGTACTCTTAAACCATACACACCATTATTTATTCTATACCATCCTTAACATCCTCTTCATCTGAAAAACTAGTCCACTCAAAATAAATAGGCATTAAATCTCACTGGGAGAAATAGTTAACAAGTAATTATCAAAATAATCTGGAAAAGATAGATCAGAATTTGAGACTTATCCATGTGTTTTATTAGGATCCAACTCTATTTCCAAATAAATTTCCTTATTTTATATCTTGGAAATAATTTTATTGAGATCATATTCTAGATTATGAATGATTGTTTTATAATCGGTTTCAGAATTTCCAAATTCATATCGCTCACACACATCAATTTCAACTATTTTTTGGTAGTGGAAAATAGTGTATTGGAAGTATGTAAGAGCTCAGGTTCCTCTAAATTATCTTCAAAAATTAATTGACCAAGTTTCTCTTCCTCTTTGGCCAATGTTTCATACAAAGGTTCTGAATTTTCAATTTCAAAATGTGGGGCTTCACATGAAATTTAATTTTCAACAAATCCAAACCAATAATTTTCCAATGACATTTGATTTCCCTAAGACACATCAATTTTTGAATCATTGATAATTTTCATGACCACTCCCTCCAAATATGCCCCTCCTGAGTTGGAAATGAAGGAAGAGAGATAGCGACCCTCGAGTCCCGCCTCCAGTAGGCCCTGGGGTGGAGACCAGCACCAAGGGTACACAAATATCAAAAAATGGTAGGCATTAACCTTTTTATAGTAACAAAGACTAGGTGATAAAATGTATCAACCTCAAAACAACTCCAATACATATATAAATGAAAAACCAAAATCCAACCCACGTGTATGTTTAAAGTAAAGCTGTTACAAATACAATGAAAAGCTTTAAAGTAAATATCCAAAAGTAAAGCTATGCAGTGACATAGAAACTATCCCAAAGTCCAAGCTAGTAATGCCCAACGTGATCCCTGTAATCCTCCTGGAAACCTGAAAGAAGTTTTATAATGTAGGGTAAGCATACAAGTATACTCAATAGGAAAACCAAAATCCCTCATGCACAAGTGGGAGAGGCATACTAATGCTTATATGAGAAAATATTTGAAACCAACAGCACCTAAAAAGGTATACTAGCCACCCCATCCTCACTAAAGGCATGCTCACCAAATAATGAAAGTCAAGAAAAGTAATATAAAGTACATCGATGATAGGGTACCCTACACCACTTTCCCAATGATTAGCCACTCTCACACCCTAACAAAAAATGTCATGGTGCACCTACCTCTTCTGAAAGTACCACATCACAACCCATCCGCACACACTTGGGCTTCATACCACATCACATACCACACACACACACCTGGGACTCACAACTATGACTCACTCGTAGACACCTAGTCCACATACCACATCACATATCATCCCAAAGACACCTGGGAAAACACTACTCACCCGCACACACCTAGGCCTCACAAACCACTACCCGCCTAAAGGATCTTGGGATAACACCACCTAAAAGAGGAATCAAGGAAGAAAAGGTGGCTAGCCATCCATCCTCCCATCAAGTTGTTTGGGAAAGACACCCTTCCCCTTGATAATGGGGGTGTTCAGCACATAATTCTCAACTAGGGTGGGGTGCATACAAAAAACATAAGGAAAATATAGGTATGTATATATAGTATCAAGCAATCAAGCCCAACCTATGGGATCTAAATCAAAAAAATCAACCAACCAATGATACTAACAAATCTATTTCTACCTCAAAATGCATTTATTTGATACCAGCAATAATCACTTCAAAAGTTGATAAATGAAATCCATTCACAATAATCCACAACTCAAACATACCCCTAGACAACTCATTTAACCAATTATCATTCTTTATTAAGTAAACCATTTATTTATTTCATCCATACCCTAGAAACTACTAACCACATCCATTATCATTCTTCAAATTCATTCCACCCAATCCATTACCTCACAAGAAAACCCCCAACACACTACCAAACCCCGAAACACATCTCATCACAGCCCAAGCAACAACCCCGCTGTATAAAAAAACCACACACAGTAACATAAACATAGCACAAACCAGACCTAAAGCCCCACTTCTCAAACACTGCCCATCCATTCCACAATTAGTCAACCTCTCAACCTGAGATTTCATTATACCACCCGTACCACCCCACCTTACAGCCATGCTCTCTATCCCAACACCACACAACCACACAAGGCACAAGACAAAATAAAAACACACACAACACACAACCACACCAAACAAGGCTGGGTGTATTCAGATTTATCAGCCACTCATTCTTTAATTTCACTTTGATAATTTAGGGGTTATCACAGAACAAGTTTGATCTTAGGGAATCCATTTATTTAACTGAATATATGTAGTTAATCAATTTCATATTTACATCCATTAAACAAATGATCAATAAAAATCCATCACAACCAATGACCATGATTTTCAGCAGGCATACATCCCATAAAGATCACAATATCAATAGATAACAAAGTAGAACATAAGTCACTTTTTTCCCCAACCCTACATGTAAATATTTAAGCCGAATCATTTATATGTATTAAGTTGGTATTATTCTATATTCAAAAAGGATACATTCATACACCCACCCTGAATGATACACAAATAAAGAAGAACTAAGGTATTTATACCAGAAAGAATAGATGATCGACAACTCCTCCTAGCGCCAAAACAGGGGGTGCGCAAGACTCTAAGGAAATATGATCCATGGGTGCAACACAAACACACAAATCCTTAGGGAAGAAAGTTTCTGGGAACCATAGTATTAAGAGAAAGGGAGGTTTACAAGAATGGAAGGTTCTCGGCTTTAAAAAGGCTAGATCCTAAATCTACAGGGAAAACAGTTTCTAAGGCCATTAAAGATGGATCACGATCAAGACCACGTAGTTTGATTGTTAAAAGTATCGGGGGTGTTAGTAAATTAAAAATATAATTTATATCATTTGAAATGGATTCAAAGACACTTAAACATAGTTTTAAAATAAATTTACATCAAATAAAACATTAAAGGGGTGAAATTGGAAAAATTGGGAAAAGCTAGAAATTTTGACAAACTGTTAAAAGTGACCCACTGTTGGATGAGTCACTGACGTGATCTACCAATGGTGAGTCATCAATGACTAAGTCACCATCAGGTGACTCACTATTGAACAAGTCACCAATGTGAGATACTGTCAGCGACCCATCGTTGCGACCTACCATTAGCAAGTCACCGACACGAGTCACTGATGCCATTCACCGACACCACCCACCAATGCCACTCACCGAAGCCACCCATCGACACCACCCACCAACTCCACCCACCGACCAAATCCACCTACCTATTCCACCTACTAAATCCACCTATTGATGCCACCTACCGAAAGCGAGTCACCATTACAACTCACCATCGTGAGTCACCGATCCCGACTCACCATTGAAAAACTAAAAAACTAGAAAACTCTTGAAATGAGCCACCGTGACCTCCAGAACACCTCAAACACTAAATTTTGACAAAGTAATGGATTGGAGAGGTCTAATATATTACATTAGATTCCTATAAAACTATTCTCACCCTTGAGAATTCAAAACCAACCTAGAAGAAAGAGGGGTCCGAACAACCACCCCATAAGATACCTCTCAAGGATATTTATATACTTAAAACACTACTATGACATAAAATTTCAATGATAAACCACTCCGTGTTGTTCAAAATTTGGAGTAGAACCTCAACATCCAAGAACACCTCCTCCGACATCTACTACTCCAACCAACCATAAGACGCACCACACAAGCACAACAACCATTCCATCCCGAACACATGAATCAGGTAATTCCTTCCTCCATGTCAAGATACTATCCAATCTAGGCGGCACTGACTCACCCACATGGGTTTAATCACATCTCAATTAATGCATCTCGATTAGGAATCAGGTCCTCCCTTTTTCACGTGTTAAGACTTTATCAGACATTATGGAACAAGGAAACAACTCATATCATAGCAAACAAGGTTGAAGAATCACATTACAAGGTAAAAACACAATAAGAAAAAATTTAGAAAAACTCTAGGCATTGGGCATGCATCTGTGCTTCTAGCTCCCAAGTACTCTCCTCTAGGCCCCCATGCCTCCACAACACACGAACCAAGTGAATGACCCATCCATGAAACACCTTCTATCGATGATCTTGGATCTCCACCGGTCATTCCACAAATGTTATGTCATCTTTGATATCCAACTCTCCCCATTCAATGACATGGGAGTCATCATGAAGATATCGGTGAAGCTGAGAGACATGAAATATGTTATGGATCCTCTCTAACTATAGTGGAAGTGATAATTGGTATTCCACATCACCAAATCACCCCAACACCTCAAAGGGTCCAATGAACCTTGGAGAAAGCTTTCCCCCTCTTCCAAACCTCCACTGCCCATGTAGATGGGAAACCTTCAAGAACACATGATCCCGAACCTCAAAATCTAAGGGGAACCTACTGAGATAAACATACAACTTATTCTGGTCCTGTGATGCTTTCATCTTCTCAAGGAAAAGCTAAAACTTCTCTTTCATGCTTTGTATAACGTTAGGATCAAGAACAACTGTCTCCCCAACCTCTGTCTAGCACAAAGGTGAACGACATGGTCTCCCGTACAAGGATTAAAATGGAGCCATTTCAATGGAAGAGTGATAGATATTATTGTAATTAAACTCTACCAAGGGCAGGTGTCATACCCAAGATCCACCAAAGTCCAAGACACATGCCTGCAACATGTACTCAAAAGTTTGGATGGTCCATTTTGTCTTCCATTCTATCTAAGGGTTGAAGGCAGTGCTGAGGTGTAACTGAGTTCCAAAATCATGCTACAATACCCTCCATACCCACAAGGTAAAACATGTATCCTGATATGAGATGATGGATCTCGAAACTCCATGCAGCTGTGCCACCTCATCCACATACCTCCTAGCCAAGACATCCACTATGTCTGAATCCTTAATCGCTAAGAAGTGAGTTGATTTTGTTAGCCGATCCACTAATACCCAGATTGAATTGTATCCTTCTTGAGCCCTAGGTAACAATTTGATGAAATCCATTGATATCTCATCCCAGTTCTACTTGGGGACATCTAGGGGCTGTAACAAACCATTGAGAACACGATGCTCAACCTTTACCTACTATCACACTAAGAACTTATCCACAAACTCTGCCACTTACCGCTTCATCCCATCCACCAAAACCATTCTATAAAGACTAGGTACATCTTGTAAAATCCTGGGTGTACCGCTAAGGGTGAGCAATAAAAATCAAGAAGAACTCCCTCACACATCGCCATGGGAACAAGCATCCTCCCATGGAATATCATCCGATTCTGACTATCCTCCTACCATCCCTCTAGAGCATCACCCTGGTTAACATGATCGTGCATCACCTATGCCTCTGAGTATCCCCACTAAGACTCCTCCACCTGCTACATCAGATTAGACTACACCTTCATCTAAAATAGACAACCTCTGCCACCATCCATTCCTGCATCTAAGTGTAAGGATGCCAACTCCTCCATCACCTTCTAAGAATCCGCAAATTCCCAAACAACCTACTTCTATGAATTCCTAGTCAAGGAATTGGCCACAATGTTCCCATTCCTTGAGGTGTAAGATATCTATAAATCATAATCTTGAAGAAACTTCATCCACCTCCACTATCGCAAGTTTAGATCTCACTGGGAAAAGATATATGTTAAGATCTTGTGATCTGTGAAGACCACAAAGCACTCCCCAATAAGGTAATGCTGCCATAAATTCATCATGAACACAACCACTACTAGATCCAAATCATGGGTGGAATAGTTATGTTTATGGGGATATAAATAGCTAGATCTATAAGAGATCACTCCCCACTGTTACATCATCACACATCCTAGACCCAGATGGTAATCATAAAAAAAAACCTCAAACATCACTCCTTCATCTAGAAATCAGATCACTGGAGCACTAAACAATTTCCCCTTAATATAGCCAAATGATTCCTGGAACTGCTCACTCCACACAAAATATTGGTTCTTCTTGGTCAAAGCCATCAAAAGAGCTATAACACGAGAGAAATCAGGTACAAATCTTCAGTAATAGCCTGCCATACCAAGAAAAATGCGAACCTTTGCAACATTATTGGGTGATTCCAAGAAATAACCACTTAGAACTTCGATGGGTCAACTTACACACCCTGCTATGATACCACATGTCCAAGTAAATGCACCTATTGTGTCCAGAAATTGCACTTGGACAACATTCTATAGAGCTGGTCGTGTCAAAGGACCTCCAAGATAGTTCTGAGATGCTTGGTATGCTCCTATTATGAATTTTAATATATCAAGATATAATCGATGAAAATTAAGATGAAATGGTCTAGGAACTCACAAAATATTGAGTTCATAAGTCCCATGAATATGGCTGGTGAATTTGTAACACCAAACGACATAACCAAGAACTCGAAGTACCCATACCTACACCTAAAAGTAGTCTTTAGGATATAAAATTCCTTAACCATCAACTGGTGATACCTAGACCATAGATCAATCTTAGATAACCAACTTTCTCCCCTAAATTGTTCAAAAATATTTTCTATCCTCGGGAGAGGGTAACAGTTCTTGAGTGTTACCTGATTCAACCTCTAGTAGTATATGCACAACCTTAGACGACCTTCTGCCTTTTTCATAAACAAGACTAGAACACCCCACAATGTCACACCAGGATAGATAAATACATTCTTTACTAGATCATCTATCTGAATCATAAACTCCCACGAATCTTAAGGTTCCATCCGATAAGGATCCATTGAAATCGGAGAGGCACCGGGCTGCATATCTATCCCGAACTCAACATCACGTTGAGGGGGTAGAGTCACAAAATCCTAGAGGAATTCATCTAATAACTCCCCAAAAATTATGGGAATCTCCTCCATCTCAACATCCACCAATTCCACTGATAGCTCGACCAAAAAAAAGGCTCTGCACGCCGACTACCCACTTGATAGCTCCACTCTCCGACGAAATCCACATGCTGACCATCTATATATGAGAACACAACTCTCCTTCAAAATTATTAGGTAATAGAATGTATGAAATAAAACCATTAGATATCAATAATGACATTGTATGGCTACATCTGTAGTAATAAAAGATCCCCTCAGGACTAATGTGGTCCCATAATCACTCTACATCCCCGACACACATCAAACAGGCTGGTTTGACCACTAACTGGTGTACTCAACACCAGGGGCATGATAAGAATCTATAATTATATCCCTAAACAATGGGATATAGTGTATGAAAAAAGGAGTATGAATATCTTGAATCAAATAAATCATAAGTAAGAGTACTAAACAACATGATCATACCTTTAACAATCTTTGGCCCTGTGAAAACTACTGCCTCTACGGTGTGTAACTAACCATGAAAAAATCCTTTACCCCTTTGCTGATGAATGCCTCCTCGACCATGACTGGACATAGGTACCTGAGGAAAACCCTAAGGTTGGTCTCTACATGCCTCTTATCCTCTTGGTGGAGTATGATATTGCTATCCATACTATCCTTACTGCTGAAACGGACTAGCTGGAAATAGCTGCTAAGGTGGGCACTAAACCTACCCACCTCCACCATACTAAACTCGAACAACCACTGGGAACTAACTCTGAAGATTCCCATGGACTCCAAAGATAAAACATATCATCCCCAGTCCCACCGGATAGGCATAGGGACTAGAATGTTGAAATAGAAACTGTTGGGGTTTCCTCCCCATCGGTCGGAACCTCGAAGGACCTAGTACCTAATACCTAATGCTGATAACCTTGCTCTTTGAAGAACTAGTATGAATCCCCTCTTGTGATATAACTCTTCATGAGTGCATCCTCTCAACTACCTCTAATTTTTTTGGACCTCCAAGTATTTTGGAAAGGTAAAGGGATTAACCACGTATAAGAGAGAAGGATTAAGTGCCTCCTATAGCTATCTCGCATGAGACTTATCATCTAAAAAGAGATCCAGAGAATAATGAAGGAGATCATTGAAATTGATTTGCAACTTCCGTACTGACATAATCCCCTACTGAAGGGAGAGTAAATTTTTCTTCCTCACAACCTTCATGGAGGATGAATGAAATTCATCCTAGAACTCCTTCTCATAGTCAACCCACAAAACATCAACCTATTTCCTCTCTCCTAGGTACAACGTTCACCATTGAAGCGTGGTTACACACATCTAGATCACTACTATAGGGACCTAGTACTCCGTCAAAGCCCAAATCAAGCTGAAGGTGATCACAAGCTCCTCGAGCCAACTCTCTATCTCCATGTCCAAAACGCTGCCCTCGTACATTCCTAGAGTCTATCGCTATAAAGAACATAGTGTATTCTACCATTGACTATCCTCCTCCACTGGATCAACCCTCCACCGATCAATTAAATTGGGCTACTGGGACTCCACTTCTTGTACTACATTCAGATGATGACTAGGAACCATGGATGAAAAAGGTAAATAATGAACTCCTAAGCCCAAGTAGTATGGAATTTTATTTAAGGTTCATTTTAACTCATTATTTATTTAAATTACCCAAAATTCCCAATTCAAATAACAACAAAAGTCATTATGATGCATGTACCTCCTTAGGGTCTCTACCCTACAAAACTGTGTAGCCTCACTTGGTCGTTTAGTAGGCTTAGAGTCCTTTCATCAGATCACGGGGGCCCCTCAAATCCTGTGTCCTAGCCAGTCTTCCCTAGCCTATGTCACATACCAAGGTCACCTAGCACTATTTCCCTACCAACCCATCTAATCCTCACTATGACTAACTACAAACTTTATCCTATCTCTCAACCATCAACCTTTGATACCATTCTATCATGACCCCTCCCTCCAAAGATGCCCCTCCTGAGATGGCAATGAAGGAAGAGAGATAATGACCCCTAAGTCCCACCACCAGTAGGCCCCGAGGTGGTGACCAGAACCTGGGGTACACAAATATCACAAAATGGTGGCATTACCCTTTTTATAGTAACCAAGACCAGGAGATAAGATGTATCAAACTCAAAATAACTCCAAGAGATATATAAAAAGAAAAACCAAAATCCAACCCACATGCATGTTTAAAGTAAAACTATTACAAATATAATAAAAAGATCCAAAGTAAATACCCAAAAGTAAATCTAAGTAGTGATGCAAAAACTATCCAAAATTCTAAGCTATTAATTCCTAGCTCGCTCCCCATAATCCTCATTGAAACCTAAAAGTAGTTTTATAACGTAGGGTGAGCATACAAGTATACTTAGTAAGAAAACAAAATTCCCTCATACACAAGTGGGAGAAGCATACTAATGCTCCTATGAGAAAATAAATAAACCAACAACACTAAACAAGGCATACTAGCCACCCTATCCTCACCAAAGGCACACTCACCAAATAATGCAAGTCAAGTAAATTAATATAGAGAACATCGATGATAGGGTACCCCACACCACTTTTCCACCGATTAGCCGCTCTCACAACCTAATAGAAAACATCCTGAAACTCATACCTCTTCCAAAAGTACCACATCACAACCTTCCCGCACATACCTGGGACTCATACCACATCACATACTGACCGTACACACCTAGGCCTCACAACTATGCCTCACCTGCAGACACCTAGGCCACATACCACATCACATCTCTTCTTGAAGACACTTGGGAAAACAATACTCACCCGCACACACATGGGCCTCACAAACTACTACCTACCCAAAGGATCTTGGGCTAACATTTCCTGGAATATGGAGCATGTAAGATTGGGTGTCCAACCATCCATCCTCCCACTGGAATGTTTGAGAAATACACCCTCCCCCTTGACAATGGGGGTGTTCATCACATAGTGCTCAACTATAGAGGGGTGTGTACAGAAAACATAAGAAACATACATGTATGTATATATAGTATTAAACACTCAAGAATAACCTATTTGTTCTCAATCAAACAATCAACCACCCTATGATACTTCCAAATCTACTACTACCTCTAAATAAGTTTATTTGACACCAGCAACAGTCACTTCAGAAGTTGATAAATGAAAGGAATTCACAATAAGACACAACTCAAACATACCCACATCCAACCCATTTAACCAATTATCATTATTTATTAATGAAACCATTTATTTATTCTATCCCTACCTAGACAAATACTATCCACAACCATTATTATTCTTCAAATTCATTCCACCCAATCCATCATCTTAAAAGAAAACCCCCAACACACAACCAAACTCAAAAACACATATCATCACAACCCAACTGACATCCTCACTATATAAAAACACCAAAACAAGTAACATAAACATAGAACAACCCAAACCTGTAGCCCTGCTGCTCAAACACTCCCCATTAATTCCACAATTAGTCAATATCTCAACCTGAGATTCCGTTACACCAATTGTACCACCCCACCTTATAACCATGATCTCAACCCCAGTAACACACAACCACACAAGGTACAAGATAGAATAAAACCACACACATCACAAAAACACACCAAACTAAGTAGGGTGTATTCAAATTTAATATCCACTCATTATTTAATTCCACTTTGATAATTCAGGGGTTATCATAGAACAAGTTTGATCCTACGGAATCCATTTATTTAACTGAATATACATGGTAAATCAATTTCTTATATACATCCATTCAAAAATTGATAAAAAAAATCCATCACAATGAACAACCATGATTTTTAGTAGGCATACAACCCATACAGATCACAATATCAATAGATAACAAAGTAAAACATAAGTTACTTTTCCACCTGCCCTGCATGTAAATATTTAAGCTGATTCATTTATCTTTATCAAGTAGGTATTATTATATATTCAAAAAGGATAAATTCATACACCCACCCCTCATGGTACACAAATAAATAAGAACTAATGGATTCCTACTGAAAATAATATATGATCGACAACTCCTCCTAGCGCCAAAATAGGGGGTACACAAGACTCTAGGGAAACACGATCCAAGGGTGCAACATAGATGCATAGATCCATGGGGAATACATTTTCTAGTATCCTCATTATCAAGCGAAAGGTAAGTGCACAAGAAATTAAGGGTCTTGGCTTTAGAAATTCTAGCTCCCAAATCTACAGGGAAAATGGTTTCAAAGTCCATTAAAGCTGGATCACGATCAAGACCACATGGTTTGACTATTAAAAGTATTGAGGGAGTTAGAAAATTAAAGATATAATTTATAACCTTTGAAATTGATTCAAATATACTTAAACATGTTTTTAAACTCAAATTACATCAAATAAAATTTTTAAGGGGAGAAACTAAAAAAACTAGGGAAAAATGGAATTTTTGAAAAAATATTGGAAGTGACCCACCATTAGATGAGTCACTGATGTAACCTACCAATGGAGAGTCACTGATGAATGAGTCACCATTGGGTGAATCACTATTGGGTGACTCACCATTGAACAAGTCATCGATGCGAGCTACCGTCAGCAACCCACCATCGTGACCTACTGTTAGTAAGTCACCGATGCGAGTCACCGATGTGAATCACCGATGCGAGTCACTGATGCCACTCACCAATGCCACCTACCAACACCACCTACCAACACCACCCTTCAACGCCACCCACCGACGCCATCTACCGAAAGCGAGTCACCATTGCGACTAACCATCGCAAGTCACCAATCCCGACTCACCGTTGGTAAACTAGAAAACTGAAAAACTCTAGAAATTAGACACCATGACCTCTATAACACCTCAAAAATTGGATTTTAACAAAGTGATGGACCCGAGAGGTTTGATCCATTACATAATTTTTTCCTCTAAATTTAAGAAAGAAGATTCCAATTCATTTTTGAACTCACCCACAAAAGTTTCCTCAATATAAAAAGTGGGTGGGATAATATTTTTCATTTCTTCAGAATCTTTTTTATCTTTTTATTCTTTCAATTCTTTTGAAGTATTGAAAATATTTTCAATTTGTTTTCTTACTTCTTGAATCATAACAATATTTTTTTGAAGCACAAAATTATTTTATTGAATCATGAAATTAGATCCTTATAGCATAATTTTTTTTCTAGAATTGATATTTTAAAAATTAATCATTACAAGATTCCTCAAGTTGTTGATAATTATGCTAGATATAAGATTAGTCGCTTTGAAAATCCATTTTTTTTGTTTTTTAATTAGTGGCTAAAAATTATAGAAATTAAAAAAAAATTAAAAACAACTTAGGGAACCTCCTTGAAAATGGCACCAAATTGATGTGGGATTTTCATTCATGTTACCCCAATCCATATTTTCCCCTTTAAAAAGGCAACACAGTGGTGACTATGGGGTTGTCTCACAAGGAGGTTGCAGACTAAGCTGTCAAATTGTCACTTTGTTAATTTGTTTTTGTTAATGTTAAAACTAAAAATGGGGATTTGAAATAAGTTAAAAAAATTAAAATCAAAGTAAATCAGATTATAAATAAATTTATAGTTATAAAAATGAGATCATAAGCAAACCAGACTAAAAAAATAGACTAAAGAAGGCAGTAATGGATAAATTTTGATCTTCAGACACTCTCTTTATCATTATTTAAATGAATTATCCAATTGTATTTATTAGTGTATACCTAAATACCTAAAGGGATACATCTAAATTACCTATAAAACATATTTAAACCTCAAATATGGGTTTTTATCCCCTTATCAAAGTAATCTGATTACCCAAAAACCTCTGAGAAACCAAAACATATTAAACCCATTGTGATCAAAGATAAAACCTTTCCAAAAAAATTTAAAAATGATAATAACCAATTTACTTTAATAAGTTGGAAAATAGTCCATAATAATTTATAATAAAGTGAATTAAATAAATAAAAAACCCTTTTCATTCAATAAAAATAGTTTCTAGAGAAATACAAATGAAAACAAAGAAAAACACAAACTCAAAAGCGAAGAGTCCTCAGATCTGTACTACCCACCACCAATTGGAGTCTAGAACTTAATGGATTGATTATATTTAATGTAAATCCTATTATAAAACATATATTATCCATCAAATAACCCTCCTTTAATCCAACCATCCCTTGAAATGAAAGTGAAGTCTTGAATATATAAGAAAAGGAGTGTAAAATGTTCTATCCAGTTTCTATCCCCTGAATGTTGGATCAATTTTCTATTTATTCCTAGTATAAATTTGGAAAAGTTAATTCTTAAATTATGTTCAAACATTAATTCTATTTATCCATAAAAAATTTTAGGATATTTGGACATGTGGAGAAAAAGTTATATTCTAATTACTAAAGTGACCCTTTTCTGTTCAAAGTGTCTATTCAACTTCCTCAAATTTCATGCGACACTTGACCATATCAATGAATGATTTTAATCTAGGTATTTAATGGAGAGATGAAACTTTGATTTCTATCTCTTTTATAGCTCTAATCACTCTATTTGAACCCCAGAGGGCTGAGTTATGCCTTATTTAATGAGGTGGGGTCAATTTTAAAGGCCAAAATGATTTTTCACAATGAATGATTTATTTGGGAATCAAGAATTTAGAATAAACACATGGAGCAATTTACAAATTTGTACTACACAATCCAAGGGTTCTTATAAAAAATGAATTTATATAATTGGTTCATTATTAAAAAAGTTATTCTCAAAACACCAAAGTGATAAAAAATTGTTAAAATTACAGAATTAGAGTTTTTTTACAATTTAGCTGAAAACACTTCAAAATTCAAAAAATGATGAAATTTCACATAAAATGAGAATTTTTAAAGGATATAATCATTGAAATACACATGAAAAATATCTAAAATATCAGATCTATTGTAATGTCCCAGAAATTCCATGTATTTTTTTTTAAATTATATGGGATTATTTCGAGACCAGACACTCAAACAACGCCTGATTATGAGGCATGGTGAGCCTAGAATATATTTTTGAACTTTTTTTAAGTTCATTTAAATAAACATGCAAGCGGGTTTTTCCAAATTTTAAACCGATGCTCAGATTAAAAATCTAAGGGCGCCATTGAACTCAGAACGTCCAAATTCGCCTAGAAAGGACCTAACTTTGACTGATGAGGGTTGACCATAAAAATTAATTTTCAGACTTTTCAAAAGAGAAATAAAATAAATTAAAAAGTTATTTTATTTTTACTTTCCTCACCGTTGAGCAGTGTCATTCCAACACTACAGCGCGGTGATGAGGCGACAACACGTCACATTAAATGGATCCCTTTAATGGCTCTTAATGCACAACATAATGACCCGTTAAATAAAGCATAAAATATATGCTGTTTCATAAATTAAATAGCATGAAAAAAACATTGTGACGTGTTTTTATTTTAATGGGTTAATGCATTGGAGAAATGAGGATCAAAACGTGGAACTCCTCTGACGAATATATGAAAATAATCCTCTCCAATGACAAATGACAAATGCTGGCGAATCACCAATGACATCGACGTACCCTGAAGAACATGACCAGAGAGAAACGAACACCAATAGAATCCAAATGAATGGATCACTCCAACGAAAAAACTCCTCCAGGTAGGGGTTTCTTTGATTTGAATTCCTTTTTCCATTCTTCATTCTAAAATAATGAATTTGGATCAACCCATGAACAATTTGATCCACATATCGCTTGTTCTTACTCGAGAGTCCCTTTTCTTGGTGTTTTTTATCGGGATTAAATTTATTTAGTTGATATAACTTCAATCCTGAACCTCCCTATGTTTAAAATTTAATTCGGAGGGAATGGGATGACATGAACAAGGATTGATCCCTTCCATATTGTGCGTTCTTCATGACCAAACCTTAAAAATGGAGGTAAGAAGGTTTTAAGGACTTTGTAGGGAAGGAGGCACCCCATGGAGGCTGGAGGTGCAGACGACATGAAGAACAGACTACCAGAGCAGACCCGTTGGTCTGTGGAAGAGGTCGCCGATGTGTACGACGGCGCGCTGGGGGAGATGTTGCAACCGTCTTGGGCCACAACAGTGCGGAAAGAGCCGCTAATAGCGGGATGACGAATGGAAGAGGGACGCAGCCTGTGGCTCTTTCTGGAATGCAGTACAAAAACCACTGGCTATGGTGTAGTAGAACTGGACGCCCCGCTGGGCGTCTGAGCTGGAGATGTCTATCCCACTTGGCGGGCCGGACCGAGGCGTGCAAACCGGGCTGCTATGCTGGCTGGGATGGAAATGAAGCTAGCCCACTTCTGCGGTCCAGACTGGAAAATTAACAATGGGCTGCCAAGCGGCCCGGTCTTGGAACAAACTAGCCCACCATTTGCGGGTCAGGTCGGATGGGACCGGGTAACCAGGTGCCTGGTGGGCTAGACCCCCGGCCGAACCGGGCCAGGTCCAGCAAGGCCCAATGGGCTTGGCCCGCTGGCCAGGCCAACCCAAAATCAAACCAGATCGGTTTGGGTTAGTTGAACTGGGCCAGTTCATGTGGGACCCATAGACTGGGTTGGTCAGGTAGGTCTGACTGAGTCAGACCGGGCTCAGATGCAACCAACCCCTATTTACTAAAACACTAATATCTCTCAAATCGGGCATCTGATTGATGAGATGTTTACGGTTTTGGAACCCTCACAGTGAGGCAAATCTTTTAGAATACTCTAAGTAGGATTTCATAGATTTTGGAATATGAATAATGTCTTGAGGAGGGGTTTCTCCTGGAATCAAGCGCACTACGTGCGAAGATCCTATGACTAACTGAGACCTGAAGACTACTGACAAGAAACCCTGTGTGGATTAGCTATGATGGAATAGTGGGTAGCGGCTCTGTGTGACGCGATATGTCCACAATGGGGAGCAGCTTTGTGTGACCCTGTAGACCCATGGTACTCATTAGGAAGAAGTACCTTAGTATGATGGCCAAAGTGGGAAGCAGATATGTGTGACCTGACAGGCCCACATTGGGGAGCATCTCTGTGTGACCCAGCATACCCACGATACTCATCAGGGATGAGTAATATAGAAGTCCAAGTCTAGTGGGAAGTGGCTCTGTGTGACCCAGTAGACCCATGGTGAGGAGCGACTCTGTGTGACCCAGCATACCCATGATACTTATCGAGGAGGAGTACCCCATCAACCCATGGTATTCATTGATATGACTGATGGTCTTACTTTCTATACTCTAGATTATACCTGTGTGAGATGATAGTACCATGTGTATACTTTCCTTTTTGTTTTGGGGTCCCTATCAAGTACTGTGGTACTCACCCCTGCATGGGCTTCACTTGCACGTTTCGTGTCTTGTGCAAAAAACCGACGCCTAGATGGAGGATTTGGTGGCCTAGGACCAGGCAGGGTCCAGTGAGTTCAGGCAGGTAGGGAATACTTTTACAAATTCCAGTAGCTACTCTACACTTACATTCAAATGGGGTTTTCATCAGATGGATTTCACAAGATCATTGTACTTTCTTGTTTTCGGTTTTTATTTTGTTAGGTTTATATCATAGCCCATTGGAATTACAAATTATACCTTTACTCAGTGTTTGTTTAGTGTAATTCATGTTTCGTTTCCAATTTTTGGGACATGGTTGTGTGTGTGTGTGTACAGGTACTCATGAAAATGACTCCCACTTGCAGGTTGATTCCTTCGACGCTAGTCGCCAACCACTAGACTTTAGGAGGTAGGCTTGGGGGAGTCACGACATAGGCCTTGGGGTATGGGTCGTGACAAAGTGGTATTAGAGGTGGTCAGTTCTACCTCAAATACTGGGAGTCTATTGTTTTGTTTTTGGGGAACAATGTTAAATGTTTCGAGTTCAAATTTTAGATTCGGGGAGTTCAGTGTTGGTGTGGAGGATGACATATCCATACACCAGGACCTTGAATTCTGATTTTTGAATCTATACATAAAAATACTGGTTGCATGAATCATATAGGAATTGAGTGGTTCCTCATGTTCTTCTTGAATTAGAGTCAGCTCACCAGGTATAATATATTTATTGTGGTACATCTTGATCTATTTTAGGATTCCTCCACACAAACATCCAGCTAGGATTCTGATGCATGACTGTGAGGACAATCCACCTAGTGATGAGGTGTCGTTTCATGGACCCGTACTAGAGATGGCCTCGCCGGGTGGTTCACCAACGTTACCAACACCCGTTGATCAGTAGTTACTACCGGAGTTACCGGTAGAGGACGCACACTGGCTCAACGCCTTGTATGAGTTCTAGAGATAGAGAACTCCTAGATTCAGGGGAGAGACAGATCCTTAGGCTGCTAAGGACTGGTTGGAGGTGGTGACGTGGGTCTTTCACTTTGTGAATATGCCACTTCAACAGATGGTGATCTTAGCTATGATCCTTCTTCAGGGTTCAGCAGGGAGATGGTGGAGTTTGACGATTCAGATTCATGATGAGGCGACCCTCTCCTAAGGATGACTTCAAAAGACTTTTTTGGGAGGAGTTCTTCCTTGTGACCTTGCTCTCGGTGCGCATATAGGAGCTGATTCATCTACAATAGGGCATCATGATAGTTACTGAGTACTCTACGAGGTTTACAGACCTCTCCCGATACTCTACGAATATGGTAAAAGACTATTTCTTTAGGGCCCAAACCTTTGAGAAGGAACTTTGATGGGATATCAAGGCATCAGTGATTTCCCTCAGCATCCCCACTCAGGTTAGAGTATTAGAGTAAGCTCTACTAGTAGAGAGCTTTCTTGTAGAGTAGGCACCGATGGTGGGAGCTACCATCGGGAAATTGGTGGAAGAGTCTTCAGTAGCGAGCATCAAGAAGCAGACATGGAGAACTAAGCGGGTCAGATCTTTCAGGGGATTACCCCAAGACTCAGGGTCAATAGTGTGGGGATCCCAGAGTATAGGGAGTCAGTAGGGAGCCAGGCTATGCTTCACGTGTGGTGGGCAGGGACACATAACTCGTGATTTCCCGACCCGACACATAGATGATCAGCAGATGGAAGAGGGACCACCGAGGTAGATATAGAGGTTTTAATGAGGAGGTCTGCAAGGTGGCAGATGTGGCAGAGGAGTAGGCTGAGCAGTAGGTGGTGGGTGACAGTTCGAGGTACTACCACCACCACCCCCAAGTGGTCCACCACGGCCTTAGGGAGTAGGAAGACGGGGGCGAGATCAACTTTATATAATAGAGGCCTATGACTCCATCACTCCAGATATGATTATAGGTACGATTTGTGTCTTCTCAACCTTAGCTATAGTTCTTATAGACACAGGTTCCAGTCACTCTTTCCTTGACATGGATCTCATTCGAAGCTCGGAGATTCTGGTAGAGCTGTTGGCTCAATCCTTATGATTAGAGACTCTTAAGGGAGGGGATTAGATTATTACACACTGGTGTTAGTAGTGTGAGCTTACTATTATAGGCGAGAGCTTTGGATGGGATATCCTAGTAGCAGTGTCGAGGCCTTACGATGTCATCATGGGTATGGAATGGTTATCCATGGTTTATGCTCATATCAACTATATTAGTCTTAGAGTACGGTGTGTCCACAAAGATGGAACAAAGTTTTCCTTCACCGGTGAGAAGATAACTATTGCAGTGCCGGATGGACTTCCTCAAAGGAGGGTGCAGTCAATCACTCACTAGTCGGCTAACCTCACTTTCAGTGTAGTGGACGAGGGGAGTCCAAGATTTCCTGCAGTGGTGGATGAGTATGAGGACATCTTCCCCAAGGATTAATTGGGACTAACTCCTTGTATAAAAGTAGACTTGTACATTGATCTATACCCCTAGGATGACATTGATATCCATTCCAGAATATCAGATGGCTCTCGCAGAGGTTTACGAGTTGAGGGTACAACTATAAGAATTGCAGGATAAGGGCTTCATGAGGCCCAACGTTTCACTGTGGGTAGCTGAAACGCACGACTGATTGTCGCCTATCAACTGGTCAAGGTTCCGGTGCTCTTCTAATGTGTATAGTAGCACTCAGGTCAAATCCTCGGCGATGATACTTTGTAATAGTCGTTTGTTTTTAATTGATTATATTTTGATTAGGAGGGGTTGTTTGCAGAGCTTAATTGAAATGATTTATTGACTATAATTGATTTAAAAAATTGATAAATATTGGGGTGAGTTCATCATTAGGGAGTTAAACTTGTGATATCCTTGAGCTTTGCTTTATATTGCATTTAAATTAACACCCACTTCACAAGATAACATTGATTGGAATTCCTAAGTGTTAAGGATTTAATCCAAGCCTTAACTTAACTTAGGGTTCTAATCATTACCATTACTTGTTTATGGTAGTGTATTTATGGTTATAATAATCCATGGAAACCAGATGTTAAACAAAATATGTCATTAATCCATGACATGTTAAGTCCAATATACACAATGTTAAATTAACGAATACTCATCGAGCAAATACTCTCAATCAATTAACATCCCTAAATTTTGACTCACCCCAATGAGATATTTACTCATCCATTTGGGTGTTTAATAATATGGTTATAATGATTATGATGATAAATTAATAATAGAAGAAAAATAAAGGGATAAGAAAAGAGTGGTGCGTCGAACACACACACACGAACAATGATGAGAATTAAAAAAAAACGGACTTTCGATTGAATGAGGAAGAAAAATAAGGGAAGGGGATTCAACTATATTTAAACTATTTTAAGAACATTAATATTAATCTACAGAAGGTGGATGGGAATAAGAGATATTTAAGAAGAAACTTTCATTAAAACAAAATTACAAAACACAAACTTACAAGATTACAAACGAAGAACAACTCAAAAGTGAAAGGAAGAAAAGAGAGGAGGAAGGGTATATCAAGTGAAAACTTGAGTATGTAAGGTCCTCCCAAGCCTTTGGAAAGGCTTTTCTCGTGCCAATTGATTCTCCTCTCTTCTGAAATTCCAACCCTTTTGAAGGAGAGGAGGGGGATGCATTTATAGCCCAAGGAAGTGGACTGTTTTCATTCCCAATCTGTCCCTCCACTTACATCACCAAGTTGGATATAAATACAGCCTAATATCGAGATATATACTTCTTAAAAGTTTTATATAATATATTTGTCCGAACTCTCTAAAAATTTGGAGTCATTTGGACCTATGGAGCCAAATTTATGGCCGGTTGATTAAACAAATTTAATCTGTCCATTTCAATCCAATCTTTTTAAAGTCCAAAATTTGAAAAGGTTTTTGAATAGGAATATGCCTTAAAAGAAAAATGATTTATTCAAAAAAATCGGCCGCATATATCTCTTATTTCACAATAAAAAATCTGAGCTCTATTTGATGATTATATTATGAGATATGTCATTAATAGTGTCTGGATTTTAATTCCCGGCCAAAATGGTGGGATAGATTAAAAGATTCATTTGGGACTCTTTTTCTTATAGTTGGGACCTGAAATTTTTATCCATGATTATTTTGGATAATAAAGAACATATGGTAAAGTTTCATAAAATTTGGGCTTCTGGATTTAGACCAGTAACTCAATCATCATGGCTGGTCCAGTTTCTTCACAAATTCTTTGGGTCATCTTGTGTGGTCCATGTGATCCTTTAAATGGTAGAATTGGCCCATGATCCCTTCTAATGAAATGTTTTATATTGAATTAGTAATCCTAAAAAACAATAAATACAAAATTTTGATCATTATGGGTAGAGGTATAAATAAAATAGTAAACTGACTCAATTGGACTACTTCTAAAAATGTTCAAAAATTATACTTAGTATTAAACATTAATATTTCACACAAATTATGCACATTTCATATAAAATCAGTAAATGTGGTATATAATAAGTCATTAAAATATTAATAAAATCAAATCTCCCATAATTAGTCTGGTTCATGTCCTCATGTGCAACAAATATAAAAACATAACAAAATCATTTTCACTTACCAACAGATATTAAAATTTTGTTTTCTCCAATCAGGAGAGGTTTATACTATTTCACTCATCCATTTTGAATTCCACCAAAAGTTGTTATAAATTTTTTTTGCAAAACTAATTCATTTTTTCATTCTCAAATTTAGAAATGGAAAAGTGGACACTCAAAACTCACACCTCTCAAGATGATAAAATTCATTTGTGGAGGTTCACTCTTTCACCAACCAAAAGTGAAAATCTTAGAATTTGAAAGAGCTCTCAGCTTCCAATTCCAATCCAAAGTTCAAAAGAATCAAGAAGTATTTTTAAGGGGTTTTTCTATGGCTATGGGACTATAGGAATATAATGTCCAAGAGATAGAAGAAGAGGGGTAAAACACCAACATAGAAAAAGCAATGCACATTTTTTTGAAATAAAAAATGGAAGGAAATGAAAACACATATTTTACAAGGGAATGATTGTGTGAACAAAGACACAATAGAGGATGAGAATTTGAAGGGGATGAGAATATGAAATATTTACAAACCACAAAACTTCTCCCAATGACATAAGAATATAATTCAAGTGTTCTTTTTTTTCTTTTTTTTTCCTCTTTTTTCGAAAGTTGAACTTGGAAAAGATCTCACTCATATACCAACCCATTATTGATCTCCTCATTACACTAATTGTAATAGTTATAACAAGATCAAAGGTTTAGGAAGAGTTATTTTTGACATACCCAAGAAACAACCCAATTTTCTTTGTTCTTTTTTTTTGGATTTATTTTTGATTTTTTTGTGAACACTTTTCAATAACATTTAAAAAATTACATAAATGAAAGTAAATTACATTCCCTAAAACACACTGAATGAAAACATCTCCCCCACACTGAAATGTATGCTTTCCCTTAAGCATATAATAACACGGTGAAATCAACAAAGGGTAACCATAATGAAATCCATCCACCCCACACTTAAATTTCAAAAAAATTATGCAATGAAAATCCATGTTGATATTGGGTGGGAAAAGGTATTGGGATTGTAATGTGGCTATCAAAGAAAAGGTTTTCAGAGGCTCTAAGGGGATTTCAAATGGAGGATTAATTTAAGGGAAATGGGAGGCTATTTGGCTATTGTGATTCTCATGTGGTTCAAAAAAATCCTATATCATATTAATGCACACTAAATTAGGAAATTCAGCTCGAAGGTCCAAAAACTCAAGACTCAAAAATGGGGGTGAAAAACACATTTTGAAAATATGGCCATAGGTGGCCTTGGCATGAAAGAAAATTTTGTTCCTCACGGTTTGGGAAAAGCATTTTCCAAATCAAAAATTGAGCATTCAAAATTTATTAATTTTGACACAAAATTCTTTATCCAAAGTCATGATGAAAATAAAAAAATTTTGAGGTAAAAACATGTCTATTAACTCCCCAAAATGGTTGGAAAAAATTTGAAAATTGGAAGGTGAGTAATCATGACTCTTGATTTTTTGTATATATATTTTTTGTTATGATTCTTTTTTTGTTTTGTTTTTGTTTAGTTTTTTTTAGTTTTTAATAAAGATACACCCACACAAAATAGAAAGTGAAAAATGAAGGATTTGATAAAGAAAGTGGTAAAAAAAATGAAAGAGAGAGGAAGAAGAAGAAAGAGGTAGAGAGAGGAAGAGATAGATAGAGAGTTAAAGGGAAAGAGGTGCCCCCTGGTTTGGATTTGGCGGGTTTCCATCTCCATCTAGTGGTAGGTTGACTGGAGAAGTTGGGGATCTAGTGGATGTCGATGTTGATCTAGGATTGTGCATCCTCTCATGGTGATGCTTTAATCGATGTCCATTAACCGTGAATGTCCTTTTGGAAGAGGGGTCTTGGACTTGTACTACACCAAATGGGTAAACATTAGTAATAACAAAAGGACCTTCCCAACGAGAATTAAGCTTACCTGGGTGAAGCCGAAATCGATAATTAAAGAGCATTACATTTTCTCCTTCATGGAATGCCTTTATCAGGATGTGTTTATCATGGAGTACCTTAGCCTTTTCTTTGTATAGATTGGAATTCTCATAGGATTCAAGTCTAAGCTCCTCCAGTTCAGCCAATTGCAAAAATATTTCTTCACTAGATTTTTCACAATCAAAATTACAGGTTTTTAGAGCCCAGAAAAGGCTTATGTTTTATTTCAACTGGTAGATTACATGCTTTACCAAAAACTATCCTAAAAGGAGACATCCCAGTGGGTTCTTTATAGGTAGTACGATAATCCCAAAGTGCTTCACCAAGTCTTTCAGGCCATTCTTTTCTGGTGGGTTTTACAATTCTCTCAAGAACTCTTTTCACTTCTCTATTAGAAAGTTTAGCCATTTCATTTTTGGGGGTGATATTCAATTGAAGTTTTATGTACAACCGCATTCTTTTGAAAAAGTGATTTCATGGTTCTATTACAAAAAAGGGTTCCTAAGTTACTTATCAAGGTACTTGGTGTGCCAAATCGGTGGAAAATGTGCATCTTTAGGAACTCACTAATAGTATGTGAATCATCATTTCTAGTGGGTTTATCCTCGACCCACCTAGAAACATAATCAACCGCAAGAAGGATGTATGGGAATCCATTAGAATGGGTAAATGGTCTCATGAAATCGATACCCCAAACATTTAAGATCTCACATAAAATTAAAGGCTTTTGGGCATTTCATTTCTCATTGAAATTGTTCCAAACTTTTGGAAAGTGGGGCATGATTGAAAGAACTCATGTGAGTCCTTGAAGAGTGAAGGCCAGAAGAATCCAGAGTCTAGGACCTTTCGGGAGGTCCTTTGTGGTCTAAAGTGGCCACCTCTGGGAAGTGAGTGACATAATTCTAATATGGAAGAATGTTCATTTTTATCGACACATCTCCTTATTACCATGTCACCCCTAGTTTTCAAAAGTTTATTTTCTTCCAAAAAACAGTATTTTGAATCACTTTTCAACTTCATTTTTTGTTCTTTTGAAACATTTTCAGGGAAAACACCAGAAACCAAGTAATTTACAATTGGGGCATACCATGGTATTTTTGGAGTGAGAGATGAAAGGTGCTCAGTGGGGAATTCAGGATCGATGATTTCAGAATGAGAAGAATTAGAAATTATACTCAAGTGATTAGCCACATGGTTTTATTTTCCTGGTCTATCTTTGATTTTAAGGTCAAACTCTTGGAGCATTAGGATCCATCTTATTAGCCTCGGTTTGGAATCACTTTTCTTGAGTAAGAACTTTATAACAAAATGGTCTGTGAAGATGATGATTTTGGCACCTAAGAGATAGGTACGGAATTTATCTAAAGGCAAAAACCACTGCTAAAAGTTCCTTTTTAGTGATAGTGTAGTGATATTGAGTTTCATTCAATGTTTTTGAGGCATAATAGATGACATGAGGAATCTTTTCTCTTATTTGACCAAGAACAACCCCAACGGCTCTATCAGAAGCATCACACATCTACTCAAAGGGTAAGGACCAATATGGGGGTTGGATTATTGGGGAAGATGTTAGAGCAGTTTTGAGTTCAAAAAAGGATCTCTTTCAAACCTCATCAAAATGGAAAGTGACATCATTTTGGAGCAACCGAGTGAGTGGGAGGTAAATCCTACTGAAGTTATGGATGAATATACAATAGAAACCGACATGATCGAGAAATGAATGGATGTCTCAAACAGAAGTGTGTTGAAGAAGTGATTGGATCACTTCAATTTTGGTAGGATCGACTTCAATACCATCTTTTGAAACTATGTGCCCTAGAACAATCCCATTTGCAACCATTAAGTGAAAATTTTCAAAATTTAACACAAGGTTGCACTTGACACACTTTTGGAGGACTAGAGAGAGTGAATTCAAACAAGATTCAAATGACTCACCATAAATGGTGAAGTCATCCATGAAGAATTCCATGTAGTGTTCAATAAATTCGAAAAAGATACTCATCATACACCTCTGGAATGTGGCAGGATCATTGCAAAGGCCAAAAGGCATTCTTCTATATGCATATGTTCCAAAGGGGAACGTGAAAGTAGTCTTTTCTTATTCCTAAGGTGCGATTGGGATTTGGAAGTAGTCAGTGTATCCATCAAGAAAGCAATAGTGTGACTTTCCAGCTAATCGTTCCAGCATTTGATCAAGGAATGGAAGAGGGTAGTGATTTTTTCTTGTTTTAACATTCAATTTCCTATAGTTGATGCACACACACCATTTGTTCTTCACTCGAGTTGTGACTACCTCTCCATGTTCATTTGTGACAACAGTTATCCCACCCTTCTTGAGTACAACTTGAATTAGACTAACCCATTCACTATCAGAAATTGGGTAGATAATACCAGCTTGAAGAAGCTTGGTGATATCTTCCCTAACTACCTCAAGTATGAGTTGATTGAGTCTTATTTGTGGTTGTCTAATTGGTTTGGATGACTCCTCAAGATGGATGTGATGCATGCAAAGGGTAGGGTTGATTCCTGGTATGTCATCTAGGGTCCACCCTATAGCTTTTTTGTTTTCCTCTAACACCTTAACAAGTTTTCACTCTTTGGTTTCAGTAAGTGAAGAATAGATAATGACATGATAAGAGTGATCATTGAAAAGGAATTCATATTTTAGGTGTTCAGGAAGAGGTTTTAGATCAGTTTCATCTTTCATTTTTGGGTTAGACAACTCAGGAATGGAAAAAGGGACTTCAGTTGATGCAAACTCATTTTCCTTAATACTTTCCAAGGTGGAGCAGTAGAGATCAGAGTTGATGTGGGATTCAAGAGAGTTTTCAAGATCCTCTATATTGATAGAGTCTATGAATGAAAGGTCCACATAAACATCACCATTTATGACTTTGTTAATCATGGTGCAGATTTCACAAGATCCTTTGTCATTATAACATGAAGAACATGGTGGATTGAGGTTCGATTGAATCTTAGAAGTGTCCTCAGAAGCATGGATTGAGAATGCATAGTGATCCTCATATGGGTATCGCATGGATTGGAAAATGTTGAACTTGACCAGTTGGTCACCGAATTCCATGGATAAGATGCCTGAATGGACATCAATCTTGGTTCTCACAGTCATGAGGAATGGTATTCCTAGAATTAGGGGAGATTGAGAAGAGTTCATCTCACCTTCCATGTCAAGGACATAGAAATCAGCAGGGAAGATAAGATCATTGAATTAGACAAGGACATCCTCAATTATTCCCTCAGGACTGTCTATACTTCGATTGGCCAATTGAATGAAAACACCCATTAGATGTAAGGGACTTAGACCAAGTTTGGAGAATATGGATTTGGGAATGACATTAATTGAGGATCCTAGGTCTATGAGTGCATCATCAAAGTTGGAAATTCCAATTTGTCATGGAACCGTAAAGGTCCCTAGATCTTTTCACTTTATCGGAATAAACCGCTGGGTGGAAAAATTTTCGAAGGTCCTAAGTTGCCTCTTGTGGGTACACAAATCCTTGAGAAACTTGGCATACTTAGGAATTTATTTTATGGAATCTAAGAGGAGAATATTGACTTCAACACATTTAAAAATGTCGAGCATTTCAGGATCGATTTAAAAGGACTTATTTGGCTTAGAAACAACTTGAGGAAAAGGAATTGGGTTCCTAAGTGGAATTAAAGGAGGCAAGGGAATGGTTTCAGGTTCTTTTTCAAGTTTCTTTTTCTTTTCATTTTCTAGGTCAACATTTAAAGGTGGTTTATATGACTTATATTGAGGTATAACAATTTTCTTTCCTGATCTAAGTGCAATTGCACTTACATTACCATTGGGGTTGGGTAATGGTTGAGTTAGAAGTTGGGAATAATTGGATGGTTGCTGGTGACTAAGGTGGGATGCAAGTTGACCAATTTGGGTTTCAATGTTCTTGAGGCTAGAATGGGTGAAGGAGGAAAGATCTTCCACTACACTTTCCCATGGTTTCTTGGAAGAAGAGGCTTGTCCCGAATTGGGATTACCTAGATTTTGGTTCTTGGGAAAGTGATTGTATTGGTTTTGGAATTGGGAAGGCTCACTAGGATAATGGAATCTAGGAGGAGGATTGTTCCTTTGAGGTTGAGGAATAAAAGGATAAGGTTGTTGGAAGTTACCAACACCTTGACCATATTGAAACTGGTTTGGGTTTTGAAGAGGGAATTGAGGGGGATACGATATGGGATTATCATACCTAAGGCCTTGGTTATAGGAAGAAGAGAAGGTCTCAGAGTGAGGTTGGTTGATGTTTCTAACAAACTGACCTGATAGTTGAGGGTTGATGTTACGCTGAGCATATGCTGCATTGAGCTCCATTGGTTTAGATGAATCAGATTGATCCTCTTGAAGTTGTGGACATGTGTCAATTGGATGAGATAAAGAGTTGCAAATTCCACAGTTTTTGACAGGTCCAGGAAACATTGATTGTAGATAATATGGGGTTGGGGATTTGGTAGCCACAACTAATTGTTGCACAAGACTTGTAAGTTCACTCATCCAATCAGTCATCTTGTTCGACTAAATTGATTGATTATCTTGGGCTTATTTGACTTGAGTATGTACTCGAGTATGGAATTGTTGTGTGTTTTCATCCATGTTACTTATGATATCTCTTATAGTTGCATGAGTTTTATCAATAAGAGCACTGCCACTTGCGACATCAATGAGAGTTATATCCATAGCCAATAACCCCTCATAGAAGTATTGGATCAAGATTTGGTCAGGAATTTGGTGATGTGGGCAGGTTGCAACAAGATTTTTGAACCTCTCCCAGTACTCATGGAGTGATTCACTTGGGAACTGACATATACCACTTATTTCCTTTCAGATAGAAGCAGTACGAGAAGCGGGAAATAATTTTTCTAAGAAAAGTCACTTCATGTCATTCCATGTGGTTATGGAACCAGGAGGGAGGTAGTAAATCCATGACTTGGCAGTGTCATCTAGGGAGAAATGGAATGCTCAGAGTTTGATTTGTTCCTCAAAAACCCCTTGTGGCTTCATGGTAGAGAAAACTACTTGAAACTCTTTAAGGTGGAGATGTGGATCCTCACCGGCTAGCCTGTGGAAATGAGGGAGAAGATGAATCAAAATAGATTTGAGTTCAAAGTCAGACTATATGTTTGGATATTGAATACCAAGAGGTTGGTAATTCATATCAGGGGAAACAAGTTCTTTAAGTGTTTGTTCCCTAGGATTGGACATATCTAATTCAATTGGTTGGACAAGGACTGGTTCTTGAATTATTTTATTATCTCTTATGTTCCTCCTAAGTTGGTGAAGTGTTCGCTCAATTTTAGGGTCAAACAAATCTGAGGTATTGTTTGGAAGGATAAGGGTCATTTAGAGAGATTTTGGAAGAAAGAGGAAGATGAGTTTTTCTTTGTATTTTTTTTTTCAGTTTATGATTTTTATGAGAAGATGGGATTTTCTTTGTGTTTTTTTTCAATTTTTTTAAAATTTTGTTTTTTTTTCAATAACCAAAAACTAATGAATACTTAAAGCACCATCCCCAGCAACTTCTCCATTTTAAATGCATGGCTGATTGTCGCCTATCGACCGGTCAAGGTTCCGGTGCTCTGCTAATATGTATAGCAGCACTCGGGTTGAATCCTCGGCGATGATACTTTATAATAGTCATTTGTTTTTAATTGATTGTATTTTTATTAGGGGGGTTTGTTTGAAGAGATTAATTGAAATTATTGATTGACTATAATTGATTTAACAAATTGATAAAGATTGGGGTGAGTTCATCATTAGGGAGTTAAGATTGTGATATCCTTGAGCTTTGCTTTATATTGCATTTAAATTAACACCCACTTCACAAGATAACGTTGATTACCCGAATGGCCCAAAGGCCTTCATTTTTTTTGATTTTTGATAACCCCCCATTCAAGGGATAAGGGGGAACCCTTACAAGGCCCATAGGCTCAGAGATTACAAGGCCCATAGGCTTAGGATATTACATGACCCGAAGGTCTTAGGGAATTCAACCAGACTATCTACAAGGAACTACCCCTCCCCAGCATCTGCGTCATGATAGTAGCTCTCCACCTTTGCATGGCCGCTTGGCTAGGCTTCCCGTGCAAGAACAGGCTAGTACCGATGGCATAGCCATACCATCTCATTCTAACAATCCATTTGGTTCTGCTCTGGTGAGTGCACCTGCTCTGAATCCTCATTTGGGGCTGCTCCTTTTTTGTAGTGTGTCTGGGGCAACTGCATGTGGCCCGAAGGCCTTGAGGTGGCCCGAGGGCCTTAAAAGTGGCATGAAATCCCTACTGACCCGAAGGCCTGGGTGGCCCAAAATACTTAAGGACTCCAAGCCCAAACCGGTGGCCCAAAGTGAATAGTTCCAGCTGCTATAGTACCGAACAGTACCTACTACAGTATCGAACAGTGCCTGCTACAGTACCCGCACAGTGTACAGTCTCTGCTACAGTACCTGCACAGTGTACAATTCTACTATAATACCCGAATAGTGTATAGTACTGCTACAGTGCCTACTACAGTACCTACTACATTACTGCTACAGTACCCCATAAATATGCCTCTACCTGATTTTGAACCTGGGTCTTGTGGATGCACTTAAGGATACCTCACCAATTGGGCTGAGGCTCATGTGCATTTTGATTGGAATTCCTAAGTGTTAAGGCTTTAATCAAAGCCTTAACTTAACTTAGGGTTCTAATCATTACCATTACTTGTTTATGGTAGTGTATTTATGGTTCCAATAATCCATGGAAACCAAATGTTAAACAAAATATGTCATTAATCCATGACATGTTAAGTCCAACATACACAATGTTAAATTAACGAATACTCATTGAGAAAATACTCTCAATCACTTAACATCCCTAAATTTTGACTCACCCCAATGAGAGATTTACTCATCCATTTGGGTGTTTAATAATCTGGTTATAATGATTATGATGATAAATTAATAATAGAAGAAAAAGAAAGGGATAAGAAAAGAGTGGTGCGTCGAACACACACACACGAACAATGATGAGAATTAAAAAAAACGGACTTTCGATTGAATGAAGAAGCAAAATAAGGGAAGGATATTCAAATATATTTAAACTATTTTAAGAACATTAATATTAATCTATAGAAGGTGGATGATAATAAGAGATATTGAAGAAGAAACTTGCATTAAAACATAATTACAAAACACAAAATTACAAGATTACAAACAAATAACAACTCAAAAGTTAAAAGAAGCAAAGAGAGGAGGAAGGGTATATCAAGTGAAAACTTGAGTATTTAAGGTCATACCAAGACTTTTTAAAGGATTTGGTCATGCCGATTGATGATCCTCTCTTCTAAAATACCAACCCCTTTGAAGGAGAGTAGGGGGATGCATTTATATCCCAAGAAAGTGGACTGTTTTCATTCCCAATATGTACCTCCACTTGCATCAACAAGTTGTATATTCAGAAAGCCTAATCCAGATATATATCCTTCTTAAAAGTTTTATATAATATAGTTGGATGAACTCTCTAAAAATTTGGATTCATTTTGACCTATGGAGCCAAAGTTATGGCCTGTTGATTAAATAAATTTAATCTGTCCATTTCAATCCAATATTTTTGAAGTCCAAAATATGAAAGGGTCTTTGAATAGGAAGATGCCTTCAAAACTGAATGATTTCTTTAAAAAAGTATGCCTCCTACATCTCCTATTTCACATTGAAAAATATCATCTCTATTTGATGATTACATCATGAGATATGTCATGAATAGTGTCCGAATTTTAATTCTCGGCCAGAATGGTGGTCTAGACTTCAAAGATTAATTTGGGACCCTTTTTCTTGTATTTGGGCTCTGAGATTTTTATACATGATTATTTCGGATAATAAAAAACATATGGTAGAGTTTATTAAAATTTGGGCTTTGGTATTTAGACCAATAACTCAATCATCATGGCTGGTCCAGTTTCTTCACAAATTCTCTGGGTCATCTTGTGTGGTCCATGTGATCCTTCAAATGGTAGACTTGGCCCATGATCCATTCTAATGAAATGTTTTATACTGAATTATGAATCCTAAAAAAAAATAACTACATAATTTGGATCATTAGGGGGAGAGTTATAAATAAAATAGTAAACTAACTCAATTGGACTACTTCTAAAAATGCTCAAAAATTATACTTAGTATTAAAACATTAATATTTCACACAAATTATGCACATTTAATATAAAATAATTAAAGGGGGTATATAATAAGTCATGAAAATATTAATAACATCAGTATACCTAATGTTGTTTTCTAAGAATCCAGATGAAATATTGAGGCTATACATGGACTATCGGTACCTAAACTTGGTGACTGAGAAGAAAAAATATCCACTACTGAAAATTGATGACCTCTTCGACCAGATAATGGGAGTGAGGTGGTTCTCAGAGATAGACCTTATATTTGGATATCACCAACTTTAGGTAAAGGATGAGGATGTATCGAAGAAAACCTTTAGATATTGGTATGGCCACTATGAGTTCTTGGTGATGCCCTTCGGCATGACCAATTCCCCAACAGTGTTCATGTGGCTCATGAAAAATATCTTCTAGATTTACCTTGATTGTTTCATGGTGGTCTTCATTGACAACATCTTGGTGTACTTGACGTCAGAATAGGAGCATGCTACACACCTACGGATAGTCCTAGATATACTCCAAGAGCACCAACTTTATGGGAAGCTCTCGAAGTGCCAGTTTTGGATTCAGGAGGTCTATTTTCTGGGACACATAATCTCAGAGGCTGGTGTTGTAGTGGATCTGACGAAGATAGAGGTAATTCTTTCTTGGGATCCAACCAGAAGTGTGACTAAGGTATGAAGTTTCCGGGGTTGTCCGGATACTAACCAAGGTTCGTACCCAAATTTTTTAGAGTATCAGCACCCTTATCGTCTTTGAAAAAGAAGGGACAACCCTTCATGTGGATGAAGAAGTGATAGAAGAGTTCCCAGGAGTTAATACGAAGACTAAAGATTTCTCCCATCTTGAGACTATAAGAGGAGGGAATTAGGTATGTAGTTTTCTACGATGCATCAAGGAACAGAATGGGTTGTGTCCTGATGCAGGAGTGAGCAGTGATCACCTACGGTTCATTCCAGTTGAGGCAGCATGAGTAGAACTACATGGTCCATGACCTGGAGTTAGCAGTAGTGGTATTTTCTCTAAAGATGTGGTGACATTACTTGATGAGTGAACGGTTTACTGTTTACTCTAAAAACAAGAGTCTCAGGTATATATTATCCCATAAGAACCTGAACTTGAGATAACGATGATGGATGGAGTTCCTACAGGACTATGACTTTGAGATAGTCTATACCCATGGGAAGTGGAACATGGTGGCAGACATGCTTAGCGAGAGACCCAAATTGTAACTGCTGAGTGAGGCAACGAAGCAGCTAGCTGCGATACAAATATCCTTCATGAATGATGATGGAGAAGCTTACCTTTAGTCAATGACTGTTACTTCCCCACTCTTACAGTGAGTTAGGGAGGCACATCTTGTGGATGTTGACTACGAGGTCCGACGTAATTAGTTATCCTCAGAAAAGGCTCCTGATGGATTTTCGATAGGCGGGGATCACATCATCCTTTTTTGAGGGCTCACAGTAGTACCAGTGGCATTAAGAGAGAATATTTTTAGGGAGTTCCATACCATCCCTTGGTGGTACATCATGGAGTGGAAAAGATGTACCAGGATCTCTGATGTCAGTACTGGTGTCCAGAGATGAAGAAAGTGGGGGATGAGTTCGTTTCACGATGCCTCACTTGTCAGCAAGTCAAGGATGAGTATTAGGTTCCAGCAGGTTTGGAACAACCACTTTAGGTACCAGAGTGGAAGTGGGATTGTATATCGATGGAATTCATGACATGATTACCATGAAAGTCTAAGGGATGCGATTCTATCTGGGTGATCATTGACTGACTCACCAAGTTGGCTCACTTCCTACCCATCCAAGAGAAAGGATCAGTAGAGGTCTTGGGACGCCTCGATGTCTAGGAGATAGTGCGGATTCACGAGGTTACTTTAATGATCATTTCATACTGCAATGATCGCTTCACATCCCAATTGTGGAAGGGATTACAAGTGGTATTCAGGACTCATCTACACTTGAGAACAACCTTTCACCCATAGACTAATGGTTAGACGGAGCAGACCATACAGACCTTGGAGGACATGATCCATGCTTATGTTCTTTATTTTGGTCATAGTTGGGAGGACCACCTTCTACTGGTGTAGTTTTCATACAACAACAGCTATCACTCCACCAATGGCATGGCACCATTCAAGGATTTGTACGAGAAGCCTTTCAGATCACCTCTATGCTAGATAGACCTAGGAGAGTCAGCACTCATGGGTCTAGAGTTGGTATGGGCTACCACTAAGAGGGTGTATATCATCCAGGAGTGGATGAGGACTGCACAGAGTTGGCATAAATCTTATGCTGACAGGAGACAGAGGCCCTTGGAGTTTTAGGAGGGGGACTGTGTGTTTCTTCAGGTCCCACCCTGACGGGGATTGTGAAGATTTGGTCAGGGTGGCAAGTTATATCTGATATTCATCAAACCTTTCCAAATTCTGGGTAGAGTTGGTAAGGTGGAATACCACCTAGCTCTCCCCCATAGATGCACTGGGTGCATGATGTTTTCCACATGTTGTAACTGAGGAGGTACGTGCATGACCCATCGCACATCATCGACTGGGGAAAGCTATACATTGATGATGGGGAGATGTTTGGGGAGTTCCTGGTGAAGATAGAAGATCGACAGGAGCCGGTCCTTTGTGGACGGTCGATTCCTCTGGTGTGCATTTGGTGGTATAATGAGAATCTCTAGGAGAGCACATGGGATCAGAAGGCTCAGATTCGTGCTTAGTACCCCCATTTATTTTTAGCCTTATTTTGGCTTACGAGGATGTGAATCCCTAATGGTGGGGGTAATGTAATGTCCCATAAATTCCATGTATATTTTTTAAATTATATGGGATTATTTCAAGACTAGACGCTTATAAGACACCTGGTTCCGAGGCCCAGTGAGCCCAGAATAAATTTTTGAACTTTTTTTAAGTTCATTTAAATAAACATGCGAGTGAGTTTTTCTAACTTTTAAACTGGTGCTCAGATCAAAAATATGAGGGAACCATTGAACTCGGAACATTAAGATTCTCCTAGAAAGGACCTAACTTCGACTGGTGAGGGTTGACTGATTTTTTTTTTTGGAATTTTTGGAAGAGAAATAAAATAAATTAAAAAGTTATTTTTTTCCTTTCCTCACTGTTGAGTGGTGGCACACCAGTAATACAGCACGAAAATGAGGTGACGACGAGTCACATTAAATGGAGCCATTTAATGGTTCTTAAGGTGCAATATAACAACCCATTAAATGAAGCGTAATATATACACTATTTCGAAAATGAAACAACGTAATAGAAACTTTGCGATGTGTTTTTATTTTAACGGGTTAATGTTTTACAGAAATGGGGATCAAAACGTTTAACTCCTCTGATTAATCTAAGATGATAATTCTCTCCAATGAAGAATGAAGAATGATAGAGAATCACCAACGACATTGACACACCTCGAAGAACGGGACTGGAGAGCAATTAATTCCAATGAAACCCCTAAAATCGAATCACTCCACTGATGAACCTCTTCCAGGTAGAGGTTTCTTTGATTTGAATTCCTTTTTCCTCTATTCATTCTAAAAAAATGAACACAGATCAACCCACAAACAAGTTGATCCGTGGATCACTTGTTCTTGTGGGAGGGTGCCTTTTCTTGGGGTTTTGTATTGGGATTAAATTTATTTGGTTGATGTAAATTTAATCCTAATCCTCCCCATGTTTCAACTCTAATGCGGAGGGCGTGTGCTGACACGAACAAGGCCCGAGCCCCTTCTCCCGGTGAGTTCTTCATGGTTGAACCTTTGAAATGTTGTCAAGAAGGTTTTGAGGCCTTAACAGGAAAGGCAGCACCACATGGAGGTTAAAGGCATAGACGACGTGAAGAACAGACCACCGGAGTGGACCCGGTGGTCCGCAGAAGAGGTCCCCAGTGGCGTGCCACAACGGCATGCCGGGGGAGATGCCTTGGCCAGATCGGGCTGCAGTGGTGCAACAAGAGCCTCCTGCAACATGCCAACAGCTAGAATAGGGATGTGGCCATCCGACCGTGTTAGGAGGAGCAACCCAGAGCTCTTGCTGGCACATGGTCCAATGATTGCGTACTGGAGGAGGGGGGGGGGGGGGTCAAACGTGGATGGATTAGCCGGCCGCAACACACTAAAACTGAATGCCCCACTGGGCATTCGAGCTGGAGATGTCCAGACCACTGGGCGAACTGTACCGGGTCATGCAAACTGGGACGCTATGTGACCTGTGCTAAAAATGATGTCGGCTTGGTTATGCAGGCCAGATCGGAAAATTAACACCGGGCTGCTGAGCGGTTCGGGATGGGAACAAACCACCCCACCGGTTGTGGGCCAAGCAGGATGGGAGTGGGTCACCGGGCGACCCGACAGGCTGGACCCCTAACCAAACTAGTCCAGCCCAGAACCGAACCGGGTCGGGTCAGGTCAGTCGAACTGATCCAGGTCATGCAGGACCCACGGTCCGGGTTGGTCAGGTCGGTCCGATCGGGTCAGACTAGGCCCAAACACAACCAGACCCTATTTACTAAAACACCAATATCTCTCAAACTGGGAATCCAATCGACAAGCCATTTGCGGAGTTAGAACCCTCATAGTGAGGATGATCTTTTTTAATACTATAATGAGGCTTTAATGGAAGTTAGAATATGAAGAATGTCTTGAGGATAGTTTTCTCTCAGAATCAAGCGCACTACATGAAAAGATCCTACAACTGACTGAGACTCAAAGAATACTAATAAGAGACCCTATGTGGATTAGATACTATGGCCTAGTGGGAAGTGGTTATGTGTGACTTGGCAGGCCCATAGCGGGGAGAGGCTCTGTGTGACCCGAAAGACCCACGATACTCATCGAGAAGGAGTACCTCAGTACGATGACCAATGTGGGAAGAGACTATGTGTGTCCTAGTAGGCCCACAGTGGAGATCAGATCTGTGTGACCTAGTATACCCATAGTACTCATCAGGTATGAGTACCACATTAGTCCAAGGCCAGTGGGAAGAGACTCTGTGTGACCCGACTGGCCCACGGTGGGAAGCAGCTCTGTGTGACCCAGAATACCCACAATACTCATCAGGGAGGAGTACCCCAGAATCCTAAGGTATTTAGTGATATTACTGATGGTATTGATTTCTATACTCTAGATTATACCTATGTGAGTTAACAATACTATGTGTATAATTTCCATTGTGGTCTTTCCTTTTTATTTTGGGTCCCTACTGAGTACTATGTTACTCACCCATGCACAAGATTTTCCCTCATGTGTCATGTCTTGTGTAGATGAACAATGTATAGATGAAGAATTTGGTGGCCTAGGACCAGGTGGGGTTCAGTGAGTTCAGGCAGGCGGGACATACTTTTATAGCTTCCAGCAGCTACTCTACACTTACAATCAGGTGGGGTTTTTAGCGGATGACTTTATCGAGATCCTTGTACTTTCCTATTTCCAGTTTGTATTTTGTTGGGTTTGTATCCTATCCCATTTGACTTACATATTGTACCTTTACTTAGTGGTTGTTTAGTCTCATGCATGTTTTCTTTATATTTTTTGGGATGTTGTTGTGTGTGTGTGCGTACAGGTACTCAGGCAAATGCCTCCCACTTGAAGGTTGATGCCTTCAGAACTAGTTTCCAACCCCTGACCTTTGGGAGGTGGGATTGGGGGAGTCATAGAATGGGATCTGGGGGATGGGTAGTGAAATATATAATCTCACTATCATCTATAATTTAAAACAAAATTAATTTCATTTAAATTTAATGTAGTACACAAGTGTACTTGAGGAAACATCATGTGTTTATTGAAAATTTTAACATAGAAGTAGATTTAATATATAATTATCAATCCCATGACATGAAATTTACCTTTTCAAATAAATGAAACATGAAAAACATGTGAATATGTTTGATTATATATTTAATTTTCTCTATGAAACACTAGGCGCACTATCTACAGTAGACTAGACGACGTGTACTATAACACATGATGTGTACTGTCTTCTGCCCGTGTCTATAACACATGCCTAAGGATTGACCATGTTGACTACCAAAAACTTGTTATTGGTGCATAATGTTTACTGAGAATACATGGTGTGTAGCCTCTAATTTACACATCTTGTAAGTCCTTGTGTCGTGTATTTGATAAACGACTCGCCGAGACACCTCGTGTTCTCGGTCGTGAGAAATTGGGCACTACACATCGTGTATAATGGTTATATGCTGTGTAGTTATTTAAGACACATTCCATTCTGTTTGGATATACATGTCAATTTTCTTTTATCAGATCTTAGATCCAATTTCATCGTATCTATCTGATTTTATCACAGGATAAAAAAATGAAAGAAAAATGACATGACATGTATGCAAATAGTACCTTCCATGTACTCTAGTTTTTTTCCAGATAGAGACTTTGGAACCTCTATATGGTTTCCTTCAAATGTTTCTTCATTTTTTAATCTTAACCATTTACATGTTATGTTAGTGAGAATGAATAAGAGAAGATATGACAATGTTGAATATTAAAACAAATCGATATAGGTAAAAGAAAATGAAAATGTATGCAAACAATAAATTAATAATAAATGATTATAAATTAAACACGTGACCAATAAAATACCACTTTAAGGTTCTGAACACAGTGAAAATGTCTTTTGATGGTATTACCAACTCAAATTTTAGTCTTAATTTATGTATAATTGCTACTACACATGATTAAAACATCATGTCCAATGAAAACTGTAGATTACTTGACTAGATCAAAACCCTAAAACTAGAAAAGGAGGATATTCACATGTAATTTATAATTAATTTATTTAAAAAATATAAAATTACTTAAACTTTTAATTTATCTTTCATTGATGATCTGATGGGATAGATCTCATCATACCATTGATGCACTGCAAGATCCAAGTGCATAATCTCTCTAGTGGCAATCCATATGTGCAACAAAATTTATGAACGTCATCATAAAATCATCAGGTGATAGCACAGGAATATCCTGATCACTTACATTATTCATGGTTGATCGCAATAATATTATTCTCAAAGTAGGAAGAACTCTTGATACACTCTTTAAGGCTTGAGAGAGGCGAAAGAGATAGTGCACTCTAGATCTCTAAATCTCTCTATAGGGATTGAGAGAGTCTATCTCTATCTATTGTGCACACCAAAATTGATTATGAAATGTGTTATAATTAGATATTTACTATGAAAAGTTTAGGGTTGGAAAATCACAGACAAGTCCCTTACCAACTTTAATATTCTTAGTTAACCCCATGCCCAATAATAATAATGATATTATTATTAATCGCTTGATATGTGAAGCACATTAATAATATAAATAAATATCATTTATACCCCCTTATTTCCTCAGGATACCCTATAAAGATAAACTTCATGCCTCAGAGTTCTAGTTTATTGCTTGAGCTAGCCTTAACAAACGCATATCAACCCCATGCATGAAAATGTGACAAAATGAGTTTCTTTCCACTCCATAAATCAAAGTGAATACTATTTTACACTTTAGTTAGTAATCAGTTTAGTAAGTATAATTTAATCTATAATTCATATCCTCAAAAGGATAATGGATGTATTATGTGACTCATCATTGACCTTACCATGTCCAACAAAGTATGGTTCCACTTTTCACTAATACCATTCCATTGCGGTGTATAAGGCAGAGTGAGTTGAGATAAAATATCATACTCCCATACAAAGTTGATAAATCCCTAGTTAATATATTCACCACCTTGATCTGATCAAAGTTTATTTATCTTCATAACAAGATGATTCTCAACCTCATTCTTTAACTTTTTGAACCTCTCAAATGATTCAGGCTTGTACCTAATCAATTCGATATAACCAAACTTACTCAATTTATTGATAAAAGTAATAAATTATGAGAATCCACCTCTATCATCTTCTTGAAAAGGTCTGAACACATTAGTGTATACCAAATCTAGAATCTCGATGAACCTTTCACCTTAACCACCAGATAGTGGTTTGGTCATCTTACCTTGTAAATAAGAATGACATCTTTCAAGTGGTTTAATCTCAAATGAGTCTAACTAACTATCTTTATAGAGATTTTTCAAATGATTCTAATTTACATAACCAAAATGGTGATTCCACAACAAGGTGTTATATGAGTTGCACATATTTGTTTCATTATCAATTTCCAATATTTTTTTTCATAATTTAATACATAAATACCATTATTTAACTATGACATACCATAAAATATGCTATATTTATAAAAAAATCAACCTTTATTTCCAAAGATGAAAATAAATACATCCTTGTCTAAATAAGAAACAAAAATAATGTTATTTATAATGCTGAAAACATAATAAAAATTATATAAAACAAAAATTAGTTCTGTAAGCAATGTGAGATGGTAGTCTCCAATGTCTAGAGAAGCCAACCTCAGTCTATTAGTATCCCATAGATCCACCTCATCTTTGTAAATATTCAAAATCTACCCAGTTCATATATTTGGATACAAATGTGATCACTAGAGGAAGTATCTCATACTCAACTTATAGATATGGAAAGATCACACTTAATAATAAACACACCTAAAGGTTTCCATTTATTATTTGGATGGGTGAAATTCCTCTTCTAATATCCATATTTTCCACATACAAAACATACCACATCATGTTCCTTGAATATGGATCTTCTTCTTCTTGGAGGGATGGTGCTCCAGAGCCTTCTACTTAGAACTAGTCTTCAACCACTTTTCCTTGTCCCTCCCCTTCTTATTCACCATAAGGACCATGGTTTTGTCATGACCCATGCCTTTATCAACTTGGTGAATAATAGTAAGAAGTTACAAAAGTGTTTTCTCACTATTTCTCATATTATAATTCCCAATAAAACTAGAGAAAATTTTGGATAGTGAGGTCAGAATGAGATCTATGCATAGATCATCAGGGATCTTAAAACCCAAGATGTTCAGGATCTCAATGTATCCAATCAACTTGACTAAAAATTCCTCACCTGATGCTAACTCTATGAACTTTCATATGAATGGTGTATTATAGATATCATATATCTCTGATCTCACATTCTCTTGATAGAGATCCTAAAGGAGAGAAATAATGCTATACGATTACACATCCTTGTATTTCTTTTAAATATCATTGAACACAGAGGACAACATGAAACATTGGACATCTATTACTTCAACCACATGATTCATATAGAAATATACTTATTTCTCACTAGGCTCTTTGTAAATAAACTTAGTAAGTTGGGTTTCTAGAATGTATAATTTCTATTTATGGATTAGTATAATTCTCAAGCACCTATACAATTCTTGGAAATTCATGCTAGTGATAAGGTTTTCTTTTTCTAGTATGGATCACAGTGATATTATCTAGGTCATTTGATATTTCATTTATACAAATTAAGAGCATTGATTTTTTTACTTGTTTTAATTACAAAAATTGATTAATAAATTTAATATTAATTTAATTCCATTAACCTCCCACTATTTTTCAAAACCCAATATCCCTTACCATCAGTTTCAGAATATCTTATCACTTAGATATTCTAGTGTCAATGATCCATATTCCCCTTCTCATAACCCAGACTTGGGATGATAAGTTATTTAAAGTGTTTTAGTTAGACATAACTTATCAACTATATTAACTCATAGTTCCTTAATTAGTTGAGTGGACTCCCCAATATAAATATCATGTTTTTAAATATTTCCTCAACAATTTCATCTCATTTACACCAAGTCCTACTTGGGTAGTAAACCCTTAATGTAAACTAAGTTAAGTTAACCCAAAACTTCAAGATAAATGTTCCATGATAATTAAAAGAACTCCAACTTGGGTTGGTCAAAAAATTTGAACTATGAGTTCGATTCTAACTTAAATAGTAGAATATTATACCGACTTAATAATTTTATTTGATGTATTTTTATCCTTTTTGCATAAAATATCATTTAAATTTTTTTACATGCCTTGTTAATATTAATTGGATTTTACTTAAGTGATTAACCATGTATAATATAATATTCACACACAATCTGGTTATAGTTTATTCCATCTTGCATGCTTGTTAATTAATTTATTTTATGATCATACAGTATCCACAAACATAAATAATTAACCATGAAACTAATATAAATAAAACATAAGTGGCAGGAATATGATATTATCTACTGGTTAGTTTATTTAGCATATGATAAACTAACCAATGACCCTAGGGGAAAACACCTTGAACCATTTCTTAGTTTGTGTTGTACCATTCTACCTTATGCACATATATATTACCTTGATTGTTTTTTTCCTTAGATCTGATAAAACACATTTTTATTGAATATTTTATTGATAATAAATGATAAAATTTCCTCAAATTGTGTTAAATATGTTTATATATAAAATATTTGGGATTAGATCATTCATTGGAAATATTGATGGAAATTCCAGTTTTACCCTTTATAGTTCACTGCAATATTTCAAATATAAATATTGTAATATTTATTATTTTAACTTCAAATTTTTTAAATACATTTATAACTTAATGGGATATAACTTTTTTTCAGTACATTGGAGCTAAAATGTACATTTGGTTGGACTAAATGAACCATAAATTCAAATGTGGGTTGGACCCACTAGATTGGATATTGGTTTTGTATTTGGGCCATAAATTCTTTATCCGAGCTTTTATTGGGCCCAAATTTTTATAAGATCTCTAAAACTCAATTATAAACAAATCATTCTACTAGAAGAATAGCTGATTCATGCGTTTTAGAGGTTAAATGGGTGGTGAAAATTGGATTAAAAATTTTATCCAAGATTCCCCATTCACACTTGAAATCTCTTTAAAACTAGACTCCCCTCCATTCTATAAATTAGTGTTTTTCTCATTTTTAGGGGTTGTGACGTGCATTAGTATATTGTAAGAATAGGAGAAGTTATTCTACACCATTTTAATTCACAATTAGAGGAGGGAATATACCAAGCTAGGATCTCCTCCAAAATGCTCTTCTTTTCCTCTTCTTTGTTGTAATGTTATTGTGCTTTCAATAAAATCTTAGTTTCTCTTCCACTTATTCTGTTATTTTAAATTTTTTTCTTCTATTAATCTTCCTATTTGGTCTGGAATCCAAAATTAGAAACAATATTTCATTATACCCTTTCTAAACCTTTGCACTTGCATAACGTTTCTACAATGACTACACCGCCCATGGAAGAGTAGTTTTTTAGTAATTGATTGACCTATATCCTTATTCATTAATTTATTTTGAATAAATGATATACTGTAATTAATATAATATGACAAATTAATTAAGGTTTTAATTTAATTGAAACTAATCAAGAAATTGAACAATTAACACAAAAACACGCGAGGATACGATTTTGTGTAAATTGTGAGAGCGTGAACTTAATTGATAATACAAAACCATAAGGGATCAATTTGTAGTGTTCAAATATAATCCCTAAACTAAATTAATTCTAATTTCCATAGAGGAAATGTGCCTTAATTTACCACTGACCATAAGCTGACCTTATAACATCAATCAAAACAGGGTGTTGCGATTGCATGTTCCGAAGTTATCCTAGGGTTAAATTCACTTCATCTTTGTAGTAAAGTTAATTCTCATAGGGTTAGGGATTTAAAAAATTAAGGGATAATAATTAAGTGAATTTTAATTTAAATGATAATGATAAATAATTGAGTGAATAGGTAGAGTTAGATCAATTACTCCTTTTAAATCATTTTCTAAAAAAACATCTTTTTGTTGCGTCTTTTTAATTGAACTTCATTTCAAAATTAAAAACAAAAAAATGAAATCTTCTTACAGAAAAATTATTCTAGTTTTATAAACAATAAAAAACCCCCATACTTTCAAGTAGTGTTTTTATTCTATTTTATTTTATTTTTATAATACCTTTAAGAAGTTGTTTTAATTTACTTCCTCCTTTGAGATACGACCTTGGTCAGCCACTCTGCTGCACCCAAGTACCCCAAAAAACCATTAATAATTTGAGGGATCCCATGACATCACCTTTAAAATTAGAGCCATTGATGAGGAGGCAAGTAATTATTTCAACCAATTAGAGGTATTTATTTTATTTTACATTTTATTCTCTTCTTCTATTCTTTCTTCCTTCTTTACCCAATATGAATTTTTTCTTCTTCTATTATTGTTTTCTTCTTATTTTTTTTACCATCAACTCAAAATTCACATTTTTATTTTACTATGGTCCACTTTTTTTATTTTTAATTTTTATTTGATTTATGACACAAACTAATCCTGAGGATCCTTTAGATATTGACCTTGAGATTGAATGCAACCTTAGGGCTCGAATCAGACATTCTCAGTTTATGAGAAGTTTCAACATTCAACCAGTTGGAGAATTCCTCTAATATAAGAACATTGAAATTGGAAGCAATTAAAATTCAACCACAAAACAAGAACCAATGGCTGAAAATAATGTAAATTAACTTAATAGAACCATTTTAGAATTGGATGCACCTAATATTAACTATCAACCAAATTTTATTGCATACCCAAATCTTGAATCAAACTTTGAACTGAAATATGGATTAATTCACCTTCTTCCAAAGTTTTATGGCCTCTTTGGTGAGGATCCCAATAAACACATTAAATAATTTAATGTGGTTTACTCAACCTTAAAAACAAGAAATGTTTCTTAAGATAAAATCAAACTAAGATCATTCCCATTCTCACTTGATGGAGCTGCAAAAGATTGGATGTATTATTTACAACTTAAATATGTAACATGTTTGAATGATTTGAAACGTCTTTTCCTATAAATATTTTTTCCTGCATCAAGGACCACTTCCATTCGTAATAAGATATCAGGGATCAAGCAAGAACAAGGGGAGTCGATGTATGAGTATTGGGAGTGATTCAAGAAGTTGTGCACAAGCTGTCCACATCACCAAATCAGTGAGAAACTCCTCATTCAGTACTTCTACGACAGAATCACACCTATGGAGAGAAGCATGCTGGATGTCGTGGATGGAGGAGCATTGGTGGACAAGAAAAAAGTAGCTGCACGTGCATTGATCGACAAGATGGCACAAAAATCTCAACAATTTGGCAATCGAGGTACACAACATGTTCGAGGAGTACATCAGGTAAGTCATTCTTCTATTAAAAGTCATTTGATTGATACTAATTTAGAATAATTGATCACTATGGTGAGGAAGATTACATTGGCTCAAAATACATCCCAAACCCCTCCTTCAAGGCCTTGTGGTATTTGCACTGAGACAATCCACCCAACTGACTGTTTCCCCCAACTACAAGAAACAGAAGATTGTGCAGCAGTGTTTCCTGGTAAACCATATCAGCAGAAAAAATAGCCACATCCCCAAAAGAAGTTTGATTAATTTGATCCAACATACAACCAAGGGTGGAAGGATCAATCAGACATGAGGTATGGCTCTGGACAACAACAAAGGCCCCCCTTTCAACAAAACTTCTAGCAGCTTCCGCCTTACCAACAGGGTTTCCGACAACCTCAAATGTGATTTAAAGCTTAAGAATCAACAATTCAATAACAAGGGACTTATCAAACAAAGTTAGATTCTAATATTGATGATCTTTTAAAAAAAATGTTCTTAATCAACAGAATGATCTGAAGAGTCAAGGTTCATAGATGAGGGAGTTAAAGAATCAAATGAGACAGATTACCACTACCATCCATGAATTAGTAAGTAAGAATTATGAAAATCTACCTTCCCAACCTACTCCAAATCAGAAGGAAAATGTCAATGCCATCACATTGAGAAGTGGGAAGCAAACAACTGATATGTCTACACCTATCATTCCACTGGGATTCACCTCAACTCCAGAAAAGTATCATTCAAAACCAGCTGATGAACAACCTAAGGAGAAAGATAAAGGTAAGAAAAAGGTTAATGATGTTCCTCCTAAACCCATTCCCTTTCCAAATAGGGTTGTACAAACCAAGAATATTGCTGAAGAGGCGATGGAAAAAGAAGTTTTGGATACATTCAAGCATGTGGAGATCAACATACCTCTACTTAAAGGCATCAAGAAAATCCCAAGGTATATGAAATTATTAAAGGAACTTTGTACCAATAGAAGAGAGATCAAGGGAAATGAGAGGATCAATCTTGGAAGGAATGTGTTAGCACTCATTACACCAACTCTAGCAATTCCAACAAAGTGAAAGGATCTAGGGACATTCACCATCCTATGAACCATAGGGGAGTTACACTTTTCTAACACTCTTTGTGATTTAAGATATTCTATAAATGTAATGCCTCACTATGTATTCTCTTCTTTACAGTTTGGTGATTTAAAGCTGACGAGAGTAGTGGTGCAGTTAGAGAATAGAGCTACAACATATCCAATGGGAGTCCTTGAGGATGTACTTATCTGGGTAAGAGACATGATATTTCCACTATATTTATACATTCTTAACATGGATGATGATTATGTAAGTTCTCATGCTCCCATTATATTAGGTAAACCCTTACTAAAAACTAAAAAAACTATCATAAATGTCAACGAGGGTACACTTTCCATGGAGTTTGGATATGAAGTTGTGATATTTAATGTTATGGACTCCATGAAGTACCCCTAAGAGGAACATTATACATTTTTTATCTCCCATTTTGAACCACAAAATAAAAAACCCATGGAATTTGATTGTCCTATGCTTAGGGAGATTATGAGTATTGGTTCTAGTTTGATGTCTAAGAGTACTTCCACACCTATTTCGAATGCACAAGACTATCTTAGATTTGATTTTGAAATGGATTCATATTCTGATTTTGATCACGTGAACTCTGATTATGACATGGCTATTGAGTATAATGATGGATTTGATTCGTTATTCTCTAATTTTGATGATGTATATTCTGATACTGATGGTCATTGTGCACAAATTTCAATTCCTTCAATTTCCCCATCTATACATCACCCCCCCTCATTGGAACTCAATCCATTTCCACCTAATCTCAAATATTCATACTTATTAAGTGGTGAGATATTACCTGTTATAATTGCTAATAATCTTCCTTTGGAACATGAAGAAAAGACTTTGAATCTTTTAACAGAAAATATCAGGGCAATCAAGTTGACCTTGGATGACATATCAGGTATTAGCCCCTCTATTTTCATGCATATGATTATTTTGGAGGATGGGGATAAACCAGTTAGGTAGCCACAAAGGAGACTCAATCCAACCCTTTTGTAAGTTGTTAAAAAAAAGGTTGAAAAATTGCTCGAGGCAGGTATAATCTATCCCATTTTAGATTCCCAGTGGGTGAGTCCTATTCAGGTTGTGCCTAAGAAAAGTGGTGTTACTATTGTTAAAAATGATAAAGATGAGTTGGTTACAATGAGGGTACAAAATAGTTGGTGTGTGTGTATTGATTATAGGAAACTAAATCAGTCCACTCGCAGGATCATTTCCCCCTCCCATTTATTGATCAAATGCTTGAGAGACTAGTTGGGAAAACACATTATTGTTTCTTGGATGGATTTTCTAGATATTTTCAAGTACCTATTGCTCTAGAGGATCAAGATAAGACTACATTCACTTGTCCATTTGGTATGTCTTCCTACCAAAGGATTCCATTTGGACTTTTCAATGCCCCAAATACCTTCCAAAGATGCATGGTGAGTATTTTTTCTGATTTTATTGAGACCTACATAGAGGTATTTATGGATGATTTTACAGTGTATGGGTCTTTATTTGATGATTTTACCTCTAGATTGGGAATGATTTTGAATCATTTTATCGAGAAGAATCTGTTCTTAAACTTTGAAAAGTGTCATTTCATGGTAGATAATTAGATTGTCTTAGGGAATGTAGTGTCAAAACATGGGATAAAGGTTTATAGATCTAAGGTAGATATCATTTCATCCTTACCCTATCCTTCATGTGTGCATGATATTAGATCTTTCCTAGGGAATACACGATTTTATCAGTGCTTTATCAAATATTTTAGTAAAATTGATCTTCCTAGGTCACAATTACTTAAAAAGGATTCTGATTTTGTGTTTGATGATTCTTGCAAGACTTCCTTTGATGAGCTAAAGAAGTGTTCGACCACTCCACCGATCATACAACACCCATGGTGGGAGCTTCCTTTTGAGCTTATGTGTAATGCCTCCAACTTTTCAGTCAAAGCTGTCTTATCTCAGAGGGTGGAGGGATGTTCAAATGTGATTTCATATATATCAAGGACATTGAATTTGGCCCAATAAAACTACACGACCACAAAAAAGGAGTTTCTTACTATTATATTTTCTTTAGATAAATTCCATTCATACTTATTGGGCTCTAAAGTAGTTGTTTTTTTGACCATGCAACTCTGAGGTACCTATTGAAGAAACCGGATGCAAATCCCAGGCTAATCTGATGGATGCTCCTTATTTAGGAATTTGACATTGAGATAAAGGACAAGAAGGGGTCGGAAAACCTAGTGGCGGATTACATGAGTAGGCTTACTCACACACTAGAGGATGACACCTTCGACCAGGTACCACTACAGGACACTTTCCCTGATGAGCATCTTTAGTCCATATTAGGTACACATCCTTAGTATGCTGATTTAGTGAACTACCTTGTTGCATATGAAATTCCTACAAATTTAAAGAAACATCAAGTCCAAAAGTTAAAGAGTGAGTATATATTTTATGTGTGATATGATCCCTACTTATGGAACATGTGTAGTGACCAAGTTATTAGGAGGTGTATTCCTGATCATGAGTTTGAGCATGTTATGCAATTATATCATAAACTTGCTTGTGTTGGACACTTTGGAACCCAACGGATAGCTAGGAAAGTTTTGGACTCTAGATTGTATTGGCCTAGTTTATTCCATGATTCTCATGTGTTCTGTAAGTCATGCTCACATTGCTAACACACTGTTAATATTTCTAGGAGACATGAGATGTACCAACAACCCATATTATTCTGTGAGATTTTTGATGTATGGGGCATTAATTTTATGGGTCCTTTTCCTAGTTCATTTGGTTTCTGTTGATTATGTTAGCAAATGGGTGGAGGCTAAGGCCACCAGGATTAATGATTTTTATGTTGTTGTGGACTTTGTCAAAGAACATATTTTTTGCAGGTTTGAAGGACTGAAGGCCATCATCATTGACCAAGGGACACAATTTTTCAATAGGAATTTGGATTCCATCCTTTGGAATTATGGGGTGACACACAAAACATCAACACCATACCACACCCAAACAAATGGTCAGGCTGAGTTTTCAAATCGTGAGTTGAAACAAATTTTTGAGAAAACTGTGTAGCCAAATAGGAATGATTGAAGAAATCTCTTGGATGATGTGATATGGGATTATAGGATAGCATAAAATACACCCATTGGTATGTACCCATTTTGGATTGTTATTGGGAAACCGTGTCATCTCCCCATGGAAGTTGAGCATCAGGCTTATTGGGCTATAAAGAAATGTAACATGGATTTTTCCCAAGATAGAATCCAAAGGAAGTTACAAATTTAAGAGCTTGAGGATATTTGATTGTCTTCATATGAGAACTCAAGGATCTATAAGGAAATATCAAAAGCATCTCATGACAAAATGATCCAAAAAATAGAATTTCAAGTTGGAGAGAAAGTCTTTCTTTATAGTTCACAATTGAAGCTGATGCCTAGCAAGTTGCATTTCAAGTGGTTAGGTCCTTATGTTGTGACTAATGTTTTTACTTATGGTGAAGTGTAGATCACACAAGAGGACATAAGAAGGACCTTTACAGTCAATGGGAAACGTTTAAAGAAATACATTGAGATAATTTCTATTGATGTAGTGGATTTTATCACACTGCATGACCCCATCATCACTTGAGCATATCAGGATGTTCCTAACCCTTTCACTTTTATATTATTTTTCCTATTTAAAATTATACATTTCATGTGTATATATCATCTCATAGGTTCACATTGAGGAAAATGCAATATTTTAAGTGTGGGGGAGGGAACAACATTTTGGGGAAGATATTTAGGATTTTCATTTGGGTGATTTATGTGTATTTTATATGAATTTTTTGGTTAAAATTTTCAAAAAAAAATCAATAAAAAAGAAACAAATATATCATGTAACATTCTCATGTTGAACATATGGAAAATTCATGTTTTCAAAATTCATTGGTAGAAATATAAGCATGAGTAAGATTTCATCATCAAGGGTTGACTTTTATAAAAATTGAAGTCGTCGATGATATGAATGGTTGTGTCATTATAAAACCTTTTAGATTTTGACATCATTATTTGTAATGTTTGTTCATGGTAAATTGTGTCATTGATTTATCTACACAATTTTTCACAAAATCATGACTGGTGAGTTTCTCTTACCTAATTGAATGTATATTTAGGGTAAGTAATTCTTTTTAACTTATAATACGGTCTTTTCATACATTCGTTTCTCTTCCTATCGTTTCCATCACTGTACCATATTGACCTATGCATTTGCACCTAATATATGACTGTTGTACTCCCTCTAAAAAATTAAAAAAAATCCAAAAAAAAAAACAATCAATAAACATGGGAGTGAAGAAATGCACAACATGTGGGGATATTTAGGTTGGGAGCTCATGGTTTGACTTATGTGAATGCTTAAATGAGTGGGTTTTGGAGTTTGATTGCAAAGGATGTTGAAAAAGTTCAATGGAATAGAATCAAGTAAGAAGAAAAGATTTTATTGACCTGAATATACTAGATAAAGGATGTAGAGATAAGCTTGGAATGGTTGTCACACACACACGTGAAGAATTAGTGGCATGGTAGACCCATGACTTGTTTCGATATCATTAGTGTTATGAATCTCCCTGGATTTTGTTTTGACACAATTTATGAGACAATGAATTTAAAATTTATTGAGACTGACTCTTTATGTGATTCTTACTTTTCCTATATTTGCACTGTGGATTGAGAAATATGAATATGCATATCTTGTCACAATTTTTTCAAATACATGATAAGAGGTTTTTCCTAGGAGTGAAAAAGGGTAAGTGTGGGGGAGTTGATAAAACAAATTTTTATAGAAAATTTTATTGATAATAAATGATAAAATTTCCTCACATTGTGTCAAATATGTTTATTTATAAAATATTTGAGATTAGATCATTCATTTGAAAATTTTATGAAAATTCCAGTTTTACCCTTTATAGTGCACTATTGTATTTCAAAGATAAATATTTTAATATTTATTATTTGAAATTAATTTTTTTAACTGTGTTCCTGACTTAATGGGCTACAACTTTTTTTAGGACATTGGAGCTAAAATGTACATTTGGTTGGACTAAATAGACCATGAAGTCAAATGTGGGATGGACTCTCCAGATTGGATATCAGTTATGTATTTGGGCCATAACTTCTTCATATGAGATTCTATTAGGCCAAAATATTTAGAGTATATCTACAGATCAATTATTCAAAAACAATTTTTCTGGAAGAATAGATGGTTCATGCATTTTTGAGGTCAAATGGGCATTTCAAGTTGGATTAAAATATTTGGTTGAGATTCCCCATTCACAATTGAAACCTCTATAAACCTAGCCTCCCCTCCACTCTATAAATTAGTTTTTTTCTCATTTTGAGGGGTTGGGACGTTCATTACGAGATTGGGAGAAGAGGAGAAGTGGTTATACACCATTTCAATTCACAATTGGAGGAGGGAAGCTACCAAACTAGGATCTCCTCCAAAATGCTCTTCTTTTCCTCTTCTTTGTTGTAATGTTATTGTGATTTCAATAAACTCTTAGTTTCTCTTCCACTTCTTCTGTTATTTTCAATTTTATTCTTATATTAATCTTCCTCTTTGGGCTGGAATTCAAGAGTAGAAACAATATTGGGTTATACCCTTTCTAAACCTTTTCACTTGTATAAAATTTTTACGATGACTACAGTGCCCATGGAAGAGTAGTTTTTTTAGTAATAGATCGACCTCTATCCTTATTAATTCATTTATTTTTAATCAATGATATAATTTAATTCATATAATATGATCAATTAATTGTGTTTTTAATTTAATTGGAACTAATCAAGTAATTGAACAATTAACACAAAAACACATGAGGATGAGATTTTGTGTAAATTGTGAGAGTGTGAAATTAATCGATAATACAAAACCATATGGGATGAATTTTTAGTGTTCAAATATAATCCCTAAGATCAATTAATTCTAATTTCTAGAGAGGAAATATGCCTTAATTTACCACTAACCATAAGCTAACCTTAGAACATCAATCAAATAAGGGTGTTGCGATTGCATGTTCTGAAGTTAGCCTAGGGTTAAATTTACTTCATCTTTGTAGTAAAGTTAATTCTAGTAGAGTTTAGGATTTAACAAATTAAGGGATCATAATTAAGTGAATGTTAATTTAAATTATAATGATAAATAATTGAGTGAAGTGGTAGAGTTAGATCGATTACACATTTTAAAATATATTCTAAAAAAAATATTCTTATTGTGTCTTTTTAATTGAACTTCATTTAAAAATAAAAAAAAATGAAATCTTCTTCTGGAAAACTTCTTCTAGTTTTATAAATGATAAAAAATCTCCCATAATTTCAAGTAGTGTTTTTATTCTCTTTTATTTTATTTTTATAATATCTTTAAGAAGTTGTTTTAATTTACTTCCTTCTTTGAGAGATGAGCTTGGTCAGCCACTCTGATGCACCCAAGTACCCCAAAAAAACATTAATCATTTGAGGGTGCCCATGACAGCGCCTTTCAAGATCCTTGACTCAAACTTCATCCTTTTTATTTATATCTTCACCATTACATAATATTTTACTCACATACAGGTGAAGGGATCAAATGTATTGGATAGAGGTGGTTTACGTAAAATAAACCATGGACATGCAGATCCTTACATAATAAGGAGGATGGGATGATACACAAACTATATTTTTTAATTTAATAATAATAAATTAAATGAAACCAATCACATTCAAGGGATGGTCTAATCTCATGATCATATACACATCAAGCAACTAGCATACATTTTAAATCTTGTTATCAATTACTTTGATTCATTCTTTAATTAAGGTATTGTGTCATGAATTTAACTAATTAATTCAATTTTATCTGAATTTCATCAAAGCATCATTAAATCAACATCTTCTATAATTTTAAACAAAATTAATTTCATTTAGAATTAATGTAGTACACAAGTGTACATGAGGCAACATTGTGTGTTTATCCAAAATTTTAACATAAAAATAGATTTAATATATAATTACCAATCCTATTACATGGTATGTACTTTGTCAAATAAATTAGCCACAAAACACATGTGAATAGGTTTGATTATATATTTAATTTTCTCTATGAAAAACTAGGCACACTGTCTATAGTATACTATACAATGTATACTATAGTACACGACGGGTATTGTATCATGCCTATGTCTACGTCACACACCTAGATATTTTCTCTATTGACCACTGTATACATGTTCAAGGTGCACAAAATTTAATGATAATACATGATGTGTAGCCTTATATTTACATGGATTGTCTATCCCTGTGTCATTTATTTGATACACGGCTCACTAGGGAACCCCATGTTCTTGTCCATGAGAAACTAGGTACTACACATCATGTACAACGGTTACACTACGTGTAGTTTTTCAAGCCATGTGATAGTATATTTCGATCTACATATCAATCTGATTTTTTTGGATATTAGATCCAATTTCATCAGATATATTTGACTTTATCATGGGATATAGAAGTGAAAACAAAAGTACATTATGTGTATGCAAGTAGTACATGGTGGGTACTATGATTTTTTCCAGGAAGAGCCTTTTGAACCTCCTGATGGTGTTCTTTGAATTTTTTTTTAATCTTAACCATTTATAGGTTATGTTAGAGAGAATGAAGAAGATAAGAGATGATGATGTGGAATATTAAAACAAATCAATATAGGTAAAATAAAAAAACACATGAACACAATCAATAAATAATAAATGATTATAAATTAAACATGTGGCCACTCTGTTACCACTTGAGGGTTCCAGGAAAAATGTAAATGTCCTTTGATGGTATGAACAAATCAAATTTTAGTCTTAACTTATGTGAAATAATTTCCGCACATGATTAAAATTTCATGTCCTACGAAAACCTTAGATTACTTAACTAGATCAAAATTACAGAACTACAATAGAAGGATCTTCACATGTAATTTATAATTAATTCATTTAGCAAATATAGAATTAACTCAACTTGTAATTATAATTTCATTGATGATTTAGTGGACTAGATCTCATCATAACATCGATTCATTATAGGATCCAAGTGTATAATCCATCTAGTGGTGATCCACATGTGCACCAAAATATATGAATGTCACCATAGAATCTTCAGGTTCTAGAATGAGATGATCCTGATCATTTTCATTGTTTATAGTTGATCACATCAGTATTCTTCTTGAAGGATGAAGAACTCTGGATGTTCTCTCAAAGGTTTGAGAGAGGAGGAAGAGAGAGTGCACTCTAGATCTCTAGATCTATAAATCTCTCTCTAGGTCTTAAGAGAGTCTCTATCTATCCATTATGAAAATCAAAAGTGATTATGAAAAGTGTTATAATTAGATATTTAATATGGAAGGTTTAGGATTGGTAAATCAAACAAAAGTCCCTTACCGACATTAATATTTTTAGTTGACCCAATGTAAAATAATACTAATGATATTATTATTAATCTCTTGACATGTTTAACACATAAAAATATAAATTAATATAATTTATACCATTTATAATTAGACCATTAATCTTTGTCCTCTTTCCTTCATCAACATTTATCGAACCTAAAATAATGACTATTTAATAAATAAATGTCACCGTATTATTCTATGATAAATATAATAAATATTATATTCAATAAAATTAAAAATAAATATTTATTATTATTATTCATCTCATTTATTATTTTGAATAACTTGTGATTAAATTATGATAACCAACCAAACCCAAATAAATATTATTTATTATAACTTTTTAAATTCAATAATTGAATTTAACTAAAATTTCTAACACACTTAGTGTGTGACCCTCTAGGCCTCTTTCTCAATGACATTAGACATAACATTCTAAAGTCCAAAGTTAGCATCAAGAAATATTCCAAATCTCCCATAGAGAAAGTAGTTAATGTCACAATGAAATTCAACCTCCCACAAATTCTTACCATGTAATATAATCCTTTTTTCATGATATCTCTGATAAAGTAGGTTGCATGATGGTTCCATAAACCTATATGCTTGATATCTCTTTGTTTGAATTTTCAAAAATGAACTCACCCACCGAACACCATGGCCATGGATTTATGTAGGCATTTCATTTCTCATCAAAGGGTTTGAGATATCAACTTCCGTCAAGGGATAGAAGGGAAAAATCATTTCTTTAATTATCCATTAATGCAATATCACCTGTGGCACATCCAATATATCCTACCTTTCCATGATTAAATTTTATCATAGTTTTTCATCATCACATCAAAGTGCACAAGTAATGATATCCAATAATGATAATATTAAAGTCTAAGGATCAATACACATGTTCTCAAATAGGAACATCCAATGACACATGGAAATGTGAATTTCCTATTAATAGGTCTTTTCTCAAAACCTTTTATCTCGAAGACTACAAAAGGAGAACACCATGAGAAGGTGTCTCAATGTATTATGAAACTCCTAACTTTGAGAGTCTACGTTGTTCATGTCCTATAATAAAATATCATCTGGACATAGAATAATATTCAAGATTACTATTGTGGAATCTTTAGGTTCTCATCATAGTGGAGAACTTCACCAAACTTTGAGTGTGACACATATTATTAGGAAACTATCACATACAAGAGTCACACAAATAAAAAATCATGATGTAATAAGAAACTTCATTAATAATGAGAAACATGTAATCAAGTACTAACAAAGTTAGTTCCAATGCACTAACTCCAACAATTTTGTGGTATAAAATATTATCTTTATGAAATGAGAGTAATTAATTAAAAAAGAAGAGTCACGAGATACCAAATTGATTAGTTCTTGGTAAAACGGTCATATAGAAGATTTATTAAGGAATATAAGGTTATATCCAATGAAAGTATGACCATACAAAATCATTTATAATTTTTATACCTGAAAGTTATTAATTATAATAGAAATGTGAAATAATTAAGGAATTTTATAATTAGATTGTAAGATACCATATTTTTCCAGGCATGTACCTCTTTGAGTTTTTCATTGAACCTCATTTATTTGGCTTTTAATTGTCTTTAAACCTTGGTGGTTGAGTATCATTTAGATATGGAGAGTTTTTGTTAGGGAAAATGATCTAAATTTATGGGATTTTTGTTTGTTTGAATTAATGGATTCTATTTATAATCATGTTTAATAGGATTAAGATGGTTTCCCATGAGTCCAGAAGTCTTTAGAAGTGGTTCAGGATCTCCTATAGAATTTTAGGGCTTAAAGAAGCCTACAGGACATTTACATGCTGTGTAAATATATTACACAACATGTAACTATCTCTAATCACATGCCATGAAAGAAATTTAGGCCGCGAACTAGTTCATTACATGAACTAGTTACAAGCTGTGAATCTACATTAAACAACATGTAATGTTTGAGAAAGGTTAAATTCATCCGATGCGACATGAATTTCATCATACTCTTAAATTGAGAATTACACACTATGTAATAAATTTATACGCCATGTATTTCTCAGTATCAGTGATTATAAGCTATGATGTTCACTTATGTTTTCATTCCACCACTTGAATCCCTCTTATCTCAAGCCCTAGATAGTTTCTAGGTAATTTTAGAGGATCTTCCCCCATTTTGAATGTCATATTCAAGAAATCGATCCCTGATGAGTCATTTTACTCAGGTTTTCCTCTCTCTATTCCATTTATCTCTATTGTAGTGGTGTAAAATTTTGAAATCCATGGAATTTGGTGTTGATATGGGTATTTTGTGATCTAGGTTCCTTATTGTAATCTATCATGATTTCATTATTGTTGGAGTTACTTGTTGGAAGCATTTTTTGATCATTATATAAAGGCAGGTGTTCTAAAACCTAACCCTATGTTCTATCTAATTTCCAAGTATGTGAAATATTAAAATTTCACTAAAACAAAATGCACATTAATTAATTTAATGATGAGTGATGGAAAATCATGGATTATATTATTCTTTGGATCCCTTTGGATTCAATAGTGTTGCGATCTGGATTGTGGCTACCTATTGGGTGAGTGAACCCTTGAATAATAATGAATTGGATAATGGATTAAAGTGTGTTTAGCATGACATGTGAACTCAGGTGATTTCTTGATATATAATCACTTTGGTAATGGATTATCATTTATCAAAATGTCTAGAAATAATTTGATAAATGAAATGATCAATTCAAAGAAAAATGGTAATTTTTAGAAATAACGATTGAGGATTATGATATAATATTATGATATACTTGTTGTTATGTTGTAATGATTATATAGCAGGCTTGACCGAGTTTCATGCTATAATGATTATATAGTGGGCTTATCCCATTTTGATGATGAAATGATTATATAATGGGCTTGTCCAAGTTTCATGTTGTAATGCTTATATAGTGGGATTGACCTAATTTGATGCTGAAATGCTTATATAGTAGGCTTGGACCAGTTTGATAATGTAATGATTATATAGTGGGATTGTCCCAGTTTGATGCTAAAATGTTTATATAGAGGGCTATTCCTAGATACTGAAATGCTTATATAGAGGTATTTTCCCAGTTATGTGATTATGCCATTATCATGAACAAGCCTAGATACCTTGGTAATTTGATACCCGAGCCGACACTAACATGATATTAAAGGTGTTTCCGATCCCCATGGGTTGGACACTATCACCTAAAATCATAAAAGATAAAACTGGGAACAATTTTTCCACATAATAGTGGTAGAAAAAGAAACAAGTCAGTATGCTCAAAAGAAAACTCCATAGGGAGAACAGTACTGGAAGCCAAACTAGTATAACAAAACCCAAACAATATATCACAGAGTACTAGAAAGACAAGATAAATAGACCAAGTCCCAATGTACACAACACTCCAATACCATAAGATCAACAACAACTTCCACTCTAAGTGGTACTTTCCCCTTGCTCGAACCTAGTAGGATGAAGTCTACAAATGCTTGAAGGAAAAGGTAGGATGTGCGCTAAAATCCCAGTAGGGTCTCACCAAGTCTTCCATAATAAAATTCCATAATAAATAAACCAAACCACGCTTTCAATTCTAAACAAAACATGTATAGAAGTACATTTTAATATTAAAAAACATGCTTTTCATTTCAAATGATGGAAAACATTTCAAATATGGATTAAATAAACACTTTATATAAAATAGTTTATATAAATCATTAGGCATGTGAAAAATTAGTTTCAAAAAAATTACATATATATAATCAAAAAAATCACAATAAGAAACATGGTCATATGCCTATAGGTATAATATTTTCTATTTATGACTTCCTCACACACTTAAATCTATAATCATAGTGATGTGAACACACATCCCTCGGGCTTAGGCTGAATAAGATCCATCAATATCCCACTAGGGATAAGATCCACCAAACTAGGTTTTTGTTAGAGTTTTAAAGCATCAATCCATTTCTAGGGTAATAAAATACTTGTTTGTTTATCCCAAATAACTTACTAACTACCTGTCCTCACATGTGCTCTATCAATTAATCAATAATGGGAAAAACATTCCAAAATAGTTGTAAATGAAATCGCCCCATTTCTAGTTTCAATATGCCATTTTCATTCCAAAACCAAACATATATTTTTAGTTCATCAATTCATGGCTTTTAAAATAAAACCAACCATAGGTTTTTATCATTTTAATTTAATCCATTTTCCAAAAAAAGGAATAAATTTAAATCATTTCATAATTTCCATCAATTTCAACTTACGCCAAAAATTCCAATTCCATTGGAATTAAGGATTTTTCAAAAAATCCATACCATGGAATTTCAATCTCCAATTTTCATCTATTGGGTTTTCATAATTCAATTTGAAATAAATTTAAAACAACAAGAAAATCAACATTTAATCAATTGACCATCTTAAACGAAACCACCTACCTTTTTCACAGAAACACAACACCCGCAATGGAACCCGCCAACAAGAATGAGGGTGTAGAAGATCTAGGAACTCAACCTAGAAACAAGATTAGACAAAAAAAAGTTTATATCCATAAATCCAAAGATGATATATCAAACTTCAAGGAGAGAAAGAGAAATATATGGAGATATAGGGAGATCGCTTACTCGAAGATATGCACTGCAACCATAATAATGATCAATCGCTAATCAAAATGATCTTGGAAGGGTTATAGGGATCCAAAATTGCCTAGGGATGGATCTAGGTTAAGATAAAGGAAAACCTACAGGAAGGGGAATAAAATTTTTAGTCAAACTATTTGTTTAAAATTGACATTCGGGACTTTAATCGACGTGTAACCCGATTTCACATCGTATAATTTTAAAGTCCTTGATATGCCAAAAAAACCATAAAATTTTATTAAAAATTATATTTTTAATTTATAAATGACTCATATCCTTTCACACTGTATACCCATTTCATGGTATATGCTGGGTGACAATTACATGTCAGGTAACCACATTACATGACATATAAATCCCTAATAGAATGCAAAACCCAAATATTTTATGCTAAAAATTCCAACAAATCCTTGAATTCACCATTATAGGTATCCTCCCAATTCCATGTCATCCCTACCTATAAAAATAAAAAATAAAACCATGAAAAATATTATAAAATATCTGACTGAAAGGTAATGAGATGTTACAAACTCCCCACCATAGAAACTTTCTATCCCTAGAAAGTCTGTCAAGAAGCTTCCATATCGAAAAGGTGAGGCCACTGATATCTCATCAGTACCTCACACTCCCATGTGTCATAAGATTTAGAACCATGCTTCCATAACACATGGTTTAAAGGTATCATCATACCATGAAGTACCTTGGTCTTAGAATCAACTATCCTGACTAGATGCTCAGTCACAGATAAATTAGTCTCAACATCAAGATTACTCCAACTTAAAATATAAGATAGATCAGAAAGATAATTTTGTAGCTACGATACATGAAACACATTATGTATCGATTTCAACTATGGAGGAAGTGCTAAATGTTAATCCACTTTCTCTACCTGCTCAACAGCCTCAAAAGGTTCCACAAAATAAAAAGAAAACTTCCCTTACCTCCCAAGATGTCGATGACCTAAACGTAGTGAAACTTTGAAGAACACCCGATCACCAACTGAAAATTACAATGGTATATGGTGATGATCAACATAAGATTTATATCAGATCTATGCTGTCAACATCATTTGATGAATAAAATGAACCTTTATCATCACATCTTGAACTAAACTTGGTACAACCAAGGAACTTTCAATAATCTTTGACCAACACAATGGATATTTACACAACATTCCATACAAGGCCTCAAAAAGATCCATTCTGATCATAGACTGGTAATTGTTGTTATAGGAAAACTCAACCAGCCCCAAATGGTTATTATAAAATCCACCGAAGTCAAGGACACATGTACAAAGTATATCCTCAATAATCTATATTTCCCTCTTAGTCTGGCCATCTATCTATAGATGGTAGGCCATAATCAAATGAACCTAAGATCCCAATGCTTCCTGAAGGCCTCTCCAAAATAGAGAAGTAAAATGGGGATATATATTAGAGAATATAGCAGATAGAACTCTGTGAAAACGAATAATATATTTCACATAGAGATTTCCCAAATCCTCAACTTTGGTTGTATCCAAAATGGGTAAGAAGCGAGCCTATTTAGTCAACCTATCGATCACAAACCATATCACATTATTCTTTCTCTGGTTATGTGGAAACCCAACCAAAAAATACATAGAGATCTTACCCCACTTACAAGTTGGCATTGTAAGTGGATGAAGCAAACCCAAAGGTATCTGGTGCTCAGTGTTGACCTGTTGGCATGTATAACAACAAGATAAAAAATAAAAAATTCCGCATGTCATACATAGCCACTAGAATTGTTGCCACATATCATAGATTTTTTTGTTTCCTACGTGCACCACCCAATGAGAATTATGGAAATCCCCTATCATAGCTTTTCTCACTAGAAAAAGTATAACATACCGGTTCTAGACACATAGAATACCCTCTATGGAGAACGACAACTCAACCGTAGTCTCCCCATCATAAAGAGAGTCTCTAATTATACTAAACTCATCACCAAGCTACCATCCCTAAAGAATCATCTTGACAAGATTGGATGTCAACTGAACACTATCCTAGAAAATCTCATCCCCATTTTCCTGAACACCAATACAAAACTATGAAAAAAGCGGCATCAAGTTACACTCTTTCTATGATTCTTTCACTACCTAAATCATAAGTTTCCTTCTCAAAGCATATGTGATGAAATTCCCTTTCCCTAAGGTATAAGCAATGTAAAATTTAAAATATTTTATGTATTTCACCTAATGACTATGGTGGAGATTTATATCTTTTTGAGATAAGATATAACTCATGATTTTGTGTTCGGGAAACATGGTAAACCTTTCTCTAAAAAGGTAATACTGTCAACTCTTAAGAGCATGAATCATAGTTTCAAGTTCAAGGTCATGGGTCAGATAATTATTCATATGTGGACTAAGATGCCAAGAGGCATAGGAAACAACATGATCAAACTATATAAGAACACAACCCAAACCTAAATTTGATGTGTCATATAAGACCATATAGCCCTTACCTATCTTTGGAAGAGTCAACACCAGCACTATAGTTAGAATACATTACAACTCCACAAAATAATTATGAAAATTTTCATCCCAAGCACACTTTACTCCCTTCTGAGTTAGAGCAGTTATCAGAGAATCCAAATTTTAGAAATACTTTAAAAACCAACAGTAATATCTATCTTAACCTAATAATCTTCGAATATCTAAAAAATTCAATTGTTTATCCCATATCATGCAGCTTTCAACTTATTTGGATCAACTGAGATATCATGTTCTGACACCACATGTCCTAATAAAATCACTTCCTGAATCTAGAAATTTCATTTACAACTATTTTGAAATGATTTTCTCATTATTGATTGATTGATTGAGCACATGTGAGCCTAGGTAGTTAGTAAGTTATTTGGGGCAAACATGTTAGGATGTTAATTCCCTAGAAATGAATCGAGACTTTAAAAATCTAAGAAAAACCTATTTTTGAGGATCCTATCCTCAGTGTGATATTAATGGGTCCTATTTAGCCTGATCCCAATGTGTGAGGATCTTATAACTAGAAACTAGCACACCTCTGGGTAGATGACCATGTTTCTTGTTGCGATTTTTTCATTATATATATTCCATTGTTTGTGAAACTATTTTTTTAAATTCCTAATGATTTATATAATTTTTTTTATATAAGGTGTTTATTTAAGACATGTTTGAAATGTTTTCAATTATTTGAAATGAGAAGAATGCTTTGTTTTAAATATGAAAATGTAATTCTACACCTGGTTTGTTTAGAATTGAAATAATGATTTGGTTTATTTATTATGGAATATTATTATGGAATAATTGGCGAGAACCTATGGGGATTTTAGATCACACCCTACCTTTTCCTTTGGGTGTTTGTAGACTTTCTCCTTCCAAGTTTGAGTAAGGGGAAAGCACCACTTGGAGGTGGTAGTTATTTTGATCTTCTGGTCTTGGAGTGCTGTTTCCATTAGGACTTGGTCTATTTATCTCATCTTTATGGTAGTTTGTGATGTACTATTTGGGTTTTTTATACCTTTTTGACTTATGGTACTATTCTCCCTGTAGAGTTTTCTTTTGAGCATACTGATTTGTTTATATTTTTTCCATTGTTATATGGAAAAATCATTCCTAGTTTTATCTTGTATGATGCCAGGTGCTAGTCGCCAATCCATGGGAATTGGGAACTCTATTCGGGTCATGTTAGTACTAGCTTGGGTATCAGGGTACCAAGGTATCCAGGCTGGTTTGTGACAACCATGATTTTTGGTTATAGTTGGAATAGTTGTGCTACATGATCATGGATATTATGATATGGTGATGAATTAGGTTGTTTGTTCTATTATATTAAGATGATTAATTAATACACCTATTTATCACTTTATTACATGAAATTATTATCAAACTAGTTTTTTTAGACATGGTGGTGTCAACCTATTTAGTTTTACTCACACCCTATTCATTCCACTGTTTGGTACTCGAAAATATTACATGGATGCCAGTTTGGACCAGGGCAAGATAAATTGTTGCTTACTATATGGGATAAAGTTTGGAGATGGGACCGACATGGGGTTTGGGACCGGGGTCTTTTGAATTTATTTGTGTTATCTAATTCTTTTATTTTTATAAATTCATTTTGAAATTTTGATGCATTTTAGTCTATCATTACGTGATTCGTTATTATTGGTTTACTAGTTTCTCATTTTACTTCCTAGTGTATGTTATACAATTTCCACTATTTCTATTACTATAATATTTATTTATATTGATAATTTATACTATATGGTAACTCTATACTAGGTGTTATAGTCTCCCCACTATACTCATCACAACCCCACTATTAGTTGAAAACCTATGGTGTATGGTGAGGCGTGCTTGAGGTTCTGTAACCAACCTAATTTGGCCATGTGAGAGAGTGTGGAATTAGGGGATGTTACAAAGTGGTATTGAAGGTATTTTTTTATTTTATGTTTCTTTAATATTTAGGAAAGTTATAAAGGAGAATATGATGTTTTGAGACTTGATAATGAGATTTTTCATGAGAGTATCTAACCCATGTATGAGGGAAAATTCAAGTTCCCAAGTATGAGATTATTGTTCATGATGTTCGCTTGTTACAATTTGATGTTATTTCACCTTGGGTGATTCACATGTTGTGTGATGTTTTTGTTTCTTGATATTTATACTCATTGTCTAATATGGAATGATACGAGTATGAATGCATCATGATAGGAATATAGGAACATATATTTATATTCATTGTTCATGATAGGAACATAATTGTTGCATGTGATATATTTACCTGTATGAATTGTGAAATGAGATACTTGTTATATCTGATAAATGAAATTGGAGAACTATTATTTTATTCTAAAACACTTGTAAGACATGTTTAGAGAGTCCATGAGCTAGTGGTTCTCTATTGTTGTCACATTTTGAGGTTGACCTTGTTTTTAAACCATTGTTCTAAGGAGTGTGTTTGTATGGTTGAGAAAATGACTTCTTTCCATCTTTAAGTTGAGCATCAGGAGAAAGGAAATTAGCATTATCCTAACATAGTTGAACAAGATCTTCCTATAGCTTTTGAGAATTATATGGATGTTTAGGTTTGCAATATATTCCTAAGGGTCATTTGGTCCATAGAAAGAGAGATTGTTTTCACTATTCCTTAAATGTCTAAGTTTACGAGATAGTTTTAGCTACAACATACACCTACGTTCACTAGAGAGGGAGGACCTATGAATCCATGTTTTGGATTGAATTGATCCAAATGATATTCAGGCACCTCGAGAAACCATAAGATAGGAGGGTGAAGCTTGTTGCGTACATGTTTCATGGACCACCAAGTGTTGGTGAGACATTCTAGAGAAACCTGGGAAGCAAGAGGAGTTATCTTTTAAGGACTTCAATGTGAAGTTCATAAGACAATTCTATCCTAATATGTTGAGTGATGAGAAGGCTCATGATTTCATGCATCTGACATAGGAGGGAAGTCGGTGATGGACTATGCTAGATGCTTCACCCACCTATAGTTCTTTACGTCATCTTTAGTTACTAATGAGATCTCTAGGGAAATTCATTTTTAGGATGGGATTCTCTATGAGACCAGGTCATAGGTGAAAATATTTTTCTTAAGTATCTTTTCAGATGTGATGAATTAGACAGTCATCATAAAAGGGAATCTGAGAGAGGCCTTGAGCAGCAATGAAGATGTTCCAGCAGGGAGAACTGGGATCTCTTCTTCTAGTGGAAAGAAGTTAAACTATAATAGTTATAACCAAGGAAACAAAATGAATTGTAGTTAGGTAATTGGGTATCCATATCATGACCATGTTTCATTACAATGCTATAAGTGTGGAAAGTTTGGCCACAAGTGAACTTAGTGTCTATACCCTACTTTGGAGTGTCATGCTTATGGTAGGCTGGGACACCTATAGAGGTTTTGTAGGGGAATGTAACAGTAGAGCAGTGGTAGGGGATTAGGGTAGGTACCAGAGTCTGGGAAGGACTCAAATACTCCTCAGCAGATAGGTAGTTGGAGTTCCACTAGACATTCAAGTTGGGGTAGGGGACGTGGTGTCCTATGGAAGGAGTAGCAGTACTAGGAAGAGAAAATAAAATAAGGGAGTTATAATAGAGCCCATGGTAGTGGGTAAATTCATATTCATTCTATACAGACTACTCTGGATAGTGTGGATGTAGGATATTCTACCGTTATAGGTACAATTATTGTATCATCTACACTTTCTTGCATTTTTTTTACATAGGAGAATCACATTCCTTTTTATCTGTTTTTTTTTTCAAAAGGTTTAGGCTTGGTTGTGGAAATCTTGGATGATTCTTTGACCATCGACACACCATTTAGAGTGAATTAGAAAAATATAAAACATTATAAATCAGTTTCTCTAGAAATTTGTGGTTACCATTTCCTTTGGGAAATATTTGTACTAGAAATGAAAAGTTTTGATTTGATTATTTGTATGGATTGGATAGTTCTATACTAGGCTCATACCAATTGTTAATAAAGTAGATTTACCTTTATATCTTTATAAGGAGATAGTTATTCTCACCAGGGTGAGTGGGATCTTCAAGAAGGTCTTGTAGGACCAATTTTATAAGGCCCCAGCCTTAAACCTTACTTAATCTTGAGTTATTACAAGATTACACATTGAGGATCTTTTCTGGTTTAGAGTTTTAGAGAATTAGATCATAAAACTTGCATTACATTCCACATATAAACAAAGTGGTTACATAAAGATAGTATTCTTCATTCCCATCAATGGAAACACATTTAAAATAAAACATGGATTATTTCTTGACACATCCTTGACTCTATCATCTTATCATGTACCTTTCCCTTGACCTGTGAAAAACATTTCAAAAACTTGGGATGAGCATAAAAACTCAGTATGGGTTATAAAAAAAAACATGGAAAGGAAACATGAGTTCATATATAAATAAGAATGAAATCATGCTTTACCCATAAAACATAGGCACTTTAACATACCTCATAAAAACATGAATAAATCATATAAATCATAATACGTAAAGGTAACTTGAGGCATTCATAACATTCTTACGTAGGGAGTAACCCTCTTGGTTACGTTTGGAATACCCATCACAGTATATTCCCTAAAATCTCTTCGGATAAACCTTAACGTTTCACTCCTTCGCGTTACCCAATGCATTGGAGAGCTATAACGGGCTCACCCGCCCTTAGTTTATCACGGAACCACCCGTCTTCATAATAATGCCCAAGAACCATAACATAATCATATCACATAAAACATGCATAAAGGAAACATAACATTTCCACATTTCAATCACGAGATATCAATACAACACATTGATATAATAAAAACATTATGAAAACCATTTTCAATACCAAAGTAAAAGAAAAGTAAAACATGGTATTTATTTTTCTTTTAAAAAGAAGGTATGGCTTGTAGAGGAAGCCGAAACTCAAATAACGGTTACGACGGCGAAGAAGTCGTTGTCGCCGCATACGTACGAAAAAAACATTCCCTTTTGTCGTTTAGTAAACGCTTCGTATAAAAAAGATTCCTTTTGAATAAATGTAAAAGTCAAAGGGGTTTATACACCGTATAAAAGAAAGTTGTGTATAAAATAAAATATGCCTCAACGAAAGGAGATTGAGACGAAGTCCCATACCTCGTATCCGACTTGACCCGACCGTTCTTTAAACTCCTGAATAATAAACTTGAGTTAATCTCTACTTGATTATGAATCTTTTTCAAGTTCATTATTCCTTTTATACCATGTTATGAACATCATGTAATCATTTAAGTTAATAATGTTCATTTTGTCGGTATTTGGTTCTTAAGTAAAAAATAGACTTCTTATACTTAAATGTTGTTAATTTGGTCAAAGGTTCATTATACCAGAATGATATTCATGATGTAGATATCATATATGTCATATATATCCAGTACCTGCATTCATTTATAATATTACATCACATTTAGAGGTAAGAAATGAAATGCACCGTTCATGGAGACGGTAAGCCGTACGTACGCATGAACGCTACTTCCATTTCTATTTCATATTTTCTGGAATGGAATCATAATGATATAAGAGTATATTATAATTCCAGTATAATAACATATATAATATCATTAACTTTATCCTTTACACATCCCACATATGGTATTAACGAATCAAATCACTTTCAGGGGGCGGTAGTCCGCACTTCCTAAAATGAAGATATCGTGTTTACCCATAATGGAAACCATAAAGTATGACCAAAATGAAGAAAAACAGAAGCTTAAGGAAAACATATACATATTATATATCATATATAAAAATAGTGACATCATAATGGCCACCTTTGAAGGTGTTAAATGAGTATTGAACAATCATCGTTTCGGGAGGCATAATTTCGCCATCCACGGAAAACGTATGTTCTTTAACCATTTGATGTAGTTGTGTGAGAGTGTGGCTCAAATAAATCTTATAACAACATCCTAGTATATTGAAGATACTGGTGATGTTATAAAAGAAGGAAATAAAAAGATTTTAGGGGGTTGGAGAAGCAAAATAAAACAAATGAACATGAGAGAATGAATTACCTTAAAAAGTGTAACTCCTTTTGAGTTGAGCCTAAAGGCTTCCTTTGAAAGGATTATGCCCAAAGGGAATCCTCTAGGATGAGGAGAGGGATGTGGAGAGAGAAAATGGGCAGGGGTTGGCCGAGCCAATGGCTTGAAGAGTGTGTGAAATGAGGTAGAGGTGGGGGCCTTTTATAAGGGGAGAGGAGGGGCACTTTTGGAAAGTAAAGAAACATTACATTATTTGAAAATGTGTTTCGGTTTTAAAAGGTACCACATTGATAGAATTCGTGGATAAGGTGATAAGGCATCGAAATCCATTCATACAATTGGTTTTGGACATGTGTAGTTCATAGATTTTATATTATCTTTCCATTTTATTTAAATCGTCAAATAATGATGTCATCGCTGCATCATTATTATGTCATAAATAATTAAATTTATTTAATGTCTAAAAATTATAAAAAAATTACTATGATGTAGGAAATCTTTTTAGCTTTCCATTGAATATTTATAATCAAAATTTGGACTTGTATAACCCCACTTAAAAATTGTTTTCGCAAAACATATTATGTTTGTGTCATTTTCACTTTAACATTAAATAAAAAGTAATTTATGTCATTTCCCAACAAAAGTGGATCCATGGGGTCCCCAAGTTAGGACATGGCTTTTCTTGGTCGGCCATGACACAACCAATAAGGTTGGGACATGTGTCTAGGTCATTTTATATTATTAAAGCATTATTTATTCCTTAAACAACACTAATTACCACTAATCGCGATTAAAAACTTAATAAGTTACTATTCACCAAAAAATTATTTTAATCTCATTGAACCACATTTTACTTCTTAATTACAACCATGTATGTCGGATTTTCAAAATTCAATACACATTAGTGGTAAACTTTCATTTAACTGAAAAATCAGTTTGCTTGATTACCACTTAGTGGTTTCACTATTCATCAAAAATTGAAGTTTTTCAGAAAATTACCAAAAATTCACTCTAAGCTATATTTGATATTCCGAATTCAAAAATGAAGTCTATTTTACAAAATTCAAATCATATAAGTCACATTAATTAATTCAATAATTAATTCCCGCTGCCAGAGCAAAATAGCGTGTTTTTACAAAACAATAAGTATCAAAAGATTGACACCAGTTTAAGTCTAATTTCAAAGTGAAATTGATTCCAATGACCACCATTGGATAAAATGGTAAAAATATATTCTAATTTTACTTCAAAACCAATTCAAAACATAATCTAATCATATAAATAAATTAGATTAAAAAGTAGTTTTGATGTAAAATGCAGTATTTTTCACTATTCATTAAAAAATGAACATTGTCAGAAAAATACCAAAAATTCACACAAGGTAAATTTTGATGTCCCAATCATAAAGGATAAGTTTATTTTGACAAACATAGTTTATAAAATTGTCAAAATATAGATTCAAAAATGGTTTTCCATCAAAAGGCACTAAAACAATCTTTTAAGAATATTAGTGTATTCCATGCATAAGATTGTATTTATTTTCATTTTAAGCCTCTAAAACACTATCTTTATCATTAATAGACATAGATAAAAATATCTATTATTCATTACTTACTTGGGATGTTACAAATTTATTGCAGATTGGATTGTATCATGACTTAGATAGCAGGTCTTATTATAGATGATGGAGGAATGTAGAAATATATTTTCCTCTAATGGTGGACTATTTTCAGGATGTATTTCTTGAGGAGTTCTACGTCCGACCACTCGAGTGGGAGATCGATTTCATGATCGAGTTGGTGATAGGAGTAGAACCGATTTTTATTCCACCTTATAGGATGGCATCAGCAAAGATTCATGAGTTGAAAGTTCATTTGAAAGATCTAGAAGATAAGGGTTTCATATGACCTAGTACGCCACCATGGTGATATCTAGTTTTTTTTTCAAGAAGGATGATGGGACCTTGTGTTTATGTATGAATTATCAAAAGTTTAACCATATGACATTCAAGAATCGATATCCCCTTATATGCATTGATGATATCTTCAATTAAATAAGAGGTTTTAGGATTTTATCCAAGATAAAATTGAGGTTAGGGTATCATTAGTTGAGGTTGAAACTATCATACATACCTCTAACTTTTTTTAAGAGTAGGTATGACTTATATGAGTTCATAGTAATGCTGTTTGGTTTGATGAACGCACCGACAATATTCATGGACTTGATGAATCATATTTTTAATCATTTTCTAGACTATTTTTTGGTGGTTTTCATTGATGATATCTTAGTGTACTCCCAATTAGTAAGAAATCATGAACAACATCTTGACATCATATTGAGTACATTGAGAGAGCATCGACTGTATGCAAAGCTTACCAAATGCAGTATCTGGATCGATAGAGAGCACTTCTTGGGCTTTTTTATCTCATAGGATGGAGTGTTAGTGGAACCAGAGAAGGTTTCAATTATGGTATCTTAGGATTAACCCAATAATGTCTTTGAGATTTATAGTTTTCTTGGTTTAATATATTATTACCTGTGTTTTATCCAGGACTTATTCCATATGGCTGCACCAATGTTCGGCCTGACCAAGAAAGGGGTGAAGTTTTTTTGGTCAAATTCTTATGAGTTAGCTTTTAGGAGTTGAAGGGAAGGATGACCTCAACATCGATCCTTATTTTTCTTATGCTGGGTAAGGCATATACAGTGTACTGTGATGCATATGGAGTTGAAATTAGAGAAGTTCTAATATAGGAGGACCATGTAGTTGTGTATAGATCTAGACGGTTGAGACACATGAGAAGAATTATATTAATCATGATCTATAATTAGAAGTGGCATTACATGCCCTAAGATGTTAGAGAAATTATTTTATGGGTGATAGGTCTACAGTGTATATGAGCCATAATATCATCAGGTAAATATTTTCTTAACGGGGCCTAAACCTTCGAAAAAAGAGATGGGTTCATTATTTTTAGTCTTTCTACTTTGAGTTGGTTTATACACCAAAAAAGGGCACCATTTTTATGGATTCCTTGAGCTAGAAGACGCAGATAGATGTGATGCAGGAGTATTGTGGTTAGTGGAAGATGATGTAACTATTTACATATATATTTTTAGATGTTTAGGTGTCCCATGGATGAGTAACACTGAATTCAATATCTGTTATACCCGTGATTCTTGACCGGATCAAGATGGAGTATTTATCTAGTTTGGGGGGATTAAATCTGAGGAAAATCATATATAGTGGGGATCCACTAGCAGGATGATCTCTTGGTAGTGAACATTCTATTATTTTATATGGCTACAAATAGGTTCCTATGGGGTTGTGTGAGGAGCTGATGAGAGAGTTTCATGCTTATAGATGGGAAGTACATCTGGGTATGATAAAGATGTACCATGATCTTTGTGGATAGTATTGCTGTCTAGGAATGAATAAAGAGATAACAGACTTCATGGAGAGATGTTTCATCTCTCAATAGGTGAAATCCGATCATTAGAGGCCTATTGGTCCATTGTAGACTTTTCCCATTATAGAGTGGAAGTGGAATGATGATACTATGAATTTTGTGATAGGATTACCCAAGACACCTCACAAGAATTATACAATATGGGTGATTGTGGATCCAACAAAGAAGGTATAGTATTTCTTACCTATTAGGGATACCTTCAATGTTGATGATATGGGTAGTATGTACATGCGTGGGATAGTTTGGTTGTATGGTGTTATGAGGAGTATCATTTCTAATAGAGATATCTGTTTCACGTATTGGTTCTAGAAGGGTCTTCATAAGGCTCTAGGATTGTAATTTATTTTGAGAACAACCCATCTTCCTCAGACTGATGGTCAATTTGAGTAGACTATTAAAATTCTAGAGGATATGTTACGATCTTGTATTTTGGATTTCAGTGGTTCTTGGGAGTATCATATGAAACTTGTGGAGTTTTCACATAATAATAGCTTCTATGCTTCGATCCAAATGGATCCTTTAAAGGATTTATATGGTAATCCCATTCCATTCAACTCTTTGTTGGTTGGAGGAAGGAGAGACAACATTTTTGGACATAGTCTCATGCAGGAGACGTTTGAGTAGGTTCAGTTTGAGATGGGTAATCATATTTTCCTTCAAGTTTCACCTAGGTTGGGGTAATGACATATCAAGAAATAGGTAAAGTTAACACCCAGGTTTGTCGGTCCATTTGAGATAGTGGAAAGGGTTGGTCCAGTGGCATACCAATTATCCCTTCCACAATACTACAGTTCCATGTATGATGCATTTCATGTGTCGCAACTATGAAGATATCATCCTAACCCTTATCATATGGTAGACATTGAGGTCGTTGATATTTATGTAGATGCTTACTTTGAGTAGAATCAAATACATATTGTGGACCATAATGAGAAATATATTTGATGTAGGACCATAACTCTAGTTCATGTGCATTTTCAGCATGGGAATGTTTAGGAGGAGACCTGGGAGAGAGAGTTTGATATGTGAGCATAGTGGATAGACTTGTTCACTGAGACCTTATAATGATTCTTGGAGTAGATCGGGGAAGATCTATTATATGGAGGGTAGGTTGTAATATCTCATATTTTTCTAGGAATGTACCACTTTGATTTTTTCATTAAACCTATTTCGTTTGGGTTTTACTTGTCTTTAAACCATGGTGTATGAGTCTCATTTGGAGATAGAGAGCTTTTGTTGGGGAAAATGACCTAATGTTTGGGGATGTTTTTTTTTCAATTAACGGAGTATGGTTATAAACATGTTTAATGGTCTTATGATAGTTTATCATGAGTTTGAAAGGCTTTAAAAGTGTTTAGAGATATTCTGTAGAATTTTAGGTCTTAGATAAGCCTATAGGAAATTTAAATGCCATGTAAATGTATTACATGATGTGTAACTATTGCCAAACATATTCTATGAAATGAATTCAGGATATGAACTGGTTCACGACATGAACTGGTTACACATTATGAATCTGTATTACATGACATGTAATGTTTGGGTAGGGTTAAATTCACTTAATGTGACATGAATTTTGGCATACTCTTAAATTGATAATTACATACCATGTAATAAATTTACACACCGTTTACTTCTTAGGATCAATAGGTTATAAGTTGTGTTGTATGATTATGTTTTTATTCCACCACATGTATCCCTCCTATCTCAATCCCTAGGAAGTTTCCATGCAATTTTGGAGCACCTTCCCCCAATATGGATGTCCCGTTCAAGAGATTGATCCCAAATGAGTTGTTTTACTTAGGTTTTCCTCCCTCTATTTCATTGATATCTATTTTATTAGTGAAAACTTTTGATTTCCATGGAATCAGGTGTTGATATGGGTATTTTTTGATCTAGGTCACTTCTTAAGATACTTTTCACCTTTATTTTTGTTGGAATTACCTGTTGGAAGCATTGTTTTATCACCAGATAAAGGTAGGTTGCAAGATCCCAGAATTTATGGTGGTATGTTATTATTTAAATTTTGGTTTTAAATACATAAATTTGGATAATTAAATGTTTATAGGTGGGTTGAACCTCTTTTAGATGGATCAAATGAGGATTTTTGCAGAAAAACCAAATACTAAACCATTAGAGGAAATCAAAAATTTAGAGTCTATACCCATTCCTAAAATTCAACTGGTAAATTTGGAAAATGAATCATATTTTCAAAATGAACAAATTATTTCAATTTTTTTTGGATAAGAAACAAATTTTGATTCAAATTTCCAATCTTCTTTAGAAAATTTCAATCAAGATAAACTCAAAATCATTATCCTTCCTTCCCCACTCAAGTATCCCATAATTTGTGAAAATAAATACCTTTTGGTAGTAATTCATTCTTCCCTTGAAACCAATAATGTTGGAATGATCATTGATGTCTTAGGAAAGGCTAGAAATGCAACTGAATCAACCATTTTTGATATTACATGGATTTTCCCACTCATTGTAGAAAATAGAATTTTATATGATTTTTTTAAACAAAGAATAAATCTCAATCTAGTAGAGGTGGTGAAGAATGGGGTCTTGAAAATGTTGAAAGTTGGTATTGGATAAGTTGGGGGTATAAGTTGAGCTAAAGTCTTTAAATTAAGCACTTTTTGGGAGGTAACCCGACTTTTTCATTTTTTATTTTATTTTTTGTGTTTTTGTGTTTTTTTCAAGGGACCCCCTTGGGGTTTGCAATGTGATATAATGTCTCTTGTGTGTGAGATTTAGGTGTTTATGAATTTGAATATTTTAAAATAAAACCCTTACCTTATAAAGTTCAAACCCATCCATCAGTCATCCTTGAGGAGTCTATATGTGATGTGAATGCAAATTGATCAATTTCTTTTGGATTGGCTATTAACTACAAACCATGTGATTTTGTTCCATGATTTCATTTCAAATCACTTCTAACCTTCTTTCTTACCAATTTTGATCTATCTATTCTCTTCTATTTAAAAAATGTGGGCAATTTCATTCTAAACTGGGGGAGTGAAAATATGGGATTTTGAAGGAAAAAAGATATTTTATGATAAAAACTCAATTCAATGAAAAAATTTCAATTCGTTATCCATGAATGCATTAATTTACATTGTAAAACATGAAAAATGAATGTAAAATGATTTTTAATGACTTGATTATGATTTTAATGCAAGTTTAAGTACATGAGCAATTTTTTTTGGAAAGTGCAGTTGTATGATGTGATTTTTCAGCATTTACATTTTCAACCTTTTAATCAAAATCACATAATGCACATCCATTATATTTTGTGTGTAAGTTTGAGTTCTTGGGTCCCTTTTATCATAACATGGGGTTTGGGGTCACTTTTATTTTAATCTGAGCATCCAACAAAAAAAATGAAAAAATAAAAAAAAGACCACATAGAGAAATGTGTTTTCCTAATGTGTGGTGTTCAGAACTTGGGTATCAATAATCCATAGTGGTATAACCTAGAGTTAGGCTTTACATCTCTATTGTATACCATGTAATTTACAATATGTGTGGTGTTCGACACTTTGGGATTGTGACTCCATAGTTTTCTTGGCTAGAGTTAGTCTTTTCATATCTATTGTGGTTTAAAAAAAGTGAAAAAACAACAAAAACGAAACAAAAACAAAACAAAAAAAAAAAAAAAAAAAAAAATTAGATACTCATTGTTGGTCGGACTGGAAACTCAAGAGGGGGTGAATTGAGTTCCTACTTAAAATTTACGTTAAAAACTTTATGATAATGATCCCCCAATTTGGAAATAGACTATTTAATTAAGGTAGTAGAGATATAAATTTTTATTTGGTCAACAAGTTTCTCAAAGGGTGATTAGTCCTCATTTGAATCAGTGTAAAACACTTTTTCAACTTTTGAAACAGGTTTACTGAATTAAACACATACAAACACTAATCAGAACTAACTATCAGAGTTAATGTAAGATAGTTTTCTATTTTTGATATTATGAGCAGCAGAAAATAGAAAAACAGAGTATTACAAAATATAGTACAAAAAATAATTAACCAAGAGGATCAGTCTCAAACCGAGACTTAATCCTCTCCAATTGGTGATCACCTACCACCAAGAAGTTTATATTAACAATAAAATTGATACACAACCTGTATTGGAATTTTCAATATTTTTCACAAACTGTCTAGGGCTCACACCCTCTACCATAGTTCTTAGTGAAAAAAACTAGACCACACACAGACTCTTCCACAGTTACACGTGGGAAACAAAAGTGCAAGTAAAGTCTGATGTGAGGATTTTCAGTATCCTCCAGTTCAATCACAGGAGACAGTGTGTGTAATATAAAGACACACACTTCTCAGAAATGTAATATAATAAAAAAAATAGAGCTAATGTTATAAATATTGAGTTTAAAAGGCTCTATGTGTTTGTAGTTCAGCTCTTGACTCCTTGGAGTGAAGAAATTGCAGTTTGAGTCTTTTATGGAAGTTGTCTCCAAAACAGAGTGTCACAACTCTAGGTTCTAGCTTCCAGGTACCGAGTGTTCTGCTTCTTGGTTTGATATAGATTTGATGAAGCACATAAGACAATATTGAATTTGTTCTTCAAAAATGATCTTCTTGAGGCTCTTGGGTTTACAGTGTGAGTTCTGGTGTTCTTCTTTTGTACTTTAGATCTAGCGTGTAATGACTCTCTCTCTAGAGTCCTGATTTTCTTCACTTCCTTGGTCTTCTATTTTATATTTGAGGTCCGACAATAGGAATAGGAAAACCACGTGTGGTCTTCCTTGTACCTTGTATTGTCTCCAGATACGGTCTCTTGATATGTGTACAATCAGCATTAATTAATGTCAAAATCATTAAAGTTACCAAATACGACCATTAGAATAATATTAAGAAATTGAAAAAGTATGGAGTAGAAGAGTGGGTATCGGTAGGCTGGTAATGGTATCCTTCTCAATGGTAGCCTCCACCAGTAGCCTTCAGTGGTATACTTCAGCGGTATCTTTCATCGGTAGCCATGTAGCAGTAAATTTTAGCAACAACTTTACAACAATAGCGTTTGAACGGTAGTCTTGTAGTGATGACCTGGCATTGATAACTCAGTGGTGAGTTTTCTTAGTGGTAACCTTTATCGATGACCTTCTATCAGTAACCTCTATTAGTAACCTGTATCGGTGACCTTTATCAGCGACCTTTTACTTAGAGAAATTTTGTACAGTAATCTTTAAACGACAGAGCAATGAGATTAAAAAATACATAGTTATTACTTGATAGAAACTAAGAATATTAATGAAACACGATTATCATATAAAAGAAACATGATTTAGGATTATCAAAGTAGGTGAGTCCAACAATATCCCCCTTTTTGATAATCACAAATTATGTTAATGAAATTTTAGATTGAAGTATTAGTGAATTAGGGTTAAGCACATTTGCGGTGTGAGTATACATATTTTATGTATTTCGGACTTGAAAGAGAATAAAATTAAACCATATTTATTGCTAAAAATATATATCAGAGAATATAGGCTTAAGCTTATCCCCTTTTGTGATTAGAAAAAGAATGGAAGTCAAGAAGAAGAAAAAAAAAATATTTTTGTATTAATGAAGAAATAATACAATATACAAAAAGATCAAAAATATCCCCATCAACTAAGACATCCCACATTCAATCCACATCAGAAATTTACAATGGAGATTTGTCTTTGGAAGTTGAGGAGGTAGGTTCAGAAGATGGAGGGACAACCCTAGGGATGGCAGTGAGCAAGGTAGGAGGAGTTGCTACAGAGGAATTAATCGACCGATAATGAGTAGATCTATGAGGAATCATAGGAGTCAAGCTTCCGATGGCCTGTGCATGAGTCATTAAAGGGGCCGTATTGGGAGAGCCTGAGGCAGCTGAGGAAGAAGGTAATGCTAGAGGAATAATAATGGGAGTGTAGTCCACATGTAGGAAGGGTAAAAGGAGATTCCTAAAATCCATAATTATGCTTCCTCCTATTTCTATATCTGAGATAAAATCATCCTTATTATCCATGAATTTCTCTAAGGCAAGAGTCAATTCTCTAAGCCTGCTAACTTGATCCTTAAAATCCGGAGTGACAGGTGGGATCCTCAAGTTTTCCAATAGCAGCTTGAAGTGACAATCCATCTGATGCTTAGTGTACACCCTTTTATAATAGAAATCAACTTGCTCTTTTATGGCCTTATAATCTTCAAAATCCTCCCTTAATTAATCTCCCACAAGCTTATAAATGTCTTTGGTAGTGGAAATGACCTGATTCATAGACTGCGGGTATGAGGTACTTGCACCAGAGAACTTCTCCATTTCTTCTCTAACAACTGACCTGAAAGCTTCTAGATCAATAAGAGGAGAGGATAAAGAGGAAGTATATGCACATAGAGGTTCCATTGTGAAATCTAATATCTCCTTAAAAGACTTGGTCAGACCACTAATCAATATTTTCACATCATCATCCTGACCACTCACATGTGCCTCCATAGACTTCTTAAAGTCCTCAAACACAATGACCATCAGCTGAACAACACTCTTAAAAAACTTAAGGTCTTTGTCCACTTGAACCCTTGAATCCATATATGAGTCTAAACTCACAATTTATTATTTAACATATTCCATAGATTCTGCCAAGGTTTTGACTTGATTATGACATTCCTTCACTTCATGTAGCAAATTTGAGTGAGAGGTAGAGATTACTCTTTCTAAGGTAGATTCCACAAAATCTTTATTGAGAGACACTATTCTCTCTATCTCAATAGATCTCTCATAAAAGTGTCTCTTCAAATATTATTTTAATGATTCTAAATCATACTTCTTCACATAATCTCGAGGTAGAAGAACTACTGGCTGCACAATAGTGGTCTCTGAAATAGAAGGAATTGGAGGGATTATTTTAGGATTGTCATATTTAGAGTCTTCATAGTCTAAGACCAAGACCATGAATCTAGGATCTTATGACCAATACTCTATTCCATGAGAAAAAAATTGAACCTGTGGCAACAGGTTCCTCCCCCTCACTTGGAACATTCTTCTGGTCAATGATATTTACCTATTCCATTCCTCCTTGATCAACTGAAACAACAGGAGAGTCCATGACTACTTCTTCTAAAAAATATTCAAACCACAACCATATAAATTTAATCTCTAACAGATTCAACATTCTCCTCCTCTTCACTCTCTACCACTTCTATATATCCTATCAAGGGAATGAGACTTAAGAATTCCTCTTCACTTTCATCAACAGTTGTCTCAAATTCCCCAAGATCAGTTTCAGCTTCATCCTTCTCCTATGAGGTCTCTCCAACAGTAATATCTCTTAAGAAATTCTCTTCTCATTCTTCTTTACTGGTTTCATCATCATCACTGTCCCTTAGGACAACCTCTCTTCTGGAAAATCTCTTTGGTGGGCTAGGCTCACCAAAGGATACAACATTGGCATGAGGACTTGAGGGAAGGTCAGGATCACTCCTGTCATCTACAAGAAAATCCTCTCTTTCTCGTACAGTAGCAACCTCCTCTTCTTTATCTGAATAAACTAGTTCCACTTCATCAGGTTTTAAACCTAGATCTCTTTTATTCTTTGGCCTAGTAGGATTGGTAACAGGATTGAATTCCTCATACAGATTAGCCTCATTATTCAACCATTTTTTCCAAGGGTTCTAGCTTATCTTCATAAACTTTCAAATCATTTTTGTAATGTAGAAGTTGTACCTTACAACTACTGTTTACTCCTTATTTCCAGCAACACCTTTCACTCTAAACATCAAGGATATCAACTTGGAATGAAACAAAGAATTTTATTTTGAACATGGCCAAGTCATATCCTCTAACTGAATCATAAACAACCTAAAAATATTTATCCTCTATCCATGATTTGATAGATATTATAGAAATATGTCTTGATACCTCAAGGTGGAAAAGTCCCCTCTCATAGGACTCAAAAAATGTTGAACAAATTTAAAAAGAAACCTATTTTCTCCTTCCATTTCAGTAGAAATTACCTTTCTAGGGATTCCATTCCCTATCAGCTTATCCAAAGACTATTCATAGAAAAAATACCCACTGGAGGGATGAACCACTCCAGAGTAGTAATCAAAAATGATTTCATGTGGGACTCTTAAGCATTAAGCCCATTCAACAGAGGGGAATCTCACACTTACTCCATTTATCTTTTAAGACATTCGGTTCTCATCCTAAAACTGCTTGAACTTTAGAGACTCATAAAATTCCTTTACTAGCTTCAGGTAGTATGGTCCATTATTATTTGAAAAAAATTCTACCCAATACTGAGGTTTGAGTGCCTTCAACACTAGATATCTGCTTGACAACATCTATTCCGAACTTAATTCCTTTTCTACCACGATTTCCCTCTTCGACAAATGTGGATTGATAAACTTCACCACAACCTTGATTCCACTAGTAGACCTAGATCAAGTTCTCTTAGGGTTCGACATATATCCTTCATCACCAAACATCGGTATCTTCAGTCTTTCCATTACAGTCTAGAGCGGTTTGAGGGTTTCAGTAGAAGGTTAGGTTCCAAGATTAGGGAGAAAGAGGTTCGAGAGAGGATTAAAGTGGATCAAAATGTGGTTTGTACTTTATTCTTATCATTTAGGGATTGAAAAAACAAATTGAGTAAAAGAGATAAATAAGATTAAAATGTTTCAGATTCTAACAAAAAAACACGAAGTCCCAGACCTAAGTAAGGTCGATTATCGGTAAGGTGCCAACAGTGAGGCCCAACGGTGAGGTCCAATAGTGAGGTCCTAACTATGAGGTATTATCGGTGAGGTTTAATGGTGATGTCTTATTGGTGATATCTAATGATGAGGTATTATCGGTGAGGTCTAACAGTGATGTATTATCGGTGAGGTCTAACAATGAGGTCTTATCAATGAGGTCTAACGATGAGGTCTTATCAGTGAGGTCTAACGGTGAGGTATTATCGGTGAGATCTAACAGCAAGGTCTTAACTTAAAATTTTATCATACCTAACTCATGTTTGATATAATTTAACTTCTCAGAATTCAAAGGCTTTGTGAATATATCTACCAATTGATGTTCAGTGCCAATGAATTCAAGAGTGATATCACCTCTTTGATAATGATCTCTCAAGAAGTGATGTCTCACATCAATATGATTTGTCCTAACATGAGATACTTGATTTTTAGAGATGTTAATAGCACCTGTATTATCACACTTTATATAGACATGTTTGAATTGATATCCATAGTATAGTAAAGTGTGTTTCATCTATAGAATTTGAGCACAACAATTACCAGTAGCTATATATTCATCTTCAGTAGTGGATAATGCAACATAATTCTATTTCTTACTACACCATGATACTAGTGACTTACCCAAAATGTGACATGTTCCATAGGTGATTTTTCTATCTAACTTACAACCAAAAAATTTAGCATCAGAATAAATTACTAAATCAAATGATTGTACTCTTAGATAAAATAGTCATAAGTTTGTAGTATACTTGAGATATTTAAAAATCCTTTCAACAAAAGTTATATGAGATTATTTGGGATTGTATTTAAAATGAGCACACATGTATACACTGAACATAATATCAGGTTGGCTAGCAGTAAGTTAGAGAAGACTCCCAATAATACCTATGTAATTGGTTTGATCCACTAGTTTACCAGTTTCATCAGCATCCAACTTAAAAGTGGTACTCATAGGTGTATCACTACCTTTATTACAATCCAAACTAAAAATTTTCAGTAGATCCTTAGAATATTTACTTTGATTTAAAACAATACCATTTTTATTTTAAAAAATTTGAAATCCAAGGAAAAATTTATGTCCCCCCATTAAACTCATTTCAAATTAATCTTGCATCATCTTTGAAAAATTAGTACATAAAGAATTTTTAGAGGATCACAAAATAATGTCATCTACATAAATTTTTACTATTAAAACATCTTTGTAAATCCTTTTAATAAAAAGAGTAGGATCAAATATTCCTTTAGAAAAACCTTTTGAAATAAGAAAAGAACTAAGTCTATCATACCAAGCTCTAGTAGCTCGTTTTAGACCATATAAAGCTTTAAAAAGTTTAAAGACATGATTTGAAAAAATGAGGATTTGTAAAACTAGGGGGTTGTTCAAAAAATACATCCTCAACTATATACCCATTTAGAAATTCACTTTTGACATCTATTTGACAAAGTTTGAAATTCAGATGAGCTGCATAAGCAAGTAGTATCCTACTGGCCTCTAGTATAGATATAGGTGAAAACGTTTCGTCATAGTCTATTACTTCTTCTTGACTATATCCTTGTGCAACTAGTCTACCCTTGTTTCTAATTATGTTTCCAGATTCATAAACTTTATTTCTAAACACCCATTTAGTGCCTATGGTCAAAGTGTCTTTAGGTATTTCTACTAATTCTCAAACTTTGTTTATTTCAAAATGATTTAATTCTTATTTCATAGCTATCACCCAAAATTCATCATTGATATCATCATTAATATTTTTGGGTTTAAGCCATGAAAGAAAAGCTTGATGTTCAACCTAGTTTCTCAAAGAAGCTCTAGTTTGTGTCCCTCTATTTAGATCACCTACTACAACATCTAAAGGATGATTATTGAGAGTTATAATACCTCAAGAAATAGTTGAAATAGACTCCTCATGGTTGTCTATAGGTTCAAATTCAACATGCTCTGATTTTGGAAAATTTCCAGATTTAGTTGTTTTCACTAAGGGTTCATTGTCTTTATCATTAAGGTCTAAAATTGACATATATTCCTCAAGATTTTCAAGAGAGGTTTTGGGTTCATGTGGACCAGTTTCATAATATTTGACATGAACTGATTCTTCCAGACATTTGGTTCTCTTATTGAATACTCTATAAGCTTTAATAGAGATTGAGTAACTTAGGAAAATTCCTTCATCACTCTTGGAAGAAAATTTATCAAGATTATACCTAGTGTTAAATATAAATACTTTGTAACCAAAAACTCTAAATTAATTAACCTTAGGCTTCCTATTATTCCATATCTCATAAGGGTTTTTCTTAAGAATGGGTATAATTAAGACTTTATTGATGATGTAACAAGTTGTATTAACAGCTTCAGCCCAAAAATAGATAGACAGGTTATACTCATTTAACATAGTCCAGAAAATCTTTTGAAGTGTCCTATTTCTTCTTTCTACAAATCCATTTTTTGAGGTGTTCTAGGAGCATAGAAATTGTGATTATAGCCATTATGTGAGAAAAAAAATTCAAACTCCTGATTTTCAAACTCACAACCATGATCACTTCTCAAGGTCTTAATTCTAAGTCCACTAAGATTTTCTATAGACTTGGAATATTTAATAAAGTAAGAACATGCTTCACTTTTGTGATCTATAAAGTATACCCAAGTGTATCTGGAAAAATCATCTAAAAGAACATAAACATAGTTCTTCCCATTTAAACTTGAAACTCTTGATAGTTCGAACAAATCCATGTGAACCAACTCAAGAGTTTGAGAAGTTGAAACTTATTTCTTTGGTTTGAAAGAAAATTTGTGTTGTTTCCCCTTTTGACAAGGATTAAAAACTTTGTTAAGTTAAAATTCCAATTTAGGTAAGTCTCTAACTAAAACTTTCCTAGTCAATTTCCTAAGTGAGTTCACATTGAAGTGTCCTAATATTCTATGACATAACCAAGATTCCTTATGAAAATCATTTAAACAAGAATTTTTTTTCTTAACTAGAGATTTTAAATCAAGAACATATACATTTTAATTTATAAGAGATGTGAATATTAAATCATTCTTAGAATTAAAAACATTTCATGCATAATTTTCAAACTTAACATTAAAAACATCATCACAAAACTGAGAGATACTCAGTATATTGTATTTTAACCCATAAAAAAAAAGTACTTTTGAAATTAATACAGTATTAGGGTTACCAATTTGGCCTAAGCCAACGATCTTCCCTTTAACATTAACACCAAATGTAACATGTCCACCATAAACTTTAATTAGGCTCTTGAAGCATGAATAGTCTTCTTTCATATGTCTTGAACATCCACTTTCCAAGTACCATAGGGTCTTATAGGAGATCTTTAATCAATTTTCCTATAAAATAGATTAAGTATAGGGTAACTTTGGTACCTAGATTTTCTTAGGTCTAGAGAGGTTAGCAAGTAAAGCTTTGGAAACCTATATTTGTCTTATAGGTTTCCTATAATCAACAGATATGTTTCGAGACATGAACACTTTGTTAGGTCCCTTAGATTTTTTTTCAAAATATAGTCCATAACTTGAACTAGAAGTGAAATGTCCAGATTTTAGTACAAATTTGTTCTTAATAATCCTTCTCTGTCCTGGTTGATATCCTAAACCGGTTGTGTATTTTGGAGCAATTTTTTCCCTAGAAACTGAGTCAAGGTATCTCTACCTGCAGTAAACTTCTCAAGATATCTTTTTAATTGCTCATTTGATAATTTAAGTTCATTATTTTATTTTATCAATTGAGAAAATTTTTCTATCTCAATATCCAAATCATACTTACAATTGGCATTTAAAGCATGTTGTCTTTTAAATAATTTATATTTATCCTGGATTTCATTAAAGGTATCCTCAAGAATTCCACAATATTAAAATAGTTCATCCTTAGTCATATTTTCCTCATTATTTGATTCACTTTCATTCCCATAATAGTAAACATTATGTATAGGAGAATTAGGTATTACCTAAGATGTTTCTGTCATGAAACACAAGTTTGCATGTTTTTTCTTTTCAATATCAGAAGTGTCAAAACCACTAGAGATGTCTTCTAAATCACTCCAAGTAGCTTTCATAGCCTTTTTATATCCCTTGCCCCTGTCTTCATATTTATTCTTAAATTTCAGCTTAGAGAAATCAACCTTCACATGGCCTTTTCATTTACACTCATAATCGACTATCTCATTTGTATTGTCATTCCATTTTCTATCCTTTTTTCCACTGTCCTTTACTATCATACATTCCTTTATACTTTGAATTTATAAATAAATTATTATTTCCATAGAAATTTTTGAATCTCCTAGCAAGATGAGCCATCTCATCATCACTTTTAGAATCTGAATATTTATTGGTGGAACTGTTTATAGGAACTTGAACTTTTTTCTTATCTTTTCTCTTTGAGGTAGTAGTCTTAAATTATACATATTTATTTATTGGTTATTCATCTGCTTATTGATTTACCTTAATATATTCTTCGTACATCATAAGTTTTCTAATTAGTTCCTTCACTGGTATCTTGCTTATATCACAGGATTCTCGAATAGAAATAGAAGTTCCTCTCCATCTGTCAGGTAGGCATCAGAACAACCTCATAATCTGATCCTTGTTGTCCACTGGTTTCCCAAGTAGACTCATGGTATTTAATATTTCATTAAACATGAGATACATTTCAAATATAAGTTCATCAGGCTTCATTTTAAAATTATCATATTTAATAGTATAAGTATTTAATATCATTTCTTTAACATTGGTTGTTCCCTCATGGGAAACAACCAAAGTATCCCAAATTTTACAGGAAGATATTCTATTGAATTATTCATCCCCTAGAGAATAGTACAATGAATTCATTGCTTTAATATTATTGTTATATGTAGATTTAGTCAACTAAGACCATGTGTCCCTAGCAGTAGCAGGCAATGCATGTTGTTCTTCAATTGTGTCCCAGATTTCAAGACCCGTGCTCTCTAGATAAATTTTTATTTTTAATTTCCAATGAGCATAGTTATTACCATTAAATAAATGTGTCCTGTTGGTAGCCACACCCTCAACTCGGTTATCCATATCAAATTATAATTTAAAGAACTGAAAATTTAGATATGACAGAAATTTTAAGATCTTTAAGATACAACTAAAATCACAGTTTAAAATAATTTGAAAACTTGCACAATAGTTCAGATGGTAGAAATAGAAATTTACCTATTGATAGAAAATGTTTTTCATAGTGGAAACTCAAGAGGGGGGTGAATTTAGTTCCTACTTAAAATTTATGTTAAAAACTTTATGATAAAGATCCCCCAATTTGGAAACAACCCATTTAATTATGGAAGTTGAGATATAAATGTTTAGTTGGTCAACAAGTTTCTTAAAGGGTGATTAGTCCTCAGTTGAATCAGTGTAAAACACTTATTAAAATTTTGAAATAGGTTTACTGAATTAAACACATACACACACTAACCATAACTAACTATCAGAGTTCATGTAAAACAGTTTTATGTTTTTGAAATTATAAGCAGGGAAAAATAGAAAAACAGAATATTACAAAATATAGTACAAAAAAGAATTAACCAAGAGGTTTAGTCTCAAGTCGAGACTTAATCCTCTCCACTTGGTGATCACCTACCACGAAGCAGTTTATATTAACAATAAACTTGATACACAACCTGTATCGGGATTTACAACAGTTTTCACAAACTGTCCAGGGATTACACCCTCTACCACAATTCTTCATGAAAAAAACAAACAAACCAAACTAAACAAATCCTCTTCCATAGTTACACATGGGAAAAAAAAGTGTAAGTAAAGTTTGATGTGATGATTTTCAGTATCCTCCAGTTCAATCCCAAAAGACAGTGTGTGTAATAGAAAAAAACACACTTCTCAGAAATGTAATATAATAAACACAATAGATCTAATGTTATAAATATTGAGTTTATAAGGCTCTATGTGTTTTTAGTTCAGCTCTTGACTCCTTGGAGTGAAGAAATTTCAGTTTGAGTCTTTCTATGGAAGTTGTCTCCAAAATAGAGTGTCGCAACTATAGGTTCTAGCTTCCAGGTACTGAGTGTTCTAATTCTTGGTTTTAAAGAGATTTGATGAAGCACAGAAGATAGTCTTGAATTTGTTCTCCCAAAATGATATTCTTGAGGCTCTTGGGTTTACAGTGTGAGTGCTGGCATTCTTCTTTTGTTCTTCAGATCTTGCATGTAATGAATCTCTCTCTAGCATCCTACTTTTCTTCACTTCCTTGGTCTTCTATTTTATATTTGAGGTCCAATAATAGGAATAGGAAAACTATGCATGGTATTCCTTGTACATTGTACTGCCTCCAGATATGGTCTCTTGATATGTCTAAAATCAGTATTAATTAATGTCAGAAGCATTAAAGTTACCAAATACGACCGTTAGAATAATCTTAAGAAATTGAAAAAGTATGGAGTAGAAGAGTGGGTATCAGTAGGCTGGTAACAGTAGACTTCTCAACGGTAGTCTTCATCGGTAGCCTTCAGAGGTAGCCTTCAATAGTAGCCTTCAGTGGTAGCCTTCAGTGGTATTCTTTAGCGGTATCCTTTAGTGGTAGCTTTCATCGGTAGCCTTGTAGTAGTAACTTTTAGCAGTACCTTTACAGTAATAGCCTTTGAACAATAGACTTGTAGCAATGACCTTGCATTGATAACTCAGCGGTGATGTTCCTCAATGATAACCTCTATCGGTGACCTTCTATCGGAAACCTCTATCAGTGACCTTTTAATTAGAGAAATTTTTCACTATAAGCTTTAAATGAGAGAGAAGGGAGATTAAAAAATATATAGTTATTACTTGATAGAAACTAAGAATATTAATGAAACACGATTATAATATAAAATAAACATTATTTGGGATTATCAAAATAGGTGAGTCCAACACTCATCTTAAGATTTAATGTGATTCCCACCTAGCGCTTCCATTTGTTTCCCCTTGAACAATAAAATGGGCCCCATGTCTTTTATGATGCATAACACATCATCATTCTTAATTGTAATTGGATTAAATGTGATGATGAATTTTAAATAAGGAATGGGCTTTGGCTTGGAATATGATTTTGAACATATCTTGTGTGAAATTATTTTTAAAGGTTTTATGATTTTTTGGAATGATGTTTTATGAGCAATGTATGTTAAAATGTTTACAGAAAAGGGAATTCAATTTCATATTTTTGAGATACTTTTTAGTCAGGACTAGAAAAACTCAATTGGGGGGGGTGTGATTAGACAATGAAAGAGGATAATATTAATTGATTATAATTTAATATTAAATTGTTTAAATGTCTATAAACATTAATTTTAATTCATTTTATAAATTGAACTTTATTTCTCATCACAAGTACAATTCATGTTTAAAGTGATAATTTGGGCCCAATAAATCATCTGCTTTTGGAATAATTTTTTTATATTATTTCAATTTAAAATTTTGGTATTTTATTTATAATTTTTTTGGAACATTTTTTCTTTTAGAATCAATGGATGAATCCCAAAGTAAGATGAAGATATTTAGCACCGAATGAAGAAATTTTCTGGACAAAGCATAATGGGCCTAAGGCCCATAAAAAAGTGGGGACAACAATCCAAGCCCAATAAAGATAAAATTTTAACTTCAGAAAGATAAAATTATGGGGTTAATTTCAATTAAACTGTGTCGAGAGATAATTCTGAAGTTTTCATGATGATCCAAGCAGTTAAAGATGAATATTAAATTAATGGCTCGATCTAAATGCCCATAAAGTCATCCCAACATTTAGATCATAAATTCCAAACGGATAATCCAATTTTATTGAAATTTTGAAACTTTTATAGGACACATGGAATAAGATATTTTAATTCTATGACCCCTTAATATTATACCATATTAAATGTCAAATTCGAATGTCCATTAGGGGGATGAATCTGGTCCTATTTTTGTGGTCAAAGTTGAAACTTCAACTTTCCTTTGATTTATGTCCCACCTTTTGATTTTCATAATTAATGGGAAGGGAATTGATTGTTGCGGGGTTGAACACATTATCCTAATATTACTATATAAGGATCTGGCGGTGAAGGTATTTAGATCCATGTTTTTCTTTCAATTGTAATTTCAAGCTTTCATTTTGTAATCGCATCATCAATTTATATCATGTAAGTTTTTCATTCACATTAATTTCATAATAAAATTTATTATTCTTCATATATATTTTTTATTATTTTCAATATAAATTTGATACCATTTACTTAGGGAGTGAGTTTATTACCATCATCTTTTGTGAAATTCCTCACACAATAGTGAAGTGATTATTATTTAAATTTTTTTTTCATCAATCCCACTTCATTAAGTTGACTTCCTACTTATATTGATAGAATAAAATAAATAGAGGGATAAAATTTTATGGGTTGATCCTAGGGAGTTTCATAGGGCTGATTGAATGTTATTTTATGTTCTTAAAATCTTAAATTAGTTATACGATTTGAGAGTTCCATTCTTTGACTTTTCTTCTTCTTTATCTTCACCAACTTTAACAACGACACATTTTGAGTGATAATACAACCCAATTCCATGGAGTGATCATGAAAGTGATACTCTAAGTGAATTTTTTATTAGACTTGAAATTGTGTATGGATTAAATTAGATAATTACATTGAGGACTTATCTCATTGATTGGATACCTCTTGAACTATTGAAAGGAAAATTCATAGAAAAACAAATACATCCAATCTATCCCTAACAACAACCTAGGATCGAATCAACTTACCAAGTAATTGTGTGTTTTTTGTTTGTTATTTAAATTAAATCATTAGTTATTCAATTACAATCAATACCCATGTTGGCCACTTCATAGCCAATTCATTCATCAAATCATAGTGATTATAGGTTTCTTTTTTGGTCCCTATGGATTCGATAACCCAAGATATATTACAAGAGAACTCTTACACCCATTATGGAATCTAAATTTTTTATTTCCTATGATGGTTTAGTGTTTGTTTCCTAAAAATACTCATTAGAGCCATCTGAAAGTGGTTTAAGCCATGAAGAAAATTTTTTATCTTTTGAATCCAAAAAAATCAATTCCCTCCTGATTTAAAGACCCTTCAACAATTAGTTGATGTTCTTTAGGTATCCTAGATTCAAAGGTTAGTTCATCAAAAAATTTATGAGAGGCTTTTGGAATACTAGACACTCCACATAAGGTTATGGAAGGGTCATTCCGTGTAGGGATGGGTTCCTCACAAGTTTTAATTCCCTGTAGTTCTAACCTTAAAGATGAATCTTTCGAATTCATTTTATACATTTGTTAAAACATTTTTTCAAGACTTTGTTGGGGATTTGGTTGGTTAATATTAATTAATTAATTATTATTTATCTCATTAACCATTATTGAGAGTGATGGAAATTTATCCTTTAATCATTCATCATCCAAAAGATTGTACGTCCCATCGGGTGTGGTGTATTCATTTATGGATTGGTCAAAGAAACTCCCTATGTGAGGTGATTCCAAATATTGATTTCAAATTGGATTTAATCCTGAGTTTATGTTGGCATAATGTTGAATAAACTCCATTGGAGTAGATAGAAATTTGGATATGTGATTTTTAGGACACATAGAAATAGGAAGGGGAAACAATAAGAGAAATAGGGGTGAGAATAGAGAATTTGTGGTGAGAACACATAAGTGGGGTGAGAATATAATGTGAGTGTCAATTATTACTTACTTGGGTCCCTATAAATGACACAAAAATTTAGTTTCACCCAAATTTACCCTACAGGTTTATGCGGTTGTTGTAGTATAGGTAGGGATTAAATCCACAGGGACCGAAGACGAATCCTTGAGACACTAAAATTCTATGGTGGTTTGGCTATGAAGTGGCCATATCTAGGGTTTATTTTAATTGGAGAATTAATTATTTAATTTAAAAAAAATAATGATGTGAACTAAATAATTAATTAGGGTGGGTTGATCCTAGGTTTTCACTTGGGGTGGATTAGATGAATTTATTTTCTTATAAAATTTCAGGTCATTAATTTAAGACGTATCCAAACAATGAGATAATTTTCCAAAATCATTCACCAATTTAATCCATAAAAAATTACAAGTCTAACAAAAAATTCACTTTGAGGATAAATTTAATGATCACTCAAAGGAAATAGATCATACTAGCACTCAAAATTTGTCATCATTAATGTTTGTGAAGACGAAGAAAAATGTAACTCATCGAATGAAAATTTTAAAATAATGAAAAAATTTAAATATTTAAGTGAATGAAATAATGTTAAATCCATATCCTTGATACTAAATTTGATAAATACATTATAGTTTTATCCCTACATTGATTTTATTCTATCAATGGAAGGGGGAAGTAGACTTATGACAATGGAGTTGTAGAAGAAAAGAATATAAATAACGATCACTCCCCCATTGTGTGATGATTTTCACAAAAGTTGTTGTGAATAGAATAAATCCCTAAGGAAAAAATATCAATGTGATATGAATAAAAAACTAATAAATATAAAATAATAATAAGGATAATAAATTTTATTAATAAATTAATGTGAATGAAAAACATACATGAGATAAATTAACGATGAAATTACAAAATGAAAGCTTGATATTAAAATTGAAAGAAAAACATGGATCCAAATCCCTTTATCACCAGATCCTTATATAAAAATATTAGAAGAATATGGTCTAACACCCAGTAATAAATTCTTTCCCATTAATTATGAAAGTCAAAATGTGAGAGAGACATCAAAGGAAAATTTATGTTTCAACTTTGACTACAAAAATAGGACCAGATTCATCACCCTAATGGATGTTTGAATTTTACATTGCATATAGAAGAATAAGAAGGTTTCATATAAGTAAAATATATTATTCCATGTGTCCTATAACATATTTCAAAATTTAATACAAATAGGATCATTATTTTGGAAGTTATGCTCTAAATGGTGGGATGACTTTATGGGCGTTCAAATCTAGCCATTAATTTAATCTTCATTTTTGACTGCCTGGATCATCATGAAAACTTCAAAATTAAATATATCCATAATTTAATGAAATTATATCCATAATTTTATATGTATAAATTTAAAATTTTATCTTCATTGGGCTTGGATTATGGGCCTCACTTTTGTTTGATGGGATTAGGCCCATTATGCTATGTGCATAAAATTTCTTTATTCGGTGCCAAATATATTCATCTTAATTTGTGATTAATCTATTGATCATAATAGAAAAAATGTTCCAAAAAAATTGATAAATAACATCCCAAAAAATTAAATTTAAATAATATAAAAAATTTATTCCCCATACAGATGATTTATTGGGCCCAAATTTTCACTTTAAACATGAATTGCACTTGTGATGAGAAATAAAGTTCAATTTATAAAATGCATTAAAATTTATGTTTATTTACATTGAAACAATTGAATATTAAAATATAATCAATTAATATTTACCTATTTCAATGGCTAATCATAGGTTGTATGAGGAATCTCATGGGTGTTCTGGGGGTTCGGGACATGAAATAAAGGGAAATCGGGCCACCCTGTGCATGTTGCATGGTTCGCGCATGGTTAATATAAATCATAAAAGGGAGAAAACCAAACCATGATGGATTGGAAAGAGGCATTATACATGGTTGGAACATGGTTTGTCAAACCACGTGGGATCCCCAGGTAACTGTGTGACTTAGGCCTTTCTTGGATAGAGGCCGGTGCACAGTTGGCGCACAGTTTGGAAAACCATGTTTCCAAATCGTGCACCCCATTAAAAGATAGGTTTTACCAATTTTCCCATTCAGGATTTTAAAATTTATCAATCTATTTATTCCCCCATTTCTCCTCCATTATCCCTAGTGAAAAACCATTTCGACCAAGACTTCCCAATAGTCGATCTTTTTTGATTCTAGGCCGTTTGGAGTTCTATTGAGCACGAATCGAAGCTCTAGGCGAGTCCAAAACTTATCTTGATTGTCTTTTATGGATTAGATATTTTGGTTTCATTATTATTCTTCTGAATCCATAAAATCCTATTTTTCTGGTAGATCTTAGTTTAGGGACTCAAAGGGTTCTTTAATTCAGATCTAAGGCTAAGGTTAAGTGAGTGTTCATCTATGGATTCGAGGTAGGTGTTCTACAAGTTATACCCCATAGTCTTGTTGCCTATTTGTTCATGTGTGGTTGTAATATTTCTTCCTTATTATCATGAATTTTATACCTATAGTAAGATTTGGTCAAATGGTTATCTAAAGGATGATTTGAATCCCTCATGATCTCCATGGGATGAATTGGGATTGTTTAGACCATTTAGGGCCACCCATGGGGTGTGCCAATATTCATGAACATTGAAAATTGAAATGTTAATCCTAAAGTTCATTTGTGTTGAAATATATCCCATGATAAATGTCTTGAAATGTTAGTTTTGGTTATAAAAAGGCACTAATGGTAGTTGTTTCTAGTCATTGGAAATGGTATAAGGGATTTTTTTGAAAAAATGTGAAAAAGGGTTAAACGAAATAAAGTGACTATGTAAAATGACTTATGATTTTGTAATTGAATTATATAAATGGGATAATGCATGTGAATTGATGAATTATAGGAAAGGGTTTAATGTATATAAATTGTTGAATAAGTTAAATGGGTTAAGGTATGAAATGGGAAATGAGTTAAATGGGATATAAGATATAAATGGAAAATGTGCTAATGGGTTAAGGATTGACATTGAGTTATATGTGAATGAATATGAATTATGAATGTTATGTGAGCTAAATATATGTGGTTTGTGATATGGTATATGTGGTTAATGGATAAATAATCATGTTCACATGGATTGGTAGTTTTGGGGTATTTGACTTGAGGATCTATGCCCATATTTTGGGTTAGACTGAGGCTCTAAACTCCATCCCTATAATGCATGGGTTAGGGAAGGGGACTAAGGCTCTCTACCCTTAACGGTTGAAATTTATGTGACTACCTAGATCGAGGCTCCAAGGTAAGTGTGATGTATTGTTTTATGAAATGTTCATCCCTAGTGAGATATGGAAATTGAATAATACCCTTATGCATGATATTTGGCTGGATCAAGCCATTGTGTAAATGATGTGAAATCCTAACCCATGAAATAAGTGATGAAAATGATTTGAGTGATTAAAATGGATAAATTGAATATTGTTAACTAATATCACCCAAGTCATCTTTTTTTTATCTTGTTATTTGTTTAGTACTTACATGCACTATCTGTTTAGATTGAATATTTTGTAGACACCATTGGTGGTGGCCTACTGAGTTGTACTCTCACTCTGCTCGATCTTCCATTGGGTACCCAAGTAAATTTCATGGTTGTAGGTCAAGACAAGGGTAAATTCCCTATGATAGGGAGTTTATTTGGGCTTGGGATGTGCATGGTTGAGGATTCAAACCTGAAGTCAGGACCCATTTTGGGTATTCAGTTGTTGGTATTTATTTTAGGCTTTTATTTCACTTTTGGAACCGTTAGTATGACATAGAATATTTATTGTTGGTTGTGGTTATACCCTATTTGGTAAATGGTTGGTAATCAATGTTTCTGGTTTATTTATCATTATTCCTTTATTTCATATGTTATGTACTGTGGATTACTCTGGTAAAGAGGGTATAGTCTCCCCATGTGATCTATTAGACCCTGGATGCTAGTCGAAAACCTCTGGCATAGAGGGAGGTGTTCTTGAGGTCATGTGGTGACTCAGTTCGGAGCATCGGTTTAGTGGATTCCGGGCCAGGGATGTTACAAAGTGGTATCAAAGCACTATTTGGGATTGAAAAATAGGAGATTAGGAAGTGTTAGGACTTGGAAATGAGTTCATGTATGGGAGTAGCTAACCCATGTATAAGGGAAAACCCAAGTACTCATGGTGGGAATTATTTTTCTTGATATGTGTTGTTATAATTGAATGATATTTAACCATCGTGTGATGCACTTGTTATACGATGTGACTATTTTATGATATTTCAATCATGGCTAGAATGGAATGAGGTTGTGCACTTTTTATCATTAAAGGAACCCAGGGATATAGGTGGCATGCATCATGATAATCACACATAGAATGAGTGTGCATGACATGAAGTGTAGGATGCATTTTACTTTCTTGAAAATTTAAAGAAAATGGTGTCTAATAAATATGATGAAAATGGGTAAATGGAAATAATGTTAAATAATAGTTAAGTAATTATACTTAATGAAGGTTGTGAATGAGTTAACACATGGGTGGTAACAAATTGTGAAATAGGAAATGTGCCTAAGAGAAAAATTTATATTGTGAGTGTGGGAATGGTTTTAAAAAGGGTTTGAAATAAATACTAGTGACTATGTGAGTTGTTTTAACCCAAGTTGATCACAACCCATGGTAGGGATGGTTTAGGGTAGTGTTTTAGGTGTGATGACAATTGTTGGTATAGTGTATATTAAATGGGTTATTTATGGCTAGTGGAGATCCTTCTCTTATATAAATTATGGAAGATTTATGTTATGTGTTCTAAGATTTGTGTTTTTAATTGTAGAGAAATTCCACCACAGTGGAATGTGCCAGTTAGGTGACAATAAGATATCACTGATAATTCTCTACCAGTAGTAGAGTAAGAAAATCCATTGGTCCAAGATAATCGAGGAGAGGATCAATTCCATGAGAACTTTTATTGTTTTATTTAGATGATGGAAAGAGACCCATGGAGGGTCGTTTTGAGTATGTTTCATCTAACTAGAGATTTTTGTTTGTAACACCCTCCAACATTTTCTGGAGAGTGTGTACTTGAGTGTCGAGCTTGTGGCAGGTTGGAAAATGAAGGGACACATGAAGTGGGTATCCCTAGTGTTGTGAATAGACCCTGTGTATGGGTGGTTTGGGTAGTGAGAGTGCCTTATTTTAAAGACCTTGGTGAGTTTTATTTTTTGAGTATAGGAGTGGTCTTTGTTGTACCTTGGGTTAAGCTAAAACTTTGAGGTTGAGGGGTATTGTCTGGTAGCATGGATGTGGTAACCCTTGTGGGTTGTGATCGGGCATGTTGTGTTGGGTTTTGAAATGGATATCTTGGTTTGTGGTACCGTTAGTGGTGGTTGTGTTATTATGGGTTTGGAACCAAGAGTAAGTTTTTTCTTAGTGTGTTGGATGCTATGTTCCAGGACGGGGGTATGAGAACCAACTGTGAGTGGTGACTTGTTAGAAGTTTGATGTATATATCCTAGAGAGGGGGGCATAGTGACTTATTATCCCTAACCCCAGTTTGGGAATATGGTATCATTAGACCATTGAGAGTGGCCCATGAGAGTGGTTAGATGTTTTATAAGTTCTCTTGGGTGCGTGAGACACATGTGGCATTTTTATATTTGGATAGGTGTGATTTTTTCCTAGAGGTATGAGTGGGAAGGTCAATGGTTTTGGGAGACATGACTTGAGTTGTGATAATGAGTTTAAATTCTTGGGAAAATTGAGGGTGACCTTGAGGGAGGTCATCCTAGTGTTTCAGGTGCCTTGGAATGTGAAGCATGGGTGGGTACTTCAGAAGAGGAATTGATGCCTGATGGGTGTCATTGAGTTTCAATAAAGAGAGCATTATTATGCCTCAAGTTCTCTCTTAAGGAAACACTTGAGCATTTGAGGTTGGTTTCAAGGGTAAGAATCATTATGGTGCCTAAAATAGTGGTTGGTAACATTTGATGTGGGAATCAGGTTGAATTCGGTGAATGAGATAAGGATGACCGATGCATGGATGGACACTTTTGATATGAGAGTGACACCCAGGGTGAGGGTTGGTCATGTAGTTGGGCTTGATGTGTGAAAGGTTGGGTTATTGGATGAGAAAATTTAAAATGAATCTAGTCTAATGAGGCTAATGGACCTGGAGTCATGGTTAATGTGTAGAAGGATGTTTGGGTCTGGTGATGTATGGATTGTGAAGTACAGGTTTGGGATTAGTGTGTGGTCATAGGAAGGTGAGAGACCTTGAGAGATTAGATGAGATCCATATGTGGGCACGCATTGGTAAGGCTCAATGCCGTTCGGGATGGGTGACAGGTGGCCATGATAAGAACCTATCATTATTTGTGAAACCAAAGTGAGAAGCATGACTATGAAATACATTATTGGGTTTTTATTGATGTGGAGGAATGTTGTGTTTTGGTTTTAATTTCCAGGGTTGTGCTGGAAGAAATCAAGAGGCATGGTGGCAGTAGTACCACATGAAGCATTAGATCATGGATACTTCTTAGAGAGTCGGGATGTGGTGGTGAGTTTGGTTGGAAACCCCACTCGAGTTGTGGTATCTAGGTGTTGATGAGGTATTGGCAGGAAAGGAATACAAAATTTTCAATGGGTCAAGGTGTACTAGTAGTGGGAGGTGGTATTAGTGATGGATAGTTGTGGCGGTGTTCATCGAAGATATCTTAGTGTACTTGTAGCTAGTGATGACCATGGAAAATATATTGACATCATTCCTGTTATGAAGATAGAGATCCGGATTTACACCTAGCTACCTGGATGTATTTTGGTTGGATTTGGGGACTCTTAGAGGTTGTGCCCATGGAGTAGTGTATGTGGAGATGAATGTTGTGAAGCACACCACCGACCATTTTCAAGGGAGGTCCTTGGGATAGATTTAAGGTTAATAAATATCATGGGTTCTGTTCTCGATAGTTGGGAACAAGGAGTGGTTGATGTTGATTTTTATTTTCTGGTGGAAGTTAGATGACCATGTTCAAGTTTTGTGGGTTCCTCTCGAGTTTGATGTTTCATCTGTGGTGGTTAGAGTTAATTGAGGAGATTAGTGGCAATGAAACTCTTAAGGCGGTGTGCGGTAAGTCAATCATGGAAGTGTAGAGAAAACCATGGGTTGGATGTGGTGGAAGTGGGATGCCAATGAGAAACCCATGAGGAGCACATTTTGGTTCCTTAGTAAGGACCGAATGATCCATGGATGTGGTGGTTGATTAATCCAAGATTTGGCTTCGGGCTAAGGGTGGTCCTAGGAAGAATCTGATATGCATATGTTATAATCATTGATGGTACTAGAAATGGATTTTGGGTGTTATAACGTCATAAAAAATCAGTTATGGAATTGAGTAAGTGGTTTTGGGTGATCTTGGAATGTTGATTGGGGTAAAGGCATATTGGATATGTGAATTAGTGTCGTTCCAGCTATGAAATTGGGTGTTTCCAAGATGAGTCATCCAAGAACGTCTTGACTTGGCTAGGAAAAGCAATGAAGGTGGTGGCTTTTCAACCCATATTCGATGGATGTTTTAGAATTATAAGTGTTTTTTAAAAGTGGAATGGGTTTTGGAAGAGAACTGAGATATTCTTAGTTGATGTATGAGCGTTAGAGGTGTTTGTGTCAGGAATATTAATGGGTGAGGTGAAGCACGATGATGTTTTTGAAGGTAGTGGATTCCTTGATGGTAGAGTTTACTAGATGCCAGGGAATGAACTTGGTAGGTGCGTTAGATGATGGTGGTATTCCTTAAGTGAGGAGGCACCATGGACAGGTGTAGGGAGTGATATTTCAACAATGAAAAAATGGGTGTTTTGAGACAAGCTATTAGGAATGGTATGATATGATAAGAAAAGGGAAAAAACTTGGTAAACTGTAAGCCACCACTAGTTTTATGTTTTATGGAAAGTTTTTTTTGGAAATTAAGTAAAACTTTAGAGAGTTTAAGTTGTTCTTGTTCTGCAATTGATAGTGGATGAATGTCCATTTCAGGTAGTTTTGAAATCAAGGTTGAATGCTAATGTTGGGAAGAGTCCCCATGGATGTCTGGGTGTGGTGAGTTGGGAAACACATCGAGTATGTTGTAAAATATGAGTTGAGGTTTTGATGGGATTTTTTAATAGTGGGGGTTTCAACCATAGAAAGATGGTGGTGGTGAGATAAAGTTCATGGTGGGAAGAAACATAGTGGGAAAGGGGTCCTTTGAAGATGTGATCATTGTTTCAGGTTAGATGGAATCAAGTTAGTACTATTCTAGAGTTTTGGCCTTGACAATGATTATTGGCTCAGACCTTGATGGGTTGAGTGCCCTGACTGTTTTGGTTGTGTTTTGGATGTTCGGTTATGGAATGGGACCATTGGGCCTCAAGTTGTGGATTGATGTAGGTTGGAAAATATGGTTTAGAAAACCATGTGTTTCTTTGGGTGGATTCAAGTTTGGGTCACTATTAGAGTTTTGAAAACATGAAAAGAATGACACCATATGATTTGGGCCATGAGTTTCAGAGAGTATCGTGCCAATGGGGTGATGATTGGATCTTCCACGATGGTATGATGATGTGTGTGATGCTTCCTTGTGTTTTATTTTAGTCATAATAATCCAAGTATTCTTTATATAGTTCTTCTGGTTGATGTTTGGTATGAGGTTGGTGCATCTTTTGAGGAGAATCCGATTTGTGTTGTAGATCATAGTGAGAAATTCTTGTAGGGAAAGACTATACCTTTAATTTGAGTTTTTTGGTAGCACGGTAATGTTCAATATGAAATAAGAGAGAGAGAGACAGATATATGGTCTCAGTGGCCCAATCTCGTTGCTTTAGAAGCCTAGTGATGCTTGGGAGTGCGGCTTGAGGATGATCCATTATAAGGTGGAAAGGTTATAAGATACCCAACTTTAGGGAGGTATGTTATTGTTTAAATTTTGGTTTGAACCCCTTAAAGATGGATAATTAAATGTTTATTGGGTGTATGAGGAATCTTGGAGGTGTTCATGGGGTTTGGGATACAAAAGAAAGGTAAACAGGGCCATCCTGTTCATGTTGCATGGTTAGCGCATGGTTAGTGTAAACTATGAAAGGGGGAAAGCCAAACCATGAGGGCTTGGATAGAGGCATTCTGCACAGTTGGCACATAGTTTGTTAAACCATGTAGGATCCCCAGGTAACCATACAACTTGGGATCCTCTTGGATAGAGGTATATGTGCGATTAGTGCACAGTTTGGAAAACTGTGTGGCCAAACCGTGTGCCCCATTAAAAGTGGGATTTTACAAATTCCCCCCTTGGGATTTTAAAATTTTTCTCCTGATTTATTCCCCCATTTCTCCTCCAGAAACCCTAGTGAAAAACCATTTCAAACAAGACTTCCAAAGGGCCAATCTCCTTCCATTATAGGCCATTTGGAGTGCTGTTGAGTGTGGATCGAAGCAGCAGGTGAGTCTAATGCTTATCTTGCTTCTCTTTTCTGGGTTAGGGATTGTGGTTTTTTTCTTATTATTCTGAATCCCTATAACCCTTTTTTCTAACAGATCTTAGGTTTTAGCTTCAAAGGGTTCATGAATTTGGATCTAAGGCTAAGGTTAAGTGAGCATTCATCTATGGATTTGAGGTAGGTGGTCTAGAGTTATATCCCGCAGTCTTGTTGTCTATTTGTGTATGTGTGGTTGTGATATTTCTCCATTCTTGTTTTTAATTTGATTCCTCCAGTAATATTTGGTAAAATGGCTGGTTAAAGGATTATTTAAACCCCTCATTTCCCTATGGGATGCATTGTTATTGTTTAGATTATTTAGGGCCACCAATGGGGTGTGACAATATTCTTAAACATGGAAAATTGAAATGTTAGGCCCAAAGTTCATTTGTGTTGAGATAGATCCCATGATAAATGTGTTGACATGTTAGTTCAGATTATAAAAAAGAAAATAATGGTAGTTGTGTCTAGTCATTGGTAATGGAATAAGGGATTGTTTGGAAAAATGTGAAAAAGGGTTAAACTAAATAAAGTGAATGTGTCAAATGAATTATGAGTTTGTAATTGAATTTCATAAATGGGATAATGCACGTGACTTAATGAATTATGTGAAATTGGTTAATTTATGAGAATTGTTTAATAATTTAAATTGGTTTAGGTATGAAATGGGAAATGGGTTAAATGGTCTATATGATATAAATGGTAAATGTGCTAATGGGTTAAGGCTTGACATTGAGTTATATGTGAATGAATATGAATTTTGAATGTTATGTGTGTTGAATATGTGTGATTTTTTATATGGTATATGTAGCTAATGGATAAATAAGCATATGAACATGTATTGGTTGTTGTAGGGTATTGGGATTGAGGATCTACGCCCACGGGTTGGGTTAGTCTGAGGCTCTAAACCCCACTCCTATAATGAATAGGTTAGGGAAGGGGACTGAGACTCTATTCCCCTAACAGTTTCATTTGATGAGACTACTTGGACCAAGGATCCATGGTAAGTGTGATGATTTTTTTATGAAATGTTCATCCCTAGTGAGATAAATAACTTGACTTATACCCTTATAAATGATATTTGGCTAGCTCAGACCATTGTGTTAATGATTTGAAATCCTAACCCATGGAACAAGTGATGCAAATGGTTTGAGTGATTAAAATGGATAAACTAAATTTTGTTAACTAATGGTACCCAAGTTGTATATTTTTATCTTTTCATTTGTTTAGTACTTTAATTCACTATCTATTTGGACTAGATATTTTGTATACACCGTTGGTGGTGGCTTATTGATTTGTACTCACACCCTGCTTGGGATTCCATTGGGTACCCGAGTAAATTTCATGGTTTCAAGTTAGGAAAATGGTAAAGGCCCTATGATAGGGAGTTGAGTTGGGATTGAGACGTGATTGGTTGAGGATTCCGACCAAGAATCAGGACCCATTTTTTGGATTTAGATATTGGTCTTTCTTTTGAGATTTTCTTTCACTTTTGGCACTATTAGTATGACATGGAATATTTATTATTGGTTTTCATTGTACCCTATTTGGGAAATGGTTGGTAATGCATGTTTATGGTTTATTTCTTATTATTCCTTTATTTCATATTTTATCTGCTGTGGATTAATTTGGTAAAGAGGGTATAGTATCCCCAAGTGATCTATTATACCCTCGCTACTAGTCGGTAACCTCTAACATACAGGGAGGCACACTTGATGTCACATGGAAACCTAACTCAGAGGACCAGTTTAGTGGCTTCTGGGCTGAGGATGTTATATAGGTGGTTTCAAACCTAACCCTATGGTTTGTCTATTTTTCAAGTATGTGAAATATTGTGATTCTTACAAAAAAACGTTCAAATTAATTAATTTAATGATGAGTGATGAAAAATTATGGATTTGATTATTCCTTGAATCCCTTTGGATTCAATGGTGTTGCGACCTATCTTGTGTCTACTTATTGGGTTAGTTAACCCTTGGATAATAATGAATTGGCTAATGAATTAAAGTGTGTTTAACATGACATGAGAACTTAGGTGATCTATTGATATAGAATCAATTTGGTAATGGATTATTTTTTATCGAGATGACTATAAAAATTTGATAAATGAAATGTGAAATTGAAAGAAAAATGGTAATTTAAAGAATTAACCGTTGAGGCTTATTATATGATATTGTGATATCCTTGCTACTATACTGTAATGATTATATAGTAGGCCTGGCCTAGTTTCATGTTGTAATTCTTATATTACAGGCTTGACCTATTTTGATGCTAAAATGATTATATATCAAGCTTGGCCTAGTTTCATAATATAATTCTTATATTGCGAGCATGGCCCAGTTTGGTGATGAAATGATTATATAGAAGGATTGGCCCAATTTGATGCTGCAATGACTATATAGTGGGATTAGACTAGTTTTATTTTGAAATACTTATATATATGGCTATGACCGAATGTTTAAATGCTTATACATATGGATTCTCCTAGTTATGTGATTATTCCATGGGTTGTGGTTGTGGTTGGAATGGTTGTGCTACATGCTCATAGATATTCTAGTATGGTGTCGATGTATGTTTTTTGTTTTATTATATTAATTTTATTAATTAACACACCCATTTATCACTTTATTATATGAACTTATTATCATACTAGTTTTGTTTAGACACTATGGTGTCGACCTACTGAGTTTTAATCTCATCCTATTCAGGCTGCTGTTTGGTACCTTAGAAGATTACATGGATGCTGGTTTAGATAATGGAAATAGACCTTGTTATTGATTATTTCTTTCTAGATGAGTTGGAGTTTGGAGATGAGAATAACATGGGGTTTAGGACTAAGTTATTTTTGAGTTTATTTGTGTTATCTGGTTATTTTATTTGTATAACTTCATTTTTACATTTAGATACATTTTATCCCATCATTACATGATCCATTATTATTGGTTAATGAATTCTCCTTTTACTTCCCAGTGTATGTTATGTTATTTCTTCTATTTCCATTACTATGATATTTATTTATATTATTTATTTCTAATTTATTTTAAGTCTTTACCAAGGGGTATTGTCTCCCCACTATACTCATCACACCTCCACTGCTAGTCAGCAGCCTCTGGCATATGGGGATGCACATTTGAGGTTCTGTAGCCAACTTGATTTGACTACATGAGAGATTGATAAATCAAGGGAAATTAAATAGATGGTAGAGACTAAAGGATAATATTATAATATAATTTAAGATTTTTTTTTTCAAATAACTAGATTGATAAGTTTAAGGAACTTCTTACTACATGTAGGATGAGGTGGCTAAATATGTTTGCAATATAACTTATATTCTAGAAGTATCTAAAGGGTTTTATCCAATAAAAAAGAATCACGGTGGAATAATGAGAATGTTCAAATAAAATTTAAAGTGAAAAAATAATGTTTTAAAACATTTCACCTTTCTAATAATAAAGATACATGATCCTGATGTCATGTTTCTCATAGATAAGATAAGAAAGAAGTTAGTGAGGCTTGTAACACCCTGAGTTTTTATGGACCCTTTTTTCAAATAAATTAAATTTTCATTTATATATTACAATACAATAAGTCAAAAATTCCATTCACATGAGACAAAATCAGTTTATAATACATGAAAAACTGACTTGTCATATGTTACACACAACACTGACGTGTCATATGTTACACACAACACCAATTGGCATATGTTACACGCAACACTGATGTTTCTACAAAACATCATTTTATTTTTATAATTATTTAAATGAGATAATTATAACCTATATATTAAAATTATCTATATTAATAGTAATAACTAATTTTTAAGTATAGTTCATAATTTTTGATAATAAAAGATATGATTTTTGGTAAAGTCCTTATATGTTTAAAAATATCGTTTTCTCAAATGAACCGCTTTTAATATCCTATGAGAAATAAGAAAATTAATTTTTGACAAATTTAGAAATTTAATTTGATAAAATAAACATCATTTTTTAAGTTATAATGTCTAAATTATCTTAGGGTGATTTTTTGGGATTTTTCTGAAAAACTTCATTTTTGGATGAATAGTGAAAATACCGGATTTTATTTCAAAATTTCTTTTTAATTTAATTTATTTATAAGGTTAAATTATATTTTTAATTGGTTTAATAGTTTAAATATATAATATTTTTATCAATTAATCCAATATTTGTCATTTTAACCAATTTCACATTAAAATTGGATATAAAAACTTAGCAAACTTTTGATAATATTTACTTTGAAACTCACATTGTCGACCCGACTGTGAGATTAATTTTAAATTAATCTCTGCCACTTCTATAATTATAATTTGGAAAAATTTATTCTATACTTAGAATCATCATAATTTATGATGTCTAATAATATTAAATTCTTTTTTTACTAAAACAATTAGTGAAAGTGATTAAAATTAATTACATCTCTTAGATAAAAATTAGGCTAATAAAGTACTAAACCATAAATATAAGACCCAAAAGGACCTATAAATTTGTAAAAAACCCATTTTATGAACATTATTCATCCATGAACCTTCCATTATTGATTTTTTTTTTGTTTTTTAAACCTTTTTTTAGGTAAAAACGTGGGTACACCTAACTTGTTTTCAAAAATGAAAAGTGTGTCCTTTCTCTTCCCAATAAAAGGCCAACACCTCTACCCACTTACTCACACATCTCAAGACCCTTGTATCAACCAACATATACTAAAATAATCTAAAAAATTTACTTAATTCCTCTTTTAATTCTTCCCTTGGGTAGAAGGAAACTCAAGTAATCCTTTTGGAACAAACCAAAAAGGAGTTACCCGATTAAGAGGTAACGTCTTCTCTCAAGCTCATTTCCTTTATTTTACTTCTCCACCCCCTGTACTATATTTATTCCATTATACTATGAAAAAAATTATAATAAATATACTAGGATTTTTTTATTCTAAGGGTCCGACCTACACTTACACACACCTCCATCTAATGGATATTGAACATACTGTTTATGTGTACAAGGAACTACCGCCCCACTAAATGATGATTGTTCATTTCTCCTTTAATTAATATCATGGTGGAAATTATGATGGACACTATATTTATATATTTAATATATTATATTTATTATTTATTTAATCTTATCTATTTCTTTTACAATAAAAATCTTTTTTTACTTTCCATTTGCTGTAATTACAATAATTTCGTTTGAGGAAGTGTGTACTACCGCCCCTCAAAATGATGTGATTCGTTCACATACTACATGGAATGTATTAAGGATGGGTTTAGTGAAATTATATGATATATATAAAATTATAACTCTACTATAATTATATTATATTCATATACACTTTTATTTCATTTTCTTTCTTTCTTTCTATACGACAATTAAAACGGAAACAACGTTCATGCGTACGTACGACTTATCGTCTCCATGAATGGTGTATTCCACTTCATAATTATTTATACTATAGATTATTATAATATAAATATAATATATATTACTGTTATTTATATAAATATTTAAATTATTTAACCATGACATAAGTATAAGGACCAATGATATAACAAATTTAGACACATATGAAGAACAAAACAAATATTACCCAAAGTGAAATCTTAACATAGTATTGTTAACAAGAGTGTAATATGGGGTCATAATAAAACTATATATGGTATTATGTATAGTAATATTATTATGTAAAATCTGTATAATAAACTTATATTTATTATATTGGAATACTATATGATTATGAAGGGAGTTTAGACACATGGTAAGGGGATTTCATCTCACTTTTTATTCCTGTGAGATACATGCTATGTTTTCCACTCTTTTATTTTGGTGGTGTATGTAATGATAATGATTTTAGTATATGTATTTTATACCTAAATTTATTGGTATTAACATATCCATTTTATGTACTTTCATTCATGGGGTATAAGTTTCAAAAGTTACCAAATCAATTAAAATGTTTTGTCTCAATTTAACTTCTTTGAGACTCATCTTTTTTTATGCACCTAAACTCTTTTTTGAGGTGTATATAATTCCATTTTACATGTTATATAATGAATATTATTATTTTCAGGACATTTTAAGCTTCATGTAATTTAATTTTCTTACATGGAGAGTATGATCCCAAGTTACCAATTTATAAGAGTTTATTGAGACAATCTCACCGTTTTTCAAGATTGTTAACATTTATGCTTCCTTTGATCAAATATTTTGATCCATATATAAAGAATACTCATGATTTTAATTATAATCTATTTATTAAATATATAATCATGTGTTGGTACCAATTTTTTAACTCTTTGGTACTTAAGATAATTTTTTTAAGTAAAATATGACCATCTCTCTCTTTCCTGTCATAATTCTACTGTATTTAAAAAACCCATGTTTTCAAAAATGTTTTCAAAAATGTTTTAAAAAGTTACTTGAAGATAATTTTCAAGGAAATTGGATTTTTAAAAAGTTTTATTGTTTTCAAAACAAATTTTATATGTTTTCAAAGATATTTTCAAAGAAAATGTTTTCAAAAGGTTTTATGTTATAAAAAGCATTTTTCAAAGAAGAAAGAATATTTCCTCAAGAAATTTTTTTAAAAGCCATTTCAAAATTATTTCCCATATAAGATAAAATATATTGGTTTTACTCATTCCTTTATGAGGAAATTATTCAATTTTTCCATTCATATTCTTTCTCTGAATGGATTATTTTTTGATGGCATGATGTTTACAAAATCTCTTTCTATTTCACGGGTTATATGCTTTTGAAACCCATTTATCTTTCATGGGTTATGTTCTTTTGAAACCCATTTCACTTTCATGGGTTATATGGTTTTGAAACCCACTTAATTTCATGGGTTATTTTCATGGTGAAATTATTATGAAGCCTATATCTTTCCACAAGTTGTGATATGATTATATGTTTGTAATACCCATTTCATTTCATGGGTTATGATATAATTATTTATGATATTGTGGAACATATATGAATGATTTAGATATGTTATGGGTGGGGCCTATATCTCCCTATAATTAATTGGGTAAATATTTATATCTAATGAGATAGACTAATATGGTCTTGGGAATGAACCTTGACTACTAAGATGACCATCAGAGTGAACCATGACTACTAAGATGGTATGAAAAGTCAACTCATGCTACTAAGATGTACATGTGAGTAAACCATGACTACCAAGATAGTATAGGGAGTGAATCCATACTACCAAAATGGTCTTGTAAGTGATTCCTTGGATACTATGGAAATCATATTATAAGATTATGTGTCTACCACAATTCCATGTTTTATTCCTATGTTATGATTTCATGGATTATTCTATTTATTTCATTATGATTCATGTCTTATAAACTACCAATCTTTATGAAATGATTTCTTTTATGATCTTTGATATGTATGGTATGATCTTCTATTTTCATGATCATGTTCTCATACCCTCATGCTCAGGTTTATGCTTACATGTCTCCCTTGTTTACCCTTACTAAGCATATAATATTACCCCTTTTTATGTTTCCTTTACCCCATGTTATGATGATATGTATTATGCTTGAGGTGTCTAATAAGGGTTCTAGTCAATAAAAACTTAGTGGGAGATAATGTATCTCATTTATGTACTAGTGTTTATGTTTCCTTTTTTCCAAAGGCACTCGACCAATTGTGGTCTTTGGACGTTTGTTTGTATAATGTTTAAGTATTTAAAAAAAGTTATGTAATGTTTATGATTGAAAAGTGAGGGTCTCTATAGTTAGTATCATAGAAAAGTAATAGTTAACATTTGGAATATGGGATGAGAAAACCTTAGTGAGAACCCTAAGGACATGTATAAGGATACGTCTAAGGATAAGGAAAGTATAGTAAAATGTCCTAGAATTTTGGTGAAGGATATAATGAGTGATTTTCTAGTAATATATACCTATCTAGATACTACAAGTGGATGTGGCTCTGAAATAGATGTACCTAGGGGTAACAACTCTAACAAGATATTTCAGGCCTGACTTAGGGTAATCTGGTATACAACAACGAGCCTTGATTCACACCTGGTTTGACACTCCTAGGGGATATGATTTGGGAACTCACAAACTCTTCACAAAAAATTATAAAATATTTAAATTTAATTTGGTTATGAATAACCAAGGATAAACCAAATATGTCATATATTAATGAAGATTTCATAATTTAGACATCCTATAAGTGATTTTTCATGATTATGTGGTTCCTCATTATGATAACTATTTCTTACTCTATGATTTCGGTTTTAGTCAATGGATGGAACCCAAAGGAACCGTGTTAATGGTTATTGACACTGACAATTCAATGATTGTCCTTCTGAGAAACTAAATGATATGGGAGTTGGAATGAATAACCTCATTGCTATATTCATACATATTTCTCAAGCTATGAATCATGGTGGAATTCCAAATGAAAAAGTAGGGAACAACATTCTATAGAGTATTTAATGAGGAAAAGTCCGCCTTATTTAAAAGGGAATTTTGATCCATTTGTTGATAAATAATGGACCAACACTACTAAAAATATATTCTATGTTATTCAGTGTTCAGATCATGAGAAATTAATTCTAGCTGTTTATTAGTTAGAAGGCGAAGCATATCAGTGGTGGACTCTAATCAAGAATATAAGGTAATAAGATGAGATTGAATCCATGGATTGGGGTGAGTTAAAGAAATTATTTTTCAATAATTACTTTCCTTTAATTACTCTTACCAATATGAGGAGATTTTTCCTTGAGTTTAAGAAAAGGAATGATGAATCTATTGGTACCTATGAGGATAATTTCACAAGACTTGTGAGGTACGCTTCAGGAATTATCATCTAACCCGAAAGTAAAGTTGAATGGTTATTCAGTGGATTAAAGCCAGGTCTCAAAAGGGAATTGGCCATAAAAGACTTTAGTAACTATAAAGAGATTATTAATTGTGAAATCAAGTTTTAAATGGAGGTAAGAGTCATGTATCAATCTCTTGGTTTTGATAAGAAGAGGAATATGGAGTTTAAAGGAAAATATAAAAACCATGAAGAAAAGAAGATGCTATTTCATTTATGATCTTAGTGTTGGAAGAATCATAGAGTAAATTTTCTTAAGAGTTCTAATAAAAATTTTAAGTATAGAAAGGAAGTTCACTGGGAAATTGATTTTCAAAGTGATGGGAATAAGTTGGCTCAAAAAACTAGTGGGGAAAAATCAACATAAAATGGACCTCCCACAATTCAGTACTATAAGTTTAAGGAAATGGGAATTATGAAAACCACTACCCAAACCTAAGGGCTTGTGATGATGATCGACATCAGAAACCTCTTAAGTCAAGGGACAAGGGGAAATCTCATGCAATCGATATTCATGATGAGGGGTGTGATAACAACATGATGAAAGGTAAAATTACCATCCACTCTAGAACTGTTAATGTCATATTTGATACTATATCTACCAACTCTTTCATATCAAAATAATTTTATAAGGGTGTTAATATTCCTAAAAAATAATTATACGTGAAATTATTAGTGCAAACCCCTAATGGTATGATGATTTCATCTCAAGTCTATGATTCCTCTCCATTTGAAGTTTGTGGAAATGTGCTTCCTATAAATCTTGTTATTCTTCCTTTGGTTGAATTTGATGTCATCTTAGGAATGGATTAGATTTCCCTACATAAATCCCACGTCAATTTTCATGAAAGGAAAGTTAATTTTTATACTTAAAAACCTCTTATAAACATCCATCAATGTGATGATAAGAATGAACTTCATGTGGATATTAAATCTAATGTATGGGTCTTAATTCCCATTCAAAAGGGTTTTTTATCTCAAATGGTTGGGGAGAAGATTGATATCTATGATATTCCTATTGTTTGGGATTTTTTGGATGTCTTTCTGGATGAGCTTCATAGTCTTCCACCAAAACATGAAGTTGAGTTCTCAATAGAACTCATACCTGGTTCCACACCAATTTCAAATACTCCTTATAGAATGGCCCCAATTTAGCTGTAGGAATTGAAGAACCAAATCCAAGAAAACCTTGATAAGGTATTCAATAGGCCAAGTTTGTCACCTTGGGGTGCACTGGTTCTTTTTGTGAAAAATAAAGATGTATCAATGTGACTATGTATTGATTATCGAGAGTTGAAAATGATCACAATCAAGAAAAAGTATCATATTCTTCATATTAATGACTTGTTTATTAAACTGCATGAAGATCAATAGTTTTCCAAGATTGACATTTTTCCTAGATATCATCAATTGAGGGACAAGAAAGAGGATATACCCAAGAAGTCAGTCCATAAAAGGTATAGACTATATGAATATATAGTGATGCCTTTTGGTCTTACTAATTTCCATTCTATCTTCATGAATTTAATGAATAGAGTATTTAGAGATTACCTCAGCCAGTTTGTGGTAGTCTTTCTAGATGATATTATTATCTATTCAAAGAGAAAGGAAGAGCATGAAGATCACTTGATAATTGTTCTGAGGACCCTAAGGAAGGATAATCAATATGAAAAATTTACAAAGTGTGAATTTTGGATGAAAAAGGTTTCATTTTTGGGTCATATAATCTCAAGAGATGGTATAATAGTAGATCCATCAAAGACAGAGGCTATTGAAAGATGGCCTAGACCAACCACAATGACTGAGTTCTATATCTTTATTGGTTTATCTAGATATTATTAAAGCTTTGCAGATAATTTCCCAAGACTATATAATCCTCTGACCAAGTTAACTAAAAATGGTGTCAATTTCCTCTGGACAGATTAATGTGATTAAAATTTTAAGGAACTGAAGAGAAGGTTGGCCAGTACACCCATGATTACATTATCCTGTAGTGGATAAGGGTTTTTAATCTCTAGTGATTCATCCAAGAAGGGATTGGGATGTATTATTATGTATAATAACATGGTTATATACTATGACTCATTAAAATTGAAGATTTATAAGAAAAATTACCCAAATCATGATTTGGAGTTAGAAATGATAATTTTTTCATTAAAGATATGGAGGAATTATATTTATGGAGAAAAGCGTGATATATATACTGATCATAAAGTCTAAAACATATATTCACATAGGATTTAAACATTTTCTAGATAATAGATTTAGAGTTGATAAAGGATTATGACTGATCAATACATTACAACCCTGGGAAAGTGATTAAGGTGGATGATGATTTGAGTAAGAAGGATCATGATAGCTTATCCATGATAAGGGTCACAAAAGATCCAATATTTATAGATTTTAAAAGGATGGATCTAAAAATATTGAATGAATGGGAAAAATATTATCTTTATCAAATGAATGTTCAAACCTCTATCTAAGCAAAGATTAATGAGGCATAGAAGGAAGATGAAGAGCTACAAATGAAAGTCAGAAATGTTCCCGAGTTTAATCTTGATCAGGATGGAATGATAAGGTTCAAGAACTGTGTATGTGTTCCTTCCATAAAAGATTTTAAGAAGGATATGTTAGAGTAAGCTCATTATTTTTCATTCTCTATTCATACTAAAAGTATGAATATGTATAGGCACTTGAAAGAATAATTCTGGTGGGATGACATGAAGGGAGATATCACAAAGTCTGTATCTCTGTGATTGGTATGCCAACAAGTTATGGATGAAATACAAAAGTCAAAGGGGATGTTGCATCCATTACCCATACCAGAATGGAAATAGGAGAACATCACTATGGATTTTTTTAGTTGGACTACCCAAAACATCTAAAGGGTTTAATTATATATGGGTGGTAGTCAATTGCCTTACTATGTCAAAACACTTCATTCCTATGATAGGAGATTTCTCTTTGGATTAGCATTCCAGGATATACATTAAGGAAGTGGTAAGGTTGCATGGAGTACCACATTATATTATTTCAGATCAAGATCCAAGGTTTATCGCAAATTTATGGTGAAGTATTCAGAAAACACTTGATTTATAATTTAGTTTTAGCACTGCTTATCATCCTCAGAAAGATGGTCAGTCTGAAATAAAAATTCAAAACCTAGAGGATATGTTGAGATCTTTTTCGTTATATTTTAAAGGTGGTTGGTATAAAAAACTTCCTCTAGTTGATTTTTCTTACAAAAATATATTTTACTCAAGAATTCATATGGAATCATATGAATCCATCTATGGGAAGAAATTTAGAGCTCTAATTTGTTATGATGATGTTAGAGAAAGAAATCTAATAAGACCTGAGATTGCTGAAGAAATGGTCGAGAATGTTAGAACCATTTAGTAGTATATCAAGGAAGATCAAAGTGAGTAAAAAATTTATAATTATAACCATAGACATGATCTAGAATTTAAAGTTGGTGAGAAAGTGTTTCTATGAATCTCACCATGGAAGAAAGTTATGAGATTCAGGAAGAAATGGAAACTAAGCCCCATGTATATTGGTCCCTTTGAGATTCTTGATCATCTCGGGACAATAGCCTATCGCTTGGAACTTCATCCAAATCTATCTCAAGTCCATGAATTGTTCCATGTATCTCTCCTGAGGAACTATATACCTAAACCTTCACATGTACTGAACTCATAGGTCATATCGCTAGAGCATGATCTTTCTTATGAGGAACAACCTGTTGAAATTATGGAGCGATCAGAGAAAGTTCTACGAAATAAGACCCCTTACTTGGTCAAAGTTTTATGGAGAAATCAATAGTTAGAGGAATATACATAGGAACTTAAGGATATTATGAAGAAAATGTATCCTAATTTTTTTTACCTGAGTGATGAATTTTGAGGACAAAATTTATTTTAAGGGGAATAGAATGTAACACCCTGAGTTTTTATGGACTTTTTTTTAATACATTAAATTTTCATTTATATATTGAAATTTACTAAGTAAAAAATTCCTTTCACACGACACCAAATCAAAATAAAATACATGTAAAACTGACTTGGCATATATTATACACAACACTAACTTGGCGTATGTTACATGTAACACCGACTTGGCGTATGTTACACACAACATATATGTTTATACGAAACATCATTTTATTATTATAATTATTTAAATGAGATAATTATAACCTAGATGTTAAACATAGTTATATGAATAGTAATAACTACTTTTCAAATATTGTTTATAATTATAGATAATAAAAGAAGTGATTTTTGGTAAAGTCCTTCTATGTTTAAAAATACCGTTTTCTCAAATAAACTGCTTTTAATTTCTTTATGTGAGAAATAATAAAATTAATTTTAGAAACATTTAGAAATTTAATTTTATAAAATAAAATTATTTTTTGAATTTATAATTTCAAAATTATATTAGGGTGAATTTTTTAGATTTTTCTGACAAACTTCATTTTTGGATGAATAGTGAAAAATACCGGATTTTAATTCCAAACAGCCTTTTAATTTAATTTATTTATAAGGTTAAATTATATTTTTAATTTGTTTAACAGTTTAATTAGATAATAATTTTATCAATTAATCCAATATTTCTTCTTGGAACCAATTTCACATTAAAATTAGATATAAAAACTTAGCAAACTTTTGATCATTTTTTACTTTAAAACCCACATTGTCAACATGACTACGAGATTTATTTTAAATTAATTTATGTCAATTATGTGATTAGAATTTGGAAAAATAGATTCTATATTTTGAATTAGCATAAATTTTAATTTCTAATAAGGTCAAAAAAATTGACCCATATTTTTAGAAAAAAATGATTAAAATTAATTACATCAGTTAAGGGAAAAATTAGGCCAGTAAAATACTAAACCATAAATATAAGACCCAAAATGACCTAGATACTTGTAAAAAACCCATTTTATGGCCATTATTCTTCCAATAACCTTAAATTATTGAGTTTTGTTGATTTGGTATGAATTTGGTTAGGTAAAAACGTGGTTACACCTAACTTGTTTTAAAAAATACCAAGTTTGTCCTTTCCCTTCCCTATAAAAGGCCGCCACCTCTACCCACTTCCTCACACATATAAAGCCCCTTGTATCACCCAAAATCTTCTCAAATAAGCTCCCAAATTCCATAAATTCCTCTTATAATCCTTCCCTTGGTCATAAGTTAACTCAAGAAATCCTTTTAGCACAAACCAAAAAGAGTTACCCAATTAAGAGGGAATGTCTTCTCTCAAGATTCTTTCCTTTATTTTCCTTCTCCACCCTCCACTCTCTTTATTCAATTATTGTATGAAAAAAGTAGTATCCTAAACATGATATTATGTTATTATGCTAATGGTTATAACTAAACTTACACACACCTCCTTCTAATGGATATCGATCATATTGTTTACGTGTACGGCAAACTATCGCCTCACTAAACGACGATTGTTCATTTCTCCTTTACTATCTATCATTGTGAAAATTATGATGGACACTATTTTTTTTATATAATATAATATATTAATTATTTATTTAATCTTATTTATTATTTTAAAACATATGTATTTTTTTACTTTCCATTTGGTGTAATTACAATAATTTCGTTTGAGGAAGTGTGGACTACCGCCCCCCTCAAAGTGATGCGATTCATTCACACACTACATGGAATGTATTAAGTAGGAGTTTAGTAAAATTATGATATATATAAAATTATAATTATATTTTTATTATATTATAAACATATATGATTTTATTTCATTTTCTTTCTTTCTTTCAATACGACAATTAAAATGGAAACAGCGTTCATGTGTACGTATGGATTACCGTCTCTATGAACGGTGTATTCCATTTCATAACTATTTAGTATATCTATTATTACAATATATATATATATACTGTTTATTCATGATATTTATATCATTATTTACATTCTGTAATCATGATATAAGTATAAGGACCAACGATATAACAAATTAAGACACATGCAAAGAACAAAGTGAATATTACATGAAGTAAAACCTCAACATAAGATTGTTAAAAAGCGGGTAATATATGGTCATAATAAAAAAATATGGTATTATGTATAAAAAAATTCTTATATAAAATATTTATAATAAACTTATATTTATTATACAGGAATCTTGTATGAGTAAGAAGAGAGTCAAGACACAAGGTAAGGGGATTTCATCTCACTTTTTTATTCCTGTGAGATACATGCTATGTTTTCCACTCTTACCTTTTATGTGGTGTATATAATGAACATGATTGTATTATATGTATATTATAACTGAATTTATGGGTACTTACATATCAATTTTGATAACTTTAATTAATGGTGTTTAAGTTTAAAAAGTTACCGAATCGGTAAAAATGTTTTGTCTCAATTTCCCTTCTTTGAGACTCATATTTTGTTATGCACCTAAACACTTTTTTGAGGTGTATATACTTCTATTTTACATGTTATATAACTAATATCATTATTTTCATGATATTTTTATCTTAATTTAATTTCATTTTCATACATGGAGTGTATGATCCCAATTTACCAAGTTATAAGAGTTTATTGAGACAATCTCATCGCTTTTCGAGATTATTTATGTTTATGATTATTTTGATGAAATATTTTGATTAATATCTCAAGAATGATCATGAGGTTACTTATCCTATATTTATTCAAGATATATTCATGTGTTAGTAACACTTTTTCCATTATTTGGTACTTAAGATACTATTTTTAAGTAAAATATGACCGTCTCTCTCTCTTCGGTCAGAATTCTATTGTATTAAAAAAACCCATGTTTTTGAAAATGTTTTCAAAAGATCCTTCAAAATAATTTTCAAGGAAAAATGATTTTATTTTATTTTATTTTTTTCAAAGATTCCTTTATAAGTTTTTAAATATATTTTTAAAGAAAATTTTTTCAAAAGTTTTTATGTTATAAAAATAAATTTTCAAAGAAGAAAAGATATTTTCCTCAAGAAAAGTTTTTAAAAGGTATTTAAAAATTATTTAACATATAATATAAAATCCATTGGTGTTACTCATGAATTTATGAGGAAATTATTCAATGTTTTTATTCATATTCTTTATCTGAATGGATTATGTTTTGATGTCATGATGTTTATGAAACCGATTTCTCTTTCCAAGTTATATGATTTTGAAACCCATTTCTATTTGATAGGTTATATGCTTTTGAAACCCATTTATCTTTCACGAGTTATATGGTTTTGAAACCCTCTTATTTTTATATATGTTCATGATGAAAAGATTATTCAACCTATCACTTTTGACATGTTATGATATGATTACATGTTTATAATATGCATTTCATTTGATGGGTTATGATATGACTATTTATGATATTGTGGAACATGTATGAATGATTTCACTATGAGATGGGTGGGACCTATATCTCCCTCCAATGTATTGGTTAAATATTTATATCTCATGAGATAGACTAATATGGTATTGGGAATGAACCTTGACTACTAATATTTCCGTGATAGTGAACCATGACTACCAATATGGTATGAGGAGTGAACTCATGCTACTAAGATGGCCATGGGAGTGAACCATGAATACCAAGATGGTATGGGGAGTGAAACTATACTATAAAGATGGTCATGGTAGTGATTACTTGGCTACTATGGAAATAATATTATATGCTTATGTGTCTGCAATAATTCTATGTTTTATTCCTATGTTATGATTTCATGGATTATTCTCTTTATTTTATTATAATTCTTGTCTTATGAACTAACAATATTTATGCCATGATTCCTATTAGGATATTTGATATAAAGGGTATGATCTTCTATTTTCATGATCCCATTCTCATACCCTTATGCGCATGTTTATGATTACATGTCTCCCTTGTTTACCCTTACTGATAATATGAGATCACCCCTTTTTATATTTCTATTACCCTAGGTTATGATGATATGTATTATGTTTAAGGTGTATAAGAAGGGTGATAGTCAAGAATAACATATTGGGAGATGATGTAGCTCATTTATGTACTAGTGTTTATGTTTCCGTGTTTCCAAAGGCACTAGACTTATCACGGTCTTTGGGTGTCTATTTGTATAATGTTTAAGTATTCTATAAAAATTATGTAATGTTATGTTTGAAAATAGAGTGTTTTTATAAGGCTAAATATCATGTTTTTGGGGAGTTTTACCATTCATTATATACTAAGAGTGGTAAAAGAAAAATCTACAGTTTAGTTAGAAGTAGAGAGCAACAATATATAGGTTTATATCAAATATGGTGCATAAAAGATGAAGAAGGATGTACCCTTTTTAAGGATGGGGAAATTAAGGAAAGATGGAGATATTTATTTAATAACATCTTCAATGAAGAACATGTGTGTGGTTTAGACTTCTATAATATAAGTTTTAGTATAAAATAACTCAATTAAAACTATTATAAAAAATTTCACCCTTTTGAGGTTAAATAGGCTTTAAGAAAGATAAAAAATGGTAAAACGGTTGAGTTAGATAACATCTACATTAAAGTGTGGAAATATTATAGGTAGTAGGGTATTAATTGGATAACTAAGTTATTTAATGAGTTTATGAAATCTAAGTAAATTCCTTATGAATGGAGGAAGAGTTCTCTAGTTCCCATGTTTAAAAATAAAGGATAAATTTTAATTTGTAGGAATTCTAGAGACATTAAGCTTATGAGTCATACCATGAAACTTTGAGAGACATTGTAACATACATTCCAAACTCATTGGATTGAGAGGAGGTGGAGGTTCCACTAACCTTAGGTGACATCCCCAAGGCACTGAAGACTGACAATAAATTCCAAGAGCTTAAGAGAGAATTGGGGGAATATTTTCCTTTTATAAATAAGAAAAAATGTCAAGACAAGAAATAAACAAGAAAACCAACTATATGATGCATGAGTATAAACAATATAGCTCAAAGGTAAAACCATTAGAACAACAATATCATAGTAACAATAGAAACAAGATACATCATCCAAGAAAGACCAAAAGATAACATAACCCTATTACACCAAAGTGATATCATCCCAAACATCACCCTAACTAGCTCCAAGTTTTAACTCCACATGACTTACTCATAGTATTAAGATGAATCACTATAGAAGTAATATAACTTTCCCTTTCCCATGTCCGAGTAAACAAAATCTACAAATAAACTAAAGTTCCTAATAGAGGGGTGATTATAATACTTAGTATAAAATCCCCAAAGACCTCCCAACACATGACACTAGGCCAATAATTGGTTAATACATTTTATATAAAACAGGTGAGAAGATGTTAAATAGTTTATACAAATCCATAAAGGAGTTCCATGTAAGAAAATAGTAAACAAGATTATTACAATTTATTAATACTAATAAACACACACACACACACTCACACTCAAGTCATGCACACTTCCACCCACCCACCCATACACATAGACTCACACTCGCGTACATGCATGTGCACGCACACACACATACACACACACTCATGACATGAACCTACCTATACTCATGAGTGATGAATCATCCTATCACCAATCCGTCGTTTGGTGACCCACATTGATGGTGTTACTTCACAACCATGTTTTGTCCCACATTAATATTGGTACTTTATGACCATGCTCCATCCCAATGAACATAGGCCAACCCAATTATTACAAATTTCTTACAAATTAATTCCACATAAAACAAACTTCCTTTTTAAAAAAATTCATCAAAAAAAATTTCTTGTATTAAATCAAAACCATAATTTTAGAACCATAATTTAATATTAAAAAACAATGGGTTTTCTAAAATCCATCCAAGTTCCCATGTTATAAAATCACAAACCGAAATGGTTTCCTTCAAGAAATCACACAATGTTTTCTTTTCAAATCCTAGGAAAAACTTTAATAAAACCATGTCTTCAAGTTCTAGAATAAGTAGAGAAGAGAGAGGATCCACCTATCTCTTAATGGGTGATGACAATAAAGAATGACACAACTCTAGATATGGACTCAAAATCCCTTCTATATTATAGACCCAATAAAAATCTCACAAAAAAAAATCATGGATCATATATCTATCCATAATTTATTAGATCTAACATTCCATGTACGTGAATATGGAAATATATAAATAGTAAGAGATAAAATGAAAAAAACCATCAATTCTGGATATCCCACACACCTAAATCCATTAAAATTGGTCACTGGATCAAACATAATCATCAAGAACACTTAAAAGATATATGAGGAGTTTGAGATCCTTAGAGGATAGGAGAGAAATACAAGTTTAAGGGGTTAAAATCTAATTTTATAAGAATTTAATATACATCACATGGTTAGGTTTTACAGTTTGTCAAACTGTGTGCATGATTTTGTCTCTAAGCTAGAGAGTTTCATGGTTGTGCCGCATGGTTTGGAAAACTGTGCGCAAACTGTGTGCATACTACTATCCAAATACTCCCATTTCAAATAGTTCCCCTAGATAACTTCATGGTTTAACCAAACTATGTGCTGACCATGCACCCACCTAATAACTCCCAATATCTCCTTACACTATTTCCTGGAGAAGGTGCATAGTTTCCACTAACCATGTTCAATCCATGCACCCTTAAAAACCATTAAAAAACATAACAAAACCATCCAAATCTCCCGAAACTCAACCCAAGTATTATGTAACTTCAAAATACATAATAAAAGGCTAAATTACCTAAAATTGGGGGTGTTAGATTCTCCCTACCATTAGGTTTCCAGTCCCCAGTAATATGTATTTTTCTAGTGCTTTGGAAAAATTTGGGCCATTTCTCAAACATTTTTTTCTCATGTTCCCAATTTTCCTCCAAAATTTGACTGTGCTTCCATAGAACTCGCACTAAACGTATACTCTTTCCTCATAACACTTTCTCCCATGTATCTAGAATCTGTATCGAAATATGCAAAAAAGTAGAATCTGGTGTAAGATTAATGTGGTCCCATCAAATCACATGGTTGGGATCAGGTTGGTACTTATTCAATTGAGATACATGAACTAAATTCTGTACAGTGCTCAATCGTTCCAGTAATAAAAACCAATATGCTACATCACCAATCCATTCTAGTATATTAAAAGGGATGATGTAATGATGATGAACCTATCATGGGGTACTCAAAAAAACAATTTTGAAGCCAAGTTAAATGTAGTAATAACGAGACTCATTTTTGTCTCCGGAGATGATAATGATATGGGTGAGTTTTACTTTCATTTTGAGGGTTCAATTATTAAAAATAGTAATGAAAGATTGGTTTTAAAGTCAAATTTAAAAAATGTTTCCTAGAAACAGATAACCCCTTACCTACCATATCAAATCATTATTCCATTTTTTACTCTATTATTTCTCTCTAATCGAGTGAAATATCAGTCAATTATTGTCTCATGAAATTTTCGGTTTAACTATAGGGATGAAATAATCACCAAAACCTCTAATCTTTCCTATCTCAGTAATGAGAGATCTATGATTACACTTAAGTCATCCCACTACTCATGACCACAATAAATGTAGAAGACCTAATAATATTCTATGTGTGATACAATGAGGAAGAGAAGATTAATTGAAAATGCAAGAAATAAGAAATCTCATGTTTCTTAAATAATTCGAATAACTCCAAAGATTAACAGAATATATTGAACAATTTAAATGTAGAATTCATGAACAAGTAGGATAGGGGGAGTCACCTCATCTCAGCCACTAAGGTCTTAGTGTGTCATCACCATAGTTATTATAATGCCAAATAAAAGAAATAGTAATAAAGTAGAAATAACGATCACATAAGAAGGCTATGAGAACAATCAACCACGTGATGAATGAACAATGTACTATTTGTAGAAGAATGCTCAAAAGTTCTTGGAGCACTTCAAAATTCTTCACATAATCCAATTTCTTCAGGAATGTTCTTCAATTTCAATATCCAGACTCATTGATTTTTTGACACGTGTTTAGCTTGAGGGTAGCGATGGCATCGAGAATCTTCCAAAACTGTTTTTCACTCCTACCACTTTCAAGATTCATATAATTCATAAGTGAGGTACTTCAGTGATTTACATCACAATGGACGTCATCCAATACACAAAGGAATAATATGATGAATATATTGGATTTGGACACATGATTTCACTACAATTGGGCCCGGGCTTGGTGTCTTAGAATTTTAACTTGCAAAGAGAAATAACGAGAAAAAAATTAATTGAAAATATTATTGCAATTAAAAGTGGTGTTGTGTAGAGGGAACTTCAACGGCAGTTTTAAATAATGTTTGGTTCACTATCCCAACATTTCCATAGTGCTAAATTCATTGAGGTATTTCATCCAACACAATTCATGGATTTTTTGGGGATCCATTTGGTGAGTTGGAGTTGAGAGACATTACGCCGATATTTGATCTATGAAGTAAAAACACAAGTGTAAGCATGGATCGATAGGCTTATTCAATCTATGCTCCTTAAACTTGCCATCTTCTCACATGGATATCATGGGAACAGGTGGTAGTACAGTCAACTTCTCAGTTATCAAGCTTAGATTTATGCTTCTACAGAGGGATGCACTAGAGGGAACATGGCTTTATCAGATCAGGTGGCACACATCCAAAAGGGGGAATTGGTTCCGGTTTGGAGGGCTTTGGACATGACATATGTTCATCTCCTCGGTGGTGGAGCTCGGCCAAGATCGACATTGGCGACATATCCTCCTTCTCTGGTCAACCATGGTGGTGCGGGATCTCCTACAGTCAAGAAGGGTTGACATGGCTTGGGATTTATACATGACATCTTTAGATGGGTGGTGTACACAACTTTGGGTTTTAGGTAGAGAAACCTTGATAAATCAACAAGTGACACACATGAGCTTAGATGTGGTGGTCGTGGTTGTCTTCTTCGTTCATCGAGGATAACTGGTATCTTCAACCCGTATGAGCTCAATATTTTTCAGAGGTGTCAGCCTCATATTTTTCAGAGCATAATTAATTCTGAAAAATGAAAAAACAATTGAAATCCAGAATTTCTACCTCCAAAAAAATAATTTAAAATTATTTTAAATTAATTAAAACATAAAATTTTCACCATTTTAAAGTCACAATATAATCCAAATTTTCATTTCAAAAATAAAAAATTTCAATTTAAAATAATTTTAATTCATGGATTTTCATTTAATTAAAAAATATTAAGACATTAAAACTCCAAAAAATTAACCCATTTAGAAATTTAATTCCAAATTAAATTTAATAACTTCAAATTCACAATTTAAAATTGAAATCAAAATCAATTCCAATCAATGTATGTCTTCTCAATCTTAAATTAAAAAATGAATATATCAATCAATCCATGTTTAAATCCAATCTTCATTAAATTTCATAATTTTAAAAAGTATAAAAAATGAATGGATTACCTGTATTTTGAATTAAAAATGGGGTTATTATCAATATAAATCAGTAAAAAAAATAAAAAAAATTGGCTTTACATCACCACCCACACTTTAACTATTGTGCTCTCGAGCATTTTTATCATTGAATTCCAAAATTTTGTGATGGTATTGCCTAGCTTTAAATGCACACCCAGAATTGAAAAAAATAAAAGAATACATCCACTAAATGGTCATGATTATTATGTTAATTTCACACACTATTTTACTTCCATTTACTTTCAAATTCTAGTCACACAAGTGAATTCAAAAGTTCTAAGTGGAATTAAAATTTTAACAAGTAGCACATCCAACTTTACCTCCTTCATAAGCTTCCTAAACCAAAGTTCATTTTTCAGAATTCATTGATACTCCGTAAATGAAATTTTTATAATTCAATTCCCCCCTTCATGGGTTCAAAACTTACCTCACCTAAATGAATTCATTTTTTAAATATTACCACTTTATTCATTTTTTTAATTTTTCCCCAACCATGTCAGTGCATGCCATTGTACAAAAAAAGTTATTTGAATATGTATTGAGGGATACTCACATAAAAAATTTCATTGTATCAGAGATTAATTATGGGATTCCAATTTCCCATTTTATTCCATATTAAAAGGATATGAATTTGTTTTAAGGAGGCTTACTAAGATACTATTCAATTACTAAGGTCAAGTTACTCAAGATCGAGTTCAAAATTCTAGTGACCATATATTATAATTATTATTCCAAAATGACCTTCTCAGTTTTCACTGTATTTCCCTAGTCTTCAAATAGAATTTCCAAATAATAGAGGCAAAGTTTACTAAATAATCTTTCACATTCATTAATTCAAAATCAATGAGTCACCATATCCAGATTGGTACTTTAATTAGGCATTACACATTAAAGTTCAGTGTTCCTATATTTTTTTATTTTTTCTTTTTATTTATTTATTCACACTCAAAAAAATATAAAAACCAAGACCTACAAAAATATGTACATATTACTAAAACAAAATTAAGATTTTGTTTTGTTTTTGTTGTTTTTTTTTTGTTTTAATTTTTTTAAATTTCTTTTTTTTTATTTTTTATTTTTTTCTCTAGATGTAAAACATGAAAAGGGATATTCACATTCTAAAACTACTTTTTACCTCTCCCCCACAGTTATCTCAGACAATATTCTAGTTAAGTGATCCATGCATATTTTCAGGAGAGTCAAAATTAAAAATGAATACCTTGAGAAATGTAGAGGAAAGAGACAATCTGACTTCCTTCATTTGATGGAAGCATGGAAGAGTTTGGGATCAATGTTCTTTTCAAAGAGCGAAACAACACTTTATATCCTAATTGAAAGTCTATATTCTAGGTGAGTATTTCATGGATATATTTGGCCTCCCTAATACACAACAATGTATTTTCTCATGGGCTTCTGATCCTAGTTTCTCCAGCTCCATCTTCTACAGCTTCCTATTTTTTCAGGATTTCCTAAACTTCGGGTAAAATCCTTTGGTTGTCCATCGATCATTTTTCTATAGTAAAATAGTTAATTAATCATTTATTAAACCCTAAACAAGTAAGGTAGTGGTGACAATATAAAATTTGAGCAAATTTCTTGAATATTTCTCAATAATATCTTTAATATGATCAATACTTAAAATAGATTCCTAGTTAAACTCATTTTCAAAAATAGTTTCATTAGTAAGATCCTGAGGTTGTAAAAACTTTCTTAAAACAATTCCACCATCCAAAATTATAATCTCTTCTTCATAAAAATAGGGCAAGTTGAAGTGGTTCATAGTAAAATTATATTTTTCCTCATGTGGGTATTTCATTGAATCAAGTATATAAAAATCCACTGTTTCTTCACCAAAGGTCATGGAAATTGTTCCTTTGTTGGAATTTATTATTGTTTTGGTAGTATTGAGAAATGAACAACCTAAGATGATGGGGGAATGATTATTACCCTTTTATTCCTCCATGTTAAGGATGTAAAAATTAGTAGGGAATGAATAACCTTATACACTTACTAAAACATCTTCTAAAACACCTACAGGGTAGGCAATGACTATGTTGGAAGGCTACACAACCACTCAGGTGTGTCTCATTTATTCTATTTATAGAGATGAAAAAAATGGTTAAGGCATGAAATTAATTGACATTCCAAAATCACATAATGCATTGGAAAAATTAATCTCTCCTATGGTGCAGGGGATAGAAAAGATATCTGGATCTTGATATTTCAAAGGGATTTTTGGGGTTACCACTGCCTAATTTTTTTAATCAAAATTACCTTTTCATTACCTTATAGTATTATACTTAAGGTGCACATGTATTTAATGAAAATTTCATACCTTGGGATCTGGTGGATGGAATATAGCAGAGGGATGTTGATTTCCACTTTTTTGAACACTTTAAACATCTCTTGTTGTAATGAATCTTCACTGGTTTTATTGGGCTCTTTAATTCTTATAGGGAAGGGAGGTTGGTGTTGAATTGGATCGTCCATATTATATTTACCTTTATCATTATTCACAAGGAATGTTTGCACATGTACCTCTTATTTTGGTTCTTTTCCAAGGGTAAATTCTTCATGTTTAGTGGGTTATCCACTTCCATATTCTTCTTCAGATGGTGATTCTTCACTGCTTCCAAGATCCTTGACACTACTTAATGTAATGTAACTAAAATTTACTATGGGGTTAGGAATGGATCAGGTAAGAAGCTTATTAGATATTTTTCTATTCATTTCATTGATTTCAGTAAGGATCTGGTTGTTTTACTTCACAATTTATTTCATCAGGTCCTCTAGTGAGGGTTATTGAGCTTGTCTTGGTTGTTAGCTTGTCAAAGGTTGAGAGTTCTATCTTTTAAATTGTGGTGTATGAAAATTTTGTTGATAAACATATTGAAGGGTAGTCTCTGAAGTTGTTGATTTCTAGCTCCATATTGAGTGTTGGAGTATTATATGCTTCCTTGATTATATCTTGGGTGCTATTGGTACTACCTTTAGTAGATGGTTTCTTAGTTTTCTTAAACTTGAGGACAACCATCGGTGAAGTGTTCTCAAGAGAAAAAAATTGGTAACCAGAGGGGGTATAGTGGGTGAAGTCTCCTGCACCTTGTTCATAGTTAGATCCACAATAGAGGACAGTTAATCAATTTTATCAAAAAATAGAGAGTTAAAACCGTTCACCTCATGTACCCCCCTTGTGGTAGTGCTCACACCGACTTTTTGAGAATTATGGGAGATCCATTCTATGATCTCTATGCCTTTAGTAAGTGATTTTTCAATCAATACTTCTTGAGAGGAAGCATCCAAATGGTTTTGGTCACTATGAACCAATCCTTGGTAAAAGAATACCGATAAATGATTCTATTCATAGGGTTGGGGTAGGTAATTGTTTTCTAATCCTTTGAATCTCTCCCAATACTCATAAAGGGTCTCTCCACTCGCTTGTTTGATTGTATAAATATCCTTCCTCATATGGGCACTCTTTGATGCAGGGAATCACTTCTAGAGGAAGTATCATCATAGTTTATCCTAGGTGGTGATATCTCCATGTTGAATGTTGTATAACCACTCCTTAGAAGACCCTTCAAGAGAGAAGGGAAATGATTTCCAGCTGATCTGATCCTTGGTGGATTGTCTAGGTTTGAAACCACTTCATATTTCTCCAAACACTCGCAGATGCCTATTGGGGTCTTCTCCCAATAAACCATGAAACTTTGGTAGGTGAGTTAGCATTCCATTTTTAAGAACATAGTATTGTTAATTATTCATTTTTAATTACTGATTATTGTTTTCGAAATTAGGCGCATACAAATATTTTAAAGTTTTATTCAATTGAGTTTTATTATCTTTCATGTTTTGGTTTCTTAAGGCGAATATGTGGAATCAAAAGAAGGGGATGATGATTAAATCAATGAGATTGTGTCAAAATCCCTTACCACTTCCTTTGTGATTTTCAAAGTTCTTAGTTGATCCAGAACATTTTGCTTAACCTCAGGGTCAAAACCAACAGGGTGAGATGAATTTGATCTGGTCATTTGTTGCATTCATTTTTAAAAACAAGTGTAAAACAAAAAAATATGGTCTCCCCAAAAACAGTGCCAGGTTTGATGAGGAGCCTATCATAGGGTGCTCAACAAAATTTTTTTTAACCCTTGTTAAATGTAGTAATAGTGAGACTTAGGTTTGTCTCTCGAGAGGACAATGTTATTGGTGAATTTTAATTTTGTTTTGTGGGTTCAATTATTAAAAACAACAATGTAAGATTGATTTTAAATTCAATTTTAGAAAAAAGTGGCCCAGTCTCAGATATCCCCTTACCTACCCTGTTAAATCATTATTCCATTTTACTCTCTTGTTTTCTCTCTAATCGAGTGAAATCTCACTTGATTACTCTCTCTTGGAATTTTTAGTTTAACTAGAGGGATGAAATGATCGTTGCAACCTCTAATATTTCCTAGCTTAACAATAAGAGATATCTGATAACCCTTAAGTCAACCCACTGCCCATGATCAAAAGTAACAAAAAGACATAAGAGACCTCTATGTGTGATCCAGTGAAGAAGAGAATACTAGTTGAAAATGCAAGAAATAAAAAATATTCTTCTATATAAACAGTTCGAATAAGTCCATATATTAACTATGGATATTGACCAATTAAAATGTATAATTCATTAACTTGGGGGATAGGGGGAGTCTCATCAGGTCAACCACTAAGGGCTTATTTTTCCATCACCAGAGTTATTACAATGAGAAATAAAAGGGATAGTAATAAAGTAGTAACTGTGATCGCAAAAGAAGCCTTTGAGATTGAGTGATCCTGAGCTCAGTGAACAATGCATTATTTATAGAAGAACGCTCGATCATCCTTGGTTTGTTTTGAAATTCTCCACATGAGAAGCACATATTTCTCCAATTTATCTAGGAATTTTCTTTAATTTCATTTCCCAGACTCAGTGAATTTTTGACACGTGTCTAGCTTGAGGGCAGTGATGACATCAAGAATCTTCTCATACTGATTCACGCACATCCCACTATCAATATCTATACAATTCAAAGATAAAGTACTTCAGTGCTTTATAGCACTATGGACATCATCCAATGCTCGATGAAAGAAGGCGATGAATATATTGGACTTGGGTATTGTATATCACTGTAATTGGTCTTGAGCTTCGTGTCTTCGAATTCGAATCTACAAAGAGAAACAATGAGTAAAAAATTAATTGAAAAGATTAATGTAATTAAAAGTGGTGGTGTGGAGAGGGAACTTAATGGCAATTTTAGGGATAAGGGGTTATTTATTTATTTATTTAATTAAAGGGGTATAGGGTTAAAATAATTAGGGGATTGGGTCAGCCAAGTTCCAAATCAACTGGCACTTTGACAAAAACCCCACAACGCCAATTGATTTGGTGCCTTGTGAACATGAGCCTCAGCCTAGTTGGTGAGGACTCCTTAAGTGCATCCAAGAGACCTGGGATCAAATCCAGGAAGAGGCTAATTTTTGGGTACTGTAGTAGTACTATAGCAGTATTGTAGCAGTACTGTAGCAGGACTGTGCATAACTATAGAAGGTACTGTAGTGAGAACTGTACCAGGCACTGTTTGGCACTGTAGCAGCCGGGAATATTCCTCCGTTTGGGCCTTCGGGCCACCGATTTGTTCCCTGAGTCCTTTAAGGCCTTCGGGCCACCCAGGCCTTCGAGTCAGTAAGGCCTTGAGGCCACCTTAAGGCCTTCAGGCCACTTTAAGTGCAGATGCAAACCAAAAAACCTACAAGGAACAAGCTTTAGAAGGAGGAGAAGCAATGAACTTTAACCATAACAGAAGCTAAATGGATTGCAAGAATGAGAGGGTATGACACCTGCCATCGGGACAAGCCTGTGCATGCATGGGAAAGCCAAGCCGAACAACCATGCGACGGTGTAGAGTTGATTTCACGATGAAGATGCTGGGGAGGAGCAATTTCTAGTGGTTAGTCTGGGTTGTATGTAATGTTTGAAGCCTATAGGCAATGAATTCCGCTAAGGCCTATGGACCATGTAATACTTACTCCTACGGGCCTTGTAAGGGTTCCACCTCACCCCTTGAAAGGTGGATTATCAAAATCAATAAAAAATGAAGGCCTTCCGGCCATTGGAAGAATTTGGTGCTCTGTGGGCTTCTTTTTTCTAAATTCCCAAGCCACCCCCAACCCACCTTATATATATATATATCTTATATATATTTATATTTATATAATTATAAATATAATAAATATAACAAATATATTTATAATAAATATAATTATTATAATAAATATAACTACCAAAATAAATATAATAAATTTAAAATTATATTTATTATATAATTATAATAAATATATAATTACAATAATTATATAATTATAAATATAATAAATATACAATTATAATAGTTATATATTTATAAAAAATATATTATTATAAATATAATAATTATAATAAATATATAATTATAAATAGAATAATATAATAATTATAATTAATATACAATTATAAATATAATAATTATATAATCATAAATATAATAAATATATAATTAAAAATATAATAATAATAATTATATAATTATAAATATAATAAATATATAATTATAATAAATATAGAATTATAATAAATATAGAATAATAATTATAATAAATATATTATTATAATAAATATATAATTATAATAATTAAATAATTATATTTATAATAAATATATAATTATAAATATAATAATTATATAATTATAATAAATATAAAATTATAAATATAATAAATATATAATTATAATAAATATATAATTATATATTTATTATAGTTATATATTTATTATAATTGCATATAATTATAATTATAAATAAAATAAATATATATTTATATAATTATTATAATTATATAATTATTATAATTATATAATTATTATATTTATATTTATACATTTATTATAATTAAATATTTATTATATTTACAATTCTATATTTATTATAATTATATATTTATTATAATTATAATTATATAATTATAATAATATATTAATTATAATTATATATCACTATATTTATAATTTTATATTTATTTTAATTATATATTTATTATATTTATAATTACATAAATTATTTTAATTACATATTTATTATAATTATATAGTTATTATAATAATATAATTATAATATTTATAATTATATAATTATTATATTTATAATTGTATAGTTATTATAATAATATAATTATAATATTTATAATTATATAATTATTATAATTATATAATTATTATATTTATAATTGTATATTTAGTATAATTATATAAGTATTATATTTATAATTATATATTTATTGTTAATATATATTTATTATAATTTTAATTATTTAATTATTATAATTATATATTTATTATAATTTTATAATTTTTATAATTATAAATTTATTATAATTATAATTATATATTTATTGTTATTTTATATTTATTATAATTATATAATTATTATATTTATAATTATATATTTATTACAGTTATATAATTATTATAATTGTATATTTAGTATATTTATAATTATATAATTATTATAATTATAATTTTATATTTATTATAATTATATAATTATTATATTTATAATTATATATTTATTATAATTATATATTTATTATAATTATAACTATTTAATTATTATAATTATATATTTATGAGAATTGTATATTTATTATAATTATATATAAATTATAATTATAATTATATAATTATTATAATTATATAATTATTTTAATTATATATTTATTATAATTATATAATTAATACATTTATAATTATATATTTATTATAATTATATAATTGTTATAATTATATATTTTTTATATTTACAATTATATAATTATTGTAATTATAATTGTATATTTATTATAATTATATAATTATTATATTTGTAAATATATATTTATTATAAATATAATTATTGAATTATTATAATTATATATTTATTATAATTGTATTTTTATTATAATTATATATTTATTTTAATTATATTTATATCATTATTATAATTATATATTTATTGTAATTGTATATTTATTATAATTATATAATTATATGTATTATATAATTATATATTTATTATAAATATATAATTATTATAAATATATATTTATTATATTTATAATTATATAATACATATAATTTTAAATTTATTTTATTTATTATGAGAAATATATTTATTATAAATATATTTGTTATATTTATTATAAATATATTTGTTATATTTATTATATTTATAATTATAATTATATAGATATATATAAGATATATATATATATATAAGGTGGGTTGGGGGGGTGTGGTAATTTAGAAAAAAAAAGAAACCCACAAAGCGCCAATTGATTTGATGCTTGGCAGACCCAATCCCCTAATTATTTAACCCTACACCCCTTTAAATAAATAAATAAATAAATAACCCATTAACCTTGAAATTCTAAACATAAATGGAACTTAAATAGTGGATTATAATCCTGCTTGGTTCATTGTCCTGGCATTTCCATAGTGCTAAATTCATTAAGGCATTTCAGCTAGCAAAATGTATACATTTTTTGAGGGATCAACCTATGAGTTGGAGTAGAGCGACGTCTCATCGGTCTTCGATCTGTATAGGAAAAACACAAATACATAAAACAATTCAAATATTCATGCTCGATCTCAGGGCAGGCGTGACTTGGTAGGCTTCTTCTATCTAAGCTCCTTCAACCGACAATCTTCTCATGCGACTCTCATGAGAATATGCAGTAGAACAGTCGACTTCTCAGGCATCTAGCTCGAATTTTGGGTTCTCTAGAGGGATGCACTGATGGGAATGGTGTTGGAAGTTTTTCTCCATGGATCGTGCCACCTCCACTTTGTCAAAGGGGGTGGGCTGGGTAGGTGGTTGGTGACCAAACCCCACTAAACCTCATGTGGGAGATGACAGTGGGAGGGAGGAGATTCAACCTATAAAAGGGGATCTCCCCTAATGGTTCTAGCATCAATAACTTTACCATCTCATCACAGGTAGTCTATTTATGTGTGGTATTTCATGTGGTAATTTTCACCAAGCCCCACTAAACCTCTTGTGGGAGATGACAGTGGGATGGAGGAGATACAACCTATAAAAGGGGATCTCCCCCAATGGTTCCAACATCAATAGCTTTACCATCTCATCACAGGCAGTCTATTTATGTGTGGTATTTCATGTGGCAGTTTTGACCATTATTCAAGAGAGATATTTTATGAGTGTTTTCTCTTTTTAATAATGAGGGAATGTGTACCCACTTTTACCCATAATGATCATTCTATTTGGCCGTGGTTTTTTATCCCTTTTAATTTTGGGGGGGGGGGTTCCACATTACATCTGGTGTCTATTTATTTTCACATTTTTCAATTTATTTTGTATCATGATTATTGCTGCCCCATGAGTCAATCATTTACAGTCCCATGAAGTGGTATCAGAGGCAGGTTCTATCCTGGTGTTGTTCATGTTTTCGAGTATCAATAATTCTCATAAATTTTAATATGCTTTGTGATTGTGACTCTAGTTAATCTTTCACATTAGAAAAAATTTATTGAGATTATTAAATACACCACTGTGAAATGAAGAATGTTTTGGACTTAAGGCATTTCCATATGGTGGGGAAATTCGAGATTGAAAAATTCAACGATAATAATTTGTTGTTGTGGAAAATGAAGATGCAGGCAGTGCTGCAGAAGGATAATTGTTGACTGGAAATTGGCGAAAGACTGGTAGATGTGATGATGAAGCGTGGTTCTAGTGGGATCCAAAACCATGACATGGATAGAAATGTGGCGAGTACTTCTGGAAGTGGAGATATACTAGTCAGTGAAGTGACGACGACTACTCGAAGCAGACAACATCTCAACGATGTATGAATTATTGACTTAGGATCAACATGGCACATGACGACTCGATGAGAATGGTTTGGCCAGTATGAAACTATTCCGAAAGGACTTGTGTACATGAGGAATGATCACACCTTGAATATTATTGGAGTCAGTACCATCAAATTGAAGATTCATAATGACATAGTTCAAACTATCTGAGGAGTACGACATGTGAAGGGTCTGAAGAAGCACATATTTTTTTGGGACAATTTGATGATATCAGATGCAAGACTCACACCGAGAATAGAGTTATGAGAATTTTGAAGGGAACACTTGTGGTAATGAAGGCAGAGAAGATCTTTAAGAACCTGTATGTGATTATGGGTGAAACGTACAAGGAGTCAGAGATACTCGTCACATCAACTACCTCAACAGAAGTTTTGAAGATGTTATGACATCAGAAGGTTGTCCATATGTTAGAATGAGCCCTAAATATTCTTAAGAATAAGAAGTTTCTTCCTGGGCTTACAATGGTATCCTTACAATTTTGTGAGCATTGTGTTTTGAGAAAGCAACACAAGTTATAGTTTGGGGCGTCAACAACATGAAGCAAGGAGATCTTAGAGTTGATCCATTCCGACATTTGGAAAGCACTGGTTATATACCTAGGAGAAGCAAGGTAATTTATATAATTCATTGATGATTATTCTAGGAGATTTTGGGTGTACCCAATCAAGTATAAAGTGGATGTTTTTGAAGTCTTCAAAACATTCAAAGTGCAGAAGGAACTTGAATCTATAAAGAAGATCAAGTGTTTGAGGACTGATAATGGTGGAGAATATACAAGCTAGGAATTTGATATTTTTTGTCAACAAGAAGGAATCAAGAGATAGTTTACAGTGGTGAACACTCCTCAGCAGAATGGAGTGGCATAACAGATGAATAAAACCATGTTGGATAGAGTAATGTAAATGTTTAAGACTACAAGAATTTCCAAAATTTATTGGGAAGAAGCAGTGAATACTTCCTATTATGTGATCAATCGATCTCATTCAATTGAGATTGATTTGAAGACACCGATGGAGACGTGTATTGGTAAACCCACTAACTATTCCCAATTACATACTTTTGGAAGTTCTGTATATGAATTGTTTAATGACTAGGAAATATCAAAATTGGATTTGAGATTTAGGAAATGTATCTTCTTGGGGTATGCTAATAGTGTGAAGGGGTGTAGTTTGTGGGACCCCACTACCCGCAAACTTATCATCAGTAGAGATGTCATTTTTGTAGAAGACAAGGTGCAAATGAAAACTAATTGAGACATAAATAAAGAGAATACATAAACTACAGTAGTTTAAGTGGAGGAAACATACAAGGAAGAATTATTTTCCTTTGAGGCATTATGAGAGAATAAAGATCAAGTACTAGTTGAATCTGGACCACAACAGTCAACTTGGGAGAAAATACCACTAATATGGAACTCAGACTATATCAATGAGAACGATATTGCATACTTCTTATTGATAGAGGATGGAGAGCCATCTTCTTTTGTGGAGGTGACCCATTGTCTATATGTATCCTCATGGATGGCGGTGATTAAAGAGGAACTTAAAGCCCCACACCAGCACAAGACTTTGGATATTTTTTCCATTACCTCATGGAAGGAAGGATATTAGAAAAAATGGATCTTTAATATCAGACGATATAGAAAAAACTAGGTGAAAAGATATCACGAATTACTGGTGGTCAAAGGATATACTCAGAAAGAAGGTATTTCTTTCAATGAAATATTTTCTCATGTTGTTAGACTGAAAACTGTTCAGTTAGTTCTGGTGATGTGTGCTACATAAAAATTACATCTAGATCAATTGGATGTGAAGACTAATTTTCACCATGGTGATCTTGATGAAGATATCTATATGCTCCAACTAGAAGGTTTTTTAGAAGAAGGCAAATGAACTTGGTTTTCAGGTTGAAAAAATATCTATACAGTCTCAAAGAATCACCAAGGTATTGGTACAAGAGATTTTATTCCTATATAACGATCCTTGGATACAATAGACTTCCTTCAGATCTTTGTGCGTATTTCAGGGGTTCAGATGGTAATGATTTAATCATTCTTTTGTTGTATTTGGATGAAATGTTGGTTGCATGCCCCAACAATGATCAGATATAAGAGATGAAGGCACAATTTCCTAGGGAGTTTGATATAAAGGACTTGGAACCAACAAACAAGAATTTTGAGATTCAGATTTACTGAGATATAGATACTGGGAATATTTGGCTATCACAGAACAATTACTTACAGTGAGTCTTGAAATGATTCAACATGCAATATTGTAAGCCAATATCTACCCCTATTCCCATTAGTTTTAGGTTATCCTCAATGCCGAGTCCTATAAGTGAAGCATAGAGGATGGGGATGTCTCAAGTACTATATACATTAACAGAGAGAAGTCTGATGTTCACTATGGTTTGTACTAGATTAGACATTTCACATGTAGTGGGAGAAGTTAGTCGGCACATAAATAATATAGGACAAGATCATTGGATCATAGTTAAGAGGATCCTGAGATACATCAAGGAGACCTCAAATGCTGCATTATGTTATGGAGGATTGAATTTTTCTTTCATAGGCTATGTTGATTTATATTTGTTAGAATATTCTAACAAGAGTAAATCCACTATTGGTTATATGTTTACTCTTGCAGGAGGAGTTGTGAGCTAGATTTCAAAGTTACAGTCAGTTGTGACATTATCCACGATAGAGGTGAAGTATATGGAAGATACAGAAGATTGTAAAGAGGCGATTTGGATGAGAAGTTTATTAGAGGAGCTTAGGGAAATATAGGATAAGATTCCATTTTTTTGTGATAGTTAGAGAACCTCTCACATTGCAAGGAATGAATCTTTTCATTCTAGAAAAAACACATTGGGTACAATATCACTTTGTACAATATGTGGTGGAGGAAGGAAGTGTGGATATACAAAAAATCATACTAAAGAAAATCTGGAAAATTTACTAATGAAGGCGGTTGACTCTGATAAGTTCAGATGGTGCAGATCCTCAAGCGGCCACATAGAGATGTGAGCAGCATGATTTGGTAGATAGAAATTATGTGTGGAGATGTGTTGGAATATATTCACTATGGACGGCGTTGCCCCCACTTTGTCAATGGGGGTGGGATGGGTAGGTGGTTGGTGGCCAAACCCCACCAAACCTCCAGTGGGAGATGGCAGTAGGAGGGAGGAGATCCAACCTATAAAATGGGATCTCCCCCAATGGTTCCAACATCAATTGCTTTACCATCTCATCATAGGTAGTCTATTTATGTGTGGTATTTCTTGAGGTTGTTTTCCCTATTATTCAAGAGAAATATTTTATGAGGGTTTTCTCCTTGTAATAATGAGGGAGTGTGTACCCACTTTTACCCATAGCGAGCCTTCTATTTTCCCATGGGTTTTTACCTCTTTTCATTTTGTGGGTTTTCCATGTTACATCTACTTTCCATTTATTTCCGCATTTTTTCACTTTATTTTATCTTGTGATTATTATTGCACTGTGGGTCAATCATTTACAGCCCCATCACATGGGGTTTGGTGGGATTAGGTGGAATGCATCTAATAGGGGGTTTTGGTTCTGGTTCAGAGGGTTTTGGATGTAGCATCTTTAGATGGGTGGTGGCGCGACATTGGTTCATCTCCTCGGCGGTGGAGCTCATTCAGGGTTGGCATTGGCAGCACATACTCATTCTTTAGTAAACCATGGTGGCATGGTATCTCCTCTAGTAAAGTAGGGTGTATGCATGTATGGCTTCAGATGTGACACCTTTATATGGACAACACACACTGCTTCAAGTTTTAGTGTGCATAACCTCAGTGCTTCAATATGTGGAACACATGAGCTTAGATGCGGTGGTAGTGGTTGTCTTCTCTAATCATCGATGACGACTGGTTTCTTCAACCAGGATCTTAAGAGGTATTGACCTCAACTTCTTCTGCAATTGATGGTGGATGCATGTCAATTTCAGGTAGTTTTGAAAGGAAGGTTAAATGCTAATGTTGGGAAGAGTCCCCATGGATGTCTGGGTGTGGTGAGTTTGGAAACACATCGAGTATCTTGTAAAATCTGAGTTGTGGTTCTGATGGGATTTTTCAATAGTGGGGGTGTAAACCATAGAAATATGGTGGCAGTTAGATAAAGTTCATGGTGGGAAGAACCATAGCGGGAAAGGGGTCGGTTTAAGATGTGATCATTATTTCAGGTTGGACGGAATCAAGTTAGTACTATTCTACATTTTTGGCCTTGACAATGAGCATTGGCTCAGACCTTGATTGGTTGAGTGCCCTGACTATTTTGGTTGTGTTTTGGATGTTCAGTTATGGAATGGGACCATCGGGCCTCAAGTTGTGGATTGATGTAGGTTGGGAATTGTGGTTTGGAAAACCATGTGTTTCTTTGGGTGGAGTCAAGTTTGGGTCACTATTAGAGTTTTGAAAACATGAAAAGAATGACACCATATGATTTTGGACATGAGTTTCGGAGAGTATCATGCCAATGGGGTGCTGATTGGAACTTCCATGATCGTATGATTATGTGTGTGATGCTTCCTTGTGTTTTATTTTAGGCATAAGAATTTGAGGATTATTTATATTGTTCTTATGGTTGATGTTTGGTATGAGGTTGATGCATATTTTAAGGAGAATATGGTTTGTGTTGTAGATCATAGTGAGAAATTCTTGCAGGGAAAGACTATGCCTTTAATTTGAGTTTTTTGGTAGCACGGTAATTTTCAATAAGAAACACGGGAGATAGAGACATATATATGGGCTCAGTGACCCAATCTCATTGCTTCAGAAGCCTAGTGATGATTGTAAGTGCGGCTTGAGGATGATCAATTATAAGGTGGAAAGGTTATAAGATCCCAAACTTTAGGGAGGTATGTTATTGTTTAAATTCTGGTTTGAACCCCTTAAAGATGGATAATTAAATGTTTATTGGGTGGATGAGGAATCTTGGACGTGTTCCAGGGTTTTGGGATACAAAAGAAAGGTAAATAGGGCCATCCTGTTCATGTTGCATGGTTGGCGCATGGTTAGTGTAAACTATGAAAGGGGGAAAGCCAAACCATGAGGGCTTGGATAGAGGCATTCTGCACAGTTGGAACACAGTTTGTTTAACCATGTAGGATCCTTAGGCAAGCATACAACTTGGGCTCCTCTTGGATAGAGGTAGACATGCAATTAGTGCACGGTTTGGAAAATTGTGTGGCCAAACCGTGTGCCCCATTAAAAGTGAGATTTTACAAATCCCCCCCTTGGGATTTTAAGATTTCTCTCTTGATTTATTCCCCCATTTCTCCTCCAGAAACCCTAGTGAAAAACCATTTCAACCCAGACTTCCAAAGGGTCCATCTCCTTCCATTATAGGCCATTTGGAGTGCTGTTGAGTGTGGATTGAAGCTACAGGTGAGTCTAATGCTTATCTTGCTTCTCTTTTCTGGGTTAAGGATTGTGGTTTTGTTCTCATTATTCTGAATCTTTATAACCCTCTTTTTCCAACAGATCTTAGGTTGTAGCTTCAAAGGGTTCTTGAATCTGGATCTAAGGCTAAGGTTATGTGAGCATTCATCTATGGATTCGAGGTAGGTGGTCTAGAGTTATATCCCACAGTCTTGTTGTCTATTTGTGTATGTGTGGTTGTGATATTTATCTATTCTTTTTTTTAATTTGATTCCTCCAGTAAGATTTGGTAAAATGGTTGGTTAAAGGATGATTTAAACCCCTCATGATCCTTATGGGATGAATTGTTATTGTTTAGATTATTTTGGGCCACCAATGGGGTGTGACAATATTCCTAAACATGGAAAATTGAAATGTTAGGCCTAAAGTTCATTTGTGTTGAGATAGATCCCATGGTAAATGTGTTGAAATGTTAGTTTGGATTATAAAAAAGAAAATAATGGTAGTTCTATCTATTCATTGGTAATGGAATAAGGGATTGCTTGAAAAAATGTGAAAACTGGTTAAACTAAATAAAGTGAATGTGTCAAATGAATTATGAGTTTGTAATTGAATTGCATAAATGGGATAATGCATGTGACTTAATGAATTATGTGAAATTGGTTAATGTATGAGAATTACTGAATAAGTTAAATTAGTTGAGGTATGAAATGGTAAATAGGTTAAATGGGCTATATGATATAAATGGTAAATGTGATAATGGGTTAAGGCTTGACATTGAGTTATATGTGAATGAATATGAATTTTGAATGTTATGTGTGTTAAATATGTGTGGTTTTTTATATGGTATATGTGGTTAATGGATAAATAAGCATATGAACATGTATTGGTTGTTGTAAGGTATTAGAATTGAGGATCTATACCCATGAGTTGGGTTAGTCTGAGGCTCTAAACACCACTCCTATAATGCATAGGTTAGGTAAGGGGATTGAGACTCTATGCCCCTAACAGTTTCATTTGATGAGAATACTTGGACCAAGAATCCATGGTAAGTGTGATGAATTTCTTTTATGAAATGTTCATCCCTAGTGAGATAAATAACTTGACTTATACCCTTATACAAGATATTTGGATAGCTCAGACCATTGTGTAAATGACGTGAAATCCTAACCCATGGAACAAGTGATGCAAATGATTTCAGTGATTAAAATGGCTAAACTAAATTTTGTTAACTAATGGTACCCAAGTTGTATTTTTTTATCTTTTCATTTGTTTAGTACTTGAATGCACTATCTTTTTGGAATAGATATTTTGTAGACACCGTTGGTGGTGGCCTATTGATTTGTAATCACACCCTACTTGGGCTTCCATTGGGTACCTGAGTAAATTTCATGGTTGCAAGTTAGGACAAGGGTAAAGGCCCTATGATAGGGAGTTGAGTTGGGCTTGAGATGTGATTGGTTGAGGATTCCGACCAAGAATCAGGACCCATTTTGGGTATTTAGATATTGGTCTTTCTTTTGAGTTTTTCTTTCACTTTTGGCACTATTAGTATGACATGGAATATTTATTATTGGTTTTCATTGTACCCTATTTGGGAAATGGTTGGTAGTGCATGTTTATGGTTTATTGATTATTATTCCTTTATTTCATATGTTATATACTGTGGATTACTTTGGTAAAGAGGGTATAGTATCCCCATGTGATCTATTATACCCTCTCTACTAGTCGGTAACCTCTAACATACAGGGAGGAACTCTTGATGTCACGTAGAAACCTGACTCAGAGGACCGGTTTAGTGGCTTCTGGGCTGAGGATGTTATATAGGTGGTTTCAAACCTAACCCTATGGTTTTTCTAATTGTAAAGTATGTGAAATATTGTGATTCTTACAAAAAAACGTGCACATTAATTAATTTAATGATGAGTGATGAAAAATTATGATTTTTATTATTCCTTGAATCCCTTTGGATTCAATGGTGTTGCGACCTATCTTGTGTCTACTTGTTGGATTAGTGAACCCTTGGATACTAATGAATTGGCTAATGGATTAAAGTGTGTTTAACATGACATGAGAACTTAGGTGATCTATTGATATAGAATCACTTTGGTAATGGACTATTGTTTATCGAGATGACTATAAGAATTTGATAAATGAAATGTGAAATTGAAAGAAAAATGGTAATTTATACAATTAACCATTGAGGCTTATGATATGATATTTTTATATCCTTGCTACTATACTGTAATGCTTATATATTAGGATTTGCCTAGTTTCATGTTTTAATTCTTATATTACAGGCTTGACCTATTTTGATTCTACAAAGATTATATAACGAGCTTGGTCTAGTTTCATAATATAATGGTTATATAGCGAGCATGGCCCAGTTTGGTGCTGAAATGATTATATAGAAGGATTGGCCCAATTTGATGCTGCAATGCTTATATAGTGGGATTAGACTAGTTTTATTTTGAAATACTTATATATAGGGATATTCCAAAATTTTTAAATGCTTATACAAATGAATTTTTATAGTTATGTGATTATTCCATGGGTTATGGTTGTGGTTGGAATGGTTGTGCTACATGCTCATAGATATTCTAGTATGGTGTCGATGTAAGTTGTTTGTTTTAATATATTAATTTGATTAATTAACACACCCATTTATCACTTTATTACATGCACTTATTATCATACTAGTTTTTTAGACACTATGGTGTTGACCTACTAAGTTTTAATCACATCCTATTCAGGTTGCTGTTTGGTACCTTAGAAGATTACATGGATGCATGTTTGGATAAGGGAAAGGGACCTTGTTGTTGATTATTTCTTTCTAGATGAGTTGGAGTTTGGAGATGAGAATAACATGGGGTTTATTACTGAGTTATTTTGAGTTATTTTGTGTTATCTGGTTATTTTATTTGTATAACTTCATTTTTACATTTAGATACATTTTATCCCATCATTACATGATCCATTATTATTGGTTAATGGTTTCTCCTTTTACTTCCCAGTGTATGTTATGTTATTTATTCTATTTCCATTACTATGATATTTATTTATATTATATTTTTCTAATTTATTTTAAGTCTTTACCAAGGGGTATAGTCTCCCCACTATACTCATCACACATCCACTGCTAGTAGGCAGCCTCTGGCGTATGGGGATGCACATTTGAGGTTCCGTATCCAACCTGATTTGACTACATGAGAGATTGATGAATCAAGGGAAATGAAATAGATGATGGAGACTAAAGGATAATATTATAATATAATTTAAGAACAAACTTTTAAAATAACTATATTGATAAGTTTAAGGAACTACTTACTACATATAGGATGAGGTGGCTAAAAATGTTTGCAATATAACTTTTATTCTAGAAGTATCTAAAGGGTTTTATCCAAAAAAATGAATCACGGTGGAAGAATGAGAATGTTAAAATAAAATTTAAAGTGATAAAATAATTTTTTGAAACATTTTACCTTTCTAATAATGAAGATACTTGATCCTGATGTCATGTTTCTCATAGATAGGATAAGAAAGAAGTTAGTGAGGCTTGTAACACCCTGAGTTTTTATGGACCCTTTTTTTGAATAAATTAAATTTTCATTTATATATTACAATACAATAAGTCAAAAATTACATTCACATCACACAAAATCAGTGTATAATACATGAAACACTAACTTGTTATATGTTACACACAACACTGACTTGGCGTATGTTACACACAACACCAACTTGGCTTATGTTACACACAACACTGATGTTTCTACGAAACATCATTTTATTTTTATAATTATTTAAATGATATAATTATAACCTATCCATTTAAATTATCTATATTAATAGTAATAACTAATTTTTAAATATAGTTCATAATTTTTGATAATAAAATATATGATTTTTGGTAAAGTCCTTCTATGTTTAAAAATTTCATTTTCTCAAATGAACCGATTTTAATGTCCTATGAGAAATAATAAAATTAATTTTTGACAAATTTAGAAAATTAATTTGATAAAATAAACATCATTTTTTAATTTATATTGTCTAAATTAGCTTAGGGTGATTATTTGGGATTTGTTTGACAAATTTCATTTTTGGATGAATAGTGTAAAATACCGAATTTTATTTCAAAATTTCTTTTTAATTTAATTTATTTATAAGGTTAAATTATATTTTTAATTGGTTTAATAGTTTAAATATATAATATTTTTATCAATTAATCCAATATTGGTCATTTTAACCAATTTCACATTAAAATTGGATATAAAAACATAGAAAACTTTTCATAATTTTTACTTTGAAACTCACATTGTCGACCCGACATGGAGATTAATTTTAAATTAATATCGGCCACTTATATGATTATAATTTGGAAAAATTTATTCTATATTTTTAATCATCATAATTTATGATGTCTAATAATATTAACTTCATTTTCTACCAAAACAATTAGTGAAAGTGATTAAAATTAATTACATCTCTTAGAGAAAAATTAGGCTAATAAAGTACTAAACCGTAAATATAAGACCCAAAAGGACCTATAAATTTGAAAAAACCCCATTTTATGGAAATTATTCGTCCATTAACCTTACATTATTGAGTTTTTTTGGTTTTTTATAACTTTTTTTAGGTAAAAACGTGGGTACACCTAACTTGTTTTAAAAAAATGCAAAGTGTGTCCTTTCTCTTCCCAATAAAAGGCCACCACCTCTACCCACTTCCTCACACATCTCAAGAACCTTGTATCAACCAACATATACTAAAATAATCTAAAAAATTTACTTAATTCCTCTTTTAATTCTTCACTTGGGAAGAAGGAAACTCAAGTAATCCTTTTGGAACAAACCAAAAAGGAGTTACCCGATTAAGAGGTAACATCTTCTCTCAAGCTCCTTTCCTTTATTTTCCTTCTCCACCCTCTGTACTCTATTTATTCCATTATAGTATGAAAAAAATTATAATAAATATACTAGGTTTTTTTTATTCTAAGGTTCCTACCTACACTTACGCACACCTCCATCTAATGGATATTGAACATACTGTTTATGTGTACAAGGAACTACCACCCCACTAAATGATGATTGTTCATTTATAATTTACTTACTATCATGGTGGAAATTATGATGGACATTATATTTATATATTTAATATATTATATTTTTTTTATTTATTTAAGCTTATGTATTTATTTTACAATACAAATCTTTTTTTACTTTCCATTTGCTGTAATTACAATAATTTCGTTTGAGGAAGTGTGGACTACCGCCCCCTCAAAGCGATGTGATTCGTTCACACACTACATGGAATGTAATAAGGATGGGTTTAGTGAAATTATATGATATATATAAAATTATAACTCTACTATAATTATATTATATTGATATACACTTTTATTTCATTTTCTTTCTTTCTTTCAATATGACAATTAAAATGGAAACAACGTTCATATGTACGTACGACTTATCATCTCCATGAACGGTGTATTCTATTTCATAATTATTTATACTATAGATTATTATAATATAAATATAATATATATTCATGTTATTTATATCATTATTTAAATTATTTAACCATGACATAAGTACAAGGACCAATGATATAACAAATTTAGACACATATGAAGAACAAAACAAATATTACCCGAAGTGAAATATTAACATAGGATTGTTAACAAGAGGGTAATATGGGGTCATAATAAAACTATATATGGTATTATGTATAGTAATATTATTCTATAAAAGCATTATAATAAACTTATATTTATTATATAGGAAAACTGTATGATTATGAAGTGAGTTTAGACACATGGTAAGGGGATTTCATCTCACTTTTTATTCCTGTGAGATACGTGCTATGTTTTCCACTCTTTCATTTTGGTGGTGTATGTAATGATAATTATTGTAGTATATGTATTTTATACCTAAATTTATTGGTATTAACATATCCATTTTATGAACTTTCATTCATGGGGTTTAAGTTTCAAAAGTTACCAAATCAATTAAAATGTTTTGTCTCAATTTGCCTTCTTTGAGACTCATGTTTTGTTATGCACCTAAACTCTTTTTGGAGGTGTATATAATTCCATTTTACATGTTATATAATGAATATAATTATTTTCAGGATATTTTTAAGCTTCATGTAATTTACTTTTCTTACATGGAGAGTATGATCCCAAGTTACCAAGTTATAAGAGTTTATTGAGACAATCTCATCATTTTTCAGGATTGTTTACATTTATTCTTCCTTTGATCGAATATTTTGATCCATATATCAATAATACTCATGTGTTTCATTTTAATATATTTATTAAATATATAATCATGTGTTGGTACCAATTTTTACACTCTTTGGTACTTAAGATAATTTTTTAAGTAAAATATGACCATCTCTCTCTCTCCTGACAGAATTCTACTGTATTTAAAAAACCCATGTTTTCAAAAATGTTTTCAAAAATGTTTTAAAAATTTAATTGAAGATAATTCTCAAGGAAATAGGATTTTTGAAAAGTTTTATTGTTTTCAAAACAAATTTTATATGTTTTCAAAGATATTTTCAAAGAAAATGTTTTCAAAAGGTTTTATGTTATAAAAATAATTTTTCAAAGAAGAAAGAATATTTACTCAAGAAATGTTTTTAAAAGGCATTTAAAAATTATTTCCCATATATGATAAAATCTATTGGTGTTACTCATTCTTTTATGAGGAAATTATTCCATTTTTCCATTCATATTCTTTATCTGAATGGATTATTTTTTGATGGCATGATGTTTACAAAACCTCTTTATATTTCATGGGTTATATGCTTTTGAAACCCATTTATCTTTCATGGGTTATATTATTTTTAAGCCCATCTCACTTTCACGGGTTATATGGTTTTGAAACCCACTTAATTTCATGTGTTATTTTCATGATGAAATGATTATGAAACCTATCTCTTTACACAAGTTATGATATGATTATATGTTTATAATACCCATTTCATTTCATGGGTTATGATATTGTGGAACATATATGAATGATTTAAATATGTGATGGGTGGGGCCTATATTTCCCTATAATTCATTGGGTAAAGATTTATATCTAATTAGATAGAATAATATGGTATTGGTAATGAACCTTGACTACTAAGATGACCATCAGAGTGAACCATGACTACTAAGATGGTATGAAAAGTCAACTCATGCTACTAAGATGGACATGTGAGTAAACCATGACTACCAAGATAGTATAGGGAGTGAATCCATACTACCAAAATGGTCTTGGAAGTTATTCCTTGGCTACTATGGAAATCATATTATAAGATTATGTGTCTACCACAATTCCATTTTTTATTCCTATGTTATGATTTCATGGATTATTCTATTTATTTCATTATGATTCATGTCTTATAAACTACCAATATTTATGACATGATTTCTGTTATGATCTTTGATATGTAGGGTATGATCTTCTATTTTCACGATCATGTTCTTATACGCTCATTCTCATGTTTATGCTTACATGTCTCCCTTATTTACCCTTACTAAGCATATGAGATTAACCCTTTTTATGTTTCTTTTCCCCCAGGTTATGATGATATGTATTATGTTTGAGGTGTCTAAGAAGGGTTATAGTCAAGAAAAACATAGTGGGAGATAATGTATCTCATTTATGTACCAGTGTTTATGTTTCCTTATTTCCAAAGGAACTCTACCAATTGTGGTCTTTGGACGTCTGTTTGTATAATGTTTAAGTATTTCACAAAAGTTATGTAATGTTTATGATTGAAAAGTGAGGGTATCTATAGTTAGTATCAGATCAAAGGAATAGTTAACATTTGGAATATGGGATGAGAAAACCTTAGTGAGAACCCTAAGGACATGTATAAGGATAAGTTTATGGATAAGGAAAGTATAGTAAAATGTCCTAGAATTTTGGTGAAGGATATAGTGAGTGGTTTTCTAGTAATATATACCTGTCTAGATACTATAAGTGGATGTGGCTCTGAAATAGATGTACCTAGGGGTAAAAACTCTGACAAGATATTTCGGGCCTGACTTAGGGTAATCTGGTACACAACAATGGGCCTTACTGCACACTTAGTTTGACCCTCCTAGGGGATATGATTTGGGAACTCACAAACAATTCACAAACAATTATAAAAGATTTAAATATAATTTGGCTATGAATAACCAAGGATAAACCAAATATGTCATATATTAAGGTAGACTTCATAAGTTAGACATCCTATAAGTGATTTTTCATGATTATGTGGTTCCTCATTATGATAACTATTTCTTACTCTATGATTTCGGTTTTAGTCAATGGATGGAACCCAATGGAACCGAGTCAATGGTTATTGAGATGGAAAATTCAATGATTTTCCTTCTGAGAAACTGAATGATATGAGATATGGAATGAAAAACCTCATTTCTATACTCATATATTTTTCTCAAGCTATGAATCATGGTGGACTTCTAAATGAAAATGTAGGGAACAACATTCTATAGAGTATTTCATGAGGAAAAGTACACCTTATTTTAAAGGGAATTTTGATCCATTTGTTGATAAATGATGGATCAACACTAATAAAAATATATTATATGTTCTTTAGTGTTCATAGCATGAGAAAGTAATTCTAGATATTTATTAGTTAGAAGGCGAAGCAGATTAGTGGTGGACTCTAATCAAGAATATAAGGTAATAAGATGAGATTGAATCCATGGATTGTGGAGAGTTAAAGAAATTATTTTTCAATAAGTACTTTCCTTTAATTACTCTTACAAATATGAGGAGAGTTTTCCTTGAGTTTAAGCAAAGGAATGATGAATCTATTGGTACCTACGAGGATAATTTCACAAGACTTGTGGGGTACGCTTCAGGAATTATCATCCAACCCGAAAGTAAAGTTGATAGGTTATTTAGTGGCTTAAAGCCAATTCTCAAAAGGGAATTGGCTATAAAAGACTTTAGTAACTACAAAGAGATTATGAATTGTGAAATCAAGTTTGAAATGGAGGTCAGAATCACGTATCAATATCATGGTTTTGATAAGAAGTGGAAAATAGAGTTTAAAGGAATATATAAAAACCATGAAGAAAAGAAGATGGTATTTCTTTTATGATCTCACTATGGTAAGAATCAAAGAGGAAAATTTCTTAATATTTATAATAAAATTTTTAAGTATAGAAAAAAAGTTCACTGGGAAATTGATTTCCAAAATTATGGGAAAAAATTGCCTTAAAACACTAGTGGAGAAAAATCATCACAGAATGGACCTCCCACAATTTAGTGCTACAAGTTTAATGAGAATGGGAATTATGAAAACCACTACCCAAACCTAAGGGCTGGTGATGATGATCGACATCAGAAACCTCTTAAGTCAAGGGACAAGGGAAAATATCATGCAATCACTATGTATGATGAGGGGTGTGATAACAATATGATGAAAGGTACACTTACCATCTACTCTAGAACTGTTAATGTCATATTTGATACTATATCTACCAACTCTTTCATATCTAAATAATTTTATAAGGGTGTTAAGATTCCTAAAAAATAATTATATGTGAAATTATTAGTGCAAACCCCCAATGGTATGATGATTTCATCTCAAGTCTATGATTAATCTCCAGTTGAAGTTTGTGGAAATTTGATTTCTATAAATCTTGTTATTCTTCCTTTGGTTGAATATGTTGTCATCTTAGGAATGGATTATATTTACCTTCATAAATCCCACATCAATTTTCATGAAAGGAAAGTTAAGTTTTATACTTAAAAACCTCTTATAAACATCCATCAATGTGATGATAAGAGTGAACTTCATGTGGATATTACATCTAATTTATGGGTCTTAATTCCCATTCAAAATGATTTTTTATCTCAAATGGTTGGAGAGAAGATTGATATCTATGATATTCCTATTATTTGGGATTTTGTGGATGTCTTTCTGGATGAGCTTCCTAGTCTTCCACCAAAACATGAAGTTGAGTTCTCAATAGAACTCATACCTTGTTCCACACCAATTTCAAATACTCCTTATAGAATGGCCCCAATTGAGTTGTAGGAATTGAAGAACTAACTCCAAGAAAACCTTGATAAGGTATTCAATCGGCCAATTTTGTCACCTTGGGGTGCACCGGTTATTTTTGTTAAAAAGAAATATGGATCAATGTGACTCTATATTGATTATAGAGAGTTGAAAATGATCACAATCAAGAAAAAGTATCATATTCCCCATATTAATGACTTGTTTATTCAAATGCATGAAGATCAATAGTTTTCCAAGATTGAACTTTTTTCCAGATATCATTAATTGAGGGTCAAGAAAGAGGATATACCCAAGAAGTCAGTCCATAAAAGGTATAGACAATATAAATATATAGTGATGCATTTTGGTCTTACTAATTCCCCTTCTATCTTCATGAATTTAATGAATAGAGTCTTTAGAGATTACCTCAACCAGTTTGTGGTAGTCTTTCTAGATGATATCCTTATCTATTCAAAGATAAAGGAAGAGCATGAAGATCACTTGATAATTGTTCTGAGGAACCTAAGGAAGGATAATCTATATGAAAAATTTATAAAGTTTGAATTTTGGATGAAAAAGGTTTCATTTTTGGGTCATATAATCTCAAGAGATGATATAACAGTTGATCGATCAAAGACAGAGGCTATTGAAAGATGGCCTATACCAACCACAGTGACTTAGATCCATATATTTCTTGGTTTATCTAGATATTATTAAAGGTTTGCAGATAATTTCTCAAGACTATATAATCCTCTGACCAAGTTAACTCAAAATGGTGTCAAGTTCCTCTGGATAGATTAATGTGATTAAAAATTTAAGGAACTGAAGAGAAGGTTGGCCAGTACACCCATGATTACATTACACTATAGTGGAGAAGGGTTTTTAATCTCTAGTGATTCATCTAAGAAGGTATTGGGATGTATTCTTATGTAGAATAACATGGTTATATACTATGCCTCATGAAAATTGATGATTTATGATAAAAATTACCCAACTCATGATTTGGAGTTAGAAATGATAATTTTTTCATTAAAGATATGGAGGAATTATATTTATGGAGAAAAGTGTGATATATATACTGATAATAAAGTCTAAAACATATATTCACATAGGAGTTAAACATTTTCTAGATAAGGTGGTTAGAGTTGATAAAGGATTATGATTGATCAATACATTACCACCCTGAGAAAGTGATTAAGGTGGCTGATGGTTTGAGTAAGAAGGATCATGATAGCTTATCCATGATAAGGGTCACAAAAGATCCAATATTTATAGATGTTAAAAGGATGGATCTAAAAATATTTAAGGGAGGGAAAAAATATTATCTTTATCAAATTAATGTTCAACCCCATATCTAAGCAAAGATTAAGTAGGAATATAAGGAAGATGGAGAGCTACAAAAGAAAGTCATAAATGTTCCCGAGTTTAATCTTGATCAGGATGGAATGATAAGGTTCAAGAACTGTGTATGTGTTCCTTCCATACCAGATTTGAAGAAGGATATATTATAGGAAGCTCATTATTTTTCATTCTCTATTCATCCTAGAAGTATGAATATGTATAGGCATTTGAAAGAATACTTCTGGTGGGATGACACGAAGAGAGATATCACAAAGTCCGTATCTCTGTACTTGGTATGCCAACAAGTTGTGGATGAAATACAAAAGTCAAAGGGGATGTTGCATCCATTACCCATAAAAGAATGGAAATAGGATAACACCACTATGGATTTTGTCGTTAGACTACCCAAAACCTCTAAAGGGTTTAATTCTATATGGGTGGTAATCAATTGCCTTGCTATGTCAACACACTTCATTCCAATCATAGGAGATTTCTCTTTGGATTATCTTTCCAGGATATACATTTAGGAAGTGGTAAGGTTTCATAGAGTACCACATTATATTATATCAGATCAAGATCCAAGGTTTACCGCAAAGTTATGGTGAAGTATTCAGAAAACACTTGATTTAGAATTGAGTTTTATCACTGCTTATCATCCTCAGAAATATGGTTAGTCTGAAATAAAAATTCAAACCCTAGAGGATATGTTGAGATTTTTTCATTATATTTTAAAGGTTGTTGGTATAAAAAACTTCCTCTAGTTTATTTTTCTTACAACAATATATTTTACTCAAGAATTCGTATGGAACCATATGAATCCCTCTATGGGAAGAAATGTAGAGCTCTAATGTGTTAGGATGATGTTAAAGAAATAAATCTATTAAGACCTGAGATTGCTGAAGAAATGGTCGAGAAGGTTAGAACCATTTAGTAGTATATCAAGGAAGATCAAAGTCAGTAAAAACGTTATAATTATAACCATCAACATGATCTAGAATTTGAAGTTGGTGAAAAGGTGTTTCTATGAATCTCACCATGGAAGAAAGTTATGAGATTTAGGAAGAAATGGAAACTAAGCCCCATGTATATTGGTCCCTTTGAGATTATTGATCATCTCGGGACAATAGCCTATCGCTTGGAACTTCCTCCAAATCTATATGAAGTCCATGAATTGTTCCATGTATCTCTCCTGAGGAACTACATACCTGAACCTTCACATGTACTAAACTCAAAGGTCATATCTCTAGAGCATGATCTTTTTTATGAGGAACAACCTGTTGAAATTATGGACCGATCAGAGAAAGTTCTACGAAATAAGGCCCCTCACCTGGTCAAAGTTTTATGGAGAAATCAACAATTAGAGTAAGATACATAGGAACTTAAGGATATGATGAAACAAATGTATCTTAATTTTTAATTTTTTTTACCCAAGTGATGAATTTTGAGGACGAAATTTATTTTAAGGGGAGTAAAATGTAACACCCTGAGTTTTTATGGACTTTTTTTGAATAGATTAAATTTTCATTTATATATTGAAATACACTAAGTCAAAATTTAATTTCACATGACACCAAATCAACATAAAATACATATAAAACTGAATTGGAATATATTATACACAACACTAACTTGGTGTATGTTACATGTAACACCGACTTAGCGTATGTTACACACAAAACAGATGTTTAAATGAAACATCATTTTATTATTATAATTATTTAAATGAGATAATTATAACATATATGTTAAAAATAATTATATGAATAGTAATACATACTTTTCAAATATTTTTTATAATTATTGATAATAATAGATGTGATTTTTGGTAAAGTCCTTCTATGTTTAAAAATACCATTTTCTCAAATGAACTACTTTTAATTTATTTATGTGAGAAATAATAAAATTAATTTTAGAAACATTTAGAAATTTAATTTTATAAAATAAAATTATTTTTTTGAATTTATAATTTCAAAATTATATTAGGGTGAATTTTTTAGATTTTTCTGACAAACTTCATTTTTGGATGAATAGTGAAAAAATACAGGATTTTAATTCCAAACAGCCTTTTAATTTAATTTATTTATAAGGTTAGATTATATTTTTAATTGGTTTAACAATTCAATTAGATAATAATTTTATAAATTACTCTAATATTTGTCCTTGGAACCAATTTCACATTGAAATTATATATAAAAACTTAGCATACTTTTAATCATTTTTTACTTTAAAACCCGCATTGTCAACATGACTACGAGATTTATTTTAAATTAATTTATGCCAATTATGTGATTAGAATTTGAAAAAATAGATTCTATATTTTAAATTAGCATAAATTTTAATTTCTAATAAGGTCAAAAAAAATTGACCCAAATTTTTAGTAAAAGTGATTATAATTAATTACATCATTTAAGGGAAAAATTAGGCTAGTAAAATACTAAACCATAAATATAAGTCCCAAAATGACCTAGATACTTGTAAAAAACCCATTTTATGGCCATTATTCTTCCACGAACCATAAATTATTGAGTTTTTTTTGGTTTGGTATGAATTTTGTTAGGTAAAAACGTGGGTACACTTAACTTGTTTTAAAAAATACCAATTTTGTCCTTTCCCTTCCCTATAAAAGGCTGCCACATCTACCCACTTACTCACACATATAAAGCCTCTAGGATCACCCAAAATCTTCTCAAATAAGCTCCCAAATTCTATAAATTCCTTTTATAATCCTTCCCTTGGTCATAAGGTAACTCAAGAAATCATTTTAGCACAAACCTAAAAGAGTTACCTAATTAAGAGGGAATGTCTTCTCTCAAGCTTCTTTCCTTTATTTTCCTTCTCCCCCCTCCACTCTCTTTATTCAATTATTGTATGAAAAAACTAGTATCCTAAAAATACTAGTATGTTATTATGCTAAGGGTTATACCTACACTTATACACACCTCCTTCTAATGGATATCGATCATATTGTTTACGTGTACGGCAAACTATCGCCTCACTAAACGATGATTATTCATTTATCCTTTACTACCTATCATTGTGAAAATTATTATGGACACTATTTTTTTATATATAATATATTATATTAATTATTCATTTAATTGTATTTATTATTTTAAAACATATGTATTTTTTTACTTTCCATTTGGTGTAATGATAATAATTTCATTTGAGGAAGTGTGGACTACCACCCCCCTCAAAGTGATGCGATTCATTCACAAACTACATGTAATGTATTAAGTATGAGTTTAGTAAAATTATATGATATATCTAACATTATAATTATATTTTTATTATATTATAAACATATACACTTTTATGTCATTTTCTTTCTTTCTTTAAATACGACAATTAAAATGGAAACAACGTTCATGCGTATGTATGGATTACCGTCTCCATGAACGGTGTATTCCATTTCATAATTCTTTAGTATATATATTATTATAATATATATATATAATGTTTATTCATGATATTTATATCATTATTTACATTCTGTACTCATGATATAAGTATAAGGACCAACGATATAACAAATTAAGACACATGCAAAGAACAAAGTGAATATTACCTGAAGTAAAACCTCAACATAGGATTGTTAAAAAACAGGTAATATATGGTCATAATAAAAAAATATATGGTATTATGTATAAGAAAATTCTTATATAAAATATTTATAATAAACTTATATTTATTATACAGAAATCTTGTATGAGTAAGAAGAGAGTCAAGACACAAGGTAATGGGATTTTATCTCACTTTTTTATTCCTATGAGATACATGATATGTTTTCCACTCTTACCTTTTGTGTGGTGTATATACTGACCATTATTGTATTATATTTATATTATAACTAAATTTTTGGGTACTAACATATCCATTTTATTAACTTTCATTAACGGGGTTTAAGTTTAAAAAGTTACCAAATCGATAAAAGTGTTTTGTCTCAATTTTCCTTCTTTGAGACTCATATTTTGTTATGCACCTAAAAACTTTTTTGAGGTGAATATACTTCCATTTTACATGTTATATCATGAATATAATAATTTTAATGATATTTTAATCTTAATTTAATTTCCCTTTCATACATGGAGTGTATGATCCCAAGTTACCAAGTTATAAGAGTTTATTGAGACAATCTCATTGCTTTTTGGGATTATTTATGTTTATGATAATTTTGATGAAATATTTTGATTCATATCTCAAGAATGATCATGAGTTTACTTATCCTATATTTATTCAAGATATAATTATGTGTTAGTAACACTTTTTCCACTCTTTGGTACTTAAGATAATGTTTTTAAGTAAAATATTATTGGGCAAAAATCCCTCAAGGTAACATTGCAGTATTTTTGGGTTGATTGTGTTTGTTGACAAAGCAGGTTTCCATAGAGAATTGTCGAGTTCCTGAGAAGTTGTTGACAATCCATGTTGATAAAGAACGATGAAAAAGGAAAGGATGATCTGGAGGTGGTACAAAAGAGCAGTACAAGGTGGCGCCGTTTCCCAGTGTTTGGAAAATTTTTGGGGTCCAAAATTTGGAATTTGATGAGCATCGCGAAAAGTAGATTTCCATGAAGATCATATTTTAATATGGAAAAGGCATGAATTTTACGAAGAGAGGATTCATGGATTGGATTTCACAAAGATCAGAAAAATGGAGGTGGTGATGCTTCACGATTACGTCAAAGCTTCGCGAACGGCAGAGTTTAAGCGCATCGCGGCAGTGAAGGGATTTGCGAGGGAGCTTTGCGGCGAAGGCACGAAATAATGTTGACGGTGATTCTCCACAATTATGAAGATCTCCACGATCCAAAAATTTCCAAGGTGCTTCGCGATTTGGACAGAATTCCGGTGGAATCTTCGGAGCTTCGTGATTTGAGATGACGTGGCGTTGACTTCGCGTGGAAAGTTGGAGGGTCGGTGAAATCACCTATAAATAGAGGCTGACCCCCTCCAGAGAAGTAGAGAGAATTTTCAGAGAAGATATTTTGATCTCGGATTGCGAAGGTGGTTCGCGTAGCCAGTGTGCTTCGCGAAATAAGAGCTTCACAGCGGCTATTGTAGCTCCGCGAAAGTTGCGCGCTCCGCGTTGGCTCAATGAGCTTCACGAGGGAAGTTTCTCTACAACGACTTGATCTTCGCGGTAGTGCTTCGCGGTAGTGCTTCATGAGAGTGCTTCACGAAAAGTCAGGAGCTTCGCGAAGGCTTGTTTGAGCTTTGCGAAATTGGGAGCTTAGCGAAGTAGGGTGCTTTGCGAAGGTGTTTCCAAAGTGAATTTCCCAGTGGTTAAGAGGCAAAGTGGTATTCATCAGTGGATGAAAGTTGGACTATAGAAGATCATCTATCAACAGTTGAGGATGCATTTATTCATGCAAGTGAAGAGGCCTACAAGTCTATAAACTGTGAGTGGATTTCCTTCCAGAGCAGTGAGCTTAGGAAGAGAAAGAAGGTGATCCTCTCCACCGTCAGTGGGCCAAAGAGAGAGAAATAGGGAGTGACCCTAGGGAAAGTAGTGATCTGACCCTAAACATTGTAAGGGCAGTGAGCCTGGGCATAGAAGTAATCTAGCCCGAACCATTGTATCCACATATAGTTAAGTATAATGGAATTTGTTACAACCGGAAACCTGTCAGCGTATGCTCCTTGGTCGTAGACCTTAGCGGTGAACCAAGTAAAATTGTTATGTCCTATGCTTGCTTTACTTTCTGTGTATATTGTGCAACAAGAAAAGAGAGAATAATGTTTTTCTTAACAGCGAAACAAGATCAGAACGGGCTTTAATTTTAAATTAGTCATACCCTGATTCACCCCCCCTCTCAGGGTATTCAGCCTTGTGGACCTAACAATTGGTATCAGAGGGAAAGGTTGATATTAAGTATTCTCTCAATGGAGGTCACTAATCATAGAGAGATTCCGATCTTCGACGGATGCAATTTTCAGATATGGAAGAATTGAATGCAACACTATTTCCGATCTTTGGGAATGGATGTGTTTTCGGCAGCTATGCATGGTATCACAGCTGATATTACTAGTGGTGCATTATCAGAAGCTAAGCACAAAGAGTTGGATGCTGATTCCAAAGCAATCAATGCCTTAGGGGAGCCCTCTCTAATCCCATCTATACAAAGGTGATGTCATGAAAAACGTCACATGCCATGTGGGAAAATATTTTGAATATATATGAAGGGGATACAAAGGTGAGAGAGGCAAAGCGGTAAGTGTTGTGGAACAAGTATGAAGATCTGAGAATGAACCCGAATGAGTCTATTGATGAATTATTTGACAGGGTAAATGCTGTGGTAGAAGACATGAGGGGTCTTGGAGAAATTATCAAAGATATAAAAATTGTGAAGCACATATTGAGAAAACTTCCACCTCGGTTCAATCTAAAAGTTTCTATTTTGGAAGATAAAGACCCAAAAGAACTGACATTGGATAACCTGCACAACACTATTGTTGCCTATGAAATAAGAAACGATGATAACGAGACTGTGGAAAAGGGGAAATCCAAAGAGGTGGCATTCAAGGCCATGAAGAAACTCACCATTGAAGATTCTAATGAAGAAGAAGAAACAGATGAGGTGATGTTATTCCTTTCTTCAAATCTGCAAAGAGGAAGAGGAAAGTTTAAAGGTAAACTTCCACTAGCATGCTTTAGATGTGGAAAGGTTGGTTATCATGTGGCAAGATGCCCCAAGAAATTTCAAGATAAATATGATGATGATGATGAAGTTGAAATTCCCAAGATGAAGACTTTAGCGTTTGTGAAAGGGAAGAAGCAATTCAAGAGAAATTTCTTCAAGAAAAAGAATCTCCATTCACAAGAAATTGAAACTTCAGAGGAGTCTGAGGATGGAGAGGTTGAGGTAATAGAAAATTGCAGAGATCGTGGTGTAAATGCCTTGGTGGCAATTGTTGGTAGTTCTGAAAGAAAGGAAGAAGCTGACGCTGAAGAAGAAGAAGAAATTGAAGGGAGAGTTGATATGAAAGACTAATTGGAAGAAGCTCTTGAGGATATAGATGTTTGGAGATCCAAAACAAAGAAATCCAATAAAGTGGTTTGTGATGCCAAACTCTATATGCAACAACAGGATGAAGAAAAGTCTGAGCTATTAGAAGAAATTGAAAGACTAAAATCCTCAACACCAGCGAGCTCAGAAAATATTGTTGAGTATAAGCTTAAAATTGTGGAACAAAAGAAGGAAATTGATTGTTTGACTAACACAGGAAAGGAGAAGTCCAGAAGTATTAAAGATCTTGAAGAAGAAGTGGTCAGTTTGTGACAAAAAATTAAGGATCAAGAAAAACTCTTGACCCCCAATGTGATATCAGAAAATAAAGTCATTCAGAAGACATAGAAGATGAAAGAGGAGCCTAGTAGTTCAGCAGGGAAGAAGCAGCAATTGATCTTAGATGTTAAGGTCGTTTCAGGGATTAATCAGGAACAAAAATCTGTGACAATTGCAGTCAGACCGCAAGCAACCGTCCTGAAATTGAAGGTTTATTTGGGCACAAAACAAAATCAGAATATTCAGAGATCCCAAAGGGAAAATCGTAGTGATGAAGTATCACAAAGGAATGTATCCTATATCAGGTGTTATTGCTGTGGGAAAATAGAACATGCACAGTATGTGTGTTCCATAGCCAAGAGATATAGAAGGGAACAAGAACAGATATGGCAGCCAAACAGAGAACGGTTTTCCAGAACATATTTTGAAGGACACTGTTTTTGGTGCGGAGGATTTGGGCACATGGATAGGTACTGTACTTCGACCATTCAGAGAAATGTTCCAAAGAAAAATCAAAACGTTCACTAGCAGCAGGTCAATAAAGCGACAGGTGAGTTAAAAATGTAGAATAGATTTGCGGCTTTGCAAGATGAGGCCGGTCCGTCATACTCTGAGAAAGAACAGAAGTCTCAATCTATGATGAGTGTGAAGGCAAAAGTATGGAGCAAGAATAAGAAAGAAGAAAAGGAAGTAGTTGCGGAAATTTCCCTTAAAGCATCAGATCAATCTGGTGTGTGGATCCTTGACAGTGGTTTCACATCCCACATGATGGGTAATAAGGATCTTGTTACAGGCATAAAATATGACAAAGAAGGAGTTGTCAAATTTGGAAACGATGAAGGCCTGAAGATTGTTGGCTCAGGGAAAGCCAAGTTTTGGGGAAAAGAAATGAGACGTGCTGATGTCTTGGTAGTAGAGGGACTTAGTCATAACTTACTCAGTGTCAGTCAACTATGTAACTCTGGGCACTCTATCAGATTTACCAAGAAGATGTGTGTTGTGAAAGGAAAAGATGGAGCAGTTGTTCTATAGGGAAAAAGGACAAAGGGAAATATCTACCTTGTAGGTGGGGAAGAATATACATGCCTTTTATCCAGAGAGGAAGAAAACCAGCTATGGCATAAGCGACTTGGTCATCTATGCCAACCATCTATGGAGGATCTGGTAAAGTGTGATGCTGCTAGAGACCTTCCCAAACTATCACGTGATTGCACTCATATGTGTGATGCTTGACAACAAGGAAATATCATCAGAAAGACATACATGCCAAAGGAACAAAAATCAACTAGAGTGCTCGAATTGGTTCATGCTGATGTATGTAGACCTATCTCACCACGAGCTATAAATGGGAAAAGGTACTATGTTCTTTTCATTGATGATTATAGCAGAATGGCCTGGGTATTTTTCATTACCCATAAGACAGAGGTGTTCAGTTGCATAAAGCAGTATAGGAGGGAATCATAAAAGATGCTTGGATAGAAAATTCTGAAGTTTCATACTGATAATGGTACGAAATTCACAAACAGTGAAGTTGAAAACTATCTCGAGAAACATGGGATAAGGTATCAAGTTTCATCAGTAAGAACTCCCCAACAGAATAGAGTGGTTGAAAGAAGAAATCGGATCATCAACAACATGGCTAGAATGATGCTTATTGATAAATACCTACCAGATAAATTTTGGAAGGAAGTAGTTTTGACATCAGTCTATGTTTCGAACAGGTCTCTGTTGTGTCTGAAGCAAGGAAAGACTTCGTATGAACTGTGGTATGGAAAGAATCCAATGTTGAAATACTTTTTAATATTTGGAAGTAAGTGTTTCATTCTCAACAAAGAAAATCATAGGAAGTTTGAGGCACGAGGAGATGAGGGGATATTCCTTGGCTACTCAGGGAAAAGCAAAGCATATAAATGTTTCAACAAAAGGCTGGGAAAAATTGTTGAGAGAAATGATGTCACTATAGTTGAAAATGAACAGAATACTCAACTACCCAGTGAATAGTTCCTGGATGAAAGTGATGATGAGGCAAACAAATCAGGGGGAGAAGAAGTGGCAGAGGCTGACTCAGAAGAAGATACTGATGATGAACAAGAAAGTGTCAAGTCTGTGTCTGCAAGGATGCCAAAGAATCGAGTTGAAATTGACAGGAAGAATATCATTGGTGATTAGACAGCTCCAGTTTAGACTCAAAGAATCAAATCATTACAGAAAACATCGTTCTTATCTCAGGTGGAGCCAAAAAAATTTTACGATGTAGCTGAAGATAAAAACTGGGTTCAGGCTATGAATGAAGAGCTTGATCAGATTGAGAAGAACCAGACATGGGAGATTGTTTCGAGTCCAGTAGACAAGAATGTCATCGGGACTAAATGGGTTTATTGCAACAAGATGAATTAAGATGGAACAATGATTCGGAACAAAGCATGAATAGTGTGCAAGGGATACTCCCAGATAGAGGGAATAGATGTTGATGAGACATTTGCACCGGTTGCAAGACTGGAAACGATCAGACTATTTTTGGCCATTGCAGTGCAAAGAAAGTTCAAAGTGTTCTAGATCGATGTCAAATCTGCATTCTTAAATGGAGTTCTAGAAGAGGAGGTGTATATTGAGCATCCAGATGGTTTTCTCATTCATGAGGATGAGAACAAAGTTTGCAGGCTGAAGAAGGTGTTGTATGGGCTAAAACAAGCACCAAGGTCATGGTACTCAAGGCTTGATCAGTACTTGAAGAAGCTTGGTTTCCAGCGTGGAGGAGTTAATTACAACCTCTATTTCAGCAATGACAGTAATCAAAGGATGATGGTGCTAGTGTATATCGATGACATAATTTTTGGCGGATTAGATGAAGCTCAATGCAGACAGTTTTCTGAATTCATGAAAAATGAGTTTGAAATGTCAATGATTGGAGAGCTAACATTTTTCCTTGGTCTACAGGTGACACAAGGAAGGAATGGAACATTCATTTCTCAATATAAATATTCCAAGGAGGTTCTGAGAAGGTTTGGAATGGAGAATTCCAAGGAGATGAAGACTCCGATTGCTACCCGGATGAAATTATCAAAAGATGAGGATGGAAAAACAGTTAATATCACAGAATATAGGCAAATTATTGGAAGTCTGTTGTACTTAACTGCAACAAGGCCTGATATTTTTTTCTCCACATGCCAAGCAACGAGATATCAGAGTAATCCCAAGGAAATCCACATGCTTGCAGTGAAAATAATACTTCGGTATATCCAGGGCATAGTGGATTTCAGCTTGACATATACTGATAAATCTCAGATAGAGTTATTGGGATATATTGATGCAGACTGGGCCGGTTTAGCGGATGATAGAAAATCAACGTCAGGTGGTGCATTCTATCTTGGTGGATTGTGTATTTCTTGGATAAGCAAGAAGCAAGATTTCATTTCGTTGAGCACCGCAGAAGCTAAGTATATTACGGCCACTCAAGCGTGCACACAATTATTATGGATGAAGCAGCAGCTTGAAGATATGGGAGTTGAGGTGAAGTCTCTGATTGGAATCCAGTGCGATAACTCAAGTGCTATAAATCTCAGAAAAAATCAAGTCCATCACTCAAGGAAAAAGTACATTGAGATAAAGTATCATTTTATCAAGGATAAGGTTGAGCAGGGAATCGTGAAGTTGGAGTATGTGCCTACAGAGCTACAGGTTGCAGACATCCTGACAAAGGCCTTACCCAAGGAAGCATTTGAAAGACATCGACTAGCTCTGGGAGTTTAGTCAATTCCCCGAACTTGAAATAGTGTTGATGTGGGCCCCCTCTCTCCCCAAGGTATGATGTGTTTTTCCCTAATGTGCTGATATGTGTTCTCTACTATGTTACAGACTACAAAGGAGTGACCTTTGGGTTTGTTGACAAAGGGGGAGAAAATAGTGATTGTTCAAGGGGAGACAGTGTGGAAATTTGAGAAATCATGACAGATACGGGGAGAAGCTGACCAGTGGAGCAGCCATATAGGGGGAGAAATGAGAAAGGGGGAGTATTTTAAATCTGAAGATGCTAAAAGTGATCGATCAAAGCATAGAAATCACGACAGCTGAGGATCGTGATAAAAACATAACAGTGGTGTTGGAATGGTGTGAGAATGTTTCTAGCTATCACGAATTGGTATCAGTGTGGTTCAACAATTGGTATCAATTTAAGAATTGGTATCAGGTTGGAATCGACAATTGGTGTTTGACATGAAGTGATTCATTGATGAACTTTTCATACTACTCTTGTTTCTCACTCCGAGAATTTCTCATGTGGGATTAGAGTACGTGTTAAGTGATTCCTTGAACGCTATCATAATCGCAAGAGGCGAATGGTGGTAGTGGCTGGAAGAAGACTCAGTGAGGTATTAAATTGTAGAAAATTATTCTGAGCAGAGTTGTGAAGAGTTGTTAACAAACCCAAAGGGGGAGATTGTTGGGAAAAAATCCCTCAAGGTAACATTGCAGTATTTTTGGGTTGATTGTGTTTGTTGACAAAGCCGGTTTCCATGGAGAATTGTCGAGTTCCTGAGAAGTTTTTGACAATCCATGTTGACAAAGAACGATGACAAAGGAAAGGACAATCTGGAGGCGGTACAAAAGAGCAGTACTAGGTGGCGCCATTTCCCAGTGTTTGGAAAATTTTTGGGGTCCAAAATTTGAAATTTGGTGAGCATCGCGAAAAGTGGATTTCCATGAAGATCGTATTTTAATATGGAAAAGGCATGAATTTCGCGAAGAGAGGATGCATGGATTGGATTTCGCGAAGATCAGAAAAATGGAGGCGGTGATGCTTCGCGATTACGTCAAAGCTTCGCGAACGGAAGAGTTGAAGCGCATCGCGGTGGTGAAGGGCTTTGCGAGGGAGCTTCGCGGAGAAAGCATGAAATAATGTTGACGGTGATGCTCCGTGATTACAACGAGCTCCGTGATCCAAAAATTGCCGAGGTGCTTCGCGATTTGGACAGAATTTCGGCGGAATCTTCAGAGCTTCACGATTTGAGATGACATGGCATTGACTTCGCGCGGAAAGTTGGAGGGTCAGTGAAATCGCCTATAAATAGAGGCCGAACCCCTCAAGAGAAGTAGAGAGAATTTTCAGAGAAGATCTTTTGCTCTCGGATTGCGAAGCTGGTTTGCGTAGCCAGTGTGCTTTGTGAAAGAAGAGCTTCACGGTGGCTATTGTAGCTCCGTGAAAGTTGCGCACTCCACGTTGGCTCAGTGAGCTTCATGAGGGAAGTTGCTCTACAACAACTTGAGCTTCGCGGTAGTGCTTAGAGGTAGTGCTTCATGAGAGTGTTTCGCGAAAAGGCAGGAGCTTCACGAAGGCTTGTTTGAGCTTCGCAAAATTGGGAGCCTAGCGAAGTAGGGTGCTTTTCGAATGTGTCTCCAAAGTGAATTTCCCAGTGGTTAAGATGTAAAGTGGTATTCATCAGTGGATGAAAGTTGGACTATAGAATAGAATCCATCAACAGTTGAGGATGCATTTATTCATGAAAGTGAAGAGACCTACAAGTCTATAAACTGTGAGTGGATTTTCTTCCAGAGTAGTGATCTTAGGAAGATAAATAAGGTGATCCTCTCCACCGAAAGTGAGCCAAAGAGAGGGAAACAGAGAGTGACCCTTGGGAAAGCAGTGAGCTGACCCTAAACATTGTAAGGGTAGTGATCCTGGGTATAGAAGTGATCTAGCCCAAACCATTGTATCCACATCTAGTGAAGTATAGTGGAATTTGGTACGACCGGAAATCTGTCAGCGTATGCTCCTCGGACGTAGCCCTTAGCAGTGAACCAAGTAAAATTGCTGTGTCCTGTGATTGCTTTACTTTTTGTTTATATTGTGCAACAAGAAAAGAGAGAAGAGTGTCTTTCTTAACAGAAAAACAAGATCAGAACGGGCTTTAATTTTAAATTATTCATACCCTGATTCACCCCCTCTCTTAGGGTATTCAGCCTTGTGGACCTAACAAATATGACTGTCTCTCTCTCTCTTCGGTCAGAATTCTATTGTATTAAAAAAACCCATGTTTTTGAAAATGTTTTCAAAAGATAGTTGAAGATAATTTTCAAGGAAAAAGATTTTAATTTTTTTTATTGTTTTCAAAGATTCCTTTATAAGTTTTTAAAGATATTTTTAAAGAAAATTTTTTCTAAAGGTTTTATGTTATAAAAATAAATTTTCAAAGAAGAAAAGATATTTTCCTCAAGAAATGTTTTTAAAAGGTATTTAAAAATTATTTACCATATAAGATAAAATCTATTGGTGTTACTCATGACTTTATGATGAAATTGTTCAATGTTTTTATTCATATTCTTTATCTGAATGGATTATGTTTTGATGTCATGATGTTTATGAAACCGATTTCTCTTTCCAAGTTATATGCTTTTGAAACCCATTTCTCTTTAATAGGTTATATGCTTTTGAAACCCATTTATCTTTCACGAGTTGTATGGTTTTGAAACCCTCTTATTTTCATATATGTTCATGATAAAATGATTATTCAACCTATCACTTTTGAAATGTTATGATATGATTACATGTTTATAATACACATTTCATTTCATGGGTTATGATATGACTATTTATGATCTTGTGGAACATGTATGAATGATTTCACTATGAGATGGGTGGGACCTATATCTCCCTCAAATGTATTGGTTAAATATTTATATCTCATGAGATAGACTAAGATGGTATTGGGAATGAACCTTGACTACTAAGATGGCCATGAGAGTGAACCACGACTACCAATATGGTATGAGGAGTGAAATCATGCTACTAAGATGGCCATGGGAGTGAACCATTAATACCTAGATGGTATGGGGAGTGAAACTATACTTCAAAGATGGTCTTGGTAGTGATTACTTGGATACTATGGAAATAATATTATATGCTTATGTGTCTGCCATAATTCTATGTTTTATTCCTATGTTATGATTTCATGGATTATGCTCTTTATTTCATTATGATTCATGTCTTATGAACTACTAATATTTATGCCATGATTCCTATTAGGATCTTTGATATAAAGGGTATGATCTTCTATTTTCATGATCCCATTATCATACCCTTATGCTCATGTTTATGATTACATGTCTCCCTTGTTTACCCTTATTGATAATCTGAGATCACCCATTTTTATATTTCCTTTACCTCAGTTTATGATGATATGTATAATGTTTAAGGTGTATAACAAGGGTGATAGTCAAGAATAAACAAGTGTGAGATGATGTAGCTCATTTATGTACCGGTGTTTATGTTTCCATGTTTCCAAAGGCACTAGACTTATCACAATCTTTGGGTGTCGATTTGTATAATGTTTAAGTATTCTAAAAAAATTATGTAATGTTATGTTTGAAAATAGAGTGTTTTTATAAGGCTAAATCTCATGTTTTTGGGGAGTTTTACCATTAATTATATACTAAGAGTGGTAAAAGAAAAATATACAGTTTATCTAGAAGTAGAGAGAAAAAATATATAGGTTTATATCAAATATGGTGCATAAAAGATGAAGAAGGATGTACCCTTTTTAGGGATAAATAAATTAAGGAAAGATGGGGATATTGCTTTAATAATATCTTCAATTAAGAACATGTGTGTGGTTTAGACTTCAATAATCTAAGTTTTAGTATAAAATAACTCAATTAAAACTATTATAAAAAATTTCACCCTTTTGAGGTTAAAGAGGCTTTAAGAAAGATGAAAAATTGTAAAACGGTTGAGTTAGATAACATCTACATTAAAGTGTGGAAATATTCTGGGTAGTAGGGTATTAATTGGATAACAAAGTTATTTAATGAGTTTATGAAATCTAAGTAAATTCCTTATGAATGTAGGAAGATTTCTCTAGTTCCCATCTTTAAAAATAAAGGATAAATTTTAATTTATAGGAATTATAGAGACATTAAGCTTATGAGTCATACCATGAAACTTTGAGAGACATTGTAACATACATTCCCAACTCATTGGCTTAAGAGGAGGTGAAGGTTCCACTAACCTTAGGTGACATCCCCAAGGCCCTGAAGACTGATAATAAATTCCAAGAGTTTAAGAGAGCATTCGAGGACTATTTTCCTTTTATAAATAAGAAAAAATGTCAAGACAAAATATAAACAAGAAAACCAACTATATGATGCATGAGTATAAACAATATAGCTCAAAGGTAAAACCATCAGAACAATAATATCAGAGTAAAAATAGAAACAAGATACATTATCCAAGAAAGACCAAAAGACAACATAACCCTATTACACCAAAGTGATATCATCCCAAACATCACCCTAACTAGCTCCAAGTTTTAACTCTACATGACTTACTCATAATATTAAGATGAATCACTGGAGAAGTAATATACCTTTCCCTTTCCCATGTCTGAGTAAACAAAATCTGCAAACAAACTAAAGCTCCTAAGAAAGGGGTGATTATAATACTCAGTAGAAAATCCCCAAAGACCTCCCAACACATGCCACTAGGCCAATAATTGGTTAATAAATTTTATATAAAATATGTTATAAGATGATAAATAGTTTATAAAAATCCATAAAGTAGTTCCATGTAAGAAAATAGTAAACAAGATTATTATAATTTATTAATACTCATAAACACACACACACACACACTCACACTCAAGGCATGCACACTTCCACCCACCCACCCATACACATAAACTCACACTCACGTGCATGCGCGTGCATGCACACACACACACACACACACTCATTCCATGAACCTACCTATACTCATGAGTGATGAGTCATCCTATCACCAATCCATCGCTTGGTGACCCACATTGATGGTGTTACTTCACAACCATGTTTTTTCCCACATTAACAGTGATACTTCATGACCATGCTCCATCCCAATGAACACACACCAACCCAATTATTCCAAATTTCATACAAATTAATTCCACATAAAACAAACCTCATTTTTAAAACAATTCATTAAAAAATTTTCTTGTATTAAATAAAAACCATAATTTTAGAACTATAATTTAATATTAAAAAACAAGGGGTTTTCCAAAATCCATCCAAGTTCCCATGTTCTCAAATCATAAACCGAAATGGTTTCCTTTAAGAAATCACACAATGTTTTCTTTTCAAATCCAAGGAAAAAACATTAATAAAACCATGACTTCAAGTTCTAAAATAAGTAGAGAAGAGAGAGGATCCACCTATCTCTCAATGGGTGATGACAACAAAGAATGACACAACTCTAGATACGGACTCAAAATCCCTTCCATTTTATAGACCCAATAAAAATCTCACAAAAAAATCATGGATCATATATCTATCCATAATGTATTAGATCTAACATTCCATGTCAGAGAATATGGAAATATATAAAGAGAAAGAGATAAAATGGAAAAAAACCATCAATTATGGATATCCCACACACCTAAATCCATTAAAATTGGTCACTGGATCTAACATAATCATCAAGAACACTTAAAAGATAGATGAGGAGTTTGAGATCCTTAAAGGATAGGAGAGAAATAAAAGTTTTAGGGGTTAAACTCTAATTTTATAAGAATTTAATGCACATCACATGGTTAGGTTTTACAGTTTTTCAAAATGTGTGCATGATTTTGTCTCTAAGCTAGAGAGTTTCGTGGTTGTGCCGCATGGTTTGGAAAACTGTGTGCAAACTGTGTGCATACTACTATCTAAATACTCCCATTTCAAACAGTTCCCCTAGATACCTGCATGGTTTAACCAAAATATGTGCTGACCGTGCAACCTCCTAATGAATCCCAATAACTTCTTGCACTATTTCCTGGAGAAGGTGTACAGTTTCCACTAACCATTCTCAAGCCATGAACCCTTAAAAACCCTTGAAAAACATAACCAAACCATCCAAATCTCCCTAAAATCAACCCAAGTATTATATAACTTCAAAATACATAATAAAAGGGTAAATTACCTAAAATTGGGGGTGTTACATTCTCCCTGCCATTAGGTTTCCAGTCCCCAGTAATATGTATATTTCTAGTGCTTTGGAAAAGTTTAGACTATTTCTCATTTTTTTCTCATGTTCCCAAGTTTCCTCCAAAATTTGACTATGCTTCCATAGAACTCGCACTAAATGTATACTCTTTCCTCATAACACTTTCTCCCATGTATATAGAATATGTATCGGAATATGCAACAAAGTAGAATTTGGTGTAAGATTAATGTGGTCCCATCAAATCACATGGTTGGGATCAGGTTGGTACTTATTCAATTGAGATACATGAACTAAATTTTGTACGGTGCTCAATCATTCCAGTAATAAAAACCAATATGCTACATCACCAATATGTTCTAGTATATTAAAAGGGATGATGTAATGATGATGAACCTATCATGGGGTACTCAAAAAAACAATTTTTAATCCAAGTTAAATGTAGTAATAACAAGAATTGATTTTGTCTCTGGATATGACAATGATATGGGTGTGTTTTACTTTAGTTTTGAGGGTTCAATTATTTAAAATAGTAATGAAAGATTGGTTTTAAAGTCAAATTTAAAAAAAGTTTCCTAGACTCAGATAACCCCTTACCTACCCTATTAAATAGTTATTCTATTTTTACTCTATTATTTCTCTCTAATCGAGTGAAATATCACTCGATTATTGTCTCATGAAATTTTTGGTTTAACCAGAGGGATGAAATAATCACCAAAACCTATAATCTTTCCTAACTCAGTAATGAAAGATCTATGATTACCCTTAAGTCAGCCCACTACTTGTGACCAAAATAAATGGATAAGACCTAATAATATTCTATCTGTGATCGATCCAGTGAGGAAGAGAAGATTAATTGAAAATGCAAGAAATAAGAAATCTCATGTTTCTTAAATAATTCGAATAACTCCAAAGATTAACAGAATATATTGAACAATTTAAATGTAGAATTCATGAACAAGAAGGATAGGGGGAGTCTCCTCGGCTCAGCCACTAAGGTCTTATTGTGTCATCACCATAGTTATTACAATGATAAATAAAAGAAATAGTAATAAAGTTGCAATAACGATCGCATAAGAAGCCTTTGATAACAATCAATCACATGCTGAATGAACAATGTACTATTTGTAGAAGAATGCTCAAAATTTCTTGGCGCACTTCAAAATTAATCACATAATCTAATTTCTACATGAACATTATTCAATTTCAGTGTCCAGACTCATTGATTTTTTGACACGTGTTTAACTTGAGGGTAGCGATGGCATCGAGAATCTTCCAAAACTGTTTTCACTACTCCCACTTTCAAGATTCATTTAATTCAGAAGTGAGGTACTTCAGTGATTTACATCAGAATGGACGTCATCCAATACCCAAAGGAAGAATATGATGAACATATTGGATTTGGACACAGGATTTCACTACAATTGGGCCTGGAATTGGTGTCTTATAACTTGAACTTTCAAAGAGAAATAACGAGAAAAAAATTAATTGAAAATATTATTGCAATTAATAGTGGTGTTGTGAAGAGGGAACTTCAATGGCAACTTCAAATCATGTTTGGTTCACTATCCCAACATTTCCATAGTGCTAAATTCATTGAGGTATTTCATCCAACACAATGCATGGATTTTTTGGGGATCCATTTTGTGAGTTGGAGTTGAGAGACATTATGACGGTCTTTGATCTATGAAGGAAAAACACAAGTGTAAGCATGGATGGATAGGCTTATTCAATCTAAGATCCTTCAACTTGCCATCTTCTCACATGGATATCATGGGAACAGGTGGTAGTACGATCAAATTCTCAGTCATCAAGCTTATATTTATGCTTCTATAGAAGGATGCACTAGAGGGAACATGGCTTTATCAGATCAGGTGGCACACATCCAAAAGGGGGAATTGGTTTCGGTTTAGAGGGATTTGGACATGACATATGTTCATCTCCTTAGTGGTGGAGCTCATCCAGGATCGACATTGGGGACATATCCTCCTTCTCTGGTCAACCATGGTGGTGCGGGATCTCCTACGGTCAAGAAGGGTTGACATGGCTAGGGATTTAGACATGACATCTTTAAATGGGTGGTGTATGTGACTTTGGGTTTTAGGTAGGGAAACCTCGATAAATCAACAAGCGACACACGTGATATTAGATGTGGTGGTCATTTTTGTCTTCTTCGGTCATTGAGGATAACTAGTATCTTCAACCCATATGAGCTCAATATTTTTCAGAGGTGTGAGCCTCATATTTTTCAGTGCATAATTAATTCTGAAAAATGAAAAAACAATTGAAATGCAGAATTTCTACCTCTAAAAAAATAATTTCAAATTAATTTAAATTAATTAAAACATAAAATTTTCATCATTTTAAAATCACAATATAATCCAAATTTTCATTTCACAAATAAAAAATTTCAATTTAAAATAATTTTAATTCATGGATTTTCATTTAATTCAAAAATATTAAAACATTAAAACTCCAAAAAATTTACCCATTTAGGAATTTAATTCCAAATTAAATCCAATAACTTTAAATTCATAATTTAAAATTGAAATCAAAATCAATTCCAATCAATGTATGTCTTCTCAACTTAACTTCAAAAATGAATATATCATTCCATCCATGTTTAAATCCAATCTTCATTAAATTTCATAATTTTAAAAATTATAAAAAATGAATGTATTACCTGGAATTTGAATTAAAAATGGGGTTATTATCAATGTAAATCAATTAAAAAACTCAAAAAATTGTGTTTACATCACCACCCACACTTTAACTATTGTGCTCTCGAGCAATTTTATCATTGAATTCCAAAATTTTGTGATTGTAATGCCTAAATTTAAAAACACACCCATAATTAAAGAAATAAAAGAATCCATCCACTAAATGGTCATGATTATTATGTGAATTTCATACACTATTTTACTTCCATTCACATTCAAATTCTATTCACACAAGTGAATTCAAAAGTTCTAAGTGGAATTAAAATTTTAATAAGTAGCACATCCAACTTTACCTCCTTCATAAGCTTCCTAAACCAAAGTTCATTTTTCACAATTCATTGTTACTCCATAAATAAAATTTTTATAATTCAATTCCCCCCTTAATTGGTTCAAAATTTACGTAACCTAAATGAATCTATTTTTGAAATATTATCACTTTATTCATTTTTTTAATTTTTCCCCAACCATGTCAGTGCATGACATTGTACAAAAAAAGTAATTTGAATATGTATAGAGGGATACTCACATACACAATTTCATTGTCCCAGAGATTAATTATGGGATTACAATTTCCCATTTTATTCCATATTCAAAGGATATGAATTTCTTTTAAGGAGGTTTACTAAGCTTCTATTCAATTACTAAGGTCAAGTTACTCAAGATCGAGTTCAAAATTCCAGTGACCATATATTATAATTATTATTCCAAAATGACCTTCTCAATTTTCACTCTATTTCCCTAGTCTTTAAATATAATTTCCATATAATAGAGAAAAAGTTTACTCTACAATCTTTCATATTCAGTAATTCAAAATCAATGAGTCACCATATCCATATTGGTACTTTAATTAGGAACTACACATTAAAGTTTTGTGTTCCTATATTTTTTTATTTTTTCTTTTTATTTATTTATTCACACTTAAAAAAATCTAAAAAGAAAGACCTACAAAAATATGTACATATTCCTAAAACAAAATTGAGATTTTGTTTTGTTTTGTTTTTTTTTATTTTTTTTAAATTTCTTTTTAAATTTTTTATTTTTTTCTCTAGATGTAAAACATTAAAAGGGGTATTCACATACTAAAACTACTTTTTACCTCTCCCCCACACTTATCTCAGACACTATTCCAGTTAAGTGATCCATGCATACTTTCAAGAAAGTCAAAATTAAAAATGAATACCTTGAGAAATGTAGAGGAAAGAGACAATCTGAATTCCTTCATTTGATGGAAGCATGGAGGAGTTTGGGATCTTACATGGGCTCTTAAAAGGATATTCATAAAAATATTTTAAATTCTTTCCCTTAAACTTTAAGGGGTTTTATGAATCATCTCCCTTGATCTTCACTACACTAGGTGGAAGAATGTTAGTCACTATATATGGTCTAGTAAACTTGGAACAATTTTTATCAGGAATCAACTTTATTCTCAAAGAGAGAAACAACACTTTATCTACTAATTGAAATTATATATTCTAGGTGAGTCTTTCATGGATAGATTTGGCCTCCCCAATACAAAATAGTGTGTTCTCATGGGCTTTTGATCCTAGTTTCTCCAGCTCCATCTTCTACAACTTCCTATTTTTTCTGGATTTCCTAAACTTAGGGTAAAATAATTTGGTTATCCATCAATCATTTTTCTATAGTAAAATAGTTAATTCATCATTTATTGAACCCTAAAAAGTAAGGTAGTGGTGACAGTATAAAATTTGAGAAAATTTCCTGAATATTTTCCACTAATATCTTCAATATGATCAATACTTAAAATAGATTCCCAGTTAAACTCATTTTCAAAAATAGTTTCATTAGTAATATCCTGAGGTTGTAAAGACTTTATTAAAACAATTCCATCATCCAAAATTATAATATATTCTTCATAAAAATAGGGCAAGTCTAAGTGGTTCATAGTAAAATTATACTGTTCCTCATGTGGGTATTTCATTGAATCAAGTATTTTAAAATCCACCGTTTCTTCACCAAAGTCATGGAAATTGTTCCTTTGTTGGAATTTATTATTGTTTCGGTAGTATTGAGAAATGAAAAACCTAAGATGATGGGGGAATGATTCTTACCTTTTTCTTCCTCCATGTTAAGGATGTAAAAATTAGTAGGGAATGAATAACCTTATACACTTACTAAAACATCTTCTAAAACACCTACAGGGTAGGCAATGACTATGTTGGAAAGCTACACAACCACTCATGTGTGTCTCAATTCTTCTATTTATAGAGATGAAAAAAATGGGTAAGGCATGAAATTAATTGGCATTCCAAAATCACATAAGGCATTGGAAAAATTAATCTCTCCTATGGTGTAGGGGATAGAAAAGATATCTGGATCTTGACATTTCAAAGGGATTTGTGGGGTTACTAGTGTATAATTTTTTTAATCAAACTTACCTTATCATTACCCTACAGTATTCTACTTCAGGTGCACATGTATTTAATGAAAAATTCATACCTTGGGATCTGGTGGATGGAATCTAGCAGAGGGATGTTGATTTCCACTTTTTTGAACACTTTAAACATCTCTTGTTGTAATGAATCATCACTGGTTTTATTGGGCTCTTTAATTCTTGTAGGGAAGGGAGGTTCGAGTTGAATTGGATCTTCCATATTATCTTTCCCTTTATCATTATTCATAGGTAATTATTGTACATGCACCTATTATTTTGGTTCTTTACCAAGGGTAAATTCTTCATGTTTAGTGGGTTCTCCACTTCCATATTCTTCTCCGGATGGTGATTCTTCACTACTTCCAAGATCCTTGCCACTCCTTAATGTAATGTAACTTACATTTCCTATAGGGTTAGGAATGGATTAGGTAATAAGCTTATTGGAGATTTTTCTATTCATTTCATTGATTTCAGTAAGGATCTGGTTGTTTTACTTCACAATTTATTTCATCAGGTCCTCTAGTGAGGGTTATTGAGCTTGTCTTGGTTGTTAGCTTGTCAAAGGTTGGGAGTTCTATCTTTCAAATTTTGGTTTATGAAAATTTTGTTGATAAAAATATTGAAGGGTAGTCTCTGAAGTTGTTGATTTCTAGCTCCATATTGAGTGTTGGAGTATCATATGCTTCCTTGATTATAGCTTGGGTGCTGTTGGTACATGGTTTCATAGTTTTCTTAAACTTGAGCACAATCATCGGTGAAGTGTTCTCAAGAGAAAAAAAGTTGGTGACCAGAGGGGGTATGGTGGGTGAAGCCTCCTGCACCTTGTTCATAGTTAGATCCACAATAGAGGCCAGTTAATCAATTTTATCAAAAAAGAGAGAGTTAAAACCATTCACTTCATGTACCCCCTTGTGGTAGTTCTCACACCGAATTTTTGAGAATTATGGGAGATCCATTCGATGATCTCTATGCCTTTAGTAAGTGTTTTTTCAATCAATTATTCTTGAGAAGAAGCATCCAAATGGTTTTGGTCACTATGAACCAATCCTTGGTAAAAGAATAAACATAAATGATTCTATTCATAGGGTTGGAGTAAATAATTGTTTTCCAATCCTTTGAATCTCTCCCAATACTCGTAAAGGGTCTCTCCACTCGCTTGTTTGATTGCATAAATCTCCTTCCTCATATGGGCACTCCTTGATGCAGGGAATCACTTCTTGACGAAGGCTCATCATATTTTATCCTAGGTGGTGATATCTCGATGTTTAATTATGTATAACCACTCCTTAGAAGACCCTTCAAGAGAGAAGGGAAATGCTTTCCAGCTGATCCGATCCTTGGTGGCTTGTCTAGGTTTGAAACCACTTCATATTTCTACAAACACTCACATATTCCTATTGGGGTCGTCTCCTGATAAACCCTGAAACTTAGGTAGGTGAGTTAGCATTCCATTTTTAAGCACACAATTTTGTTAATTATTCATTTGTAATTAATGATTATTGTTTTTGAAATTAGGTGAATACAATTATTTTAAAGTTTTATTAAATTGAGATTGATTATCTTTCATGTTTTGGTTTCTTAAGGTGACTATGTGGAATCAGAAGAAGGGGATGGTGATTCAATAAATGATATAGTGTCAAAATCCCTTTCCACTTCCTTTGTTATTTTCAAAGTTCTTAGTTGATCCAGAACAGTTTGCTCAACCTCAGGGTCAAAACCAATAGGGTGAGATGAATTTGATCTGGTCATTTGTTGCATTCATTTTTAAAAACAAGTGTAAAACAAAAAAATATGGTCTCCCCAACAACAGTTCCAGGTTTGATGAGGAGCCTATCACCGAGTGTTCAACAAAACAAATTTGAACCCTTGTTAAATGCAGTAATAGTGAGACTTAGGTTTTTCTCTTGAGAGGAAAATGTTATTGGTGAATTTTACTTTTGTTTTGTGGGTTGAATTGTTAAAAACAAAAATATAAGATTGATTTTAAATTCAATTTTAGAAAAAAGTGGCCGAGCCTCAGATATCCCCTTACCTACCCTATTAAATCATTATTCCATTTTACTCTCATGTTTTCTCTCTAATCGAGTGAAATCTCACTTGATTACTCTCTCTTGGAATTTTTAGTTTAACTAGAGGGATGAAATGATCACTACAACATCCAATATTTCCTAGCTTAACAATTAGAGATTTCTGATAACCCTTAATTCAACCCACTACTCATGATCAAAAGTAACAAAAAGACCTAAGCAACCTCTATGTGTGATCTAGTGAAGAAGAGAAGACTATTTGAAAATGAAAGAAATAAGAAATTTCCATCTATATAAACAGTTCAAATAATTCCATAGATTAACTATGTATATTGACCAATTAAAATGTATAATTCATTAACTTGGGGGATAGGGGGAGGCTCATCAGCTCAACCACTAAGGGCTTATTGTGCCATCACCATAGTTATTACACTGAGAAATAAAAGGAATAGTAATAAAGCAGTAACTGTGATCGCAAAATAAGCCTCTGAGAATGAGTGATCATGAGATCAGTGAACAATGCATTATTTATAGAAGAATGCTCAATCATCCTTGGTGTGTTTTGAAATTCTCCACGTGAGAAGCATGGATTTCTCCAATTTCTCTAGGAATTTTCTTCAATTTCATTGCCCAGACTCAGTGAATTTTTGACACGTGTCTAGCTTGAGGTTAGTGATGACATCAAGAATCTTCTCATACTGATTCACGCACATCCCACTATCAAGATCTATACAATTCAAAGATAAAGTGCTTCCGTGCTTTTCAGCACTGCGCACATCATCCAATGCTCGATGAAAGAAGGTAATGAACATATTGGACATGGGTATGGGATATCACTGTAATTGGTCTTGAGCTTCGTGTCTTCGAGTTCAAATATACAAATAGAAACAATGAGAAAAAAATTAATTGAAAAGATTAATGTAATTAAAAATGGTGGTGTGGAGAGGGAACTTAAAGGAAATTTTTGGGATAAGGGGTTATTTATTTATTTATTTATTTAAAGGGGTATATGGTTAAAATAATTAGGGGATTGGGTCGTCCAAGTGCCAAATCAACTGGCACTTTGAAAAAACCCCACATCGCCAATTGATTTAGTGCTCTATGCACATGAGCCTCAGCCTAGCTGGTGGGGACTCCTTATGTTCATCCAAGAGACCCAGGATCAAATCTAGGCAGAGGCTAATCTATGGTACTGTAGCAGTACTATAGTAGGACTGTGCAGAACTCTAGCATGTACTGCAGCGGGAACTGTAGCAGGCACTGTTTGACACTATAATAGCCTGGAATATTCCTCTGTTTGGGCCTTCAGACCACCGATTTTGTCCCTGAGTCCTTTAAGGCCTTCAGGACACCCATACCTTTGGGCCAGTGATCACGTTGTCGAGCGCGTCAAATTAGTTGTTTAATTTTGACTAGAATTTCTGCAGTATAGCAGCAACCCTAGGTCGTCTCTCGACGGAGCCTTAGATCATTAATTTAAAAATAGGGTTCTGATTATGAAAGTATAAGGTGAATTAGGTTTTTTGAAACTTGGTAGTTTTATGATTAATGATGAAAATATAAAATGAAAGTGATAAAACAAAGTAGAAATGAACAAGATTGATTAAGCGTGATCAACCCGGGGAAGTCTCGTGATGCTCATACTTCATCGCTTCAAGGGATGGGGTTATGATATTTAATCCCTGGTTTGTAACACCTAGAACCAGTATGTTACTGATTTTATACTAAGATACCTCCTAGGGTTCAGTCGAAAACACATAACGATTCACCGGACACCGCCGATGATTGGGTGATTTGTGTTCGACATCATAACAGAAACTCACCAAGGCAACACATAAAGAATTCTATGTGCTGTCCAGGTTTGTATGTTATTTCATTGTGATACCATGACATAAATGTACATGGTATTGATAGAGCTTGTGTGAGTTCTATTGACCAATATGAATCACACAAGCACCGCAATTGAAAGGGGGAAAAGAAAGTGGTGAACGGTGGGTGAAACATCACATGAATGGGTACCCCCAAACATGATCATATGAGTTGATCATGATATACCAGTACATAAATCAATAAAATAAGAATATAGGATGAGGAAAAACAACATAAAACCTGGAATTAAAAAGATCATTCAAATTAATACAACTTTGAAGCTCGGGATTACATCACATTCCTCCCCGAGTGATCACAAGGGGTTTAGAAACTCATGGAAGGGGAAGAAGAAGAAGATGTTGAAGTAGCACCTCCCATAGCCTACAGAACTTCTAGAGATGTTGAGAAGAATCCTCGGGGACTCCAAAATGGCAGCACCTTGCCTCTTGGCCTAACTTCCAAATGGGGAGCCCAATGTGCCATTTTATAGGAAAATTGGAAGGTTGTTTTAGGCACGCAGATTTCTTCAATCCACTTGTACCACACATTTCGGCCTTCATAAAGTCTTATCTCACTTTGGAAAAAATAGAAAAGTTGTATCCCTACCTCTTGACAGTCTCCACCGAAGGTTTGGGACCATTTGGACAACTACAGATCAAGATATTGATAAAATACATAACACAACATTTGACTTGGTCCAAATTCGGTGTCTTGGACAGATCAGTTCGTATGGGCCCCATAGAAGCCGAATCAAAATTAGGTTCCTTAATATTAAATGTATAATATCAAATTTTGGACAGATCCACAAAATTTCAGCCCATTTTGATGGACAGAGTTCGTGTACTATACACAATAGTGGACAGATGTCCTTGGATCCATGCAATTTTGGCCCATTTTTCTGCCACTTCATCAAAGGCCCTCCAAATCACCTCCACCTACATTGAAACAATAAAAACAAGTAACATTGACCATTATAATATTGATTAAAATTAATTGATTTATTCAAACATGAAGTGCAATTTGTTATTATATTTTTAATATTCATTACAAAACTAGTTTAAAACTGCGGTGTAAGGGTGGAATAAAACAGTGAATCGTGGTACGATCACACCCCCACACCTAAACATTTGCACTCCTGGGAAAAGTCACATATCCAAATACAATGATTCATATATATATATATATATATTTCCAACATCCTGAAGATTTATCATTTGAGGAAATTTTATTTAAATTAAAGTGATCAATGCACGAACCACACCAAGGAGTTCTTCCTAGTGAAAATAGAAAAAGATGACTCATAAATCATATCATAGTGAAATTCAAAAAGATTCATGATACCTAATTGAGAAAGGAATTCAGAAGTAAACCATGACACTAAATATCCATGTGTGTGTGTGAAAACCATTCCATGCTATTCTTTCCACTTTCTATCCAATAAATATATGTTATTTTAACATTTTTCAGCTTAAATGATTTTGTCAACGAACCTGTCCTACATCCTTTGCAATCATATTTCAAGACTCACTCATTTAAGCATTCCCAGAAGTCAAACCATAATCTCCCGACCTAGATATCCCTATATGTTGCACATTTCATCACTCCCCTCATTTATTATATTTTTTTTGAAGTTTCAATTGGAACAAATCTCACACTCATCTCTCAACCCTTGTTTGATCTCCTCACGACACTAATTGAAATAGTTATAACAAGATCAAAGGTTGAGGAGGAGTGGTTTTTGACCTGCCCAAGACACAACATTTTTTTTTGTGAGGGCGTACAACAGTCGGACATTAGGTACACATGCATAGGTCAATCTGGTACAGTAATGAAACAGATCGGATAAGGAACGAACGTATGGAAATATCATTTAAAGATGAAAAATATTAACCCAACATATATTTACCTTATATTAAGTAAGAAATAATCACACTTTGTGGTCTGGTGCAAAAATTTGTGGAGATATTAGTGACACAGTTTTCCAAAAAACTACTCACACAAAGGGCATCAATCATCTCAAAGGTTTCACATAAATATGACCATTTATATCATTGACAGAAAACCAATTCACTAAAAATCACTCCTTGATGGTAAACTCATACACAAATTCTTTTTAGCCTTCGTTATGGTATTTTTACTTTCCCCACTTTATGGTCACCACATCATGGAATTTCGAAATTGTTGATGGGGAAAAATGAAAATACCATAGAGAAGGCCAAAAAGAGAAAACAAAATGAGAAAATGATGAAAATTCCTAACTAACCCAGGAATGTATCCACCCCCACACCTAGAATGTGTAGTGTCCTCACTAAAATAATTGAGAATGTGAGAAGGAAGGATAAAACCTGGTGTGTTTTATTGGTATGATGCGTCGAGATGGTGGATTTCCTCCATCGGATTCTTTGGAAAATCTTCATAGAAGTGTTTAAGTCGCTGCCCATTGACGGTAAGACTTTGTCCACTCTGCTCATGGAAAACCTTTATTGCACCAAAAGGGTAAACATTAGTAATGGTATAAGGACCGAGCCATTGGGAACGAAGCTTACCTGGGTGGAGCTTAAGCCTAGAATTGTACATGAGGACCTTCTCACCAATATGGAACTTCCGCTGGTGAATCATGCTATCATGAATAGCCTTTGTCTTGTCTTTATAGATTCCGGAGTTGTCATATGCATCACGTCGAATTTCTTCCAACTCTTGAATCTGAAGCTTTCTTTCCTCACCTGCATCTGAAAGGTTCATATTACATTTTTTAACAGCCCAATATGCACGGTGTTCTACCTCCACCGGGAGGTGACAAGATTTTACAAACACAATCCTATATGGTGACATTCCGATCGGTGTTTTAAAAGTAGTACGGTATGCCCAAAGTGCATCATCCAAGCGCAAACTCCAATCTTTCCTATTGGGTTGTACCATTTTCTCCAAGATTCGCTTAACTTCTCGATTTGAAATTTCTGCTTGTCCGTTAGTTTGGGGATGATATGAAGTGGAGACTTTATGAACAATCCCATACTTACGAAGCAAGTTTTTCATGTTACGATTGCAAAAATGTGAACCCTGATCACTAATGATGAATCTTGGTAGACCAAACCTACTGAAAATCTGTGACCTCACAAAATCAACAACCACTCAAGAGTCATCGGTCCTGGTGGCCTTTTATTCCACCCATTTAGATACATAGTCAACAACCAATAAGATGTACACAAAGCCAAATGAATTTGGAAAAGGCCCCATGAAGTCAATGCCCCATGCATCGAATATTTCACAAAATAATATGGGCTGTTGGGGAATTTCATTCCTCTTGGAGATATTCCCTGTGAATTGACATCGAGTACATGATTTACAAAACCTATGGGCATATCTATACAATGTTGGCAAATATAATCCTGATTCAAGGACCTTTCGAGCTGTACGTTGAGAGCCAAAGTGGCCCCCACATGCCAAGGTGTGTAAGAAGGTCAAAACAGAGGTGAACTCATGGTTAGGGACACACCTACGAACAACCTGGTCACTACAGATCCTCCACAAATATGGGTCATCCCAAATGTACCATCGAGAATCATGTTTAAGTCTCTGGGATTGTGAAGTGCTAAAATTAGTGGGGACCCTAGATGTTTCTAGAAAATTCACAATGTCCACATACCAGGGGGTAAGGTCCACAACATCACAAAGGTTCTCATGAGGGAAGAATTCTCCAATGGGTAGGGGTGAGTCAACATGATGGTCCAATGGTGGGGAAATCCTACTAATGTGGTTAGCTACAACATTCTCCACTCCTCTCTTATCTCTAATCTCAAGGTCAAACTCTTGGAGGAGGAGCATCCACCGAATGAGGCAGGGCTTGGATTTAGGTTTCTTTAGGAGGAAACTAAGGGCAACATGGTCAGAAAACACAATCACTTTTGACCCAAGAAGATATGAACGGAATTTTTCCAAGGAAAACACAATATAAAGGAGTTCTTTTTTTGTGGTTGTGTAGTTTACTTGGGCAGGGTCAAGGGTACGCGAGGCATACACAATGACATGAGGAGCCTTTTCAACCCTTTGTGATAAAATTTCCCCAACTGCAAAGTTAGAGGCATCACACATAAGCTCGAAGGGGAGATCCCACCTAGGTGGTTGGATTATGGGAGGTGATGTCAGACTCTTTTTTAGTGAACTGAATGCATCCTCACAATTTTTATCAAACACAAACTCAGAATCCTTTTGTAATAACCGAGATAAGGGAAGTGCGATCTTACTAAAGTCTTTAAGGAATCGACGATAAAAACCAGCATGACCCAAGAAATACCGCACCTCACGAACACATTTTGGATATAAAAGGGATGAAATTAATTCAATTTTAGATTTATCAACTTGAATTCCCTTATTTGAAATGATATGCCCAAGAACTATCCCACGCTCAACCATAAAATGGCATTTTTCATAATTTAAAACAAGATCTTTTTCAATGCAGCGGCAGAGGATAGAACCTAGGATTTCCAAAAAATCATCAAAAGAAGATCCATATACTGTGAAATCATCTATAAAGAATTCCATACAACTCTCAAGGTACTCAGAAAAAATACTCAACATACATCGCTGAAAAGTACTAGGAGCATTACATAGACCGAATGGCATCCTTCTGTATGCAAATGTGCCAAATGGACAGGTAAATGTTGTCTTTTCTTGATCCTCAAGGGCTATATGGATTTAGAAATAACCCAAATAGCCATCAAGGAAACAATAATGGGACTTACCAGCCAATCATTCTAACATTTGGTCAATGAAAGGTAAACGAAAGTGGTCCTTCCGCGTGGCTTGATTCAGTCGACGGTAGTCAATACAGACTCGCCAACTATTTTGCACACGTTTTGAAACCAATTCATTCCTTTCATTTGACACAACTATTATTCCTGTTTTTTTAGGCACAATTTGCACTGGACTAACCCATTTACTATCATATATAGGATAAATGATCCCTGCATCAAGTAATTTACTGACTTCCAATTTTACCACTTCAAGGAGAGTGGGATTCAACCGGCGTTGAGATTGTCTTACAAGTTCTAGCCTCATCATCCAAAAGTATATGGTGAATACAAATAGATGGGCTAATCCTGGGAATATCAGCCAATGTCCATCCTATTTCCTTTTTACACTCTCTCAAAAGTTTGAGCAGTTTCAATTCCTGTTGTGGAGAGAGGTTATTGGCAATAATGACAGGCAATTGGTCAATACCCTCAAGATATGCATATTTTAAATTAGAAGGAAGTTGTTTAAGTTCAAACACTGATTGTTTCTAGATTAAGGGAGGGGATTTAGGGAGAGTGAGGTCCATGAAACTATCTATCTGCTCATGTTTATTCTCAAAGGAAAGAGAATCTATTGAAATGAGATTTGCAGAATCATCGATAGTCATGGGTACCCCAGAATAAACACACTCATCAATTAAATCACAAAATTTACATTTTTCTGAACCCACACAACATTCAAAAGAATAACCAAAACTCAAATCATCCAAGGGTGAAGAAAACAAAAAAGAATCAGAGTTTGGGTTGAGGAGAGAATTGTGTGTGTGTGCATCGTTTGAGAGCACTTCCATCGAATAGACAGGAAGAGTGGAGTGCTCTTCAACGGGGTGTTTCATAGCCTCAAGGATGTTAAAACTTACCTTTTCTCCTCCGAATTCCATGGATAGTGTACCATTGTGAACATTGATAATCGTCTTTGTTGTTTTTAGGAATGGCCTCCCAAGTATGAGAGGGGCATGTCCTTGGATTCAGGTATCTTCCATCTCAAGAATGTAGAAATCAGCGGGGAAGATGAGATTATTCACTCAAACAAGGACATCCTCAATCACTCCTTTTGGATGTGTTGTACTCCGGTTGGCAAGTTGCACAACAATGCCTATTGGTTGAAGCTCTCCAACCTGTAGAGAAGTATACACGGAGTGAGGCATTACATTAATGGAAGAACCTAAATCTAGTATAGCATTCGAAAAGAAGGTCTCCCCTATGGTACACGGTATCATGAATGTGCCTGGATCCTTGAATTTGGTTGGCATTGCTGGTTTAATCAAGGCCGAGACATTCCTCCCCAGGTTGACTCTCTCATTCCCCTTCAACCTTCATCGATGGGTGCAAAGCTCTTTAAGAAATTTGGCATAACGACGAATTTTCTTGACTGCATCCAACAATGGAATATTAACTTGAACCTTTTTAAATGTATCTATTATTTCATTGTCAATCTCATTATTAAAGTTTTTATTATATTTAGAGAGTCTTTGAGGTAAAGGAAGAGGAATGGATTGTTCATTTGAATCATCAATGACTATTCGATTACCATTTTTTTCTTGTTTTTCTTTATTGTAATTATAATTATATCATCATTATAATTATATATTTATTGTAATTGTATATTAATTATAATTATATAATTATTATATTTATAATTATATATTTATTATAAATATATAATTATTATAATTATATATTTATTATATTTATAATTATATAGTACATATAATTATAAATTTATTTTATTGATTATCCTAAATATATTTATTATAAATATATTTTTTATATTTTTTATATTTATATGTATAATTATATAGATATATATAAGATATATATATATATATATAAGTTGGGTTGGGGGGTGTGGTAATTTATCAAAAAAAGAAACCCACAAAGCGCTAATTGATTTGGTGCTTGGCAGACCCAATCCCCTAATTATTTAACCCCACACCCCTTTAATTAAAAAAATAAATAAAAAACCCATTATCCTCGAAATTATAAACTTAAATGGAACTTAAATAGTGGATTATAATCATGCTTGGTTAATTTTCCTAGAATTTCCATAGTGCTAAATTCATTAAGGCATTTCAGCTAGCACAATGTATACATTTTTTCAGGGATCAGACTATGAGTTGGAGTAGAGTGACGTCTCATCGGTCTTCAATCTACACAAGAAAAACACAAATACATAAAAGAATTAAAATATTCATGCTCGGTCTCAGGGCAGGCGTGACTTGGTAGGCTTCTTCTCTCTAAGCTCCTTCAACCGACCATCTTCTCATGCGACTCTCATGAGAATATGCAGCAGAACAGTCAACTTCTCAGGCATCTAGCTCGAATTTCAGGTTCTCCAGAGGGAAGAACTAATGGGAATGGTGTTGGAAGTTTTTCTCCATGGACTGTGCCACTTCCACTTTGTCTAAGGGGGTGGTCTAGGTAGGTGGTTGGTGACCAAACCCCACTAAACCTCTTGCGAAAGATGACAGTGGGAGGGAGGAGATGCAACCTATAAAAGGGGATCTCCCCCAATGGTTCCAGCATCAATAGCTTTACCATCTCATCACAGGTAGTCTATTTATGTGTGGTATTTCATGTGGTAGTTTTCACCATTATTCAAGAGAGATATTTTATGAGGGTTTTCTCTTTATAATAATGAGGGAGTGTGTACCCACTTTTATCCATAATGATCATTCTATTTTGCCTGTGGTTTTTAGCCCTTTTAATTTGGGGGGGGGGGGTTTCCACATTACATCTGGTTTCCATTTATTTTCACATTTTTTCACTTTATTTTGTATCGTGATTATTTTTTCCCCATGAGTCAATCATTTACAGTCCCATCAAGTGGTATTAGAGGCAGGTTCTAGCCTGGTGTTGTTCATGTTTTCGTGTATTAATAATTCTCATAAATTTTAATATGCTTTGTGATTATGACTCTGGTTGATCTTTCACATCAAAAAATTTATTAATATTATTAAATACACCACTATGAAATGAAGAAGGTTCTGGACTTAAGGCATTTCCATATGGTGGTGAAATTCGAGATTGAAAAATTCAACGATAATAATTTGTCGTTGTGGAAAATGAAGATACAGGCAGTGCTGCAGAAGGATAATTGTTGACTGACAATTGGCGAAAGACTGATAGATGTGATTATGAAGCGTGGTTCTAGTGGGATCCAAAACCATGACATGGATAGAAATGTGGCGAGTACTTCTAGAAGTGGAGATATACTAGTCAGTGAAGCGACGACGACTGCTGGAAGTAGACAACATCTCAACGATGCATGAATTATCAACTTAGGAGCAACATGGCACATGACGACTCAATGAGAATGGTTTTCCCAGCATGAAACTATTCTGAAAGTACTTGTGTACATGGGGAACGATCACACCTTGAAGATCATTGGAGTCAGTACCATCAAATTGAAGATTCATGATGACATAGTTCAGACTATCTGAGGAGTACAACATGTGAAGGGTCTGAAGAAGCACATATTTTTTTGGGACAATTTGATTATATCAGATGAAAGACTCACACCGAGAATGGAGTGATGAGAATTTTGAGGGGAACACTTGTGGTAATGAAGGCAGATAAGATCTTGAAGAAACTGTATGTGCTTATGGGTGAAACGAACAAGGAGTCAGAGATACTCGTCGCATCAACTACCTCAACGGAAGTTTTGAAGATGTTATGACATCAGAAGATTGTCCATATGTCAGAATGAGGCCTAAAGATTCTTACGAATCAGAAGTTGCTGCCTGGGATTACAATGGTATCCTTACCATTTTGTGAGCATTGTGTTTTGAGCAAGAAACAGAAGTTACAGTTTGGGGCGTCAACAACATAAAGCAAGGAGATGTTAGAGTTGATCCATTCTGACATTTGGAAAGCACTGGTTATATACCCAGGAGAAGCAAGGTACTTTATATCATTTATTGATGATTATTCTAGGAGATTTTGGGTGTACCCAGTCAAGTAGAAAGTGGATGTTTTTGAAGTCTTCAAAACATTCAAAGCACAGAAGGAACTTGAATCTATAAAGAAGATCAAGTGTTTGAGGACTAATAATGGTGGAGAATATACAAGTGAGGAATTTGATACTTTTTGCCTTCAAGAAGGAATCAAGAGATAGTTTACGGTGGTGAACACTCCTCAGAAGAATGGAGTGGCATAACATATTAATAATACCATGTTGGATAGAGTAAGGTAAATGTTGAAGACTACAGGAATTGCCAACATTTTTTGGGCAGAATTAGTGAATAATTCCTATTATGTGATCAATCGATCTCCTTCAATGAAGATTGATTTGAAGACACCGATGGAGATGTGTATTGGTAAACCCACTAACTATTCCCAATTACATACTTTTGGAAGTTCTGTATATGCATTGTTTAATGACTGGGAAAGATCAAAGTTGGATTCAAGATTTAGGAAATGTATCTTCTTGGGGTATGCTAATAGTGTGAAGGGGTGTAGTTTGTGGCACCCCACTACCCAAAAACTTATCATCAGCAGATATGTCATTTTTGTAGAATACAAGGTGAAAATGAAAACTAATTGAGACATAAAGAAAGAGAATACATAAAATACAACAGTTGAAGTGGAGGAAACATACAAGGAAGAATCAATTTCATTTGAGGCATTACCAGAGAATGAAGATCAAGTACCAGTTGAATCTGGACCACAATGGTCAACTCAGGAGAAAATAGCACTAATATGGAACTCATACTATGTCAATGATAGTGATATTACATACTTATTATTGAGATAGGATGGAGATCCATATTCTTTTTTGGAGGTGAACCGGAGTCCAAATTTATCCTCATGGATGGCGGTGATGAAAGAGGAACTTAAAGCCCTACACTGGCACAAAACTTTGGATATTTTTTCCATTACCTCATGGAAGGAAGGATATTAGAAAAAATGGATCTTTAAGATTAGGTGATATATAAAAAACTAGGTGAAAAGATATCGTGCATTACTAGTGGTAAAAGGATACACTCAGAAGGAAGGTATTTCTTTCAATGAAATATTTTATCATGTTGTTAGACTGAAAATTGTTCGGTTAGTTCTGGTGATGTGTGCTACATGAAAATTACATCTAGATCAGTTGGATGTGAAGGCTAATTTTCTCCATGGTGATCTTGATGAAGATATCTATATGCTCCAAGTAGAAGGTTTTTTAGAAGAAGGCAAAATAACTTGGTTTTCAGGTTGAAAAAATATCTGTACGGTCTCAAAGAATCACCAAGGTATTAGTACACGAGATTTTATTCCTATATAACCATCCTTGGATACAATAGACGTCCTTCAGATCCTTATGCATATTTCAAGGGTTTAGATGGTAATTATTTAATCATTCTTTTGTTGTATTTGGATGACATGTTGGTTTCATTCCCCAACAATGATCAGATCTAAGAGACAAAGGAACAATTGGCTAGGGAGTTTTATATAAAGGACTTGAAACCAACAAATAAGATTTTTGAGATTCAGATTTACCGAGACATAGATAATGAAAATATTTGGAAATCACAGAACAATTAATTACAGTGAGTCTTGAAATGATTCAACATGCAATATTGTAAGCCAATATCTACCCCTATTCCCATTAGTTTTAGGTTATCCTAAATGTTGAGTCCTATAAGTGAAGCATAGAGGATGGGGATGTCTCAAGTACCGTATGCATCAATAGAGAGAAGTATGATGTTCACTATGGTTTTTACTAGATTAGACATTGCACATGTAGTGGGAGAAGTTAGTTGGCACATAAATAATATAGGACAATATCATTGGATCATAGTGAAGAGGATCCCGAGATACATCAAGAAGACCTCAAATGATGCATTATGTTATGGAGGATCAAATTTTTCTATCATAGGCTGTGTTGATTTAGATTTTTTAGAAAATTATGACAAGAGTAACTCCACTATTGGTTATATGTTTACTCTTGGAAGAGGAGTTGTGAGCTAGATTTCAAAGTTACAATCAGTTGTGACATTATCCACGATAGAGGTGAAGTACATGGAAGCTACACAAGATTGTAAAGAGCCGATTTGGATGAGAAGGTTATTGGAGGTGCTCAGGCACATATAGGATAAGATTCCATTATTTTGTGATAGTCAGAGAACCTCTCACATTGAAAGGAATCCATCTTTTCATTGTAGGAAAAATAACATTGGGGTACAATATCACTTTGTACAAGATGTGGTCGAGGAAGGAAGTGTGGATATGCAGAAAATTCATACTAAAGAAAATCTGGAAGATTTCCTAACAAAGGCGGTTGACTCTGATAAGTTCTGATGGTGCAGATCCTCAAGTGGCCAAACAAATATGTGAGCAACATGATTTGGTAGATAGAAAGGATGTGTGTAGATGAGTTGGAAATTATTCTCTATGGACGGCATTTCCCCCACTTTGTCAAATGGGGTGGGATGGGTAGGTAGTTGGTGGCCAAACCCCACCAAACCTCTAGTGGGAGATGGCAACAGGAGGGAGGAGATCCAACCTATAAAATGGGATATCCCCCAATGGTTCCAACATCAATTTCTTACCATCTCATCATAGGTAGTCTATTTATGTGTGGTATTTCATGAGGTTGTTTTCCCCATTATTCAAGAGAGATATTTTATGAGGGTTTTCTCCTTGTAATAATGAGGGAGTGTGTACCCACTTTTACCTATAGTGAGCCTTCTATTTTACCATGGGTTTTTACCCCTTTTCATTTTGTGGGTTTTTCTATGTTACATATACTATCCAGTTATTTACGCATTTTTTCACTTTATTTTATCTTGTGATTATTGCTGCATTGTGGGTCAATCATTTATGGTTCCATCACATGGGGATTGGTGGGATTAGGTGGAATGCATCTAACATGGGGTTTTGGTTTTGGTTTAGAGGGTTTTGGATGTAGCATCTTCAGATGGGTGGTGGCACGACATTGGTTTGTCTCCTCGGCGGTGGAGCTCATTCAGGGCTGACATTGGAGGCACATACTCCTTCTCTGGTAAAACATGGTGGCATGGTATCTCCTCTAGTCAATTAGGGTGTATGCATGTAGGGATTCAAATGTGACACCTTTAGATGGACAATACACACTGCTTCAAGTTTTAGTGGGCATAACCTCAGTGCTTCAATAGGTGGAACACATGAGCTTAGATATGGTGGCAGTGGTTGTCTTATCTGATCATCGATGATGACTGGTTTCTTTAACCAGGATCTTAAGAGGCATTTACCTCAACTTCTTCGGCTGGGTTCCTTCCACAATAAGGGTGGGTTCGATGTGACTCCCTCTCCATCAACAACAAGTATCCACAATTAGGGCAGTGAAATTAAACAGTGGCAAGATGTGATAAATTAACTTTTATAAAGTGCAGTCACTTGGAAAGTGATCACACGTTCACTTCAGGACATTGTTTTTATCCCAAAAAATACAAAAAAAATCATATTTCAGTGCAAAATTAATTTTAGAAATTGATAAAACAACTTACATTCATAATTTCAACCTCCTAACCAATAATTTCAAATTAATTTAAATTAATTAAAATATAAAATTTCCATAATTTAAATAACAAAATCTAATCCAGAATTTCATTTCCCAAATAAACAATTTCAAATTAAAACAAAGTTAATTCATGGATTTTCAATTAATTCAAAAATGTTAAAACATTAAAACTCCAAAAATTAATCCATTTAAGAATTTAATTCCAAATTGAACCCAATAATTTTAAATTCATAGTTAAATATTGAAATCAAAATCAATCAAAATCAATATATGGCTTCTCAATTTAGCTTCAAAAAATGAATATATCAATTAAAGCATGTTTAAATCTAGTTTTCAATAAATACCAATATTTTAAAAAGTGTCAAAAATGAATTAATTAACCTTTATTTGAATTAATAATGGGTTTATCATTAACAAAAATCAATTAAAGGTTTCAAAATCTTGAACTCACATCATGTTTCAAGGAGAAAATTTGCCTTTATTACCCAAAAATCGATGCCCTAGCATTAGAGATACTTTCAAGAACACATGATCTCCCACACTGAATGAAAACAACCACCAAAAACAATACACATAAGATTTCCGATGACTCTGGGTCATTAATATCCTTTTCTTGATTATTTAAAATTTCTCAGTCATCTCCTAAACAAGACTAGGCTCTAATAATGAAGCTTATCCGGTATATACCCAAAAAAGTGGAGATCGACAAGGACAACTATACAATGCTTCAAAAGAATATATATGTATTGAGGCATGATAACTATTATTGTATGAGAACTCCATCAATAATATATGATCCTCATATGAGACTTTAGAACCCATAAAATAATCCAAAAACATTTTTTCTAATGTTTGGAATGTTCATTATAATTTTCCATCCATTTAAGGTTGATAATACATGCTCATGGTCAACTAGCTATCGAAAGATTCTTAAAGTGATTGCCAAATATGACTGGTGAAATGAGGATCTCAGTTATAGACAATCAAAATAGATATTCCATATAACTTTTCAATCTCCCAAAGATATATATTTTCCAAGTCTTCCACCACATCAGATTCACGAATAGGGATAAAGTGAGCTAACTTTGTGAGCCAATTCACAATCACCCATATGACATCATGTTTCCGAATAATTCTTGGCAGACTTGTAAAAAAATCCATAGCTATGCGCTCACATTTTCAGATGGTTATAGGTAAGATTTCAACATGCAATCTGGTCATTGGTGCTCAACCTTGAATTACTAACAAGTAAGGCATCTCGAGACATATTCCACCACTTTACTATTCATGAAATCTCACCATAAATGAGTTCACAACACCTTATACATTTTCTTAATTCTAGGATGAACATACCATTTCAATTGGTGATAAGTAGAAAAGAATTGTTCCTGATAAGACAGTGGAATAACCATCTGATCACAAAAAAGAAACAAAAAATTATCATCTTGTTTCAATCCATTAATGGTCTCCCCAGCATTGAGTTTTGATGCTATGACAAGGAAATCAGGATCCAATATTTGGGAATCCTTGAATTATTCAACCAAGTCAAGAATAAGAGTTACCAAATAGAAAATTTCAACCTCGTATTTCTCATTGAAATCTAAGTGCACATCTGCTATCATTGCCATAAATTTCCATTGATCAAAAGATTATTCGGTGAATTAATTATATGACTTCTGGATTAAAGCATCTACCATGGAATTATATTTTCCCAATGTATAAACCAAGTCAAAGTTGAACATATGGAGACATTACATCCATCATATTTTCTTAAATTTAAAATTTATTTGTGAAAAGATGTGATTCAAAATCCTATGATCTGTGAATAGAGTGAATTTCTCACCAAAGAGATAATGACACCAAGTTTTCAAAGAAAGAACTAATATTGACAATTCCAAATCATGATTCAAATAATTATTCTCATGAATTTGAAAATTTCATGATCCATAAGCTACCACATAATATCCTTACATGAGAACACAACTGAGTCTAGAACCAAATGCAACACAATAAACCACATATCCATTACCAGGTTCTAGAAAAACAATAATTGGTGAAAAATTGATAATTTCTTAAAGATCCAAGAAGGATTTTTTATATCCTCACTCCAATGGAATAGAGTACCCTTTCTCGCGAGCATTATTATCGGAGATGAAAGTCATGAGATGTACAAAACAAAGCAATGGTATTAACCTATTAAGCCTAAAGTTATATATATCAAAGACAATATTCTAAGGTTTCCAAGAAATAGAAGCTTATATCTTTATAGGGTCTATTGATAAACCTTTCTCAAAAATTATGTGGCCATGAAAACAAACTTCTTGTACCTAGAAATCAATTTTAGATAACTTTTCATATAACCGATGCTCTCAAAAAATGATCAACAAAATATCTAAATGTTCTTCATGTTATTTATAAGGTCGATAATACATTATAATGTCATCCAAAATTAGCACAAAAAAAGTGTCCAAGTACCTATAAAAATAGAATTATTCAATTCCATGAAAAATTTAGTGCATTTTTAAAACCAAAGGGAATGACCACATATTCCTAATAACCAAACAAATCCTAAAAGCTATTTTTGGTATATTCTATCCCATAACCCAAAGTTGGTGATACTTTAAGGGTAGATAAATTTTAGATAACCATTGAACTCCCTTTAATTGATCAAAAAGGTCATCAATATAAGGTAGTGAGTATTTATTCTTTATTATAACTTGATTCAACTTATGATAATTAACATAGAGTCGCAAAAAACCATTATCCTCTTTAATAAAAAAGAATTGGAGCAGCCTTAATGTGATATACTCAGTCTTATGAACCCTTTACCTTCCAATTATTCTAATTAGTTTTTTAAATCCATAAATTCCATTGGTTCCATTCTCTAGGATGGAAGTGAATTAGGATTTTCCCTAGAAAGAGATCAATTGAAAATTACACTTCCCTTTCAGGTGGGAAACTAATGAAATTTTCTAGAAACACATCAGGATATTGATTCAATATGGTATTAAGATTTCTTGTATCAATTACTTCATTAGTCCCCAAAGTGACTACTTCTAATTGATAATAAATATTTCCAACCATTGGTGCTAAAGTTATTTATTTTCTATCATTCACATCACAACTTCCTTTAAATAGGTCCACTGACCCATCAGAAGATATGAAATTTACCCATTACACATAAAAATTGACATGGGACTTGAAATAAACTAAAATATCCATCCCCATAACCAATTCAAATACATCCTTGTCCAAAATAGAAAAGTACCAACCAAATTGTACACCATCGATTGTTATAGAACAAGATACACATTTAAATCCCCCACTTTCTCACTACCTGAGAGGTGTATTAATACCCATCATGTGTAGAATCATCTCAATATGAAATACCATTCAATAAATAACACATTAAGTAATAAAAGATTGGGATTATCCCATATCAAACAAAAAATGCATAAGATTTGATTTAAGAAGAATGGTATCTCGTATAGTCGAAGGAACTGATTATTCTTCCATAATCATTTTCCCAACACTATACAATTTTTTACTCTACCCCATTGTACTTTTCTTCCTTAATATAATTTTATTGTATAAATATTTGAGGTATTCATAAAATCACCCTATCCCACTCTCTTCTGAGGATGAGAATTTTTTTTATTACATAGTCCAATAGAGGAAAATTATGCATGAGATACATGAATTATATTCCCAAAATCTATATTAGTAGCTTTATGATAATAACACTAAATATGTACCATTTTATTATAGTTGAAACATGATTTTGGTGGTGTTATAAAATCTCAATTGATATTATTAATTAAATCACATTAGAAATATCCATGATTACTTTTGGGTCATAGAGGAAAGTTAACTAATCCCTTTAGGTTCTGGGCATAGTGGAATCATCCTTTAATGCTATGAACAACATGACTTTTAATCTTAATTTACATGTAATTATTACCGAACATGATTAAAACATCATGTCCAATAAAAACTATAAATTACTTGACTAGATTAAAATATCAGAACTAGAAGAGGAGGATCTTCACATGTAATTTATAATTAATTTATAAAAAGATATATACTTGAATCAACTTGTAATTATATCTTCATTGATGATCTGGTTGACTAGTTCTTGTCATACCATCATTTCACTGTAGGATCCAAGTGCAGAATCCATCCAGTGGGATCCACACATGCACCAAAATATCTGAACGTCACCGTAGAACCACTGGGTGCTAACATGGATGATCCTAATCACTTATATTGTTTGTGGTTGATCGTAGAAGAATTATTCTCAAAGGAGGAAGAAACCTTGATTTTATCTTAATGACTTGAGAGAGGAGGAATAAAGAGCACATAATAGATCTCTAAATATCTCTCTATAGGGATTGAGAGAGTCTCTCTTTATCTATTTTTTACACTAAAGTTATTTTGGAAAATAATATAGTTAGATATTTATTATGGCAGTTTTAGGGTTGAAAAATAACACACAATTCCCTTTCAAACCAACTAATTATTAGATTACCCCATATCCAATACTAATTTTATTATTATTTATATCTTGACTCTTGAAACAAATTAAGAATATAAATAAATATCATTTATTACATTTCCAATCAGACAATTATGCTTGGTTCTCTTTTCTTTGTAGACATTTATCGACCCTCAAATAATGATTATTTATTAAATAAATGTCACCTCATTATTCTATGATAAATATAATAAATATTATATTTTTCAAAATTCTAAATAAATATTTTTTATTAGTATTTAAATCACTTATTGTTTTGAATAATTTAAGAACCAAAATCTTCATTTCAGGTATGGATCTTGATTTTAGGTGTTTTTAAGGAAAAATAAAGAAATGGAAATTTTCTAAGTACACACCATGTACCCGATTTCCACGTGTATCCATATACTAGCCATGTAATGACCGAGTACATGGCCGTGGAGGTGACCTGGCAGGCTGCCTAAAGTGGGGATCTATTGAGGCTAGTACACAACGTGTACATTAAATGATCATGCCATGTACTTTTATTTTTATTTGATAAATCAATGTGGGGTCACATATCATGTCCAGAACACCCTTCTTCTCCCCTCGGTTTGTACAAGAGAGTGAAGAATGGCCAAATAACTTCAAGCTTCTCCCGATTCTCCATCTGAGCTCTAATTGAGATGCCATCAGATGTGTTGGATTCCCACTAGTGAGTTCTCTCTTCCCTTAGAGACTTTCTTCCTAATTCATCCTCTCCCGTGATTATTTAAAGGATGATCATTTTTACCCTTTTGTAGATATATGTTGTTCTAGGCTGATTAAAGGGATGGTGTTCAAGAGTGTTCATCATACAACATCAAGGTAGGTGGTTTGTGCCTTTCTTTGATTGTATTTAGATTATATATGATTAAAGTGATGAATACCCATGGTTGGGGTATTACGTGTTTTGGAATTTAGCCCTATTATTTTCCTTCTATAGTTTAATTGTTTGAAAAGGAGTTTTTGTACATGCATAAGGTTAGATTCCTTATTTACAGGACACCCATGAGTGTGTTTCCTTAGATTGATTGTTTATGGCCGTTTGACCTTGGTTTCATATGAGGCATACCTTGTTTCCATGCCTTGAGTTGTTTAGGATGGAGTTTGATTTGATCATATGAATTGAATGTGTTATTCTTGTGAATTTTAGCCATGTATTAGTTATATATTACATGTGATGCCTTACTATGATATGCACACTGATCTTCCAATAGACCGTGAGAGCCTTGGACTAGGAAAACTGTGGGGGTTTCCATGTTTATTTATGTAGTACCATGATAGCCTTGGTGTAGACTTTAAAACAGGGGTATTGACCATGAGAACTACCCAAGAGTTCATTTATGATTATGTATTATATGTTGACGCAGGGGGTATTGACCATGAGAGCTACTTGGAGGCCATTTATAAATTATTAATTCCATTTTGACCTAGGGGTATTGACCATGAGAGCTTCCCAGGTGGTCATCTGTAAATGATTAGCGCTATGTTAAACCAAAGGGGTTAGACCATGAGATATTTCCCAGAGGGTTTCTTATGAATAATTGAATGATTGTGATGAGTCTACCAAGACAAAGCACAAGATTGAACTCAGTCTTTCTAGATTGTTTATATGGTATTCTGAGACATCTGTTTTTCTATTATACAGGGGATACAATGGTTAGGATATATATCAAAATTTCATTATTCAATGGTTTTAATAATTGATAAATGTAAATAAATGTAATTGAAAACAATAGGATTGTTTACTTTTGATTAATTCTTAGTTTATTGCTTCATTTCTATATATTTCCTTATATATATATTCACTGACAGTTAGGCATAGATCTTGTTGTGGTTACCTATTGGGGTTCATCTCACACCCAGTTTGGGTCATGTTTTTGGACCCAAACAGATTATATGGTTGAAGGTACAGATAAGGGAAAGTGACATTTTTCATCAGGTACTTGATTTCTGTTGGAGCTGGAGATAATGAGACCAATATGAGGCTTTCGATGCTATTGGAGTTTATTGCTTTTATATACTTTGGTTTTAGTATTTTATTTCTAGCATTGTGTCTTGTTTGGCTTCTTTCCTAGACACATGTGACATGCATCATTTATACATGCTATAGTTGTTATATTACTATTAGTATTCCACTGTTTAATATTTTTGTATGGTATTACTGCTTTCGCTATTGTTTATTGTTTTTTATTTCTCTATGTATACTCCTCCAATGAAAGCATAGTTTCTATATTATCACACCTTGGCCCTCACTGCTATTCAGTAGCCTCCAGTGTTTGGGGAAATGTGCTTGAGGTTATGTGACCAACCAGGTTTAGGGAACCTTTGGGCGGCACCCAGAACTAGGACGTTACAAAGTGGTATCAGAGGAGTTATTTTATAATTTGATTTAAAATTTGGAGCCTATAGATATGGATAAGAAGGAATAATTAGTTGGTAATAAGCTGTGCCTGGGAGTAGCTAACCCGTGTACAAGGAAAATCCAATTTACCTCAAATATTGAAATTTTCTTACTTTTTCAATTGTTACAGTTGGTTTGATTTCACCATTGGGTGATTCACTTGTGTTGTTCTGTTATCATTGATATTATTGTAGTTCTATTTCTGTTGAAACCTAATCAGATGAGGGTATTCCATCTCATGGATAATATAGGTACTTGCTAGAGATCACATGTCATGAATTCTTGTCATGCCATTTAGGATGTATTACTGATTTCATGATGTTGTGATAGATGTTGTGCTAGATATGCATGCTATTGTGATAGATGCTATGATAGAATACCTACTATTTTGATAGGGTATTGATATATGTAAAGTTTAATTTGGATGGATGCCAATCTTTGGTCCTTGAGGTGTTGTGGGCCCTCTTGGATCGTAATTTGGTGGATCATGTTTGAACTCTAATTGGTTTTTGTCAAGTTATGATGTGAAAAAGGATGCCAAACATTTATTAGTGGAAAGTATGGGCTCCCAGAGGTCAGAATGTTTCATGCCTTGGAAAAAAAATTTACGTTTTAAGGGTTCCAGATAAGTTTTAGAGGATTACTGTCTAATAACCTATACAACATGACATGTGGTGTTATGAACACACACCACATGTTATTCTGTTCTGGAAGAAATAATTTTTTTTAAGTACACATTGTGTACCATATATACACACTGTGTAGTCTTTGACCGTGTGACTGACTATGTGAGTAGAGACACGGGGTTGACAGAAATTTGGTAGAACACGTCATGTCTACATTATACATGGTGTGTTGTAAATAATCATGTATCCAACCATGTGACCAATGAAACAGGTGGATGAAACTTGGGTTGTACATGCTGTGTTCATATGGAATACTCCATGTAAAATTCAACCATGTATTTGGCTATATGACTAACGACATGAGTGGTTGGAGATTAAGTGGTACACACCGTGTCTAGGGTGAACACGCCATTTAGTGTTACACCAGGAGAGAACTATGTAGTTATAGCTATGTAGAAGAACCTAGTAAGGATGGAAAATTCATGTACACACCATGTCACAAGAGGAACATTCCATGTGTAAGGGGTGTTAAAAGACTAGGATTGGAAGAAGTACACACCATGTTAAAAGCTTAAGAGAACAATCCATGTTGAGTTAATACACGTCGTGTAACCCTGTTTTGTAAAACATGATTGCTTTCCTTCTCCTATTCCATATTTACTTATAAGTTTCCGTCCTTGATAATCTTGAATTGAGGTGTGCACTTGACTGTGCAGAGTCATGATGCCAAGGCGTCCTCCAGTTGTACACCAGGTACAAGGTGATGATCAGACACTTGAATTGGTAGATCAGGGACTACCAGTAGATCCTCTCATCATGATCATCTTGGCACCAACTATTATACCAGTCATAGGTACTGATGCATAGTTTTGTGAAGGATTTTTGAGGATGATGCAGACTTTCTAGGGAGCAATGCATCATACCCCGACTATGGAAGAGTTGACTCGGGTGTTCTAGTAGAGGCATCCTCCCACCTTTTTTGGGGATAGAGGACCACAGACTGTAGATTCATGGTTAGAGGACATGTTTTCTATCTATGAGCATCTAGAGATTCCTCCAGAGAGGAGGGTGAATCTCGCGATGTATATTCTATGTGATTCTTCCAAGAGATGGTGGGATGTTAACTCATAGGTGGGATGTCATTGGGATATGGTTTGGGAATAGTTTTAGTGGACCTTCTAGGATTATTTCTATCGCAAGATGTTGAGGGCCGATCGAGCCCGAGAGTTCATGCATTTGAAACATGGTGCTCTTTTAGTGATAGATTACTCTTCTCATTTTACAGAGCTTCAGTGCTTCGCACCTGTTCTGGGAGGTGACGAGTTATATTTGGCTAGGATTTTTAAGGATGATATTAGGTATGACATCTGATTGTAGGTGAATGTTTTTAGGCTGAATTCGGTGATGGATATAGTAAATCAAGCACTTATTATTGTGTGAAATCTGAGGGAGTTGGGAGTTGCGAGCTAGGGTGGTTCAGCATCCAGGGCTAGTACTCCTTCATCTTATAGTAGGAAGAACCACATGGAGCCTTTACGTGGTGATTCTTGTAACATGGATGTATTTTCAGGTATCCAAGTGAGCTTCTAATAGTGTGGGAAGAGTGGGTACATGATACCTTAGTTCTTGAGAGACCCAGTTGAGTGCCAATCTTGTGGAAATATGGGCCATCTTTAGCATTTTTTCCAGTTTTTATCACCAGCAGCTAGTGAGTGGGGATTTGTTATGACTCCACATTTAGGAGTAGAACCATAAGTTTCTCCTCAGTTAGGGAACTGGATTTCTTTAGGCCATTCAGGACAAGGAGGTGTTCATGGCCATGGTAGTTAGGCTATAGGTTTTCAGTAATAGCATGGTGGATCATCTCAGGGTAGTCAAGATGGGTCGTAGGGCTGTAGTACAGGTCAGAATTCTGCAGTGGAGTATACCCAGCAGGAATAGGATCCTGAACCCTCTATAGTTAGGGGTACAATTCTATTTGCCTCCGTTTTATCTTTTTTTGATATAGGGTCTTACCATAGTTTTATATCTGTTACTGTTGTGGAGAGCCTTGGGCTTTGTATCTCTACTTCTGAGGATGTTATCACTCTAGAAACTCCATTGGGGATTATAACAAATAGTGTACATCAGTGTAAGGAGTTCCCTCTTGAGGTTGGTGGGTGTCAATTTTTATGGTACCTCTATGTCTTATAGATGATACGATTTGATATCATTCTTAGAATGGACTGGTTGGTATCCTTTCAGTCCTTTGTTGATAAATATTATTGCAGGGTGAGTTTCACATCACCAGAGGGTGGGTCTTTTCTACACAAGGGCGAATGGGATGTCCAGAAGAGCAGATCTAGACCAGAGAATCATGGGTTGGAAGGAATTATAGCCTAGATTTCTAGTTTATATCTGGATGACTAGGGGAATTCATAGATGGAATTTCCTCCAATGGTGTATTGTTTTAGATATGTATTTCCATATGAATTTTTCGGTTTAAATCTGGAGCTTGAGGTAGATTTCTCTATCGAGATTTTTCTAGAAGCAATGCTGGTGTCCATTCTTCTATATAGGATGACTACATCAGAGTTATAGAAGCTCAAGAATCAGTTGGAGGAGTTGCAGGTAAAGGGTTTCATCCGACCCAGTACTTCTCCTTGGGGTTCGCCTATCCTTTTTGAGAATAAGGTGGATGGTACCCTCAAACTTTGTGTAGATTATCAGAAGCTGAACTAGTTGATGGTCAAGAACTGATATCCATTTTTGAGGATTGATGATATCTTTGATCAGCTTCGAGGAGCCCGATTGTTCTCAAAGATTAACTTGAGATCCAGTTATCATCAGTTGGGCATTAAACCATTAGATATACCTCTTACATCCTTTCGAAGAAGGTATGATCTATACGAGTATTTGGTTATACCATTCAATCTCATGAACGCGCTGAAAATTTTTATGGCACTGATAAACCGAGTGTCCCATCCTTACTTGGATTCTTGGTAGTTTTCATGGACAATATCTTGGTGTACTCTCACACTCTACATGACCATGCCACCCATCTTGAGATCATATTAAGTACACTGAGAGATCATCAATTATATGCTAAGCTCTAAAAGTGTCACTTTTGGATGGACTAGATACACTTCTTAGGTCATTTTATCTCAGAGACAGGAGTATTAGTAGACTTATAGAAAGTGAGAGAAGTAGTTTCGTGGGAGAAGCTGAAGAACATCTTTTAGGTACAAAGTTTTATGGGGCTGGATGGTTACTACAGGTGCTTTATACAAGACAATATCTTGGTGTACTCTCACACTCAACATGACCATGCCACCCATATTGAGATTGTATTAAGTACACTAAGAAAGCATCAATTATATGCTAACCTCTCAAAGTGTCACCTTTTTATGGACCAGATTCACTTCTTGGGTCATGTTATCTCAGAGACAAGAGTATTAGTAGACCCATAAAAAGTGAGATAAGTAGTTTCTTGGGAGCATCCTAATAAAGTATTTGAGGTAAAAAGTTTTATGGGGTTGGATGGTTACTATAGGTGATTTATACTAGACTTTTAATGCTTAGCAATGCCACTAAAGGGCCTGAATAAGAAGGGTGTAAAGTACTTGTGGACAGATTCCTATGATTCAGCCTTTTAGGAGCTAAAAAGAAGATTGAATTCCGAACCGATACTATTTTTTCTGGATCCAGGAAAGAGTTACACCATTTACTATGATGCATCAGGTATTGAGTTAGGAGTAGTGCTTATGCAGGGGGAAGGAGTGTATGGATCTTGGAAATTGAGGCCACATGAGAGGAATTACCCGACACATGATCTCAAGTTGGTTGCAGTTATGCATTCTTTTCAATATTAGAGACATTATATTTTAGGAGATCATTTTGTGGTATAAACTGACCAAAAAAGTCTCAAGTATATCTTTACTCAGCATGATCTGAATTTGAGGTAGTGAAGGAGGGTTGAGTACTTTCAGTATTTTGACTTTGAGCTTGCCTACATGCCTGTGAAATGCAACACAGTTGCTGATGCATTGAGCAGTATGACTTAGATACAAGCAATTCTAAAGGATTGCAGTGAGTGGAAGCTTATAGTTATATTATCTAAGATGCATTTTGAGGTGCATGACAGACAGGGGAATAATTTTCTTTCTTCTATAGATGTTACCTCTACTCTACTGGATTGAGTGAGAAAGAGGCAATTATTAGATTCCAAATGTCTAGTCCTAAGGGAGAGTTTGTCAGGAAAGGGACCTACTCTTGGATGGATCGTAGGTGAGGATTATATTTTATACTTTCATAGATGCATATGGGTGTCAGTAGACATACGTGAGGAGTTGATGCAAGATTTTCATTCCTCAGTTTGGGCAGTTCATCCTTATGTCACCAAGATTTATCATGATCTACACCATCAGTATTGGTGGCCGGGTATGAAGATAGATGTAGATGGTTTTGTCATGAGATGTTCAACTTTTTAATAGGTAAAGGTAGATCATCAAAAATTGATACGGAATTAATAGTAGTTACCCATTCCCGAGTGGATGTGGAATGATGTCGCGATGGATTTTGTGATAGGTTTACTGAGGTCACCATGTGAGAATGATGTGGTTTGGGTAGTTATTGAGAAACTCACTAAGGTTTCACAATTCTTTCTGATCAAGGAAACCTTTAGTGTTGATGAGATGGTAAGGTTGTACATCTGAGAGATTGTACTTCTGTTTAGGGTTCGACACACTATCATTTCAAATAGGGATTCCCAGTTTATTTCTTTTGTCAGGTAGGGACTACATAGGGCTATGGGTACATACGTACTTCTGAGTAAAACTTACCATCCTAAAAAAAATGGCCAGTCTGAGCGCACGATTCAGGTTTTGGAGGACATGCTTCGAGAATGAGTCCTAGATTTTGGGGGACCTTGAGAGAGACACATACCTCTAGTGTATTTTTCCTACAATAAAAATTTTTAGGCAACAATTCAGATGACACCTTATAAGGCTTTGTATGGTAGGTCATGCCAATCACCCCTATGTTGGATGGAGGCAGGAGAGGAAACTATGTTATGACCCCATCTTGTCTAAGAGACCACTAAGTAGGTGGAGTTGATTCTAAAGAGGATGGATGCTACATAGTCTCGGTAGAAATCTTATGCTGATCGATATAGATAACCTATGGATTTTGAGGTTGGAGATCAGGTTTTCTTACATGTCACACTGAGGTTGGGACATTGGAGGATTAGGAGACATGGGAAGATTTCCCTGAGATAAATCGGTCCATTTGAGGTTTTGGAGGGAGTTGAACTGGTTGCCTATCGTTTGCAGATACCTCATAGGTACTTGGATATGCTCAACATATTTCATGTTTTTCAGCTACGACGATACTTTTTAGAACCATCTCATGTTTTTCAACACGAAGAGTTTGAGTTGGAGGTGGATGAATACTTATAGGAGAACCCTATTTAGATTGTTTATCATAGTATGAAGATTATCCGTGGCTGGTTTGTTCCTCTAGTATGGGTGCTATGGCAGCACGAGCAAGTATAGGATGAGACTTGGGAGAGAGAGACTGACGTATGATCATAGTGTCCAGAATTGTTTGAAGCTTCTTCTTCACCACCCTTGGAAGGGAAATTTAGGGGCAAATTACTTTAAGGGGGGATGTTTATAAGAACACAAATCTTTAATTCAGTAATAAATCTTGTTTTCGGGTGTTTTTGAGGAAAAAAGAAGGAATGAAAATTTTCTAAGTACACACTGTGTACTTTTGATTACACTCAGTGTACCCAATTTCCACGTGTAGCCATGTACTAGTTGTGTAATGGACAAGTACATGGCCATGTAGGTGACTCGGAAGACTGACTAAAGTGGGGGACGGTTGAGGCTAGTACATGGTGTGTACGATAAATGAACATACCTTGTATTTTTCTTTTTATTTGATAAATTAGTGTGGGGTCACGTCTCACGTCTAGAACACCCTTCTTCTCCCCTCAGTTCATACAGGAGAGCAACAAACGACCAAAGAACTTCAAGATCCTCCCAGTTCTCCATCCCATATCTGATTGAGATACCACCGGGTGTGCTGGATTCTCACTGGTGAGTTCTCTCTTTCCCTCGAGACATTTTTCCTGATTCCTCCTCTCTCATGAGTATTTCAAGGATGACATTTTTTACCCTTTTGTAGATCTATGTCGTTCTAGGCCGATTCAAGGGTCGAAGTTCAACAGTGTTCATCATACAACATCAAGGTATGTGGTTTTTGCCTTTATTTGATTATCTTTGGATTATATATGATTAAATTTATGAATACCCATGGTTAGGGTATTGTGTGTATTGGAATTTAGCCCTATTATTTACCTGCTATTGTTTAATTTTTTAAAAAGGGGTTGTTGTATATGCATAAGGTTAGATGCCTTATTTAAGAGACACCCCATGGACATGTTTATCTAGTTTGAATGTTTATGGTCATTTGGACTAGGTTGCCTATGAGGCATACCTTGTTTCCATGCATTGAGTTTTTTAGGATGAAGTTTGATTTCATGAAATGAATTTCATGTGTTATGATTGTGAATGTTAGCAATGTTGTAGTTATAGATTACATGTGTTTCCTTTATATGATATGCATGATGATCTTCCAATGGACCATGAGAGCCTTGGACTAGGAAAACTGTGGAGGTTTCCATGTTTATTTATTCAGGACCATGAGAGCCTTGGTGTAGACTTTGACCTAGGGGTATTGACTGTGAGAGCTACCCAGGAGGTCGTTTATGATTATTTATGCTATGTTGAACCAGGGGGTATTGACCATGAGAGCTACCCGAAGGTCATTTATATATTATTAATACCATGTTGACCCAGGGGTACTGACCATAAGAGCTTCCCAGGTGATCATTTGTAAATTATTAATGCTATGTTAAACCAAAGGGGTTAGACCATGAGAGATTTCCCAGAGGGTTTCTTATCAATAATTGAATGATTGTGAAGAGTCTACCAAGCCAAAGCACAATCTTGGACTCGATCATTCCAAATTTTTTAGATGGTCTTCTGAGATATCTATTTTTTTCTTACACAGGGGATACATAGCTTATGATAGATCCCATGATTTCATTATTCAACAGTTTGAATAATTAATAAATGTAAATGAATTTAATTTAAAACTGCAGGGTTGTTTAGTTTTGAGTACTTCCTAGTTTATTGATTCATTTCTCTATATTTCTTACTATATATATTCACTCAATTTTAGGAAAATATCTTGTGGTGGTTTCCTACTGGGATTCGTCTCACACCCTATTTGGGTCATGTTTTTGGACCCAAACCGATTATATGGTTGCAGGTATAGATAAGGGAAAGTTCCCTTGTTCATCTAGTACTTGATTGCGGTTGGAGTTTGAGAGAATGAGACCAAGCTGAGGCTTGAGATGATGTTGGAATTTAATGCTTTTTTATACTTTGGTTTTAGTATTGTATTTATTTCATTGTGACTTGTTTTTAATGCCTTCCTAGACACATGTGACATGCATCATTTATATATGCTCTAATTGTTATATTACTATCAGTCTTCCACTATTTACTTTTATTGTATGGTATTAGTACTTCCACTATTATTTTATATTTATTATTTTACTGTGTATACTATGGAAACAAGGGAATAGTTTCCCCATTATCAGACATTGTCCCTCACTGCTAGTCGACAACCACTGGAATTTGGGGAAATGTGTTTGAGGTTATGTGACCAACTAGGTTTGGGGAACCTTTGGGCAGCACCTAGAACAAGGACATTACAAATAAATTGTGATTAAATTATGGAAATCAACCAGATATGAAAAAATATTATTTTTTCTAACTTGTTAAATTATATACTTTAATTTTATTGAGATTTCATATACACTTAGTGTGTGACCCTATAGGCCTCTTTCTCAGTGGAATTTTTCATAACCGCCTAAAGTTCAAGGTTAGAGTCTAGAAACATGTCAAGGATCCCATAGAGATATAAATTATTGTTTCAATGACATTAAACCTTCTATGAACACTACCTTGTAATATAGTCCATTTATTGCGATATCTCTAATCAAGTGGGTTTCATGTTGATGCCATTAACCTATAATATCGATGTATCTTTATTTGAATTTACAAAAATGAACTTTCCCACTAAACACCATAGCCATGGATTTATCCAGGTGGTTCTATTCCTATCAAAGGGCCTGAGATATCATATTTCATCAAGGGACATAAGAGATAAATCTTTTCTCACATTATCCATTAATGCAATATCACTTGTGATGCACCCAATATATCCAACCACATCGAGAGAATATTTCATCACAATTTTCATTAATATAGAAAATTAAATGAGTCATGATATCAATTAATGATAAAATTAATGTCTAAGTATCAATACAAATGTTCATAAATTGGAACATACAATGACACATGAAAATGTGGATTTCCTATTAATGAGTTTTTCCTCAAAACCTCATATTTTAAAGATTACCAAGGGTGAACACCATGAGAAGGATCCTCAATGTATTATGATCATTTTACACATGATAACCTATATTTTATATGTCCCACCAAACAATATCTTCCAACTGAAGAAAAATATTCAAGAGAATTATTGTGTCATATCTAAGTTCTTATCATAATGTTGAACTGCTATGACCATTCATTGTGATATATATTCTTAGGACATTATCACATACAAGAGTCATGAAAAGGAATAATCATGTTGTGATAATAAACTTAATTAATAATGAAAACATGTATTCAATTACTAAGAAATTTGGGTCTAGGGTACCAAATCCAATAGACCACCACTTGAACTAGAGCCAATTGACATCAACTTTCAGTCCCTTAGATCTCACATGATACTCATGCCTTTGATGAGATAAAGACTAAGTCAAGGGGTCTGACATGTTTTCCTCCATGGATAATATGTTCTTTGTAACATCACCTCACTAAGAAAAATCCCTGAATAGATAAAACTTTCAAAGTATATTCTTTGTCCTTTAGTGTCACCTCAACTCATTGGAGAGAGCCACCACTATAGTTTTATCATAGTAAACTATGATAGGGTATTTATTAATAGGCACTGTATCAAGGTCTTGGAAAAGGTTTTGAATCTAAACCACTTCCTTGGTTGTATCAAAATCCAAAATATACTTAGAATCCACTATAGATTAGTAAAAACTAGCCACTTTGAATTATTCCATCTCACATCTTATTTTTTAAGAAAAAAGATGTATCTAGATTGTGACTTCAGATCATTCTGATCGATCTAAAATCTAGCATCTATATAACCCCTGATGACTAGCCCTTCATCTCCCATACACCAGGAACACATCCTCATTTCACCTCAGATACTTAAGGATAACCATAACAACAGTAAAATCCTATTCAAATGAATTTTATTGATATGTTCCTAACATTATAAAATCATAGGAAACATCAAGCCTCATACATAACATGACATACACGATAGATAAAATCATATAAATGTATGATATCATACTCATTATCTAACTTCAATTTTGTGTATAAGGATTCATTTTCTTGTAAATATATATATTCCATGTGACATTGGAATCAACCCATTATTAGATTGTTCCATAAAAAACCTATTTAGTAGCTGGTCAATGTATATATGTTGACTTAGTCCAAGAAGCCTTTTGGATCTGTTACATATGATCTTGATCCCTAGAATATAGGCTACTTCACCTAATTCCTTCATAGAGAAGCACTTTATAAACCATGTATTAACCTCTTATAAGACTGTTATGTCATTTATAATTATTAATATTTCATCAAAATATATTAATAAAAAAACAACTGTACTCCCACTAAACCTCTAGTAAACACATGACTCACATTCATTCTTAATGAAACAAAATTCCTTTATGGATTCATCGAATTGAATGTTCCACAACTTGGATGCTTTATTTAATCCATAGATGGATCTTTGCAACTTGAATAATTTTTTGGAATTTATTGAAGTCACAAACCCTTATTTTTGTGTCATATACACATCCTCTTTAAGGTTCTAGTTAAGAAAGCCATTTTGACACCCATTTGCCTAATCTCGGAGTCATGGTAAGCCTCTATGGATTTTTTTGATGGATTTAAACATCAAAATAGAGAAAAGGTTTCATCATATTCAATGACTTGACATTGTCTAAACCCTTTATCCACTAGTTGTGATTTATATGTATCTACTTTACCTTCCATGTCAAGATTTCTCTTGAATACCCATTTATACCCAATAGGTTTTACATCAACTGGTGGATCGATCAGAACCCAAAATTGGATTTGATACCTATAATCCATATCAAAATTCATGGTTTCTTTACATATTATAACTTATGAGTTCTTTAATTCCTCCATATAGGATAGAGGATCATTTTTGTCACTCAATAATAAGTTACCATCATCGATGACTAGAAAACCACATCTCTCTGGTTCTCTGACCTCTGTAAAAATCTTTTTCAAGAAAAAATTCTTCCATGGGGACTTGTGGAATCTATTACTATACCAAATATTGTGTATATTGAGAATAAAATTTGTTGAATTCATTATTTCTCCCACTATACTCCTTTATGATGTTCCCCCTCTCATGAAATATGGTCTATCTTGTGACAATTACTTTCTAGTGATAAGGATTGAATAGATAACATCCACATGTTTTATTCAGTTACTATATAAATATACACTTAGTGTATCAGGGGGATAATTTGTTGCTTTAGTTGGCCTTAAAAAATACCTCTCAATCCCATGCATGAACATGGGAAAAAAGAGTTTCTTTCCAATCCATAACTCATAGGGAATACCATTTTACACTTTAATTGGTACTCAGTTTAGTACGTATGATGTTTTTTGTAATGTATATCCACAAAATGATAATGAAAGGTTTGCATAAATCATAATAAACCTTACTATGTTTAGTAGTGTACAGTTACTCCTTTCACTAACACCGTTCCACTATGGTGTATAAGGTGGAGTGATTTGAGATAAAATTCCATAATCCTGTATAATTTCGATAAAGTTTTGGTTAAGATATTCATCACCTAAATCCAATAAAATTTTATTTATATTATTACCAAGATGATTCTAAAATTCATTATTGAACTATTTAAACTTATCAAATTATTTATACTTATACCTCATCAAGTAGATATAACCTTACCTACTCAAGTTGTCAGTAAAAGTAATAAAGTATGAGAATCCACCTATAGATTCTACCTAAAAAGTTCCACACACATTAGTGTGTACCAATTCTAGAATCTATATGTAACTTTCACCTTGAACACTAAATGGTGTTTTGGTCATATTACATTGTAAAAAAACATGACATATTTCAAGTGACTTAAAATAAAAATATTCTAAGTAAACATATTGATAGAGCTTTATTATATGATTCTTGTTTACATGATCAATATGGTCATGCCACAACCAGGTGTTATATGAGTCATGCATAATTGTTTCATTATCAATTTCAAATATATGATTTTCATAGTTCAATAAATAAAGACCATTATTCAAATATGACACACCATAAAATATGTTATCATTATAAAAGTAGCAACCCTTATTTACAAAGTTGAAAATAAATCCATAAATTTCTAAACAATAAATTGAAATATTATTCTTGGTAACACTAGGCACGTAATAACAATTATTTGAAACTAAAATCAATCCTATAACCAATGTGATATGTTAGTTTATAATGGATAGAGTATCCAACCTTGCTCCATTGGCATCTCCTAGATCCACCTCATCTCTATAAACCTTTAGAAATCTACTTGGTTCCTATATTAGGATAAAAATGTGAGCACCACAATAAGTATATAATACCCAACTTATATATATGGAAAGATTAAACTACATAAAGAATTAACCTTAAGCTTCCCATTTATTTTATGACTGGTTGAAATTCCTCTTCCAGTGGCCCTACATGCCACATGAAAAATATATCACATCACGTTTCTTTCATTGCCTTTGTATCTTATTCTTCTTGAAGGGACGGTGCTCCAGAGCCTTAGAATTGGAATGAGTGTTCAACCCCTTTTCATTATACCTCCTATTTTTATTCACCATAAGGAAATTGAGTTTATCATGCCACATGTATTTATAAACTTAGAGAATAAGAGTAATAAGTTTTGAAATCATCTTCCACTACCACAAAACTGGGTTTCCATAGTGCCACCCTTTAACAACGCTAAAAAAGCGCTGATAAAGGGGGTGCCTTTATCACTGCTAAAAAAAGCGCTGATAAAGGGAACTTTTAACAACGCTGTTAAAAGTGACCCTTTATCAGCATTATTTTAGCACTGATAAAGACACCCCCTTTATCAGTGATTTTTTAGCGCTGTTAAAGGGGCCCCCTTTATCAGTGATTTTTTTAGTAGTGCTGATAGGGGGGGGGGATTATCGGTGCTTTTTCTTATCGCTGATAAAATTTATATTTCAAAAAAATATTTTTTCATAAAAAATAATATATTGATATATAAGTATATTTATATTGGTATAAATATAATATATGTTTTTTAAATATATTTTAGATAAGTATAAATATACATTTTCACTTAATATATATGATATGTTGTGAAAATGGCTTATAAAATATCTTAAAAAATTATTAATTAATAATTTTCAAGTCACCAGTGACTAATAATCATTTAATAACAATTTTAAGACACAAAAAATAAAAAAAATTAATAAAAGATCTAAAATAAGTTAAAAACGTAACTTAAACTTCAAACGACCATAACTTTTGATCCGGGTGTCCGTTTGGGCTCTACAACATATCAAATCGAGGCCTACGACAATATCTATGCACTAGTGACACAAGGGAGCCTTTAGTGACATTTTTAAAGGCCAAAAAAGGCATATAAGGCATCCAAAATCGAGTTTTTAGTCCGGATACCCAATTTTTTTAACATTTGATGGAATTGCAGCCTCGTTTATAGGGGTCTTTTTGACCTTTTTCACTGGGGAATGAATTTATTTCAACGGATTACATTCATATTCATATTATGGATTTGAAATTTTATCATTTTTGATAATGTACTATTATTTACAATCAAATATATAACAATATATACATATTTTTTATATATTCGCACATAAAAATTTAATTTTACAAATAAATAATTAAACATATTTACATATAAAATATATTTCCCCTTATATAAGAAATATCTAAATAAAGAAACAATATCCATTTTATTTAAAATACAAATATATGAATATTTATATACCTATATAATATGCACCTGTATATTTATATATTTGTGTGCATCTGTATTGACAAACTAATATATATTATCTATATATTCTAAACATATGTATATAAATATTAATATATAATATTTATATATATATATAAATATGTATAATTATACATACAGATATACATATAATATATGTGTGTGCTGTATATATGTATTTATTTATTTATAAACACACATAAAAAACATATTTTATAAATTCCTTAAAAACTGATCTTATAAATATATATTAATATACGAATAAATATATTAATATATAAATATGACTATATATATATATATATTAATATACGGATATATATATATATATATATACATTAATACAAAGATTTATATATATTAATATAACTATATATATATATATATATATTTATACGGTTATATATTTATATATATTAATATATGAGTAAATATAACTATATATATATAAATAAATAGATATATTATTAAATGAAGAGAAAAACAATATGGTGGAGTGGTAAAGGCTTAGGGTACGTAAACAACAGGTCCCAAGTTCGAATCTAGAGGGAGGGGGTTGTGTGCGTGGGTGGAATAACAGCTAGTGCTGTTAAAGGGGGGTGAGGGTGTTGTTAAAGGGTGTGGGTGGGGTGGTGGCTGGGGCATGTGGTGTGGGGGTTGAGGTGCTATTAAAGGGGGGCTTCAAGCACTATTGAAGTCTCCCTAAATTGAAAATATATATATTTTTATTTTTTTAATGTATTTTTAACTTTTATCAGTGCTAAAAAAAGTGTTGATAAAAGGGGCCTTTTATCAGTGTTAAAAAAAGCACTGATAAAGGACCCTTTTATGAGCATTTTCTTTAGTAGGAATAAAAGGGGCCTTTATCAGCTCTTTTATGAGCGCTCATAAAGGGGACCCCCCTTATCTTCACCTCTATTAAAAGTGATTTTTAGCACTATTAATTCCCTTTTATAGCACTGATAAAGTCTATATTTTCTATAGTGTTCTCTCTATTTCTCATATTATAATTCACAATAAAACTAGAGAAGTTTTTAGGTAGCGAGGATAGAATGAGATCTATGCACAACTCATCAGGGATATTAAAACCCAAGATGTCCAAACACTCAATTTATCCAATCATGTTGACTACATGTTGACCAACTAACACTAACTATCCAAGATTGCATGTGAGTAGTGCATTGGAGATCTCATATCCCTTTGATATCATTTTCTATTTATAGAGATCCCGAAGGTGAGAAATGTTGATATACAAATCCATATTCTCATATCACTTTCAAATATCCTTGTACATGGAGGATAACATGACACATTGGACATAAATCCCATTGTTCATATGTTTTACATAGATAGATACTTCTTCCTCACTTTCCACTAGCAAGAAACTTAGGAAGTGGGGTTTCCAACATGTATGATTTCCATTCATGGTGAAGTATAACGCATAAGCACCTATCCCATTCCTAGAAATTCATGCCAGTGAGAAGGATATCCTTATCTATTATGAATCATAATGATATTTTCAAAGTCATTTGATTTATCATTTCTAAAAAATAAGAGTAGATAATTAGTTCTTGTTTTGTTTACAAAAAAAATCAATAAATTTATAATTAATTAAATTCCATTATTCTTCCAATATTTTTCAAAACCCAATAGCCCTCACCATTATTTTTAGAATATATTTTTACTTAGATATTCTAATAGTAATGATCCATATTCCCTTATCATAACCCATACTTGGGGTTAACAAGTTATTTGAAGGGTTTTAGGTAGGTATAACTTTCCAACTGCATTAAATCACAGTTCCTTGATCTGTTGATTAGACCCCCCAATCTGAAAATCATGTTTTAAGTATTTAATCAACACTTTCCTATCAATTACACCAACTTTGTCTTGGGTAGTCAACCCTTTATGTAAACCAAGTTAATTCAACCCAAAAATATAATATAAAAGTTCCAAAATAATTGAAATACCCCAAATTTGGTTAGTCAATCACTTTGAACTATGTGGTCGATTCTAACTTAAGTAGTGGAAGAAAAAACTGACTTAATATTTTAGTTGATTAATTTGTATACTTATTCATAAATCCTGTGTTATCTTTTCACATTACTTGTTAATATTATGTAGATTTTACTTCAGTGATTAACCATGTCTAATAAAATATTCATGAATAATCTAGTTATATTTTATTCCATCTTTCATGTTTGTTAATTCATTTATTATGTGATCTCAAAACATACACAAACATAAATAATCAACCATGAAACTGAAAGAAATAAAATATAAGTGGAATGATCATGAGATTCTCTAATTGTTACTTTATCTAGAGGTTGATTAACTAAACCTCAAGCTGAGGGTAAAACACCCTAAACCATAACTTGTTTTGTTTTGAAACATTCCCCCTTTGGATACTACGTATCATCTTGATTGGTTTCACATCATCTCCTTAACTCAGACCACATATTCTTTCCTAGTAGCTTTATCCTTACATATTCTTTTACTCACACACATGTGATGGTATCTAATGGATTGGATAAATAGGTTTTACATAAAAGAAACTATAGAAATATGTAACCTTAAATAATAGGTGGGGGGATGTAATGTAGGAAATAAATTTTCATTCAATAATAATAAATTAAAAGGAACCAATCACATATATGGGGTTGGTCTAATCCCATGATCATCCACACAACATGTAATGCGATTAAATTTATAATCTTATTATCAATTTATTCAATTAATTATTTAATTAAGATAATGTTACATGTATTAATTCAATTAATTCAATTTATCTTAATTCCATCCAAGTATCCTTAACTAACTATTATCTATAATTTCAAAACAAAATTAATTTAATTTAAAATTAATGAAGTACGTAAGTGTACTTGGAGGAAAAATCATGTGATTTTCCAAAATTTTAACATGATTTAATATATAATTATAAATCCTATAACATGATTTTTAATTTAAAAAAAATGTCACATGGAACACATCTGAATTTGTTTGATTATATATTTAATTTTTATTCATGAAAAACTTAACACACTATCTATAACAGAATACTTGGTGTTCACTATAGTACATGATGTGTATTGTCTTCTACTTGTGTCCATAGAACATGGCATGTGACTGGGCATGTTACCTTCCATATAAAATTTCAAGGTACATGGAATGTACTTTGAATACATGGTGTGTCGCCTCATAGTTTCATGACTCATCAGTACCTATTTCATGTATCTGATACACGACATGTTGGGACACCCCATATAACAACCATGTTCTTTATTACACATTAATTCATGATTTATTACATAAAATTACACTTAATACAACCCAAAAGATCAATAATTCTAGTGTACTTGGGAATTAAGTACATAAAATAACATTTTGAACATGGGATACATTAATGTTATTGAAAACTTCATTAACCTGCTTTTAAAATTCCATGGATTTTTAAAATTGCACAGGATAAACTGAAAAAAAAATAAGAAAGGGGTGATCTATAAAGCCTAGTAAAAGAATAAAAAAGTTATAAAATGAATAATATAATACATGCTAGTAAATATTCATATCAATGTGGCATAAAAGGAACACGAATAATAAGGCTTGATATAACATGATAATCATAACTTGAGAAATGTGACAACAACTTACAAAACTGCATCATAAACATAGTTCAAGGATAAAATCCCAAGGAATTATGCTGTAAAAAGTCCCATAAAGTAATTAGGTTCACTCCCTGTCCCAGTATGATGTATCTTGATACTAAACATTATCCATTTAATTGGAGAACTATATAATCCCAATCACACCCGTCATTTTCATTTCATTATCATGCTTAAGTGTTCCACATAGATCATACAACATGGATTCATTCATCATAATAATTTATTACACGATCAAGGATTATGTAATACATAAATTTAATTCCCCAATAAAAAATTATATGTTTATAAAGGTGAAAAACCTTTATAGGAAATGAGCACGGTATTCACTACACAATTTGTTTGGTATGGAAAATCGAGGTGATGTTTTGGTAGCATAATGACATCACTTAAAGATTCATAAAAATGAGTTAATGATAGATAGAGGGTTATATCATCACATATAAATCAAATATACATTATTATGGACATTAAAAAACATATACCAACATTATAAATTGTAAATATAATTTATAAGATAATAGAGAAACACGAATAAAGAAAATAATCCTAACTATATTTCATCATGATAACGGGAGTACATAAAGGATCATGGAAAGATTAATGAGAGTGAAAGGAAGATATAATAATTTATAAATAAAATTTAAATTATGGGGGATATGTAAGAACATATCCCAAAATAATAAAAATGAAATTTAGAGACATAATCAAAAGAAGTGATTGATAAAAAGAGGAGAGTGGAAGATCCCTTATGAAATTTAATCATAATAATGCCTCAAAAAAGGTAAAAATAAGAGAGGATAAATGATATCTAATTCAAATAAAATCAATTATAAATTATGTTAATTTTTATAAATTAATTAAAACATAACCAATTGAAAATAAAAAGACTAATTTCAATCAAGGTTCTTTAATTGAAAGGAGGAGAGGAAGGTGAGGATCCCTTACTTGAGTGTGTGATTCCAAAAGAGTGGGAGGAGATTATTGAGAGCTTTGGGGAACCTTGGTAGGACTATATAGAGTCGAGATAAGATTATTGATGTTATACAAGAAGTTTTAGTGAATATAAATGGGATCTTGGGTGGGTTTATATAGGAAATGAGGGGATTTCTTTATTATTTAGGTTTTGGAATCTACATAATAAAATTTCTAAAACCACAAACCATCCTGTGATTTTTCCCATGGTTTCTGAAAAATGGAAGTGGTTCTAATTATTTTATATTACTAAGGTCAAAACTTAATAAAATAATTCCCTTCTTATATGGAGGTGAGTTACACTCTTAAAGAAATGATTTAAAGACCTTAAAATATATTATAATTTTGGGAGGATTCATAATAGATTTATAAAATAAATAAAATAAACATAAAACAACAATATTTTAAAGGGAAAACATATATTTGGGATTTTATACCTTTTATAGTCTTTATTATATCACTTTTGAGTCATTATGATGTCATAATACACAAATTATATTTATATGGTATTTAATTTTTACCTAAAAATTCAACTATCTCAGAAAATTATGAAAATATCATCATTGGATAATTTTTATATTACGATTACAATAATAATATTAATTTTACATAAATAATTTTCTAAATATGTGAACTTTAACTTTTAAAATAAAATACACATTTATTAATAAATGATGGTTTTTGATAATAATAGTGTTTGAATCCTTATAAAAATTACATTTGACTTGATAAAATATATATGATAATTTATATTTGATAAAAATTATTTAATAATAATATTAAGATATTATTTATTTTAAAAATACATTAATTCATGAATTCATTAATTGAATTTGAATATTTACCAAAAATACAATTTGTGTTTTATTGTATCAAAATAAAAATCATTTACAAATTAACAATAATAAGATGGAAAAATATTTATAATTATATAAAAAATAATTTACATATTCATATTTCTAGTGTATTTATAAATATCCCTTTAATACACCAGAAACCTCCCTAAGAGTAAGGTGTGTGATGGTGGGAATTTCGTGATGTGGTATGACAAACATGGTTTAGGCCATGATCTCGATGAGTTTAAACTTATCCAGTAAATGGTTTCACTCATGATTAAGTTGTTGGATATCAACTTGGTCTTGGTGAAGGGAAAAGACTAGAAATGATATAACCCTTAAAATCTCTGATAAATGGGCTTCATTGGGTATGATCCTACTAGTTGAGGCCATCACTTCCTTTTTTTGTGTCAATTGAATTTGTTAAAACCCTATATTTATACTAATCAAGTGATCTCTATTAAATGGATATATTATCCATGGTAAATATAATTAATAGTATTTTAAATAAAATTGGATATAATAAAACAAAATAAGTTCATGTGTTTTCTATAACCATATTACATAATAAGACATTTAATTAAATCAAAAGGTGAATTTTATTTATAATAGTTAGGGTCGTTACAATATTCACCCCTTAAGAAATTTGACCCTTAAAATGTTCATTTACCACACTAAAAAGATGAGGGTAACTCTTTTTCATCACTTCATTTGGTTCCCATGTCACTTCTTCAAACTTTTGGGTTCTTCATAGTACTTTAACAAGGTGCATTGTCTTATTTGGTAGAACTTTGTCTATACGATATAAAATCTTTACCGGATTATCCTCATATGAGAGATAATTCTACAATAGTACCGCATTTGGATTGAGTATAGGTGAGGTTTATGTTATGAACTTTCCCAAGAGGGATACAAGGAATATATCATGTGCTTGAGATATGTTAGGTGGGTAGATAGTTGGCAGGTCACCGTATTGATGCGATCAAGGAAATCAAAGGGGATGATGTATCTTGGACTAATATTTCCCTTCTTCCCAAATCTCACCACTTTCTTCCATAGAGATATTAGAAGGAATATTATGTCTCTAAAATCAAAATCTAACTATCGTCGATGATTGTTGGTATAAATATTCGGTCAAATTTGAGCAGCCTTGATGTGCTGCTGAATGGTCTTAATGCTTTCCACTATTTCCTCAACCATTTAAGGACCTAGTAGTTTTCATTCCACAAATTCATCCCAACATGTAGGTATTATACAACTCTTCCCATAAAAGGCTTAATAGGGGGCCATTTGGATGCTTGAGTGAAAATTTTTGTTGTAAGAGAAATTGACCAGAGGTAGATATTTTTCCCATCCTCCTTTAAAGTCTATAGAACATTCTCAATACATTTATTCTAGTGTATGAATAGTCCACTTAGATTTTAAATCAGTTTGAGGATGATAGGAATTACTGAAGTTTAGCTCATAGTTTATAGAATTTTGGAAACTTTTCCCGAACTTAGAAGTGAATCTTGGATCTCCATCGAATACAATCGATAGTGGTACTCCATGAAACATCACCACTTCTCTGATGTATATCCACGCAAGTTGATCTAGTGATAAATCCTATCAAATTGAGATAAAGTGAGATGTCTTTTTAAGACAATACACAACAAACTATATATCATTGTTTCCCCTAGATTTATTTAGAATTATTATGAAAAAGTCTATGGTGATGTTCTCCCATTTCCATGACGGTATGGGTAATAGTTGCATCATCCCCTTATACTTATTCATTTTAGACTTCACTTGATGGAATACTGGGAACTTTTATGTATATTTAGGGATCTTCTTCTTCATATTGTCCCACCAATAATGATCATAGAGATCTTAATACATCTTTGTTCTTCCTTGGTGAATGGAGAAAGTCGAACTATGTGCATCATCCAATAGTTCCTTCTTTAACCCAGGATTTGATGGAACACATAGTCTTGACCCAAATCTCACAATTCATTCTTAATTAACATTGAATTCTGAGGATTTACCTTTCCTTATAGTTTCCACTTTCTTTTTAATTCCAGCATCATCTCTTTGAGCATCATTTAACCTTTCCAAAATATATTATTGAGTAATTATTTGTGAAATGATTGATGATGTTACTTCTTTTATGATTCCCATGTACATCATTTTCAAATCTAATAAGATTAGATCCCGATCAATTATCATTAAGAATAGAATAACTATATACTTTCTACTTATAGAATCCAAAAATTTATTCACTTTACTAGGATGGTAGTGGATTGAGAAATTATTGTCCTTAATAAGCTCTAACCATCTTCATTGGTGCATATTCATATCTTTCTATGTGAATATATACTTGAGGCTTTTGAAATATGTGTATATTTTAGACTTCACCCCAAAGAGATAATTCCACCAAATTTTCAAAGTGAAGATCACTACATAAAACTACATATCATGTGTTGGGTAGTTTTGTTTGTGGAATTTCAACTGCCTTGAAGAATTGGCTATGAATTTTTCATTTTGCATTAACATACAACCCAATCCCTTCTTCTAAGAATTACTGAATACCATGGAAATTTCTACACCTATGAGTAGTGTGAGAATAGACAGTGATAATCCTCCTTTTCATTTCCTTGAATATCTCTTCACACTCATCATTCTAAGAAAATATGACTCCCTTTCGAGTTAGTTTGGTTAGAGGGTTTGACAATCATGAGAAATTTATCACAAATTGAAGATAATACCCAGCTAATCTAAGAAAAATATGGATATTTGTAACAAATGTTATCCTATTCCATCCTTCAATAGATTTTTTATTTGAAGGGTCCAAATATATCCCATTTATTATAATTATATTCCCTAATAAAGATACTTCCTTCAACTAGAACTCACATTTGTTGTACTTAGCGTAAAACTTCTCCATTCATAGGGTCTGTAGAACAATGCTCTGAAAATCATCATAACCCTCCTTTATTTTGGATTATATTATAATATAATCTATAAATACTACCAAAAATTTGTTAATGTATTCTTAAAGTATATATTCATTAATTCCATGAAGATTTATAGAGCAATAGTGAGTTTGAATGGAATCACTAGGAACTCACAGTGCATGTACATTGTATAAAAAGAAATATTAAGGATATATTCCTTATTCACACTTACTAGATAATATCCAGACTGAAGATCCACATTAGATAAGTATTTTTATCCATGTCTGTGATCAAACAAGTCATAAATTAGTGAAAGAGTATAAATTTTCTTTATCGTGTTCTTATAGATCTCATGATAATCAATGCAGAGGTGCATTGAACCATTATTTTTCTTGATAAATAGTACTGGTGCACCCCATGGTGAATCACTTGGGCATATTAACTCTTTATCTAGATTCTCCTATAACAGTTTCTTCATATTTTCAAGTTCCACAACATCCATTACATATAGAGTCTTGGATAATAGTAATTCCTTGGGTATAATCTTGATTAAAAATTCAACCTCTTGACTAGGAGGAAAACCAAAAAATTCCTCAAGAAACACATCAATGCATTCCCTCACAATAGGCATGTCTTTAAGGATGATTATTTTCTTATACTCAATCATTAGATCTAGATATTCTTGCTCATAGGGAAATATTATCCATGCTTGAGATGTTTCTTATAAAGAAGATTCATCCTCATCCTTAAACTTATATAGAATTAGAGGATGATTCAAGATATGAAGAGTGATATTATTTTTATGGAAATTTATGTTGGATCTATATTGGTAAATCCAATCCATGCCTAGAATTGCATAAAATTGAACTAAAGGGAGTATGACAAAGGTTTTATTGGAAGTTCAGCCCATAAACTTTGATAGGGGAGAAGTTATATACTTGGGATGAAATAATTTCCCTATTTTTCATTTTTACCAATAGCTCTACTTCCATGATTTGTGGCGGTGTTTGGATAGTTCTTCTAAAATTTCATGATATTAAGGAATGCATAGAACCTGAATAAAAAAAGATTTTCTCTATTATTGAATGAATAACTTGCATACTTATCACCACTTCATTGTTGAGATCCACCTCAGTAATTGTGATGGAAAAACATTGTCCTTGCTTCCTTGGAGGTTGTTGGTTGTTTTAAAAAACCCTTAGCTTAGTGCATTGGTATGAAAAGTTCCCTAGTTCCTTATAGTTGAATCAATTAACAATGTGCTGAGGTTTGACCAGAGCATTCATTCCCTCTGTTTCATTTGTGGATTTATTCTAACATAAATTTCTAGTTATTTTTCCTTCATTCCCTCACCTATAGAATTTCTTTATTTTTTTAGTAAATTTCTGGGTTGGTTCTCCATGAACCTTTGTCTAGTGGGATGTTGAAATTTATTAGCATTGTCAGATTTCTCCATTGAACCACCATAATTAAACTCCACTTTTCACTTATTATCCCTAAGATACCCTTGAGATTCACAGATCTCCATTTCAACTTTGAGGGCACATCAGACAATTTCCTTATAGCTATTAAAATCTTGGATCTATAAGGATTTTTTTAGACTCAGTTTTTTTCCACCATAGAAGCAGTCGAACTTGAATTCATGGTTAACGATAAAGATAAAGGATTATAATTCATATATTTTTTAGTTTTCCTCATACATCCTGATATATTTTTCATCATTTTTTGAGTTAAATGAAATCCATTTCCATTTTACGTCTAAGAGTATGAGGAAAATATTCATCGAAAAACATTTTTTGTAATTCCTTCCACTCCATTGCTCTGAAATCTTCCTCAAGCATCATATTCTAGATCAATGTACAACATTGATCAAATTATACATCCATACGATAAAAAACTAGTATAACCTTCCCTTACTCATAACATCAAAGTATGGATAAGATCTTATCAATGGAGTTGATCCATTTTTCTAAGATTAGGGGATCGGAAAATCCATTGAAATTCAGAGTCATTTTTTACATAAACCTCTCAATAAAAACTTGTTCTTTATTAGGGGGATTTGGATGCTCCTCTTGATCTAGTTTTCTATTCAAAACTTGATTTGACTGAGAGAGTATCATGAAAAGTTTTCAATTCCTTCTCCCATTGGGTTGGGCATGACATTGAGGGAAGTCATCACATTTCCCATCACATTGATTATTTACCTAATTCCTCCTATTTATAACCATTTTTTAGAATAAAATCAAAATTAAGGATGATTATTTTAAACCATTAAACTCAAAAAGGGATTACAATGTCATTAAATGGATAACTTATAAATAAATTTTATTTCCTTAACTTATGAATTTCTAGGCTTCAATATATGTTATCCATGATCTATTTCCTAAAATATATTATTATGGGAATTTTTGTTCCCTTAATAATGGTTTATAATGAGTTTACAAATTTACCAAATAATATCCTCCAAGAGTTTCAAACCATGTGCACAATAAATATCATTTTCATGTATCAAGTTACCCTATGTTAGGCCTGGGATACCTTGTGAGAGTTGTTACCCCTAGGTATATCTATGACAAAACCACTTCCATTTGTAGTATCCAGAAAGGAATTTATTTGATTTATAAACCAATTAATCTATACTTACAAAAATTTAGCGATGTTTTCTTATACTTAGTCTTATCCATAAGTCTTTCACTAGATTTTTTCTAATCCTAATCCAAAAAATAACTAAACTTTTCCTCTGATACTAAATATAACAACCTAATTTTTTGTTACATATTAATTCATGATTTATTACATAAAAGTATAGTTAATAAAATCTTAAATATCAAGAACTCTTGTGCATTTTGTAAATTGGTACATATCATAACATCTTGAAAATGTGATACAACAATGTTATTTAAAACTTCTTTAACATGCTTCTAAAATTCCACAACTTTTTAAAACTGCACGGGGTAACTTGAGGAAAACATAATAAAGGGGTGAGATATAAATACTTGTAGGTGAATAAAAAATTCAAAATATAAAGAAGATAATAAATGTTATAAAATAGGCATATCAATGGGGCATAAAAGGAACATGAATAATAAGGCTTGATATATCATGATAATCATAACATGGGAAATGTGGAAAAAACATAGAACACTGCATCATAAACATAGGTCAAGGATAAATTGCCAATATATAATGGTGGAAAAAGTCCCATAAAGTAATTAGGTCCACTCCATATCCCAACATGATGCATCCTGATACTAAACATTACCCAATGTAGCGCTATATAATTCTGGGCGCACCTATCACTTTCATTTCATTCCCATGCTTAAGTGTGACACATAGATCATACAAAATGAATTCATTCATCATCATAATTTATTCCATGATAAATAAGTGTGGAATACATACATGTAAGTCCCCAATCAAAAATTATATGTGCATAAATTTGAACAACCTTGATCAGAAATGGGTATGATATTCACTACACAATTGGATTGCCATTGAGAATCATGATGATATTTCAGTAGCATAACGACATCATTTAATAATTCATAAAAATGGGTTAATGAGAGATAAAGGGATAAATCATCACATATAAATAAAATGGGAAATAAAAATTAAATGTAAAAACGTATCCCAATATTATAAATTGGAAATATAAGGCATAAGGTAATGAAGAAACATGAATAAAGAAAATAATCCTAACTATATTTTAGCATGGTAATAGGTGTAAATAAATAATCATGGAAAGCTTAATGAGAGTGAAAGTAAGTTATCATAATTTATACATAAAATGGACAGTATGGTGTATATTTAATAACATATTCCAACATAAGAAAAATGAAATTTAGAGGCATAATCCAAATAAGTGCTTAGTAAAAAGAGGAGAGTGGAAGACCCCTTATGAAATTTTGGATTAATAATGCCTTAGGAAAAGGTAAAATTGAGAGATTATAAATTATATAACATTAAAATAAAGTAAATTGGATAGTGAGGTAATGTTTATAAATTTATTACAACATAACCAATTGAAAATTAAAAATTAATTTCAAGTAATGTGCTTGAATTGAAAGGATGAGAGAAAGGTGATGATCCCTTACTTAAGTGTATGACTCCAAAAGCTTGTAAGGGGATTCTTGAGAGCTTGGGGGTGACTTGATAAGACTATAGAGAGTTTAGGTAAGATTATTCATGTCTTAAAATGAGTTTTAGGGAAGAGAAATGGAATATTTGGCGGGTTTATATATGAAAAGTGGTGTATTTCTTTATTATTTAGGTTTTGTAGTCTATAATAAAATATCTAAAACCACAAACCATACCATGGTTTTTTCCAATAGTTTCTGCCAAATTGGATTGGTTATCATTATTTTATAAGTAAAAGGGACAAAATTAATAAAATAATTCATTTTATTATGTGCAGGTGAGTCACTCTTAAAGAAATAATTTTAAAACTTAAAATATATTATAAGTTTGGGAGGATTCATAATAGCATTATAAAATAAATAAAATAAACATAAAACCAAATTATTTTTAAAATAAAACATATATTTTTTCATTTATAACTTTTATAGTATTTATTACACCACTTTTTGGGTCATTATGATGTCATAATACACAAAGTATATTTATATGGTGTTTAATTTTTACACAAAAATTAAACTATCACAAAAAATTATGAAAAAATAACCATTGGATAATTTTGACATTATGATTCCAAAAATAATATTAATTTTATCTAAATAATTTTCTAAATATGTGAATTTTCACTTTTAAAACAAAATCTATATTTATTAAGAAATGATGGTTTTTTGATAATAACGGTTTTTGAATCCTTATAAAAATTACATTCGACTTCATAAAAATTATATGATAATTTAAATTTTATAAAAATTATTTAATAATAATTTTAAAATATTATTTATTTAAAAATTAAATTAATTCACGAATTCATTAATTTAATTTGAATATTAACCAAAAATACAGGTTGTGATTTATTATATCAAAATAAAAATAATTTACAAAGTAACAATAATAGGATAAAAAATATATTCAATATTATATAAAAAATAATGTACATATTCATTTTGATAGGGTCTTGATACATATCCCTTTAATACACTAGTAAACTCCCTAAGAGTAATGTGCGTGATGGAAGGACTTTCATGGGGTGGTTTGACGAACATGATTTGGTCCATGATCTCGATGAGATTAAAATTATCCCGTAAACGGTTTCAATAATGCCTAAGTTTTTGGATATCAACTCGGGATTGGTAAAGGGAAAATACCAAAAATTCTATCTCTCTCAGAATCTCTAATAAATGGGATTTATAGGGTATGATCCTACTGGTTGAGTCCATCACTTCCTTTATCTGTGTCAATTGGATTTGTTAAAACTCTATATTTATACTAATCAAGTGATCACTATTTAGTGAATACATTATCAATGGTAAAGGTACTTATCGGTATTTTAAATTCAATTGGATATAATAAAACAAAATAATTTCATGTGTTTTATATAACCGTATTACATAACAATACATTTAATTAAATAAAAAGATGAATTTTATTTATAACAGTTTGGGCCATTACACCCCATGTTATCAGCTATGAGAAACTATATACTACCCATTTTGTACAATCGTTACTTGACATATAGTTCTTCAAGATATGTTCCAATCTATCCAAATTTACATGACGATCTACTTTTATCAGATCTTAGATCCAATTTCATCATATTTATTTGACATTATCATGAGGTACAGGTGAAAAAATAATAATACATGGAGTGTATATAGGAAGTACATGCTATGAAATCTAGTTTTTTATAGGTATATCTTCAACTCCATATGGTGTTATTTAGATGTTTCTTTATTTTTTAACCTTAAAAATTTATATGTTATGTTAGCAAGAATGAAGAAGGGACAAGGTAGATACGTTGGATATTAAAATTAATTGATATATATAATAGAAAATTAAAACACATGAAAAATATGAATAATAAATAACTATAAATTAAACATATGACCCATCTGATACCACTTGAAGGATATGGGTGTAGCGGAAGAGTTGTTTGATGGTATGAAAAACTTGACTTTTAGTCTTAATTTATGTGTAATCATTTCTACACATGATTAAAATTTCATGTCCAATAAAAAACATAAATTAAATGACTAGATTAAAATGTCAATACCAAAAGAGGAGGTTATTCACATATAATTTATAATTAATTTATAAACAAATATATAATTACCCCAACTTGTAATTCTCTATTTGTTGATGTTCTGATTGACTAGTTATTTTCGTAGCATCATTGCGTTATAGGATCCAAGTGTAGAATACATATAGATGTGATTCACATGTGCACTAAAATATCTAAACATCACCATAGAATTTCTGGGTGCTAACATGGATGATCTTGATCGCTTGCATTATTCCAGGTTGCTCACAATAGAATTATTCTCAAAAGAGGAATAAATATTTATGTTCTCTCAATGGACTGAGAGAGGAGTAAGAGTGATAAAATTCTATATCTCTAGTTATATCTCTCTAGGTATTGATAGAGTCTCTCTTTATCCATTGTTCACACTAAAAGTTATTTTGAAAAGTGATATAATTAGATATTTATTATGGTTAGTTTAGGGTTAGAAATATCACACAAACTCCTTTCAAACTTAATAATTATTATTTGACCCCATTTCCAATAATAATAATATTATTAATCTCTTTACATGTTAAAAAAATAAATAATATAAATAAATATAATTTACACCATCTAAAATCAGACCATTAAGCTTGGTTCTATTTCCTTCTTTAACATTTACCAATCCTTTAATAATGACTATTTAATAAATAAAGGTCACTTCATCAATACATGCCCATGGTTAACTTTAGCTTGGAAATCTAAATCCCACCATTGGAATGCAATATTATCCAAATTATAGTCTGGTAACTAGACCTATAGCTCAACCAATTTTCCAAGGAAATCAAATATTTAGTTCACTATGTTTATCCACCCTTCTACCTTTTCAGGTTTTGAAAGCCCCTAAAAGGTCAATGTATTTTGTTTCTAAAACTGCATAAAATGATCCACTTGTATTGGTTCATTAATCCAATTAACTTTATCAATGTATTGAAATGTAACACCCTCAGTTTCAAGTATATAACCCTTTTATTATAATCTTTGAGCTTATATAATACTTGGTTCATTTTTTTTGTGAATTTCTAGAAGGTTTTAGAGTGTTTTAGAAGTTTTTATAGAGGTGCATGGTTTGAAAACGGTTAGTAGAAACCATTCAAGATCTCCATGAAATCATGAAAGGTAATGATAAGAGTTGTTGGGAATGCACATGGTTAGAGCATGGTTTTTAAAAACCATTATAATTCATAGAGAAATTGTGTAATTGGGGATATAGGGAAAAGCACATTTGGTGCATGTTTTTTTAGAACATGTGATCCAATCATGTGTGGGTGTGGATTTGATACAATATCACCACATAGTTTTCTAAACCATGTAGTAAAATCATACCTGGGTGATGTACAGTAGCACATGCATGGTTGGTGCATGGTTTGAAAAACTGTGTGGCCTAACCATGTGTTGTTTAGTTAATGCTCTGAAATTTTTGTTTTAATTTGGATTAAGGCCCCAAAACCATTATGTTTCTTCTATTATTCTAAGGTATCTAACTCCTTTTCCTTACCAGGCTCCTAAGGTGACCCCCTTTGATACAAAAGTAAGTTTTTTAAAATCAAAGTGCGTTGGAGATTTAGAATCAATGGTAAATATTTATTTCCTCTCTTTCTCTTTAGATCTTCTCATATTCTTTCACCCAGATCATTAGATCTATTCTTTCATGAATATATATATTTTCTATATTATAGAAATTGATGATATCTTGTTGGATATATTTAAGGGAAGAATATTCAAGGCTGGATCTAGAAAATTCTAGTGTTTTTGTGTGTTGTTTCTTGATTTCTTTAACTGTTGAGAGGTAGGTGTATTCTTTCTCATTATACTCATTCTAGAACTTAAAATATTAGTGTTAAAATTAATTTATATTTGATTTTTTTGGAATACCCTTTTGGTTTTAGTACCAAAATACTTAGTTTTAAAATGATACTCACAAAGTGTATGATAAAATGTTTGAAAGAAATTGGTTTCCAAAAGAAATTTCTTATTCTAAATTTTGTGGTATAAGAACTTGGCATAACTAGTGGGAGTGTGTTCATGTGTATTTGGGATGGATAATAGTGTGAAAGTACCACCACAAAAATGGGATGGATAAAGGCATGAAGTAATAATGTGCATATTATAAGGTGTTAAAAATGATACTATTTATTTTTCTAGTGAAGCACAATGCCTAACGAGGGTCATCTCACTTGAGGAGCTTTACAGTATCTCACTCACTAATTCTAATTCACCTATACTATTTATTTTTTATTTTTTTATAAAATTATGAAAACAAAGTAAAGATAATGAAAATCCTATCCTAACATGAAATGAAACATAGAATGAGGTTAGAGAGAAAAATACTTTGTCTTAGGCATGGTTACTCAGATTCCTTAATTATTCATATTTGTTGTTAAAATTCAGTTTCATAATTCAATTATGAAATCTCTTCTTGAATTACTATCCTTTTTTTTATTGAGTTTGAAGTCTTTAAATACTAGGATAATTATTTGGAACACTAAACTCCGCCTCCTCTTATAATCAAAGTCAATGACACACCTCAATCGAGAGTGTGACATGTTCCAGGACTCAACTCCATCATATGCCATTTAATCCATTGAAAAGTCAATTCCATCATTTGAGGAGTTATCATTCAATGGGAGGGAAATATGTAAATTAAATAATGGAGATGAGTTATAGATTAATGTAATAGTGGAAAATCGTTTTAGTTGTACACTTCACCCTCATTCACTAGAAATAGAGTCAAAACATTTGAAATTAAAGAACAACATTCATGAACACCATATACCTCCCCCAAGGTCAACCCTCATGTCAGTCACTCATTTTCAAGTGTAGGAGTATACATTGAAAAGAATGAGAAAGAGAGAAATAAAATATAAAGAGATAATTAAATATAATGGAACACTTTTATTAAACATAATTCATGTGTTACAAATGGGAAAAAATCCCCAGAAGTAGAAAACACTAAAATAACAGCAACATCCCTTCTCCAAGTCGAGATATCTTATTTCCAGTGGTGTAACACCCTCTTATTTATATAGGTAGGAATATACTATTCATTATTAATTAGTATCTTATTTTATCTTTTTCTTAATAAAACTATAAATTTTTAAATATTTTATATGGATCATGGTTGCATAGAATATCCAAGGATATTAGGTTTTTTAATATTTCAGCATAAACACTCTACTATATCATGGAGAGATACCTTGTAGTGTAACCTCCTTCACTTGTGTATAGGAACTGCATGGATGAGGTGTAGTCATTGATTCCCTGACACAAATTCCTTCTCTTATTATTTCTTCACAAATTGGTCACTTCCAAAATGGACACATCCACAGTGTAGTGAAAACACTAACAACGTATCCTCATTTCTTAGTTCATGCCTTTTTAGGGCTGTGGCGCAACAAATTCTTCCATGAATGTAGCTATCAAGCCCCATATTTCTTCAAATATTTGCCACTTCCCATATGGACACCTCCATGGTGATATGAGAAACACTACAATGCAATAATTTACTCAAGTCGATTTCTCCTTCATGTCTATGATGTAGCTGGATACTCCACAATGCAACTACTCTTGTTTGAAGAGCCCACAATATAGTGGTGGGAACAACAGTATAGCCATGTCTAAGGCTCCTCATCAAAATAATATAGACTTTATATTGACTGAATGGATTTATATTATTATGTTTACACTTTATAATAGTTTTATGATGATCCAGATATTATTCATGGTGATCCCCATCCTCAAAAGTGGTTTCTCTCTCGAGCTTGAGCTCTCATACGACAACAATGTTGTTTCAAATGTATTGGCATGGAAGTCCGATGATATAGAGGGAGATAGAAGTGTGAAGGTGGAGTTGAGGGTTATATCTGAGCATGAGTCACATGGATTTATCATGGAATGATAAAATTTAAGAAATTGGGGAACAATATTGCCTAAAACCATCCCAAATTAGAGTTGATCTTAGCAGATCACTCCAATATAAACATTAGCGTGTCTACCTTAGCTTAGAATCCTATTGCGGGGATGAGACCCCACAAAACTACTCACACATATGGACCCATGCTAACATGCACGAGCCCAACAAGATTTGGACCAACCCCTACACATGCTCACCTATGTATATCCTGAACTTTCTCCTACTACCCATGTAGGACTTCCTCATGGGATTACTTGGCCAACTGGCCCTTCTTGGGCTAGCTAAATGGATTTCAAGCCCTTGAGTTAAGGAAAAAATGGGATGGACTATTTTTTTACCTAGAAAAAATCAAATAATTATTAAAATTCAATATGAATGTCAAATTTTTTAAATTTAATAATTTTATTCATTCTATTCATATTAATTATTCAATTGAAATTTACCCATATTTCAATAAAAAATTCATTATATGGGGAAATTGATTAAAAAACATTATAAATCATTATAAAAATATTTAAAAAATTTCATGTAAAATGAGTGAATTAAATATCCCCACACTTGAACTATGCTTTCACTCAATCATTGAATCTCAACATTAAATTAAAGAGGAAATAAATGCTACCAATATTTGAATTTCAAAGTAATAAAATAAAATTATTATCAATGATATTTTTTTTAAATTTATACATAAAACAACAAATTAACTTCAAAATTTTCAAAGAAATAATCAATCCAAATATTTTAATTTTTCCCTTTTGAAAATGGTGTATTTTCCCCTTTCATTCATTCAAGTTTCTAAATTCATTATTATTAAACATACCGAGTCATGATCTACCTCAATTTAAATATTTTTCACTCATCACTCATGGCGAAACTTAAATTAGAGTTATGCTCATACCTTTAATACATGAACCATTGCATAAGCTCATAAACTATCCAAATTATCCACTTTTTAAAGAAAAAATCACATAAAATCATGAATAATTTTCAATTAAGGATCTAATGACTCTAAGGCCTATGGTTGGTGTGTATTGATGTTAAAAACATAAAGGTTCAAAGATGAGTTTTATCTCTTAAATCACAATTCATGATATCAAAAGTAAAATCTCAATCAAAATCTCCCCTTTAAAATGACAACACCCTCTTCTTAAGACTCAAAGTAAAGTTCATGAACAATATAATCATAATAAATGACTTGTACATTGAATTTTCTCAACTTTTTTACTTTTTTTAAAACTAGTTTTTAAGATTTTTTTATTTTTTTTGAAACTATGATTGGTAAAAATATAAAATCTACCACCTAACCACATATGATAAAATCATCATTATATTAGTGGATATTTTTTATTTTCCCAAGTCACAACTCATTATTTTTATTTTTATTTTTTCCTTGCCTTTTCTTTTATCAATTTTTTCTAAGAAGGGAAAGAAATTTAAGTAGAATGAATAAATCATAAACCTTAATCAATACCAAAAATGAAAACTATACACTTTCCATTTAAAATGTAGTGCATCCCTTTCCTTATAAATTTACTCAAACCCACACTTTAACTTTTAAAATATCATAAAAATTCCAAGAGGAGGGTAGGAATGTATATAAATAGTTTGAAATGTGGATCATTTCTAACAAGTTAATTCATGGTATTTATGGGATAAACAAGGATTAATGTAAAATATAGTATAAAGGATAATATATTGAAAATAAAAAGTCTCAATCATATTAAATGTGAATTTTCACAGTCAAAGATTTGACAAGTTCCGATGAAAGTTCTAGTGGGCGGTATATACCAAGATCACTCAAGAAATATGCTCAAGATATAATAGAAGGATTTGGCTTAAAAATTATCTCATGAATGGAACATATGAATTTGGGATAGTAAATTATGGAATTTAATAATCAAAAATAAAATCATATGAATTTTAGAAATTAAAGATATGAAAAAAGGTAGGGAAATTTCATCTACATGAATCAACTTATTACATCAAATTATGATTCATAAAATTAAAATATATGATTCACTCTAATAATTCAATTCTCTAACTTAAAAATTTAATATAATTATCATTTAAATCTAAAAAATTAAATCATAGGGTTCCTAAAAAATTCATGTCTCCTAAATAAGTCAAGTAGAGAAAAAATAATAATTATGGCATGCAATTTCCAGTTGAAAGCTAAAAATAATATTTTATGTAAAATATAAGGAGTTAAAAGATAAACTTAAAAAACTAAATCCCTTTTATAATGAATCTTTATTCCTCATTTTTTATATTTAGGAGTTGTAATGTATCACCATGAAACTAAAATAGAAAATCACTAATCAAAATTTAAGGACCATGTCAAATTAAGCTAAAACTTATAGTGGGATTGAGCTGCATCCTAAAATAATTCCTCTTAAATAAATCAAAAGTTCCTAAAAATAAAATAGAAAGAAAATTATTTGTTTATTCACCCAAATGGGACCTAGATTTTGACTTCCTCCAAATAATCAGTACTAGCTATCATCCATAATATGATGGTGGGTGGATTTTCTTGGATTTTAACCACCACATGTTGCTTTTTACAATTTTTACTTATTCTTTCATATTGAGGACTCCATGTATTGAGTACAAAAAATACACCCCTTTCACAATAAGGTAAAACTTTCATGGTGGGGTTAAGATAAAGTATGAGTCCTCCTCCTTATTGGATGCTACTTTTGAAACCTCTTATCTTCTATTAAGTTATTTCTCAATATGAGATGCATTAATTTAATATTAAAAGGGAAGGTTAGAATGTAATTTTAGTTGAACATAATTTAAATATGAATAATAAATATAAAAATATTCCCTTTTAATATGAGAAACATGGGTTTCTGTTTCTTTAGGAAAGGCTAATTAGATGTCCTCATGGACTTCCTCTAATAAATGTTCAATATGTTTATGGAGCTCCATGATTTACTCATCATGTGAATATTATTTTTCTTTACATTCATACTAGAAAAAAAATTATTGGACAAACCTAAAAAATTAAAAATAGTTGAGAGTGATACTCAAGTAAATTTTGAAAAAATATGATGAAATAAAGTTTAAGATAATATCATCTCCCTGTCTTGGTCCAGCTTCAATCTCTTTTTTCAGTGGAATGTGCCAGTTGAAATTGTATTTCACTAGATAGAGGCATGTAGTCAGGATACTCCATATTTTTTTTCAAACTCCACCACTTGAATGGTTCCTCTTTCTTCCAAATATAGAGTTAATTATAGTGGTTCTAATGATTCTAATTTAAATAAGGGGAGATCATATTTCATTTCTTTATTTATACATCCACTAAAAAATTGATTTAAATATTACCGATCTCTCATATATACATCATAACGTGAGTATTCATCATCACTATATAGCTCTTTATAGTAGGAATTGATATGATTTTTGAGATGGTTGGGATGTGGATATTCCTCATGAAAGGCCTCAACCTCTTAGACCTCTTTAGTAAAATTGGGAAGATACCATGGTACCTTCTTCATGGGCTCAAATCTTTGATAATCATATCAAAATTCATTAACCATGTCCATCAATTAATGAAGTGATATACCTATCTCTTGTCCATTGGAAATATTCTTGACCATATAAGTGAGATTTTTATCCTTTTTTTAAAAGGATCTCCTCATCATTGTGAATCAATTTATCTTGGTACGAACCTATGATTAATTATTCCATGCATAATAATAATCATTTGATATTATCATGGTAAAATATTTTTTAGGTATTTTATAGATAACAATGAAAAAATATATAAAATGTGAAAAGAAAATGTAAATAAACAACTACTTGGATCCCCAACAATGATTCCAAGTTTTGACACACCTGTCATAGGGTGGTACAAAAGTTACTATTTATTTTCCTATTACAACACAATGGATAACCAAGGTTGTCTCATTTTAGAAGATTTATTGTAGTTTAATCAGTAATACTAATTAATATATACTACTTATTTTTTTTTTGTTTTTTATTACTTTATGAAAAAAATTAAAGAGAATAAAAATCATAACCTGACATGAAATGAAAAATAGAATGAGGTTATAGAGAAATCACTTAGTACTTAAGATAATTACTTGAATTCCTTAGTTATTCAAATATTTTTTTTAAAATTAATCTTGATAATCTAATTATGAAATATAATTCTTGAATTAAAATGGTTTAATTTATTGATTGTGAATTCTTGAATCTATATAAGAATTATTTAGAACACTAAAATCCATCTGCTTCTATAATCAATGTTAATGACACACCTCAATTGAGAGTGTGAAATTTTCCAAGACCCAAATCAATTGTATTCCTTTTCATCTATTGAACAACTCAACTCCATTGTGTGAAGAGTTATAAATTAATGTAAGGGAGGTAAATATATAAATTAAATAATAGAGATGAGTTCAAGATTCATGTCATGGTGGAAAATCTATGCATTCATACACTTAAAACTCATTCCTAATAAACCGAATTAAAACATTTGGAATTGAATAATATAATTCAAGAACATCACATACCTCCCCCAAGGTCAAGCCTTAGGCCAGTCACTCAATATTGAGTGTAAGAGTTCATGGTGAAAATAATGAGAAAGAGAGAAAGAAATATATATATATATATATAGAATAAAATAGAATGTTACACTTTTATTAAACAAAATGCACAAGTTATAAATGGAAACTAAAACAACATAAATAGAAAAACTAAAATATAAGCAACAACCCTTATACCAGTCAAGAAATCTTTTTTCTAGTGACACAACACCCTCTTATTTATAGAGGGAGGAATCCCATATTTATCCTTCATTTGTATCTTATTGTATCATTTTCTCAGTCAATGTTTCCCCTATTTAATATTAGATTTTGATCTCAATATCATGGAATCTTTGAGGATATATGGTTTTTTATATTTCAGCAGAGACACCCTACTACAATGTGGATAGATACCTTGTTGTGTAGCCTCCTTCACTTGTGTATGGCCACTTCATGACCATGATCTAGCCACTCCTTCCATAGTAAAACTTCTTTATCTTCTTATTTATTTAAAAATTTACCATTAACAGTATAAAAATATGCATGGTGTAGTGAAAACACCTATGGTGCAACCTCATTTCTTCATGCATGCCTCTACATGGTTATGATGCAACACATTCTTCCACAACCACAGATCCCATTACTCACATTTCTTCAAATATTTTCCACTACATATATGTAAAAATCTATGGTGTAGTGAAAAAAAACTATGAAAAAACACCTTACATTGTCCTCGACCCGAAAGCCACTAAACTGGTGCTCCGATAAGGGTGGTTACATGACCTTAAGCGCGCCTCCCCGTACGCCAAATGCTACCAACTAGTAGTGGGGGTCTATGGGGTCAAGTGGGGAGACTATACCCCCCTTTTTATCAGATTAAGCCACAACAGAAATAAACCAAATAGCAGAAACAATAACCAGTAAACAAGGAACATGTATATCAACCATTTCCAACAATAAATATGTCATGTCATACTATAAGTGTAAGAGTGAACAAAAACCAAAAATAAGGATAAAGACCACAATTTCCAAAATGGTCTTGACTCCAAGTCCAGATCCTCCACCAAGTGCTACCCATGTCCAATCAACTATCTAGAAAGGACCCTTTCCCTTCTCCTGACCTGCAAACATGAAGTCTGCTCGGGTACCCAACGACGGCCCGAACAGGGTGTGAGTACAACTCAGTAGGCCACCACCAATGATGTCTACAAAATATCCAGTATAAAAAGGCAGTGCATGAAAAAGGAAAATGAATTATAATTGCCAATTAATTAATTTAGGTTCCATTAGCCAATTTTTGAGCCAAACCCATTGCCACTTACATTACCATTCATTACACACCAAATATCATCACTCACCATCTCATCACATTTCCATGGATTAATCACATACATTATGTTACATGGGTCTAAGGCCAACAATAAAATGCAAGAGGGTGAACACATTGTTATCCTATCTCACTAGGACTAGCCCCCTCATATCAACCATATCCTCACCTCGAAGACTCAATCCAGGTGGATTCAACCGTTAGGAGAATAGACCCTCAGTCCCCTTTCCTAACCTGTGCATTTAGGGTGGAGTTTAGAACCTCAGTCTTAGCTCAACCCGTGGGTGTATATCCTCAAGTCATACCCCACTCTACGAAGACATGTGCACATTATTATATATATAAGTAACTATAAACCATCCAAACCATTTCCCTTCAGTAAACACTGTTCACAACACCCCACATGGGAATCCACATCATGCCTTAACCCATTAACACATTACCATTCCACATCATTTAACCATTCACCCAATTCCTATGTGTTATGCCTAACTCACTAAGCATTTAGCACTAGACCCATAACCTATCCATTATGGTCTCTAATCAGTTTACACATTAACCCATTTAACTCGTTCATCATTTCCATGATTCAACCATTCATTCCAACATGTTTATCAAGGGCTCTACAATTCACTAGAACAAGGTCACTTGTTTAATAACAATCCCTAAACCCAAGAAAAGCCAACACATCCCATGGATGGCCCTAAATTAGGTCAAGTACATCCCAACACATCTCAAGGGGATCGCGAGGGTTCCCATTAGACATTTTAAACATCGTTATTACCAAACATGCCAAGGTTATTTAAGACATAATCAAGGGGAACCAATAACACAACTAAACATGCACAAATACCCAAATAACCATGGGATATAGCTTGTAGACCACCTAACTCAAAACCGTGGTTGAAAGCACTCTCAATCGAGTCCTTAGACCTCGATCTGACCAACCTTTGGAGCTTCAACCTAAAACTCACCCAAAAGATAGGGTTTTAGAGCTTCAGAACAAGAGGGAGAGAAGATACAAACCCTAAACCAAAAAGGGAAGCAAGGATGAGATTAGCCTTACCCAAAAGCTTCGATCCGCAACCAACGGTGCTCTAAACGGCCAAGAATCGAAGGAGAACCACCCTTGGGAAGCTTGGGTCAGCCAAGTTCGTCACTAGGGTTGAGAGGGGATGAATGGAGGAAAATCCCGAGTTGGGGTTTAAAAGCCCAGAGTGAAAAACTTGTAATTTTTCCCAACTTTAAGAGGCCACACAGTTTGAAAAACCATGAACAAACCGTGCGCATACTACTGTTCGGAGGAGGAGGGGTCGCATGATTTTCCTGGGTAGGCCACACGGTTTACCTAGGCCATGTGCAAGCCGTGCGCCCAGCCTTGTCTTGCCCATATTTCCCTTCTTTCGTGCCTCGAGCCCCCGTAACACCCCAAGGCCTCCCATACTTTCAGAAGACATACCTTGAAGCCCGAAACAAGGGATTCAACCAAAACATAATGAAAACATACCCTTCCAAAAATCGGGATCTTGCAACCTCCCCACCTTATAACGGCTCGTCCTCGAGCCGAGCTTCCAAGCCTTATTGATCCACCGAAGAGAAGAGTTTGGGCCACTGAGCCCACGTATCTGATTCCCGCTCCCAAGTTTCTTCCTGAAATTTTCTATGCTTCTATAGTACTCACACTAATGGAACAACCTTGCCTCACAAGACCTTTTCACTACGATCCACCACACGAACCAGATGCTCCTCAAAGGACGCATCAGCCTCAAGATCCACAACCTCAACATCAATCATGTGAGATGGGTCAGGGTGATACCATCAAAGCTGTGACACATGAAACAAATTCTGCATCCCACCATACCACTGTGGAAGATCCAATATGCAAGCCACTGGTATGATCCCCTCCACAATCTCAAAAGGTCCCACATACCTGGGTGCCAACTTACCCTGATTTCAGATCTGACGGTGACCCAACCTTGGAAATAACCGAAGGAACACTTTATCACCCACCCCAAACTCAAGAGGTCTACGACTCCGATCTACATACGGATTATTCCTACTCTGAGCCATAGCCATTTTCTTCCTGATCAACTTAACTCTCTCTGGAGTCTCCGGCATGAGACTTGGCCCCAACAACCCAGATTCACCGGCCTCTAGCCAACACAATGGAGATATACATGGTATCCCATAAAGTGCCTCAAACAGTGCCATCTGAATCATAGCCTAAAATTTTTTGTTGTAGGAGAACTCAACCAATGATAGGTTCCTCTCCCAAGAACCACCAATGTCCAGGACACAAGCTCTTAACATATCTTGTAACACTTGGATTGTACGCTCCGACTACCCATCCGTCTGTGGGTGGAAAGCCGTACTCAAAAACACTTGCGTACCAAGAGCCTTCTATAACCCTTGCCAGAAACGTGACGTAAAACGTGGATCATGGTCTGAAGCTATGGTCCGCAACACCCCATGCAACTGCACTATTTCTCGAACATACAGCTCACCCAAATGGTCAACTGTAAAGGTCTCTTTAATTGGTAAGAAATGAGACACTTTCGTTAACCGATCCACAACAACCCATATTGCATCATTCTTCTATGGCATCCTCGGAAGACCCACGAAAAAATCCATCATTACATTATCCCACTTCCATTCCGGAATGGGAAATGAATGCAACAAACCACCTAGGCATTGATGCTTGGCCTTCACCTACTGAAAAGTAAGGCACCATGCCACAAAGCCTGCAACTTCTATCTTCATACTAGGCCACCAAAACTGCCTTCAGAGTTCACAATATATCTTGGTCGAACCAGGATGCACTGCCCACTTTGATGCATTGAACTCACACATCAACTCTTCCTGCAAACACTATGGCACAACCACACGATCACGAACACAAACAACAATTTCCTCACCGACGGCCCACTCAGAAGGTAGCACCACACCTTAAGATTTTCCTTCATGGCCAAGCACTCAGGATCATCAAGCTGACCCTCTTTAACTTGAATCAAAAGCATCGACTCCATCGTTAAGAAATCAAGTGCGACCAGACCACTCTCCTCCCTCACCTATAGGTGCATCTCTGCAAACAAAGCTATCACCTTCCACTCAGTTCTAGACTCTTGAACCGCCTGATTTGGAACCTTCCTACCCAGAGCATCAGAAACACTATTTCCATTTCCTAGCATGTACACCATCTCAAAGTCAAAATACTGGAGATATTCAACCCATCTTCATTGCCGAAGATTCAGATCCCACTGTGAGAAGATGTACTTTAGGCTCTTATGGTCAGTAAACATAGTAAACCGTTCTCCCAATAGATAGTGCCTCCAGCACTTCAAGGTGAACACTACTACAGCTAACTCAAGATCATGAGTGGGATAGTTTCGCTCATGGGGTCTCAAGTGCCTTGACCCATAAGCCACAACTATCTCATCCTGCATCAACACATCCCCAAGTCCGATTCCGGACACATAAAAAAACACGCTGTACTTCTTACCTGGCTCAGGTAAGATCAATATTGGTGCGGTCGTCAACCGCTTCTTCAACTATTGAAAGGCATTCTCACAGGCCTCAAACCACTCGAACCTGACTCCTTTCTTGGTCAAGATCAAGAGTGGTGCTTCCAAGTGAGAGAAATCCTGAATGAACCTTCGGTAATACCCGAGCAAACCTAAAAAACTCTGAACATCAGAAACACTCTTGGGCTACTCCCAAGATACAACTACCTGCACTTTCTATGGGTCCACTGACACACCTTCCTCTGAGATGATGTGACCTAGAAAATTCACCTCACCTATCCATAATTGACACTTTGATAGCTTGGCGTATAACCGATGCTCTCTTAGCGTACCTAAGACGATGTCAAGATGTTGTGCATGATCGTCGTGAGTTTTTGAGTACACTAAGATATTGTCAACAAGGACAACCACAAACTGATCTAGATAGGGATGAAAGATCCGGTTCATCAAATCCATAAACATTGCCGGTGCATTGGTCAAGCCGAATGGAATTAACAAAAACTCAAACAACCCGTACCGACTCCAGAAAGTTGTCCGCGGTATGCTAGAAGACCTCACCCTCATTTAGTGATAACCTGACCTCAGATCAATCTTAGAAAACAATGATGCACCCCTCAAATAATCGAACAGGTCATCAATTCTAGGAAGAGGGTACCAATTCTTCACTGTCATCTAGTTCAACATTCGATAGTCAACACACATCCTCAACGACCCATTGGCCTTCTTTGAAAAAAGCATGGGAGATCCCCAAGGAGACATACTAGGACAGATAAAACCCTTACGCCCCAACTCCCCAAGATGAACCTTTAGTTCCTGGTGTTCTACCGGTGCCATTCGGTATGGTAGAATGGAAACTTGCTCCGCTCCCGGCAGTAACTCGATTGTGAACTCAACATCCCTCTCGGGGGGTAACCCCTAGAAATCCCCAAAAAACACATCCTAAAACTGATCCACCGCAGGAGAAAAATTAGATTGTTCCACTCTTTCACTATCATCAAGCATAAGACATGCCAATTAAGCCATGAGTCCACTCATCTATTGACAAAACAGACCCGTATGCCCTGATCGAATACCCCATTCGCCACGGTGGACATAAGCATCACCCTCAAGCGACCTGAATGATACTCTGTGATGATAACAGTTTATGCATGCCCGATACAACACCAACCAATCCATTACCAAGATTAGGTCAAACTCTGACATCTCGAGAATGAACAAATCCCATGGAAAATGATACCCACCAACTTCCAAGGCACAACCCTTGCACTGCTTGATATCCTCAACCCGCACCCCAAATGGAGTGTCAATTGACATAACTCCACACACCCTCTCCACAGGTAAACCCAACGCTACCACAAGTTGAGAAGAGATAAAAGAGTGTGTGGAACCTGTGTCAAACAACGCACTAGAAAAAGTAGAAGCTACAAGGATCATACCTCGAAAAATAGATGGTCCGACTTCACCATCACCAAGAACAAACTAAACTGCCTGAAGCTGACCTACCCCTCTACCCTGGGCTCCTTCCTGAGTACCCTATGCTACACTGCCCTACTGGAATGAGTGATCTTGCCCTGGAGTCCCACATCCGCTGACCCTGCTAGTATGACCCGTGGAGCTCCAACTGCCAGCCTGATATGAGGAAACTGATCCCCTTCCTGTATCCGGTACCTGCCTTCCACCATCATACTCGCCCACCTGCTGAGCTTTCCTGCATAACTTCTGCACATGTCCCATTCTGCCACACGAATGGTACTCAACTAGAGGTCGAGGACACTGACCACGCATATGCCCTGACCTACCGCACTAATAGCAGAACACCTGATTTCCACTCTGAGAGGATGACCCTCTCTTCAAGCCACTTTTCACACTTCCGCCATGATGTGAGCTCTCATGGCATCGCTTCCGAACCTCGGTAGCTGCACTACTCGTCTTCCCCACTGGCACCACAAGTCCACTACCCGAAGCTCCCTTCAGGTTTCCTTCCGAGATCAATGCCTGATCTACTACCCTTATAAACCTCTTCAAGCGGAAGATGTTTACTTGAGACCTGATCTCATGTCTTAGACCATCCTGGAAATGCTTTGATACTGCTGACTCATCCCCTGCTAACACTGGGACAAAGCGTCTCAAATCAGTGAAGCGACTAGAATAGTCCATCACTGATAGTGATCCCTGAGTCAGATTCATAAACTCTGCTGCCTGCTCCTACCTCAAAGTCTCTGGATAAAAATGCTCTAGAAACTTTTCCTGAAAAACCTTCCACAGAATTCCCTCAGCCTACTCGATTTGAGCCTGAATGTCCCACCAACACCTAGCATGGCCCCACAACATATAAGCAGCCAGCTTCACTTGCTTTTCAACAGGGTTCTCTAGATGATCCGGTATCGTCTGTATAGAATCTAACCAAAACTCCACTACCTCTAGCCCACCCTCTCTGGTGAAGTTCGGAGGGTGCTGCAGCTGGAACTCCCAGGTTAGCTCAAACATACTCGATGTAACCCGCCCTGGGTACCGATCCATCATCTGCACAAGGCAAGTCATGTTCTCCCAAAACTGGTCTTCTCTACCTTCATGGATCACCACATTTTCTTACTCCTCTACTGGAGGAGTGTTCTCAGCAATATCCTCCCATTTCCCAACTAGTAACCGACGTCACGGTGGAATTTCTCTACAATGACAAGCATGAGATTTAGAACGCGTACCATAAAAATTTCATGACTCTATCACAAAGGACTCCTTACTAGCCACAACAACCCACATTTCATACACTAACCCAAAACCATTTTCCAATTTGTTTCAAACCCTATTATTCCATAAAACATCATTTATTGTTCATTCATCCTTACCCACTTGTGTTATTTCATTCATCTCATCATTTCTGGATTTCATGGAATGCATAATGCACCCTACCTTCTTACCTCACACACCCACCCCGTGCGTGTGCATAACATAGTGCATGTCACATATCTCCTTAGGTTTTTACAATGATGCATGAATGCAAATCATCGTGCCGTTAAGGCCACGATCCAAATATCATAAAACAGTCACATCAAACAACATGTGCATCCCACAATGGTGAAATATCATCAACTGTAACAACACACAACCAAGAACAACAATTACCACCCAGGGTGACTTGGGTTTCCCCCGTACCGGGGTTAGATACTCCCAAGCATGAGATCATTACCAAGGCCCGACACGTCTTAACCCTTGGATACCAATCCCAAATAACAAGACCTCAGAGAAGGACAAGAAAGACCTCCTCTGATACCACTTTGTAACGTCCCCAACCCGAAATCCACTAAACCGGTGCTCTGAGCTGGGTGGTTACATGACCTTAAGTGTGCCTCCCCATATGCCAAAGGATTCCGACTAGCAGCGGGGTTCTATGGGGTCAAGTGGGGAGACTATACCCCCTTTTTATCAGAGTAAGACACAACAGAAATAAGCCAAATAGAGGAAAAAATAACCAATAAACAATGAACATGTATATCAACCATTTCCAATAATAAATATGTCATGACATACTACAAGTGAAAGAGTGAACAAAAACCCAAAATAAGGACAACAGCCCAATCCCCATAATGGTCTCGACTCCAAGTTTGAATCCTCCACCAAGTGCTACCCATGTCCACTCAACTATCTAGAACGGAACCTTGCCCTTCTCCTGACATGAAAACATGAAGTCTGCTCAGGTACCCAACAACAGCCCGAGTAGGGTGTGAGTATAACTCAGTAGGCCACCACCAATGGTGTCTACAAAGTATCCAGTATAAAAAGGTAGTGCATGCAAAAGGAAAATGAATGATAATTTCCAATTAATTAATTTAGTTTCCATTAGCCAATTTTTGAGCCAAATCCTTTGCCACTTCCATTACCATTCATTACACACCAAATATCATCACTCACCATCTCATCAAATTTCCATGGATTAATCACATACATTATGTTACATGGGTCTAAGGACAACAATCACATGCAAGAGGGTGGACAGATCGTTATCCTATCTCACTAGGACTAACCCCCTCATAGCAACCATATCCCCACCTCGAAGCCTCATTCCGGGTGGATGAAACCGTTAGGAGAATAGACCCTCAGTCCCCTTTATTTACCCATGCATTTAGGGTGGAGTTTAGAACCTCAGTCTTAGCTCAACCCATGGGTGTAGATCCTCAAGTCATACCCCACTCTATGAATCCATGTGCACATGCTTATATATATAAGTAACCATCAACCATCCAAACCATTCCCCTTTGGAAAACACTATTCACAACACCCCACATGAGAATCCACATCATGCCTTAACCCATTAACACATTACCATTTCACATCATTTAACCATTCTCCCAATTCCCATGTGTTATGCCTAACTCACTAAGAATTTAGCACTAGACCCATAAACTATCCATTATGGTCTTTAATCAGTTTACACATTAACCCATTTAACCCATTCATCATTTCCATGATTCAACCATTCATGCCAACATGTTTATCAAGGGCTCTACAATTCACTACAACAAGGTCACTTCTTTAATAACAATCCCTAAACCCAGGAAAAGCCAGCACATCCCATGGATGACCCTAAATGAGGTCAAGTCCATCCCAACAAATCCCACGGGGATCGTGAGGGTTCAAATTATCCATTTTAAACATCATTATTACCAAACATGCCAAGGTTATTCAAGACATAAACAAGGGGAACCAAGAACACAACTAAACATGAACAAATACCCAAATAACCATGGGATATAGATTATAGACCACCTACCTTGAAATCGTGGTTGAACTCACTCTCAATAGAGTCCTTAGACCTCGATCCGACCAACCATTGGAGCTTCAACCTAAAACTCATCCAAAGGATAGGGTTTTAGAGATTCAGAAAAAGAGGGATAGAAGATACAAAACCTAAACCAAAAAGAGAAGCAAGGATGGGATTATCCTTACCTGAAGCTTCGATCTGCAACCAACGGCGCTCTAAACAGACAATAATCGAAGGAGAAACACCCTTGGAAAGCTTGGGTCAGCCAAGTTCGTCACTAGGGTTGAGAGGGGATGAATGGAGGAAAATACCGAGTTGGGGTTTAAAATCCCGGAGTGAAAAACTTGTATTTTTTCCCAACATTAAGAGGTTGCATGGTTTGGCCACACGGGTTGACAAAACATGCGCAAACCGTGCGCATGCTACTATCCAGAGGAGGAGGGGTTGCATGGTTTGCCTGGATAGGCTGCATGGTTTACCTAGGCCGTGCGCAAGCTGTGCGCCCAACCTTATCTTGCCAGATTTCCATTATTTCATGCCCCGAGCCCCTGAAATACCCCTAAGAACTCCCATACATTCAAAAGACATCCCTTGAATCCCGAAACAAGGGATTAAACCAAAACATAATGAAAACACACCCTTCCGAAAACTGGGATCTTACACACCTGGCTCATATTTCTTCTTCATGGATACAATGTAGCCATGATGCAACTCTTCCTATTTGGAAAGCCCAAAATATAGTGGTGGGTGAAACAAAATAGCCATGTCTGAGGTTCCTCATCAAAACAATTCAACCTTCATAGTGTACTTATAGATTTATCCTCTTCTATTCAAGATTCATGGTAGTCACCTGAGGATCCAGATATTATTCATGGTGATTCCGAGCCTCAGAAGTGGTTTCCTTATTTTTCTCAATCTCTCATGATGTGGAAATGGTGTTTCTAATTTCTAGGAATAATTGTTTGGGGATGCAGAGGGTGGTATAAGTGTGAAGGTGGTGTTAATGGTTCTGTTCAATCATAGGGAATGTGACTTTAGCATGTAATGATTACAATTAAGAAAGTGGGGAATAATACCGCAAAAATTCATCCCACATCTATGATGAGATCAATCGAGCACTCCCCTATAAACATTATTGTGTATCCCTTGGCTCAAAATCATATTGTAGGGATGCTCTCCCACAACACTAATCAAAAACATATGGGCCCATGCTGACATGCATGGGCCCAATGGGCTTTGGACCAACCCCTATGTGCACTCACTAGTGCATAGATTATCCTTTATCCTGACACCCATGTAGGCATTCCTTACAAGTTTTCTTAGTTAGATGGCCCTTATTAGGCACGCTAAATGGATTAAAATACCTTGAGTTTAGGGATATATGGGTTGGACTATTTTTTTACCTATAAAAAATCAAACACTTTTTAAAATTGAACATGAATTCATAAGTGAACTTCCAAATTTTTAAATTTAACATATTTATTTATTTTCTTCATATTAATTATTAAACTATAATTTTCCCATATTTCAATAAAAAAATTCATTTTTTGGGTAAATTGACTAAAAACCATTATAAATAATTATAAAAAAATTAAAAAAGTTGTATATAAAACAACTAAATTAAGTACCCCCATAAAAATTAGATGGATATGGGCATTAAGTTTCCCCTATAAAAATGGTTCACTAAGAGATGAATTAGTTAAAGGATAACTCACCACTCATGAGTATATAGAGGTACAAGGTTAACATGAATGTGTGTGTGTGTGGGTATGAGAATGGTGTGTTTATTCTAAGTGGTAAGAATTGTTTTAAAGGTTTAATTAAATGATTTCCATATAACCTATCTATAGTTTTGATATACTATATTTCTCTACTCCAATTATATTTTATATAGATTATGCAATTTTTTTATTGTAGTGGCATGTGACAAGAAGTATTTTTGGAATGCCTACTGAGTTTATACTCACCCCATGTTTTGGAACTTTGGTGCATTTTTAGATATTGTGTAATAAGATAAAGTTAAAGTCATGGTATCACATTTCTCTAGTGGAACATCATGAATATATTCCTCATTTGGTGTTTATAACTTAGATATATTTCTATTGCTATCATTAAAGTGATCCCATATTAGTTTTTCTAAATTCAGTTGTACTTGGTTCCTTGTATTGTGTTTTATTACCTTTTCACTACTAATCTAATGTTTTTAGCCCTTGGTTTCTATTTGGGTTGTATTTTTATTAATCATTAATCATATGGTTGGTTTGATTGTTTGTATTTCGTCACATTGGGTCATGTTGGTTCTTTAAGGGAAATCATCACACAAATTTCTACTAAGACCTTGACATTTATTACCGGAATTTTGTGTCTTGGGGATGTCACTTAAGGCTAGTAGAATCTCTGATTACTCTCAAGAAAAATGATTTAGGGAATAATTTTACAAATGGTATCGGTCTTGTTCAGCCCGTTAGTTGCTTGATATGGTAGCAAGGAGATAAGAATGACAAAAATTGAAATGTATATCTTAAAAAGTTTTTACTAACATTTTTATGTTGAACTTCAAGTTATCAAGTTTGTTCAGGTATGTAAAGTGTTCTATGATACTTCTAGATGTGTTTTCATCTCATCATCACGTGTTTAACTAATGAGTATTTCATATCATGCATTGATAGTGACACTTTCCACTGGGAATGAATTATCCATTTTATGTTTGATAATTTGTGGAAATGATTACAATAGTTCCAATTTGAAAATAATGGTTGTAATGCTTGTTTCTTATGATGATTTGGAATTTTATAAGCCTTCAGTTACTAGTGAGTAATGATTAAATGGTGTTTTTTCAGGTTATAGAATATGGAACTAGGTATATGTCATAGGAATTAGCATGAAGAGGCTTTAGAAAACGCGGTCTCAATGGAGTCATAGGTGAAGCAAAAACTTATCCAAATCATCGTTCAAGATTTTGAAGCCATTGATAAAAGAAATTAGAATGATGAACCTCGATAGGTGGGTCACACTGTACAGTTTTAGAAACAAAACCTAGATATCTTTCAAGGGTATTTCAATCTTGAAAAAGAGGAAGTGTGGATGAATATAGTGAACTGAATATTTTAATTCCTTGGTATGTCGGCTGTTCTAATGTTCAAGTTAGTGATATATATGCTCAAGTATCTTTCATGATAGTAATAATATTTAGCTATACAAGCTAATAAAGGAATGACATGGGATGAATTTGAATATTTTTTCAACATAAAATTTTGTCCTAACACATTAAAGATAGTCTAAAGAGACTATGGTGGTGTTCATTGATGATATTATGGTGTATTTTAGGACAGAGTCTGATCATGGATAACATTTGGATATAGTGTTGGGTATCTTATGATAACATCACCTTTATTATAATATATAAAAGTGTGATTTCTAGATACAAGTGGTATATTTCCCTGGACACACCATCTAAACAAGAGGAGTTTATATAGATCCTAATAATATAGAAGCTGTTATCTATTAGAAAACACCAAAGAATGTTTTTGATATAAACACTTTTCTTAGATTAGTAAGATATTATCAAAATTTTGTTTTTAATTTTTATGACTTAACTCACCAATGATATCTTTGGAATTAAAATACGTTCCTTTCCAATGGAATAGTGATTTCCAAAAATATTTCCAAGAGATTTAGGTTTAGATTACATCATCACCTATCCTCATGTTTCTTGAGTATGGACAATGTGGTCTACTATGATGCATCAAGATCTGGGTTGGGTTGTGTTCTTATATAGGGGATCATGTTGTTAGTTATAGATCATGATAGTTATGGGTTCATGAGAAAAACTACCCGACACATGATTTATAATTGGTTTCATTAGTTAATGCCTTGAAAACATGGTTCCATTACCCTCTTGGTGAGATATTTACGGTGTTAATGGATCATAAATGTTTGAATCACATTTTATTATAAAGGGATTTGAATCTAAGTCAATTTAGATGGATTGAATTTCTAAAAATTCTTGACTTTGGATTGATTAAAACACTAGGTAGAGGGAATTTCATTGTGGAAGAATTAAGTAGGAATTCATATAATTATTTAGATAAAGAGGCTTCAGATAAATAGAAGATATTTTTAGTCATAGGTGTATACACTTAGATTTCATTGAGCGAGTTCATACTATGGTTTTCTTTCCAGTTTATCTTGTTCATAAATTTTTTGAGTAAGTTGATAAATCCTATAAATCTAATCAAGAATGTATAACATTGAGATAAAAACTCAATAGTGGGTAGACTGATGGTGGATGAAAGTTGGATGGGAGTTCAATGATGCATTTTTAAAGATAAAATCATGGAACCTCTGACCTATTAAGAACAACTTCTGTATGACCACCATCAGTAAAGGTGGACTATTTATCTTGGAATCCATAAGATGCTTAAAGTTCTAAGATCAAAATTTTGGTGGGATGGCATAGAGAGGAAGGTGATGAAGTTTGTCTCAAGATTCCTCACTTGTCAACAGGTCAAGGTGGAGCACCAATGGCCAGATGGTATGTTTCATTCCTTACCTATTACTATGTGGAAATGGGAGAAGATAACTATATATTTTTTCAAAATAATACCAATAATAGTTTGTAAACATGATTATATATGGGTGATTATTGATCAACTCAGAAATTCAGGTCACTTAATCCCTATTGATGAATTCGATATGATGGGAGACTTATCTAAAACCTATATCTGTGAAGTTATAAAGTTTCATAGTATACCAAATTTGATTGTGTCTGACTAGGACCCAATGTTTACATCTTAGTTTTGGAAGTCCTTACAGAAATCCCTTGGAACCCAATTGACCATGAGCACAACATATCATCCTAAAATGGATGGTTAGTCCAAGAATATGATCCAACCATTAGAATACATGGTTATAGATTATGTGATGGAATTTAGCGGATTATGGTAGTATAATATACCATTAACATAGTTATCATATAATAATAGTTATTACGACTCTATAAATATGGATCCTTTTTAAGTATTGTATGGTCCTCCTTATCATTTTATACATTGTTGGGTGAAAGCAGGTGATAATTTAATTATCAAACCTAACATTTTTTATGAGACAAACTAGAATATTTATACGATTATAAAGAGGTTATTAATAACATTGAGTTGTCAAAAATCATATGCAGGTCATCATCGATGACCTTTATCATTTGATGTGGATGATCATGTTTTATTGAGAATATATTCAAGGATGGGGAATCATAATTTTCTTAAGTAAGGAAAGTTGTATCCTTAGTACATTGGACATTTTTAGATACTTTTTTTGAGTTGGTTATGTTTATTATCTATTGGATTTATCACCACAGTTCAGTTCTGTGCATAATGTGTTTCATGTTTTTAATTGAAAATGTACCATCTTGATCTTGATTATGTGATTTGATAGGACCATTTTTATCTTGAGATAGATTCTATATTGATTCATGTGATGATATAGATTACGAATAGGAAAGAAAATATATTTCATGGGGAAATCATTACTTTGTTATGGGATTTATAATAGCATGGTCAAATTCAAGAAGATATGTGGGAGTGTGGAAAGAAAATGTTGGAGTAGTGGCCTAATATATTCCATAACAACAACAATATTCTACTTTCCTAGGATGGAAAGACCAATGTTGGAGAGAATGTAACACACTAAATTTTAGGAACTTTACCATTTTATTATGTTATTTGAGTTTATATAATACTTGGTTTAAGTTTCATGAGTTTTTGGAAGGGTTTGAAGTGTTTTGGAAGTGTTTATAGAGGTGCACAGTTTGAGAATGTTTAGTAAAAACCATGAACTATATCCAAGAAACCATGTAAGGTAATTATGGGAGTCACTAGTTAGGTGCATGGTTGGATCATGTTTTGTTCAAACAATGTGCATTCCATGTGAAACTATGTAATTGAAGATAGAGGGAAAAGAACAGTTGTTACATAGTTCATCAAACCACATGATCCAATAATATAAGGGTGTGCCCTTGAGATAGTATCACCACATGGTTTACCCAAATGTGTTGCAAAATCAATAGTATACCTGGGAGATATCCAATAGCACACACATGGTTGATTAATGGTTTAAAAAACCCTACAACCTAATCATGTGATGTGAAATTAATGCTATGAAATTTGTGTTTTAATTAAAATTAAGGCCCAAACCCCTCATTTTCTCCAATTATTATAGGGTATTGAACTCCTTTTCCTTCCTAGTATCCTAATGTGATTCACTTTGATTCGAAAGTAAGTTTTGGTTAATCAAAGTGCATTGGAGATCCAAAAACAATGGTAAGTCACTCTTTCCTCACTTTCTATTTAGATCCTCTCATATTTTCTCACTTGGATCATTAAATATACTATTTTATAAATATATCTATGATGTATATTGTGGATATTCATTAGACATTTTAGATATATTTATAAGAATAATATTCAAGTACAGATCTAGAGTATTCTATAGTTTTTGTTGGTTGTTACTTGATTTCATTACCATTGAGAGGTAGGTGGATTCTATATCATTCTACTCATTCTAGAACTTGAAGGCTTAGTTTTTAAATTTCTTTCTCTTTTATTTTTTTTGGAAAACCCTTTTGGTTTTAGTACCAAAATACTTGGTATTGAAATGAGTCTCACAAAGTATCTGATAAAATGTTTGAATGAAATTGGTTTCCAAAAGAAATGTTTTATGTTGAATATTATGATATGAGAACTTGGAATACATGGTGGGAATGTTTTATGGTGAACTTGGTATGGATAATGGCGTGAAAGTACCACCATCACAATGATATGGATAAGGGTGTGAAGTACCCCCATCAAAATTGGACAGATAAGGGTGTGATTTCCATTATTAAAATGGTTCCCTAAGAAATGATTTGGTGAAAGGATGACTCAACAATAAAAAGTATAGGGAGGTTCATGTTTTACATGAATGCATGTGTGTGTGGGTATGGACATGGGGTGGTGATTCCTAGTGGTAATAATTGTTTTAAATTTCTACTTAAACTCTTTTCATGTAACTTGTCTATAGTTTTTATATACACTATTTATATGCTCCTCTTCTATTTTATATAAATTATACGAACATGCACTTGTGTACCATTTTGCTAGTGGATAATCAAGATGTTCTTCCTAAATTGGTGCTTGAAGTTCGGATATATTTATTTTCTTTTCATTGAAGTGATTCCATATTTTTGTTTCTATATTTAGATATCCTTGGTTTCTTGTATTGTATTTTATTACCTTTTTGCTGTTTCTATAATGTTTTTGGTCCTTTATTTCTATTTGTATTTTATTTTTATTACTCAAGCATCATATGGTTGGTTTTATTGTTTGTATTTTGTCTCATTGGGTTATGTTGGTTCTCCAAGTAAAATCATCCCCTAACTTTATAATAAGCCCTAGTAATTTATTTCTAGTATTTGGTGTCTTGGGTATGTCACCTAAAGATAATAGATTTTGTACCTCTTCTCAATCCAATGAGTTGGGGTGGTATGTTACATGAAAATCCTTAATAATTCTTTGAACAAGATGTTGGTTCACCTGTGTCTCAGGTGCAACAACATTTTCCACTAACAATTATTATGGATTTATATGACATATAACCAGTGAATTTTTTTCTATAAAAATACCAAACGATATTTAGTCATCACCCCTTATAAACTGAAGGCTTAGAAAACTTCAAGTCATTAAAAGAAAGAATCATCATAACAAATTTCCAAGAATCATCAAAACCAACAATCATTATAAACTTTTTCTATAAATAATCAAACATGTTATGAGGAATGAAATCCTAGTGGTAAGTCTTAGTACTAATACATGATATGCTACAATCATTGGATAAACCCATGATAATGAGATTACAACACACCAATAAGCATATTAGAACTATTTTTGTACCCAAACCACCCTAGTAACTTGAAGTTTATCATAAAGAGGTTAAATAAGTCTTTTTATACTACAAATTTTAAGTTATGAAATTTTTATTTCCTTGATACCATCAAAATATGATATATGGTCCAATTAAGGATAATACCATTTGTAAAATCCTACCCCAACTCATTGTCATGAGAATAGGTGGAGATTCCACTAACCTTATGTGACATCCCCAAGACACCAAATCTTGAAAATAAATTATAAGGGATTCATAGAACATTGGGGGAGAATTTTTCATTTATAAACAAAAAAACCTATCAAAAAAAAAAAAATATAAAAAACAAAACAACTATATTATGCATGAGTATAAACAGTAAAACTCAAAGGTAAAACCAATAGAACAACAATATAAATTAAAAATGTAAATAAAAGATATCATCCAATAAATACCAAAAGAAAATATAATCCTATGAAAAAAAGTGGAATAATATGATTTGGGCCTTTGTACCTCAAGGCCTTTGGGCTACCTTATCCCTTTGGGCATAGAGCCTTTGAGCCACCTTAGGACTTCATGCCATGGAATTTCGAGTCTCAAGGACTATGAAGCATCCCATGCAGACCACATAGGAGTTGGACTCAGAAGAGGATTAGAAGCAAGTATTAACCACTAAAGAATATATAACCATATTTAAAGAATGATAGGTTATGAAAATTGTCATTGGTACTAGGAACCATCCATATCTTCATGTGGAAATGATAACCAGTCAGTAATGCGAGGTGGGGAGCTACTAATTCAATGATGTAGATGCTAGGGAGGGGAAGTTCTAGTGCAGTTCAGTTGGACCTTTGGGTCATGTATTGGGAATCATTACTATGGCCCTTTGGGTCATGTTATGGGCCTTGTACCATTGTAACTATAGGTTATGTAATGGTTACCTCTCAACCCAATTAAAAAGGGGATTATTTAAAAAATAAATAAAAATATAAGGCCTTTGGTCCATGAGGAGTAAGAGGATAAACAACATCTGAAAACACACAACAGTTCCCAAGTAGGGGTGAGTATAACACTTAGTAATAAATACCTAGATACTTCTCAACACACAACACTAGGTCAATAAAAAGTTAACACATTTTATAAAAAATAGGTGATAAGAAGGTAAATAGTTTATACAAATCTATAAATGATTTCTATATAAGAAAACAAAAAGAAATATTATTATCATTTCTTAACACTCAGTATAACCATACCATGTTCACACACACACACACACACTCATTCCATGGACCTCAATATACAAATGAGTGGTGAGTCATAATTCCACCAAGCCATTAATTTGTGACCCACATTGATGGTGGAACTTGAAAACCATGGTCTATCCCATATTGACAGTTGTACTTCAAGACCATGCTTAGTCCCAATCAACACACGCCAACCCAAATTTTAAAAATTAAATTCCACATAAAAAATATTAAATTTTAAATCATTTCATAAAAAAATTTCTTGTGTCAAAACTAAACCATAATTTAAAATTAAAAAACAAGGGGTTTTCCAAAATCCATACAAATTCTCACGTTCTAAAATCATAAACCAAAATGGTTTACTTTAAGAAATAAGATACCATTTAATATGAAATTCCAAGAAAAACACTTTAAAAAAACTAAGAATTATGTTCTAGAAAAATTGGAAAAGGGAGATAAGTCACCGACCTCTCAATGGGTGAAGAAAATAAAGAAAAACACAACAAAAACTCTAGATCCAACCTCAAAATCCCTTCCCTTTAATAGATATAATAAAAATATCATAAAAAACTTCATATATATTACATATATATATATATATATCTAAATTAGATCTAACATTCAAGGTGAGATAAGTTGATAAAATATGAAGAGAAAGAGAGAAAATGGAGAGGAGAGGAGATGAATTCATGCTCTTAGGAGAATAGGAGAAAAATGAGACTTTTAGGGGTTAAAACTGAGTTAAAATATATTTTTTGGATTATTTAGTTTATGTTACATGGTTAGGAAAGATAATTTTTGAAACCGTTTTCCAACCATGTGCATACTACTATCTCTAAACCTCAGATCCGCATGGTTATGCCTCATGGTTTGGAAAACTATGTGCTAACCGTATGCATGCTACTGGACATCAAATCGAGGTTCACATGGTTGTGCCAATGGTTTGGTAAACCATGCACCAATAATGCACATGATACTATAAAAATACTATCATTTCACATGGTTTCCATATGGAGCCCACATGATTTGGACAAACCATGTGCCTGTCTAGTGACTCCCTATATCTCCTTGCATTATTTCGTAGAGAAGGTGCACAATTTCTACTAACCATGATCAAACTATGAACTCTTAAAAACCCTTCCAAAACACACTAAAACTATCCAGAAACTCTTACAACTCAAGTCAAGTATTATATAACTTAAAAATATATAATAAAAGATATAAGTACTTAAAACTGAGGGTGTTCTATATATTGATTGAATATAGGATTTGAAGGGGAACTAAAGTTTCTAATAATCAATTTGGTTTTATGACTAGAAATTAAACCACATAAGCTATTTATTTGATTAGATTCCTAATGGAGTATTATAAAAAGAATCCCAATAATTTTATATGGTTTTCATTAATTTATAAAAGGAATATGATAAAGTTTATAGATAGGTTTGAGTAAAATCTATTAAAAGAAAATGAGTGAAGTTAGTGTATAATAAACTTTTCCAAGACATGTATAAAGAGAGTTTGACTCAAGTTAGAAGTCCAATAGGCGACACTACTGACTTCCCTATCTCAATAAGACTGAATCAAGGTTTTTATTTTAGACTATACCTTTTTTAATTGGTCTTAAATGAACTTAAAAAAGTATATTCACGATGAGATACCTAATTTCATGCTTTTGGAAGATGATATAGTTCTCGTTGCAAAATATAAAGATAAATATCAATTTAAAGTTAGAGATTTAGAGAATGATTTTATAATCAAAATGTTCTTTTCCTAATATGGGCAAGATATAATATATAGAGTGTTGTTTTAATAAAGGATTGTCAAGTGTTGTTATGTATGTGAGATTGAGAGACAAAATTATTTCGAAGGTTAATCATTTTCAATATTTAGGTTCATTTCTAAAATTTGATGAAGATATTAATGAAGATGCCTCTCATAGGTTTAAAACTAAATGGATAAAATGGTGAAAGTATCCTAGGGTGATTTGTGATTATAAAATCCCTCTGAAATATAAGGGTAAATTTTATAGGACTATTATTAGATCAACTATTCTATATAGTAGGGAGTGTTGACCTTTTATGGGACATCTTGAATAAAAAATAAGGGTAAGAAAATTAAATATGTTAAAATGAACATGTGGACTTACTAAGATGGATAGGATTATAAATGAATATATTTCAGAGAAAATTGGAGTGACTCTGACTGACGGGAATATGACTAAGAATATATTAATATGGTTTATACTTTTAGATGAATACCTAGGTAAATACCTATCAATATGGTAAAATTAATGAATAATTCACTTATTAAAATATTAAAAGATAGACCTAAGGGTCCCTTAAAAAAATCATTCAAGATGATATTTTTCTAAATAATTTCAAGGAAAATATGATCTTTAAAAGAGCTAATTGGAAATGTTTTATCCATGCATATTATCTCATTTAATTAGTTTTAATACTTGTTTGTTTTTTTTATTTTAAGAATAAAATACTTAGAAGTTGCATGATGATAAAAAAATATAAAATTTTTAGTCATTACAAGTGGTGTACAAATGTTTATAAAAAAATGAATAAAATTATTTTTTTATAAAAAATTAAATCAATGATTAGTTATAAAATTATTGAAACAAACCTAATATATATGATAATGATAATGGTTAATTACCATCAATGTTTAATAATTTAATCAATATTCATAACAATAATAATACCATTACTTTCTCTATTGTAGATATCTACTTCAAATTTAATGTCAAAAGTATTACCATCTTGAAAAACCGACTTCCAATAATTTTTAATGTCAAGCACTCATAATTTTTTTTATAGAAGTAGGGTTAATATTTAACTTCATTGATGAAATAACTAATTACTTTAATAACTTTGATCCACCATTATTTTTACTTTTGTAATTATATATAGTAGATTAGAATTAATATTTATCTTATAAAAAGTATTTAAAAAATTTAATTCATAATTAGAATACTCCATTCCCATCACTTGGTTTTATAAGATTAAATAAACATTCTATAAAAATTCTGACAGTATGATTTATAATACGAAGGTAAAAATAAATAGAAATTCTTATCCCATGAAGTAGTTTAATCTTAACTCTTATATGGCCAATAAATAATGATATACTAGGAAGGTTATCTGCTTTTATGTTTTACACCACACCTTTAGAAACCATGAAAAAAAATAAGTGTTATTAAATATAAATCACAATCTATTTCATAATGAGATATTTTAAAAGAATAAAATCACCTTTTCTATTTAATCCATGCTCTTGGGTGTGAATATTATCCATTAATTTTATGAATTTTCTATTTTTTTACATCATAAATCATGTCCTTTAAAATTATCATCTTGGGGAGATTACAAAACCTACACTATCATATTATCCTAGAAACAACAATACCACCATCAATGTGTTATCCTTACCTCCATCAAGTAACTTAGTCTGTGAATACATAATACAAAACATTAAAATAAAGAAGTTACCATTATTATGTTTTATTAACCTAAGTAGACATAAATTTTAAATTTTTTATACTTACATGCATATCCCATATTTTTTGTGAGCTTCCATTTACTAATTTTATTTACTTTTTCACACAAGTATCATTCTGCAATATATAACATATAATGAAGGAAACTTCATATATATATATATTGATCAATATATATCAATTTTTTTTTTTACGTCACATAAAATATTTTAGTATAATCCCATTGATTATACTAATTCTTGAACAAATGTTTCATATCCTATCCTTAATCTTTGTTAGGGCTATAATGACTTTGATGCATGATGTGGAATCTCCAAACCTTTTTTTTGTTTTAAAAATTAATATTTTTCAAAATTTAATTCTTTATATATCATGAAAACTAAATTAAAATCAATTTAAAATTAACATAAATCCATCTTCACATCAAGTAATAAAATAATATCAAGCTTCTTTAGATATGATGTTTGTATATATAGTAGGTAGTCGGGGATTGACACCCCCTTCAACATCACCAGAATATTTTTCAGAAGGAGAAGTACATAATGATCCATGGATATTTTTGTATTGATTGAATAAAAAACTTACCCTATAATATTTAATGGTGGATATATTTTATAAAATTAAATAAAATAAATAATAAACAAATAATTAATATTTCAATCATTGAATTGTAAAAACAAGGTAATAAACATGTTATCACAACTTCATCTCAAATGGACATCTTCATTATAGGAAAACCATTATATTAACTATCATTGTTAATTAATTTTTTTTTACTCTCGTAATAACCCCAATATAACTAATGAATATAGTTTTCTATGGGTGAATATGTTGCACACACTGATTAAATTTAACCTTAAAACTTTGTCTTATACTTCCCCCTTTAATGATTTTTTGATAAATTTGTAATTTTATGACACTATTGATTTTCCTTTGTACACTCAACCATATCTTTTTCTCACCTCTAGGATCACTATTGTACTTCTCCTCAAAGTGAGTAGCATCACTAGGCTGATAAATGATTATATTCACCACAAGTTACACAAATAAATTAAACCACATAACATATATACAATATATGAAATAACATATATCAAAGTAACTATTTGAATTATTTTTTCTCTTATTTTTTTTTAATTTTTAACTTATATATGTATTTTCTAATGGTTAGTAATGAATCAAATATACATGAAATAACTATACATAAAAAAAACTTGTATACTTCAATATTTTCCTTTTATTTAAGGATTAAAGAGCCCCATAAATTATTGATATAAATCCCATCTCTATAATCATATCTAATACATGAGACACCTTCTACATTAGGGTCATCATGAAATTATTATGATATTCATGGAAATATTTATCATTAAGGGGATTGTCACTTTCTTTTTTTAATTATTTTAGCTTTTAAAAGTAAAATAGAATACTTTTTGTTATAAGTATTTTTTATATAAAATATTTGTTATGTTTATGTTTCCAAATTGAAGTGTTCCAATTTAAATCCTTATTTATTTAAATTTTATTAAAAAATATTAATTTATCAAATTTAATGATACTTCTATTATCAACCCATTTTCATTAAAAAATTAACATATAAAAATACTATATAATCTAAATACCATATTTAAGTATATAGTACTCCCTAAATCCTATTATATATGATACAATAAGATATATATTTTTTATGATAGGTTATATTGCACGAAATATAAAAATGACACTACCCATATCAATTATATGGTATGATTAAGTAATATCATAGGGTGGATTCTTTAATTATCCATAGTATATGACTACCATATCATATGATATATCAAAGTTTAAAATTAATATCAATAACTGGAAATCATATTGGTCCACTCAAATTAATAATCATTTATTTTATACCTGAATAAATATTTAATTAAATATTTATTCATAAATAAATATTTGTTATAGATAAAACATGAGTAAAATTATTCCTTGACCATTAGAATAATATTTATTCCAATAATTAAATTCAAATAAAATTTAATTAAGATCAATAGAAACACATAGTGTGTTAAAATATAGTATTATTTTACATTATAATTAATCAGTCTTGCATAAATCCCAAGATATCTATCTAGAAATGGGTCAAGGAACCCAAGAGAAAGAACTTAATGTCAAAAAATTGAAAACCACACATGAATGCTCGTTGTGTAATATAATCCCTTTATGTTAATATCAAATCAAGTAGGATTAACATATATGTTATCAAACTATATTATTGGTATGTATTTCTTTGTCTATCTAAAATAAAAATGTCGTTACATCATGTCCGTGGAATTTAAGGAGACTGTTCCATTCTAATCAAATGGATAAGATATAAACTTCCATAAATATGGAAGGAAAAAATCCTTCCTCAAATTATCTATTAATAACATGTAATTTGTAATGCACCCGACATATGATAATTCTTATGAATATATGGAACCATGGTTTTGGTTAGTAAATCTAAGTACATGTGTCATGACATGAATTAATGATAATTTTAATGTCTAAAGACCATTACACGTGATCATAGATTGGAATACCCGATGATACTAAAACATGTGTAATTCCTACTGGTGGTTCTTTTATCGTAATATATTATCTTGGAGATAACCAAATGATAACTTCATGAATTGAAGTCTCATATGCTTACAAGTATTCACACATGAAATTAAACATACTATGTGTCCCATATAGTATGTTATCCAACCATATAACTATTTTTAAGAATATATTTATGATATTTCAAGGTTCTCATCATATCGGGGAACTAATATAACCTTATTAATATGATAGATATCCTTGGAAATTATTACATTAAAGTTATATAGAACAATAGATAATATATAATAAGTTTTTTTATTAATATTCAAATCCTTGAGTTTACATGTAATCTAAAGTAAAAATATTTTGTTATAGGACACCTACTCTAAAAAACTCCCACTTGGACTAGAGTCAACTTTCTAAAAATTCTAGTCCACTTGACCTCACATGATAATCATGTTTCTACTGAGTCAAGGGATTTAGTCAAGAGTTACTCTATGTAGTATTCCATGGAAATTATTCTCACTATAATTTCTCCTTTTTGAGAAAAATCACTCCAAATATGATCCTTATAAAGTATGTTTTTTGTCTACTGATGTGATATTGGATCCTTTGTAAGATCCAATACTGTAGTATTATCACAATAGAGTGTGTTAAGATATTTAATATTAGGAACCAAAATAATATCTTGGATGAAGTTTCATATCCAAAAAACTTCTTTAACTACCTTAAAAGAGGAAATATACTCATAATCTGCTATATAATCCATGACCAAATCTTTCTTTGATCTATTTCATCTCAGAACACCTCCATTCAGTGTGAAGATGTATCTTGTATATGATTCTAGATCATCTTGATATGTTTGAAAACAATAATCTATATATATCCTTTGATAACTAGTTCCTCATACTCTATATTGAATAAAACAATATCATTTGTATGCCTCTAATACTTAAGGATATCATTGACTGCCATCCAATAGAGGTCACCCAGGTGAACTTGATATCTGTTTATTGCACTTAAGGTATATGAAATATCCAGCCTAGTACATAACATAAAAAACATTACTAACCCTATTTTTAATGTGTATGGAATCCTTATCATAATTTTTCTTTTTTTTTTCATGTGTTTTATGACACATTTTCTTAGAAGACTAAATTCCATGTGACATTGGAAACAATACGGTCTTGGATTGTTCTATACTAAATCTCTTCAGTATCTTGTTAATAATGTACCTTGACTTAGAAACAGTAGCCTCTTAGATTTATCATAATGGATCATGATCCCATAAATATATACTACTTCACCTAAGTCCTTCATGGAGAAAAATTTATTCAACTAAGCTTTAATAGACTATAGGACTGGTATTTTATTTCCAATATGTAATATGTCATCGATATATACTATTAAGAAAAAACCACACTCCCACTATATCAATTATAGGAAAAAGGATCACATTCATTCTTTATGAAAGAAAATTAAATTATGGATTCATCAAATCAAATTATCAATGAATTTTTTTCTTTATTCAATCCATAAATGGATCATTAAAATTTGAACACCTTATTAGTATCCTTTGGAGTCACAAAACCTTCAGGTTGTTTCATATAGAAATCTTAGTAATGGTTTCTATTAAGGAAGACAGTTTTGAAACCCATTCACCAAATTTCATATTCATGGTAAGCCATAATGGAAAGTATAATTCTGATGGATTTTAGTATTGAAACTGGTAAAAATGTTTCATCATAGACTATTCCTTGATACTATTTGAAAACTTTTATAAGTAGTTATGCCTTATAAGTATTTAATAGTCCATACATTTCTAATTTCTTATTAAATACCTATTTATAACCAATGATATTTACATCCACCAGATGATATACCAAAATCTAGACTTCATTTTTGTTCGTGGAATTAATTGTAGAACTTAAATATTCTTAAAATTTAGAAACATATGTTCCGCTTAATGATTATTTATAGGTTAAATGATCATTATTATCAACTAATAATGAGTAACCATTCTTGGTGACTAAAAAACATACTATTCTGGTTCACTAATATCTCTGTTAATATTTTTTAGTACTTATGTGTCTCTATAACATCTTATTATGTAGGGATTTGTAGAATTTTTTCTAGTGACAACACTTTTGTATCTTGATCCTAGAATCCATCGAATCCTATCATTTTCCCACTATCTCTTTTAATGATATGACCCTTCTCAAGGAATGTGTGATATCTATCTACAAAAACCTTTTTATCTAAAGGGTTTTATAGGTATTATCCTCTTATTTACCTAGGATATCCTATAAAGGTACACTCTATGATTTTGGGTGCCAGTTTGTTACCTAAAGAGTCTTTAAAAAATGATTCACAACCCCACACATGTAATTATAACTATATAGGTTTCTTTCCACTCCACAATTTGAATGGAATATTGTCTCATGCTTTAGTTGACACTCATTTTAGTATGTATGCTATTTTTTGTAATGCATATCCCTAAAAGGTTAATGAAAGACTCACATGACTCATCATTGATATTACCATGTCTAATAATGTGAAGTTCATCCTTTCAATTACACTATTCCATTAAGGTTTATAAGGAGGATTGAGTTGATACAGAATCCAAAAATATCATTAATGATCAATTAAGTATTGATTAATATATTCTCTTCCATAGTATGAGTGAATTTTTCTAATTTTCTAACCAATATAGTTATCAAATTAATTCTTGTATTCCTTTATTTTTTGAATAGAATATGACTTATTCCTCATTAAGTAGAAATATACATATATACTTTAATAATCATTAAAAGTTATAAAGTATGAGTAACCACACCTTTCTTCAACTATTAATGGTCCACACATATAGGTATGAACTAATTTTAAGAATCTATTTGCAGCTTTCACCTTTTACACTAAATAAGGATTTAGTCATTTTCCATTAAAAACATGTGTGACATATACCAAGTGATTTAAGTTTAAAATAAAACAAATATCCATCTTGATATAATTTATTCAAACAATTTTCATTTATATTTCCTAGTTGTTGATACAAAAGTTGGGTGTGGTATGAGTCATATAAACTAGTTTTATTATCAATTTTCATCACTTGGTTTATGTAATCCAATACTTAAAGACCATTATTTAAATGTTACATACTATGAAAAATACCATCCTTATAAAAGAGTAAAACTTTATTCCAAAATTTGGAAATAAATCCATTAGTATCATGTTTTGATCCAAAAATAATGATTTTGGTAATAGATTGAACATAATAACAACCTTTTAAAATCAAGATCATTCCCATCAACAATGTGAGATGGCAGTCCCTTATATTCACAAAACAAGTTCATATCTATTGGATTATCATATATATATACCTATCCTTGGTCAATATTTCTTGAATCTAATTTTTTATTATATTTTAATATACATGTGAGCACCAAAAGCTGTATTTAATACCCAATTTTTAGAAATAGATAAATTAAACTTGATAGCAAACAAACGTGAAGATTACAATTTCTTATTTGATTGGATGTAGTTTTTTAATAGTGGCCCTTATTGACACATGATAAATTTATAGAATCCTATTCCCTTTCCTACCCCTTTATATTTCTCTTCTTAGAAGGGTATTGTGATGACGATTTGGACTTAGAGATCATTGCTTGGACTTTCCTTTTATTCACCATAAGGATGAAAGGATTTTTGTTTCCTTATAAGCTTGTAGAAGAAGCGTGATAAGATCTTGGGGATACTTTTCAATGTTTTTCATATTTAAATTAATGAAAAAGATGGATAATATCTGAGTGAGTGATGCAAGAATGATATCAGTGTATAGTTCTTTAGAGAGTTTAAACCATAGAACCTCTAGGTGATCAATATAGAAAATGAGTTTGAATACGTAAGGCCCAACTAGCATAAACTCACCATGTTTAATTTTAAATAGTTCCTTGGATATCTAAAACCATTCTTATTTATTTATATCTTATTATAAACCACATAGATTATTGAGCACGATATAAGAATCCATGTCTTCATGGGACCTCATGAGTTCACTAGACATTGAACTCAAGTGTTTATCATTAAACACTAAGTGTAGATCATATCACTCAAGTGTTTATCATATAAATTGAATTAAACATCACTTTCCTAATTTTTAGGTGGATTAGGTAATAGGTATTTTAGCATGTAAGATTTCTATTCATTGAAAAACACAACCTGAAGGAGTCTGAACCATTCATACAAGTTACTGCAGTTAGAAGATGGTCTTTATCCAATATTGAACACATGTATAATGAAGATGATAAAATTAACATTTTATACAGTTATAAAAGAGAATAATATTAGTACTTCACTTTCTTACAATTTATGTGACACGTAATGAAATTGATTTAATTAGGTCTCCCACTATTTTATCAAGTCTCAACAACCCTCACCATTGAACTTAAAATGTACTTTCATGGTATAAAATCTAGTAGAAAGGATCAATATTTCCTTTCTTATAATCTAGAAATAGGCTATGAAAATTAAAGGAAACTAATTATATATTAGGTCTTTCTAAATAAAAAATTTCAACTCCTTGATCCATTGAGTGGAATCTCCAATCTAGAAATCATAACTGAGATTTTCTTAACACTTTCCTATAAATTTTTATTGGATAGACGTAAGCTACTAAACCCAATATAGATCCAGTTAATTTTACCCACTATCTTAGTTAAGTCTTCCCAACAATTAAAAGTGCCCTGGACATATGATGAAATGACACTTTAACTATGATTTCATCTTAATTTAGACAATGTATGGCTTAATGACTTAATATTAATTTTATGGATTTTGTTTTAGTATGTGTAAGTATTTCTTATTTATAATTTATATATCTTCTTAGTATTAAGTGTATTTTAATTAAGTGATTAACCATTTTTTTATTAAACATTTACACATAATCCATTTATTTAAATTACATCTTTGTATATTAATCCATTTATTTATGTGATCACAATATTACATCTATAAAATAAATAATGTATAAGAAATAAATAAATAAATAAATAAATGAACCAATCATGATCTTATCTAACAATTTTTTTATTGAGTGGATAATAAATCAACCTATGACCTAGGGAAAAATTGATTATTCTAGTATTTGAATAAGTTACAACATTCCACCAGTCCACCTATATATCACTTGGGTCAGTATCATCTCGATTCCATCCTGAACCACCTCTACATTCCTTGGGACAATCCTTTTATTAAATATGTTTATAACTCACCCATAGGTGAGGGGAATCAAATGATTGTTTAAGGGGAATTACATAAATAACCTTTGACACACAAGTCCTAGATAATAATAGAGGGAGGGATGACTCATAGACCATTATATTTAATTTAATAATTATTAATTAAAAAACCATGTAATATATTAATTAAATAAAACCAATGCATACACCGATCTTGGTCAAGATCCTGAAAGGTTATACACATGCAATGAATACGCAAAAGTAAATTGGCTAACATTCACTTTTATTAATTATTTATTATTAAGATAAACTCTCTTGAATTAATTAATTACTTAATTAGTTAATTGATTAATTAATAAATTCCCTTTTATATTAATGACTATATGAATTTACTTGGATATATCCATCATAAATGAATTTATAGAAAATATATGGCATGTAAAATAATTAAATAAAATTAAAATAAATTAATTTTTCATTTAAAATTATTCAAAACCTTTATTAAATTTTCAAAACACGTCAAATTTTAATCCTACAATTAGTAATTTAATTTAATGAAATTCTATCTTTTATTGGGAGACTACACTACATGTCGTGTTACTTGAATGTTGTGTACCCAGGATAAACACCTAGGGATTTGGAATGTACCTCAGCTAAACTACAAAACATATACTAGAAAGATAAATGACATGTATCATGCTTGTTGTGTGTCTGCACAACCCACTAAAGGACTCAATATGTTCTTTGTACGTAGAACCAAATGATGTGTACTTCAGCTACACACTATGTTCTCTGCTATCTGTGTGTTTTTATAATGCACCGAATGACTTGTCATGTATTTTAGATATGGGAAATAATGATTTACACATAGTGTACAATAACTACACATAATGTATTTCATTAATGTTCTAGGATGTCAGTCTCATTCAATGTGTGACATACCAAACTCAATTCACTCATAATGAAATAGAACTTGGTTGGACACATAGCCTCAAGCGTGCCTCCCCATACACCAGAGGCTTTCAAATAGCAATGATGGTCTAAGGTGGTATAGTGAGGAGACTATAACCTCATGATCATAGTGGAAAAATGGTATAATATGTGAATAACTACAAAAGTAAATAAAAAATAACAACTAGAGTAATAGAAAAGATAAACATCAAGATAAAATAAATATACTAAACAATAACAATTAGTACTATATATAAAATGAGTTCAATATAATGATGCTATACAAAAAGGATTAGGCATACATGGAAACAGGCACATATAAAATATAAGTATATCAAAAGAGAAAAATACCATAAGGAATATATCTAATAGAATCACAAGCCTAAGCTTGGTCCTATGCTCATAAGATACCTTCTATAAGTAAATCAAGCATCCATGATCGGGAACTTTCCCTTGTCCCTACTTATATCCATGAAGTCTCTCTAGGTACCAAATGATAGCCCAAATAGGGTGTGATACATACTTAGTAGCCCCCCACCAATGATGCCTATAATAATTCTAGTTTGTGTATATAACTATAATAGTGTGATGGTATAATAATAAGTAGAGGAATATAATGCTTGAAATAATAACCATGTCTCGATCATATCCTCATGGGATGCTCAACCAACCACACCTTCTTCAGCCTAAGTTGGATACATCTTAATGGGTGACCTATAAATGGTTAGGGAATAATAATATAACCAAGGTGTCCAAGTATAAGCAATACGTAAAGTGGGACCCATGATGTAATCAATGTGTCCAAGTAGTGATAATAGGTCCCAAGGTGAAACTAAGGCATCCATGACCTTAAAAGGTCAAGCCAACTCATAGAAATAAACCATACTGCCTTTCTATAGGGGTCTAAGTGTAATCCAAAGGGCACGCCCCTGACATTCCACTAAAAAAAGGTGTCTAACCAAGTCCATGGAATACATCCATAGTAAATCTTGGGCTAAGAATGACTAGATACCAAGGATAGAATCGAAGTCATTGTGTGTTTGAGGATGTCAAGCTGAATACAAGGAGTGTATCCAAGGAATTTTAATTTATAGATATAAAGAAAGTGAATCATTGGTACTACACTAATAAATTCATATACTAATAAGTCAAGGATAAAATTAAAATGTGGGCATCTACCTTGGAAACCAACTCAATGAATCAATGTGGTGTCCTTTATATTCCCAAGGCATTCCCTTGGGAATCTAAGCCTATATCAATTCTGAACACTCCTTAAATATTAAAAAGTCTATAGAATCAGTAGGATCCTTACATATAAATAAAACATAAATTCCATGTGAAAACCATGACAGTGTACCATTACCATCTCATTCGTGTAATTTATTTTCATTTATAAATGATAAGGGATCACATGTGGTGTCATACTTTTAAACATTTCATTAAAAATTAATTAGTGTTAAGTGAATCAAAATTTCCCCATTACAATGACATAATTCATTTATTTAAATTAATTAAATCCCATTGTGAAAGAAGAATAAAAAATATTGAAGGGTTTTTTGGTTAATAAAATACAAAAGGCCATAAGGGAATATGCATGGAACATTTGAAGGGGAGACTCACGTTGAGGTGATTGATCTCCAATATTAAAAAAGGGGTCTATTAGAGTATTTAAGTTATAGGGTAAGCAAATAATTTAAGGCAGATTAATTTTCTATGTAAAGAATTAGTAAAACCATCATGTAACACAATGATGAAAAATATAAATACAGATTCCCTAGGTAAATTTGTAGACCACCTACTATATGGAGATACATGAACCCTCATCCAGCATCAACTTCTGATTTGGGCTAGGGCAAAAGAAAATAGAGAAATAGAAAAAATATCTATAAATAACACATATTTTCTTGTATGGAGATAATTATAAATATGGAGATATAAACTGATAAAGTAATGTAACATATGGATTCAATTAACATTGGATAACCAACATTAAATATGGTGGTTGGATTGATGTATGATTGAAGGAAAAATAGAATAACATAGGAGAGGAGATGGAGGAGCTCCCATACTAGCTATTGCTGTGTAAAATGAAAGGAATAATAAGGTTTTTAGTTTTAAGAAGGGAGGATGGAAAAAGGGAAAATTTACCCATTTTTAAGGGGGTTCAATGTTTGGCTGCATGGTTTGGCCAAACCGTGCAACAACTATGTGGGATCACTACCTAAGTGGAACTAACCATGTGGGCTAGGCACATAGTTTTGGAAAATTGTTCATGGGAAACATTCCCCTATTAACACCCACATGTTTTTAACAAACCATGTTTCCTCAGGTGCTTGATTTAAAGAAACCACATGGCTAGTATATTTTCTCCAAAACCCAGAGTTCCGGGATCTGAACAAGCCCTGAACACCATTTAAACCACCACAAAATCATTATAAATTTCATTAAAGATAAAAGTAAATATTCAAAATTTTATTTAAGGTATTTGTAACTATAATAAAAATTTGGGTCTTACATGGGGTTTAACAGTTAATTTGACCACATGGTTTGTGAAAATTTGTCTATTAAATCATGTAGACTACACAACGAATACACTAGCTACAAACTGTATAATATGAAAAGCCATGTTCTAGGTTGACCCAACCTATATGTAGTGTGAAATAATTATACATAATGTAGTTACTACTTGAAGTGATATATATTCCATGACACATCTAGGTCTAGTGAACTTGGGTATATGGTGTGTACTCTAGCTACATTACATATAACCCAGTCTCATTGGAAGAAATCCTTCACATTATCCAATGAAATCTCTAGTCATTCTTCATGCATTATTAGTATTTTAAGAAAATGAAATTCTGAATGATAATAATTAATATGTCTAAATAATTTTAATTAAAAACAAACTAAATAATGAATAATTCTTGAAATGAAAATATAACCACTATTGTGAATGATCAATCAAAAATAAAATAAATAATCATAAATTTAAAATGTAACCTCTTTGATACCACTTGAAGGTTTATGGAAAATCGATAGTTCATGGTGGGAGAAATAATCATAAAGGTTTTGTTGATTTGATGGATAATTCTCCAATTGTGCAAGATGTAAATGTCAAGACCAATAAAACTTTTCCATTGAATATTGACATAGAAAAATATCGAAACCAGAGAAAATATTTGTATGTTAAATTTATAATTAATTTATATTATATATAAATAAATAATAAATGGTTTGATTATATGTCTATGATGATGATCTTGATCATCTAAAACCCTTTTCAAATTACCTTTTTTTCTTGGTAGGATCCAACTCTAATAGAAATCCACAGGCGCTCATTTGATATTTTTGTAACATTGATGCAATAATGGGTTCCAGCATAGTGTATCTATAATCTTATGTTGTTCATCTTGATCACTTATAGTTCCTTTGTGATTGAATAAATATTATTAGCACTTATTGTTCTTGAGAGGAAGAGAGGAAAATGATTGTAGAGAGAAGTTCATTTTGCATTACAATTCTCAAATCTCAATTATTGACAAACTATACATAATAGACATAACCATCCATTTATAGACGTTTAGTTTAAGTTAAAATATTATTTAATTGTGAACCAACCATTAAATAATATAATAAACCATTCTTTACTCAATTACATAATATTATTTCTATATTTTATGGTGTACGCTAACTGGTACAATGATAAATATTATTTTACTAGCTTGAAAATTAATATTTATCATGGAACATGATCTTAGTGTGCTCAAATTTCTAATAATTTATTTAATATGAGAATAAATATTTAATTAAATATTTATTTATAAATAAATATTTTTGATCAATAAAACATGAATAACATTATTCCTCGACCTTGAGAATAATATTTATTACATTAATTGAAAAAATAGAATTTAATTGAGATCAACGGAAACACTTTTTGTATGACCCTCTAGGATTATTTCTCATCAGAATTAAGTGGGATTGCCTAAAGTCCAAGATTATTGTCTAGAAATGGGATAAGGAACCCTATATAAAGAAATTAACATCACAACATTGACAAACACATACGAATACTAACTGTGTAATATAATCCATTTATCTCAATATCTCATCAATTAGGATTCACATCTATATCATCATCCTATATTATTTATATTTATTTCTTTGACTATATAAAAATAACACGTCATTACAACATGTCCATGGAATTTAAGGTCATGATTCTATTCTAATAAAAGGTCCAATATATCAATATCCATAAATATTGAAGGGACTAACCCTTTATTTACTTATCCATTTTAGCATGTCAATTATGATGCACCCAATATAACCTACTTCCAAAAATCATATGGAATCATATTTTTGTTCATTAAATCTAAGCACACGAGTCATGACATGCATTAATGATAATATTTAAGTCTAAAGACTATTATACACACTAAAAAATTGGAATATATGATGACACCAAAACATGTTGAATCACTACTAGTAGGTCTATTCTCAGAATCTCCCATCTTGTAGATTACCAAGTGTCAACTACATTAAATGTTGTCTATATTCTTATGAGTACTTGAACCTAATAGTCAACATACTATGTGTCTCTCTAAGGACCCAACCTTGAGCATTACATACTGTAAAAATTTAAACACAAATTCTTATTTTCTTTACCCATCCTTAAATCCCGGGAAAAACATTTTAAAACTTTAGATGAGCACAAAAATCTCAGTAAAGGACATAAAAATAAAGAAAAAATCATTATTCTATAAAAACATAAAAAACATCTTTTTCAAAGGGCTAAAAATAAACATCTTATTACCCAAGATATCACCTTTTCTCCCCAAATATTAAAATAAAACATTTAATAAGAAATATTAAAGGAAAAATAAAATACCTATAGGTTTATTTGAAAATATGATAAAATCATGAATTTTTTTTCACAAATCTATTTAACATATACTTTCCTTTGACATAAAATCAATAACTTACCTTGTGAAAACATGATATTTCTATAAAAATATAGCAGGAATAAATAAATAATATAGGTAACTTGGGACATCATTTTCTTATCATACTTACTTATTATTTAACCCTCATAGTTATACTTGACATAACCCTCATGGTTGTACTTGTATGTAACCATAGAAATTACACTTGGAATAACCATCATGATTAACTTACAACATACCCAATGAGTTAGAGGTATATAACAAAACTAAGCATATTTGGGTCTTAAAGAAACCACATGTCATCATAAAAAATTCTTAATAACTATAACATATTCATAAAACATGAATTCTTACATCATAAAAACATTTCTCAAGGAAAATCACCTATTTTTAAAGAATATTGTTCACATACAAAGAAAAAAATGACTTTGTAAATAACCTAGTAATATTTTAAAGTAATATTCAAAAAATTAAGCTTTCATGAAGGTGGAAAATACAATCATGATTCACAAGTTTAAAAAGAATTCCTTTTTTACTTTTAAAAAAATAAACATTAAAAGAGGATTTTAAAAGAAATTCCTTAAAATAAATCATTAAAAAGATTCATTTTTTAAAAAATTTGAGGGAAATTAAAAAATTAACTTTTTAAAATATTCATTTATTTATAGATAAATTAATAAAAATCATTTTAAAAACTTATACATTAAAGTGAAATATTTAAAAAGTAAATCTTTAAAACATTTAAAATGAGGTTTTTTAATTAAAGAGCCCCTTACCTTGAGTCAGACTCGTTATGTACATTATTTATCTACCTAAATAATAAAATTAGGTAAATTATTAACATAATTGATAACTTTTATCAAGTTTATTACTCATTTTATATCACTTATTACCATGTTATAATAATTACTTAATTATTTAATTTCACCTCAGATGTTTTGATGATTTTTAGTTCATAAGTCCAAAATGACTGATAATTTTATTATGGTTAAAGAGGGAAACATTGAATAATATATATAATAATATTAATGACATAATTACCACTTTATACATTAATTATAATTTAAAATCCAACCATTAAATATGGATATGAATAATGAACTATGTTACAATCACAGAGACGGTAGGCTGTATGTACACATGAGTAACATTTCCATTTTCAACGATTATTATAGAAATAAGGTAACTATTATTTTATATTTATAGGGTAATAATAATATAATATATATCATATATATTTTTAAATATTCTTATAAATATTATCCACATGATATGGTGATGAAAAATGAATCACATTGCTTTGTGGTGGTGGTAGTCTACATGTACGACCAAACAATGCCATCATTTTTATGTGTATGGAAAGGTAAGAACATAAATGATATATTATCCTTAGATAATAATAAATATGTAATGAATAGAATATATAAACATGAATTACATCATTATATCAATCCATGAGAGGAGATAATGAAAAATGAATGACATCGGTTCGTGAGTCTTTAGTCTGTCATACCCATGAATAATGATTTTGTATCTCATTTGATAGAAGAGGATATGAGTTTAGGGGATGATATTAACATAATAAAATATTATTATATTATGGATACTATATTTATTATTTAATAATTATTTATTATTATTTTAAGGAGTTAATATTAGAAATAAAATAGAAACACTTAATTAAAAATGATAACTCTTCTTTGGGAAACCATCCCTGATTAACACCTTAAGACCACTATGTATGGTGTTTTACCTAAACTAAGGACTATATAATTAATTTAGGGATTATAGAAAGATGTTTTTGTAGATATTTTCCAATTAAAATATTTTTTATGTGTGGTTATAAGATAAGAACATATTCCCTTTTATAAGAGGGGATGACCACTCTTGTAATTTTTCAAAATATTAAAAAAAATAAGACTATTCTAGAGGGAAAGACTTAAAATTGGACAATAAATGCATAGGATATAAATTTTAGACCTTATATTACCCTATTTGGCCTTATTTAATATTTTTATGATTTTTAAATAATTTAATAAAATATTAATTCCATAAAATATCATTATTATTAAATTTGATACTATTCATTATTTTGACATTAAAAACATCAAGAAAATAAGTCAAATTAGAAAAAAATATTTCATTATATCATAAAAATGTCAAGTTAATATATAAAGTTCATTTATTACATTAATTATATGAAATTATATTTATTTTAACATTTTTAATATCATTTATTTGATTACTTCATTAATTAAATAATTACTGCATCATCATTGTGAAAGATTTTAAGGTAACTATTTATTCCCTAAAATTTAAAAAAAATTACCATTAGTAAGATAAATCATTTATATTTCAAAATAATATTTATGGTTGAACATATATTTTGTATAACCACATATTAAAAATGTTATACTTATTAAAACAATAGTGTGGTATGTTTGACTTTTCTTTAAATAAAGTACTATAAAGGACTTAATGTTTACCATGTGGATAAAGATGGTCATAAATTAGACCCATGGTCTAAAATTACTCATAAAATATAATTGGGGAAAGTTTTATCGTCATTTTATAATCCTTATCATCTAATTTTTACCCTCAATCACCTGATTTACCCTTAACTGTAGTAAAAAATACCAACATTACTATTTATATTGTACAAAATTAAAATGGAAATATTTAATAAATTTATACCCAATAATTATAAATATAGAAACTATTTTTCAAAATTAAATACATAGAAGTTTTAAAATTTAATTTAAAATTAAATCGATAAAATGAAACAAAAAATAGTTTTTCAGAAAATGCCATTTTTAAATATAAAATAATTTTTATTCAAGTATAAAATACATTTTAAAAAACCTAAATGGATTATTATAAATAAAATTTAATGAATTAATAATACAAAATATAATTTTACATTTTAAATAATTTTAAATAAAATATAGTTTTTAATAAAAAATGGATTTTTTCACTATTCATTAGGAAATTAATATTTTCAAAAAATTCTTAAAAATTCATCCTAAGATAATTTGAAATGATAAATTAAAATGTGAGATTAATATTTTTAAATTAAAATTATATAATTTGGGAGTTAATATTTTTTAAATATCACCATATAGGAAATTATTTTAATAAAATTATTTCCTTTTTGATTATAAGAATTACTTAACATATTTATAATGAATATAACTATTTAATTCAAGAATACTAATAAATATGAAAAAAGTATTCTATAAATAACTAGGTTGTTAAATTATCCCCCCATTTTGGAAATTTTATCCTTGCAATTTTAACCAAGTATTGAAAACTAGGGGTTTGGATGTTCAAAATACCTTTGTTGAAATCCCACATCATAAAAGGGGTCAATAAAACTTCCACTTAATAAATGAGAAAAGTAAGCATGAAGGTAATCTGAAATAACACATAACTTGGTTTCCATATTGGAAAAAATGGATAAGGGTAAAAAATATGACACCCAAGGATTGATAGAGAGTGATATAGAATATGGTCCTTAGAAAGTTTACCATCATAAAACTGTAAATCTGTGATGGGTTAAAAGGCTATTGATTCCTCAGTAAGAAAAGTAAATGGATAAAGTTTTTGTTCCAAAAACCCTTTTCCCAGAGTTGAGGAATTATTTTACTATCTATAGTAATAACATAAAGAAATATACTTTCTTGACATGTTGGGTTTCATCCTTTAATAAATTTCCACTAAAATATTATCTTTTTTTACAAATGAAAAGTATTTAAGATGAATTTTTCATACCTAAAGAACTTCAATCAACTTATATAGATCAAAAAATCCAAAAAATAATAACTATATATTCCTCTTGTCTTTAGGAATTAATCAAAACCAAAATGGTTATAACATGGTAAGGTAATTTTTCAAAAAGAATATACGTTTAAACAAATAAAAACTACCTTACTCTCCCAAATTCAAGAGTAATACCCTAAGTTCAACATAGATCATTCGATAAATAAATGTACTTAAAATTCCTCATAATAGTATAAAATAATATTGAAACCCAAAATTCAAAAGGATTTTATCACATAATATTCAAGATAAATTTATCATTTATCTCCAAAAATAACATCAATCACTCATAATGTATCATACCAAAAATGAGATTTCCCTAATCACATAATATCTAATATATGATAATTATTTGTATAAATAACCTAAATCACCATAAATATATAATAAAATAATATATGATTTCAAAATATAATTCAACATTTATTCCTCAAATAAAATCCCATAGTATTAATTTTACCTTAATCATATAGGCTTTCCAAAATAGTGAACGTCTTCGGAAATAACATTAATCACTTAACACCAAATCAATTTTTAATCCCATGGTTATCTATTATATAATTTTTTTTCCAAAAATAAAAATAACCTTTATTCATAAGATAGTTTAAATAAAAATTCATTTCATACTAATCAGGACATCACATAGGCCAGTGGTATGAGATGAAACCTTGTCTCCTTCTAGTTATGAGTTCAATTCCCACGGCCTTGCTGGACATGATGGGTTGTCACCCACATTATGGGTTGACCTTTCCCTAAAAATATATTAATATAATTATTATAGAATTTACATAGAGGTGAGAAACATCCTTAAAAATAACCTTAATATAATCAACATTAAATAAATATTTTAACCTCAATGGTAATATCATACCTTTTATTTTTTCATCCTAAAAAATAATAACCTATAATTAACCTAAAAAATAAATAAATCCAAAAAATATCATTATTCACCTTAAAATATCATAACTTAAATCCTAAAAAGGTATTTCTAAGACATTGAACTTATGAAAAACCTTAAAATTATAAACCTATGATCGTATCCATGAATTTTAAGAAAACCACTCAAGAAAATATCATAATATCCAAAGTTATCTAAAACCTCATCTGATACCAACTATAAGGACCCGAACTTAAGAATTACATATTCTAGTGTATTTGAAATATATTTCATTTTCATAAAATTCCAAGGATATTTCAGTTTAAAGTTTTAGAAAATTAGAACAAACTTTTAAAAATTAAACCTATACAATACAAGTGGACACTTCTACATAGTATCCATTTTTTATATAAAATATTGTATTTAAAATAAAAAAAGATTTCTTTTCATGAAAAATATTCATAAAATCAGACATGACTTTTTATTTTCCTTTACCCATCCTTAAACCCTATGAGAAATATTTTAAAACTTTGGATGAGTATAAAAATCTTAATAAGGGACATAAAAATAAAGAAATCAATCATTAGTCTACACAAACTTATAAAAATTCATATTTTTCAAAATAAACTTTGAGCTCAAAATAAACATTTTTTACCCAATAAATCACCTTTTATTCCCAAATCTTAAAATAGAACTTTTCATAATAAACCTTAGACGTAAAAAAAATCCATAGAGGTTTCTTTGAAAACATGATAGGCTCGTGAATTTTTTTACAAAGATAAGTAACATATACATTCCTTTGAACATAAACTCAATAAATTACCTTATGAAAACATGAGATTTATATAAAAACATATAAAGCATAAATAAATAATATTGGTAACTTGGGAAATCATTTTATTATCATACTTAATTATGATGTAACCCTCACGGCTACCATAAAATAACCCTCATGGTTATACCTGACATAACCCTCATAATTTTACTTAGATGTAACCATAGTAGTCACACTTGAAATAACCATCATGATCAACTTAAAATATACCCAATCCATTGGAGGTCTATCAATGAACCACCCACATATGGTTTTTAAAATAATGATATATCATCATAAATAATTAACAAGGACTATAACATAATCATAAAACATGGATGCTTGCATCATAAAAACATTCCTCAAGGAAATTAATTTATTTTAAAAGAATACTGTGCACATAAAAAAAATTCTATTTTAAAATAATAATATAATAGTATACATGAATATTCAAAACATTAAGGAATTATTAAGGTGGTAAAATATTCTCATTTCATATAAGTAAAAATAAACATTAAAAGAAGATTTTTAAAATAAATACCTTTACATAAAACCTTAAAAAGATTCCTTTTTGAAAACATTTAAGAGAAATTATAAATTAACATTTTTAAAAAAATAATTTACATATAAATAAATTCATAAAAATAATTTTAAAAATACATATATGCAAGAGAAAGATTTAAAAAGTAAATATTTAAAATATTTAAAATGAGGGCTTTTAGTTAGAGTCTTTACCTTGAGCTCGAATCATTATGAACGTTATTTATCCTCATAAATAATAAAATTAGGTTTATTATTTACTTTACTGAGAACCTTCTTCAAGTTTATTATTCCTTTTATATCAATTATTTTGATTTTATAATAATTAATTAATTATTTATGTTCACCTCAGATGTTTTGATGATTTTGAGTTTATAAGTCCAAAATTACTTCAATAATTTGATTATGGTCAAAGAGAGTATAATTTCATCAGATAAATAATAATATTCATGAAATAATTAAAAATTTTATACATTAATTATAATTTTAAATCCAAGCATGAAATATGTTAATGAAAAATGAACTACGTTATAATCATGAATATAGTAGGTCGTACGTATGAATGAGTAACATTTCCATTTTTCAACGATCAATACAGAAAGAAGGAAATTATTATTTTATCTTTAAAAAATGATAATAATATCATATATATCATATTAATTATATAAATATACTTATATATATCATCCACGTGTTTTGGTGATGAAAAATGAATCACATCGCTTTGTGGAGGTGGAAGTCCACACGTATGCATGAACAACGTTATCATTTTTATCAGTATGGAAAGGTAAGGATGTAAATGATATATTATATTTTAATAATGATAAATATGTAATTAATATCATACATAAACATTAATTCCATAATTATATCAATCCATTAGAGGTAATAATGAAAAAATGAATGTCATCGATTCGTGAGGTGACAATCGATCATACACATGAATGATGATTTCATATCCCATTTGATGGAAGAGGATATGTATTTAAGTGATGAAATTAACATAATAACATCTAATTATATGGAGGATATTGGAGTTATTATCTAATTATGATTGAAGAATATTTTTAGGATTTTCAAGATGAAATAAAATAGAAACTCTTGATTAAAAACGATACCTATTCTTTGAAAAACCTTATTTGATTAACATCTTAAGACCACTAAGGATGGTGTTATAACAAAAATAATGACTCTATAATTAAGGTAGAGATTATAGGAATATATTTTTTTATATATTGTCTGAAAAAAATATTTTTTTATGTGTTATGATAAGATAAAATGATGTGCCCTTTTATAAAAGATGGGAGAGGCACTCTTGGAATTTCCCAAAATATTAAAATATAATATTTCTATTCTAGAGAAAAAGACTTTAAATTTGAATATAAATAAGTAAGGGATGATATTTTACACAATATATTACCACTTTTTTCTTATTTAATAATTTCATGATTTTTAAATAATTTAATAAAATATTAATTTCATAAAATATCATTATTATTAAAATTGATACTATTCATTACTTTGACATTAAAAACATAAAGACAATAATTAAAATTCAAAAAACTATTTTATTATATCCTAAAAATGTCAAGGTCATCTAAAAAATTTATTTATTACATTAATTATATCAAATTATAATTATTTAAATATTTTTAAAATCATTTATTTGATTTTTCCATTTATTAAATAATTACTGTATCAACATTGTGTAGGATTTTAATGTAATTATTTATTACCCAAAAATTTGAAATAAATTACCATGTAGAATATAAATATTTTATATTTAAAAATACAATTTATGGTGAAAATATATTCTAGATAACCACATATTAAAAATGTTATAATTATTAAAATAATAGCATGGAATGTTTGAATTTTCTTTAAATAAAATACTATAAAGGAATTAATATCAACTAAGTGGATCCAAATGGTCATAAATTAGACCCATTCATGATTATGGTTTGAAATTAATCATCCAATATAATTGGGGCAATTTTTAGAGTAATTTTATAATCCTTATCATATTATTTTTCCCTTAATTACCCGGTTTAATCATAATTATGGTAACAAAAATTACTAAGATAATTATTCATATTGTCCAAAATTAAAAGAGACATATTTAAGAAATTTAAAACTAATTATTCCAAAAATTGAATATATTTTTCAAAATTTAATACACATAAGATTCATAATTTAATTGAAAAGTAAATCGGAAAAATGAAATGAAAACCATTTTTTCGGGAAAATGTCATCTTTAAATAAATAAAAATTTTATTCAAGAATAAAATATATTTAAATAAAAAATAATTAGATTATAATAAATAAAATTAAACAAATTAATAATCCAAAAAATAATTTTACCCTATAAATATGTTAAAATAAAATACAATTTTAATAAAAATTTGATATTTTTCACTATTAATTAGAAAATAAATATTTTCAAAAAATTCTCAAAAATCCATCCTAGGATAATTTTGACATGATGAATTAAAATATCAAATATGTTTTTTAAAACTAAAATTATATAATTTTTGAAATAAATCTTTTAAATATAATAATATAAGAAACTAGTTTATTAAAACTATTTCCTTTTTGATTATAAGAATTACTTAAAATATTTATAATGAATATCACTATTTTATTATTGAATACTAATAAATATGAAAAGTTTATTCTATCAATACCTGGTTTGTTATAGTATCATATGATTAAAAGTACAAATAGTTGGTTTTATAACACCAACTCCCACAGATTACACAACTAATTGGACTTTTATGATAAAAATATAATGTAAACATAATATGTATCATCCATGAATCTTCTATAAGTTTTTTTCATTATAATTTTTTTCTTGAGGTGGCTTAATAAGAATTGGGGACATCAACACCTAAAAGTTTCTTTTATAATTTAGTACTATAAACAAGAGAGTATACCACTCTAGGAAATTAGTGCTTGTTAAGACATGTTAATTGTCACACCTAGGATTTTATATCTGATCCTTTGCTCCAGTTAATTTTTGGATCTCATTTATTCTCTTGATTTCTGGGTGTGATGGGTTTTAATTTTTGAAGTGATCTTGTGGTTATCTTTGATCCTGAGGTCATTCGTTAATTTCCTCTAGGATTTGTTTATTGAAAAGTTAAGTTTTGGTCTTGACAACAGGTGGTGCACAGTTTGCGAACAACTAGAGGAAATTGTAAGGCATGCTCCAAGAAACCGTGTAGGCCTTGGGGTGATTCTAGATGAGGGATAACAGCCTACGTATGGTATTTCTCTCTATTGTCCTCTCCCTGCTATTTGGTCTGCCTGCTTTGGAGAACCAGTGAGGATACATTCACGGCTCACATCTGAGCATATCCATGCCTAGAGTGGCATTTATAGTTCATATCAGCCCAGAAATATTCATCGGCGATGCTTCTTCGATGCAGTGTTGGGTCATCCAGTCCTACGTGATGATTGCTCAACATCACATTCTTTAGATTGTCTTCCAACTGCTTATTTAGCAATGGTGGCAGTGAGAGCGCTGCAGGGCTTGGTGGTATCTCCGGTGGAGGTGCAGATGGTTGTAAAGGTTTCATGGATGATTTCAAGGTTTAATGATTTATGGTGATTAATTTTTCTCTTCTTGAAATGGTTTTTCTGTGGTGTGTTTTTTGCTGTCCTACAGTTCATGATTTAAGGCCTTTTACAACATGTTCATCTACTTGGTCTACTCTAGGTGAGGTTAGAGAGAGAGAGTTTCATTGGTTCATTGCTATATGTATTTGGATGTTCGAGAGGGTATGGCTTCTCCATTGTTATTGGGCCCGTGCATTTTTATTCATGGGACAGTTAGTTGTGCAGTGATGGGTTGGTGGAACTGGTCTTCACGGTTTTGATGCTAGGCAGGGGCTTTTCTCTATAGTTTTGAATGGTTTGATTTGCTTTGAATTTTTTCTGTGGAGACATGATTATTGGTTTTGACTTTGATGTAATTTTGGGTTACACATTTCCTTTTAAAAGGGGATTATGATAATAAAAAAAAGTAATTTTCAGCAAGTCATAACCATCTCGCACGGTTGGTTCATGCTTTACAAAATTGTGCGGCTAGACTGTACGAGTTGCACGTATCTTAAAAAGTTGAAATTTCAAAAGTACCCTTATGGTATTATATCCTTAAATCTACCCATTTCCCCTACCTGGTTCATAATTCCCTTGGGAGGCTCATTTTTTGTTATTCAAGCCTCCTACTCCCCCATTGGTGTAGATCTAAGGATTTATTCAAGTTTTAAGGGTGATTTATCAAGGTAATCTTCTCTCTTCTTCTCCCTCTTCCTATTTCTTTCATTTTCCATTGAGTTCTTGTTCTCCTATGGTATCTTGAACCTAGTATTCATGTTCTCCCTTGGTTTATGTTTGAGGTTATTCTTATTAAGGTTTCTTCTTGGTAGATATTGGCTTTTGCAACCTTTATCGTGTGATTTCAGGTGTACATTATTGGAGCACTGTGAGATTGAAGCAGGTTTCCCTTTACGCATGACTTTTTAATTTAAGAATCATTGGTTTCTTACTTTTCACACCTTACTTAAAAATTAAATAGTTATGTGTGATATTTTCATTATTCTATTGGTGTGAAATGTGGTGATTTGTTCCTTGTTTTGTGATAAATGGAATTGTTTTGTGATAAATGGAATTGTTTTGTTAAATGTTGCAGACCAAGTGTTTGATGAAATTCCTAATTGGATTTTGTGAGTAATTTGTGATATGTAAAACATGATTTGAATTTTTAAACGTGTATTTGAATATTAAATAATGGTTTGTGTATCTTTAATGGGTTTTTCAATTGATTTTGAGTTGGAAATAAGTGTGTAATTGGATTTTGAAAATGGTTTGGAATGTTTTTGGTGAAGTGTGGCCTATTTGTAAATTTTTTTGGAAGTGTAATTGGTTTTGAAAATGTGGGGAAAGTGTTCAAAATTAAGTTTATTATAAATGGTTAGGAATGAAAAATAGTATTTTATATCTTTTTGGAAAGGTAGTTTTGGTTCTTTGAAAAAGGATGCTTGAGGTCCGTTTAGCATTTGTAAAGTTGGTGAAAATGTTTATCATGAAAACCCTCTTTGGATAATTATCTTTCCCAATTTTATATTAAATATATGGGGTGCACTAATTGAGTAATACTAATAATACATTTATATGAATGGGTGGGATTTCCTATATATGGAATCCTCATGACCCATTTACCTTGAGCAGAATGGAAGATCCTCATTATAGACTCCTTTGATATATATATTTGTATGGAAAGAGATTCATCCATGGGATGACTTGGGTGATGATTGTAGTGTGAATTATTATTATATATGTGTATGTGATTTGATGCTTAGCTAACATTGGTTGGATCACCATATTTTAAATTTTGACAAGGAAACTTGACATAGAGATTAAATTTTTTAAGAATGATTGATGCACGAAGTTAGATTATGCACTAGCTAGTGGCCCATAATTGGGGGATATATTTTGTTATTATTTCTATGGGATAGTTCCCCTCGATCTGTTCCATGTAGGGGATAACTAATCATGTGAGGGAGTTATTGATGTCATCAAGTGAGGAATTATTTTTTAGGATGATTCGACATGTATTAGTATGTTCTGGATTATTCACAAGCTCCTTGGTTCACCCTTGTATATTTCCACTTAGTCTTATATAGATAATGATTGTGAAACACTATTGGTTAGATTCCCTTATGTGATATTTTAATATTTCGCTTATTGTATTATTGTTGTGATTAATTCTTGAGAAATGCATCATTATTCCAAAAATGATAAAAAAAATTCAAGTGTTTATGGAAAAAGGGTTTGGAATTATCTTACACCCTTTCTCTTCATTTTAAATAAAATTTTATCATTCTTCTTCAAAATGATTATGGTGCCTTTTTTGGAGAAGATTGTGGTTTCAAATGGTAAAAAGGGAAATGTTTTTTGTTTTGATTTAAAGTAAAAAATGTATAGAAAATCTTCCTTTTATAAATGGTATGTTGAAACTTGAATTTGATTTTTCTTTTATTTTAAAGGAAGTACACTGGGAATATATTTTTTCAGGCATGCCTACTATGTTTTAATACTCATTCATATAGTTATTTCTTGTTTTTAGATTGTGTTGTGGGTTTCATCTTGGTATCGATCATTTTGGATGATGTTTGGTCTTTGTATTAGAGAGTGACCCTTGAGGTCACATGGAGATGTTTTGGTCATCAGGTTTAGTTGGGTTTTGTTGTCCAGTTGCTGTATTTTCAGTTTATGTGTAAATTATGATTAGTTTGGATATCTATATTTTTATTGGACTGATCTATTTATTTTTTCTATTTTATTTATTTATATAGGGATAAATCATTGTCTCATATTTATCTGTTGATTCTGGGAACTAGTTTTTATACCTTGGGGATTGGAAATGCCCTTCAGGCCTTGTTGTGGATTAGATTGGGTAACCGGTTCAAGGATGACTCATGTTGGTTCATGAAAAAATGGTATCATAGGAGGTTAGTTATTTATAAGAGCTATCTTTTAGAGCACTTTGTGTTATTTGGGATGTCAAGGTAGATGGAGTAGGACTGTCGGAGCTCGGGGTGCCAGTCTGGGGGAGTTTTTGGCCAACACTTTCAAGACCAAATGTTGAGTTTCCAAGGGAAGTTGGGTTTCTTTTAGTTTCTTTTATTATTTTGGTTGTTTTGTGTTTGGGAAATGAAAATGGAGTTGGTCCAATAGTCTCAGTGAGATCATAGGGCCTGGAAAGACATGTTGAGTTGGGTACATAGTTCTATAAGACTCTCTGTAATGGTGGAGTGTTTGTCATATGGACTCTAACCATATAGTCAAGTTTCCCAAAGACACTAGTTTCTCATTTTGAGTTTCTTTGAGTTCCTCATGATTTTGAAATTGTTTTGGGAACTCCTACTTTAGAATTATGAAAATGAAATTTTTAGTGATAATGGTTTAGTTTTGGGAAAATAGAAAATGTATTTTCAGAATTTACTTTTAGAAAGGCTTTAGAAAAATTGATTTTTATAAAATAACCCTTTAGTATAAAATAAGACTGGTTTAATGATATTGTATTTTTATAATCAAATCTTTGGGTTTATTGAAATCAGTTGATTTAAAGTAAAAGTTTTTGTAAATTTTTTTAAATGAGAAGGAATGAATGGAAATAAAATTATTTTTGATGGAATTGGATTTTTCGAGCTACTGAAAATATTTTGAATGGGACTCATGAGATTTATATTTTTAAATGTTTTAAAGTGTGGAGTTTGAAAATGAATTTTTATTGAATGGTTTGTGGTATTTATAAAATATTCATGAAAGATGAAATGGAAAGTGGATTGAAAGAGTGAAAACATGGGTGGAATGTTTGTTTTTGAAAATGGATTTTTTTTAACCTTATTGTTTTCATGGGTGCTTTCATACATGATATGTGTAGATAAGTGGGCAGATGAGTGTTCATATTTTCATGAGTTAATTAGTGCCTATGGTAAAATGAAAATGTTTATATGTGAGGCTACATGTAATACCATTTGTGAGTATGAAAATACACCAAGTTTGTTTTCTTTTCAAATGTATTTTTAAGAGTAAAATTTTTATGTTTTGATAGACAATGGTTGTGTGGATCATTTTCCCCATGTTTTAAGTATGTTTCTTATGCGGTGTTTGAACTTGATAACTCTTGTTGGTGAGTTTTTTTTGATTGAGATATTAGTTTTTTTTGGTTAGTGTCTTCCCCCAAAAATATTTGATCTATATTCATGGTGTAGTTATAGTTGATTACCAATTTGAAGGATTTCCAGTTGATCAACCTAAGGATTTCTCTCTTGAGATTTGAAATTTAAATCCAGCTCTCTTTTATAGTAAAGATAATCCTCTCTAAGTGGAAGAGTGGATGAAAAATATTGAGAGAAACTTTAGTTTCCTTGAGTTTCTTTAGTCATTAAAGGTGAAGTTTTCTACCTTCATTCTTGAAGGACTGATCTAGAATTTGTAGAAGTCGGTCTCTCAAAAGAGGCCTCAGGATGATCTCATTTGGGAGTTCTTCAAGGCTTAATTCATCTATCTGTATTTCTCTGAGATAGTAAAGGTGAGAAAGTTTATATATACATATTGTTTACAACAAGGTGATGGATCAGTGTTGGAGTATTTTTATTGTTTTTGGGATCTCATTCCTTATACTCTAGAGTGGGCCACAAACGATTCCTTAAAGGATCAGTGTTTTGAGTTTGGGATTCACCCCGATCTGAAGTCTAAGGTGTCAGAGTTTGGTTTAACATATTTTTTTCGGCATGGTGAGGAAATATGTTTTTGTTGAAGTTGGGTTAATAGGAGTTATTGAGATAGTCATCCCTCCTTAAGTCCATATAAGTGGTGATGGGAATTCTATTAAGGAGATAGGGGTCTATATAAAGATGTTGGAACCGATTGTAGGATGAAATGACCTGTTGATATTTCGTCAGCTTATTCCAAGTGTTGGATCATGGTGTTTCATTAGTGTGGAAATAAATATTAAAATAAGTCATTGTGTTCTAATGCTTCGAAGACCTGTCATGCTTGTGGATGCCTAGGTCACTTGTAATGTTTTTTAGGGTGTTTCTAAGAAGCAACATGGATCTAGTTCTCAGGATTAGAGTGCTATTGGGGCTCAGTTTAAAGTCCCTTTTTGTTTTATTATTTTATTATGATGTGGTGGTTTTTCCTTGTTGTGTTTCTTGGTGTTTAATTCTTTTTAAATTGTAAAAGTGTATGTTGTATAATTTCCTGAGGACTTCTATTTCAATAGAAGCATGTTTGTATTCTAAAAGTTCTAAATTATTACTATCTTAAGTGGAGGTGTGTTACATGGTTATTTTCCCCCTATTGTTTCTTGTTTTTGATAAATTAAGATGATAATGTATCTTCTGAATCCTTGTTTCGGTGGAAAGAAGGAGTTTTGACCAGGGATCTTAAGCACCTAATTGTGAGGTAGAAGATTCTTAAAACATTGGGGCTCTAACCATAGGTTATATAGTGAAGTTTTCATATAGTCAGGAATCCCAGGGGTGTGAGGAAACTTGTTCTATCTTTTTTATCGATTGCAGAAATAGAGAAAGTTTAAGGTTCCCTATTATAGTTTTTGTTTCCCCCTTGTTATGGGGGGATTTTTTATTAATGTGGGGAAAATTTTCCAATTTATCTCATGTTAGGTTTCCCATGTCAGTCAGATCATAAATGGTAGAGAGATCCACCATGGGTCTCATTGCGGTTTCTTCTAGTTTTGACCTGTGTTGGATGATTTCTTATGATGGGGAGTCCATTTTGGCCTCTTATGTTGAGGATATGGTTTGGTTTCATATGTTGGTATGGTCAAAGTGGATTTCATTTAAGGTTGTTTGTTTTGATTTTATTTCAATTGGGGTGAACATTGAGATTATTTGGAGTGTACCCAACAATCATTTTTGAAGAAAGGTTTTGGAGGTTGCAACTTGAGTCCTCATTACTTCACGAGAAGTGGTTTTGGTTTGTTGCATTGTTTTGGAAAAGAGATGAAAGTTCTATTTGGATATGGTTGAGATGTTTTTACTTTAATAGGTTGGATTATGTTTTTTTGAGAAAATGTTTTCCTTGATCAATCAACTATAAAATGTTTTTTCTTTCCTGGAGTGGATTGTGTTACGGTGGGGAGAATTGTCACACTGAGGTTTTTATATCCGATCATTTGCTCCAATTAATTTTTGGATCTTAATTATTCTCTCATGTTCTGGGTGTGATGGGTTTTATTTTTTAAGTGATACTGTGTTTATCTTTGGTCCCAAGGTTATTCATTAGTTTCCTCTGTAATTTTTTTAGAAATTTCAGTTTTTGGGCTTGAAAGCAGGTGGTGCCCAGTTTGCACATGGTTAAAGGAATTTATACGAAATGCTCTAGGAAATCATGTGATCCTTGGGGTGATTCTAGTTTAGGGAGAATGACCTATGTATGGCTTGAAAAAAAATGTGGTAAGAATTAAGGGATGTTCTGTCTCAAGGCAGAACCATCTCGTACAGTTGGCACATGGTTTACCAAATCGTGTGAGCTGCCCAGATCTTAAAAAGTTGAAATTCCTAAACTAACCTTATGGGATTTTAACCCCAAATATGACCATTTTCCCCCCAACATGGTTTGTAAATCCCTAATTAGGCTCCTCCTTGGTTCTTTAATCTTCATACTTCCTCCCTTGGTGTAGACCGATTGATTTCTTCAAATTTTAAGGGTGATTTCTCTAGGTAATCTCATCTCATCTTTTCCCTCTTCCTCTTTCTTCCATTTTCCATTGTGTTACTCTTCTCCTATGGTATCGTGGACCTAGGGTTCATGTTTTAACTTAGTTTATGTTGTTTATTTTTCTTTTTTAAGGCCCTATTGGTATATCTTGTATTTTTGAATCTTCATCATGTGATTTTAGGTGTGAGTTCTTGAAGCACCATGAGATTAAGGTAGGTTTCCCTTTTCACTGGCCTTTTTAATTTTAGAATTATTGGATTATTAATTTTAAAACATTAATTGAATATGAAATAGATATCTTTTATCTTTAAGATTATTTTTTGGGGTGAAATGTGGTGATTTTTTTCTTATTTTTTTATAAATGGAATTGTTTTGTTAAATGTTGCTCATCAAGTGTTCAATGAAATTATTGATTGGATTTTATGAGTAATTTAGGATATGTAAAGCATGGGTTGGATTTTTAAATGTGTATTGGAATATGAAATAATGGTTTGGGTTTATTTAATGGGGTTTCCAAGTGGTTTTGAGTTAGAAAGAAGTGTGTAATTGGCTTTTGAAAATGGTTTGACTTGTGTTGGTAAAGCATGGCCCGTTTGATTTTTTTAAAAGTGGATTCAGTTTTGAAAATGTGATGAAAGTGTTCAAAATTATATTTCTTCTAAATGGTCGGGAATGGAAAATGGAATTTTTTATATTTTGGAAAGGTAGTTTTGGTTCTTTGAAAAAGGATTCTTGAGGCCTGTTTGGAACTTTGAAAAGTTGGTGAAAATTTTTATCATGAAAACTCCCTTCGGATAATTATCTTAACTTTTTTTATATTAAATGGATGTGATTTCTTAGATATGGAATCCTCATAATCCATTTATGTGAATTGGTGGGATGTCCTTGTTGGGGACTCCTCACTACCCATTTACCTTGAGCAGAATGGGTGATCATCAGAGTGGACTCCTTTGATATATATGAAAAAATATTGATCCTTAGGGTGACTTATGTGATGCCTATCATGTGAATTATTATTATATATGTGTATATGATTTGATGATCTATTGTAATTTGTTGAATTACCCTATTTTACATCTTTACATGGGAACCTGACATAATGAGAAAATTTTCTACAAATGAATTCTACACTAGCTTAGATTACGCACTGACTAGTGGCCCATAGTAGGGGGATATATTTTGTTATTATTTCGATGGGATGGTTCCCCTTAGTCTGTACCATGTAAGGTATGGATGATCTTGTGATGGAGTTATTTATTTCATCGAGTGCGACATGCTTTCTAGTATGAGTCAACCTGTATTAGTGTGTTTTAGATCATTCACGAGCTCTTAGGTTCACCCATGTTTATTGGTACTTAGTTTTCTCTAGATAATGATTGTGACACAATATTTGTTAGATTCACTTGTATGATATTTTACCATTTCCCTTATTGTGTGATTATTGTTCTTACTTCTTGAGTAGTGTATATTTATGCCAAAAAATGATAAAATGTTTTTCAAGTGTTTTTTGGAAAAAGGTTTTGGAAGTGTCTTACACTCTTTCTCTCAATTTTAAATAAAATTCTATCATTCTTCTTCAAAATGATTATGATGCCTTTTTTGGAAAAGAGATTAGTTTCAAATGGAAAAAAGGGAAATGGACCATGTTTTTATTTAAAGTGAAAAATTTGTGGAAAATAATACTTTTATATATGTTATGTTCAAACTTGAAGTTGATGTTTATTTTTATTTTAATAGAAGTGCATTGGGAATTGATTTTTTTAGGAACACCTACTAAGTTTTAATACTCACACCTATAGTTTCTTTTTTTAGCTTGTGGTGTAGGTTTTATCTTGCAATAAATCGTTGTGGGAAATGTTTGGTCTTGGTATCGAAGAGTGGCCCTCGGGGTCACATGCAGAAATTATGGTCATCAGGTTCAGTTGGGTTTTGTTTTCTAGTTGTTTTATATTCATTTTATGTGTTAAAGATGTCCAGTTTGGATATTTATATTTTTATTTGGATTCTATATTTAGTTTTATTTGTTTTCTTTATTTATATTGGGAGAAATCATTCACTCGTATTTCTCTATTGACTCCAGACACTAGTTATTAGCACGTAGGGATCAAGAACACCCTTCGGGACTTGCCAAAGATCGGATTAGGTGACCAGTTCAGGTTCAAATCAGGTTGGTTCGTTTCATTCATTGTCTAGTATTTACCATAGTGAATTAGTGGCATTATTCTCCATTTTATACAAAACTAAAACATAAATATCTTGGTACTTATACCTTGATTTCCAATTATATGTCATTATATATTTATTAATCTTAAATTTATCACACTATTTTATAAAATCCTAGTATTTATCAACAAATAGACTCATAATCATCATTATATTGAGTATTATAGTGGAAACGATAATTAAAACCTCTCCAAAGAGTATAAGTTATCGATATTCCCTTAGTTAGAGATTCTGATGGTAGCCATTTGACTGAACAACAATGTTTACTCATGGAATCCTGATCTATTAAGTGGATTCTCATCTCTTATAGAGCATAAATTTGTGTTATTCAACTCTTTTCCTTTAAAATTATTCCATTTTATCAAGGGATATTTATTTGTGGAAAATTTCATTTAAAAAGACCCACCACTCTTTTTAGAATTCCCTAATAGGAGGTGGGACCCTCCACTTGGACTAATGAGAAACTCATACTAAAATTTTTCTCAAAATCAAGTGACAGAAGGAATATCATGAATTGATATTTACTTTAAAGAGTTTTATAGCTTTCTTAATGAATGAAATACATTTTTATTTTTCATGATTTCTCTCTATGATTACACTAAAAACTTAACCATTCTTTAAATAGAAAAACATTCACTGAGAATATTCATTTTATCTATGTATGTTTGTTTATTATTCTATGTGATCATGTGTTAATACCAAACATACAAGAATAATAAAACCTGTATAAATAAAATAATAAACAAATAAATGTTATGATCATAATATTTTCTAATGGTTGATCAATTGAGCTGAAAATATATCAACCTAGGATCTAGGGGTAATTCCTTAATCCGCATTCGAATTAAGTTACAATTCTCACCCCATACAATGTATTGAACTCTCATCTGGTGCCTCTCCATGTCTCGACATGATATACATCACTTTTTATCCTCATCATTATATAAGTATACTAAGACACAGGTGATAGGTCTCAGGAATGTGGGGTACAGATAAACAATACCACTCATAGATGAGTAGGTCCTTATACATATAATGAGGTAAATATATAATAAAAAAATCACTATTTATTAATCAATTATTATAAACATCACATTATAATAAATAAATAAATAAAACCTAGACATAGATTGGTTGACCTAAGATCATGATCAGTCGACATGCATTAAAATCAAGAATAAAATTAAATCTGTAATTAATTATACTCAAGGAAATTAATTATGAATTAAAATAAATTAAAATAATTTCAATTTACAATTTACTCGTCACACAGTCCCAAAAATAATTTAACTAAATTCTGTGTATTTTAAAAAAATAGTTTTTTTTTGAATTTTTAGAATTCTCGGGTATTTAACCCCCCCTCAAAGGGGTTCTGAAAACTATGTAGCCACATAAACTATTCAATGATTGGTACTATTCACCCATAGGGTACTGTTCATGTGGATATATTTATAAAACCCTTTTCCCTACCATGGAAGAATTGGTAGTGTGGATTTTTTTATTCTCCCATGAAAGACTCGTCATATTGACCACAAATATTAATATTCACATGAATAATATCTATGGTGTTATTCACATGAATAATATCCATGGAATTATTCTTGAGAATTAATTTTTCATTAATTTTGAGTCCAAAAAAATATTTTTATCAATCTTCCTAAGGTCATAACTTTACCGTCATATGTTCAATCAAAGCGTCATTCAGGGTGTTTAGACCACTATAATGCACTCTTCTGAAATTCATGAAAATTTAATTTTAACACCAATTAATTAAAACATGATTGTTTTGATACCACTTGTTGGTAAATAGTGCATGGAATAAGTATACTCTATTGAACAATTAAGATTTTTACCATTTGATTGATGTTGGAATGTTATCTCTGGTGAGGTGTACCTAGTTAACAACCCAGTGATTTAGTTTGAATTAAATTAAGAAGGAAAAATCAAAATTGAAACCATAGCTCATTTGATTTTGATTAAATGCATGTATGCTCACTTATAGTGATTTTTTCTCAAAGTAAATGAATCCATAACCCTCTAGATCATCCAAAATCATTCCAAAATATTTATAGAACATCGATCATCAATTTTCAGGTGACAGTACTATAAATTAATGACGATTTTGATATCTCAGTGATTACAGGTGCACTGATACTTTGATCCAGGATGTTGTTCTTGGATCAAGATTACCCTAACCTCTATTTCTCTCTCTAGGAGGTGGTAGAGAGGAGATATGACCTCTAAAATTTGTGGTGTGAATAATACCATGAATTAGAGCCCCACTCAACTAAAATAGGTTGATAAATAACTTATAGAAATCTCAATTTGTCCCTACGATAAGTTTAACCCACTAAAGAATACTAAAACATCACCAATGAAACTTACAGAATTACTATAAATGTGACAATTATTTTATCAGTAACTTATAACATTAAATTATATGTTACATGATAAAATCCAAGACCTTAACCCAACTCACCTCTCTTATAAGATATTAAATAAAACTTGAATAATAATATTTATTCATTAACTATTTTTCTTGTATTGACTTAATAACATAATATTGTGATTAACTAAATTAAAACCCTATTGTTCTAAACTCAAATAATAATGAATTTATTTAATTGAAATCAATTAAACTAGAAAATATCCCAACACTATCTTCAAGGCCAACCATGTCTTAAACTCCAATTCATTAGAATTGGGAAATCTTATAAATACTCTTTGTGTGTGACCCTCTAGTCCCTTATCATGATAACAGAGAGTGTAACTCATAAACCATGAGTGGAGTCTAGTAACCAATCAATTCCCCTAAGGAAATAAGGTTTAGTTATAGAAATGAAAATCACCTACGAACACACACTTTATAATATAATCTCTTTATATTGTGATATATCATAAAATAAGATACACACTTTATGTCAACATCCTTTCTATATTTATTTATTTTATGACCACACTAGAATGATTTACCATCTTCTACCATTTCAATGGATTTAATAAATATACTACCATCGGTTTCAATCTATCTTGAAATATATCTTTCTCTTAGAAGTAATTATTCATATCACAATTGATACAACCAATGAAATGTACATCACTATGAAATAAATACCATGATTTTTATATTATATAAAAGTACATGATCAAAAGATACACAATGATAATGATCTCAAGTCAAGATACCAATGAAAATTATCATAGATAGGATCAACCAGTGATACCTAAAACATGTGGTGTTCTTATTGGAAGGTTAATCCTCAAGATATCTTCTACTTGATATCACTATGTGAAAACTTCATGATAATAAGTCCCAATTTTTATGATCCCCCAACACCTAATAGTCAGACATCAGATGTGTTTTGTCAGTATGATGTATCTAGACCATAGAACATATGTTTAACATTATTATCATAGGATCATGAGGTTTTCATTATATCTAGGAACTTCTATGACCCATTAATAGAAAAAATAATTTAAGGACATTACCATATAAATAATTGGTGAATTAGTAAAAATACAATTATATAAAAAATATATCATGCATAACTCTCTATATACATTATATGATAATCAAAAGTACTATTCATGTAGGGCCTAAGGTTCCCAATTTCACAACATCTTACTGGATGGTTTTTCATATTTTCCCTTTTTCTATCCTTTTGGGTTTGGTTTTTATTCTTGAGGATAAGAATCACTTGAGGGGTATATAATGTAATTATTTGGACCTTTAATCCCATTAATTTGCATGGTTTCATATGATAAAGTAATCAGTGGGAGTTTTGAGGAAGGAGAGGGGGACCTGGGGTTGAAATCTCACATCGAGGAGGATCTTGTAGCTTGGAGTTGTAATCTGTGATGCAGTGAAGTACCTTAAAGAATCGAATGGGTATTATGGCATAAAGGCTTGTTGTAAGATCCCTGATCTTGGAAAAGTATGTTCTCATTTAAGTTTTGGTTTGAATCCATTGTTTTGGTTAATTAAGTGCTTTCCTAAGACATTAAGGAGGCTCAGGGGTGTTCTGAGGGTCCAGGACACGAGAAATAGAAAAAGGGGTTTTTTTGGGTAGGCCGCACAGTCTGCAGATGATTAGTGCTAACTGTGCGAACAGACCAAGAAACCATGAAGGAGGTAGGTTTTTGGATAGTGTCCTTCACACAGTATGAACATGGTTTGGAAAACCGTGCAGTTAAACCATGTGGCGCAGAAACTTTTAAAAGAATTACAATTTTTTCATTCCAGGATTTTTAACCCTGACTTGGGATTTCCTCCCCATTCACCCCTCTTCACCCTAGGAATGAACCAAATCTCCCAAGGGATACAAGAGATAAATATTCTTTATATATAATGAGTTTTTGGTGCCGTTGGATATGAATCAAAGGTCTGTCTTAGGCTAATCCCATCATTGCTTCTCTTTCAAGTTTAGGGTTTGTATCTTCTTCTACTCTCCTTTTGAAGCTCTAAAACCCTAATCTTTGGGTGAAATCTAGGTTGGAGATTCAAGGTTTAGTTGAAGCAAAATCTAAGGGCTTGATTAAGAGTGTGTTCACACACAGAATCAAGGTAGGTGGTCTACAAGTTATATCCCATGGTTTATTTGTGGATTTTTTCATGTGTGGTTTTGTTCTTGGGTGTCTCTTGGTATGTTTTGATCACCCTTGGCATGTTAAGGTAAAATTTTTATTAGAAAGGTAAATGGAGACCCTCACAATCCCCATGGGATGTTCCGAGGGTGATGAGACTAATCTAGGGTTACCCATGGGGAGTTATGACTCTCCCGAACCTTGGGATTTGTGAAGAACAAGTGCGATTGTTGTGTAATCATGTAGAGCCCTTGATAAACTTGTTTATGTGATTAATCGTGTTGGAAAAAAGCTAGGTGATGCACTAAGTATTGATAATAACCAAAGGCATATTGGGTTAATATGTGAAAATGATTAAAGAACATAATGGAATGGATTGTGAGCATGGTAATAAACCCTCTCGAGTTAGGAATAATGAACAAAGCCTAGTGAGATAGGCACAATTAATTAATGCTTAGTGAGATAAGCATAATAAAAGGGAAATCATGCTAAGTGGCTAAATGATGTGAAATGTGGTAAATGTGTTAATGGGTTAAGGCATGGTATTAAATATTATGTTATTGTTATGATTTTTGTTTGCCTTGGGAAATGGTTGTGATGTTGTGTGAATGGTTAATTGATAGATATATATATAGAATGTGCACATAGATTGGTAGTGTGGGGTATTGACTGAGGTTCTACACCCATGGGTCGAGTTGGACTGAGGCTCTAAACTCCACCCCTAATGCATGAGTTAGGGAAGAGGACTGATTCTCTGTTTCCCTATCGGTTGCACCCACTTGGACTGAGGCTTCATGGTGAGGATACAGTTGACATGAGGAAGTTAGTCCTAGTGAGATAGGAAAACTATGTTTTTTTCCTCATGTATGTGATTTTGTACTTTAATCCATGTATCTTGTTATGCATGGTGAAACCATGGTAAATGCTTTGGAAATGGTAAGTAATGGGAAATGGGACAAAATGGTAAGATAAAGAAATGGTAATAAATATTGCTAATGGACCTAAACTTCTTAGGGGCACTTAGTCTTTTCTTTTCATTTATTATTAATTTCCCTTTTTCATGAACAATTGTTTATACCAGATATTTTTTAGACACTATTGGTGATGGCCTATTGAGTTGTACTCACACCCTACTCAGGCTTCCATCGGGTACCCAAGCATACTTCATGTTTCTAGGTTAGGAGATGGGAAAAGGCCCTTGCTAGTTAGTTGGGTTGGCATGTGTGTGCGTGGAGGATAACCTGAACTTGGTTTCAGAACCATTTTGTGGATTTTGCAATTTGTCTTCATTTTGGGTTTTGTTCACTTTTTCACTTGTAGCATGGCATGGAATATTTACTATTGGGCATGGTTGTACCCTGTTTGGGGAATGGTTTTTATGCATAATCTAGTATTATTGGTTGTTATTCCACTATTTTGGTTATCTTCTATTATGGAATACTCTGATAAAAGGGGGTATAGTCTCCCCAATTGACTATTTGGACCCCCGCTGCTAGTCAACAACCTTTAGCGTACGAGGAGGCATGCTTAAGGTCATGTAACCACCAGGTTCGGAGCACCGATTTAGTGTCTTTTATGTCAGGGATGTTACAAAGTGGTATCATAGGAAGGTTTTTATTATCCTTATCTGGAATATTATTATTTTGGATAGTATATGAGAGTTAGGATGTGTCAGGCCTTGGTAATGTGCTCTTTATTAGGAGTATCTAACCCATGTATGAGGTAAAAACCAAGTCACCCAAGTCGGGAATGGTTGTTCTTTATTGTGCGATGTTACAGTTGATGATATTTTACCATTGCATGATGCACATGTTGTGTGATGTGATGGTTTATGATATTTGGATCCTGGCCTCAATAGAACAAGGTTTTTCATTCATCCATCATTGTAGGCACCTAGAGAGATAGGTGGCATGCATCATGGTAGGCACACACAGGTTGGGTGTGTGAGACGTAAAAGATAAAATGCACCTTGCATCTTGATAATTGAAAAATGGAAAATGTTGTAAACGAAACAATTCAAGTGGGTGGAGAGTGTTTGTAATGAATTGAAAATGTTATTTGCAACATGTTGTGTGAGCCTCATGGTGGTGTATGGTTGTTTACCCCTTGTGGGCCATGGCCCACTGTAGGGATGGTCATGGTTTTGTTTTTGGAATATTAAGGTTTTTTGGGATGGTTCATGTATAGTGGGTGGTTGTGGCCAGTGAAAAGCCTTCTTATTATGAAGTTGTGAATGTTTTATGGTATGTATTCTAAACCTCGTGTTCAGAAATGTTGGGAAATTTCCCCATGACATCAATCTACTGTTGGGAAACAAGTGTATGTTACTGAGAAACTCCTCCTGTAGAGGAGCAAGAGAACGTGGTGATCCAAGAAAGTAGTGAAGAGCAGTTCCGAGAGAACTTGGATCATTTTGTACAGAAGATTGATCGGGACTTTGGGTGGGTTGCACTGAGTATGCTTGAGGTGACCAGAGAGTTTCAGCTGCAACACCCTCCGATCTTTATCAGAGAGGGTGGGTCAGAGGTAGTAGATATATAGATAGAGTCTCTCTAGATGATACTTGATCATATAGAGACTATTTTTGGGAAGCGAGTCAAGTTGGAAGCTTATATGTTATGGGGCTAGGAAAAGCATTGGTGGAACATCCTAGCTCAGACTGAGCAGGCTAAGGGGATGTTGTGGAAAGATTTCCAGGAAAAGTTTCTGGAGAATTTTTATCTTGAGACTTTGAGGAAAGAGGAGGCTAGAGAGTTCAAGAGCCTGACTCAAGTATCGATGTTGGTGATGGATTATGTTGGCAGCTTCACTGACCTGCGACACTTTATTCCAGTGATGGAGTGGGGTGAGGTAGTAGTAATGAGGTGTTTCTCGGATGGGATGAGACACAAGATTTGGTCTTAGGTAAATATATCTCACTTGAAGAGGTTTATAGAGGTAGTGGATCAAGAATTGATCTCAAAGGGGAATCCAAAGTGATATTCAGGTAGTGGTCTTTTCGTGCCAGCTGGGAAGACAAGTGGAACAACTTTCGAGGGCTGAAAGTGTCTTTTGGAAGTTTTCAGTAGGGAAGAAGTGTGAAAGGTGGTCAGAAGAGAGGTTCATCCTCTCAGGGTGGTGACTGAGTGTTCTTCTATTAGTGTGGCAGGAAGGGGAACATGTGTGGCTAGTGTCCTCGACCTCCAGTTGAGTGTCGATTGTGCGGCAGATTGGGACACATGCAGAGGTTCTGCAAGAACCCTCAATAGGATAGTATGAATGTTGGTGGTAGGTAGATTCCAAGCGGAGGCAGGATCACCCATGTTAGTATGGTAGTGTAGTGAAGGGCACACAGGTTGGGGCCCAGGGTAGAGGGGCATTTTAGCTTCTGGGAGTTCGGTTTTCACCTGGTGATGGCAAGGCTGGGCCATCAACTGTTCGAGGTATGATCCTTGTAGCTTCTATGCTTTCTAGTGCATTGTTTGACACTGGTTCCATACACTCTTTTATTTATTTTCATCTTGTGGTAGTTTTGGGAATTCTAGTGGAGAGTGTGTGTGGAGTTGTTTTTATTGACACTCCATTGGGGGTGAGAAATGAAGACATCAGGTAGTTTAAGGGATTTGATCTTGAAGTCAGTGGGAATCATTTCCTGTGGGACTTGTTCAATCTTGAGATGTCGGGATTTGACCTGATCTTGGGTATGGATTGGTTAGTGTTGTATCGGGCATACTTAGATTTTTACCATCACAAGGTATTGTTTAGGTCACTTGAGGGTGACACTTATATCCATTGTGGAGAGTGGTATGTTTGAGCATGTCAAGAGAGACCATTTCTTCAGCAGTTGGGTATGTATATAGCTCAAGTAGCTTGCCTTGTGCTTGATGATGAAAGAGGGGAACAATCTATCTTCCCTCCACTAGTGGATCAGTTGCAAGATGTTTTTCCTGAAGATTTTTGGGGTTTCCACCTGAGAGGAATATTGAGTTCATGATTGAGTTACTGCCGGGAGAAGATCCAGTGTCTATTCTACCATACTGAATATCACTAAAAGAACTCTAGGAGTTAAAGGTTAAGCTTGGGGATTTGTAGCATAAGGGGTTCATACATCCTAGTACATATCCTTGGGGATCTCTTTTGATTTTTCCAAAGAAGTCGGATGGGTCGTTAAGGCTATGTGTTGATTATCAGAATTTAAATAAGATGATGGTGAAAAATCAGTACCATATTCCTAGAATTGATAGCCTATTTGATTAGTTGAGGGGTGCATCAGTGTTTTCTAAGATTGATCTAAGATCGGGTTATCACCAGTTGAGGGTGAGGCCTTCAGACGTACCTCTGATAGTTTTTAGGAGTCAGTAAAGGTTGTTTTAGTTTATGGTGATGCCTTTCGGATTGAATAATTCACCGGTGGAATTCATGGATTTTATGAACTGAATATTTCATCCTTATCTGGATCATTTTGTGGTTTTATTCATTGATTACATCTTGTTGTAATCGAAAACCATGAAGATCATGCCCAACATATTGACATCGTTCTAAGTACACTAAGAGAGCATCATCTCTATGGAAAACTATAAAAGTGTCAGTTCTAGATTGGAGAAGTGAATTTTATGGGTCACATCATATCTGAGGTTGGTGTGTTGGTGGATCCAGATAAAGTGCAAGCTGTTGTGTCCTAGGAGCAGCCAAAGAGTGTTTCAAATGTTTGAAGTTTTTTGGGTTTGGCTGGATATTATTGGAGGTTCATCCATGATTTATCTCATTTGTCAGCACCATTATCAGGCTTAACAAATAAGGGAATTAGTTTTTAGTGGTATGAGACTTGTGAGAATTCCTTTCAAGAGTTGAAAAGGCGACTAATGACTACATCGATCTTGATCTTACCCGAGTCAGGTGGAAAGTATGTCCTATTTTGTGATGAATTCAACATCGGGCTTGGGGATGTGTTGACATAAGATGAGTAGTTTGTGTCTTATAGTTCAAGGCAATTGATATCCCATGAGAATAATTATCCCAATAATGATCTTGTGTTGGCTGTAGTAGTGTATGCCTTAAGGTTCTGGTGGCACTACTTGTTGGGGGAACGATTCAAAGTGTATATCGATCACAAGAGTGTAATGTATATCTTTTCATAGCAGGATTTGAATCTTCAACAATGAATATGAGTTGAGTATCTCTAGTATTTTGACTTTTAAATGGTATATACACCGAGAAAAGGGAACAATGTTGTTGATTATTTGAGCAGGAAGGCTCAGAACCAGATGGTTCAGGAATACAACACCGAGTGGAAGGTGACAGATTGGTTCATGGAGCTACACTTGGAGGTGTGGGAGAAAATGGTTAAATGAATCTTGCTTCCATGGAAATTGAGTCTACACTTTTGAGCTGAGTTAGGGAATGTCATCTCAATGATCCTGAATGTTTTTCCTTGAAGGAAATACTCAAAGATGGGGATCCACCTTCTATTTGGGCCATCAGTGCAGATGAGGTTGTTTGTCTTCATGGTCATGTGGTTGTTATGGTATGCATGTGGAAATAGTTAATTTTTGAGTTCTATGCATCAAAATGGGAAGTGAATACTAGTTTAACCAAGATTTATCATGATCTTTATAGGCATTTTTGGTGGTTGTGAATGAAAAGTTAAGTTGTGGACTTCGTGGCATGGTGCCTTACCTGTCAACAGGTGAAGGCCGAGCATCAATGGCTAGGTGGTTTGTTACATCCATTTCCCATTCAAGAATGGAAGTGGTATGATGTTACAATGGATTTTGTGGTGGGTATTCTGAGGATGCCTCAGAAAAATGATACAATTTGGGTGGTTGTGGATATACTAACGAATGTGGCTCATTACTTACCAATTCAGGATACTTACACAGTTGATCAGCTGGGTGACTTGTATGTTTGGGAAATAGTACGGTTTCATAGTGTGCCACAAAATATAATTTTGGATCATGATCGTTGTTTCACATCACACTTTTGGCAAGGGTTATAGAAGGTGCTTGGTACACAAGTGCTTTTGAGTATGATTTTCCACCCGAAAATGGACGAGCAGTCGGAGTGTATAATGCAAGTGTTGGAGGACATGTTGAGGGAATGTGTCTTAGAAATTGGTGTTTCTTGGGAGAAGCATTTGTTTCTTATTGAATTTTCTTATAACAACAATTTCAAGGATATGGTTCAAATGGAACCATTTCAGATTCTCTATGTGAGACTTTGTAGATCTCTGCTGTGTTAGTTGGAGGCCGGTGGATCCGAGCTGTTGGGACCAAGTCTCATGTAAGAGAATTCAGATAAAGTTGAGATGATTTGAATATGGATGGAAACAGGTCATAGTAGGAAGAATTCATATGCATATTGAATACATAAACCTCTTGAGTTTGAGGTGGGTGATAGCGTGTTCCTTTGAGTGTCACTAAGGTTGGGTCACCAAAAGATTCAGAAGCAAGGCAAGTTGGTGCCCATGTATGTGGGGCCATTTGAGATTGTGGAGAGGATCGGGTCGGTGGCATACCAATTGGCTCTTCCACAATGGTATAGTGGGATGCATGATGTATTTCATGTGTCACAACTTCCGTGGTATCACCCGACCCAACTCACGTGGTGGATGTTGAGGATGTTGAGCTTGAGGTTGATGTGTCTTTTGAGGAGCATCCGGTTTGTGTTGTGGATTGTAGTGGGAAAGTCTTGTAGGGAATGGTTGTTCCATTAGTGCGAGTACTTTGGCAGCATTGGAATGTTCAATAAGAAACATGGGAGTGGGAATCAGATATACATGCTCACTAGCCCGATCTCTTTCCCTTAGAAGTGAAATGAATCTTGGGAGCTCAGCTCGAGGACGAGTCGTTTTAAGGTGGGGAGGTTATAAGATCTTGGATCTTGGAAAGGTATGTTCTCGTTTAAATTTTCATTTGAATCCCTTGTTTTGGTTAATTAAGTGCTTTCCCAATTCCTTAAAAGGATCAAGGGTGTTCTAAAGGTTTGGGACACAAAAAATGGAAAAAGGGGGTTTCTGGGTAGGCCGCACGGTCTGTGCCCGATTAATGCTAACCATGCAGGCAGCCTAGGAAACCGTGCAGGAGGTGGGTTTTTGGAAAGTGTCCTCTGTAGGGTTTGCGCACATATTGGGAAACCGTGAGGATAAACCATGTGACCAAGAAAAATTTAAAAAAATTACAATTTTCCACTCCAGGATTTTTAACCCCAATGCGAGAGTTCCTCCCCCATTCACCCCTATTCACCCTAGGAACAAACCAAATATCCTAAGGGATTAAAGAGATCAATCCCCTTCATTTCTAAGGTTTTTTTGTTATTGTTGGTTACAGATTTAATCTCTGGGTAGGTCTATTACAATCCTTTCTTCTCTTTTAAGTTTATAGTTTGTATCTTCTTATCCCCTCCTTCCAAAGCTCTAAAACCATACTCTTTGGGTGAGATCTAGGTTGAATATTCAAGGGTTGGTTGAAGCAGAATCTAAGGGTTCAATTAAGAGTGATTTCACCTATGGAATCGAGGTAGGTGGTCTAAAAGTTATATCCCATGGTTTATTTGAGGATTTTTTCATGTGTGGTTTTGTTCTTGGGTGTCGCTTGGTATGTTTTGATCACCCGTGGCATGTTTAGGTAAAATGGTTATTAAAAAGGTAAATAGAGACCCTAAAAATACCCATGGTATACATCAAGGGTGATGAGACTAATATAGGGATACTCATGGGGTGTGACGACTCTCCCGAACCTAAGAATTTGTTAAGAACAAGTGAGATTATTTTGTAATCACGTAGATCCCTTGATTAACATGTTGATTTGATTAATCGTGTTGGGATAGAAGCTAGGTGATGCACCCAGGCTTGATAATAACCTAAGGGATATTAGGTTAATATGTGTAAATGATTAAGGAACATAATGAAATGGATTGTGAGCATGGTAATGAAGCCTAGTGAGTTAGGAATAATGAACAAAGCCTAGTGAGATATGCCCAATTAATGAATGCTTAGTGAGATAAACATAATAAAAGGGAAATTAGGATAAGTGGCTAAATGATGTGAAATGTGGAAAATGTGTTAATGGGTTAAGGCATGGTAGTAACTCTTATATTATTATTATGATTTATGTTTTCCTTGGGAAATGGTTATAATATTGTTTGAATGGTTAATTGATACATATATATATAGCATGTGCACATAGGTTGGTAGTGTGGGGGTACTGACTAAGGTTCTACACCCACGGGTTGATTTGGACTAAGCCTCTAAACTCCACCCCTAATGTACAGGTTAGGGAAGAGGACTGATGATATATTTCCCTATAGATTGTATCCACTCAGACTGAGACATAAAGGTGAGGATATGGTTGATATGAGGAAGTTGGTCCTAGTGAGATATGACAATTGTGTGTTTTTATTCATGTATGTGATTGTGTAATTTAAGCCGTGTATCTGATTGTGCATTATGAACCCATGGTAAATTCATTAGAAATGGTAAGTAATGGGAAATATGATGAAATGTTAAGCTAAGAAAATGGTAATAAATGTTGGTAATTGAACTAAACTGGTTAGGGGAACTTAATATTTTCTTGTCATTTATGATTAATTTCCCTTTTTCATGCATAATTGTTTATACCAGGTATTTTGTGGACACCATTGGTGGTGGTCTACTGAGTTTTACTCACACCCTTCTCGGGTCGCCATTGGGTACCTAAGTGGACTTCATGTATGAAGGTCAGGAGAAGGGAAAAGGCCCCTACTAGGAAGTTGGGTTAGCATGGGTGTGCGTGGAGGAGGATAGGAACTTGGTGTTAGAACCATTTTTGGGATTTTTTTAGTGTTTCTTCATTTTGGGTTTTGTTCACTTTTTCACTTGTAGCATGGCATGTCTTATTTAATGTTCAACATGGTTGTACCCTGTTTGGGAAATGATTTTTTATGCATACTCTAGTATTATTGGTTTTTATTCCGCTATTTTGTTTATCTTATGATGTGGCTTACTCTAGTAAAAGAAGTTATAGTCTCCCCAATTGACTATTTGGACCCCCGCTGCTAGTCGACAACCTTAAGCATATGGGGAGGCATGCTTAAGGTCATGTAACAACCCGGATTAGAACACTGGTTTAGTGGATTCCAGGTCAGGGACGTTACACTTGAGATAATGGGTTTTTTGGTTCTACCTTATTAGAGGTTGATGTGGTGTGGAGGAGATCTATGGTGTGTATTCATGGAGAGTACGGTTTTGTGTCTCTATTGATTTAGGGGTGGTTACATCATGGGGCATCAATTATGTCGTAACCTTACCCTAGGTAAATAGGATTTGGTTGTAGACTACACCATATATTCCAGAGTATAATTTGAACATGGAATATTTCAGAGTGTATATCTATGTAACACCTTGATATTTTAAAAGAATAACATTTTTTCAATAGCATATACATCACGCAACACTGAGCTTAAATGACCTGTGAAATATATAATTTAAATATAAAAATTATAACCTAGCCATTAAATTAATAGGTATAAATTGGAATAAATAAATTATAAAAAAATATATGGTTTACACATGTATTAAATAAATTCATTAGTTATCAATTGATTATAAATAAAAATAAAAATCATTCTAAAGTAAAATAATTGTTTTTCTCAAAAACTATTTTTATGTGTGCAATGTATTTTTATATTAATAAGTTAAATTAATAATAATTTATAAATTATTTTAATTAAACTTATATATTATACATTCAATAAAATGTTTTATCATTCATCTAATAGTTTTTTCTAGGAATGAGATCAGAATAAATCCAATTTTCTGCTTAAAAACTGTATTTTTCTACAAAACAGTTTCATTGCGTTTTGCAAACTTATTATAAAACTAATTATTAACAATTTTAGAAAATTTATTTAAAAAATTAAATTCATTTTTTAAATCATAATTTAAAAATTTTCTTAGTTTTAATTTTTCATAATTTTCTAAAAATACTAATTTTTTTGGGGAATAATGAAAAATACTCATTTTTGTTAAAACTATATTTTCGTTTAAAGAATTTAAAAAGTTACATTTTTATTTTAAAATTATTTAAAAAGTGAAATTAGTTTAATTATATTATAATTAATATAATTTATATCATTGGAATCAATTTTATGTTGAGTTTTTGTATAAAAATGTTTTATACTCAAGAAAACTTTTCTTTTTGAAAACCATTTTTTTCGATGCATTTGCGGGTTAAATTTTAAATTAATTTCTTCAAATTAATTGAATTAAAAATGGTAAAATGGATTCCATATTTTTAATTATAATAATTTATATTATTCAATAATTTCAACTTATTTTTTGGTTATAATTAAGAGTAAAAAAAGTAAAATTTAATTACTACGGTTAAGGTTAAAACGGGATTATTGGGAGGATAAACTAAAAATATAAGGTTAAAATGACCCAAAAAAATTTAAAATTATAATTGGATGACCATATTTAGAACTTATATCATATAAGTTTTTATAATGAGAAATTTTAGATCTATTTTTCATGTGAAAAACATGGGCATAATTTTTCTTTTCAAAAATTCCAAGCATGTCCTCTCCCCCACTTATAAAGGGGAACCCTTCTCGTCTCCTCTTCACACATGAAAATCCATTTGGTTTGGAAAATACGTATCCAGATGTAATTTGTTTTCAATCACCACCTCTCATGGATAGATATAATGATGAATTTAATATTTATACATGATATTTATGACATAATTATACTTATATAATTATTAATATCACATCTTACTTATTACCTTTCAATCCTTTGGAAAATGATAATGTCGTTCGTGCATACACGTGGACTACTACCTCTACGAAGTGATGTGAAATAGTTTTTATTTTATTTTGACATTAATGGAAATAAGAATAGATTTAACAAATATATATGATATAATAATGATTATTAAAAGGTTAAATATTATTTAAATTTCTTTCATTCCATCCATAAAAAAATGAAAATAACGTTTCTACGTACGCATGACCTACCATCTCCGTGAATGATATAAGTCATTTTTATATCTAATTTTTTTATAGAATATTATAATGCCTTACATAATGAATATATATGATATTTATATCAAGATTAAAGTATTTATATTATTTAACCAGGATCAAAGTATAAGGACCAAAACTACGAATCCAAAATATATATGAAAATCGAAGCGGTTATTACCCGAAATAGTGGTTTTAACAAAAAATTGTTAATAAATGAGAGATAAAACATTATAAGTAAATAATATAAGGTATGATATATATGATTATTTTTATTTAATGTTTTTATAATAAATATATATTTATTATCTAGTAGGTTCTAACGTGTTCAAAGGAATTCGGATCTAAGGTAATTATTTCTCATCCCACCTTTACTTCTGTGATACATATGTCATATTCACCACTTATTAATTTTTCTAGTGTATATAATACCCCTTTGATATGTTATATCATGAATAAATTTATATTAGTGGTATTTAAATTTTCATCTGAATTTATTCTTTTCATGGGGCTTACGATTAAAAAGTTACCTGTAACACCCCAAGCTTCTATGGTACGTTTCCCTTCGAATAATGCAATAGCGTGTGTTGTACGCAACCTCGAGTTCTAACACACACACAACTAATTAAACTAGCCGTTATGAATAGTAATACCTACTTTTTGAAATTATATATATTTTATATTTGAAAATGGACTTCCTTTTTGGATTCAAAATATCGAATTTAGCCTAAGGTGAAATTTTGGTACTTTTTGGATAACTTTCATATTTTGATGAATAGTGAAAATTACTAAATTTTAATTAAAAACAACTTTTTTAATCAAAATAATTAATAGTGATAAATTGTGAATTTGAGTGGTTTTAAAGTATATTTAGAATATATTTTTACCATTTAATATAATGTTGGTCATTGGACATAATTTTACAATTAAACCGAACATAAACAAGTGTCAATCTTTTGATAGTTATTATCTCTTAAAAACACGCTTTTTGTTTTGACAGCGGGATTTAATTTTAAATTAATTTCTGCCACTTCTGTGTTTTGAATTTAGGAAAATGGATTCCATATTTGGAATCAGGATGTCCAAATTATGTAAATAGGTAAATTTTATTTTTACACATTTTGAATAATTACTGCGGTAAATATTTTATTTACCATGGTTAAAGGGTAAATCCGGTAAATAAGGGTTAAAAAATAATATTATAATAAAACAAAATTACCCTAGAACGTGTCCTAACCTTATTGGTGGACACATACCCGACCATGGGCATCCTTGGGTCAATTTGGGGACCCCTTGGAGCCACTTGTATGTGGTAGGGACACATTATATTAATAAAGTTAAAATAAAAATAAAAATGGCATAAGCTTACATCTTTTAGAAGAACAATTTTTACGTAGGGTTATACATGTTGGATTTTCGATTATAAATATTCATTAGAAATCTAAAAAGATTTCATACATAATGATGTTTTATTTATAATTTTTAGACATTAAATAATTTATTTTATTTATGACACAATGATGATGCAGTAATTACTAAAATAGTAAAAAATTAACATAATTGATATTATAAATACCCAAATAAATATAATATGAAACTTTTAATGAATTACACTAATTTTCTAGGATAATAGGATATATTAGGATTGATTTAATTGACTTTGTTCGAAGTAATCAATCTGTTATGAGTTTCACAAAAATCAACTATTGAATAGTGTCAAAATTGACATAAAAGAATTCTTAAAACAAATATTATATTATTAATTGATATTAAATTCCTAAAAATCTAAGGTTTGGCCAAGAGACTTATATTATGATAGGTTAATCATTAATGGACCACTTGGGGGTCGCTTGTATGTATATGGTAAGTCTATTAACCATACAATATAAAAATACAAAGAGACATTGTAAAAGTGAAACTAATTAACTTAGAGTTAATACTTAAAGATAAGGTTAATATAAGTACCCAAACCTGTCTAAATTCTATTGGTTGAGTTGTTTTCGACCTATCCCCACCTTAACCTTTGAATAGTCAATTTTGGAGCCATTAGAAACCGAATATGAATTTATTATAAATTAATATTTCTAGCTTTTCCAAAGGTGCCCCTCACCCCTCTTATAAAAGGGCACTCCTCCTTATCATTTCTTCACACCTTCAAAGCCTTTTGGTTCGGCCAAACTCTGCCCAAATACTCTCCCAACATCCCTCACTACAACCTAGAGGCCTTAGTTTGATCAGAAAGCCATCCTAAGGAGCCCTTTTGATCAAATCAAAAGGAAGAACCCGAAGAAGAGGTAATGATTTCACCACCCTTTTCTAAGTTCATTTCTTCTTCCACTTCTTCTTCCTTTGTTCTTACCATTCTGAAATAATAACTCCAGTATCTCACATATACTGTGATGTTATTATAAATATGGTACAACCATATTCATTATCCTATCCACCCTTTGAATAACATGTCACCATACGTGCGTACGTACGGCTTACCGTCTCCACGTCGTGGTGTAATTGTTATTCAATATAATATTATTTGGATGGGTATAATAATGATGTGTAACTCATGTAAATAATAAATCTAACATGTTAATGATTCTTTATATATGATATACCATCCTTTTATATATTATTTTAATATCAAAAGAATGATATTGTCGCTCGTGCGTACGTACGGACTACCGTCTCCACGAACGCGATGAGATTCATTCTCCATCGTATCCATTCAAGTATAATTTGATGATTTAAAAAATGATGTTTAAGGACTTGATATCATTCTGGATATGAATAATATACAACCTATCCTTTACATACATGTCTTACGTAACAAAACATACAAAAGAAAACAAGTAAGTTAACACCCGAAACGACGATAATTCTAAGATATTATTAACAAATCAATGTTAAAAGATCATATATGATATCATATTAATATATATGATTCTTGTATAATTTAATAACAACTATTTCACCATTATACAGGAGGTTAACCTACCCCAACCAAGGAAAAGTACAAGGTAAGGGTTATTTCACAATCTCTTCATTATCCGAGGTTGTTTATACGTAATAATCTACTGGGATATCTTTATCATCCACATCCATGTTTCTTAAAAATGTATTTCAAAACATTTTTTATGGGTTAAAGTCATTTATACCCTTGTTTGACTTTTTATAAGATGTTTATAAAGGAATCTTTCCGTCGTTTTCAAAACAAGGTCCTTTTTAACCTTTTCGACTGAATTGAGGTAAGAATGTTCTTTTTAACTTATACGGCGGGTGCGGTTATTTTCCGCCGTTATAAAATCGTCGAAGCTTTCCATACAAGCTTATAAGAATATTTTCAAAGAAAATGTTTTATTTTATATGGATCTTAAATGATTTCAAAATAAAAGGAGATACTTCTTTAAAAAGAATTTTGATTTCATCTATGTCAACATCCTTTGATGGATTTTAAGATTATTTGAAGTTGATTTATTATGATACAAAACTTCTATATTGTATTGAAGTTTTTGTGATATGTTTGACTGTGGATGTGCTATTTTTATACCATTCATAGTTTATGGTGAAATTATTGACATTTCGTATGCTAGTTTTAATACGAATGTTTATGTTATGTTTAAACCTTTTCATATGGGAATGCATTGGACTTAATAAGTGACGGGTGGAGCCCGCTATAGCTCCTCGATGCATCGGTAGGTCTCATGAGACAAACTAGTGTCTTGGCACAAGGCCTTGACAAAATCTTATTTGTAGTCTTGGCACGAGGCCTTGGCTATGTGGTTATGATAGTCTGGCATTATGCATTCCAACATTATGAAAGTGGTTATTGATATTGAATGTGATTATTCGATTAGTAGAATATCCATGTGAATAAGTAAATGGCATTATTTCATTTTTATTTTTGCCATACTATGTTGAAGTTCAATTTTAAAAGGCTTTTGTTTTAGTAATTCATTGCCTTAAATGTTTATGCTTATTATGAATGTTCCGCTATATTGTTATCCTTACTGGTCATTTGAGCTCACCCATTTTCTATGTTTTATTTTTCCCAGGTAGTGAAGAAGTAAATTATGAATGACTTGCAGGGATATTATGAGGGGTTAATAGTGTGGATATGAAGACTTTGTTGTTGTAGTAGTTTTTCACTTTGAAATGTAATGTAAAACTTTATGATTATATCTAGTGTTTCCAAGGCTACTAAACCAATCGGTCTTTCGGGATTTGATCTTTCTTGTGATCATGCCAATGTTATGTAATTAATGCACCGACTCTGGGCAACTGGGGTCGGGGCGTTACAGTTGGTATCAGAGGAAGTTTAGTACAAACCTTGGAAACTAGATTTAGATAAACTTTGATTAGAGCACGTAGACCTAAGATGAACTTTGAGGATTAGTATAGAAGAACTTCCTAGAATTTTGGTATTGTAGAGATTTTGTGAGTTTTCTGAGCAATACATCCCTGTCTGGATACGAGCAGGTAGAGGCGGCTCTGGCACAGATGTACCTAGGGGTAAAACCCGAAAACACCGCTTTGAGCTAGACTCGAATGAGAACTGGTGCACGACAACGGGCCTTGCTGCACTCTTGGTTACGACACTCCCGGGGGATATGCTTAGGATAACTCTCATTATCTTTACAAATCATTATGAAGGGTTTATGAGTATATACTTCCTCAAAGAAAACATTTTTATGATTATGGATTATATCCATAAATAGTTCAATTTATGTTAAGTGTTTTATAAGTATGGGATTATGTATTTTGATTCATAAACTGATCTAGTTTATGCCATTGTTTAGAAATGGCGCCTAGTGGAAGAAATGGAAACCGTATCAATGCACGCACTCCATGTAGGGATTGCCCTCCTGCTCAAGATAATTATAGTGGGGCTGGTGATGCAACTGGTGCTGATCAGCTAATCACCATACTGGGACAACTTACTCAGGTTATGAATAATAACCTTACCCGTATGGAGCACCCTGATCCGCAGCGTGGAGGATCAATGTTAGATCGATTCATGAGGCAACAACCACCAACGTTCAATGGGAATACAAATCCCTTAGTAGCTGAGCAATGGATATTTTCCCTAGAGAAAATATTTCAGGCTTTGGGGAGCAGTGAAAGGGAAAAAGTTATCATGGCAGTTTACCGCCTCACTGGAGATGCTGATCAATGGTGGTCATTGATTCAAAATACGAAGGAAGATGATGAAGTATCAAATATGGAATGGAGGGAATTCAAAGATCTGTTTTTAGAAAAATACTTCCCTCGCGACCATCGAGCGGATATGGAAAGACAATTTCTGAGTCTGAGACAAAAGGAGGATGAGAATGTCACAAAGTATGAGGCTAACTTTACAAGGTTAGCGAGGTATGCTGGAGATTATATTCGCAACCCAAGAAGTAAGATTGATCGTTTCTTTGATGGGTTAAAACCATTTCTCCGTCGAGCATTAGTCTCACAATCCTTTTCATCGTACGAAGACATTGTCTCATGTGCTATAAAGACCGAAAAGGAATTCTCTAAGTCTTATGACTTTAAAGCAAAGCAAGAGAAGAAGAGACCTGCTGATCAATCTGGGAATGGAAATAAGGGGAAGAAGGGAAAGGTTGAATATCCATCTTGTGGTAAATGCGGGAAGAAACATCCTGGTACTTGCTTGAAGGGAATGGGAGTCTGTTACAAGTGTGGTGAAAAAGGCCACCAAGCTCATGATTGCAAGGGGAAGAAGGAAGCTACCAACGTTCAGTGCTACAATTGCAGGGAGATGGGGCATTATGCAAATGCATGTCCTAAGCGTCAGGAGAACTTACCTCAGAAAAGGCCAAGGGATCAAGGCCAGGCTTATGCTATCACTACTGCTGAGGTAGAAGCTCCGAAAGACGTGGTGGCAGGTAATTTAATGGTTTCCTCAAGTTTAGCAAATGCATTATTTGATTCTGGATCATCGCATTGTTTCATATCTTCCCAGTTTGCTAAGAAAATTAGATATTTCCAATTTGATTTAATAAGGGAGTTGTCAGTTAAAACTCCTAAGGGAAGTATCGTTGCAACAAAGTTTTGTGAATCAGTCCCCATTAGAGCACATAAATTTTCTTTATCTGCTGATCTCATCGTCATACCTATGATTGAGTTTGATATAATCCTCGGTATGGACTGGCTTTCGGACTATGATGCGAAGATTTATTGTAAGAAGAAAGAGGTTACGATTCTTGATGATAATGATAAGGAACACCTTATTTTTAGAGCAGAATCGTCACCACCTAATTCTTATTTAGATCCACCCCCAGTAGTTCAACTTAATTCAATTATTGGGGAGGAAGAGAATGAAATAACTGTCGGTGAGGAAAGGAATGTTCAAATAGAGGATGTACCTGTTGTGAAAGAATTTGTAGATGTATTTCCAGAAGATTTACCTGGACATCCTCCAGAACGAGAAGTTGAGTTTTCTATTGATTTGATTCCTGGATCAAGGCCTATATCGAAGACCCCTTATAGAATGGCCACTGTAGAGTTAGTCGAACTAAAGAAACAACTAGAGGAATTGAGTAATAAGGGATTTATTCGCCCTAGTGTTTCTCCATGGGGAGCCCCTGTTCTTTTTGTTAAAAAGAAAGATGGATCTATGAGGTTATGTATCGACTACAGGGAGATCAATGCTATAACGATAAAGAACAAGTATCCCCTACCTCGTATTGATGATTTATTTGACCAACTGCATGGAGCTCAATACTTTTCAAAGATTTAACTTCGATCTGGATACCATCAGTTGTGTGTGAAGAAGGAAGACATTCCGAAAACAGCATTTCGAACCAGGTACGGGCATTACGAGTTTACTGTAATGCCGTTTGGATTGACTAATGCACCCTCTGTATTCATGGATCTGATGAATAGAGTCTTCAAGGAGTATCTCGATGAATTTGTTGTGGTATTTATTGATGATATCTTGGTATACTCCAAAACCTACGAAGATCATGAAAATCACTTGCGCATTATCTTGAAGACTCTGAGGAGGCATGAATTATATGGGAAGTTTAGCAAGTGTGAATTCTGGCTTCAGGAGATTTCTTTTCTTGGCCATATTATCTCTAAAGATGGAATCTCTGTTGATCCTTCTAAGACCAAGGCAATCCAAGAATGGCCAGCACCTACGAGTATAACTGAGGTACGTAGTTTTATTGGTTTGGCAGGTTATTATCGGCGTTTCGTCCAGAATTTTGCCCGATTGGCTAACCCATTAACGAAGCTCACACGTAAAGGGGTTAAATTTGTTTGGACAAAAGAGTGTGAAGAATGTTTCGAAGAACTGAAGAGAAGATTAGTCAATGCTCCTATATTGACTCTACCATCGGGGAATGATGGGTTCGTTATTTATAGTGATGCATCGAAGAAAGGACTTGGCTGTGTCCTTATGCAGAATGATAGAGTTATTGCCTATGCATCACGACAGTTGAAAATTCATGAACAAAACTATCCTACTCATGATCTCGAGTTAGCAGCAGTGATCTTTGCTTTGAAGATATGGAGGCACTACCTCTATGGTGAAAAATGTGAGATTTATACTGATCACAAGAGTTTGAAGTATATTTTCTCACAAAAAGAACTCAACATGAGGCAAAGGAGATGGCTTGAATTACTCAAGGATTATGATTGTACGATACACTACCACCCGGGGAAGGCAAACAAGGTGGCAGATGCTTTGAGTAGAAAAGACCATGGAGTTTTGAACAATATGAGAATTGAAAGGGATCCAATTTTCATGGATCTAGTGAAAATGGACATGGGAATAACCAGGGAAGGTGAAACATCAATGCTTTTTCAAATGGTTGCCAAACCATCTTTACTAGAAAGGATTAAGAGTTCTCAGACCGATGATGGCGAATTCCAAAAGAAGATTAAAGCTGTGAATGATGGGAGATTGAGAGACTTTGTGTATGAAGATGGAATTTTGAAATTCGGGAAGAGACTTTGTGTTCCCAATATACCTGATCTAAAAAGGGAATTGCTGGATGATGCTCATAGTTCCAATTTCTCTATACACCCTGGGAGCACCAAAATGTATAGAGATTTGAAGGAACATTTTTGGTGGGACAACATGAAGAGGGAGATTGCTGATTTTGTGTCAAGATGTATGGTTTGTCAACAAGTGAAAGCTGGAAGGCAACAGCCTGGAGGAGTCATGCAACCTCTTCCCATACCGGAGTGGAAATGGGACAATATTACGATGGACTTTGTCATGGGGCTACCAAAGACTCCTAGAAGGAACGATGCAATATGGGTTATTGTTGATCGTCTTACCAAGTCAGCACATTTTCTTGCTATAAGAGAAGATCTACCCCTGGAACGTCTAGCAAGACTATACATTAATGAAGTTGTGAGACTTCATGGAGTACCCCTATCAATTGTTTCTGATCGTGATCCCCCTTTTACTTCAAGATTTTGGAAAAGTCTTCAGAAATCCCTGGATAATGAACTTTATTTGAGCACTGCTTACCACCCTCAGACAGACGGACAATCAGAACGGACTATTCAAACCTTAGAAGACATGTTGAGATCGTGCTCACTTGACTTTCAGGGTATGTGGGATCAATATTTACCTCTGGTAGAATTTTCCTATAACAATAGCTTCCATTCGAGTATACAGATGGCACCATATGAAGCGTTATACGGAAAGAGATGTCATACACCAACCTGTTGGGATGACGTTGGTGAAAGAAAACTTGTAGGCCCAGAGCTGGTGGAGGAAACGGTGGAAAAGGTGAAAGTAATCCAAAATCACATCAAAGCAGCTCAAAGTAGGCAGAAGAGCTATGCCGATAATCGAAGGAAGGATTTGGAATTTCAAGTCGGTGATCATGTTTTTCTGAAGGTATCTCCGTGGAAGGGAGTCATACGTTTTGGTAAGAAAGGTAAATTGAGTCCCAGGTACATCGGACCTTTCGAAATTCTAGAACGAATTGGGGTTGTAGCTTACCGATTGGCAATGCCGCCAAGTCTCTCCAAAGTTCACGATGTGTTCCACGTATCTCTGTTGAGAAAATACATGCCTGACCCAACGCATGTACTCACCTATGAAGAATTAGAACTGGAACCCGATCTGTCTTATTGCGAAGAGCCCGTCAGGATTCTTGATACAAGAGAACAAGTACTGAGAAACCGGACGACGCGTCTGGTAAAAGTTTTGTGGAGAAACCATAAGATGGAAGAGGCAACGTGGGAACCCGAGGAACTTATGATGAAGAACCACCCGAGTCTTTTTATGCAGTAATACCCTAGAAATTGAGAGGACGCAATTATTTGAAGGAGGGGAGAATGTAACACCCCAAGCTTCTATGGTACGTTTCCCTTCGAATAATGCAATAGCGTGTGTTGTACGCAACCTCGAGTTCTAACACACACACAACTAATTAAACTAGCCATTATGAATAGTAATACCTACTTTTTGAAATTATATATATTTTATATTTGAAAATGGACTTCATTTTTGGATTCGAAATATCGAATTTAGCCTAAGGTGAAATTTTGGTACTTTTTGGATAACTTTCATATTTTGATGAATAGTGAAAATTACTAAATTTTAATTAAAAACAACTTTTTTAATCAAAATAATTAATAGTGATAAATTGTGAATTTGAGTGGTTTTAAATTATATTTAGAATATATTTTTACCATTTAATATAATGTTGGTCATTGGACATAATTTTACAATTAAACCGAACATAAACAAGTGTCAATCTTTTGATAGTTATTATCTCTTAAAAACACGCTTTTTGTTTTGACAGCGGGATTTAATTTTAAATTAATTTCTGCCACTTCTGTGTTTTGAATTTAGGAAAATGGATTCCATATTTGGAATCAGGATGTCCAAATTATGTAAATAGGTAACTTTTATTTTTACACATTTTGAATAATTACTGCGGTAAATATTTTATTTACCATGGTTAAAGGGTAAATCCGGTAAATAAGGGTTAAAAAATAATATTATAATAATACAAAATTACCCTAGAACGTGTCCTAACCTTATTGGCAGACACATACCCGACCATGGGCATCCTTGGGTCAATTTGGGGACCCCTTGGAGCCACTTGTATGTGGTAGGGACACATTATATTAATAAAGTTAAAATAAAAATAAAAATGGCATAAGTTTACATCTTTTAGAAGAACAATTTTTACATAGGGTTATACATGTTGGATTTTCGATTATAAATATTCATTAGAAAGCTAAAAAGATTTAATACATAATGATGTTTTATTTATAATTTTTAGACATTAAATAATTTATTTTATTTATGACACAATGATGATGCAGTAATTACTAAAATAGTAAAAAATTAACATAATTGATATTATAAATACCCAAATAAATATAATATGAAACTTTTAATGAATTAAACTAATTTTCTAGGATAATAGGATATATTAGGATTGATTTAATTGACTTTGTTCGAAGTAATCAATCTGTTATGAGTTTCAAAAAAATCAACTATTGAATAGTGTCAAAATTGACATAAAAGAGTTCTTAAAACAAATATTATATTATTAATTGATATTAAATTCCTAAAAATCTAAGGTTCGGCCAAGAGACTTATATTATGATAGGTTAATCATTAATGGACCACTTGGGGGTCGCTTGTATGTATATGGTAAGTCTATTAACCATACAATATAAAAATACAAAGAGACATTGTAAAAGTGAAACTAATTAACTTAGAGTTAATACTTAAAGATAAGGTTAATATAAGTACCCAAACCTGTCTAAATTCTATTGGTTGAGTTGTTTTCGACCTATCCCCACCTTAACCTTTGAATAGTCAATTTTGGAGCCATTAGAAACCGAATATGAATTTATTATAAATTAATATTTCTAGATTTTCCAAAGGTGCCCCTCACCCCTCTTATAAAAGGGCACTCCTCCTTCTCATTTCTTCACACCTTCAAAGCCTTTTGGTTCGGCCAAACTCTGCCCAAATACTCTCCCAACATCCCTCACTACAACCTAGAGGCCTTAGTTTGATCATAAAGCCAACCTAAGGAGCCCTTTTGATCAAATCAAAAGGAAGAACCCGAAGAAGAGGTAATGATTTCACCACCCTTTTCTAAGTTCATTTCTTCTTCCACTTCTTCTTCCTTTGTTCTTACCATTCTGAAATAATAACTCCAGTATCTCACATATACTGTGATGTTATTATAAATATGGTACAACCATATTCATTATCCTATCCACCCTTTGAATAACATGTCACCATACGTGCGTACGTACGGCTTACCGTCTCCACGTCGTGGTGTAATTGTTATTCAATATAATATTATTTGGATGGGTATAATAATGATGTGTAACTCATGTAAATAATAAATCTAACATGTTAATGATTCTTTATATATGATATACCATCCTTTTATATATTATTTTAATATCAAAAGAATGATATTGTCGCTCGTGCGTACGTACGGACTACCGTCTCCACGAACGCGATGAGATTCATTCTCCATCGTATCCATTCAAGTATAATTTGATGATTTAAAAAATGATGTTTAAGGACTTGATATCATTCTGGATATGAATAATATACAACCTATCCTTTACATACATGTCTTACGTAACAAAACATACAAAAGAAAACAAGTAAGTTAACACCCGAAACGACGATAATTCTAAGATATTATTAACAAATCAATGTTAAAAGATCATATATGATATCATATTAATATATATGATTCTTGTATAATTTAAAAACAACTATTTCACCATTATACAGGAGGTTAACCTACCCCAACCAAGGAAAAGTACAAGGTAAGGGTTATTTCACAATCTCTTCATTATCCGAGGTTGTTTATACGTAATAATCTACTGGGATATCTTTATCATCCACATCCATGTTTCTTAAAAATGTATTTCAAAACATTTTTTATGGGTTAAAGTCATTTATACCCTTGTTTGACTTTTTATAAGAGGTTTATAAAGGAATCTTTCCGTCGTTTTCAAAACAAGGTCCTTTTTAACCTTTTCGACTGAATTGAGGTAAGAATGTTCTTTTTAACTTATACGGCGGGTGCGGTTATTTTCCGCCGTTATAAAATCGTCGAAGCTTTCTATACAAGCTTATAAGAATATTTTCAAAGAAAATGTTTTATTTTATATGGATCTTAAATGATTTCAAAATAAAAGGAGATACTTCTTTAAAAAGAATTTTGATTTCATCTATGTCAACATCCTTTGATGGATTTTAAGATTATTTGAAGTTGATTTATTATGATACAAAACTTCTATATTGTATTGAAGTTTTTGTGATATGTTTGACTGTGGATGTGATATTTTTATACCATTCATAGTTTATGGTGAAATTATTGACATTTCGTATGCTAGTTTTAATACGAATGTTTATGTTATGTTTAAACCTTTTCATATGGGAATGCATTGGACTTAATAAGTGACGGGTGGAGCCCGCTATAGCTCCTCGATGCATCGGTAGGTCTCATGAGACAAACTAGTGTCTTGGCACAAGGCCTTGACAAAATCTTATTTGTAGTCTTGGCACGAGGCCTTGGCTATGTGGTTATGATAGTCTGGCATTATGCATTCCAGCATTATGAAAGTGGTTATTGATATTGCATGTGATTATTCGATTAGTAGAATATCCATGTGAATAAGTAAATGGCATTATTTCATTTTTATTTTTGCCATACTATGTTGAAGTTCAATTTTAAAAGGCTTTTGTTTTAGTAATTCATTGCCTTAAATGTTTATGCTTATTATGAATGTTCCGCTATATTGTTATCCTTACTGGGCATTTGAGCTCACCCCTTTTCTATGTTTTATTTTTCCCAGGTAGTGAAGAAGTAAATTATGAATGACTTGCAGGGATATTATGAGGGGTTAATAGTGTGGATATGAAGACTTTGTTGTTGTAGTAGTTTTTCACTTTGAAATGTAATGTAAAACTTTATGATTATATCTAGTGTTTCCAAGGCTACTAAACCAATCGGTCTTTCGGGATTTGATCTTTCTTGTGATCATGCCAATGTTATGTAATTAATGCACCGACTCTGGGCAACTGGGGTCGGGGCGTTACATTACCAAAGTGGTAAGGGTTTATTTCACAATCTCATCATTATTCGAGATTGTTCACATTTAAGTCTCCCTTAGAAGAAATTTTTGATATTTCTATCTTAAACCCAATATATTTTCTTATACACTATTTTTCATGATTTTTTCAAGTAATAGTACCATTTTAATTTCTTTGGTACTTATGATTTTTGATAAAATATCTTCTAATGAAAATCCAACTTTATTTATTTTTTCGGTCAAAAATGTTTTTTCTTCTATATACATGTTTTCTAAAAATATTTTCAAAAATGTTATTAAAATTATCTAAATTATTTATAAAATAAATTTTTATTCATGTTTGAATTTTTGAAAAATGGTTTGAAAGGAATATTATTATCACATTATAAACAAGGTACTTTTAACCTTTTTATAACAGTGTGAAAATAATGTTTTTTTATCATATAAGACATGTATAGAATTACCCACCATTATGAAAAATCAATTATTTGAATATTCCTTTAAAATTTTACATGATATTTTTTAAGAAAATGATTTTCTTAATATCATGGAAATATTTTGTTTTTGAAAGTGATTTTCAAAGTGAAAAAGATATTTTCCCCAAGAATGTTTTAAATAAATTTTATGGTATTTCTATTAATCAATAATAAAAATACTCATTTTACTTATGATCCATTGGTAATATGTTATAATGACACCATCCTTATTATTTCTTTGAATGGATTATGATTAGTTTGACTGAGAATATATCATTTTGATACCATTCACCACAGTACTCTGGATGGATTATGACTTTTCTTATTGATTGTGGAAAGTATTAACATTCATATGCTTGTTTTTAATATGAATGTTTATGTTTATTATGTTTATTGATTAGAGAAATTATTAATATTTTATATAATAGTTTTCCAATATTAATTTTTATATTTATTATCTATAACCTCTTTCATATGAGGAAATCATTAGACTTAGTAAGTTACTTGAGAGGTCCGCTATATCCCCCTGATTAATTAGAAGGTATCATGAGATAGAATAGCTTTGTTTTTGGCTAAGGAGATACCCATTTATTTAATATTTCTTGGCATGAGGCCTTGATGGTATGTTTATAATGTCCTATATTATGAATTCACTCATTATGAGATTAGTTATTGATATCCACATAGTTATTAAATTAGTTAGAATATGCATGGATAAGTTTCAAGATCACATGATTATTTGTATGTCATTATTTTAATCAGAATTTATTCTTTCTCTATTATTATTAATGTTCAATGTTTTATGAAATATATATATTTTATGTTATTTTGCTTTCTATATTGATTATTTTTTATGTATTCATGATAGATTAAACTGCACACATACCCTTACTAGGGATTAGAGCTCACCGCTTCTTATGTTTCATTTACCCTGGATGCCAGGAAGTGTTTGTAGTTGATATTAAAGGATATGATAAAGGGAATAATGTATATTTTAAAAAAAATTCTATATTTTATTTTAATTTTTCAAATTTAATTTGAAATTCACATATGTATCTAATTTTCCAATACTATTAAAATATTCGGCCCTTTAGAATGAAATTTCTTATATCTAAAACCAATGTAACAAAGTAACCACTAAAAATTAGATACTAGGTTTGGAGTCTTTATAGTTGGTGTTAGAGAAAGTTTAGTAAAAATCTTGGGAATAATATTTGGAAAAAAATAGATTAGGGAATATAGACCTATGTAATACTTTAAGGATAAGTCTATGTATAGGATAATATTCTAAAGTATTTATAAGGTAGATATTATGTAAATTTCCTATAAATTCATCCCTTTCTAGATACTCCAAGTGGACGTGGATCTGAATTTTTTTTACCTAGGGTTAAGAACTATAAAAAGGTCACCTTGAGATTTGACTCGATCGTCACCTAGTTCACAATAATGGGATTTTCTACAAACCTAGTTTGAAACTCATAGGGGATATGATTGGGTTAATTCAAATTTATCTACAACAAATTATGAATTAATTGAAAATATTTTTATGACTTGATAATAATTCCAAAGATACCAAGTTTATGATTCCAAATTTAGCTATGATTTTTTTTTCAATTTATGTTAAGTGTTTCACTAGTTTTTTAATTATACATTATGATTCATAATGTCATGACTTAATATAGTGTATTAAATTGTTTATAAATTACACATAGTGAAATTAATGAGAAACGTATCAATGCACATAATCCATGTAGGTATTTCCCTCTTGGGAAAGATAATAAAGCTATAGATGGAGTTGCAATTAGAGCTGAACAAATTGTAACTATATTAGGGTATCTAACTTAGGTTATGACCAATAAACTTTCCCATATGGATAAACCTAATGACCCATTAGGTGGTGTAACAGTGTTATATTTATTCATGTGTCAATAACCTTTTCACTCAATGGGACTAAAAAACCATTTGTAGTTGAAAATGGATAAGTTTCTTAGTGAAAAAATGTATTACTTTGGTAAGTAATGAAAGAGAGAAGGTTATCATGGAAGTTTATCATCTATAAGGAGATAAGAATAAATGGTGTTCAATGATTCAAAACACAAAAGGATGATATAGCATCCCAAAAATTTTATATATATTATTACATGATTTTAAAAATAAATTTCTATTAAATACAAACCAAGGATTGAAAATCCTAGTGTCTTGGAAAATTAGGTACATAAATAAACAACATGAAACTAAAATAAAATATATTTATTTAAAAATAAATAACGAGATCATAAATTCCTTTGAGATCGTAAAATGATATAGGATAACCTTGGGAATACATAGACAAAAGGGGTGATCTAAAAATCCCAAAAAGGGAATAAACTTGGAAATGAAGCATAACATATGAGTCAGAAAGAAAAACATGATAACGTAAAAGGAATGAATCATGAATAAACATATGGAGGCATAACATATATAACATGAAATCATAACATCATAAAAACATAGGAATGTGGAAACAACATATAACATGACATAAACATGTGTTAATGCTAACTACCAAGATGATATCACATGGTGGAAAAAGCCCCATAATGGATTACATTTAGTCTCTAATCCCATACATAATGTCTCATGATAATAAAAATTATGCAATTAATTTTAGAACTATTTAGGAACATCCATCATAACATGTAAATTCATATGTGTGCTATATAAATAAATCAATCATAATGAATAAACATAAGGGTCACCCATGGAAATAAATGGGTTTTGTAATCATGTCAAAAGAAATAACCAAAGGGTGTATAATAATAGTATCTATAAAATAAGGGGTTAAATAACTATTTGACAATAATAAAGGAAAAATAATCAAATATCAAGATAAATTAATTCCAACTGAATTAGAAGCATAAAAAGTGTGGTTAAGAAACTTTAGAAATGTGACACCTAATAGAAGTTTTAGAGAAAATAATAAAGATTCTTTAAAGAGGATAAATGCCTAATTATTTCCATAAAACCAAAAATGAACCAAAATAAATTTTATGATAAAATTATCTATTTTATAAAGTATGGGTGGCTTAAAAAAGTTTATGAAGTGCACTTGAAAAGGGGTAATAAACATATAAGTTCCCTTTGATCGAGTTTGCTTGTTGAGAGGAATTGAGAAGGAAAAATTTCAAAACATATATTTACCCAGAAAAGAAATATGAATTAAGAAAGATATATATTTGTGGAAAGAATATAGGATAATATCTGAAGATAATTTTTGTGAGAAAGCAAGTTAAGAGAGAGAAAACATAACCCCAAAGGAAATAAGGAGGTTCAGAAAGATCCTTTACCTTATGTTCTAGAATAATTCTTTAATTAAACTTAATATCTGGAATAACCAAATTAGCTTAATTAATTACCTAATTAATATCATATTACATACATATTTGATTTATTATACATTTATTAATTTTATTTATAACAATTTTTATGAGTTATAAATTTCAATTTCGTTGTTCTGAGAGCGTTCATTTCATGGTTTCAAAGTCCGATCACTTAGGGCTATTTATTGATGTTTTTTTTCAAATGGGAATAAAAATATAGAAGTGAAATGAAATGGTATTCATAAAATTAAAAAATTTTAAATGGTACCAAATAACCATATGTGTCTTTGCATAAGTATGGTTCTTTGAGTAAAAACATTAACGGTATGTGGTTAGTTCATTTATGCAGTTTTACCAACCATCGCAAACTAGTTTCATTTTATTTAGTATTATATATATATTAATTAAATAACATTAAATATGTTATAATATACTTATTATAATCTTAATTTAACCATAATAATTGTTTTGTGACTATCCTTGAAGGTGATAATGAAAAAAAACTCATTATTCATTGAGGCGGTAAACCGACATAATATGAGAAATGGTTTCATTTATTTGAATACGTGGAGAAAAGAAAATGATTAATGGAATATATTAAATTTTCACTATAACATTACTATATATATATATTACACTAGAGTTATTATTCCATTTTATATGAGGGAGGTCAGGAGAAAGTAGGAGAATAAAAAAATTTAAGAGGCTGTTTGAGAATGTTACCTCTTGAGTATCCCCTCCGTGAAAGACCCATTAAGGAACTTGGAATTGAAATTTTTGTGAGACTAAAACCACTAGGAAATTGAAGATAGTGTGGAGGATATGTTTTGGTAGATATTTTTCAAGCTTCAAGGCTGATAATGTGTGAGGATAAGGGGAGGTGAGGGGTAGTATTTATAAGAAGAGGAGAGGGGTGTTTTTGAATATATTCATTAGTTTATTATTTTGGATCAAGATTATTAATAGTATCAATTATTGTGACTATATATAGTAAATGTTTCATGTTATTTTGATATAATGGGTGCTTAAATCATCCATGACTTAAATATTCATGTATTTAGATTATAATTTTAAATATCATAAATTACCACATTTAACTATTTAGCAAAAATTCAAACATTTTAGAAAAAAATTACCCTAACCCTTTTTGGATGTGTACATTTAAAGAACGGAATCCATTTTATGAAAATAATCTTCTAAAATGAGAAATTTATTTTTCCAATAAAATCCTCATTTATTCAAAAAACACCTATTTTAATATTATAATCATTATTATGACCCTTTGAAAATTTACTTACGGTCTCATAAAATTAACTTATCATTATAATAAAAATTAATATTAATTTATAAATAAATTATATATAAATAAACGTTATTTTAAATCATTATATTTTTTATAAAGGTTTAATTAAAACATTTATGTTTTATAGTAAATACAAACACTTAATTTATCATTTTTAGAACATTTATTTACATATACCATGGTTTAAATATATTGTATTTTAAATTTATAACATTCCAAAATATTATTCTTCCCTTTCATAGGTGTAGTTACTATTATAACAGTTATATTACTATTCCTAATGGTAATACTACTATTCCAAAGGTCATGTTACTATTCCAATGGTCAGATTTGTAATGGCTATATGGTTTCCCTAATTTCTATAAATAACACTTATTCTATTAATTCTATATTCAATTTTATTTTCTATTAAGGCTATATATACCTTTATATTAAAAATTAATATCTTTTTTTTAAAATTATGTTTTATTTCTTCATCTTTATTTGTGAGTGCGGTCATTCTGGTGGATTGAACAGATCCAATTTTTCATTTATTAATTTTATTATTTTTTATTTTTATCCCATTTTAATATTTTTAATTCTTATTGATTTAGTTTTTGACTAATGTATCATTCTTAATTTATGAGAATAAGTTTTTTTGGTTTCTCTATGTGTTGTATGTGCTTTATACTACATGAAATAATTATAAGAAGAGAAATTCCATTAATAAAATTTAGGTTAATTATAGATAAAGAGGAAATAAAATGAATTAAATGGATGGATTTTAAGGTACTCTTCATGGAAAAATATTTTACTCATGATGAAAGGGTGGATATGGAGAGAAAATTATTAAGCTAAGACAAAAGGAAGAGTAAAATGTTTCTATGTATAAGGATAAATTTAGAAGGTTATCAAGGCATGTTTCAAACTACATACGTAATCCAAAGAGAAAATTTAATATTTATTTGATGGATTTAACCAAATCATTTAAAGGTAAATAGTATCCAAAACATTCTCATCATATGAGGATATCATATCATGGGCTACCAAGATAGAGAATTTTTTTCCAAGGCTAATGTATTTGAAAGAAATCAGGAGAAGAAGAGGAAAAAAGAGAAAAAAAATAGATAAGGAAAATAAGATAAAGAAGGATTTTCCCAGATGTGATAATTGTGGAGATAATCAACCTAGTTCTTTCTTGAAGGTAATGAGAGTTTTCATAAAGTGTGTAGAGAAAGGAAATCAAGTACTTGAATGAAAGGTTGAGAAAGAAACCTTTAATGTTAAGTGGTTAAACTGTAAGGAGATGAGGCATAATGAAAACGAATACCCCAAGAATCAAGGTAATATACCTCAAATGATCCTAATGGATTAAGGTCAAGCTTGTGTTGTTACTATAGAAAAAGTGGAATAAAATACCTGTGCATTTGGATTCAAGAATTATCTAGTTGAAGTATTTTATCAATGATATTATAGTTATAAGAATCATGAAACATATAAGGATTGTACTATAGTAGTTTTTCATTAAGGATTTGAAAGTATATGTTGAATTTCATTAATAACCATGAAAAGTGATTTATGGGTAAGGTTATATTTTTTGAAGAATACTTGAATAAGGTAAAGATAACACTTAATATGTTCTGGATGTTTAATTTATAATGTTTATTTGGGATAAAGAGAATATTAACATTGAAGAAGTAGATGGGATAATATCAAAGACATTGAAAATGGTTAGTGATTTGGTGAAAAAGTAATTTATGATGGATGTTACTACATATTTGGATTCATGGAATATACTCAATAGACTTTGATTTCATTAAGGTTTTATGGTGATTTAATTTATTAGTGTGTTTTAAGAGAATATATGATTAAGGTATTTACATGTTTGGTATGTGACATTATGAGATATTTTATATTGTTTTTATGATAAAATTTTAATCAAATATTTCATATTTACAGATTTAAATTTGGTTAGATTTATTTTGGAGGATTCATAATGTTAACTATTTATGGAATAGATTAAGTATGACTTTGGGTGTACTATTGAGGTTTTAGATATTAATATATTATATTGCATAACTTTTGTTAACCATTTTGTTTTTGGTAAATATTTAGATATATATGGAAAGACTTTTAACTCTTTTAGAAATCTTATAAACCATTAAAATTTAATTTTAGTTATTTAAGAATAAAATATTCATCTTAGATATTCATTTCTTGGTGTAAGAAATGAACTGGAAATTGATCAAAGCATAACTAAAGTATGGTAGTATGATTATGATTTAAAAAGATATCAAGTAATTATAATTTATGGTGTTATTTGTCATGATAGTAAACTAATCCCTCAAATTTAGGAAATTGATATTGAAATAAAAATGTTATACACTTACCTTCATTTTCTATGAATCAAATGGTCTCTTTCACACTTCATCAGTTTATGGTTTTGTGCTTGTTAACTTTATCTTAATCATTTACTTTATTATGATAAATTCTCTCCATCACTCTCCATAATTATTGATACTTTTCTTAAATGTACATATTTTCACTTCCCACTAACTTTTTCCTACTTAGAAACCTAGTTTTTTGTTCTTCTAGATGGCCTTTGTACTTTTCATTCACTCTTATCAAGATGAGGTTTTATTAAACCTTTTTATGACGTGGGATTTCAAAAAAGGTATTTTTATTTAGAAAACCTTTGTTTTTTGAGTGAAAGATAAAATTGTGAGGAATTAATTTTTTGAAGTTTGGGAGAATGTTACACCCTATGATTTTAAAATAAGAATATTGTGTTCAATAGCGTATACGACACACACCATTGAGCTTAAATGATCTATTAAATATATTATTTTAATTTGACCATTATAAAGTAGCTGTCAAATTAGTGAGTATGCATAGGAATAGCTAATTTATGAAAATTATATATTTTAAACATATATTAAATAAATTCATTAGTTATAAATTAACTAGAAATAAAAATAAAAATCATTAGAAAGCAAAAGAAATATTTTTCTGGAAAACTATTTTTATGCCTGTAATGTATTTTTATATTAATAAATTAAATTATTCACTATTAGTAAATTATTTTAATGAAATTTATATATTAAATATTCAATAAAATCTTTTATAATTAATGTAATATTTTTTATAGGCATGAGATATTAATAAACCAAATTTTATGTTTAAAAACTGTATTTTTCTAAAAAATGGTTAAGTCGATTTTTTTGCAGAACTATTTTAAAATTAATTTTCACAGAATTTATAATGTTTATTTTAAAAAATTAAATTAAATTTTTAAATAATAATGTAAAAATTATCTTTTATTTCATTTTTTTAGAGTTTTCTAAATAGACAATTTTTTTTGATGAATAGTACAAAATAATGTTTTTTATTGAAAACTATCATTTTGTTTAAAGCATTAAAAAGTTACATTTTATTTTGGTTTTAAAAAGTAAAATATGTTTAATTATATTATAATTAATCCAATTTAGGTAATTATAATTAATTTTATGTTGATTTTTTATATAAAAAATTATTATACTCAAGGAAAGTTTTCTTTCAGAAAACTATTTTTTTTTCAATGAACTTTCACTTTTAATTTTAAATTAAATTATGCCTATTATTTGAATTGAATTTAGTAAAATTTATTCCATATTTTTAATCACACTAATTTATATTAGGTAATAAGTTCAACTTACTTTTTTTTTTATAATTAATAGTAAAAACATTAAAAATTAATTACCATAGTTATGGATAAAACAAGTTTATCGGGGAGTTAAACTAAAAAGATAATGGTTAAAATGAACTAGCAACTTATATAATTAATATTATATGAAAATATTTATACCTTATCACATAAAAGTTTCTATAACGAGTTATTTTAGATCTATGTTGAATGTAAAAAATGTGGGTATAGTTTATTCTTTTTAAAAATGCAAATTGTTTCCTATCCCCCACTTATAAAATGCCACCCCTATCCTATCATATTAAGACTTCCAAATAAATTTTCTTCAGAAAATATATGAAAAAAATCCATTCATAACATCCCCCCTAAACTAGATTCATTTTATTGATTATAAATCCAATATAAGAAGGAATTATGTATAAATATTAAATGATTCTCCAAAGAAGAGTTACAGTTCTTTACCATGCATCTTCATTTATTTCTTCCCATACCCCCTCAAAATATTCTCTTTCTATGATAACATAATATCAAAATTATCTAACATATGTTTAGAATTTATTATGCTAGTGTAATAATCTATACTCATATCCCCTTCTATAAAATGGGAAACAAAATAGTTGATCATGTGTATAGTGGACTACAGTATCGTGAACTGATGTAATTCATTTTCCATCTCCATCAATCACGAATGGATATAATTATGGATTTAATTTATATATATGATATTTATGAAATAATTATACTTATTAAATTATAGTATCACATCTACCTTCTTACCTTCTAATCTGTTGGAAAATGATAACGTCGCTCGTACCTACGTGTGGACTACTGCCTCCATAAAGTGATGTGATTTGTTTTTCATTTTATTTTGAAATTGATAGTAATAAAATTTATTTAATAAATATATATGATATATATGATATAATAATAATTCTATAAAATTCAAGTATTATTTACCTTTCTTTCAATCCATCCTTCAAAAAAATTAAAACAACATTAATGTGTATGTACAACCTACCATTTCCATGAATTATGTAACTCAATTTTCTATCTATAAATTTTATGGTGTAACGAACAAAATCGAGTTAACCTAGAACTAGTCACCTGAGCCGATCCATGGCAAGGCCCGAGAGGCATTCCCGATCCTCTTGGGCTGGCGACAAGTGCCAAGGGAATCATAAGAGACAATAATGGGAACAATTTCACCCAATATAAAGTAAATAAAGAAAATAGAATAAACATAGAAGCAAACCAAACTCAAATTGATTTCCATATTTTACAACTTTTACATTTCCAAATAATATGATAAAAAAAGTGAGCAATAAAAAAACTAGAATAACCAAGATGAACCTGACACCAAACATCTCCTCCATGTGACAGTGAAGGTCACTCTCTAGGAAAACACTAACCATCGTTCGAGGTGATTGAACCAAAGATGAAACCTACAAGAGAAACTAAAAACAAGAAAAAAAATCTAAACATGAGTATTCAAACTTAGTAGGTAGTCCTAAATTATTCTATTACCAATGCATATCCTCTAAATAAAGCAATTTTGATTTTTTAGGTTTGAAATAAAAACTATAAACATAGGTTTTCCATAATTTCATTTCAAAATAAAGAAAACACTACCCATTTCCCTCACATTTAAAAACAAGAATAATTCAAGGAGATAATTTAAGTTCATATGGGAGAAGGATAAATGGATCCAAATAAGAAAACATTCATTTTCATTATAAAGTGAAATTAGAAAACCACCTTTTCATTCATAATGTTTTTCTTAAAACCATTTCATGCAAAAACTACACTTTCAAAAATTCCAAAAGAACACTTGAAATTAAGAACAAGGGTGAACAACCATATAAAGAGGGTAATGGCTAATGATAATAGTGTCAAATAAACACAAGAAAGCCTTGGAACTCAAAGGAGAACTGGAACATACTATACACGTGACTCATCCTGAAGGCATGCCCTACTCGATGACATCATAACACCATAACGCCTGACCGTCATCCTACCTGGCCAAGTCGAGGGTCCTAATCTCATATAAATAAAACTAATTATCCACCTTCTATGAGCCACTATCTAGTACAATAACTTATACTACTGCATCAAAAATTCTAAAAAAAAATCTTTACCATGCTAGGTTCCCACATTATGTTCGTAAGGGGGTGTGCCAAATAATGAAAGAAATAATCACATAGACACACACATAATATCATAAAATCCCACAACCATCACCACCCCAACCTCCTCAAGGAGAAACCCATGCCTTAAAGAAAGAATCACATGGGTGGAGTCCCAAGTCAAGGACATTCCCACACATTTGTCAACCAACTAGGAAATGGATCCATCCTAGAGGGGTTTTCCAATTACCCAATTCATGATATCAAATGGGCCTTATAACATTTTAAAAAAAACAATCCATTTCCTAAACATCCAAAAAAACCCCATTTTATATTCCAAACCATGATTCAAAACCAAAACACATTTACAAGGTTCAAAGGGGCATACCAACAAGAACTAAATTGTGGAAAAATTAATTTAAAAACTCTAATCACCATTTTGAAAATCACCAATACATTTATAAGAAAAAAATAATGTATTTAAAAACCATTAATCACTTAAAAGTTCCAACTGGTCCCTTTAACAACCATTTGGGGTGAAAAATCCTTTCCAACCACTCTAAACAATCACTAAACAAGGGGAATCCAACTACTTTAACATGATATAATTATTATAAAAATGATAAATTCTTATTTAGAAATTAAGGGAGGTGAAAACATAAATAAATCAATGTAAACCTAATTTAAAGGGAAATATTCAATGGGGTCCAACCTCAATAATGTATAATCTTCTAGAATCTGGTGCGAAGCTTCAATCACACCACCACCACACCTAAAAGAGACCAAACCCAACCTAACAGAATAATATTGAACCCAAAATTTAATGATATAACCCTAAAAATAAGATCCTAACTAGTTGAGAAAATAAAACCCAATAAAAGGGATGAAAACTATAGAAAAAAGGGAGAAAGAAAGGGAGAAATCACTTACAAGGTGTTTCCTTGAAGAATCTGGGAAAAACCACCAAAAGAGGGGAGATCCGATAGAGCGAAGGATGGGAGAGGAGCCTCCTAGGGCGGAAGAGGTTGAGGGGATGAGAAATAGGTGTGAGAGGGTTTAAAATCGGGTGGAAAAGAAACCTAAAACCCTAATTTTTAATGACCTGGTAGGCTGAATGGTTAGACCACACAATTTTCCAAACTATATGGAATCTGTGTGACCTCCTTTTCTGTAGAAGACACTGGATGCACTCTTACCTGGGTCCTGGTGCATGGCCATGTGAAGGCCATGTAGTAGGTTATATCTCATACTACATAGTTTCTTAGGTTAGGCACATGTTTACTACTAACCATGTGCAAACTATGGACCTATTATGTCCATCCCAAAAATTCTCATTTTTCTGTAAAACCTAAAGGGAAACCCCAAGAGAGAGGCTAGAAAAAAGAAAAATAGAAAGAATACCTCAAAATATTAAACCCTTCACACCTGGTTATTGAGATAAATGGTTGGGGACCCAACCCAAAGTTGAATAAAGGAAATATTAAAAACACAGGTGTGACAATTATCCCCACCATAACACTTTCCACCCTTGGAAAGCCGACCCAAGGCTTAATCTGGAAGTAGAACCACTACTTCTTTACAAGTTGAAGCAATTACAAAGAATAAAAAATGAATAGGCTAACAAAAAATCTACAACAAGAATATAATATAACAAGAATGAATCATGGGACCAAATTGGTCTCCCTACTAAATGCCACCTACCCCAAGATTTTAAACACCTCCATTTGATCAGTCCAAGGACATTCAATTTCCCACCACCCTCAATTAATCCTTAAAACACAACATCTTGAATGACACTAAGAGGAACACAACCATCCTTTCAAAAACAACCAATGATATTAAACCACATCAAACTATTACCTTTTAAAACATCACTCCAACCTAACACTAGAACACTCCCATCCCAATCATTTATTTAAAAGGAGATAATAAAATTAAGTGGTTACGCATAAGACTTTACACTACCTACCAATACCAGGAATGGAACCCAGACCCTAACATGGGGAGGACCGAACAGACTCCCCACCAAAAGAGACTATCTCACACTTATTTCCCCATGAGATGATTTCAATGAGACCCACGATGGGTCTCCCCACCATAAGAACTGATGAGATACAAAAAACTAAATATTTTTTATGCATAAACCAAGTACCAGCACCACCTGGGGAGGATAGGGAGGGCCCATCTAATGGACCATCAAAACCACGATAGACATATGCCAACCACTCAACGATCCCCAGATAACTACCAAAAAACCAAACTTAACTAGAACAAGAAGAATTAAAGGGCCATAAAAGGAGGCTTACCTTTGATGGAACACAACCATTAAGATCTTCAAAAAATGATACTATTATGCCTCCTAATAACTAAAGAGAAAACTCTCACACCTATATGGTTCATAACATGGAAATAAGGTACCCACACCACCATCCACTAAACAAAATAACTAAATACAAGACAACTACATAGGAGGATTAAACTACCTCCACTTCCCACAAATATAGTAGATCTTAAACCTAATACTTACACACTGATGGGTTTCCTCTAACTATGTGCCTAATTAAGTCTAGGACCTAAGTCCAGAGCTCTAAAGATTGAAGCATCTTGTGCCTTGCAGCCAGGCTTTAGAAACCCCCAAACAAAACACACATACAAAAATGTTACAAAACACACTTCCATTTTAATAGGAGTTCAAAAGGGTTTGTCAAAAACTACTCCTACAACTAAAATAAAAAGGAAATCCCATAGAATTCTGGATCATACCACGATTCACAACTTTATTTCACCCTTATACCAATGTATTAAACTGATTTTTTATTGAAAATTCCATGTATAGTAACAAGTTTTAATTCATGTTTGGTTTTATAATTTAATTATTATCACTGTCACAAAGGAATTTTTTACTTTTTTTGATGTTTTTGTTATATGTGGAGGTTATTTGGAAGGCCCAAGATGAAGTTGATGAAAAATGGGCCAATTTGTGCAGGAATCCAATAACATCTATGGACTCAACCAAATTACTCTACTGATCTGTGAGTTTAATTGGTCTGAGATTTTGTGGGATGATCAAAAATTTATAAGGATAAAACTTTCATGAAAAATATCAATCCCAATTCTTCCATTAAGATTCCCATCCCAACTAATCTATCAAGTACACAAAATCTACATGAAGTCAAAAGTGGTGTGCTATGATATGTCTATATCTCATGGTATACTTGTCGAACTGGTGAAAAACTTTCAATGAAATAGTAAAGAGGTGGAGTAATATTTTTCTAGTTTTTTTTAAAAGGTATATATTACTTTATAGTGGCCTATAACCATGATTCAAGTGGTTTCTCAAAATCTAGGTGCCCAAACCACTTCCCATTTTGGCTTTAAAAAGGAACCATAGGCACCTCATTTGGGATTTCAACCAGGAGAAAATGTGATTCTATTTTGGAGTCCCAAACGAGTCCTCTCATCATCCTTATATGTTCTGGAGGATATGGTAAGTTCTAAATCAATATATTCTTCTTCCTCCCCTCCCATGAATTTTTAAACCCCTTGTGATCACCCAGAGAGGAATCTGACGTAATACCAAGATTTGTTTATGTAATATTTGAATTTTATTTTAAATTCTAGGTTTGTGTGTTGTTTTTAATCATAATATATTCTTATTTAATTGATTTATTTATTGTTATGTCATGATCAACTCCTATGATCGTGTTTGGGGGTACCCATTTATGTGATGTTTCACGCATTGTTCTCCACTTCTTCTTCCCCCTCTCAATTGTAGTGGTTTTGTGGTTCATATTGTTTAATTGAACTCAGATAAACACCGTCATAGACATGTACATTCAAGACATGGTAACACATTGAAACAACATACAAACTTGGACATCTAATCGAGTTCTTCTTGTGTTTCCTTGGTGATTTTTTGTTATGAAGTCGAACACAAATCACCCAATCATCAGTGGTATCCAGTGAATCATTGCGTGTTTCTGACTAAAATCTAGAAGTTATCCTAGCATAAACTTAATAAAATTATATTTCTAGGTGTTACAAACCAAATATTAAAATATCATAACCCTATCTCTTGAAGAAACGAATTATGGGCATCATGAGATTTCCTTGGGTTGATCACACTACATTAATCTTGTTCATTTCTAATCTGTTTTATAACTTTTGTTTTATATTTTCATCTTTAATTATCAAACCCAATTATTTAAAAATATTATTCCCATTATATTTTCATAATAAAAACCCACCTTTTAAATTAATGATCTAAGGCTCAATTGAGAGATGACCTAGGCTTGCTACTTTATAGCAAAAATTCTAGTAAAAATTAAATTGATTTGACGCGCTTGACAACACGATCAATTTTTTGTGCTATTTTTATGGATACAAGATCATTTTTGTTCTTTATTTACTTCTATTTGTTTATTTTAATTCTTGATTAGTAATTCTTTCATTATCCCACCCCCATTTGATTGTTTTTGTTTTGGGTTTTTGTCATTATTTTTTATTGTTTTTGTGAGTTCTTCCTCTCTGTCTTCTTCTTCTATCAATTTCTTATTCTTTATAATAAAAAAATATTTTATTTTGTCCTTATAAACTTATTAAGTTCTTTTATTTTATCCATATGAAATCATAAAAATTAAAAAAAAATACAAAATAAAATAATAAACTTCACAACTTACTTGCATGACCCGATCTAGAAAATAAAAACTGCTTGAATTTGACCAATAAATTGAAAAGACACTTCACTCAAAAATTAGGACATATAGATTATGAAAATAAATTAACACTGAAGAACCCATGTTATAAACTCAAGTGGTCCTAAACCAATCAAAAATTGAACTAAATAAAACACATGAAAACATGTCTACAAATAACTGAACTTTAAAATAACTGACCACCCCAGATGTAGAGTACCAACCTGCATACATCCAATATCCTGAGGAAGTAGCCAAATTTTAGCCAATAATAAATATCACTCACTTACTTCTTAAATTCCATGGTCTACCTGGCGAGGACCCTCATAAACACCTTAGAGAGTTTCACATAGTGTTCTCTACCATGAAACCCCAAAATGTGTTTGATGATATATTTAAGTTCAAGGATTTCCATTTCTACCTTGATAATTTAGCCAAAGACTGGATATAATATCTGCTTACCACAATTGGGGGCCAGAATGACCTAAAGAGACTTTTTAGAGAAGTTCTTTTCTACCTCCCAAACTGCATCAATTTGGAAAGGAATATGTGGCATTAGGAATTCACAAGGAGAGACCCTTAATTAATACTGAGAGAGATTCAAAATAATTTTCCCAAGATGTCCCCTCCACCATATTAGTGAAAAAATATTAATCCAATACTTTTATGAGGGGAATATTCCCATGGACCGTGGAATGATTGATGTTGTAGTTGGTAGTGACCTTGTTGATAAAACTCCTTCCACCACTTGTGACTTAATATCCAACATGGCTCAAAATTCACAACAATTTGGTAGACAAGAAATTTCACCCATCTGATGAGTTCATGAGGTAAATCATTCATCTCTATAACAAAAGATAGATAAAAATATCGATGATATGAATACCCTTATAAGTAAATTATCTCAAGAACAAGGTATCTCACAATCTCCTCCTGTTCTATTATATTGTGGTATTTATTCTGGAAACACTCATTTTTCTGACCAGTTCCCACAAATTTAGGATTCAACTGAGTCTTTTGTAGTGGTATTCACAGGGAATACATTCCAACAAGATCCTACCTTCATGAAAGAACCATTTAGGCCAAATCCAAACCCCGAGTGGTAAGCACAACCACATTATCGAGAAGGAGTAAACTCAAGATACCCCAAGCAGAACTAGTATCAACAAGGCCAAGGTATGATACCATATCATCCATAAAATTCTCAAAATAATCACCCTCCTCCCAAATATAAACCATGTTTTGAGGAAATGGTAAAGAAAATGGAAACCCAGAACCTCTAGTTCCAACAGACCACACAATTGGCTATTTAAGACCTATGAACTCAAGTGGGACAACTGGAAAACACCATCGGTGAGATAAAGATGCATTGTTATGGATAATTAACATCCCAAACCATTACTAATATGAAGGAAAAAAGGTAATGTATGTGAAATTACACTTCATAGTGGTAAATAAGTTTCTCCTTCTACTAATTCGATATAACAGGTAAGTGCATCACCTGAAAACTCTATTTCCCTACCCTTAAAAGATTCAATTAATGAAAAAAAGACAAAATGGGTAAAAAATTATCATTGATGATTCCCATAAATAATCCATTCCTCTTCCTTTCAACCAAAGACTCTCTAAACCTAAGAAAAATTCTGATAATGATATTGATAATGAAATAATGGATACATTTAAAAAAATTTCAAGTTAATATTCTTTTATTGGATACAGTCAAGAAAATTACACGTTATGCCAAATTTATTAAATAAATTTGCACCCATAGATGAAGTATGAAGGGGAATGAGAGAGTCAACTTGGGAAGGAATGTCTCAACCTTGATTCAACTAGAAATTCCAACTAAGTACAAGAAACTGTAAACTTTCACGATACCTTGAACCACTGGGGAGACATTATTTTCAGATGCTATTCCAGATTTAGGTTCTTAAATTAATGTAATTCCTTACTCTATGTACACTTCTCTGTAGGTTGGAGAGATTCAATCAACATGCATCATAATGCAACTTTCCAACCAGAGCACAACACACCCATTTGGAGTGGTTGAGGATGTCCTTGTAAAAGTGAAGAATCTTGTCTTCCCCACCAACTTCTACATTCTTAATATGAAGGATACTATAACCCAAGGACATGACTCTCTCATACAAGGGAGGCCTTTCTTCAAAACTGAAAAGACGATCATCAATGTTCACAATGGTATGCTTTCCATGGATTTCGGTGGATGAAAAGGTAAGTTTTAACATCCTTGAGGCTATGAAACAGCCCACTAAATATCACTCCACTCTTCTTGTATATTAGATGGAAGTTCTATAAAATGAAACACATACACACAATTCTCTCTTTGACCCATGCTCTGATTTATTTTCTTATTCTTCACCTTTGGATGATTTGAGTTTTGATTTAGGTTTTGAGTGTTGTGTTGGTTCGGAAAAGTGAAAATTTTGTGCTTTAATTGATGAGTGTGTTCATTCTAAGGTACCCATGACTTCCAATGATTATGAAAATCTCATTTCAATAGATTCTCTATCCTTCGAGAATAAATATGAGTAGATAGACAGTTTCATAAACCTCACGCCCCCTTAATCCCCTACCTCAATCCAAAAACCATCGGTGTTAGAATTATTACCACTTCCATCTAATTTAAAATATGCATATCTTGAGGGTATTGACTAATTTCCCGTCATTATTTCCAATAAACTCTCTCAAAAACAGGAATCAAAAATACTTATTCTTTTAAGAGAGTTTAAAAAGGCGATAGGATGGACATTGACGGATATTCGCAGGATTAGACCACCTATTTGTATGCACCATATAATTTTGGATGATGAGGATATGCCCACAAGGTAAGCTCAATTCTGGTTAAATCCCACTATTCTTGAAGTGTTAAAATTTGAATTTAGTAAACTACTTGTTGTTGGGATCATTTATCATATATCTGAGAGTAAATGGGTTAGCCTAGTGAAAATTGTGCCTAAAAATATCGAAATGACTATTGTGTCAAATGAACAGAATTAATTGGTTCCAAAACATTTGCAAAACCATTAGAGAGTCTGTATTGACTACCGTCGACTGAATCAAGCCATCCAGAAGGACCACTTTCTCCTACCTTTCATTGACCAAATGTTAGAATTATTTTCTATTAAGTCCCATTATTATTTCCTTGATGGCTATTCAGGTTATTTCCAAATCCATATCACCCCTAAGGATCAAGAAAAGTAAACATTTACCTATATATTTGTCACATTTTCATATTGAAGGATGCCTTTTTGTCTTTCTAATTCCCCTATAACTTTTCATCATTATATATTGAGTATATTTTCAAAGTACCTTGAGAATTTCATGGAAGTTTTTATGGATGATTTCACAGTTTATGAAACTTATTTTGCGTATTGTTTGTCACACATTAGTTCTATCCTTTTTCATTGTATAGAATAATATCTTATATTAAATTATGAGAAATTATATTTCATGGTTGAGAGGGGGATAATTATTTGGAATGTTATTTCAAATCAGAGAATTCAAGTGGATAAATCAAAAATTGAATTAATTTCAACCCTTCTATATCCAAAATGTGTTCGTGAGGTGAGATATTTCTTGGGTAATTCTGGTTTTTACCGCCGATTCATTAAAGAATATAGTAAGACCGCACTTCTCCTGTACAGTTATTGCAAAATGATTCTGAATTAGTTTTTGATAAAAATTGTGGGGATGATTTCAATTCAATAAAAGGAGTCTCACATCACCTCCCATCGTCTAGCCATCAAGGTGGTATCTCCCCTTAGAACTTATGTATGATGCCTCTAACTTTTCAGTTGGGGCAGTTTTATTACAAAGGGTTGAGAAGGCTCCACTTGTCATTGAATATGCCTCATGTACCCTTGACCCTACCCAGGAAAACTACACAACCACTGAAAAAGAACTTATTTCTATCGTGTTTGACTTGGAAGAATTCTATTCATATCTTATTGGGTAAAAAATAACTGTCTTCTCTGATCATGATGCTCTTCGTTTCCTCCTAAAGAAACCTGAAGCAAAGCCCCACCTCATTAGATTGATACTCCTCCTCCAAGAGTTTAACCTTGAGATTCATGACCAGAGAAGAGTGGAGAATATTTTATCTGATAACATTAGTCAGATTTCCCCACCATTGGACCACTATGTTGACTCATCCCTCCCCATTGGATAATTTTTCTCTCATGAGAACCTTTTTTATGTTTTAGACCTTACCCCTTAGTTTACAGACATTGTGAATTTTCTTGCAACATCTAGGTCCCCCAATGATTTTATCACTTCCCAATCCCACATACTTAAGCATGATTTTTGGTGGTACATTTGGGATGACCCATTTTTATGGAGAATTTGTAGTGACCAAGTTGTTTGTCTGTGTGTCCTTAACCATGAGTTCATCTCTGTTTTTACCTTCTTCCACACTTTGGATTGTGGGGGACACATTGTCTCTCAATGTATAGCTCGAAAGGTCCTTGAATCAGGACTTTATTGGAAAACATTTTATAGGTATGCCCATCAATTTTCAAGTCATGTAGTCATTTTTAATTCACAAGGAATGTCTCCAAGAGGAATGAAATACTCCAACAACCAATGTTATTCTATGAAATATTTAAGGCATGGGGCATTGAATTCATGGGGCCTTTTCCAAATTCATTTGGATTTGTGTACATATTATTGGCTGTGGACTATGTCTCTAAATGGGTGGAAGAAAAGGCCACCATGAATGATGACTCTCAATTTTTTGTTGATTTTGTGAGGTCCCAAATTTTTAGTCAGTTTGGTTTTCCAAGATTCATCATTAGTGACCAAGGTTCACATTTTTTTAGTCACAACACAAAAAATTTTATTTTTAAGTGTGAGTTTATTCCTAAATTATCCACGGTATATCACCCCCAAACTAATGGACAACAAGAAATATCAAATTAAGAAGTTGAGCGAATCTTGAAAAAAATGGTACAACCCAATAGTAATGATTGGATTTTGCACTTGGATGATGAACTTTGGGTGTACTGTGAAACTTTTAAAACCCTGATAGGAATGTAACTATATAGTACTGTGTTTGGAAAGGATTTTCACCTCCCAGTAGAGGTAGAGCACTGTGCATATTGGGCTGTGAAACAATGTAATATGAATCTCTCAGATGTAGGTGGACATAAGAAGTTGCAGATTTTGGAGTTGGATGAAATTCAACATGATGCATATGAGAACTCATGAATCTATAAAGAGAGAACAAAGTAAATACATGATGGGATGATTCATCAATTGAAATTTTATATTGGTGATAAGGTCCTCACATATAATTCTAGGATAAATCTCTACCCATTTATGCTTCATTCCTGATGTCTTGGTCCTTATATTGTTACCGATGTTTACCATTTTGGTACTATACAGGTTTTTCATGAGAAGAGTTTAAAGAGGTTTAATGTCAATGGGAAGAGGCTCAGACTATTCTATGAGGATTTTCCAAAGCATCTTATGGAGGAAATCCAACTAATAGATGCTATATATTACACCACTTATCATTTTGTCCCTTCTACATACCTTTATTTACTTTTCTATTTATTTAAAATACTTTCATTGAGGACAATGCAATTTTTAGGTGTGGGGGAGGGTGACATAGGGTATCATGTCATAGTTAAAATTAGAAAAAAAACAAAAAAAATGTGTTTTCATTTTTGATTTATTTTTCTTAATTTTGTGTTTTTAGATAAACATTGATCTTAAAAAAAATATCCAAAATCGTTTTTCATGATTGAGTAGGCTGTGCCGAAAATTTAATTATTTTTGGAAAAATGTTTTTCAAATGAATGTTGATATGGAATCTTTTTCTAGAATTTGTATTTTCAAATAATTATTATATATTTAAGGGATTTTTGAATACCATGCCTCACTATCACTGAACAATATTTTAATCCCTTACTGGAGATAAATTCTAATCATTTTATTTAAATTTTTTCCTTTTAATCACTTTCTTGTGAGTCTAGGGTCATGTAGAGAAACTATAACTTTCCTTTATTCTATTTGAAGCCATAAGATTCAAGTATTCTACATTAATGATAGAGGCTATCATTCATTGAAAATCCCTTTGTATAATGATCCTCTATTTTCATCCACCTTTATATTTTATCATTATTAAGCCTTAGAGACCATGAAATGCCTATTAGGTAGCCACATTACAAGATAATTTATTCCTACCTACACATATCTTGTGTATATTCTTGTTTTTTTTAGAAAGTGTGAGAGAGAGGGTGTTTCCCTGGGAATTATAGAGATATGATCATTGTTATGGGTTGATATAAAGGGTTCCTGCATTTTCCTTGGGCCATGAGTTCACAAGAAATATTGCATCATTGTTTTACACATGTTTCCCTCTTTATCTCAAATATATATATATATATATATATAATAGTTCTGTACATTGAAAAAAATATAAAAAAAGAATAAAATGGAGAAAAGAGGATGTTTACTCATTATTATTCACTACTTGGTCGTGACCCACACAAATGGACAATGGGGATAGTGAGTTGGAGGTAATACACTTTGTGATGGGTTGAGTGTGTAAATTCATTATGAAAACTTGATGAATTATGAAACATTTTGTACATAAGTGATTAAACACTCCTCTTTTTCCTTATACTTTAAACATTAAATCCTACCAACCCTTGAACCTCAGAACAACCTGTTGGAAGTCCTCTTGAGTAACACACTAATTTCTACTGGTAGAGAACTGAGAATCATTCCAAGATTATGGTAAGATCACATGAACTCTAGGAAAAGTTCATAAATATACTTTCATATTTTTCTTGAGTGAATATGGAAAATTTATAGGTGATATAGGTTGTGACATGTTTCATGGGTGAAAAAATGAAGTTGAAAAAATTCAAATGTGAGAAGATAAAAATGATAGGAAAATTGATTCCATAAACAAGACATGATGAATTTCATTTCAAAAGAATCTCAGATGTTTTAAATCCTTTTATTTAGTAATGGGACATGATTATGATATTATACTTTTCCCAGAAGTGAAAATGTTTAAGTGTGGGGTTTTGATTGTACCATTATTCATTGCTTTATTTCAACCTTATACCAATGTATTAAATTGATTTTTTATTGAAATTTCCAAGTATAATAACAAGTTTTAATTCATTTTTGGTTCTATAATTTAATTATTATCACTGTAAAAAAAGGATATTTTATATTTTAAATGATTTTTTATAGGTGGAGGTGATTTGGAAGGCCCAAGACGAAGTTGATAAAAAATGGGACAATTTGTGCAGGAATCCAATAACATATATAGACTCAAACAAATTATTCTACTGATCTGTGCATCAAATTGGTATGAGATTTTGTGGGATGATCCAAAATTAAGTAGGATACAAATTTCATTAAGAATCACAAGCTAAATTCTTCAATTTATATTCCCATACGAACCAATCTGTCCCTCACACCGAATCTGCACAAAGTCAAAAGTGGTGTGCTATGATCTATCCATATGTCATGCTCTACTTGTCCAAATGGTGCCAAAATTTTAGTGAATATATTCAATATGTGGGGTAATATGTTTCTAGTTTTTACAAATGGATATTTTACTATCTAGTGGCCAAAAACCATGATCCAAGTTGTTTGTCAAAATCTGGGTTCCTAACACCACTTACCATTTTGGCTATAAAAAGGCACAATGGGCACCTCATTTGGGTGTTCGACAAATAGAAAAGGTGATAACATTTTGGAGTCCCAAAGGAGTCCTTTAATCATCCCTAGAATTTTTGGAGGCTATGGGAAGGTCTTGTTTCCACATCTTCTTCTTCCTCCCCTCCCATTAATTTCTAAACCCCTTGTGATCTCCTGGGGAGGAACATGATGTAATCCAAATCATTGTTTATGTAATATTTGAATGGTATTTTAAATTATAGTTTTGTGTGTTGTTTTTCATCATCTTATATTCTTATTTAATTGAGTATGTACTGGTATATCATGCTCAACTCATATGATCATGTTTGGGGGTACCCATTCATGTGATGTTTCACACACTGTTCACCACTTATTCTTCCCCCTCTCAATTGCAGTGTTTGTGTGGTTCATATTGTTTAATTTAACTATCATAAAAACTATCATGTCTATGTAATTTCAAAAAATGGTAACACATTGAAATAACATACAAACTTGGACTTTGAATCGAGTTCTTTTTGTGTTTCCTTGGTGAGTTTCAGTTATGAAGTCAAACAAAGATCACCCAATCATCAGTTGTGTCTGGTGAATCATTGTGTGTTTTCGACTGAAGCCTAGCAGGTATCCTACTATAAACTCAGTAACATTCTAGTTCTAGGTGTTACAAACTAGGGATTAAAAGATCATAACCCTATCTCTTGAAGTGATGAAGGATAGGTATCAAGAGATTTCCCCAGGTTGATCATACTTAATTAATAGTGTTCATTTCTACTTTGTTTTATCGGTTTTGTTTTCTATTGTCATCTTTAATCATAAAAACCATGCTTTCAGAAATATTATTTCCCTTATATTTTCATATTCAAAACCCTATTTTTAAATTAATTATCTAAGGATCCATTATGATATGACCCATGGTTGCTTTTTTACTACATAAATTCTAGTAAAAATTAAACAACTAATTTGACATGCTCGACAATGCGATCAACACCATCAGAAAAGAATATAATAATGATGAACATTATAGAAAGAGAGAACTAGAACTAACCCCATTATAAACCTACACCTATAAACGGAATGGGGGTGTCCTTTAAATAGTAGGGTCTGGATTCATAGTGCTTCTTGGAAATACCCTGACAGAACCACTTCTGATGACCCAAGCATCCACAAGTGTGACAGGTTCTTAGAGCACTTGGGCACGATGGTATCTTATGACTAAGCCTTCCACACTGATGATAGGTCACAACATTGCACCTTGGAGAGGTTAATGAGATATCCTAAGGCCTTTTAATTCTCACACCATTACCACTAGAATCTGACTGCTTCCCATTCTTCTTACCAAAATCCTCTTCCCCATTTCCAAAGACTAGAGGAATATCAACCATATTAAGCCCTCCTGCTATCCAAACAACAGCACAAAAGGCTTGACTCACCACATTAGAAAAGGTGGTTAGGATGAGCTATTCCATCTTCGACTGCAGCTCAGGATGAAGCCTAAGCTCGAAATTCTGAGATTTTATGAGATCATTTTCAATATACCCTGGATCATATAGAGCCAGGTCTAAGAAGTGATGATATAATTCCAAAATTGATCCAAAACCTTGCTGAAGACCGCACAAATTCATCCTCTTCCACACCGTCATCATCTCAGAAAAGTACCGTTGTATGAATGAAGAATTAAGGAACTCCTTGGAAAGATCTTTATGAGACTTTCTTTGAGAAAATACTTCAACCATTTCTAGGCTGGTCCATCAAGCATAAAGACAGTAAACTTTACCTTCAATGTCTCAGGTAACTCGAGGAAATTAAAGTCCCTCTCAATCCTCCCCATTCACTCTTGTACCTCAAGAGGATGCAATTGACCATAGAAAATAGGAGTATTTAACTTCCTTAACTCAAGAACATCGTCTATGGGTTGATAAACTTGATAATTCACTAGAGATGTACCACCTGAAGTTGTATCTTGGATATCCATCTAACCTTTTTTGGGGGCAGACACGAAGAAACAAGGATATCAAAGAACTTGATCAAATCCAGTTCAACATAATGGATCCTTCACATAAAACATCATAAATAAAACCTCAAATTACAAAATACAAGGGACATGGAACACCATCACTAGCTTTTAAAACATCAAATTTTCCCTTAAAACACTTTCGAAAATAAAACAAGCATGAAATAATTCTACACTCACCAATGGTGTCCCATGGGCCTCACCCACGCACATAATCATTCCATTCTAGGAACCTGACCATTTATCATAAATATATATTCACATGATATCTCATAGAAAAACCAAAGTTAAAACATTTTACTCACCCTTACTTTTTATATCCCACAATGCTCTTTTTAAAAAACCTATATCAACAAAAATCTTCAATCCCATCCAAATATCACAAAACCCCATTCAAAGAAATGTCAACTATTTAGTCAAAACTCATTTTCAAGCTTCACATGTCAAATCGAAATCATTTCCTTTATTTCAAAAATTTTAGAAGACTGCCCCAAAATTTACCAACCACCTAATCGAAACCATTATCATTTTACCTCAAAAATGAATTAAAAAAACCTAATTCTCCAGTTACCCAAGCAAGGTCATTTCCATTTTAAATTCAGTTTTTTCACAATTCCAAAAAAATAATTTTCAAAACAATTTTCATAATTAAAGTAGACTCAAATGATTTACAAGGGGGAAACTAGCATCGATGGGTGACTCAGTCATATGGTTGGTGGAAATATGCCAGTCACGCCACCATCATAGAGAGAATTATAGGGTAATTTCCCAACTTCTGCATGGATTTCCTGACCCTAAAAGCTCATGGAGGCCACTCTCCAACTCCCTTTACATTTACCAATACCAAAAAATCCACAAGAACCAAAGACACCAACTAGATAGAAATACCATGGTATCCCAAGATTTGGAATGAGTAAAAGTTCACGATGATCTTCTCGCACCTACACGTGAAGCCTGAAAATCCTACTCCTTTAACCTTGACAGCCCTAAGTAACAATGGGAACTCTAAAATCAAGGTCCTCAAAAGATACAACCTTCTATGATAAAATTTTTTCACAAAGCAACCTGGGTTGACCCTTAACCAGTTACCCGAGCTGATCCCTGAGAAGGCCCAAGAGGAGTTCTCGATCCTCCACAGCTGGCAACAAGCACCAAGGGAATCATAAGAGAAAATAATGAGAACAATTATACACAATATAAAGTAAAAAAAGGACAACATAATAAACATATAAGAAAACCAAACTCAAATTGATTTCTAGATTTTACACCATTTACATTTCAAAATAAGGGGAAAACAAAGGTGAGAAAAAAACAAAACTAGAATAGTCAAGCTGAACCCGACACCAAACAACACCTCTATATGACTCTATAGGTCACTATCCAACCAAAAACTAACTATAACCCAAGGATATTGAACCAAAGTTGAAACCTATAGGAGAAACTAAAAATAATAAAACATTATAGGCATGAGTATTAAAACTCATTAGGTAGGCCCAGATTATTTTATTCCAAATGAACATAATTTAAATAAAGAAACATCAATTTTTTGGTTTGAAATACAAACTATAAACATTGGTTTTCCATACTTTTCATTTAAAAATAAACAAAACATGACCCATTGCCATCACATTTAAAAACAAGGTTCTTTCAAGGAGATACGTTAAGTTCATAGGGGATAAGGATAAAGGGAGAAAAACAAGAAAACTTTCATTTTTCATTATAAAGTGAAATAAGGAAACCACTTCTTTGTTAAAAATATTTTTCCTAAAACCCTTTTTGTAAAACTACACTTTCAAATATTCCAAAAGAACACTTGAAATAAAGAAAAAGGGTGCACAGTCACACAATGAGAGAATTGGCTAACAATACTAGTGTTAGAGCAACACAGGAACACCTAAGAACTTAGAGGAGAACCAGAATATACTATACATGTGGCTCATCCCTAAGGCATACCCTAATCGATGAAATTATAAGGCTCTAATTCCTGACAATCACCATACCTGTCCTGGTATAGGGGCCCAATACCATAGAAATAAACCAAATTATTCACCTAATATAGGCCACTTTGTAGTATAATAACTTAGACTAGTGAAGAAAATGTTCTTATAAATACTCTTTTCTATGCTAGGATTCCATTCTATGTTCGTAAGGGGGTGTTACAAAAAATGAAATCAATAATCACACACACACACACACACACTATCATACATTACTACAACTGGCACCACCCTAGCCTCCTCAAGGAGTATCCCTTGCTTTAGATCAATAATTACACAGGTGGAGTCCCCAACAAAGGACATTCCCACCAATTTTTCAACTAACTAGGCAATGGATCCCTCTAAGATATTTTTTATAATTAACCAATTCAAGATGCCAAACGGGGCTTATAACATTTTTTTCAAAAATAATCTATTTCATATACATCCATACACAACCCCATTTTATAATCCAAACCAACCTTTAAAACTAAAATGCATTCACAAGGGCCAAAGTGGCATATTAAGAAGCACTTAATTGTGAAAAAATCCATTTAAAAACTCTAATCACCATTTTAAAGATCACTGTTGGTTGGAGTAGACACTCAAGAGGGGGGTGAATTGAGTTCCAATTAAAATTTCTATTAAAAATTTTATGATAAAAATCCCCCAATTCGAAACAGACCAATCAATTAGGACAGTAGTGATATAAATGTTTAATTACATAACAAGTTTCTCTAATTTTTATTAGTCCTCAGTTGAATCAATGTAATCACTAATTCAAATTTTTAAATAAGTTTATAGAATTAAGCATAAATACACACTAACCATAACTAACTATCAAAGTTAAAGTAAAAAACGTTTTTCTGTATTTGAAAAAATATAAGCAGCGGATAAAAAAAATAGAGTAATTGAAGATTGGCACAAAAATTTAAACAAGTGGTTCAGTCTCAAGAAGAGACTTAATCCTCTCAACTTGGTGATCACTTGCCACCAAGCTGTTTATATAAAAAAACTTTTGATCCACACCCTGGATCGGGGTTTCACAACAACACAGTTGGTTGTCCAGGTCAAACTTAACCTCTACCATAGTTATCTGTGGGAAAAAAGTGAAAAGTGATTGAGTATGAGGATAGTTTGTTATCCTACAGTTATGCTTAGGAGATAGTGTGTGTTATACAAATAGATATAAACACTGCTCAAATAGTGAATATAAAACACAACAAAGTTAAGAAAGATAATAGAGTTAATAATTCTCTGTGTGTTGTGAAGTATTGCTCTAGACTCAATGAATGTTGAGAATATGATATTTGAGTCTTGTTCTTGATGTTTTCTTCAGAATAGAGTATCACAATTTCTGTAATCTAGCTTCAAGGTGTGAAAGGGTTCTTCTCTTTAATGTATTGATGTATACTGAAGCCATTTTTGGATAAGGTAGCTTGTTACAGTATTCTTGTAATATCAAGCGCTTAGTTATTCTATTTTCACATTCGCACAGCATGTATCTCAGCGTGTACTTCTACTATTGTATCTTTAACATGAAAGATGATGTCATTTTATAATCCACGATCCTCTAGGCATAAAGATCTTCTCACATGTAAGTACCTCGTACTTGTATACGGATACTTTTATCGACAACATTAAATAATATCAGAAACATAAAATTGTCTACATATGACCGTTAGAAATAAATTTGAATTAATAAAATTGAAATAGTTATTTATACCAATCGATGAGTCATCTTTGGTGTGTCGGCTTCGGTGTGTTGACTTCGGTGTGTCGTACTTCGGTCTATTGAACTTCGATGTGTCATACTTCGGTGTGTTGTACTTTGGTCTATCGAACTTCGGTGTGTCAACTTAGGTGTGTCAACTTCGGTGCGTCGACTTCAGGTTGTTGAACTTCGGTGTGTCGACTTCGGTCTGTCGAACTTCGGTGTGTCAACTTAGGTTTCGGTATTTCGACTTCGGTGAGTCAAACTTTGTTGTCAGGGAATCCAAAAAAGATTATGAAGAGTCTGTCTTTCATATACCATTACAAGAAGAATTATTAATCATAGTATATGTAAAAATACACTTTTAAACATATTTATTCATTATTATAATAAATTGACTTATTAAAGTATATGTTGATGTATGAAAAAATTGATTTTCATAGAGATATTAAATTGAATGAAGGGGTAGAATCTGTATATTGAGTTAATTTGTGATTAATAAAACTATAATATCATGGAGGGTCCAACAATCTACCCCTTGTTGATAATCACAAATTATGGAATACATGAAAATATATAGAATAAAGATAGCTTTGACATAGTTGAATGTAATTTTCCTATATAAAAAAGTTTGGAATTGCTAGAATTTATTTAAAACAAATACCCCCCTCACTAAATGGATTAAGGAGAGTATATTCTATCCTTATTTTTCATTCTTGTTTTATATTCCATACTTAGTTTCTCCCCATTTTGGGATTAAAAAAATAGTAAGGAAAACAAAAGATAAGATAAAAGAAAGACACCATAATAATTTTCATTCAAAGTCATAAGAGTACAAGACAAGAAAAAAGATTAATCCCTATAAAAAAGAAACAATCCATCACTAAGACTTTGGATGTAGAGGAGCCTTGCCTTTGTCTGAAGGATCTAATGGAGAAGAAGAAGGGTTAGGAGTGGAAGAGGATGGAGGTGATCTGATTACAACACCTGGTAGAGCAACACCTGTAGGAATATTAACTTTAATGGTAGGCCTTATCTCTGAAAACACATGGCTTGGAGACTGCTTAGTAATTATTGGTCGAATCTGAGTAAGATCCTAAGAGACAGTCATTGAAGTAGGAGGCTGAGAGGCAGTACCAATTGAAGCAGCTGGAGGGACCACAATAGCCTCAGCCTGAACATGCAAATAAGGTTTGAGCAGGTTGATTAAGTCATTAATTATTTCTCCTCCATATTGCATTGCCTTCTCAAAGTCTTCCTTATTCTCCATAAATTTACTCAGTAAAGGTGAAAAATATTTCAATTGGAGAAATTTATTTTTGAATGATTCTGTGATTGGGGGAATTTGAAGATTTTCTGCCAGAAACATGAAACTATTGATGAGGTCATGCTTGGTATATATGTTAGTGAAATACTTATCCACTTTTTCCCAAATTTCATTCTGAGCTGTAGAGGCTTCATTGGTGCATTGTCTGACCATATTATATACAATATCGGTATTCCAATGTACTTTTTCAAGGGTTTATTTATCTAAAACAATCCGAAGTTTTTGAATCTCCTCTCTCATCACAACCTTGAGAGACTCCAAATCAGCAACAACACTTCTTCTACTCCTGGAACTAGATGGGCCAGTCAACATTTTTCCAAGATTTTCTTTCAACTTTTTCAAATATACACAAAGTATATGAGTTTGCAAGTTCATAAGAACTTCTAGAACACCACTAAAGGAGGTATTGAATTCAGAGGTTAAGGAATTCATCTCATTGCTCATCTTTATTACTTCCTCTCTCAGTAAAGTGTTGTGTCTAATAATGGTTTCTGCTGTAGTAATAAGATTTAGTTGAATCTCTTGAATCACTATTCTTTCAATTTTTACTGCATCAGCATACAAGATACTTATTGAGGTGGAGGATTCATTTCTGGATCCCACTAAAGTGATCATAGACTCACATATCTCATTCTTAAACTTTTCCAAATCAGTCTTAGTGACATAGTCACTAGGAACTGACTGAGAAACTAGGTCTACTACTGGAGATGAAACTGGTGGAACAGGTGCAGCAGGCTCTGGGTCAGCACGAACTGGTGGAACAGGAAGAGGAGGTGCCATCTCCTCATCTGAGTCATATTATAAACCGAAAAGAATATATCCTGGATTAATATTGCACTCTCTAGCACAGGTCCAATCTCTTGGCTCAATGGTATGAATTCTAACCCTTCTTATCTGAGGCTCAAGAATAACATTAATATCATCAATTTCTTCATCCTGATATTAGTCCATAACACCTTTTCTAGGGACAGGAACCAGCTAAACTTCAGGTTCTGCATGAGCTCCAGCTTCTTCAGCTTCACCTGGTACTTCCTCAATTTGAGTAACTGGAACTAAATCTTCTTCCTCCTGGCCAAAAACCATAAGATCATTCAATTCCTGAATGATTTCTTGGTTTTCAGCATTGTAATGGAGTGATTTGTCCTTATGTCCAGCGTCTCTATGGTCATCAGCCTGTTGATTAGCAAGCTCAATTCCATCACTAGCTCCATGAATAGATTCCTCACTGGATCTGTCAACCACTTGTTGTCCCACTTTTAGAGAGTCACTCACATGCTCAAAACTTACTCAATCATCACCATTATCACCACCACCACCACCACCACCATCATCATATTCCTCTTTTTATTTTCTAACATAACCTTCAACTCTAGTAACATCGGTTTCTTTCTCCTCTTCATCACCTAGAATAGTTTCTCTTGAAAGAAATTCCATAGGTGGAATAACAGGTCCATAAGTCATATCCTTAGGACTTTTAGCAATATCAAGATCACTCATATGATAGAAAGGAGATTTTTCTTCACTAGGCACTTCAGCCTCAGCTTCCTTATCAGAATAGACAGGAACTTCTCCTAGTTTGAGACCTGGATCAACTTGGTCATTTGGTCTAGAAGGATGGTCAACAGGATTGAACTCCTCATACATCCTTTCTTTATATCCTACCCAACATCTTTTCTATGGGTTACAGAATATTTTTATCCTTTTACAAATGTCTTTCTGAAGACAAAAACCACTAAAGGTAGTTATCACTTCACCTCCATCTTCTACACAGTCTAATTTTTCCAACATGGAAGAAATCATTCTCAGATAGTATAATCCAGTTTCCCTCTAAGATGGCTTGATCAAATCAGAAGTATATACCATAAGATATCTTCACATATTCACCTTTATTCCATGTTGCAACAAAAATATCAAGAAGACATCTTGATATTTCACAGCAGAGAAATCTCCCTTCCTTGGGCAGATTTGATGCTATATGAACTTAAAAAGCAATCTCACTTCTCAGTCGAATTCATTTGCAACAGTCCTCCTAGATTCTTCAATTTTAGTTAGCTCCTTCAGATCATCTTCATATGAAAACAAATTTGATGAAGGTGGAATATTACTAGGATAGTCAGTATATACACTTTTATGAGGTACCTATAAGCATTCACCTGATTTCTTAGATGAAAAAGATACTTCTTTTCCTTTTACCATAGATTTCATATTTTCTACCTCAGCTTCATCCAATGTTATACTCAAATGCTAATAGAACTCATTCACTAGCTGTGAATAATAGGGTCTTTCATTGTTAGTAAACCAACTGAGCCTCCCTTGAGATTCCAGTACCTTTAGAAGAAAATATTTTCATGACAGAAGCCACTCAATAGACACATCCTTTTCAGCTGTAACTACTCAAATTTCTAAGATTGGTTTCAAAGTCCCACTGGTCTCACCCTTTTGACTCTTAGCAGGAGGATATTTTCAAGGTTCTTCCATTGTGCGCTTAGTACTTTCCACGGGGAAGCTTTAGATTCTAACTATGTTGAGAGGTCGAGAGTCGAGAGAGAGAGTGACTAAATGTAGAAGGATTTACGACTATATAGAAGGTGAAAGGTTGGGATGGATTGGACTTAATATATCATTTAGGTATTGTAAATCAGAAAACATAAAATTTAAATACGACAAGTTGAAAGAGATAAAACAACATCGTTTCACTTAAAGCAGATGAAATTTACAAATAAACCCTTAAATATTTTGGTGTCAAAGAATCAGTTTTAAGAAGATCAGTTTCACAAAATTCGATTTCAAAAAGACCGGTTTCATAACAATTGGTTTCAAAAATATTGGTTTCATAAAAATTGGTTTCACAAAGATCGGTTTTAGAAATATCGATTTCATATATATTGGTTTTATAAAGATTAGTTTAAAAAAAATCAGTTTTACAAAGATCAGTTTCATAAAAATCAGTTTCACAAAGATCAGTTTCATAAGGATCGGTTTCATAAAAATTGGTTTAACAAAGATCGGTTTTATAAAGATCGGTTTCATAAAAATAAATTTCACAAAAATCGGTTTCACAAAGATCAGTTTCATAAAGATCAGTTTTATAAATATCGGTTTTATAAAGATTGGTTTTATAAAGATCAGTTTTATAAAGATCGATCACTGATTTATCATTCCTAATTCATGTCTAATGTAATTCATTCTCTCAGAATTTAAGGGTTTAGTGAATATATCAGTAAGCTGATGTTTAGTCCCAATAAACTCAAGAGTTATATCACCTTTTTGATAATGATCTCTCAAAAAGTGATGTCTTACATCTATATTATTTGTTATAGAATGAGATATTGGATTTATAGAAATGTTAATAGCACTAGTGTTTTCACAGTTAATGGAGACATGTTTGAATTGATATCCATAGTCTAGTAAAGTGTGTTTCATCCACAAAATTTGTGCACAACAACTACCAGCAGCAATGTATTCTGCTTCAGCAGTAGACAATGCAAAAGAATTATATTTTTTACTGTACCATGATACTAGTGACTTGCCTGACATGTGACATGTCCGAGAGGTGCTTTTTTCTATCTAGTTTACAACCAACAAAGTCATCATCTAAATAACTTATTAAATCAAATGGTTTTCCTCTTGGATAAAATAGTCCTAAGTTGGGAGTATATTTGAGATATTTGAAAATCCTTTTAACATCATTTAAATATGATTCTTTGGGATTAGCTTGAAAGCGATCACACATGTATACACTGAACATAATATTAGGTCTTCTAGCACTAAGATAGAGAAGACTTCCTATCATACCTCTGTAGTTGGTTTGATCCACTGATTCTCCAGCTTCATCAATATCAAACATACAAGTGGTACTCATAGGTGTATCACTACCTTTACTACCATCCAAACCAAAAAATTTTAAAAGATCTTTAGTATATTTAATTTGATTTAAAATAATACCATCTTTATTTTGAAAAATCTGAAATCCAAGGGAAAATTTAAGTTCTCCCATTAAACTCATTTCAAATTCATTTTGCATTATTTTTTGAAAATTCCGTTCATAAATAATTTTTAGTAGATTCAAAAATTATATCATCTACATAAATATGTACTATCAAAACAAATTTAGAAATCCTTTTAATAAACAAATTAGGATCTACTATTCATTTAGTAAAACCTTTTGATATAAGAAATGAACTAAGTCTATCATACCAAGCTCTTGGAACTTTCTTTAAACCATATAAAGCTTTAGAAAGTTTAAAAACATGTTTTAAAAAATGGGGATTTGTAAAGCCAGGGGTTTGTTCAACAAATAGATCCTCAACTACATACCCATTTAGAAAATCACTTTTGACATCTATTTGATAATGTTTGAAATTAAAATGAGCAACATAAGAAAGTAGTATCCTAATGGCCTCTAACATAGCTACAGGTGCAAAGGTCTCCTCATAGTCTATTCCTTCTTCTTGACTATAAACTTGTGCAACTAACCTAGCTTTGTTTCTAACTATATTACCAGAATCATCAACGTTTTTCCTAAATACCCATTTAGTGATTATTGTCAAAGTGTCCTTAGGTCTTTCAACTAGTTCCCAGACTTTGGTTCTTTAAAATTGATTTAATTCTTCTTTCATAGCCATCACCCAAAATTCATAATTGATTGCATCATTGATATTTTTATGTTCAAGCTGTGAAAGAAAAGCTTGATGTTCATCCTGGTTTCTAAGAGAATCTATAGTTTGTGTCCTTAGATTTAAATCATCTACTACAACATCTAATGGATGATTGTTGAGAGTTTTAATACCTCTATAAAGAGTTGAACTAGACTTCTCATGATTGCCTATTGATTCAGGCTCAATAGGTGTAGATTCTAGAAGATTCCCATAATTGGTTACTTTTCTAGGGGAATCACTATAATTATCATTAAAGTTCAGAATTGACATATCTTCCTCAAGATATTCAAGAAAGGTTTTGGGTTTATGTGGATTAATATCATCAAATTTGACATGAAATGATTCTTCCACACATTTTGTTTTCTAATTGAATACTCTATAGTCTTTACTCGAGATTGAGTAACCTAGTAAAATTCCTTCATCACTTTTGGAAGAAAATTTTTCAAGATTGTCCTTAGTGTTAAGGATAAAGACTTTGAAACCAAAAACTATGAAGTAGTTAACCTTAGGATTTTTATTATTCCAAAGATCATAAGGGGTCTTCTTAAGAACATATCTAATCAAGAATATATTAATGGTATAACAAGTTGTATTTACAGATTCAACCCAAAAATAAATTGGTAGGTTATACTCACTAAGAACAGTCCAAGAAAATTCTTGAAGGGTCCTATTTCTTATTTCCACGACTCCATTTTGTTGAGGTGTTCTAAGAGAAGAGAAATTGTGACTATAGCCATTGTGTGAGCGATAGGATTCAAACTTCTGATTTTCAAACTCACGGACATGATCACTTCTCAGGGTCTTAACTTTAATTCCACTAAGGTTTTCCACAAACTTGGAGTATTTGATAAAATAAGAACAAGCTTCACTTTTGTGAGATAAAATGTATACCCAAGTGTACCTAGAAAAATCATCTACATGAACATAAACATAGTTCTTACCATTTAAACTTGAAGCTCTTGATGGTCCAAACAAATCCATGTGAACCAACTCAAGAGGTTGAGAAGTAGAAACTTCTTTCTTTGGTTTGAAAGAAACATTGTGTTGTTTTCCCTTTTGACAAGGATTGCACACTTTGTTAAGTGGGAATTCCAGTTTAGGTAAGTCTCTAAATAAACCTTTCCTAGTCAGTTTCCTAAGAGAGTGCACACTGTAGTGTCCTAATCTTCTTTTCCACAACCAGGATTCCTTATTAAAAGCATTTAAGCAAGAAACATTTTGCTTAGATAAAGAATTTAAGTCAACAACATACACATTCTCATTTATGAGAGCAGTTAATATTAAATCATTTTCATAATTAAAAACATTACATGCATCATTTTCATACTTTACATTAAAACCATCATCACACAACTGAGAAATTCTTAGCATATTGTACTTTAACCCTTCAACAAAAAGTACTTTGGAAATTAATACTGTATTTGGGTTACCAATCTAGCCTAAGCCGACAATTTTCCCCATAGTATCATAACCAAAAGTTACATGTCCACCATCAACCTTAATTAGGATCCAAAAGCATGAGTAGTCTCCTATCATATGTCTTGAACATCCACTGTCCAAGTACCACAGAGTCTTATAGGAACTCTTTAGGCAACATCCCTGCAAAACAGATTAGACATGGGGTAACTTTGGTACCCATATTTTCTTGGGTCCTAAGAGGTTAGCAAGTAAAACTTTGGGAACCCATACTTATCTCCTAGATTTCCCATAATCAGGTGATATATTTTTATACATAAACAATTGGTTCAATACTTTATAGATTTTTTTTTTCAAGAAATGGTCCAGAACATGAACTAGATATGAATTGTCCAAATTTTAGAAAAAATTTATTTTTAATGATCCTTCTCTGTCTAGGATGATATCCTAGACCAGTTTTATATTTTGGAGAAATCTTTTGTACTAGAAACTAAGTCAAGGTATCTCTACCAGTAGTAAATTTTTAAAGATCTTTCTTTACTTGTTTATTTTATCATTTTAGTTCCGTATTTTCTTTTAGCAGCTTATCACATTTTTCTTTCTCAATATCCAGACTTGACTTATAATTTTCATTTAAAGCATGCTGTCTCTTTAGTGATTTATATTTGTCCTTGAGATCATTAAAGGTATCCTAAAGAATTTCACAATATTCAAATAGTTTATCCTTAGTCATATTTTCATCATTGTTTGATTCACCTTCATTCCTAGAATAATTGTCATTTTTATAGGAGAGTGAAGTGTTACCTCAAATGTCTCTGTCATGAAACAAAAGTTGGCATGATTGTTTTGTTCACTATCAGAAGCATCAGATCCACTGGAGTTGTCTTCTAAATCACTCCAGGTATCTTTCATAGCCTTTTTATATCCTTTTCCCTTGTCTTCATATTTCTTCTTAAATTTTAGCTCCGTATAGTCTGCCTTCACATGACCTTTTCGTTTTCACTCATAGCTGATTAATTCATTTGAGTTGTCATTCCATTTTATGTATTTCTTCCATTGTCCTTTACTATCATACCTTCCCCTATAGTTTTAATTCTTGAATAATCTATTCTTTCTATAGAACGTTTTGAATCTCCTTTCAAGATGACCCATCTCCTCATCACTGTCTGAATCCGACTCTTCACTAGTGGAGCTGTCTATAGGAACTTGAACTTTTTCTCTGTTTTTTCTCTTTGAGGTAGTAGTCTTGAATGCTACTGATATTTTCATTGGTTCCCAATCTACTTATTGATTCACCTTATGTTCTTCCTCATACATCATAATCTTTCCAATTATTTGTAACGCCCTGACCCCAGTTACCTAGAGTCGGTGCATTATTGGCATGACATTGGCATTATCAAAAAATATCAAGTCTCGAAAGACCGATTAGTTTAGTAGTATTGGAAACACTAGATATATTCATAAGTATTACATTACATCTTAAAGTAAAAAAACTACAAAAACATCTTGTCTTCATATCCCCTCATACTATACCTACAGGTCAGTCATAAATTACTTCTTCACATCCTGGGAAAAATAAAACATTGAAAGTGGTGAGCTCAGATGCTCAGTAAGAATAACAATATAGTTGAAACTTTCATAAATAAGTATAAACATTTAAGGCAATGTATAACTAAAACAAAAGCCTTTTAAACTTGAACTTCAGCATAGTATGGAAAAGATAAAATGAAATAATGTCATTTAATTATTCACATGGATATTATACTAGTCGAATGACCACATTTAATATCAATAACCACTTTCATAATGATGGAATGCTTAATTCCAGACTATCATAACCACATAGTCAAGGACTCATGCCAAGACTACAAATATGATTTTGTCAAGGCCTTGTGCCAAGACACTAGTTTGTCTCATGAGACCTACCGATGCATTGAGGAGCTATAGCGAGCTCCACCCGTCACTTACTAAGTCCAATGCATTCCTCATATGAAAAGTTTGAAACATAACATAAACATTCGTATTAAAACTAGCATACGAAATGTCAATATTTTAACCACAAACCATGAATGGTATAAAAATAGCACATCGACAGTCAAACATAACTCATTTGACATAATATATAATATTTTATTATACCATATTAACCTTAATCGAAAATAATGAAGGATATTGACATAGATTAAAATAATCATCAAACTATTGAGAGAAATATCCCCCTTTTTCTTGAAAACATTTAAAATTCACACTATTTGTCAAGAAGCCATTTAAAATTTATTTTTGAATCAAAGTGTCCCATACCACTTTGAAACTTTTAAAAGGAATTTTGATTTGAAAACTTTAATGTCCATATAAATAAATCCTTAAAACCATTTTAAAACATGGACATTAATGAGAAATATTTAAAATAATAAATCTTTAAAACATTTTAAAATGATATTTTAGTTAGAGTTCCTAACCAAAAGAGAGAAACTTGAATAAAAATAATTTAGGTAATAAAAACCTTTTAATATCATGAGAATAAAGGGATTCATGATATACTATGTCAAAGTACATTATATACACCATATAAAATTGATTTGGTGTATAACAACAAAGGAGTCTCAATGGAATATTAATTGAGATGAAATCTCTCATAAAGGTCATATCCTTAGGTTAAGGATAAATCAATGAAATAATTATGTGTGAAAAAATATAAATACACTCAATATAATGGGATATTATGGGTAAAACAACCAAAGGACATTCACACATATTATTGTAAAAACAACACCAATGAATTGGATGTTTAACTCAACAAATCGAGATTGAGTAAAAATTACTCTTATCAAGTTCATACCGATTACTTGAGAATTTATCAATGGAGTGATTATGTGTATCAAAATTATATCCATAGAAAGGGGAGTGGAAATTATTACATAATCAAATGAATAGTGATTCCACACATAAACTTGGAGTAAAATAATCAATGAAGTATGTGTAAAGCCGAATTAGTGGAAATTGAAATTTAAAATTCCCTTATTGATTTGGTAACTCAAGAAACATACACCCATGAAAGAAGGATCATAAAATTATGATGTAAATATACGTGAATTAAAGTATATTACACAATTAATACAAATATTGGTAGTACACACACCACATGCAATAAATAAGTGGTAAATAAGGGAAATCTCACGGAATTAAAAGTGAGATAAGAAACCCCTTACTTTGTACTTTTTCCTTGGTCGAGGGTTGGTTAGCCTCATTTATAATGGTGAAATAATTTTTATTTAATTATAAAAGAATAATATACATTAATATTATATCATATATGATCTTTTAAAATTTCCTTGTTAATAATATCTTAGTATTATCGTCGTTTCGGGTGTTAACTTACTCATTTTATTTTATATGTTTTGTTACATAAGTTTCGTTTATTATGGATAGTTTGTATCTTATTCTTATACAGAATTATATCAAGTCCTTAAACATTATTTTCAATCATAAAATGAGAATTAGACTTGTATGGATATGATGGGGAATGAATCTCATCGCGTTCGTGGAGACGGTAGTCCGTACGTATGCACGAGCGATAATATCATTCTTTTGATATTAAAATCATATATAATTGGATGATATATCATATATAAAGAATCTTTATCATGTTATAATTATTATTTACATGAATTAAACATCATTATTATAACCATACAAATAGTAATGTATTGAATAACAATTACACCACGACGTGGAGACGGTAGGCCGTACACACGCACATATGGTGACATGTCATTCAAAGGTTGGATAGAATACTAAATATGGTTGTACCATATTTATAATAATATCACAGTATATAAAATATACTAGATTTATTATTTTATAAGGGAAATAACAAAGAAATATGAAGTAGAAGAAGAAAGGAACTTGAAAGAGGCTTGTGAAAACATTACCTCTTCTTCAGATTCTTCCTTTTTATTTGATCAAAAGGGCTCCATAGGCTGGATTTTTGATCACAATAAGGACTCTAGGTTAAAGTTAGGGAGGTTTAGAGAATATTTGGGCAGGTTTTGGACGAGACAAAAGGCTTTGAAGGTGTAAATTATAGAAAAGGGCGAGTACCCTTTTATAAGAGGGGTGAGGGGCACCTTTGGAAAAGCTAGAAATATTATTTTATAATAAATTCATATTCAGTTTATAATGGCTCCAAAGTGTATTATTTAAAGGTTAAGGTGCGGATGGGTCTAAATCCTTTCATACAATAGATTTAAGATAGGTTTGGGTCACTATATTAACCTTATCATTTATATTTAACTCTTAGTTAATTAGTTTGACATTTACCATGTCTCTTTGTATTTTTATATTATATAGTTAATAAACTTACTATATACCTCCAAAATACCCCCAAGTGGTCCATTAATGATACAAATATCATTATATAAGTCCTTTGGCCGAACCTTAGATTTTTAGGAATAGAATATCAATTAATAATATAATATTTTTTTTAAAAACTCTTTTATGTCAATTTTGACACTATTGGGTATTTTGTTTTTGATACTTTCATAACAACATTATTACTTCGAAAAATATTTATATAACCAATACTAATATGTCATATTAACCTATAAAATTATCATAATTCATAAAAATTCTCAAATTACATTTATTTTGATATTTATAATATCAATTATTGTAATATTTCATTAATTAGGTAATTACTACATCACCATTGTGTCATAAATAAATTAAATTATATAATGTCTAAAAATTATAAATAAAATATCATTATGTAGTAAATATTTCTATCTTTCTAATGAATATTTATAATCGAATTTATCTTATGTATAACCCTATATTAAAATGTTTTAGTTATTAAACTTTGATTTTATCTCTTTTAAGTCTTATTTGAATTAAATAATAATAAATATCCTAATCTAATCCAAGTGGACCTAAATGATAATATTTTATTCTTAAAGTTGTTTATGGTCGAGATAAACTTGTCCAATAGAATTATTACATGTGTTTGGGTAATATTAATATCATTTTTACCCTTAATTAACCTATTTACTTTTAACTGTGGTAAATAAAAGTAAAAAGTTACTATTCACCAAAAATTATTTTCATCTCATTGAACCAAATTTTACTCCTTGATATTAATCGTGTCTCTAAGATTTTTGAAATTCCACTCATAGAAGCGGTAAAATTATGTTTTTTGTGAATTTCCAAATTCCTCTAGGAGGTGGGTAAAAGACGGTGAAAAGTTCAATAAAATTATTATATATCTAAAATTATTCTAAACTAACTCCAATTAAATACATTGAACTTATATAGGTATTATGTATCTAATTTTACCCCCAAATAAATTTAAATAAAATAAATAACTATTTAAATAAAAATTCTGTTTAAAACTATAGCTCTGTGTTTTTCACTATTCATCAAAAATTGAAAGTTTTTAGAAAAATACCAAAATTTCACCCTAGGATAATTTCGATATTCCGAATCTAAAAATGAAGTCCATTTTAAAATATAAAATTTATATAACTTCAAAAGGTGGGTATTACTATTGATAACTACTAGTTTGATTGGTTGTGGTGTGTTAGAACTCGAAGTTGTGTATAACACACGCTACTGTATTATTCAAAGAGAAACAAACCGTGGAAGCTTGGGGTGTTACATTCTTCCCTCCTTCAATAAATTGCATCCTTGTAATTTTTAAAATTGGGCTTGGGAATATAATGGAAAGTCCCACATAGGAAAAAGAGTCAATAAAACTATCACTTTAAAAGAAAGAAAGAGAAGTACAAAGATCACCTGAGATAACCTATACTAGGATTCCATGTAGAAAAACATGGATATAGATGATAAACTAAGTGTCAAGTTCTGACAGAGAGGGATAGAAAACATGATCAGGATAAATTTAACAACAAGAAAACCACAAACTTGTGATGGGACAAACAGTCATTAGTTTCCTAGTAGGAAAAGTAAACGGACCACATTTTTTTTGTTTTAAGTTACATTACATAAAGATGAGGAATTCATTTGTGACATTGACTAAGAACATAAAGGGATATACTTAATTTTTAATTAAAGTTTCATTCTTTAATAAATTTCTACTACTAACTAATTTTTAAACGATGAGTATTTAAGAAGACTTGGTCACAATGGAAGAGCTAGAATAAAATTCTTATAGAATCACATGATCCACAAAGGATAAACTATATATTTACCTTGTCTTTAGAGATTAATAAAAATCAAAATGGTTAGTATAAGATCTGATGATCCCCCAAAAGGATATTCCATTAGAGAAAGAAACACTAATCTAAATTTATAAAATTAATCCAACAATACCCTAAAGTTAAATAAATAGCATTCAATAAACAATTGTCCTTAAAATCCTTCAATATAATCCAAACTAATATTTAAACCCAAAACATAGAATAATTTGGTTATGTAGTCTTCCATGTTAAATTTTATCTCCAAATGACATCAACTACTCTTAAATTCACATACTTAAAAGTAATTAACCTAATCACAAATTCTCTATTATAGGATAATCATTTCCATAAATAACCCAAATCACTATAAATCCACAATAAAGACGTAGATTAAAATCCACCATTACTCCTCAGATGAAATACCATAGTATTCTAGTTTCCTTGGGCATATAGTGTTCCCAACAAAGCGAACATATTACAAAATAACATTTATCAATTAATCACCAAATCATTTTCCTATTCTAAGGGTATTAAATTTATAAGACATAAGAACCCAAATCAACTTATTATTGATCAATAAAATCATTTAACTAAAAATAATTAGTCACACTAACCAGGGACTTCATGTAGTCCAGTGGTAGGTGATAAATCCCAATAGAACTTTGGTTGTGGGTTTGATTCCTATAGCTTTGTCCAACGTGACGGGTTGTCACACGGTCTACATGTTGTCCTTTTTCAAAACCTATATTTTATAAAATTACCAAAATGAGATAAATTTATCAAAGTAACCATAACATAATTTAACAACAAATGTTATATCATACGTTTCATTTTCATCCCAAAATATAATAACATGTAATTACCTCAAACCCAATGATCATATAAAACCAAATGGTTATTTATAAATATATCCACAAGAGAAAAGATATGTCTTCCTCAAATATCATTCTCACATGGAAAACTTCAGGGTTACAAATACAAGAGAAAATTATTTCAAAGTAATACCATCAACAAGGAGCACTAATTCTTTTAAACATTTCTGTAACCATTTATTTCCACATAGCTTCTTCTTTGACCAAGAAAATATCCTATAGAATAGGGTATTCACTCAGGTAATGGCCAGGTCCCCTACATTTATGGAAAATGACTGTAAATGGATTATTGGGACCATTTTTATTTTCTTCCATAGTACTCTTCATTTTTTTCTTGGCAATTATTCACTTTATGTCCTTCTTTCCCTCACGTAAAGCATTTATTTGTTCTGTTGAGTCACTTTCCTGGGTGTCTCCTTCCACATTTCCTGCATGATGGAAATTTAGGATTCTTTTCTCCATGTTCTCCACTGCTGGAGATCTTATCATTCATCAACTTTATCTTCTTTGTTGAGTTTGAGATTTTGTTAATATATATTTTATTGATCATATTTTTGGAAAATTGATTTGGCATGAACACGATATCTTTTACGCCTCTCAACATTCCATTTTGTTGCTCATTGTGACCACTATTCCCACCTTGTACATCATTCTCAATGTTACTATGAATTCCTTGGAATCTAGCCATTGACTAAAACTAGAAAGAATTGTGTGAGTAACAGTAGTCATAAAACCATTTAGAGAATATCATGACACCATATTCTCAATTTGAAACACCTTAGGATTAAACAAGGTAATTTATTCTCATCTTATATTAAAATACTTCAAATTTGTTGGTAAATAAAATGTAAATTATTCTAAGCATATCCCCCGAGAGTGTCGTAACCAAGAGTGCAGTAAGGCCCGTTGTCGTGCACCAGTTCCCATTTGAGTCTAGCTCAAAGTGGTATTTTTGGGTTTTACCCCTAGGTACATCTATGCTAGAGCCACCTCTACCTGATCATATCCAAACAGGGATGTATTGCTTGGAAAACTCACAAAATCTATACAATACCAATATTTTAGGATGTTCTTCTATACTAATACTCAAAGTCTATCTTAGGGCTATGTGCTCTAATTAGAGTTTATCTAAATATAGTTTCCAAGGTTTGTACTAAAATTTCTCTGATACCAACTGTAATGCCCTGAACCCAGTTACCCAGAGTTGGTGCATTATTTGCATGACTTTGGCATGATCACAAAAGATCAAGTCTCGAAAGACTGATTAGTTTAGTAGTCTTGAAAAAACTAGATATATTCATAAGTCTTACATTACATCATAAAGTTAAAAAAAACTATAACAACATCTTGTATTAATATCCCCTCATACTATCCCTGCAAGTCATTCATAAATTACTTCTTCACATCCTGTAAAAAATAAAACATTGAAAGGGGTGATCTCATATGCTCAGTATGGATGACAATATAGCAGAAACTTTCATAAATAAGAATAAACATTTAAGGAAATGTATAACTAAAATAAAAGCCTTTTAAACTTGAACTTAAGCATAATATGGCAAAGATAAAATGAAATAATGCCATTTACTTATTCACATGGATATTCTACTAGTCAAATAGGCACATGAAATATCAATAACCACTTTCATAATGATGGAATGCATAATCCCAGACTATCATAACCACATAGTAAGGCCTCTTGCCAAGACTACAAATAAGATTTTGTCAAGGCCTTTTTCCAAGACACTAGTTTGTCTCATGAGACCTACCGATGCATCGAGGAGCTATATCAGGCTCCACCTGTCACTTAATAAGTCCAATGCATTCCTCATATGAAAAGTTTGAAACATAACATAAACATTTGTATTAAAACTAGCATACGAAATGTCAATACTTTAACCACAAACCATGAATGGTATAAAAATAACACATCCACTGTCAAATATAACTCATTCGATAAAATATGGAAGATTGTATTATATCAGATTAACCTCAATCGATAATAATGAAGCATATTGACATAGATTAAAATAATCATCAAACTATTGAGAGAAATATCCTCCTTTTTTCTTGAAAACATATAAAAGTCACACTATTTGTCAAGAAGCCATTTAAAATAGATTTTTGAATCAAAGTGTTCTATAACACTTTGAAACTTTTAAAAGGAATTATTATTTGAAAACATTAATTTCCATATAAATAAATCCTTAAAACCATTTTTAAAACATGGACATTAATAAGAAAGATTTAGAATAATAAATATTTAAAACATTTTAAAATGATATTTTAGTTAGAGTTCCTAACCAAAAGAGAGACACTTAAATATAAATAATTTAGGTAATAAAAACTTTTTAATATCATGAGAATAAAAGGATTCATGATATACTATGTAAAAGTATATTATATAAACCATATAAAAGTGATTTTGTGTATAATAACAAAGGAGTCTCAATGGAATGTAAATTGAGATGAAATATCTCATAAAGGCCATATCCTTAGGTTAAAGATAAATCAAAGACATAATTATGTGTGAAAAATATAAATACACTCAATATTATTGGATATTCAGTGTAAAACAATCAAAGGACATTCACACATATTCTTGTAAAAACAATACCAATGAATTGGATTTTTAACTCAACAAATCGAGATTGAGTAAAAATCACTCTTATCAAGTTCATACCGATGACTTGAGAATTTATAAATGGAATGATTATGTGTATCAAAAGTATATCCAAATTAAGGGGAGTGGAAATTATGACATAATCAAATGAATAGTGATTCCAAAGATAACCTGGAGTAAAATAATCAATGAAGTATGCGTAAAGCCAAATGAGTGGAAATTGTAATTTCAAATTCCCTTATTGATTTGGTAACTTAAGAAACATACACCCATGGAAGAAGGATCATACAATGATGATGTAAATATACACGAATTAAAGTATATTATACAATGAATTCAAACATGGCCAGTACACACACCACATGCAATAAATAAGTGGTGAATAATGGAAATCTCACGGAATTAAAAGTGAGATAAGAAACCACTTACTTTATACTTTTTCCTTGGTCAAGGGTAGGTTATCCTCCTTTATAATGGTGAAATAATTGTTATTTAATTATACAATAATCATATATGTTAATATGATATCATATATGATCTTTTAACATTGTATTGTTAATAACATCTTAGTATTATCGTCATTTCGGGTGTTAACTTACTCATTTTCTTTTATTTGTTTTGTTACATAAGTCGTGTTTGTTATGGATAGGTTGTATCTTATTCATATATAGAATTATATCACGTCCTTAAACATTATTTTTAATCATAAAATGAGAATTAGACGTGTATGGATACTATTGGGAATGAATCTCATCGCGTTCGTGGATACAGTAGTCCGTACATACGCATGAGTGATAATATTATTTTTTTGATATTAAAATCATTAATAATTTGATGGTATATCATATATACAAAATAATAATCATGTTATACTTATTATTTACATGAATTACACATCATTATTATACCCATCCAAATAATAATGTATTGAATAACAATTACACCATGATGTGGAGACGGTAGGCCGTACGTACGCATGTATGGTGACATGTCATTCAAAGGATGGATAGAATACTGAATATGGTTGTACCATATTTATAATAATATCACAGTATATAAAAGATACTGGAGTTATTATTTTATAATGTTAATAACAAATAAAGAAGAAGTTGAAGAAGAAAGGACCTTGAAAGAGGGTTATGAAAACATTACCACTTCTTCGGGTTATTCCTTTTGATTTGATCAAAATAGCTCCTTAGGTTGGATTTAAGATCAAAATAAGGCCTCTAGGTTGAAGATAGGGAAGTTTATAGAATATTTGGGCAGGGTTCGGCCAAGAAAAAAGGCTTTTAAGGTGTAAATTAGAGTGAAGGGAGAGTACCCTTTTATAAGAGGGGTGAGGGGCACCTTTGGAAAAGCTAGAAATATTATTTTATAATAAATTCATATTCAGTTTCTAAAGGATCCAAAGTGGATTATTTAATGGTTAAGGTGGTTATGGGTTGAAATCCTTTCAACCAATAGATTTTAGGTAGGTTTGGGTCACTATATTAACCATATCATTTATATTTAACTCTTAGTTAAATAGTTTGACATTAACCATGTCTCTTTGTATTTTTATATTATATAGTTAAGAAACTTACTATATACCTCGAAGCGACCCCAAGTGGTAAATTAATGATAAAAATATCATTATATAAGTCCTTTTTCCGAACCTTATATTTTTAGAAATAGAATATAAATTAAAAATATAATATTTGTTTTAAAAACTATTTTATGTCAATTTTGACACTATTGGGTATTTTGTTTTTGATAATTACATAACAGCATTATTACTTCAAAAAAAATTAATATAACCAATCCTAATATGACATATTAACCTATAAAATTATGGTAATTCATAAAAAGTCTCAAATTACATTTATTTTGATATTTATAATATCAATTATTTTAATATTTCATTAATTAGGTAATTACTGCATCACCATTGTGTCATAAATAAATTAAATTATTTAATGTCTAAAAATTATAAATAAAATATCATTATGTATTAAATATATTTAGCTTTCTAATGAATATTTATAATTGAATTTTTTTATGTATAACCATATATTAAAATGTTTTAGTTATTAAACTTTGATTTTATCTCTTTTAACTCTTCTTTGAATTAAATATTAATAAATGTCCTAATCTAATCCAAGTGGACCTAAATGATAATATTTTATTCCTAAGGTTACTTATGGTCGAGATACACTTTTCCAATATAATTAGGACATGTGTTAGGGTAATATTAATACCATTTTTACCCTTAATTACCCTATTTACTTTTAACCGTGGTAAATAAAAGTAAAAAAGTTTCTATTCACCAAAAATTATTTTCATCTCATTGAACCAAATTTTACTCCTTTATATTAACCATGTCTCTTGGATTTTTGAAATTCCACTCACAGAAGCGGTAAAATTATGTTTTATGTGAATTTACAAATTCTCCTAGGAGGTGTGTAAAAGACGGTGAAAAGTTCAATAAAATTTTTATATATATAAAATTATTCTAAACTAACTCCAATGAAATAATTGAACTTATATAAGTATAATGTATATATTTTGACCTAAAATAAATTTAAATAAAATAAATAATTATTTAAATAAAAATTTGGTTTTAAACTATAATTCAATGTTTTTTACTATTCATAAAAAATTGAAAGATTTCAGAAAAATACCAGAATTTCACCCTAGGCTAATTTAAATATTCCAAATCCAAAAATGAAGTCCATTTTAATAGATAAAATTTATATAATTTCAAAAGGTGGGTATTACTATTGATAACGGCAAGTTTGATTGGTTGTGGTGTGTTAGAACTCGAAGTTGCGTACAACACACACTACTGTATTATTCAAAGAAAAGCGTACCGTGGAAGGTTTGGGTGTTACATTAGTTCATTTAATGGAAGTTTTCCTACGTCACAAGATTCTCGGATAGAAACAGAAGTCCCTCTCCATCTTTCAAGTAGGCATCAAAGTAGTCTCACGATTTTTTCCTTGCTATCCACTGGTTTCCCAAGAAGACTCATAGTATTCACTATCTCATTGAACCTGAGATACATGTCAGAAATGAGTTCATCAGGCTTCATTTTAAAGTTATCATATTTAATAGTGTAAGTATTTAATCTTATTTCTTTAACATTGGTTGTTCCTTCATGAGAAATAACTAAAGTATCCCAAATTTCATATGCAGTTTTACAAGAAGATATTCTATTGAATTCATCATCACCTAGAGAACAGTATAAGGAATTAATTGATTTATAGTTATTATTATATGTATATTTAGTTAACTAAGACCTTGTGTCCCTATAAATAGTAGGTAATACATGTTTCTCTTCAATTTTATCCCAGATTTTAGGTCCCATACTCTCTAGATACATTTTCATTTTTAATTTCCACTGAGCATAGTTATTACCATTAAAGAAAGGTGGCCTATTAGTAGTGTCACCCTCAAATCTAGTTTCCATAGTTACTTAGAATATTAATGAACTAACAATTTAGATATGACAAAAATTTTAAGATCTTTAAGAAACAACTAAAATCACAATTAAAAAGAATTTTCACACTAGATAAAAAATCCTCTGATACCAAATGTTGGTCAAAGTAGACACTCAAGAGAAGGGGTGGATTGAGTTCCAATTAAAATTTTTGTTAAAAAGTTTATGATAAAAATCCCCCAATTCGAAACAGCCTAGTCAATTAAGCCAGAAGAGATATAAATGTTTAATTTTCTCAAAAAGTTTCTCTAAGTTTGATTAGTCCTCAGTTGAATCAATGTAATCACTAATTCAAATTTTTAAATAGGTTTACTGAATTAAGAATAAATACACACTAACCAAAACTAACTATCAGAGTTAAAGTAAAAATAGTTTTCTATATTTGAAACAATATAAGCAGTAGATAAAAAAAATTAGAGTAATTGAATATTGGCACAAAAATGTTAACAAGAGGTTCAGTCTCAAGTTGAGACTTAATCCTCTCCACATGGTGATCACCTACCACCAAGCTGTTTATATAAATAAAATTTTGATCCACACCCTGGATTGGGGTTTTACAACAGCACACTCGGCTGTCCAGGTCACACTTTACCTCTACCATAGTTATCTGTGGGAAAAAAGTGAAAAGTGATTTTGTATGAGGATAGTTTTTTATCCTCTAGTTATGCTCAAGAGATAGTGTGTGTTATACAAACAAATATACACACTTCTCAAATAGTGAATATAAAACACAATAGAGTTAAGAAATAGAATAGAGTTAATAATTCCTTGTTTGTCGTAAAGTAATGCTCTAGACTCAATGAATATTGGGAATATGGTATTTGAGTCTTCTTCTCGATGTTGTCTTCAGAATAGAGTATCATAGTTTCTGTAATCCAGCTTCAAGGAGTAAAAAGGTTAAGCTCTTTAATGTCTCGATGTATACTTAAGCCCTTTTTGGAGAAGGTAGCTTGTTACAGTCTTCTTGTAATCTCAAGTGCTTTGCTATTCTCCTTTCGTATTTGCATAGTCTGTATCTTAGAATGTACTACATCTTTCATATCTTTAACGTGAAATATGAGGTCATTTTATACTCCACGATCCTCAAGGAATAAAGATCTTTGCACGTACATGTACCTCATACTTGTCTATGGATACTCCTACAGAAAACATGAAATAATGTAAAAAACACTAACTTTTCTACATATGACCATTAGAAATAAATTTGAATTAATAAAATGGAAACAATTATTTATATCAATCAGTGAGTCATCTTCGGTGTGTCAACTTTGGTGTGTCGACTTCGGTCTATCATACTTCGGTCTGTCGAACTTCGGTGTGTCATAATTTGGTGTGTTATACTTCGGTCTGTCGAACTTTGGTGTGTTAACTTTAGTGTGTCAACTTCGGTGTGTCGACTTTGGTCTGTCTAACTTTAGTGTGTCGACTTCGGTCTGTCAAACTTCGTTGTGTCAACTTCGGTTTCGGTATGTCGACTTTGGTGAGTCAAACTTCGGTGTCAGGGAATCGAAAAAATATTATAAAGAGTCTGTCTTGCATATACCATTACAAGACTAATTTTAATCAAATTATATGTAAAAATACACTTATAAACATATTTATTCATGACTACAAGCAATTTACTTATTAAAGTATATGTTGCTGTATGACAAAATTGATTTTCATAGAGATATTAAATAGCTTGAAAGGGAAGAATCTATATATTGAGATAATTTTTTATTATGAAAACAATAATATCATGGAGGGTCCAACAATCACTAATACATTTATAAGAACCAAACCATGTCTTTAAAAACCATTAATCACTTAAAAGTGACAATCGATCCATTTAACAACCATTTGAAGTGAAAAATACTTCCCAACCATTCTAAACAATCAAAAAACAAGGGGAAACCAAATATTTTTACCTGATATAATTATTATAATAATGATAAATTCATATTTATAAATTAAGGGAGGTTAAAACATTAATAAATTAGTGTAAACAAAATTTAAAGGGAAATAGTCAATGTGGTCCTACCTCAATAATAGAGAAACTTCTGAAATCAAGTGTGAAACTTCGATCGCATCACCACCACTACCAAAGGATACAAAAAACAAACTAATAAAACAATATTAAACCCAAAATTTTAAGTATATATCCCTAAAAATTAGATCCTAGCCACCAGAGAAAAGGAAACCCAAGAAAGGGGAAGAAAACTCTAGAAAAAAAGAGAAATAAAGGGAGAAAACACTTACAAGTTGTTTCCTTAAAGTATCTGGGAAAAACCACCAAATGAGGGGAGATATAGAGGACAAAAGGAATTGGGAGGAGCCTCCTAGGGAGGAATAGGTTTAGGGGTTGATAAAGTGGGGTGAGAAGGATTAAAATCAGGTTGAAAAGAAACCCAAAACACTAATTTCTAATGACCTGGTAGGCCATACAGTTAGTTAAACGTTTTTGAAAACCATGTGTAAACTATGAGACCACCTCTTATGATGGAGAAACAGGCCACACACTTACATGGTCTAAGGTGGATGGATGTGCGGAGGCTGTGCAGTTGGTTTTGTCTCATACCACACTGTTTCTTGGGCTGGGCACACAACTAATACTAAACATGCACAAACCGTGAGCCATGTTTTTCAAACCCAAAAAATTTCATTTTTGACAAAACCTAAAGTTAAAACCAAATAATTAGGCTATAATAAATAAAAATAGAAATAATACCTAAAAATAATAAACCTGTCACACCCAATTCTCAAGAGAAATGGCTAGGGACCCATCCCGAACCTGAATAAAGACAAGCTTAAAAACCCAGGTTTGACATATGGACTATTATAAAAACATATATAATGAATATATATTATATTTATATTATGTTTAAAATTATTTAGATGATGTAACCATGATAAAAGTAAAAATACAAAAACTACCGAACCAAAAAATACATGAAAAATGAAGCAGTTATTACAAGAAACAGTGTTTTTAACAAATAATTATTGATAAACAGGAGATAAAAAGTTATAAGTAAATAATATAAGATATGATATATATAATTAAGTTTATTTAATATATTTATAAGAAATCTATATTTATTATATAGGAGTTTCAAACATGTACAATGGAAGTCAAACTCGAGGTAAGGCTTTCTCATCTCACCTTTACTTTAATGATACATATGTCATATTCACCACTTATTCCTTTTGTGTTGTGTATATTCTGCCCCATTGATATGTTATATCATCAATATATTTATATTAATGGTAAACAATGTTTTATTTTAAGTGATTTAATTCATTGGTATTATTATTCAAAAGTTACCAAAGTGGTTAGGGTTTATTTCATAATCTCATCATTAATTAGGATTGTTTATGTTTAATTCTCTCTTAGGGGAAATGTTTGATATTTCTAAATTAAACCCTATATATTTTATTATAAACCATTTATTCATAAAATTTTCATGTAAAATTACCATTTTACATTCTTTTATACTTAAAATGGTTGAAAAAAATGTTTTCTATGAAAATGAAACTTTATTTATCTTTTTTGGTCAAAAGTGCATTTTCTCTGATACACAAATTTTTTAAAAATATTTTCAAAAATGGATTTAAAATTCTAAAAATTATTTATTAAATATATTTTTACCCATGTTTGACTTTTTACAATATAGTATTAAAGGAATCGTCTTGTCAATTTCTGAATAAGGTACTTTTAACCTTTTTTAAAGTAATGTGAAAAGAATGTTTTTTAACTTATACAAAATGTATGGAATTACCCACCATAATGTAAAATCAATTATTTGAAGCTTAATTTAAAATTTTCCAAGATTCTTTTCAAATAAAATTCTTTCCTTAATATTATAGAATTTTTTATTTTTTAAATGTGATTTTCAAAGTGAAAAGGATATTTTCCTCAAGAATGTTTTAATTTAATTTTTGTGATATTTCTATTAATAATGGACAAGAAACCTTATTTTACTTTTGATTCATTGGGAATATGTTGGAATTATACTATCCTTGTTATTTATCTGAATGGTTTATAATTAGTTTAATTGGGGATATACTATTTTTATATTATTCTTTATAGTACTCTGAATGGTTTATGATTATGATTATTGATTGGGGAAACATTGATATGCTAGTTTTACACAACAAAAGTTTATTTTGATTATGTTTATTAATTGAGGAAAATATTAACATTTTGTATACTAGTTTTTCAATACAAATTTTTATGTTGATTACTTTTCTCCCATTTCATATGAGGAATGAATTGGACTTAGTAAGTGACAGGTGAGGCCCTCTATAGCCCCTCAATGCATGGGTAGGAATCATGAGACAAAATAGTTTGGGTATTGGTCGAAGCCTTGCCCATTTATGTAATATGTCTTAGCATGAAGCCTTTATGATATTTTTATGATGTCCATCATTATGTATTCCCTCACCATGAGATTAATTATTGATGTCTATGTGATTATTTGATTAGTGAGATTATTCATGGATAAGTTTCAAGCTAATGTAATTATTTATATGGAATTATTTTGATCATAATTTATTCCTAAAATATTATTATTTATGTTAAAGTTATTAGCTATATGAAATGTGTTTCTTTTATTATCATTCCATATTTATTATACCTTATATATTCATGATAACCTCCGCTATACACATACCCTTACTGAGCATCAGAGATCACCCCTTTATTATATTTCATTTCCTCAAGATGACAGGAAGTGTATTATGATTAATATGTAGGTATATGATAAAACATATAATTATTCTCTAAAATAAAAATCTAAATTTTATTTTGAGTTTTCTAATGCAATTTCTAAATTCATGTATGTATCTACTTTTTCAACACTTCTAAAATATTCAGTCCATAGGGATGAAATCGCTTGTATCTAACACTAATGTAATAAAGTAACTACTAAATATAGGTTAATAGGGAATGGGTATTTACACTACATGTTTCACCGTAGTATTTTGATAAAACACAATGGTTACGATATAGCAAGGGGCACTAGTCTATGATTTTTTAATTTATTTATTGGTTTTAAATTAGAAAAACCCTTCAAAACTGACTAATATTATGACTATTTTCTTGGATATTAGGAGACCTAATTACATCCTTGGGAGGTATTTCACCTTATTTTATATGGATTTGATCCCTAAATTCAAGGTATTGGTTTCTGGTTATCTATATTGAGTTTTCTTTCCTTCCATTATCTCTTTCCTTCTCATTATTTCTCTAGAGAAGGATATGCCTTTGGGAATGGCTAGTTTTGGTGATGTTGTGGATAGAGGTTCATAGAAGAAACTTTTATTTAGGTTTATGAGTGTTCCCTAGTGTGGTTTTGGAAATTTAGGCATCTATTATTCACCTTGTATTCTCACAATGGTTTTGGAATCTTCCTTTAAGGTAGGGGATCCTTATTATATACTTTTTTATGTGTATTTTTGAAATCGAAATGCCTTTGTTTTCCATTAGGTAGATAGTATAGGTTAACTTAACCAATATAATAAACCAGAATAATTGAAATTAATGGGGAAGGGGATACATTCATACGCGTTTATCAATTTTATTTCTTTTATCACTTGAACTTCCCTTGAATATTATTTTTTCTGTGATTATCATTTGGTTTTTCCATTTCATGTGTGTTATTACTATAGACTATGATCCCTTAATATTATTGATTGCTTAAATCCACCATCCATAAATGATTAAGCACTTATATAAGTCTATGAACCAGTTGTGCCTATAAATCTAAAAATTGTGTGTAAAGACCTATAAAAGAGGCGATGAAATGTTATATAGGACCTCTTCAAACTGAACTGATATAATTATGTGAACGTGAATATTTTGATGTGTGTGGTGATATGCTTCCTGTGTTTTCCTTGTGTTTTTATAGATCTTGTGTGGTATTTTTTTGGTAATGGTGGTTACTGGTTCGAACGTGGAATATGTTGTGACAATGAGGATGTGGTTCATTTGACATGGGATACATTGAGGGGTGTTTTTTGAGGGTTTATGGATGGATATTGATATGTAATGGTTGAGAAACTATGATAACTTGGAGTGAGATATGATGTTGTTATTGTGAGATAGTTGGGCTATTACACTGTGATGTGTGTTTTAGTTTCATGGTAGATGTGGTATGTAATTAGTAATGATGAAATGGGGATGTAAAGGGATATAATTAAATAATTTGTTTGGAATTTAATGTGTGGTGATTGTTTGATTCATTGAATTTTGAAAAACATGTTGGAATTAAAAAATGGAATTGGATGAAACTAAATATGGGTTGTTCTTGAGGGTGGTTTGTCATTAAATAAGGAATTAAGTGGTTAAATAAAGGGAATTTGGTTGGAAAATAGTAAATATATTGGATAAATATGTGAACAAAAAATGAATTGTGGGTTTTGTGAGGATATGTGGTGTGGTGAGTTGCATTTAGTGGTTGTTGTGGTTAGTATTATATGTAAGGAGGTGATTTGGGCTATGCTAGTGATTTTTAAAATGGACCATTATTCTGGGAATTGTGTGTGACTACTATACTTGTATTATTTATGTGATTTCACACAGAATATACTTGAGTTAGGTAATGTTACCGATGCCCAGATATTTTTGGTTTTGTGTGTTTTCTACAACATCCAAGTTAGTGATAATAGATGGTATACTTCCACCTCTTCCCCTCTCTCCCTTCCGTAGTAACATGTGGTAGTTGGTGGTGATATTTGTTGGTGGTGTTACATGGTGGGGGTCATACATGGTAAGGGGAGAGAATAAAGTTGATTTCCATGTTCGTGATACCCTATTATACTAGATATATAGTGTGATATTGACTAATGATATTGACTTTGAAGAGTTTCCTATCATGGAGAGATCAAATAATTTTTTTGAACTTGATTAAAATGTAGTAGGAGTGGGACTCAAGTTTATCTCCAGAGAGGATAGTGTTGTGGGTGTGTTCTAATTTTTTTTGTGGGTTTATTTTTTGAAAACAACAATAGAATATTGAACTTGACTTAATTTTAATTCAATTTGAGAAAAAGTGGCCTAACCTTAGATATCCCCTTACGTACCCTATTAAACCATTACTAAATTTTTACTCTTCTATTTTCCCTAAAATCAAATGAAATATCACTCGATTACTATTTCCTAGATTTTTTTTGTTTAATTGGAGGTATTTAATGATCACTACAACATCCAATCTCCCCTAGCCCAGTAATCAAAGATCTCTAATTACCCTTATGTCAATCCACTGCTCACGACCATAGGTAATAGAGAAGACCCAAGTGATATCTATAGTGAAGGATATAAGACTAATTCAAAATGTAAGGAAATAAGAAATCTTATGTTACTTATATAGTTTGAATAAATCCACAGATTAATGGAAGAGATTAAATAGATAAAATACAGAATTCATTAATAGGGGGATAGAGGGAATATCCTCAGATCATCCATTAAGGGTTGAGTATGCCATTATTGGTGTTATTATGACAATAAATAAAGGAAAATGAGAACAGCAACAAAAATGATCGTAGAATAAACCTATAATAATGAGAGAGAGATAGAGTCCGATATAATGAATAGTTCATTATTTATAGAAGAAAGTTTGAAAATCCTTGGTGTGCTTTAAAGTTGTCCATGAGATCATTACAAATTTATTCAAATTATTTAGGAATGTTCTTCCATTTTAGCATCCTGTCTCAGAAAATTTTGGATCTTTTAAACTTGTCTGATTTGAGAGTTGTGATGGATTTTGCATGGCATCAAGAATCCTCCTAATTTTATTCACAATCCTCCCATGATCAAGCTCCGTACAATTTAGATAGGAAGTGATTCAGTACTTTTTAGGGAAAGTGGACATCATCCCATGCTCGAAGGAATAAGATGATGGACATATTGGACTTGGGTGTAGATTCTAGTGCATTAAAAGAGGGCAGACCAGACTTGGGTCTTGGAAGTAACTCCAATTGAGCCTTAAAAACTAGGCTTGGTGTCTTCTAACTTGAAAAAAAAATTAGGACAATTTATTCAAAATATTAATGTAATTCAAATTTTTTCTATAAGTAGTTATGAATAGGTTTTAATTAGCATGAAAATTAATCACATTAGCTCAAATGAGGTTGGTGATGGTATTTGAAATCTCAAAATGAAGTTTGGGGTGCATTTCAAGGCTGATGTCGTTCTTTCAATTTGAGGAAATCTTTGTTTAATTATCTTGGGTTCACACCCTGCGATCATGAAGTATGTGTTTTTTAAGCCCAAAACCAGTGTGTTGGGGTCAAATGAGGTCTCACAAGTCTTTAATATTCAATGAAAAAACACAAATTCCACAAACACTAAAAAATAATTTCAATTTTGACTAAATATAATATTTCATCTTGCATGGATTGGTATTGAGATTTATTTGGCTTCAGCTACTTATGAAAGCTTCAACAAGTGTGGCTCAACTTCTCTTTTATGATCAGGATTCATCTGTGTTTTGGGGTACTTTAGCTGGAATATGCAATGATGACTCGCAGGTTGATGGTAGCATGGATCAGATTCTATAGGAAGGAGGTGATCTAAGATTTCTTCTTCTAAGGATCTACAGGGGTAGCAGTGGTTCTCTTCTCTGGATTCATGGTGAGATTGGGTGAGGAAGCTTCGTACTAGAGATTCATCTTGGATGGATCTTAATCTCAATAGGGAGGGTGCGTAGTGACTCATTCATCTGAGGTAGGCTCATGACTCATGGGATTTGATAGTATGGTTTCTGGTGCTCTTCAATCGAGCTTAAAAGTTGCGGTGGTGGCAACCGCTTCAGGTACAATAGTGGTTTTGATTAAAATAGGTTGATAAATTACTTATAGAAATATCAATTTGTGCCTCCAATAAGTTTAACCCACTAAATAATACTAAACCATCACCAATGAATCTTACAGAATTACTATAAATGTGACAATTATTTTATCTGTAACTTATAACATCAAAATATATGTTACATGATAAAATCGAAGACATTAACCCAACTCATCTCTCTTATAAAATATTAAATGAACCTTGAATAATAATATTTTTTCATTAACTATTTTTCTTTTATTGACTTAATAACTGATGAATATTGTGATTAATTAAATTAAACCCCTATTGTTCTAAACTCAAATATTAATGAATTTATTTAATTGAAATCAATTAAACTAAGAGATATCCCAAAACTATCTTTGAAACATCCTAGGTAAATGAAGAATAAGACATATTTCATATTTATTAATATTTGTGAATTAAATATTAATTTTACTTTAAAGGGGTTTCTATGTTCGATGGCATACCTGATACGCAACAACGAGTTTTTTTGGAATCTTACATTGCAAAATGATAATATAATAATATTATTTTAAATTGTAGTTAACCCCTAGCTGTTGTATTGGAGGGAATGAATTAAACTAACTACAATATGATTATACATTATTGTTAAATGTATTTACATTTATCCAATAAATGTTAGAGGCTTAAAATATGAATGAATCTTATTTTATTAAAAATTTACATTAAAAGGCAAATTTACCGACTTTTAATAGTGATCCCTCTTTAAATATAGTTTTGGTCACTTTAATACTGTAAGGACCTGAAAATTTGAATAAATTTTGTTTCCAAAATTTTGTGTGTTATTTTATTTCATACTCAACAAAACTGTTTCATTTGATAACATGGGTATAATTAAAATGAGACTATTGGGTTTTGACTATTATATGACCGATAGTCAGTATGACCTTTGGAAACCAAATGTTGTGATTATTGTCTCTAGATACAAGTGATCTTGGTTAATTAATATAGAAAGAAGATTCAATGGCCTCATCCAGTAGTCTCGGGCCAATCGAAGCCCATGTAACAGAACATGGGAAGGAGGTAGCACCACTGGGCTTTGCTCTGGACCAAATCCAAGCCGAACTTCATCGTGTGAAGCTAGAATGAAATCGCCTTCGCGAGAAGTTCAAACTGATAGAAATTACTACTCGTGTAATATTGGCCAAGTTGCCCTCAGATTCTCTCACCTTAACACACCTTACACTTAGGTCCTATGCTGGGGTTATAAGGGGCTATGTAAGGATACCGTAACTTCTTTGTGTAATCCTTTGAGATAAATAAAATTATGTTTTCTTCTTATGGTGAATTTTGTAAATTTCCAAATGTTCGGATAAATGTAGGATGTATATTATTGATGAATTTTAGAAAAAAGATATTTTAAAAATGTTTATTTAAACCTTAAATAATTAAAAATGTGTAATGATTTTTAAAAAATAGTTTTCTACAATTTTGTTCAGTACGAAATTTAGAGTCTAATAAGATCAACATAATTTTTGATGAATAGTAAATTATGAATAGTGATTTTACGCTTAGGATTAGTAATGTGACCAAATGGATTAGTAATCTCACTTAAAGAAAGTATTAATATAATCTAGGTACCTTGATTAAGTAATGAGATTCAATAAAATAGATAAATAATTGTTTCAAAAATTATTAGTCAAGTATTAGTTTTTTCGGGTGAATAGTGTTTTTTAATTAAAAACTAAATTAAAAATATTTAGAAAATTACTTTTATAAAATGGATTTAATTTTTGAACTCAGAGCATTGATATTATGTTAAGGTAATTTTTGAGGATTTTTCTGAAAAAAATGAATTTTTGGTGAATAGTGTTTTTATTTAAATATTAAATTAAAAATATTTAGAAAATTATTTTTATAAAATGGAGTTAATTTTTGAAATCAGAGCTTTGATATTTGGTTAAGGTAAAATTTTGGGAGTTTTTGGAAAAAGTTGAATTTTCAGTGAATAGTAAAAATACAGTTTTAGGGTTTCAGTATGTTTAATGACATCATGACTGCATCATGATGATGTCATGAGATTTTAAGGGATGGTCGACTAAAGGGGATGAATTATTGTATGAGGTGTCCAAGTGTCCAATACCATGGGCAAACCCATGGTTTTTTCAATACCACCAATGAGGTGTCCCTTGGCCATTAATGCCTTGTCCCCTCACTTTCCCTATAAATACCCACCCTTTCCTCCTTTAGTTTTCACTTCCAACTCTTTCCCAACGAAGCTCTGGTCCCATTACCTCCCAAAGAGTCCTCCCAAGGTGTCCCCAATCCCTCAAGGTCCCAACCTTCAAGTTTTAAGAGTTATGTTTTAAGGTAAGAGATCCTACGTCTCTCTTTCTTTTCAAGTACTCTCTTTTATGTCATTTCTTTTATGATCCATGTTATTATGTTGGAGTATGTTATTTTATATTCATCCTACTGTCCTTTTTATGTTCATATGATGAGATACCCCCTCTTTCCCTCATGAATTCATTTTATTAATGTTAAAGTGACACCGCTAGGCTGCCGAATTTTTAAGGGATTCTTTCACCCTTCTCATTTTCAAGATCTGTTTTCATGTCAAGTATTTCAAGTTACTTTTTATTATGTTGTGGTTTGATATCTAAATATATCATACTGATATTTTATGTTCATATTAAGAGAGACCCTATTTTATCTCTTCAATTCAGTATTTTGATGTTTTAAGTGGCGCCGTTAGGCTGCCGAATTTTTAAGGGATTCTTTCACCCTTCTCGTTTTCAAGATCTATTTTCATGTCAAGTCTTTCAAGTTCCTTTTATTATTTTGGGGTATGATATCTATATCTATAATACTGATATTTTGTGTTCATATGATTAGAGACCCTATTTTATCTCTTCAATTCAGTATTTTGAAGTTTTAAGTGGCGTCTTTAGGCTGCCGAATTTTTAAGGGATTCTTTCACCCTTCTCATTTTCAAGATCTGTTTTCATGTCAAGTCTTTCAAGTTCCTTTTTATTATGTTGGGGTATTATATCTATATATATAATACTGATATTTTATGTTCATATGATGAGAGACCCTATTTTATCTCGTCAATTCAGTATTTTGAAGTTTTAAGTGGCACAATTAGGCTGCTGAATTTTCCTAAGAGAAATCTTATTTTTGTCTTCCACCAACGTTTTTCATTTCATATGGCATGTCTTTTAAATTTAATTACCATGTTATTATATCTATTATATCCTATCTATACTGTTTTATGGATCATTTATGAGTGGGTGACCCATGTCCCCTCTGTTTTTAGTATTTTCTAAAACCCTCTAACATAGTCATTATGCTACAGAATTTTCGTCTCAAAATGCCTCTCTCTTTTTCTCGAATTCTTTTATTTTATTAAGTGAATACTAAAAGATATTTCTTCTACAGGGGTATTCACATATATATACAAATGTTATATTCTAAATTCTGGGATTTACATACATGAAACCCACTTTTCTGTTCTGTGGGTTTAAAGTGACATAAAGATCATGTCTTTAAAGTAGTTTTTTAAAACATTTTGATTTTGAAAGGAAACCCATTTCTTTTATGCTATATGGGTTATTTATGAAGTGTTTGATGATGATATATGTGGATCACATGATAATAAAGGAAAATTTAAGGGTGTTCCCTGATAGTGCTCCAATGAATTGGGTAAAGACTTAATCTCTAGAGATGACCATTTTTAACGACGCTTTGGTGAATAACCTTGGTAATTTTTAATGACACCTTGGCGATGGACCTTGGTGAAACATAAATTATTGTCTATGTTAAATGTTGTAGACACATCTTCAGGTTATGAAATACATTATTTTTATTATGATATACCTCATGATTTCTTTCTCATGCCTTAATGTTCTTTTTCATGACTTTATTGATCTATCTCAAGTTCACATGTTAAATGTTTCCCCAAGTTTCCCTTACTAGGCCTTCTGCTCACCCTTTATTTTGATGTATGTCCCCAGGTTATGAGATGTAGTAATGAACCTTGGATGAACATAAGGAGAATCCATTCAAGTGTTTAATAAGAATGTTCTATGTTGTCATGTATTAAGTTCCTGGTTTCCAAGACACTAAACCTTAAAGATCCTCGGTTTTGTATAATGAAATGAAAGTTTATGTGATAAAAAGGCGAGATGTTATAGTTGGTATCAAAGGATGGTTTAGTTATTTGTGGAAAATAGGATATGAAAACTTTAGTAATAACCCTAGATAAATGTTTAAATATAGGAAATATTCCTGGTATTTTGGTGAGTATTGAGTAAGGGGTTGCCAAGCAAATACATCCCTGTCTGGATACAAGTAGGTAGAGGTGGCTCTGGCATAGATGTACATAGGGGTAAAACCCGAAAACACCGCTTTGAGCTATACTCGAATGGGAAATGGTACATGATAATAGTCATTGCTTCACTCTTTGTTACGACACTCCCGTGAGATATGCTTTGGTAAATTCATAAGCTTAGTATAAACCATTATTAAAGAAACAAAGATAAAATAAAATAAAGATTCACATAAGAATATATGATCATGGATAACCTAGATTGGAACCTAGGGGATCAAAAGTTAGGGTATACTTTCCTTCTACAAGTTTATCCTTCTATGCCTAAAGTTTCCTTTTAATGATTATTGGATAAGTATTTAAGCCCCTAATTATAATTTCTTTTCTTAGTTAATGGTGGGGAATGGAAGAAAATGTCCCAACAACCAATGTGATAGGAAATGTGAAAATTTCTATATTAATATGACAGAGATGAGGAGAGATCAAGTTGAACATATTATGATTATGCCAAACCAGCTATCAAAAATCACAATTAGTAATTGGTACCTAGTTGAATGCCGAAATTCATCAAGGAAGAAAAAGACAAATTCTCAAGGATGTTCATCTGATAAAGTTGATAAGGGAAAGAAGTCCCAATTTCTTTTTTTGGAAAAAGTGTGTGAAGAGGCACCAAGGAGAATGTCACAAAGGAATCAAGAGATGTTTTAAGTGTGGGAAGATATGGCATAAAGTAGCCAATTTCTTTAAAAAAATGGATAATGTGATGAATGGAGATAAGGTTCAATCTAATGTACATTATACTATTAAATGTGGTAAATGTGGAGAAATTGGACATTATCAAAGGAAATTCTCTCTTGGAATGGATGAGAAGCATGATGATCATCAACAATCTTCAAGGACAAGGGAACAATGAAAGTCCTATGCTAAGATGGATCATGATGACTAAAGTACATGTAACTTCTTCACAATAATTGTCTATGTCATGTTGTATTTTAGTTCGTGCTCCATGAGCATATCTTTAATGTTTTCTAAGAACATCGAGTCACTACCTAAGATGTTTTTATATCATTAATGAAAAAAATCTATTTTTAGGTACCACATGTTGATGTAGTGAAGCTGTTCTTCTTAAAAAAAGGTTATTAGGGGATTAAAAGATGATTATTATTTTGGAAGACATTCACTATTTTGGGAACCCTATATGATCGAGGTAAATAGATTACTACAATATTTTATTTTAGGAGTAATGGTTGACTTATATTTTGAAGAATCGATGAATTTAAGGAGAACTTATGGTAATTTAGGTTACTTATGGAAATGACTAACCTATCTTGGGGAAAATGTGATTAGGTTAGCTACTTTTTTTATAAGATGATAAGAGTGGTTGATGTTGTTTGGAGATGAATGATAAAGTCTATATTGGAAGACTATGTTATAAGATCGTTCTTATAATTGTGATTCAATCTTAGTTTGGTTTATTTTGAGGAATTTTAAGGACAGTTATTTATGGAATAGCCTATGATGAACTTTGGTTAGTACCATGGAATTTTGAAGATTTAAAGAAGTTTCCCTTCCTATGTGATTCATTATTTTTGAAGAGTTGTTTTTTCTTACCATTTCTGTTTTTGGGATAATGTTTAAAGATAGAAGAAATAGATAGTTAATCTTTTTTGGATTATGTGATTCTCTAGAAGATGATTCTTGTGATTTTGATGAGACCATGTGTTTTGAATACTCATCGTTTGGAGAGAAGATTAGTTTTGGCAGAAACTTATTAAATGATGAAACTCTACATGAAGGTAGGTATATTTCCTTATGTGTTTGTTCTATGTAGAAAATTAATTCCTCAAATTTATGAAAAGTAACATAAAATAAAAACATTGTTGGTTTAAGTTTCCTACTAGGTAATCAAAGACCATTTACACACATCATAAGTTTGTTATTTTCATGTGGTTAACATTCTCCTAATAATGTTTTCTATCACTCTCCCTCATAACTTGACCCTTTGTTTTTCTTCTATATCCATGTTTTCCTACATGGAATCCTTGTGTGGGTTAACTCGGGTGGCCTTTGTACTTTCTTTTCTTTCTTTTAAAGTAATAGTGTTACTGGCTCTTTTTCATATGTGAGACTTTCAAGGAAATTTCCAAGCCCAGTTTTTTAAAAAAATTGTGAGGACACAATTTCTTAAAGGGGGAAGAATGTAACGAACTGAAATTTTGAATAAATTTTGTTTCCTAAATTTTGTGTGTTATTTTATTCCATACTCAACAAAACTGTTTCATTTGATAACATGTGTATAATTAAAATGAGACAATTGGGTTTTGACTATTATATGACCGATAGTTAGTATGACCTTTGGAAACCAAATGTTGTGATTATTGTCTCTAAATACAATTTATATTGGTTAATTAATATAGAAAGAAGATTCGATGCCCTCATCCAGTAGTCTCGGGCCAATCGAAGCCCATCTAACAGAACTTGGGAAGGAGGTAGCACCATTGGGCTTTGCTCTGGACCAAACCCAAGCTGAACTTCATCGTGTGAAGCTAGAATGAAATCGCCTTCGTGAGAAGTTCAAACTGATAGAAATTACTACTCGTGCAATGTTGGCCGAGCCGCCCTCGGATTCTCTCACCTTAGCACACCTTAAACTTAGGTCCTATGCTGGGGTTATAAGGGGATATATAAGGAGACCATAACTACTTTGTGTAATCCTTTAAGATAAATAAAATTGTGTTTTCTTCTTATGGTGAATTTTGTAAATTTTCAAATGTTCAAATAAATGTAGGATGTATATTATTGATGAATTTTTGAAAAAGGACATTTTAAAAATGTTTATGTAAACCATAAATAATTAAAAATGTGTAATGATTTTCAAAAAATGGTCTTCTACAATTTTGTTCATTACGAAATTTAGAGTCTAATAAGATCAACTTAATTTTTGATGAATAGTAAATTATGAATAGTGATTTTATTCTTAGGATTAGTAATGTGACCAAATGTATTAGTAATCTCACTTAAATAAAGTATTAATATAATCTAGGCACCTTGATTAAGTAATGAGATTCAATAAAATAGGTAAAAAACTGTTTCAAAAATTATTAGTCAAGTATTAGTTTTTTTCGAGTGAATAGTGTTTTTTAATAAAAAATTAAATTAAAAATATTTAAAAAATTATTTTTATAAAATGGATTTCATTTTTGAACTCAGAGCATCGATATTATGTTAAGGTAATTTTTGGGGATTTTTCTGAAAAAAATGAATTTTCGGTGAATAGTTTTTTTAAATTAAATTAAAAATATTTGGAAAATTATTTTTATAAAATGGAGTTAATTTTTGAAATCCGAGATTTTATATTTGGTTAAGGTGAAATTTTGGGAGTTTTTAGAAAAAGTTGAATTTTTAGTGAATAGTAAAAATACAGTTTTAGGGTTTCGGTATGTTTAATGACATCATGACTGCATCATGATGATGTCCTGAGATTTTAAGGGATGGTCAACTAAAGGAGATGAATTATTGTATGAGGTGTCCCAAGTGGCCAATACCATGGGCAAATACCATGGGAAAGCCCCTGGTTTTGCCAATACCACCAATGAGGTGTCCCTTAGCCATTAATGCCTTGTCCTCTCACTTTCCCTATAAATACCCACCCTTTCCTCCTTTAGTTTTCACTTCCAACTCTTTAACAACGAAGATATGGTCTCATTACCTCCCAAAGAGTCCTCCCAAGGTGCCCCCAAGCCCTCAAGGTCCCAACCTTCGAGTTTTAAGAGTTACGTTTTAAGGTAAGGAATCCTACCTCTCTCTTTCTTTTCAAGTACTCTCTTTTATGTCATTTCTTTTATGTTCCATGTTCTTGTGTTGGAGGATGTTCTTTTATATTCATCCTAATATAATTTTTATGTTCGTATGATGAGAGACCCCCTCTTTCCCTCATCAATTCATTTTAAGAATGTTAAAGTGACGCCGTTAGGCTGCCAGATTTTTAAGGGATTCTTTCACCCTTCCCATTTTCAAGATCTGTTTTCATGTCAAGTATTTCAAGTTCCTTTTTATTATGTTGGGTTATGATATATATATCTATCATACTGATATTTTATGTTCATATTATAAGAGACCCTATTTTTTCTCATCAATTCATTATTTCGAAGTTTTAAGTGGCGCCGTTAGGCTGCCGGATTTTTAAGGGATTCTTTCACCCTTCTCGTTTTCAAGATCTATTTTCATGTCAAGTATTTAAAGTTTATTTTATTATGTTTGGGTATGATCTCTATATCTATAATACTGATATTTTATGTTCATATTATGTGATACCCTATTTTATCTCTTCATTTCAGTATTTTGAAGTTTTAAGTGGCGCCGTTAGGCTACCAAATTTTTAAGGGATTCTTTCACCCTTCTCGTTTTCAAGATCTGTTTTCATGTCAAGTCTTTCATGTTACTTTTTATTATGTTGGGGTATGATCTATATATATATATATAATATTGATCTTTTATTTTCATATGATGAGAGACCATATTTGATCTAATCAATTTAGTATTTTGAAGTTTTAAGTGGCGTCGTTAGCCTGTCGAATTTTCATAAGAGAAATCTTATTTTTTTCTTCCTTCAATGTTTTTCATTTCATATGGTATGTCTTTAAAATTTCATTACCATGTTCTTATATCCATTATATTCTATCCCTCTACTGTTTTATGGGTCATTTATGAGGGGTTGACCCATGTCCCCTCTCTTTTCAGTATTTTCTAAAACCCTATAACATAGCCGCTATGCTGCAGAATTTTCATCTCAAAATGCCTCTATCTTTTTCTCAGATTAATTTATTTTATTAAGTGAATACTCAAAAAACTTTATTCTATAGGGGTATTCACATATATATTAAAATTTTCTATTCTAAATTCTGGGATTTACATACATGAAACCCATTTTCCTTTTATGGGGGTTTAAAGTGACATAAAGATCATGTCTTTAAAGCAGTTTTTTAAAATGTTTTGATTATGAAAGGAAACCCATTTCTTTTATGATATATGGGTTATTTATGAAGTGTTTGATGATGATATATGTGTATCACATGATAATAAATGAAAATTTAATGGTGTTCCTTGATAGGTCTCCAATGCATTGGGTAAAGACTTAATCTCTAGAGATGACCATTTTTAACAACGCTTTGGTGAATAACCTTGGTAATTTTTAATGACACCTTGGGGATGGACCTTGGTGAAACGAAAATGATTGTCTATGTTAAATGTTGTAGCCACATCTTCAAGTTATGAAATACGTTATTTTTATTATGATATGCCTCATGATTTCTTTCTCATGCCTTAATGTTCTTTTTGATGACTTTATTGATCTATCTCAAGTTGACATGTTAAATGTTTCCCCTTGTTTCCCTTACTGGGCCTTCTGCTCACCCTTTCTTTTGATGTATGTCCCCATGTTATGAGATGAAATAATGAACATATGATGAACATAAGGATAAGCCTTTAAATTGTTTAAGAAGAATGTTTTATGTTGTCATGTATTAAGTTCCTGGTTTCCAAGACACTAAACCTTAAAGATCCTCGGTTTTGTATAATGAAATGAAAGTTTATGTGATAAAATGGTGGGATGTTATAAATACATTTTAATTGACCAAATATAATCCTTATTTATAATTGGGACATCAAATTTTACTTTGGGTAATTTTTTTGGTACTTTTCTGATAAAGTTCATTTTTAATGAATAGTGAAAAATACTGTATTTTAATTCCAAAGTGACTTTTAATATAATTTATTTATATAGTTAGATTATCTTTTTAGTTGGTTTTAAAGTTAAATTGAAATATATTTTAACCATTTAATTCAATTTTGGTCATTGGAATTAATTTCACTTTGAAATTGGACCTAAACAAGTATCAATCTTTTGATAATTATTGTTTCTTAAAAACACGCTATTTGTTTTAACAACGGGAATTAATTTTTAAATTAATTAATTCCACTTATATGTTTTGAATTTTTCAAAATAGACATCAATTTTGAATTCGGAATATCAAATAATTCTTAGGCTAAATTTTTGCTATTTCTCTGAAAAACATCAATTTTTTGATAAATAGCGACACCACTTAGTGGTAGTTAAAAAAACGGACTTTTTCATTTAAATGAAATTTTACCACTTCTGTGAATTGAATTTCAAAAATCTAACATAAATGGTTGTTATCAAGAAGTAAAATTTGGTTCAATAAGATGAAAATATTTTTTGGTGAATAGTAACTTTTGACTTTTATTTACCGCGGTCAAAGGTAAGTAAGGTAATTCAAGGTAAAAAGAATATTATAATAATTCAAAATTAGCTTAACACTTGTCCTAACCTTATCGTATGAGTAGTGGTAGACCATGGGAATCCTTGGGACTATTTTGGGACCCCATGGAGCCACTTAGGAAAGATAATGACACTTTAGATTAATTAATTTAATGTAAAGACAAAATTGACAATAATAAAAATCTTTTAGTCAATTAATTTTTATATGGTGTTATATAAGTCATATTTTAGACTATAAATATTCAATGGAAATATAAAAATATTTACTACATGATATTATTTTTTTTATAATTTTTAGTCATCTAATAAATTAAATTATTTATGACACAATAATGATGTAGTATTTACCCCATTAATAAATGATTTAAATAAATAAGATTATAATGATTAAAATATTATCGAAAACATGTCCAATTCGGATTGGATGATTTTATTTCGACCATGAGTCATCTTATATTTGACGGTAATGTTATTTGGACATTTAGAAACTGAATATCATTATATAATAAAATAATGTTTTCGCACTTTCCTAAAGAGCCCCTCCTCTCCCTTATAAAAGAAGACCTCTTCTAACCAATTCCACACACCTCTCAAGAAATTTGGCTCGTCCAAACTCTACCCAATTAATATATCAACATCCCTCTCCTCCTCTTAGAAGCCTTAACTTAGGAAGAAGACAGTTCAAGAAGTCATTTGGTTCAAACCAAATGGAGTTACCCAAATTAAAGGTAACTGTTTATCTTAAATTGTTTTCTTTTATTTTACTTCTCCAACCCCTAAAATCTTTTTATTACTTTATTTTGTAACAACAAAAGTATCCTCAATATACTAGAATGTTGTTATGAGAAGTATTCTAACTACACTTACACAGACCTCCATCTAATGGATGAAGAACATAATGTTTCTGTGGATGGAAAACTAAGGCCTCACGAAATGATGATTGTTCAATTACATCTTACTACCTCTCATGATGGCAATTATGATGGAAATGTATTTATATAAGATATATATTATGTTTATGACTTTATTATGCTTTTGTACTTCCCATTTATATCACGCCTTTATGGTTTCCATAGTGGGTAAATACGATAATCTCATTTGAGGAAGTGCAGACTGCCGCCCCTTCAAAGTGATTTGATTCGTTAATGCCTTATTTGGGATGTATAAAGGATGAAGTTAATGATATTATATATGATATTATACTGGAATTATAATATAACTATGTATCATTATGTTTTATTTCCATTAAAATAAGAAATAGAAATGAAAGTAGTGTTCATGCGTACGTACCACTTATTGTCTCCCTGAACGGTGCATTTCATTTCTTACCTCTAAATGTTATGTACTATTATAAAAACATATATATACTGAATATATTTGATATATATGATATAAAAATCATGAATATTATTCTGGATATAATGAACCTTTGACCACATGGGCAATTTGTAAATATAAGGTGTTCATTTTTTTACTCAAGTACCAAATATCAACAAAATGAACGTTATTAACATAAATTATTGTATAATGTTTATAACAAGATAATAATTGATATAAAATGAATAATAAACTTGAAAAAGGTTCTTAATCAAGTAGAAATTAACTTTAGTTTATTATTCAGGAGATTAAAGAATGATCTAGTCAAGTTGGACACAAGGTAAGGGACTTCGTCTTAATCTCCTTTCATTGAGGAATTTTTAGTTTTATACACGACTTTATTTTATACGGTGTATAAACCCCTTTTAACTTTCATTTTATTCAAATAAAATCTTTTTATATGAAGTGTTTTACTAAATGACAAAAAGGAATGTTTTTTTAACGTAAGTGATGACAATGATCTTTCCACTGCCGCGAGTATTATTTGATCTTTGGCTTCCTTAACAAGCTGGAATGTTTTTAAAAGGAAAAATAAATACCATATACTCTTTTTACATATTTTAGTATTGTAAATGATTTTGAGAATGGATTTATTATTTCAATATCTTGAAATGATATTTTATTATTGCAATTTGTAAATGTTATCTTTCCTTTATTCTTATGTTATGTGTTATGATCATGTTATGGTTCTTCGGCATTATTTATGTATACAGTTGGTTCCATGATAAACCTAGGGTGGGTGAGCTCGATATAACTCTCCAATACATTGGGTAACGTGACAGAGGTAAACGTTAATGTTTCTCCTAAGAGATTTAGGGAATATATTGTTATGGGTATTCCAAAGTAACTCCCTATGTAGCTGTGATAGCTACAATGTAAGTATGATATGGATGCCACAAGTTACCTTTATGATTAATGATTTCTATGTGTCTTTCATAAATCTTATGATTTCATGAGGTAAGTAAATGATTTCATGTTTTGTATGTATTTATTAACAAATATTTTCATTCTTTGTTTTATAACCCTTACTGAGCTTTTTATGCTCATCCCAAGTTTTGAAATGTTTTCACAGGACTTAAAGATGAATAGGGTCAAGGATGAGATCAAGGAAAAGTCATGATGTCTAAAACATGAAACTAGGCATGAATCTTTTTTTCAAGAGTTTTTATTTTATGAAAAAAATGGAAACTGTGTAGATATGTCTATATTGTAATCTTTTGAGATGTAATAGTTATGTCCTAATTGTCTAAAAATCTAAACCTGAAAAGATCCTCAATGTGAATTATTCATTTAATTCAATATTATGTAATGTTTAAGGCCAGGTCCTTATAGTTGGTATCAGAGGTCAGTTTAGATAACTTTAGGAGTTAGGGTATTGTTAAATAAATGTCCATTAATTAATTTGTGGTAATGATGAATTGATATAGCATTTATAGATTACCATGTTGCTTCACCTAAGATATTTATATTTTAAGAATGGTTTTTCATAGAGGAAACAGAGCAGATTTTCTAGGAAGTCATACAAAAGGAAATGAATTTTCAAATCAGTATCCTGAGAAGGTCAGAATCAGAATTGAATAGTTTGTTGCAGTGATGGCTCAGTTTACTCAAGTGAAAAATGTTTGTTGTTTTTATTGATGACATTTTGGTTTATTCCAAAAGTAAGGAGGAACATGAAAGTCATTTAAGGGTTGTCTTGACAACCTTAAAAGAAAATAAACTTTATGGGAAATTTATAAAGTGTGAGTTTTGATTACAAAAAATTTATTTCCTTGGTCACTTTGTTTATAAAAATGGAATAACTGTTGATCCTGCTAAAACAAAAGTTGTTGAAGAATGGACAAGTCCCACAAATATAACCAAGATCTGTAGTTTTCTTGGTTTGGCAGGTTATTACCGGAGGTTTGTTGAAAATTTTTCATGGTTATCTAGTCCAATGACTAAGTTAACTTGAAAAGGTGCTATGTTCATCTGGACAAAAGAATGTGATGATTGTTTTCAGGAATTGAAAATAAGATTGGTGAATTATCTAGTTTTGGAACTACCTTCCAGAAATGGTGAGTTTGTTATCTACAATGATGCTTTGTTGAATGGAATTGGTTGTGTCCTAATGCAGAAGGATCCGGTAATTGATTATGCTTCACGTCAGTTGAAACTAGATGAGTTAAATTACCCTACACATGATTTGGAATTAGCTGCTATTGTTTTTGCTTTAAAAATTTGGAGGCATCATTTGTATGGAGTGAAGTGTCAAATATATACTGATCACAAAAGTTTAAAGTATATATTAACTCATAAATAATTGAACATGAGATAGAGGAGATGGTAGGAATTAATCAAGGATTATGATTTCATGATCCATTATCATTTGGGAAAAGAAAATAAAGTGGCTGATGCTTTGAGTCGAAAAAGTAATAATTTATTAACCATGTTACGTTCAGAACGAGATCCTTTGATTTTTAATTTGATGGACTTTGTCATAGAAGTTTTTGTTAAGGAAATTCTTCTGTTTTGTTTCAGGTGTCAGTGAACTCATCTCTATCAGACATAATTAAGCAAGTGCAGAAGGAAGACAGTGAGTTGCAGAAAAAGGTCGTGTTGGTTCATAAGGGTAAGTTTCCTGATTTTAACATTGATAATGATTGTGTTTTGTGATTTGGAAAGAGGTTATGTGTGCCTTGTGATTCACAGTTGAAGAATGAGTTGTTATGTGAAGCTCATAGTTCTCCGTTCTCAGTTCATCCTGGCAGTACTAAGATGTACAAAGATCTTCAGGAGTATTACTGGTGGGATGGAATGAAAAGAGATATTTTTGATTTTATTGTGAAGTGTTTGACTTGTCAGCATGTTAAAGAAGAGTGACAATTACTGAAGGTAATGATTCAGACTTTACCGGTGCCAGAGTGGAAATGGGAAAATATATCCATGGACTTTGTTGTGGGATTACCAAAGACATCTCGAGGTAATAATGCAATCTGGGTTATAGTTGACCAATTGACTAAATCTGCTCATTTCCTTCCTATTAGAAATAAATTGTCTCTAGATAAACTTGATTGGTTTTATGTTAAAGAGTTAGTCAAGTTGTATGGGTTTCCCCTATCCATTGTATCTGATCATGATCCCAGGTTCACTTCTAACTTTTGGAAAGGCCTTCATAAGTCATTGGGTAATGAATTAAATTTTAGTACAGCTTTTCATCCTCAATCAGATGAGCTGTTAGAACGAACAATTCAGACCTTGGACGATATGTTACATGCTTTCTCGATAGATTACCAAGGAATTTTGGACCAAAATCTTTCTTTGGTTGAAATTTTTTATAATAACAGATTTCATTCCAGTACACAGATGGCTCCATTTGAGGCATTATATAGAAAGCATTGTCAAAATCCAGCATTCTGGGATAAAGTAGGTGAAAGGAAGCTGATGGGACTAGAATTGGTAGAAGAGATGGTAGAGAATGTTCAGTTGATTCAGAAGCATATGAGAACAGCTCAGAGCAGACAGAAAAGTTATGCAGATAACTGGAGGAAGGATCTTTCTTTTAAGGTAGGTGATCATGTCTTTCTCAAAGTTTCTCCATGGAAAAGTGTGATGCATTTTGGTAAGAAGGGAAAGTTGAGTCCGAGGTTCATTAGACCTTATGAAATTCTGGATAAAGTTGGATTAGTTGCATACAGAGTGGCTTTACCCCCAATTTTATCCCAGGTACACAATGTTTTTCATGTTTTGATGTTGAGAAAGTATATGCCAGATTCATCTCATGTTTTGAGCCCAGAGGTAGTTTAGTTGGAAGAGAATATCTCTTATGAAGAACAACCAGTCTAGATTCTTGACCGTAGAGAGAAAGTGTTACAGAATAAGGTAATTCACCAGGTAAAGGTTTTGTGGAAAAACCATATGGTTGAATAGTAAATGTGGGAATCTGAAAATGCTATCAGGGATAAATACCCCCACTTATTTTGGTAAGTGAATAAAAATTGCGAGGAAGCAATTTCCAAAAGGGGGGAAGGATGTAACATCCCAGGTAAATGAAGAATAATACAAATTTCATATTTATTAATATTTGTTAATTAAATATTAATTTTACTTTAAAGGGGTTGCTATGTTTGATAGCGTACCCGATACGCATCAACAGGTTTCTTTGGAATCTTACGTTGCAAACTAATAATGTAATATTATTATTTTAAATTGTAGTTAACTCCTAGCCATTGTATTGGAGGGAATGAATGAAACTAACTAAAATATGATTATACATGATTGTTAAATGTATTTAAATTTATCCAATAAAAGTTAGATTCTTAAAATATGAATGAATCTAATTTTAAGTATAATTTACATTAAAAGGCCGATTTACCGCCTTTTAATGGTGAACCCTCTTTAAATATAGTTTTGGTCACTTTAATAAATTATAATTCACCAAATATAATCCTTCTTTAGAATGGGGACATGAAATTTTACTTTGGGTAATTTTTTGTTACTTTTCTGATAAAGTTCATTTTTGAATGAATAGTGAAAAATACTGTATTTTAATTCAAAAGTGACTTTTAATCTAATTTATTTATATGGTTAGATTATCTTTTTAGTTGGATTTAAAGTGAAATTAAAATATATTTTTACCATTTAATCCAATTTTGTTCATTGGAATTAATTTCAATTTGAAATTGGACATAAACAAGTATCAATCTTTTGAAAGTTATTGTTTCTTAAAAACACGCTATTTGTTTTAACAACGAGAATTAATTTTTAAATTAATTAATGCAACTTTTATGTTTTGAATTTGGAAAAATAGACATCAACTTTGAATTCATAATATCAAATAATTCTTAGCCTGAATTTTTGGTATTTTTCTGAAAAACTTCAATTTTTGATGAATAGTGACACCACTTAGTGGTAGTTAATAAAACTGACTTTTTCATTTAAATGAAATTTTACCACTTCTGTGAATTGAATTTCAAAAATTAGAAATACATGGTTGTCATCAAGAAGTAAAATGTGGTTCATTAATATGAAAATAATTTTTTGTGAATATAAACTTTTGACTTTTATTTACCACGGTTAAAGGTAAATAATGTAAATCAAGGTAAAAAGAATATTATAATAATTCAAAATTACCTTAACACTTGTCCTAACCTTATTGGATGAGTAGTGTCCAACCATGGGAATCCTTGGGTCGATTTTGGGACCCCATGGATCCACTTAGGAAAGATAATGACACTTTAGATTAATTAATTTAATGTAAAGACCAAATTGACAATAACAAAAATATTTAGTAAATTAATTTTTATATGGTGTTATATAAGTCATATTTTAGATTATACATATTCATTGTAAAGATAAAAATATTTCATACATGATTGTATTTTTTTGTATAATTTTTAGACATCGAATAAATTAAATTATTTATGACACAATAATGATGAAATATTTACCTCATTAATAAATGATTTAAATAAATAAGATTATAATGATTAAAATATTATCCAAAACATGTCCAATTATGATTGGATGATTTTATTTCGACCATGTTTCATCTTATCTTTGAATATAAAGATTTTTGGACCTTTAGAAACTGAATATCATTATATAATAAAATAATGTTTTCACACTTTCCTAAAGAGACCCTCCTCTCCCTTATAAAAGGAGACCACTTTTAACCAATTACACACACCTCTCAAGCCATTTGTATCATCCAAACTCTTCCCAATTAATCTCTCAACATCTCTCACCTCCTCTTAGAATCCTTACCTTAGGAAGAAGGAACTTCAAGAAGTCCTTTGGTTCAAACCAAAGGGAGTTACCCAAATTAAAGGTAACAATTTCTCTTAAATTGTTTTCTTTTATTTTACTTCTCCAACCCCTAAAATCTTTTTATTCCTTCATTATGTAACAAAAACAGTATCCTAAATATAATAGGATGTTGTTATGAGAAGGATTCGAACTACACTTACACACACCTCCATCTAATGGATGAAGAACATAATGTTTCTGTGGATGGCAAACTAAGGCCTCACGAAACAATGATTGTTCAATTACATCTTACCACCTCTCATAGTTGTCATTATTATGGAACTGTATTTATATATGATATATATTATGTTTATTATTTCCTTATTCTTTTGTACTTCCCATTTATAGCACGCATTTATGCTTTCTATAGTGGGTAAATACGATAATCTCATTTGAGGAAGTGCGGACTACCGCCCCCTAAAAATGATTTGATTCGTTAATGCCTTATGTGTGATGTATAAAGGATGGAGTTAAGGATATTATATATGATATTATACTGGAATTATAATATAACTATGTATCATTATGTTTTATTTCCATTAAAATAAGAAATAGAAATGAAAGTAGCGTTCATGCGTACGTACGGCTTACCGTCTCCATGAACGGTGCATTTCATTTCTTACCTCTAAATGTTATGTAATATTATAAAAACATGTGTATACTAGATATATATGACATATATGATATCCAAATCTTGAATATCATTCTGGATATAAAGAACCTTTGACCACATGGACAACTTGTAAATATAAGGTGTTCAATTTTTTACTCAAGTACCAAATATCGACAAAATGAACATTATTAACTTGAATGATTGCATAATGTTTATAACATGGTAATAAGTGATATAAAAGGAATAATAAAATTAAAAAAGGTTATTAAGCAAGTAGAAATTAAGTTTAGTTTATTATGCAGGAGATTAAAGAATGATCGAGTCAAGTCGGACACGAGGTAAGGGACTTCCCCTCATTCTCCTTTCATTGTGGCATTTTTAGTTTTATACACGACTTTATTTTATACGGTGTATAAAACCCTTTGAATTTTCATTTTATTCAAAGTGAATCTTTTTATATGAAGTATTTTAATAAATGAAAAAAAGGAATGTTTTTTTAACGTAAGTGGTGACAACGACCCTTCCACCACCGTTAGTATTATTTGATCTTTGGCTTCCTTAACAAGACGAAATGTTTTTAAAATGAAAAATAAATATCATATACTCTTTTTACGTATTTTGGTATTGTAAATGATTTTGAGAATGGATTTATTATTTCAATATCTTGAAATGATATTTTATTATTGCAATGTGGAAATGTTATCTTTCCTTTATGCTTATGTTATGTGTTATGATCATGTTATGGTTCTTCGACATTATTTAAGTATACGGGTGGTTCCGTGATAAACCAAGGGTGGGTGAGCCCGAGATAGCTCTCCCATGCATTGGGTAACGTGACGGAGGTAAACATGAATGTTTCTCCTAAGAGATTTAGGGAATATACTGTGATGTGTATTCCTAAGTAACTCCCTATGTAGCTGTGATAGCTACAATGTAAGTATAATATGGATGCCACAAGTTACCTTTATGATTAATGATTTCTATGTGTCTTTCATAAATCATATGATTTCATGAGGTAAGTAAATGATTTCATGTTTTGTATGTATTTATGAACAAATGTTTTCATTATTTTTTCTATAACCCTTACTGAGCTTTTTATGCTCATCCCATGTTTTGAAATGTTTTCACAGGACTTAAAGATGAATAGGGTCAAGGATGGGATCAAGGAAAAGTCATGCTGTCTAAAACATGGAACTATACATGATGCTTTTTTTCAAGAGTTTTTATTTTATGAAAAGAATGGAAACTGTGTAGATATGTCTACCTTGTAATCTTTTGAGATGTAATAGTTATGTCATAATTCTCTAAAACGCTAAACCTGAAAAGATCCTCAATGTGAATTATTCATTTAATTCAATATTATTTAATGTTTAAGGCTGGGTCCTTATAATCTTCAAGGCCAAAAATATCCTAAAATCCAATTCATTAGAATTGGTAAATCTTATAAATATGCTTTGTGTGTGACCCTCTAGTCGCTTATCATGATAATAGTGAGTGTAGATCATAAACCATGATTGGAGTCTAGTAACCAATCAAGTCCCTTAAAGAAATAAGGTTTAGTCATAGAAATGAAAAGCACCTACGAACACAAAATTTGTAATATAATCTCTTTATATTGTGATATATCATAAAATAAGATACACACTTTATGTCAACATACTTTATATATTTATTTATTTTATGACCACACTAGAATTATTTACCTTCTTCTACCATTTCTATGGATTTAATAAATATACAACCATTAGTTTCAATTGGTCTGGAAATATATCTTCCTTTTAGAATTAATTATTCATATCACCGTTGATATAACCAATGAAATATATCTCACTATGAAATAAATACCATGGTTTTCGTATTATATAAAAGTACATGATCAAATGATACACAATGATAATGATATCAAGTCAAGAGACCAATTCATATTATCATAGATATGAACAACTAGTGACACCTGAAACATGTGGCGTTCTTATTGGATGGTTAATCTTCAAGATATCCTCTACTAGATATCACTATGTGAAAACTTCATGAGAAGAAGTATCAATTTTTATGATTTCCTAACACCTAATAGTTAGACATCATATGTGTCTTGTCAGTATGATGTATCTAGACCATAGAACACATGTTTAAGATTATTATCATAGTATCACGAGGTTTTCATTATATCTAAGAACATCTATGACCTATTAATACAAAAAATAATCTAAGGACATTACCATATAAATAATGGGTGAATAAGTAACAATACAATTAAAGAAAAAATATATCATGCATAACTCTCTATATACATTATATGATAATAGAAATTAATATTCATGTAGGGCCTAAGGTTCTCAATTTCACAACATCTTACTGGATGGTTGTTCATATTTTTCCCTTTTCCCATCCTTTTGGGTTTGGTTTTGATTCTTGAGGATAATAATCATTTGATAGGTATATAATGTAATTATTTGGACCTTTCATCCCATTAAATTGTAAGGTTTCATATGATAAAAGAATAAGTGGGAGTTTTGAGGAAGGAGTGGGGGACCTGGGGTTGAAATCTCACATAGGGGAGGATCTTATAGCTTGGAGTTGTAATTTGTGATGCGATGAAGTCCCTTAAGGAATCAAATGGGTATTATGGCATAGAGGCTTAAAGTATGATCCCAAATCTTGGAAAGGTTTGTTCTCATTTATGTTTTGATTTTAATCCCTTGTTTTATCTAATTAAGTTCTTGCCTAAGTCCTTAAGGAGGATCAGGGGTGTTCCAAGGGTTCGAGACACAAAAAATGGAAAAAGTGGGTTTTCTAGGTAGGCCCCACAGTCCGCACATGATTAGTGAAAACCATGTGAACAACCCAAGAAACCATGAAGGAGGTGGGTTTTTGGATAGTGGCCTTCATATGGTTTGCACATGGTTTGGAAAACCGTGTAGGTAAACCATGCGTCCTAGAAACTTTTAAAAAAATTACAAATTTCCACTCTGGTATTTTTAACCCCAGCTTGGGATTTCTTCCCTATTAACCCCTCTTCAGCCTAGAAACAAACAAAATCTACCAAGGGATCCAAGAGATCAATCTCCTTTATCTCTAAGGAGTTTTTGGTGCTGTTGGCTATGGATCGAAGATCTGGCTAAGGATAATCCCATCCTTGCTTCTCTTTCAAGTTTAGGGTTTGTATCTTCTTCTCCTCTCCTTCCAAAGCTCTAAAACCCTACTCTTTAGGTGAGATATAGGTTTAAGAATCATGGCTTGGTTGAAGTAGAATCTAAGGTCTTGATTAAGAGTGCGTTCACCTGCAGAATTGAGGTAGGTGGTCTACAAGTTATATCCCACAATTTATTTGAGTATTTGTGTATGTGTAGTTTCGTTCTTGGGTGTCTCTTGGTATGTTTTGATCAACATTGGTATGTTTAGGTAAAATGGTTATTAAAAAGGTAAATGGAGACCCTCACGATCCCCATGGGATGTGTCGAGGGTTATGAGACAAATCTAGGGTTACCCATGGGGTGTGCTGACTCTCCCAGACATAGGGATTTGTGAAGAACAAAAGAGATTGTTGTGTAATCATGTTGATACCTTGATAAACATATTGATGTGATTGATCGTGTTGGTATAAAAGCTAGGTGATGCACCTAGGATTGGTAATAACCTAACGGATATTGGATTAATATGTGAAAATGATTAAAGACCATAATGGAATGGATTGTGAGCATAGTAATGAAGCCTTGTGAGTTAGGCATAATGAACAAAGTCTAGTGAGATAGGCCGAATTAATGAATGCTTACTGAGATAAGCATAATAAAAGGAAAATCAGGCTAAGTGGATAAATTATGTGAAATGTTGTAAATGTATTAATGGGTTAAGTCATGGTATCAACTCTTATGTTATTGTTATGATTTATGTTTACCTTGGGAAATGGTTGTGATGTTGTGTGAATGGTTAATAGATACATACATGTATAACATGTGAACATAGCTTGGTAGTGTAGGGTATTGACTGAGGTTCTACACCTATGGGTCGAGTTGGACTGAGGCTCTAAACTCCACCCCTAGTGCACGAGTTAGGGAAGAAGACTGATGCACTGTTTCCCTATTAGTTTCATCCACCTGGACTGAGGATTCATGGTGAGGATATGGTTGACATTAGGAAGTTGGTCCTAGTAAGACATGACAATTGTGTGTTTTTCCCCATGTATGTGATTGTATAATTTAAGCCATGTATCTTGTTGTGCGTGATGAAACCATGGTAAATGCATTGGAAATAGTAAGTAATGAGAAATGGGATGAAATGAGAAGATAAAGAAATGGTAATAAATGTTGGAAATGGACCTAAACTTCCTAGGTGCACTTAATATTTTCTTTTTATTCATTATTAATTTCCATTTTCATGAACAATTATTTATGACAGATATTTTTTAGACACCGTTGGTGGTGGCCTATTGAGTTTTACTCACACCCTACTCAGGACACCATTGGGTAACCAAGAAAGCATCATGTTTCCAGGTCAAGATAAGGTAAAAGTCCCTTACTAGGAAGTTGGGTTGGAACGAGTGTGAGTGGAGGATGACCCAAACTTGGTGTCAGGACCATTTTGTGGATTTTTCACTTTGTCTTCATTTGGGGTTTTGTTTACTTTTTCACTTGTAGCATGGCATGGAATATTTAATGTTAGGCATGGTTGTACCCTATTTGGGGAATGGTTTTTTATGCATACTCTGATATTATTGGTTGTTATTCCACTATTTTGTTTATCTTCTATTATGGACTACTCAGACAAAAGGGGGTATAGTCTCCCCAATTGACTATTTGGGCCCCCGCTACTAGTCAGCAACCTTTGGCGTATGTGGAGGCATTCTTAATGTCATGTAACCACCTAGATCAGAGCACTAGTTTTGTGGATTTCAGGTCAGGGATGTTACAAAGTGGTATCATAGGCAGGTTTTTCTTATCCTTCTCTAGAATATTGTTATTTGTGATGGTAGATGGGAGTTAGGATGTGTCATTCCTTGGTAATGAGACCGTTTTTGGGAGTATTTAACCCATGTATGAGGGAAAAACCAAGTCATTCAGGTTGAGAATTGTTGTTCTTGATTGTGTGATGTTACAGTTGATGATATTTTCCCATTGGGTGATGCACATATTGTGTGATGTGATGGTTTATGATATTTGGCTCTTGGCCTCAATGGAACATGGTTTTTTATTCATCCATCATTGTAGGCACCTAGAGAGATAGGTGGCATGCATCATGGTAGGTACACACGGGTTGGGTATGTGAGACATGAAAGATAAAAAGCACCTTGCATCTTGATAATTGAAAAAGGGAAAATGTAGTAAATGAAATATTTCAAGTGGGTGGAGATAAAAGAAATATAAATAATGATTAATGAAATATGTGTAATTAAGTGTTTTTAATTAATTTAAAATGTTATTTGTGATATGTTGTGTGAGCCTTATGGTGGTGTGTGGTTGTTTGACCCTTCTGGGCCATGGCCCGGGGTATGGATGGTCGAGGTGTTGTTTTTGGAATATTAAGGTTTTTTGGGATGGTGCATGTATAGTGGGTGGTTGTGGCTAGTGAATAACCTTCTTGTTATGAATTTGTGAAAGTTTTATGGTATTTATTCTAAACGTCATGTTAGGAAATGTAGAGAAATGCCCCCATGACGTGGAGCGCCGGTTGGGAAACAAGAGGATGTTGCTGAGAACACTTCTCCAGTATAAGAGCAAGAGAATGTGGTGATCCAAGAATGTAGTGAAGAGTACTTCCAAGAGAACTTGGCTTGTTTTTTGCAGATGCTTGCTCGGGACCCAGGGTGGGTTGCATTGAGTATGTTTGAGCTAACTAGAGGTTTCAGCTACAACACCCTCCGACCTTTACTAGAGAGGGTGGTCCAGAGGAAGTAGAGTTATAGATTGAGTGTGTTTAGATGATACTTGATCATCTAAAGACTATTGTTAGGAAGCAAGTCATGTCGGCAGCTTATATGTTGATGGGCTAGGAAAAGCATTGGTGGAACATCCTAGCTCAAACTGAATAGGATAAGGGGATGTTGTGGAAAGATTTCTAGGAAAAGTTTTTGGAGCATTTTTATCCTGAAACTTTGAGGAAAAAGCAGGTTGTATAGTTCATGAGCCTGACTCAAGGATCGATGTTGGTGATGGAGTATGCTAGCCACTTCACTAACCTGCGACACTTTGTTCCAGCGATGGAGGGGAGTGAGGCAGTAGTTACGAGGTGTTTCTAGAATGGTTTGAGGCACGAGATTAGGTCTCAAGTGAATATCTTTCACTTGAAGAGGTTTATAGAGGTAGTGGATCAAGGGTTTATCTCAAAGGGGAATCTGAAGGGAGATTCAGGTAGTGGTATTTTCATGCCAGATGTGTAGAAAAGTGGCACAAAATCTAGGGGCCAAAATCATTGTTTTGTAAGTTTTCAGCAGGGCAGAAGTGTACAAGGTGGTCAGAAGATAGGGCCATCCTCTCAGGGTGGTGACTGAGTGTTCTTCTATTAGTGTGGAAGGATAGGGAACATGCATGGCTAGTGTCCTCGACCTCTAGTCGAGTGTCTGTTGTGTGGTAGATTGAGACACATGGAGAGGTTCTGTAGGAACCCTCAATAGGTGAGTATGAATGTTGGTGATAGTTAGATGCCAAGCTGAGGAAAGGGATCAGTTGTTCCATACTAGGCAGGTAGTTGGAGATCCATGAACTATACTGGAAGGGGTGGTTGATGTGGAACTTTGGGGCAGGATCGCCCATGTCAGTAGGGTAGTACAGTGAAGGGAACACATCTTGGGGCCCAGGGTAGAGGGGTAGGTCAACTTCAGGAGTTCAGTCTGCACTTGGTGATAGCAAGGTAGGGATGTCAACTATTCGAGGTATGATATGATCCTTTTAGCTTCTACTCTTTCTAGTGTGTTTTTTGACACTAGTTCCGAACACTCTTTTATTTCTACACAACTTGTGGTAGTGATGGGTATTCCTATGGAGAGTGTGTGCAGATTTATGTCGATTGACACTCCATTGGGGGTGAGAAATGAAGACATAAGGCAGTGTAAGGGATTTGATCTTGAAGTTAGTGGATATCATTTCCTATGGGACTTGTTCATTCTTGAGATGTCGAGATTTGACTTGATCTTGAGTATGGACCGATTAGTGTTGTATCGGGCACACATAGACTATTACCATCACAAGGTATCATTCAGGAAACTTGAGGGTGACACTTATATCCATCATGGAGAGTGGTATGTTCGAGCATGTCATGTGGGACTATTTTGTCAGCAGTTGGGTAGGCTCATGGCTCAAGTATCTTACCTTGTTCTTGATTATGAAAGAGGGGAACAATCTATCTTCCCTCCAACAGTGTATCAGTTTCAAGATGTGTTTCCTGAGGAATTGTTTTGGGTTTCCACCTGAGAGGGATGTGGAGTTAAGGATTTTGTTGCTGCCGAGAGCAGAGCCAGTTTCTATTATTCCATACTAAATAGTACTAACATAACTCTAGGAGTTAAAGGTCAATCTTGAGGATTTGGAGCGTAAGGGGTTCATAAATTCTAGTAAATATCCTTGGGGATCTCTTGTTCTTTTTTCAAAGAAGGCTGATGGGTTGTTAAGGCTGTATGTTGATCATCAGAAGTTAAATCAAAAGAAGGTGAAAAACCGATACCCTCTTCCTAGAATTGATAACCTATTTGATTAGCTGTGGGGTGCATCAGTTTTTTTAAGATTTATCTGAGATCAGGTTATCACTAGTTAAGGGTGAGCCCTTTAGATGTACTACTGATAGCTTTTAGGAGTCAGTACAATTTGTTTGAGTTTGTGGTTATGACTTTTGGATTGACCAATGAACCGGTGGTGTTCATGGCTTTGATAAACTGAATATTTCATCATTATCTATATCATTTTGTGGTTTTATTTGTTGATTACATCTTGGTGTACTCGAAAACTCATGACGATCATTCCCAACATCTTGACATCTTTCTAAGTACACTAATAGAGCATCATATATATTCCAAGCTATCGAAGTGTCAGTTCTAGATTGTAGAAGTGAATTTTATGGGACACATCATCTCTGAGGTTGGTGTGTCAGTGGATCTTGAGAAAGTGCAAGGTGTTGTTTCTTGGGCTCAGCCTAAGAGTGTTTCATATGTTCAGAGTTTTTTGGGTTTGTCCGGGTATTACCAAAGGTTCATTCATGATTTCTCTCATTTGGCATCGCCACTATCAGGCATGAAAAATAAGGGGATCAGGTTTGAGTGGTATGAAGCTTGTGATAATTACTTTCAAGAGTTGAAAAATCAATTGATGACTGCACCAATATTGATCTTACCCCAGCCAGGTGGGAAGTATGTCCTATTTTGTGATGCATCCAATATCAGGCTTGTGGATGTGTTGACGTAATATGAGTAGTTTGTGGCTTATGGGTCAAGGTAGTTGAGATACCATAAGAATAATTATCCCAGTCATGATCTTGAGTTGGCTGTAGTAGTGTATGCTTTAAAGTGCTGGTGGCACTACTTGTTGGGGGAAGGATTCATAGTGTATATTGATCACAAGAGTGTAAAATATATCTTTTCATAGCAGGATTTGAATCTTCAAAAATGATATGAGTTGAGTATCTCTAGTATTTTGACATTGAAATGGTATATAAATTGAGAAAAGGGAACAATGGTGATGATTCTTTGAGTAGGAAGGCTCAGAACCATATGGTTCAGGAATCCAGCACCGAGTGGAAGGTGATGGCTTGGTTCATGGAGATGAACCTAGAGGTGTGGGAGAAAAATGGTCAGGTGACTCTTTCTTCCTTGGCGGTTGAGTCAACACTTTTGAGATGAGTTAGGGAAAGTAACCTCGATGATTCTAAATGTTTTTTATTGATGTAAATACTCAAAGATGGGGAGCCACCTTCTGGTTGGGACATCAGTGTAGATGGGGTTGTTTGTGTTCATGGACATGTGGTTGTTATGGTATGGATGCCTAAAGAGTTGATTTTTGAGTTCTATACATCAAAATGGTAAGTGAATCCTAGTTTATCCAAGATGTATCGTGATATCTATAGGTATTTTTGGTGGCTCGGAATGAAAAGAGAAGTTGCGGGATTCGTGGCACGGTGCCTTACCTGTCAATAGGTGAAGGATGAGCATCAACACCTAGGTGATTTTTTATATCCATTGCCCATTCCAGAATGGATGTGGAAGTATTTGACAATTGATATTATGGTGGGTATTCTGAGAATTCCTTGGAAGAATGATACAATCTGGGTGGTTTTGGATCAACTAACGAAAGTGTCTCACTTCTTACCAATTCAGGAGACTTAAAAAGTTAATCAGTTGGGTGAGTTGTATGTTTAGTAAATAGTATGGTTGAAAAGTGTGCCACGAACTATAGTTTCGGATCATGATCCTTGTTTCACATCATGCTTTTTGAAAGGTTTATAGAAGGTTCTTGGTACACAAGTTCTTTTGAGTACAGTTTTCCACCAAAAAATGGATGGGTAGTCAGAGCATACAATCAAAGTGTTCGAGGACATGTTGAGGGATTGTGTCTTAGACTTCGGTAGTTCCTAAGAGAAGCATTTGTCGCTTATTGAATTTTCCTATAACAATAATTTCTAGGTTATGGTTCAAATGGAACCATTTCAAATTCTCTATGGGAGACCGTGTAGATCTCTGTTGTGTTGGTTGGAGGCTAGTGAATTTGAGATATTGGGACCGAGTATCATGTTAGAGAATTCAGATAAAGTTGAGTTGATTCGAAGACGGATGGCCACAGGTCATTGTAGGTATAATTCATATGCAGATTGAATACATATAACTCTTGAGTTTTAGGTGGGTGATAGTGTTTTCCTTGGAGTGTTGCTAAGGTTGGGTCAACAAAAGATTCATATGCAGGGAAATTTGGTGCCCATGTATGTGGGCTTGTTTGAGATTTTGGAGAGGATCGGGCTGGTGGTGTATCAATTGTCTCTTCCACAATGATATAGTGGGGTGCATGATGTCTTTCATGTGTCCCAGCTTCGGGGGTATCACCCTGACCCAACTCACGTGGTGGATGTTGGGGATGTTGAGCTTGAGGTTGATGCATCCTTTGAGGAGAATCCAGTTTCTGTTGTGGATCGTAGTGGAAAAGTATTGCAGGGAAAGGTTGTTCCATTAGTGCGAGTACTTTGATAGCATGTGAATGTTTAGGAAGAAACATGGGAGCGGGAATTAGATATGTTGGCTTAGTGTCCCGATCTCTTTCCCATGGAAGTGTAATGAAGCTTGGGAGCTCGGCTCGAGGATGAGTCATTATAAGGTGGGGAGGTTGTAATATCCTAGATCTTAAAAAGGTATGTTCTCATTTATGTTTTTTTGAATCCCTTGTATTGTTTAATTAAGTGATTTCCAAATTCCTTAAGGATCCTCGAGGGTGTTATAAGGGTTTGGGACACAAAAAATGGAAAAGGGGTTTCTGGGTAGGCACTAGAGTCTGCGCATGGTTAATACCAACCATGCAGACAGCCCATGAAACCATGCCAAAGGTGGGTTTTTTGAAAGTGGCCTCCACACGATTTGTGCATAGTTTGGAAAACCACATGGATAAACCATGCGACCAAGAAACATTTAAAAAAATTACAATTTTTTAACTCCGTGATTTTAACCCCAATGCGATATTTCCTCCCCCATTCACCCCTATTCACCCTATAAACTAACCAAATCTCTTAAGGTATCTAAGATATAAATCTACTTCATTTATAAGGTTTTTTAGTGCTGTTGGTTGTAGATCAAAGATCTGGGTAAGGCTAACCCCATCCTTCCTTGTCTTTTAATTTTAGAGTTTGTATCTTTTTATCCTCTCTTTCCGAAGCATTAAAACCCAACTCTTTGGGTGAGATCTAGGTTAAATCTTCAAGGGTTGGTTGAAGCAGAATATAAGGGTTCGATTAAGAGTGATTTCACACGTGTAATTGAGGTAGGTGGTCTACAAGTTATATCCCATGGTTTATTTGATAATTTTTGCATGTGTGGTTTTGTTCTTGGGTGTCTCTTAGTATGTTTTGACCACCCTTGGCATGTTTAGGTAAAATGGTTATTAAAAAGGTAAATAGAGACCCTCAAAATTTCCATGGGATGCATCAAGGGTGATGAGACTAATCTAGGGCTACCCATGGTGTGTGCCAACTCTCCCGGACCTAAGGATTTGTGAAGATCAAGTGAGATTGTTTTGTAATCATGTATAGACCTTGATAAACATGTTGATGTGATTAATCATGTTGGGATAGAAGCTAGGTGATTCACCTTGGATTGATAATAACCTAAGGGATATTAGGTTAATATGTGGAAATGATTAAAGACCATAATGGAATGAATTGTGAGCATAGTAATGAAGCCTAGTGAGTTAGGAATATTGAACAAATCCCAGTGAGATAGGCATAATGAATGAATGCTTAGTGAGATAAACATAATAAAAGGGAAATCGAGTTAAGTGGCTAAATTATGTGAAATGTGGAAAATGTGTTAATGGGTTAAGGCATGGTATTAAATCTTATGTTATTATTATGATTTATGTTTTCCTTGTCAAATAGTAATGATGTTGTGTGAATGGTTAATTGATACATATACATATAGCATGTAAATATAGCTTGGCAGTGTAAGGTATTGACTGAGGTTCCATGCCCATGGGTTGAGTTGGACTGAGGCTCTAAAATCCACCCCTAATGCATAGGTTAGGGAAGAGGACTGATGATATGTTTCCCTATCAGTTACATCCACTCAGACTGAGGCTTCAAGGTGAGGATATGGCTGACACGAGAATGTTGTTCCTAGTGAGATATGACAACTGTGTGTTTTTTCATCATGTATATGATTGTGTAATTTAATCAGTGTATCTTATTGTGTGTGATAAACCCATGGTAAATGCATTAGAAATAGTAGGTAATGGGAAATGGGATGAAATGGTAAGATAAGGAAATAGTAATAAATGTTGGTAATTGAACGAAACTAGTTAGGGGAACTTAATCTTTTTTGTCATTTATGATTAATTTCCCATTTTCATGCACAATTTTTTATACCAGATATATTGTGGACACCATTGGTGGTGGCCTACTGAGTTGTACTCACACCTTTCTCAAGCCGCCATTGGGTACCAGAGCAGACTTCATTTTTAAAGGTCAGGAGAAGGTAAAAGGCCCCTTCTAGGTAGTTGGTTTTGCATGGGTGTGCGTGGAGGGGGACCTGAAGATGGTGTCAGGACCATTTTTGGGATTTTGTAGTTTTTCTTCATTTTGGGTTTTGTTCACTTTTGTACTTGTAGCATGGAATGTCATATTTACTATTCGACATGGTTGTACCCCATTCAAGGAATGGTTTTTATGCATACTATAGTATTATAGGTTTTTATTCAGCTATTTTGTTTATCTTCTGATGTGGATTACTCAAGTAAAAGGGTTTATAGTCTCCCCAATTGACTATTTAGACCCCCGCTGCTAGTCGACAACCTTAGGCATATGGGGAGGCGTGCTTAAGGTCATGTAACCACCTGGCTCGGAGCACTGGTTTAGTGGCTTCTAGGTCGGGGATGTTACACTTGAGATAATGGGTTTTTTGGTTCTATGTTATGAGAGGTGGATGTGGTGTGGAGGAGATATATGGTGTGGATTCACAGATAGTCTGGTTTTTTGTCTCTATTGATTTGGGGGTGGTGGCAACATGGTGCATCAATTATGTTGTAAACTTACCCCAGGTTAATTGGATTTGGTTACAAATTTCACCATAGATTCCAGGGTCTAATTTGAATATGGATGGTTTTAGAGTGTATATCTATGTAACACCCTGATATTTTAAAAGAATAACATTTTTTCGATAGCATATACATCACACAACACCGAGCTTAAATAACCTGTGAACTATATTATTTAAATATGAAAATTATAACCTAGAAATTAAATTGATAGGTATAAATAGAAATAAATAAATTATGAAAAATTATATGGTTTACACATGTATTTAATAAATTCATTAGTTATCAAATTGATTATAAATAAAAATAAAAATCATTCTACAGTAAAACAAATGTTTTTCTCAAAAAATATTTTTATGTGTGCAATGTATTTTAATATTAATAAATTAAATTAATAACAATTTACAAATAATTTTAATTAAATTTATATGTTATACATTCAATAATTTTTTTTATCATTCATCTAATATTTTTTTTCTAGGAATGAGATAAGAATAAATCCAATTTTATGCTTAAAAACTGTATTTTTCTACAATGCAGTTTCATTGCGTTTTGCACACTTATTTTAAAATTAATTATTAACACTTTTAGAAAATTTATTTAAAAAACTATATTCATATTTTAAATCATAATTTACAAATTATATAGTTTTAATTTTTTCATAATTTTCTAAAAAGACTAATTTCTTGAGGAATAATTAAAAATACTGATTTTTGTTAAAACTATATTTTCATTTAAAGCATTTAAAAAGTTACATTTTTGTTTTAAAGTTATTTTAAAAGTTAAATTAGTTTAATTATATTATAATTAATATAATTTATGTCATTGGAATCAATTTTATGTTGATTTTTGATATAAAAATGTTTTATACTCCAAAAAAATTTCTTTTGGAAAACCATTTTTTTCGATGCAATTGCATGTTAAGTTTTAAATTAACTTCTTCTAATTACATTAATTAAACATAGTAAATGGGATTTCATATTTTTAATTATAACTATTTATATTATTCAATAATTTCAACTTATTTTTTGGTCATAATTAAGTGTAAAAACAGTAAAAATTAATTACTATGGTTAAGGTTAAAATGGGTTTATTGGGAGGATAAACTAAAAAGATAAGGTTAAAATGACCCAAAAAAATTTAAAATTCTTATTTGATGTTCATATTTTTAACTTATATCATATAAGGTATGATAATGATCCATTTTGGATCTATTTTTTAGGAGAAAAACATGGGCATAAATTTTCTTTCCAAAAATTCTAAGCGTGTCCTCTCCCCCTCTTATAAAAGGGCACCCCTTCTCCTCTCCTCCTGACACTTGAAAATCACTTTGGTTTGGACAATACATATCCAAATACCTGACCTAAATAACTTAACATGACCTAAAATATTTTCTTACCATTATTTAAATATAGGAAGGATTAAGGGATAAACCTAAAGAGGTTCTCTAAAGAAGTGGTATAATTATTAACCATTTATATTTGTTTTATTTCTTCCTCTACCCAATAAATATATTTTAAAACTACAATAAAATAATATAAAAAGTATATTAAATATAATAATATGTGATTATATTAATGTAATAACCTATATCCATCTCATCTTCAATCAAACGGGAAACAAAATCATTGATTGTGTGTACGGAGAACTACCACCTCACAAACTGATGTAATTTGTTTTCCATCACCACATTTCATGGATGGATATAATGACGAGTTTTATATTTATACATTATATGTGTGAAATAATTATACTTATATAATTATAAATATCAAATCTTACTTATTACCTTTCAATCTTTTGGAAAATGATCAAGTCACTCGTGCATACACGTGGACTACTACCTCCACGAAGTGATGTGAAAAGTTTTTTATTTTATTTTTACATGAATGGTAATAAGAATAGATTGAATAAATATATATTATATAATAATTATTATTAAAAGATTAAATATTATTTAACTTTCTTTCATTCCATCCATAAAAAATGAAAACAATGTTCATATGTACGCATGAACCACTATCTCCAGGAATGATATAACGCATTTTTATATCTATAATTTTTATGGAATATTATAAACCCTTATATAAAGAATATATATGATATTCATATCAAGTTTAAAATTTTTATAATATTTAACTAGGATCAAAGTATAAGGACCAAAACTACCGATCCAAAATATACATGAAAAATGAAGCGGTTATTACCCGAAAGAGTGGTTTTAACAAAGAATTGCTAATAAACGAGAGATAAAAAGTTATAAGTAAATTGTAACACCCCAAGATTCTACAGTATGCTTCTCTTTGAATAATATAGTAGTGTGTGTTGTACGCAACTTCGAGTTCTAACACACCACAACCAATCAAACTAACCGTTATCAATAGTAATAGCAACCTTTTGAAATTATATAAATTTTATCTTTTAAAATGGACTTCATTTTTGGATTCGGAATATAGAAATTATCCTAGGGAGAAACTTTGGTATTTTTTTGAAAACTTTCAATTTCTGATGAATAGTGAAAAATACTGAGTTATAGTTTAAAACCGAATTTTTATTTAAATAATTATTTATTTTATTTAAATTTATTTTAGCTCAAAATAGATACATAATACCTATATAAGTTCAATGTATTTCATTGGAGTTAGTTGAGAATAATTTTAGATATATAAAAATTTTATTGAACTTTTCACCGTCGTTTACCCACCTCCAAGGAGAATTTGGAAATTCACATAAAACATAATTTTACCGCTTCTGTGAGTGGAATTTTGAAAATCCTAGAGACACAGTTAATATCAAGGAGTAAAATGTGGTTCAATGATATGAAAATGATTTTTGGTGAATAGTAATGTTTTACTTTTATTTACCACAGTTAAAAGTAAATAGGGTAATTAAGGGTAAAAATGATATAAATATTACACTAACACATGTCCTAATTCTATTGTAAAAGTTTATCTTGACCATAAACAACATTATGAATAAAATATTATCATTTATGTCCACTTGGATTAGATTAGGACATTTATTATTATTTAATTCAAAGAAGAGTTAAAAGAGATAAAATAAAAGTTTAATAACTAAAACATTTTAATATAGGGTTATACATAAGATAAATTAGATTATAAATATTAATTAGAGAGATAAAAATATTTCATACATAATATTATTTTATTTATAATTTTTAGACATTAAATAATATAATTTATTAATGACACAATGGTGATACAGTAATTACCAAATTAATAAAATATTAAAATAATTGATATTATAAATAAAAAAATAAATGTAATTTGAGACTTTTTATGAATTCCACTAATTTTCTAGGTTAATATGACATATTATTATTGGTTATATAAATTGTTTTCGAAGTAATAATGCTGTTATGAAATTATCAAAAACAAAATACCCAATAGTGTCAAAATTGACATAAAAGAGTTTTTAAAACAAATATTATATTATTAATTGATATTCTATTCCTAAAAATATAAGGATCAGCCAAAGGACTTATATAATGATAGGTGTATCATTAATAAATCACTTGGGGGTCTCTTGGAGGTATATAGTTAGTTTATTAACTATATAATATAAAAATACAAAGAAACATGGTAAATGTCAAAGTATTTAACTAAGAGTTAAATATAAATGATAAGGTTAATATAGTGACACAAACTTGTATAAAATCTATTGGTTGAAAGGATTTATACCCATAACCACCTTAAAATTTAAATAATCCACTTTTGATCCATTAGAAACCAAATATGAATTTATTATAAAATAATATTTCTAGCTTTTCCAAAGGTGCCCCTCACCCCTCTTATAAAAGGGTACTCCCCCTTCTCTCTAATTTACACTTTCAAAGCCTTTTGGCTCGGCCAAACCCTACCCAAATATTATCTGAACTTCCCTAACGTCAACCTAGAGGCCTTATTTTGATCATAAATCCAACCTAAGGAGCCCTTTTGATCAAATAAAAAGGAAGAACCCGAAGAAGAGGTAATGTTTTCACAACCCTATTTCAAGTTACTTTCTTCTTAAACTTCTTATTTCTTTGTTATTTCCATTATAAAATAATTACTCCAGTATATTTTATATACTTTTATATTATTATAAATATGGTACAACCATATTCAATATTCTATCCATCCTTTGAATGACATGTCACCATACGTGCGAACGTACAACCTACCGTCTCCACGTCGTGGTGTAATTGTTATTCAATACATTATTATTTGGATGTGTATAATAATGATGTGTAATTCCTGTAAATAATAATTATAAAATGATAATTATTCCATATATATGATATACCATCCAATTATATATGATTTTAATATCAAAAGAATTATATTATCGCTCGTGCATACGTACGGACTACCGTCTCCACGAATGTGATTAGATTCATTCCCCATCATATCCATACAAGTCTAATTACAATTTTATGATTAAAAATAATGTTTAAGGACTTTATATAATTCTGTATATGAATAATATACAACCTATCTGTAACAAACATGACATATGTAACAAAACATATAAAAGAAAACGAGTATGTTAACACCTGAAACAATGATAATACTAAGATGTTATTAACAAAGAAATGTTAAAAGATCATATATGATATCATATTAATGTATATGATTCTTGTATAATTCAATAAAAATTATTTAACCATTATAAAATAGGATAACCTAACCTCGACCAAGGAAAAAGTACAAAGTAAGGGGTTTCTTATCTCACTTTTAATTCCGTGAGATTTCCATTATTCACCACTTATTTATTACATGTGGTGTGTGTACTGACCATGTTTGTATTCATTGTGTAATATACTATAATTCATGTATATTTACATCATCATTGTATAATCCTTCTTTCATGGGTGTATGTTTCGTAAGTTACCAAATCAATAAGGGAATTTGAAATTTCAATTTCCACTCATTCGACATTACACATACTTCATTGATTATTTTACTCCAAGATTATGTGTGGAATCACTATTCATTTGATTATGTCATAATTTCCACTACCCTTTCTGTGGATAAAATTTTGATACACATAATCACTCCATTGATAAATTCTCAAGTCATCGGTATGAACTTGATAAGAGTAATTTTTACTCAATCTCGATTTGTTGAGTTAAACATCCAATTCATTAGTGTTGTTTTTACAAGAATATTTGTGAATATACATTGATTTTTTTACACTAAATATCCAATAATATTGATTGTATTTATATTTTTCAAACATAATTATGTTGTTGATTTATCCTTAACCTAAGTATATGACCTTTATGAGAGATTTCATCTCAATTTACATTCCATTGAGACTCCTTTGTTGTTATACACAAAATCAGTTTTATATACTGTATATAATGTACTTTGACATAGTATATCATGAATCCCTTTATTCTCATGATATTACAAAGTTTTTATTACATCAATTATTTTTATTCAAGTGTCTCTCTTTTGGTTAGGAACTCTAACTAAAATATCATTTTGAAATGTTTTAAAGATTTATTATTCTAAATATTTCTCATTAATGTCCATGTTTTAAAAATGGTTTTAAGGATTTATTTATATGGAAATTAAAGTTTTCAAATAAAAATTAATTTTAAAAGTTTCAAAGTGGTATGGGGCACTTTGATTTAAAAATCAAATTTAAATGTCTTCTTGACAAATAGTGTGACTTTTAAATGTTTTCAATAAAAAAGGGGGATATTTATCTCAATAGTTTGATGATTATTTTAATCTATGTCAATATCCTTAATTATTCTCGATATAGGTTAATCTGATATAATAAAAACTTCTATATTGTATCTAATGAGTTATGTTTGACTGTGGATGTGCTATTTTTATACCATTCATGGTTTTTGATTAAAGTATTGAAATTTTGTATGCTAGTTTTAATACGCATGTTTATGTTATGTTTCAAACTTTTCATACGAGGAATGCATTGGACTTAGTAAGTAACGGGTGGAGCCCGCTATAGCTCCTCGATGCATTGGTAGGTCTCATGAGAAAAACTAGTTTCTTGGAACAAGGACTCTACAAAATATTATTTGTAGTCTTGGCACGAGGCCATGACTATGTGGTTATGATAGTCTGGAATTATGTATTCCATCATTATGAAAGTGGTTATTGATATTGCATGTTGTTATTCGACTAGTAGAATATCCATGTGTATAAGTAAATGGAATTATTTCATTTTATCTTTTCCATATTATTCTGAAGTTCATGTTTAAAAGGCTTTTGTTTTAGTTATACATTGCCTTAAATGTTTATGCTTATTTATGAAAGTTTATGCTATATTGTTATCCTTACTGAGCATCTAAGCTCACCACTTTCAATGTTTTATTTTTCCAAGGATGTGAAAAATTAATTTATGAATGAAATGCAGGGATAGTATGAGGGGATATGAATACAAGATTTTGTTGTAGTTTTTTTACTTTATGATGTAATATAAGACTTATGAATATATCTAGTGTTTCCAAGACTACTAAACTAATATGTCTTTCGAGACTTGATATTTTGTGATCATGCCATTGTCATGCCAATAATACGCTGACTCTAGGTAACTAGGGTTGGGGAGTTACATAAATAATACAAGGTATGATATATATGAGTATGTTTATTCAATGTGTGTATAATAAATATATATTTATTATCTAGGAGGTTCAAACATGTGCAGAGGAAGTCAGATCTAAGGTAAGTGTTTCTCATCCCACATTTACTTCAGTGATACGTATGTTATATTCACCACTTATTAATTTTTTTGGTGTATATAATACCCCTTTGATATGTTATATCCTGAATATATTTATATTAGTGGTATTTAAATTTTCATCTAAATTTATGCTTTTCAGGGGGCTTACAATTCAAAAGTTACCATAGTGGTAAGGGTTTATTTCACAATCTCATCATTATTCGGGATTGTTCACATTTAAGTCTCCCTTAGAGGAAGTTTTTGATACTTCTATATTAAACCCAATATGTTTTCTTATACACTATTTTTTCATGATTTTTTCAAGTAATATTACCATTTTAATTTCTTTGGTACTTATAATGTTTGATAAAATATTTTCTGATGAAAATCCATCTTTATTTATTTTTTTGGCCAAAAATGTTTTTTCTTCCATATACATGTTTTCTAAAAATATTTCCAAAAATGTTATTAAAATCATCTAAATTATTTATTAAATAAATTTTTATGCATGTTTTAATTTTTGAAAAATGGTTTGAAAGGAATCTTCTTATCACTTTCCAAACGAGGTACTTTTATCCTTTTTATAATAGTGTGAAAATAATGTTTTTTAACATATAAGACATGTATAAAATTACTTACCATCATGATAACTCAATTATTTTAATATTTATTTAAAATATTACATGATATTTTGTAAGAATTTTTTTTTCTTAATATAATGGAAACATTTTGTTTTTAAAAGTGATTTTCAAAGTGAAAATGATATTTTCCTCAAGAATGTTTTAATGAAATTTTTATGGTATTTCTATTAATCAACAATAAAAATACTCATTTTGATTACGATCTATTGGTAATATGTTATAATAACACCATACATATTATTTATTTGAATAGATTATGATTAGTTTGACTGAGAATATATCATTTTGATACCATTCACCACAATACTCTGGATGGTTTATGATTTTTCTTATTGATTGGGGAAAGTATTAACATTCATATGCTTATTTTTATTATAAATGTTTATATTGATTATGTTTATTGATTAGAGAAATTATAAATATTTCATATAATAGTTTTCTAATATTAATTTATATATTTATTATGTATCACATCTTTCATATGAGGAATGTATTGGACTTAATAAGTGATTGGAGAGGCCTGCTATAGCCCCTTGATGAATTGGTAGGTATTATGAGATAGACTAGCTTGGTTTTTGGCTAAGGCCATACTCACTTATTTAATATTTCTTAGTATGAGGCCCTACTGGAATGTTTATAATGTCCTAGATTATGAATTCCCTCATTATGAGATTAGATATTGATATCCATGTGGTTATTCAATTAGTTAGAATATACATGGATAAGTTTCATGATTACATGATTATTTATATGTCATTATTTTAATTATCATTTATTCTTTCTCTATTATTATTCATATTCAATTTTTTTTATGAAATATTTTTTTTATGTTATTTACCTTTATATATTGATTATTCATTATGTATTCATGATATATTACACTATACACATACCCTTACTGAGGATTAGAGCTCACCCATTATTATATTTCCTTTCCCCTTGATGCTATGAAGTGTTTTTGGTTTATATTCAAGGATATTATAAAGGGAATAATGGTGATTTCAAATAAAATTCTATATTTTATTTAAATTTTTCAAATTTAATTTGAAATTCACATAGGTATCTAATTTTTCAACACTACTAAAATATTCAGTCATTTGGAATACAATTTCCTATATCTAAAACCAATGTAAAAAAGTAACCAATAACTATTAGATACTAGGTTTAGAGTCTTTTTAGTTAGTGTTAGAGAAAGTTTAGTAAAAAACTTGGGAATAATATTTAGAAAACACAGATTAGAGAATATAGACCTATAGAAGACTTTAAGGACAAGTCTATGTATAAGATAATATTCTAAAGTATTGATAAGGTATATATTGTGTTAATTTCTTATAAATTAATCAATTTATAGATACTCCAAGTGGATGTGGCTTTGATTTTTTTACCTAGGTGTAATAAATATAAAATGGTCACATTGAGATTTGACTCGATCATCACCTAGTGCACAATAATGGGCTTTTCTACAAACTTATTTTGAAACTCCTGGGGGATATGCTTGGGTTAATTCAAATTTCTCTACAAAACATTATGAATGAATTGAAAATATTTTTATGAATTGATAATATTCCCAAATATACCAAGTTTATGAATCTAAGTTTAGCTATGCAATTTTTTTTTCAATTTATGTTAAGTGTTCCAATAGTTTTTGTGTTATATATTATGATTCATAATTTTATGACTTAATATAGTGTATGAAATTATTTATAAATGAAACATAGTGAAAGGAATGGGAACTGTATCAATGCACATAATCCATGTAGCGATTTCCCTCTTGGGAAAGATAATAAAGCTGGAGATGGGGTTGCAATTAGGGCTGAACAAATTGTAACTATATTAGGGTATCTAACTCAGGTTATGACAAATAACCTTTCCCATATGGATAAACCTACCAGTCCACTATGTGGTGTAACAATATTATACTGATTCATGTGTCAACAACCTCTATCAATCAATGGTAATAAAAAACCATTTTTACTTGAGAAGTGGATAAGTTCCTTAGAGAAAAAAATTATTACTTTGGGAAGTAATGAAATAGAGATGGGTTGAATGGAAGTTTATAATCTACCAGGAGATAAGAATCAATAGTGTTCATTGATTGATAACACAAATGATAATATATCATCCCAAAAATTTTATATATATTATTACATGATTTTAAAAATAAACTTCTATTAAATACAAACTAAGGATTGAAAATCCTAGTGTCTTTAGAAGATTAGGTACATAAATAAACAACATGAAACTAAAATAAAATATCTTTATTTCAAAATCCATAATGAGATCATAAATCCCTTTGATATCGAAAAATGATATAGGATAACCTAGGGAATTCATAGACAAAAGGGGTGATCTAAAAATCCCAACAAGGGAATAATATGGAAAATGAAGCATAACACATGAGTTAGAAATAATAACATGATAACATAAAAGTAATAGATCATGAATAAACACATGGAGGCATGAAATATATAAAATTAAATCATAATATCATACAAATATAGGAATGTGTAAACAACATATAACATGAAATAAACATGTGTTAATGCTAACTGCCAAGATAATATCACATGGTGGACAAAGCCCCATAATGGATTACATTTAGTCTCTAACCCCAAACATAATGTATCATGCGAATAAAAATTATGCAATGAATTTTAGCACTATTTAGGCACATCCATCATAACATGTAAATTCACATGTGTTCTATATAAATAAATCAAACATAAGAAATAAATATAAGGTTTACCCATGGAAATAAATGGGTTTTGTAATCATATCAAAAGGAATAACCAAAGGGTGTGTCATAATGGTATCTATACAATAAGGGATTAAATAACCATTGGACAATAATAAAGGAAAAATAATCAAATATCAAGATAACTAATTTCCAACTGATGTGAAAACATAAAAAGTGTGGTTAGGTAACTTTGGAAATGTGCCACTTAAGATCACTTTTAGAGAAAAGAATAAAGATTATTTAAAAAGGATAAATGCATAATTATTTCCATAAAACCATAAATGAACCAAAATAATTTTTATGATAAAATTAGTGATTTTAGAAAGTATGTTTGGCTTAAAAAAATTATGAATTGTATTTGAAAAGGGGTAATAAACATATAAGTTCCCTTTGATTGAGTTTTCCTGTCGAGAGGAATTGAGAAGGGAACATTTTAAAATATATATTTACCCAGAAAAGAAAGGTAAATTAAGCTAGATATATATTTGTGGAAAAGAATATAGGATAATATCTCAAGATAATTTGTGTGAGAAATCAAGTTAAGAGAGAGAAAACATAACCCCAAAATGAAATAAGGAGGTTCAGAAAGATCCCTTACCTTATGTTCTAGAATAATTCTTCACTTAAACATAATATCCTAAAAACCCTAATTAGATTAATTAATTACTTAATTAATAACCTCTTACATATATATTTTATTTACTATAAATTTATTAAGTTCATTTATAACCATTTTGATGAGTTATAAATTTCAATTTCGTTGTTCTGAGAGCGTTCATTTCATGGTTTCAAAGTCTGATCACTTAGGGATATTTATTGATGTTTTTTTAAAATGGGAATAAAAATATAGAAGTGAAAGAAAATGGTATTCATGAAATTAGAAAATTTTAAATGGTACCAAATACCCATACTTTTCTTTACATAAGTATGGTTCTTTGCGTAAAAACATTAACGTTATGTGGTTAGTTCATTTATGCAGTTTTACCAACCCTCGCAAACTAGTTTCATTTTATTTAGTATTATATATATATATATTAAATAAATAACATTAAATATGGTATAATATACTTATTATATTCTTAATTTAACCATAATAATAGTTTTGTGACTATTCTTGAAGGTGATAATGGAAAACAAAAACTCATTTTCCACTAAGGCGGTGAACCGACATAATATGGGGAATGGTTTAATTTATTTTAATAAGAGGAGAAAAGAAAATGATTAATGGTAGATATTACATTTTTAATATAACATTACAGTATATATATATATATATATATTACCCTAGAGTTATTATTCCATTTTATATGAGGGAGGTCAGGAGAAGGTAGGAGAATAAAAATTTTAAAAGATGTTGTTTGAGAATGTTACCTATTGAATATACCCTCCTTGAAAGACCTATTAAGGAACTTGGAATTGGAATTTTTTTGAGACTATAACCACTAAGAAATTGGGAATAGTGTGTAGGAGATGTTTTGATAGATATTTTTCAAGCTTCAAGGCTGATAATGTGTAAGGAGAAGGGGTGGTGAGGGGTGGTATTTATAAGGGGAGGAGAGGGGTATTTTTGAATATATTCATTAGTTTATTATTTTGGATCAATATTATTAATAATATCCATTATTGTGAATATATATAGAAAAGGTTTCCTTTTATTTTGATATAATGGGTGCTTAAATCATTAATAACTTAAAAATTCATGTATTTGGATTATAATGTTAAATATCATAAATTACCACATTTCATTATTTACCAAAAATTGAAACATTTTAGAAAAATATGTCTCTAACCTATTTTGATGTATATATTTATAAAATGGTATCCATTTTATGAAAATAATTCTCTAAAATGAGAAATTTATTTTTCAAATAAAATCCTCATTTATTTGAAAAACACTAATTTTAATATTATAATTGATATTATGACCCTTTGAAAATTTACTTAGAGTCTCATAAAATTAACTTATCATTATAAAAAAATTAATATTAATTTATAAATAAATTTTATTTTAAATCATTATATTTTTTATAAAAGTTTAATTAAAACATTTATGTTTTATAATAAATTTAGACACTTAATTTATCATTTTTAGAAAATTTATTTACGTATAACATGATTTAAATACATTGTATTTTTATTTTATAACATTCTTAAATATTATTTTTCACTTCCATAGGTGTAGTTACAAATCTAACAGTTAGATTACTATTCCTAATGGTAAGATTGCTATTCTAAAGGTCATGTTACAATTCCAATGGTTAGATTTGTAACGGTCATATGGGTTCCCTAATTTCTATAAATAATAATTATTCTATTCATTCTATATTCAATTTTATTTTCTCTCAAGTTTATATATACTTTTATATTAAAAATTAATATTGTATTATTAAAATTGTGTATTATTTCTACAACTTTATTTGTGAGTGCGGTCATTCTTGTGGATTGAGAAGATCCAATTTTTCATTCATTAATTTTATTATTTTCTATTTTTATCCCATTATAATATTTTTAATTCTTATTGATTTAGTTTTTGACTAATGTATCATTCTTAATTTATGAGAATAATGTTTTTTTGGTTTCTCTATATGATGTATGTGATTTACACTACATGAAATAATTATAAGAAGGGAAATTCCATTAATAAAAAATTGGTTCATTATAGAAAAGGGGGAAATAAAAAGAATGTAATGGAAGGATTTTAAGGTACTCTTCTTGGAAAAATATTTTCATCATGATTAAAGGGTGGATATGAAGAGAAAATTCATAATCTAAGACAAAAGGAAGAAGAAAATGTTTTTATGTATGAGGATAACTTTACAAGGTTAGCAAGGCAAGTTTCAGACTACACACGTAATCCAGAGAGAAAATTGACTATTTTTTTGATGGATTTAACCCCATCATTTAAAGGAATATAGTCTCCCAAAAATTCTCATTATATGAGGATATAATATCATGTTCTACCAAGATAGAGAATTTTTTTTCCAAGGCTTATGTCTTTGAAGTAAAGCAAGAGAAGAAGAGGGAAAAAGAGAAAAAATGGATAAGGAAAATAAGATAAAGAAGGATTTTTTCAGATGTGATAATTGTGGAAAGAATCAACCTGGTGATTTCTTTAGTGTAATTAGAGTTTTCATAAAGTGTGTAGATAAAAGAAATCAATCACATGAATTCTAGGGTGAGAAAGAAACCTTTAATTTTTAGTGGTTAAACTGTAAGGAGATGGGGCACTATGAAAATCAATACCCCAAGAATCAAGGAAATATACCGCAAATGATCTTAATGGATTAAGGTCAAGCTTATGAAGTTACTACAGACAAAGTGGAATAAAATACTTATGCATTTGGATTAAAGAATTATCTTGTTGAAGTATTTTATCAATGATAATCTTGTTATAAGAATCCTGAAACCTATAAGGATTGTACTATATTAGTTTTTCATTAAGAATTTGAAAGTATATGTTAGAATGCATTGATAACCAAGAAAATTGATTTATGGGTAAGGTTACATTTTTTGAAGAATTTATGAATAAGGTAAAGATAAAACTTAATATGTTCTGGATGTTTAATTTATAATGTTTAGTTGGGATAAAGAGAATATTAACACTGAAGAAGTAAATGGGATAATATCGAGGACCTTGAAAATCTTTAGTGATTTGGTGACAAAGTAATTTATGATGGATGTTACTGCATATTTTGATTTAGGGAATATACTCAATAGACTATGATTTCAGTAAGTTTTTATGGTGATTTAGGTTATTAGTGTGTTTTAAGAGAATATATGATTAAGGTATTCACATGTTTGGTATGTGACATTGTGAAATATTTTATATTATAAGTTTTTAATCAAATATTTCATATTTTGGGATTTAAATTTGGTTAGATGTATTTTGGAGGATTCGTAAGGTTAAATATCTATGGAATAGATTAAGTTTGACTTTGGGTTTACTATTTAGGCTTTAGATATCAATATATTATATTGGATAACTTTTTTTAACCATTTTGGTTTTGGTAAATATTTAGAGATATATGGAAAGACTTCTAACTCTTTTATGAATCTTATAAACCATTAAATTTAATTTTAGTTCTTTAAGAATAAAATATTCATCATAGATATTCGTTTCATGGTGTAAGAAATGAAGTGGAATTGATCAAAACACAAATAAAGGATGGAACTATGATTATGATTTTAAAAAATATAAAGTAATTATAATTTATTGTGTTCTATGTTATGATAGTAAAATAATCCCTAAAATTTAGGAAATTGATATTGAAATAAAAATTTCATACATTTACCTTTACTTTCAATGAATCAAATGGTCTCTTTCACACTTAATCGATTTATGGTTTTGTGCTTGTTAACCTTCTCTTATTAATTTACTTTATTGTGATAAATTCTCTCCATTACTATCCATAATTATTGATACTTTTATTACATGTACATATTTTCACTTCCCACTAAATTTTTCTTACTTATAAACCTAGTTATGTGTTCTTCTAGACAACCTTTGTACTTCTCATTTACTCTTATCAAGATGAGGTTTTATTAACCCCTTTTACAATGTGGGATTTAAATAAAGGTATTTTTATTTAGAAAAAATTTTTTTTGAGTGAAATTTAAAATTGTGAGGAATTAATTTATTTAATTTTGGGAGAATGTTTCACCCTGTGATTTTAAAAGAAGAATATTTTGTTCAATATCGTATACTACATGCAACATTAAGCTTAAATGACCTATAAAATATATTATTTTAATATAACCATTATAAACTAGCTGAAAAATTAGTGAGTATGCATAGGAATAACAAAATTATGAAAATTATATATTTTAAACTTGTATTAAATAAATTAATTAGTTATCAATTGACTAGAAATAAAAATAAAAATCACTAGAAAGCAAAAGAAATATTTTTCTAGAAACCTATTTTTATGCATGCGATGTATTTTTATATTAATAAATTAAATTAATCACTATTTTTGAATGATTTTTATGAAATTTATATATTATATATTCAATAAAATCTTTTATAATTAATATAATATTTTTATACGCATGAGAAAAGAATAAACCAAATTTTATATTTAAAAACTGTATTTTTCTAAAAAATGCTTTCGTTGATTTTTTTTGCAGACTAATTTTAAAATTAATTTTCACCAAATTTAGAAAGTTTATTTTAAAAAATTAAATTAATTTTTCAAATCTTATTGTAAAAACTATCTTATATTTCATTTTTTAGAGTTTTCTAAAGAGACAATTTTTTCGATGGATAGTGAAAAATAATGTTTTTTATTGAAAACTATCATTTTGTTTAAAGAATTTAAAAAGTTTCAATTTATTTTTTTAAAGTAATATTTATTTAATTATATTTTAATTATTCTAATTTATGTAATTATAATTAATTTTATGTTGAGTTTTGATATAAAAAATTATTACACTCAAAAAACGTTTTCCGTCAGAAAACTATTTTTTTCAATGCACTAGCACATTTAATTTTAAATTAAAATATATAACTTATTTGAATTGAATTTAGTATAATTTATTCCATTTTTTGACTCACACTAATTTATATTAGGTAATAATTTCAACTTAATTTTTTTTCATAATGAATAGTAAAAACTTTAAAAATTAATTACCATAGTTAAGGTTAAAACGAGTTTATCAGGGAGTTAAACTAAAATGATAATGGTTAAAATGTCCTACCAACTTATATAATTACAATAATATGAAAATATTTATACCTTATTACATATAATCTTCTATAATGAGTTATTTTAGAGCTATGTTTCATGTAAAAAATGTGGGCATAGTTTAGTCTTTTTAAAAATGACAATTGTTTCCTCTACCCCACTTATAAAAGGCCCCCCTATCCTATCATCTTAACACTTCCAAATCCATTTGGTTTAGAAAATATATGAAAAAAATACATTCATTAAACCCCCCTAAACTGGAGTCCTTTTATTGATCATAAATCCAATATAGGAAGGAATTATGTATAAATATAAAATGGTTCTCCAAGGAAGAGTTGTAGTTCTTAACCATGCATCTTAATTTATTTCTTCCTATACCCCCTCAAAATATTCTTCATCTATGATAACATAATATCAAAATTACCTAACATATATTTATAATTTATTATGTTATTTTAATAATATATACCCATATCCTCTTCCATAAAATGGGAAACGAAATCGTTGATCATGTGTATAGTGGACTACTACCTCATGAACTGATGTAATTCATTTTCAATTGTCATTACTAAAGAATGGATATAATTATGGATTTAATTTATATATATATGATATTTATGGAATAATTATACTTATTAAATTATAGTATCACATCTACCTTCATACCTTACAATTCTTTGGAAAATGATAACGTCGCTTGTGCGTACGTGTGGACTACCGCCTCCATAAAGCGATGTGAATTATTTTTCATTTTATTTTTAAATGGATAGTAATAAAATATATTTAATAAATTTTTATGATATATATGATATAATAATAATTCTATAAAATTCAAGTATTATTTACCGTTCTTTCAATCCATCCTTCAAAAAATGAAAACAAAATTAATGTGTATGTACGACCTATCATTTCCATGAATTCTGTAACTCAATTTTCTATCTATAAATTTTATAGTGTAATGAACCAAACTGGGTTGACCCAGAACTAGTCACCTAAGACGATCTGTGGTAAGTCCCGATAGGCATTCCAGATCCTCTTGGGTTGGAGGCAAGCACCAAGGGCATCATAAGATACAATAATGGGAACAATTTCACCCAATATTAAGTAAATAAGGAAAACAGAATAAACATTAAAGCAAACCAAACTCAAATTGATTTACAGATTTTACACCATTTACATTTCCAAATAAAGAGATAAAAAAAGTGAGCCATAAACAAAACTAGAATAACCAATATGAACCTGACACAAAACATCACCTCCATGTGACACTGAAGGTTACTCTTCAAGCAAACACTAACCATCGCCCGAGGTGATTGAACCAAAGATGAAACCTACATGAGAAACTAGAAACAAGAAAAAAATAGGCATGAGTATTCAAACTCATTAGGTAGGCCCAAATTATTCTGTTACCAATGCATATCCTCTAAATAAAGGAATATTGATTTTTATGTTTGAAATACAAACTATAAACATAGGTTTTCCATACATTTTATTTCAAAATAAACCAAACATGACCCATTTCCCCCACATTTAAAAACAAGACTCATTCAAGGAGATAAGTTACGTTCATATGGGAGAAGGATAAATGGATACAAATAAGAAAACTTTCATTTATCATTATAAAGTGAAATAAGGAAACCACGTTTTCATTCACAATGTTTTTCTTAAAACCCTATTTGCAAAACTACACTTTCAAAAATTCCAAAAGAATATTTGAAATTAAGAACAAGGGTGAAAAACCACAGAAATAGGGTAATGGCTAATGATAATAGTGTCAAATAAATATAAAAAAACCTAAGAACTCAGAGGAGAACCAGAACATACTATACTTGTGACTCATACTGAAGGCATGCCCTACTCGATGACATCATAACACCCTAACGCCCGACCGTTAGCCTACCTGGACTAGTCGAGGGGCCTAATACCATATAAATAATCCCAATTATCTACCTTCTATGAGCCACTATCTAGTATAATAACCTAGACTAGGGCATCAAACTTTCTAAAAAATACTCTTTATTATGCTAGGTTCATATGTTATGTTCGTAAGGGGGTGTGACAAACAATGAAAGAAACAATAACACACACACACACAAACATAAACACACACACACACAGATATATATATACTATCATAAAATCCCACAACCATCACCACCCCATCCTCTTCAAGGAGAAACCCATGACTTAATGAAAGAATCACACGGGTGGAGTCCCAAGTTAAGGACATTTCCACCCATTTGTCAACCAACTAGGAAATGGATCCCTCCTAGAGGGGTATTCCAATTACCCAATTCATGATTCAAAATGGGCATTATAACATTTTCACAAAAAAATCCATTTCATAAACATCCACAAACAACCCCATTTAATAATCCAAACCACAATTCAAAACCAAAACACATTTACAATGTCCAAAGGGGTATATCGACAAGCACTTAATTATGAAAAAATCCATTTAAAAACTCCAATAACCATTTTGAAAATCACCAATACATTTATAAGGAAAAAACCGTGTATTTAAAAACCATTAATCACTTAAAAGTTCCAACTGGTCCATTTAACAACCATTTGGGGTGCAAAATCCTTTTCAACTATTCCAAACAATCACTAAACAAGGGGAAACAACCTAATTTCACATGACATAATTATTCTAACAATGGTAAATTATTATTTTGAAATTAAGGGAGGTTAAAACATCAATAAATCAATGTAAACCTAATTTAAAGGGAAATATGCATTGGGGTCCAACCTCATGAATGCATAATCTTTCGGAATCTAGTGTGAAACTTCAATCACACCACCACCGCACACAAATGAGACCAAACCCAAACGAAAACAACAACATTGAACCCAAAATTTAAGGATATAACCCTAAAAACAATATCCTTACTACATGAGAAAATGAAACCCAAGAAAAGGGATGAAAACTATAGAAAAAAGGGAGAAAGAAATAGAGAAATCACTTACAAGGTATTTCCTTGAAGAATTTGGGAAAAACCACCAAAAAGATGGGAGATCTGGAAGATAGAAGGAAGGGGGAGGAGCCTCCTAGGGAGGAAGAGGTTGAGGGGATGAGAAATATGGGTGATAGGGTTTAAAATTAGGTTGAAAATAAACCCAAATCCCTAATTTTTAATGACCTGGTAGGCTGAATGGTTAGTCCGCACAATTTTCCAAAATATGTGGAAACTATGTGACCTCTTTTTCTATAGGATACACTAGATACACACTTACTTGGGTCCAAGTGCATGGCCATGTGGAGGCTGTGTAGTATGTTCTATCTCATACTATACAGTTTATTGGGCTAGGCACATGATTACTACTAACTATGTGTAAACTGTGCACCCATTATGTCTATCCCAAAAATTCTCATTTCTCCAAAAACTAAAGGGAAACCCAAAGTGTTAGGCTATACAAAAGAAATATAGAAATACTACCTCAAAATATTAAACCCCTCACACCTAGTTCTTGAGAGAAATGGTCAGAGACCCAACCCGAACTGGAATAAAGGAAAGCTTAAAAACCTAGGTGTGACAATTATCCCCACCATAAAACTTTCCATCCTAGGAAAGTCGACCCAAGGCTTAATATGGAAGTAGAACCACTACTTTTCATCTTTAAGAAACTCCAAAGAATAGAAAATTATGTGGCTAACTAAACAACCACAGTAAGAATATAATATAACAAGAATAAATCTTGGGACCAAATTGGTCTCTCTACTAAATGCCACCTACCCCATGGGTTTAAACACCTCTAGTTGATCATTCCAAGGACATAAAATTTCTCACCACCCCCAATTCATCCTTAAAACACAACATCTTGAATGATACTAATAGGAACACAACCATCCTCTCAAAAACAACCAATGATCTTAAACCACATCAAATTATTTATTTTTAAAACATTAATCCACCTTGACACTAGAACACTACCATCCCAATCATTTATTTAAAAGGAGATAATAGAAGTAGGTGGTTCTACTTACGACTTTCCGCTACCATCCAATACCAGGAATAAAACCTAGACCCCAACATGGGGAGGCACTAATAGACTCCCCACGAAAAGAGACTGGATCACACTGATTTCCCCATGAGAAGATTTCAATGAGACCCACGATGGGTCTCCCCACCATAAGAACTGATGAGATACAACAAACCCAAGATTTTTTATGCAAAAAACAAGGACCCCAACCACTTGGGGAGGGGTGGGAGGGCCCATCTAATAGACCATAAAAATCACGACAGACATACGCCAACCACTCCAGGATCCTCGGATAACCACTAACAAACCAAACTTAACTAGCACAAGAAGAATGAAAGGGCCATAAAAGGAGGCCTTCCTTTAATGGAAGACAACGATTGAGATCTTCAATAAATGAGACAATTATGCCTCCTAATAACTAAAGATAAAACTCTCACACCTATATGGTTCACAACATGGAAACAAGGTTCCCACACCACTATCCACTAAACAGAACAAATAAATAAAGTACAACTACACAGGAGGCTTAAACCACCTCCACTTCCCACAAAGAGAGTAGATTATAAACCTAAGACTTTCCACACCATTGGGTTTCCCCTGACTACGTTCCAGCTTCTATCCAGGACCTAAGTCTAGAGATCTAAAGATTGAAGCATCTCCAGCCTTGCAGTCAGGCTTTAGAAACTCCAAACAAAACACTCATACAAAAATGTTACAAAACACACTTCTATTGAAATACTATTTCATAAGGGTTTGTCAAAAACTACTCTTACAACCAAAATAAAAAGGAACAACCATAGAATTCCTGATCGTACCACGATTCATAGCTTTATTTCACCCTTATACCAATGTATTAAACTGATTTTGTATTAAAAATTATAAGTTTAATATCAAGTTTTAATTCATGTTTGGTACTATAATTTAATTATTATCACTCTCACAAATGGATTTTTTAATTTTTCTAATTTTTTTTGTTATAGGTGGAGGTTATATAAAAGGCCCAAGATAGAGTTGATGAAAAATGGGCCAATTTGCGTAGGAATCCAATAAAATCTATGGACTCAACCAAATGATTCTACTGATCTGTGAGTCCAATTAGTCTGAGATTTTGTGGGATGATCCAAAATTCATAAGGATACAACTTTCATTGAAATTCCCTAACCCAATTCTTCGATTAAGATTCCCATCCCAACCAATCTATTCACCAAACCAAATCTACATGAAATCAAAAGTGGTGTGCTATGATATGTCCATATCTCATGCTATACTTGTCCAAATGGTAAAGAACTTTTGATTAAACTAGTATTTAGGTGTAGTAATATTTTTATAGATTTTTCCAATTGTATATTCTACTTTCTAGTGTACTAAAACTACGATCCAAGTGGTTTCTCAAAATCTTGGTGCCCAACACCACTTCCCATTTTGGCTATAAAACGGCACCATGGACACCTCATTTGGGAGTTAAACCCGGAGAAAAGGTGATACTATTTTGGAGTCCCAAATGAGTCCTCTCATCATCCCTATATGTTCTGGAGGCTATAGGAAGTGCTACTTCAACATATTCTTCTTCCTCCCCTACCATGAATTTCTAAACCCCTTGTGATCACCCAGGGACGAACGTGACATAATCCCAAGCTTTGTTTATGTAATATTTGAATGGTATTTTAAATTATAGGGTTTTGGGTTGTTTTTAATCTTAATATATTTTTATTTAATTGATTTATATACTGGTATGTCATGATCAACTCATATGATCATGTTTGGGGGTACCCATTCATGTGATGATTGACACACTGTTCACCACTTCTTCTTCCCCCTATAAATTGTAGTGTTTTTGTGGTTCATATTGTTTAATTGAACTCACATAAACACTTTCTTGGACATGTACTTTCAAGAAATGGTAAAACATTGAAACAACATATAAACTTGGACATCTCATTGAGTTCTTCATGCGTTTCCTTGGTGAGTTTCAGTTATGAAGTCGAACAAAAATCACCCAATCATCAGTAGTATCTGGTGAATCATTGTGCGTTTCTGACTGAACCCTAGAAGGTATCCTAGTATAAACTTAGTAAAATTATAGTTCTAGGTGTTACAAACCAGGTATTAAAATATCATAACCCTATTTCTTGAATAAATGAAGTATGATCATCATGATATTTCCCCAGGTTGATCACACTTAATAAATCTTGTTCATTTCTACTTTGTTTTATCACTTTTGTTTTCTATTTTCATCTTTAATCTTAAAAACCCATTATTTAAAAAATATTATTCCCATTATATTTTAATAATAAAATCATGCTTTTTAAATTAATTATCTAAGGCTCAGTTGAGAGATGAACTAGGGTTACTCCTTTACTACAAAAATTCTAGTAAAAATTAAACTAATTTGGAACACTCAACAACGCGATCAAATTTTAGTTTTGTTTTTAGGGATCCAAGATCATTTTTTTCTTCATTTAATTCTAGTTATTTATTTTAATTCTTAATTAGTAATTATTCCATTATCCCACCCCATTTGATTGTTTTTTTGGGTTTTGTCGATATTTTTGATTGTTTTTGGAGTTCTTCCTCTCTCTCTCTCCCTCTTCTTCTTTTATCACATTCAAATTATTTATCATAACAAAATGTTTTATTTTATTCTTCTATGCTTATTATGTTCTTTTATTTTATCCATCTTAAATAATAAAAATTAAAAAAAATACAAAATAAAAAAATAAACTTCACAACTTACTTGCATGACCCGATCCGGAAAATCATAACTACTTGAATTTGACCCATAAATTTAAAAGACACTTCACTCCCAAATTAGGTCATCAAGATTAGGAAAATAAAGCAACAATGAAGAACCCCTTTTATAACCTCAAGTGGTCCTAAACCAATCAAAAATTGAACCAAATAATACATAGGAAAAATGGCTATAAATAACCGAACTTTAAAAGAACTCACCACCCCGGATGTGGAGTAACAACCTGCATACATCCAATATCTTGAGGAAGTATCCAAATTTGAGCCGATACTAAGTCTGATCCAGCTAATTCCTAAATTCCATGGTCTACCTGGTGAGGACCCTCATAAATACCTTAGAGAGTTTCCCATAGTGTGCTCCACCTTGAAACCCCAAAATGTGTTTGAGGATCTCATTAAGTTAAAGGATTTATACTTATCCCTTGAAAATGTAGCCAAAGACTAGATAAAATATCTACTTACCACAATTGGGGGTCAGAATGACCTAAAAATACTTTTTAGAGAAGTTATTCCCTGCCACTCAAACTATATCAATTTGGAAAGAAATATGTGTCATAAGCAATCACAAGGAGAGACCCTTAATGAATACCGAGAGAGATTCAAAATAATTTTCTCAAGATTCCCCCACCACCAGATTAGTGAACAACTATTAATACAATACTTTTATGAGGGGCATATCCCCATGGATCGTGGAATGATTGATACCGTAGTTGGCAGTGACCTTGTTGATAAAACTCCTTCCACTGCTCGTGACTTAATATCCAACATGGTCCAAAATTTACAATAGTTTGGTAGACAATCAATTGCACCCACTTGAGGAGTTCATGATTTAATTCATTCATATCTATAACAAAATATTTATTACAGGATTGATGATATGCATACCATTGTAAGGAAATTATCTCAAGCACAAGGTCTCAAACTATATCCTCTTGTTCCAATACATTGTGGTATTTGTTCTGATAACACTCATTTTTCTGACCAATTCCCACAACTTTATGATTCAAATAAGTATTGTGCAGTGTTATTCACTAGGAGTGAATTACAATAAGAACCACCCTTCAAGAAAGAACCATTTAGGCCAAATCCAAACCCTGAGTGGCAAGCACAACCATAGTATCGAGAAGGAGAAAACTCAGGCTACCCCAAACAGAACTGGTATCAACAAGGACAAGGTATGATACCTTATTATCCATCAATATCTCAAAATAATCATCCTCCTCCCAAATATAATCCAACACTCGAGGACATGGTAAAGAAAATGGAAACCCAGAACCTCTAGTCCCAAAAAACCACACAATTGGATATTTAAGACCTACAAACTCAAGTGGGAAAATTGGAAAACACCATCGGTGAGATAAAGATGAAAGGTTATGGATAATTACCATCTCAAACCATTTCTAATATGAATGAGAAACTTAATATATATGCAATTACACTTTGTAGTGGTAAAGAAGTTTCTCCTTCAGCTGATTCGATAAAACAGGTAAGTGCCTCACTTGAAAACTCTATTTCCCTCCCCTCAAAAGATTCATGTAAAGAAAAACAAGACAAAAAGGGTAAAAAATTATCATTGATGATTCTCATAAATAATCCATTCCTCTTACTTTCACCTAAAGACTCTCTAAACCTATGAAAAATTATGATAATGAGATTGATAATGAAATAATGGATATATTTAAAAAAGTTCAAGATAATATTCCTTCATTGGATATAGTCAAAAAAATTCCACGTTATGCCAAATTTAATAAATAACTTTTCAACCATAGATGAAGGATGAAGAGGAATGAGAGAGTCAACCTAGGAAGGAATGTCTCAGCCTTGATTCAACTAGAAATGCCAACTAAGTGCAAGAATTCTTGAACTTTCACGATACCTTGAACCATAGGGGATACATTATTTGCAGATGCTATGCCAGATTTAGGTGCTTCAATTAATGTAATTCATTAATCTGTGTACAATTCTCTTCAGGTTGGAGAGCTTCGATCGATAGGAATCATAGTGCAACTTGCCAACTAGAGCACAACACACCCATCTCAAGTGGTTGAGGACGTCCTCATAAAAGTGAAGAATCTCATCTTCCCCACCAACATCTACATTCTTGAGATGGAGGATACTTGAACCCAAGGACATGAACCTATCATAAAAGGGATTCCATACCTCAAAAAAATAAAGATTCTCATCAATGATCACAATGGTATGTTGTCCATGGTGTTTGGTGGAAAAAAATGTATGTTTTAAAATCCTTGAGGCTATGAAACACCCCATTGAAGAGTACTCCACTCTTCTTGTCAATTCGATGGAAGTTCTCTCAAATTAAACACATACACACAATTCTCTCCTTGACCCATGATCTGATTAATTTTCCCATTCTTCACCTTTGGATGATTTGAGTTTTGATTTAGGTTTTGAGTGTTGTGTTGGTTCAAAAAATTAAAAATTTTGTGCTTCAATTGATGAGTGTGTTCATTATGAGGTACCCATGACCGTCAATTATTATGAAAATATCATTTCAATAGATTCTCTATCCTTAGAGAATAAATATGAGCAGATAGACAGTTTCATAGGCCTCACTGCCCCTAAATCCCCTACCTTAATCCAAAAACCATCGGTGTTATAATTATTACCACTTTAATATAATTTTAAATACACCTATCTTGAGGGTATTGACCAATTTCCTATCATTATTTTCAATAACCTCTCTCAACAGCAGGAATAAAAACTTCTTATTGTTTTAAGAGATTGTAAAAAGACGATAGGATGGAAATTGGTTGATATTATTAGGATTAGTCCATCTATTTTTATGCACCATATAATTCTGGATGATGAGGCTAAGCCCATAAGGTAAGCTCAATGCCGATTAAATACCACTCTCCTTGAAGTGTTAAAATTGGAAGTCAGTAAACTACTTGCTGCTGGGATCATTTATCATATATCTGATAGTAAATGGGTTAGCCTAGTGAAAATTGTGCCTAAAAAGATCATAATGATAGTTGTGTCAAATGAACAGAATCAATTGGTTCCAACATGTGTGCAAAACAGTTAGAGAGTCTGTATTGACTACCATTGACTGAATCAAGCCATGTGGAATGACCACTTACTCTACCTTTCATTGACCAAATGTTAGAATGATTGGATATTAAGTCCCATTATTGTCTCAAGAATGTTTTAATTTAATTTTTATGATATTTCTATTCATAAATGACAAAAAAGCTCATTTTACTTTTTCTTCATTGGGAATATGTTGGAATTATACTATCCTTATTATTTATGTAATGGTTTATAATTAGTTTAATTGGGGATATACTATTTTGATACCATTATTTATAGTACTCTAGATGGTTTATGATTATGCTTATTGATTGGGGAAACATTCATATGCAAGTTTTACACTAAAAATGTTTATTTATTGAGAAAAATATTAGCATTTTGTATACTATTTTTTCAATACAAATTTGTTACATTGATTAATTTTCTCCCATTTAATTTGAGGAATTCATTGGACTTAGTAAGTGACATGTGAGTCCCTCTATAGCCCCTCGAGGCATGGGTAGGACTCTGTGACAAAAATAGTTTGGGGTTTGGTTGAAGCCTTACCCATTTATGTAATATGTCTTGGCATGAGCCCTTTATGATATGTTTATGATTTCTATCATTATGTATTCCCTCACCATGAGATTAGTTATTGATGTCTATGTGATTATTTGATTAGTTAGATTATACATGTATAAGTTTCAAGCTCATATGATTATTTATATGGAATTATTTTGATCATAATTTTTTCCTAAAATATTATTATTTATGTTAAAGTTATTAACTATATGAAATGTGTTTAATTTATTTATCATTCCATATTTAGTATCCTTATATATTCATGATAACCTCTGCTATACACATACCCTTACTAAGCATCAGAGATCACACCTTTCTTATATTTCCTTTCCTTAGGATTCCATGAAGTGTATTACGATTGATATGTAGGTATATGATAAAATATATAATTATTATCTAAAATAAAATTCTATATTTTATTTTTTATGTTTTCAAATGTAATTTCTAAATTCATGTATGTGTCTAGTTTTTCAACACTACTAAACTATTCAGTCTATTGGGATGTAATCCCTTGTATCTAACACTAATGTAATAAAATAACCACTAAATATAGGTTAATAGTGTTTAGGTATTTACAATACATGTTTCAATATAGTATTATGAGAAAAAAAATGGTTACGATATAGCAAGGGGCACTTCTCTATGATCTTTTAATTTATTTACTAGTTTTAAATTAGAAATACCCTTAAAAACTCACTAATACTCTGACTTTTTTTTGGATCTTGGGAGACCTAAGTGCATCCTTGGGAGGTATTTAACCTCATTTTTAGTGGATTTGAGCCCTGAATACAAGGTATTGGTTTCTGGTTATCTATATTGATTTTTCCTTCCTTCCATTATCTCTTTAGTTCTCATTATTTCTCTAGAGAAGGCTATGTCTGGTTTTGGTGATGTTGTGGATAGAGGTTCATAGAATACACTTTTCTTTAGATTTATGAGGGATCCCTAGTGTGGTTTTGGTAATTTAGGTATCTATTATTCACCTTGTATTCTCACAATGGTTTAGGAATCTTCTTTTAAGTTAGGGAATCCTTATTCTCTAATTTCTTATGTGTATTTTTGAAATCAGAATGCCTTTGTTTTATTTTAGGCATATAGTATAGATTATCTTAACCAAGATAATAAACCAGATTAATTGAAATTAATGGGGAAGGGGATACGTTCATACGTTTTTATCTATTTTATTTCTTTTATCACTTGAGCTTTCCTTGAATATTATTTTTTCTGTGATTATCATTTGTTGCTACCATTTCATGTGTGTTCTTACTATATAATATGATCTATTAATATGATTGATTGTTTAAATCCACCATCCATAAAAGGTTATGCACTTATATATTTCTATGAACCATTTGTTCCTATAAATCAAAAAATTGTGTGCAAATACGTAAGAACCCAGTTCTTATTCTTGAGGTATGGGTTTCTTCTTTTCCTTTTTTCCTTAAGTGTTTTTGAGAAAATAAGGAAAATGGGGGAAATCCCAAATTTTGTGGGTACACACCATGTACTTTTCTACATGTCATGTACTTTGGCTATGTGTGATGAGTATACAGGGCGTGTAGCCCTGTCAGTGATGAAAGGTGTAAAAACCAACTACACGCCATGTAATGGGTATTTACACGTCGTGTAGTCAGTCGATAGGTGAATAGTAAGGCGGTGGGAGTAGCCACCGGCTGAGCGAAAGTACACGCCGTGTATTTGTAAATACACGTTGTGTATTCATGTTAACAGATGAATAGTTAGGCGGTGGAAAATGTAGCCGCCAGAGGAACAGTTAAATGAGAAAAGTACATGTAGTGTACTTGAGAGTACACACCGTGTAGTTTGTTTTTTTTCTCTTAAAAGGGGAAGTAGACTCCTCTGTTCACAGAAGAAGATTATAACGTCATTAGAGCTCGAGAGGACGGCCAGAGCTTCGGAGATCAGCTGACCGCGCATCGAAAATCCATTTCCGCTTCTCCCGATCACGTTGGAACCGCACGGGTGATTTCTCCCTTCTACCTGCGCTGATCTTACCAATTATTCCTCTAAGGGAAGTTATTTTCATTTGAACGATAATTATTTTATCCAAGATCTACGTCATTCTTGGATGATTTCGGAGGCATCGTTCACATATACCGATCAAAGATGATCGAGGTAGGTAGTCTGGTGTTTAAATTCTAACTGTTGTGTGTTTCTGTGTACCGTTGTGCTACGAACCCATTTTGGGGTGTCGTGTGACTAAGGCCTTGGTTGTTTTAACTACCTAGAAATGTATAGGTAATTAAATGTAATTATAAATTATTTTTTGGGATCACTTCTTGGATCCAGGACCACCCATTGGGTGTGTTCCTCTGTTTAGCCATTTGGCCTTGATACCCGAGGGTATTCCATGATTATAATGTGTATTTATTTTTCATGAGAAAAAGTGTATATAAATTGCATGTTTATGCTTATTTCTCAGGCCGTTCACTTTCTTATCCTGTGGGCAGTGTTTCCTTTAGCCAGAGGGCAGTGTTTCTTTTAGCCTAAGGGAAATATTTGTTATGCCTATGGGTAGTAGATTCTGTTCCTGTGGGCGACACTTCGTATGCCTGAGGGAAATATCTGTTATGCCTATGGGCAATTACCTGTGGGTTGTGACTCTGATTACCTGAGGGTAAGGTTTGTATGTCAGAGGACAGTGTTATCATTAATGTTCACCGTGGTGATTTTCATATGTTATACCTGCCATGTTAAGCACAAGCTTGGCATTGATAATTGAATATTAAAATGGAAATATAACTAGAAGAGTTAGTTACTTTTGAGTTTTGCTTAGTTTATTGCATTAACTACTGCACACTGTTGTTGCACATTTTCACTGACAGTTGGGAACGGGCCTTTGTTGGGTGCCTACATGGATTTATTTCTCACAACCTATTTGGGGTCATGTCTTTAGCCCCAAACAGATTACATTTCTGCAGGTATGGATAAGGGAAATGGTCCCTATACAGCTACTTGATTGTAGCAGAGGAGTAAGAGAGCATGGAACCGAGCTTAGGCTTGCGATGCTGCTGAGATCATGTTGCGCTATTTTTTTTTCATTTTTGTTATACCTTTTACTTGAGTTGTATTGTATTTTATTGTAGTGTATCCTGTTCTGGATGTTTTCATAGAATAGCGACATGCTGCATCTTTATATACATGACTACTGGTTCTCTTCAATTTCAGTTGTCCATTTCAGTTGTATACTGTATACTACATCCATTGTTGTATGTTTATTTATTTTATTCCACTGCACTACACTTTAAAAAATTAGGGCATGGTTTCCCCACCATCATTCCTTGGCCCTCGCTGCTAGTCGGAAGCCTCTGACATTTGGGTAAATGTGCTTGAGTTCATGTGACCAACCGGGTTCGGGGCACCCGTTGAGTGGAAACCGGATCTGGGATGTTACAAAGTGGTATCAAAGGAGTTATTTTCTTTGAATTACTATCTGAAGCCTTAGTTAGGGATAGGACAGAAATGGTAGTGGGTATTAAGTTGTGCTCAGGAGTAGCTAACCCGTGTACATGGAAAAGCCAGTCTACCTCAGTTATTGCAATTTTTTTTGATTTTTCAATTTTACAGTTGATTTGATTATCACCGTTGGGTGACACACTTATGGTGTTCTATTAATATTTTTATAATGGCTTCTTTTTAGTTGCAAACTAATGAGATGAGGGTATTCCATCTCATGAATCATTTAGGCACATGAAATAAAATCACAAGTCATGCATTCTTCCATGCAATGTAGGTGCATTAGAAATTGCATGTTGTTGTGATAGATGTTGTGCTAGAAATGCATGCTGTTGTGAAAGCTTATTTGATAAATACCGTCTATTTGATAGGGTATTTTTGTGTGAGGCCTTGAAATAATGAACACAAAACTTTGTTTATTAAGGAGCATGGGCCCTCATTAACCAGAATTTGGTGGATCATTGGCTGTTTACCTTATTTATAACACAGATAAGATGCCAAGCTTTGATTCCTGAGGATTATGGGCCCTCACGGATCATAATTTGGAACTTAGGTGTTGTTTAAATGTTTTTTGGGTTCCATAGTAGTTTCAGAGGCTTACTGTTCGGAAAACCCCGGATACACGCCGTGTAGTTCTATTATTACACACCGTTTAAACTTCTACTCAGGAAGAAATGAAATTTTTTTAAGTACACACCGTATAGTCTCTTCCCGTGTCATAAACCGTGTGGGCAGGGACACGGGGTAGGGAATGACTTGGGGGAAACACGCTGTGTACAAATTTTACACGCCGTGTAGTTTATACCAAGTGTCCGCCCGTGTAACTAACAACACGGATGACAAAACCTTAAGACATACATCGTGTTCACCTTGAACACGCCGTGTAGTCTGACCCAGGTGACCCGACCATGCAGCTAAAAACACGGGTCGGTGTTACCTATTCTTGAACACACAGTGTACCTGTGGGACATGCCGTGTAGTCTTGACCGGGGAAAGACCATGTGGACCTGGCCGTGTGGCTGGGAAGACAGAGTGGTGTACACACCACGTGCGGGTGTAACACACTATGTAGTATTTGCCGAGTAGTTAGCCATGTCATGAATGACACGGTCAGTTGGAAATTAAAACATTCACCGTGTAGATGTTATAAAAGCTGTGTAGTCTTGTTCAGAATAGAGCCATGTGGCTAATCCTTGTAGAAGGACCCGGGCAGTGGAAGAAAAGTCAATTACATGTTGTGTAGTTAATATACACGCCATGTAGTCTTATTTTAAAAATATTAAATGCCTTCTTCCTCCTATTCCCTTTTTGGTCCCCCTGTTTTTAGTCTTTGATAAACTTAAATCTAAGGAATCTTTTTGACCTTGTAGAGTCATGCCGCCGAGATGACCACCAGCTGTTCGCCAAGAGAGCAACACCGATTATAATTTTGAGATGGTAGGCCATGGGATACCAGTTTATCCTCTAGTAGTGCCAGGTGTGGCGCCAACCGTTATACCGGACGTAGGTGTGGATGTGCAATTCCGTGAAGGATTCATGCAGTTCATGCAGACCATCCAGGGAGCACTGCAGGCTGCCACATCTATGGAAGAGCTGACACATATATTCCACTAGCCGAATCCACCTACGTTTTCAAGGGATGGCAGACCACAGGCTATGGAGTCATGGCTGGATTTAGTGCAGACTATTTTCAAGCATCTGGAGACGCCTCCAGGGCAAAGGGTCAAGATCGAGACTTACATGCTGCGTGATTCCGCCAAGAGGTGGTGGGATTTTACCACTCAGTCTGAGCATCACCACAACATGGCATGGGAATATTTTCAGGCAGAATTCAATGACTTATTCTTTCCTGAGATGCTACAGGAATATCGGGCTCGAGAGTTCATGAATCTTCAGCAATGCGCTATGTCCTTGATGGACTATTCTACTTGCTTTACTGAGATTCAGCATTTTTCACCCATTCTAGTGGGTGATTAGACTTTGAGGGACATATTCTTTGAGGATGGTCTCTGATATGACATCCGAGAACTGGTGAATGTTTTCAGGTTGTCGAAAGTGCATAAAATTGTGAACCAGGCACTGATTACTGATCAAAACCTGCGAAAAGCTAGTGGTGTGGTCCAGGGCGGTTCGACACCAGTTTCTGGTACTATTTCTATCGGTAAGAGGAAGAGGCATATGGATTTCTCTCATGGTGGTAGTACTATCCAGAGGAATAATTTAGGTGGCCGGGTTGTTTTCTACCAGTGTGGTAGAGAGGGGCACAAGAGACCTTAGTTTCCTCGAGACCTAGTGAAGTGCCAAGATTGCGACAAGATGGGTCATCTGTAGTGATTTTGCAGGGCGTTCCCACTAGTGGCTATTGAGAGGGGTTCTGTGCAGACTCCGTGAGTGGGAGCTGGACTAGTAGCTTCATACTAGTCAGGAAACTGGGATACATCAGGACGTACAGGCAGAGGTGGTGGTCATGACCGTGGTAGCCAGACACCAGGATCTCAGAGATAGTAGGGCAGGAATGCTCAGGGTAGCCAGGCAGTGTCGTAGGGCCGCGACACTGGGCAGGCATATGCAGTGCAATAAACCCAATAGGAGCAGGATCCCAGACCTTCTACTGTCAGAGGTACTATTCTAGTAGCTTTTGTTTTATCTTTAGTACTTTTCGATATAGGTGATACACATAGCTTTATATCTGTTCCCATTATGGAGAGACTTGGGCTATGTGTTTCTTCTTCTTCTTCTGATGTTATGATGCTAGAAACTCCGCTGGGAACTAGAATGGCTGGTGTGCGTTAGTGCAGTGAGTGCCCCTTAGAGGTTGGTGGGTGTCACTTTATATGGGACCTTTATGTCTTGGAGATGGTGAGCTATGATATCATTCTCGGGATTGATGGATTGGTTCCCTTTCGAGCCTTTGTATATTTCTATCGTCACAGGGTGTGTTTCATGTCACCAGAGGGCGGAGAGTTTCTATACAAGGGAAAATGGGATGTCTAGGCGAGCCGAGCTGGACCTGAGCATCGTGGGCAAGGTGGTGTGACACACCAGATTGTGATTTTATATCTGGATGATTAGGGGACTTGTCCGAAGGATTTACGTCCAATGTTTGATCATTTTAGGGATGTCTTCTTGGATGACTTTTCGGGTCTACCTCTAAATCGAGAGGTGGATTTCTCTATTGATCTTGTTCTAGGAGTAGCACCGGTGTCTATTCCTCCTTATAGGATGGCTACAACAGATTTCCAGGATCTCAAGAGACAATTAGAGGAGTTACAAGAAAAGGGTTTCATCTGACCCAATACTTCTACTTGGGGTTCTCCTATCCTTTTTGTGAAGAATGCGGACGGTACCCTCAGACATTGTTTTTATTATCGGAAGATGAACCAGTTGACGGTTAAGAACCAATATCCCTTGCCGAGGATTGAAGATATTTTTGATCAACTTCGAGGAGAACGAGTGTTCTCGAAGATTGACTTGAGATCCAGATATCATCAGTTACGGGTTAGACCATCGAATATACCGCTTACAGCTTTTCGGAGCAGGTATGGTCTATATGAGTACTTGGTTAGGCCGTTTGGACTCACGAACGCACCAACAGTTTTCATGGCTTTGATGAATCATGTGTTCCACCCTTATTTAGATTATTTTGTGGTAGTATTTGTGGAAGACATCTTGGTGTACTCTCACACTCGACCCGACCATGCTACCCATCTTGAGATCATATTGAGTATACTGAGAGAGCATCAGCTATATGCAAAACTCTTAAAGTGCCACTTTTGGATGGACCAGATACACTTCCTAGGTCATATCATCTCAGAGGCAGGAGTTTCCGTCGACCTAGAGAAAGTGAGAGCAGTAGTTTCTTGGGAGAAGCCTAAGAAGGTGTTTGAGATATGGAGTTTCTTAGGGCTGTCTGGTTACTACATGAACTTTATACATGACTTCTCCTGCTTAGAAGCACCGTTGAAGGGTTTGACTAAGAAGGGTGTGAAGTTCTTTTGGTCAGAATCTTGCGAGACAACCTTTCAGTAGTTTAAGGGTCGGTTGACATCTACACCCATCTTGATACTTCAAGAGTAAGGGTATGGCTACACAATTTATTGTGATGCATCAGGTATTGGGCTAGGAGCAGTGTTGATGTAGGGAGATTGATTAGTTGCGTATGAGTCTCGGAAATTGAGGCCACATGAGAGGAATTACCCGAAGCATGAACTCGAGTTGGCTGCAGTCATTCATGCATTGCGTTGTTGGAGACATTATCTATTGGGAGATCATTTTTTGGTTTTCACCAACCACAAAAGTCTTAAGTACATTTTTACTCAGAGTGACCTGAACTTGAGACAATGAATGTGGGTTGAATACCTTAAGTCCTTCAATTTTTTTCTTTCCTATACACCGGGTAATAGTAATGCAGTTGCTGATGCACTGAGCAGGAAGACTCAGATACAGGCAGTGTAGGAGGCTAGTGATGAGTTGCAGCTTATGGATTTGTTCTCTAAGATGCATTTGGAGGTGCATGACAGTCATGGGAAGACCTATATTTATTCCTTATCTATGACATATACTCTCCTAGATAGAGTGAGGATGAGACAAATATCTGATTAAGAAGGCCTCGTTCTGTAGGATTCGGTAGCAAATGAGGACCCTCCTCCTGGATAGTCGATAGGAAATGATGAGGTATTGAATTTCAATGGATGAGTATGGGTTCTAGGGGATATACGTGAGGAGATGATGTGGGAGTTTCATGATTCATCTTGGGCAGTGCATCCTGGAGTTACCAAAATGTACCGTGACTTGAGATGTCAGTATTGGTGGCTGGGTATGAAGAGAGAGGTAGCTGGTTTTGTTACTAGATGTTCCACCTGTCAGTAGGTGAAGGTAGAGCATCAGAGGCCAGATGGACTATTACAACAGTTACCCATTCTAGAGTGGAAATGGGATGATGTTGTGATGGATTTCGTGATTGGTTTACTGAGGTCACCTCAAGGCAATGATGTCTTGTGGGATGTCGTGGACAGACTTACGAAGGTAGCTCACGTTTTTCCAATCAAGGATACTTTCAGGGTTGAAAAGCTCAGGAAGTTGTATATCCGAGAGGTCATACGTCTTCATGGGGTTCCTCATTCTATCATTTCAGACAGGGACTCCCATTTTACGTCATGTTTTTGGCAGAGTTTTCAGAGGGCACTGGGTACACATGTTCTTCTGAGCACAACTTACCACCCTCAAACTGATGGCCAGTAAGAGCGTACAATACTGGTGATTGAGGACATGTTTCATGCATGCATCCTAGACTTTGGGGGCTCTTGGGAGAAGCATATACCCCTAGTTGAGTTTGCCTATAATAATAGTTTTCAGGCAACTATAGAGATGTCACCTTATGAGGCTTTATATGGTAGGCCATGCCGATCACCCTTGTGCTAGTTAGAGGCAGGTGAGGCAACTTTTTTGGGACCATGCCTTGTGTAGGAGACATCAGAGTAGGTCCAGTTGATATAGAAGTGGATGGCTACCGCACAGTATCGTCAGAAATCTTATTCTTATCGTCGTAGAAGACCCTTGGATTTTGTGGTTGGGGATCAGGTTTTCTTGCGTGTTTCACCGAGGTTGGGACACAGGAGGATTAGGAGACAGGGTAAACATTCACTGAGGTATGTGGGGCTGTTTGAGATTCTGGAGAGAGTCGGGCCGGTTGCCTATTGGTTATAGTTACCACAGAGGTACCGAGCCATGCACGATGTCTTCTACATATCTCAGCTGTGCCGTTATCACTCAAACCCATCTCAGGTTCTTCATCCCAAGGAGGTTGAGCTTCAGGTCGATGCATCTTTTGAGGATCATCCGATTCATATTGTTAACAGGAGCATGAAGGTTCTCTGAGGCCGGTCAGTTATTCTTGTACGGGTGCTATGGTAGCATGGCTGAGTGCAGGACGAAACCTGGGAGTGGGAGACCGACGTACATGCTCAGTGGCCAGAGTTCTTCTGATCTTTATCATCACGACCCTTGGAAGGGAAATTCAGGGACAAATTGATTTGGGGGGGGGGGAGTTTGTAAGAACCTGGTTCTTATTATTGAGGTAGAAGTTTCTTCTTTTCCTTTTTTCCTTAAGTGTTTTTGATAAAAGAAATAAAATGGGGAAACATCACAAATTTTTTGGGTACACTCCATGTACTTTTCTACATGCCATGTACTTTGGCCGTGTGGGTTGAGTACACAGGGCGTGTAGCCCTGTCAGTGATGAAAGGTGTAAAAACCGACTACAGGGTTTGTAGTGGATATTTAAACGCCTTGTAGTCAGTTGGAAGGTGAATAGTAAGGCAGTGGGAGTAGCCACCAGCTGAGTGACAGTACCCGCCATGTATTTGGAAATACACGTCGTGTACTCATGTCAACAGATGAACAGTTCGGCGGTGAAAAAATTAGCCACCAGAGGAACAGTTAAATGAAAAAAATACACACCGTGTACTTGAGAGTACACACTGTGTAGTTTGTTTTTTCTCTTAAAATGGAAAGTAGCCTCCTATGTTCACAGAGGAAGCTTATAACGTCATTAGAGCTTGAGAGGACATGTAACACCCCAAGATTTCATAGTGTGTTATTTCTTCAAAATAATTCAATAACTTGCACTACACGCAACACTGAGTTCAATCACACCATGACTTACAAAAAAAAGCCATTCAAAAGAGGTTATGAATAGTATTATCTAAATTTTAAACTTTATATAATCCTTATAATTTTAGAATCCATATTATGAGTTTCTTAGATATAATGCAAGAACAAATTCATTTTCAGTATTGCACTTTTATCAACTTTTAATAGTGAACACTTTTTAAATACAATATTTTAAACTTTTTGACTAAATGGGGACATAAAAAATTTAAAATGAAACACCCCAAGCTTCCACGGTACGTTTCCCTTCGAATAATGCGATAGCGTGTGTTGTACGCAACCTCGAGTTCTAACACACACCACAACTAATTAAAATAGCCGTTGTGAATAGTAATACATACTTTTTAAAATTATATATATTTTATATTTCAAAATGGACTTCATTTTTGGATTCGGAATATCTTATTTAGCCTAAGGTGAAATTTTGGTACATTTCGGATAACTTTCATATTTTGATGAATAGTGAAAATTACTAAATTTTAATTAAAAACAACTTTTTTAATCAAAATAATTAATAGTGATAAATTATGAATTTGAGTGGTTTTAAAGTATATTTAGAATATATTTTTACCATTTAATATAATGTTGGTCATTGGACATAATTTTACAATTAAACCGAACATAAACGAGTGTCAATCTTTTGATAGTTATTACCTCTTAAAAACACGCTTTTTGTTTTGACAGCGGGAATTAATTTTAAATTAATTTCTGCCACTTCTGTGTTTTGAATTTAGAAAAATGGATTCCATATTTGGAATCAGGATGTCCAAATTGTGTAAATAGGTAACTTTTATTTTTAGACATTTTGAATAATTACTGTGGTAACTATTTTATTTACCATGGTTAAGGGTAAATCCGGTAAATAAGGGTTAAAAAATAATATTATAATAATACAAAATTACCCTAAAACGTGTCCTAACCTTATTGGTGGACACATACCCGACCATGAGCATCCTTGGGTCAATTTGGGGACCCCTTGGAGCCACTTGTATGTGGTAGGGACACTTTATATTAATAAAGTAAAAATAAAAATAAAAATGGCATAAGCTTACATCTTTTAGAAGAACACTTTTTACATAGGGTTATACATGTTGGATTTTCGATTATAAATATTCATTAGAAAGATAAAAAGATTTCCTACATAATGATATTTTATTTATAATTTTTAGACATCAAATAATTTAAATTATTAATGACACAATAATGATGCAATGTTTACCTCATTAATAAATCATTTAAATAAATAAGATTATAATGATTAAAATATTATCTAAAACCTGTCCAATTATTATTGGTTGATGTTATTTAGAATATGAGTCATCTTATCTTCGACCTCAATGATTTTTGGACTATTATAAACCGAATATAATTATATTATAAAGTAATACTTTCACACTTTCCTAAAGAGCCCCTCCTCTCCCTTATAAAAGGAGACCACTTCTACTCATTCCTCACACCTCTCAAGCCACTTGGCTCGTCCAAAATCTGCCCAAATAAGCTCCCCACATCCCTCTCCTCCTCCTTGAAGCTTCCCCTTAGGCAGAAATCATTTCAAGAAGTCCTTTGGTTCCAACCAAAGTGAGTTACCTAAATTAAAGGTAACGATTTCTCTTAAATTATTTTCATTTATTTTGCTTCTTCAACCCCCAGACTCTTTTTATTTCCTTTCTTTTGTAACAACACCAGTATCCTAAATATACTAGGATGTTGTTATAAGAAGGATTCAAACTACACATACACACAACTCCATCTAATGGATGATGAACATAATGTTTCTGTGGATGGCAAACTAACGCCTCACGAAACGATGATTGTTCAAATACATCTTACCGCCTCTCATGGTGGCCATTATGATGGCACTGTAATTAAATATGATATTAATGATATATATTTTATATATAAGCTTCTGTAATTCCATTTTATTTCATACCATTATTCGTTTCATGTTGTATATACATACGATAATTTCATTTGAGGAAGTGCGGACTACCACCCCCTTAAAATGATATGACTCGTTCATACCACACATGGAACTTATAAAGGATGGTGTTAATGAACTTAAGTAACATGTATAAAATATTATATTATACTGCAATAGTAATATACCTATGTATAATTTGTATTCGATTCTTTTAAAATAAAAATTAAATGGAAGTAGCGTTCGTGCGTACGTACGGACTACCGTCTCCACGAACGCGATGAGATTCATTTTCCATCGTATCCATTCAAGTATAATTATCATTTGATGATTTAAAAATGATTTTTAAGGACTTGATACCATTATGTATTTGAATAATATACAACTTATCCTTTACAAACATGTCTTACGTAACAAAACATACAAAAGCAAACAAGTAAGTTCACACCCGAAACAGCGATAATACTAAGATATTATTATCAAATCAATATTAAAAGATCATATATGATATAATATTAATGTATATGATTCTTGTATAATTTAATAACAATTATTTCACCATTATACAGGAGGTTAACCTAACCCAACCAAGAAAAAGTACATGGTAAGGGTTATTTCACAATCTCTTCATTATCCGAGGTTGTATTATACGTAATAATCTACTGGGATCTCTTTATCATCCACATCCATGTTTCTTTGAAATGTATTTCAAAACATTTTTACTATTTACAAGAATTTGGGTTAAAGTCATTTATACCCTTGTTTGACTTTTTATAAGAGGTTTATAAAGGAATCTTTCCATCGTTTTCAAAACAAGGTCCTTTTTAACCTTTTCGACAGAATTGAGGTAAGAATGTTTTTTTTAACTTATACGGCGGGTGCGGTTATTTTACGCCGTTATAAAATCTTCAAAGCTTTCCTTACAAGCTTATAAGAATATTTTCAAAGAAAATGTTTTATTTTATATGGATCTTAAATGATTTCAAAATAAAAGGAGATATTTATTTAAAAAGAATTTTGATTTCATCTACGTCAACATCCTTTGATGGATTTTAAGATTATTTGAAGTTGATTTATTATGATACAAAACTTCTATATTGTATTGAAGGTTTTGTGATATGTTTGACTATGGATGTGCTATTTTTATACCATTCATAGTTTATGGTGAAATTATTGACATTTCTTATGCTAGTTTTAATACGAATGTTTATGTTATGTTTAAACCTTTTCATATGGGAATGCATTGGACTTAGTAAGTGACGGGTGGAGCCCGCTATAGCTCCTCGATGCATCGGTAGGTCTCATGAGACAAACTAGTGTCTTGGAACAAGGCCTTGACAAAATCTTATTTGTAGTCTTGGCACGAGGCCTTGGCTATGTGGTTATGATAGTCTGGCATTATGCATTCCAACATTATGAAAGTGGTTATTGATATTGCATGTGATCATTCGACTAGTAGAATATCCATGTGAGTAAGTAAATGGCATTATTTCATTTTACCTTTGCCATTTTATGTTGAAGTTCAAGTTTCAAAGGCTTTTGTTTTAGTTATAAATTTCCTTAAGTGTTTATGCTTATTTATGAAAGCTTCTGCTATAATGTTATCCTTACTGAGCATCCGAGCTCACCCCTTTCAATGTTTTTTTTCCAGGATTATGAAGAAGTAATTTATGAATGACCTGCAGGGATAGTATGAGGGGATATGAAGACAAGATGTTTTTTATGATGTAATGTAAAAATTTATGGATGTATCTAGTTATTCCAAGGCTACTAAACCAATCGATCTTTCGAGATTTGATCTTTCTCATGATCATGCCAATGTTATGAAGTAATGCACCGACTCTGGGTAACTGGGGTCGGGGCGTTACAGGACGACCGAAGCTTTAGAGATCAGCTGACCGCACACCGGGAATCTATTTCTACTTCTACCAATCACGTTAGAACCGCACATGTGAGTTATCTCTTCTCCTTTCACTATCCTTACCAATTCTTCCTCTAAGGGAAGTTATTTTAATTTGAACAAGAATTATTTTATCCCAGATCTACATCGTTCATGGACGATTTGGGAGGCTTCATTCACGTATACCGATCAGAGATGATCGAGGTAGGTGGTCTGATGTTTAAATTAAAATTGTTGTGTGTTTTTGTGTACTGTTGTGCTATGAACCCATGTTGGGGTGTCGTGTGGCTGAGGCCTTGGCTGTTTTAACAACCTAGAATTGTATTGGTAATTAAATGTAATTATAAACTGCTTTTTGGGATCACTGCTTGGATCCAGTACCACCCCGGCGGTGCGTTCCTCTATTTATCCATTTGGCCTGAATACCCAAGGGTATGACATGATTATAATGTGTATTTATTTTTCTTGAGAGAAAGTGTATATAAATTGCATGTTTATTCTTTGGAATCGTCCCGATTAATTGGTTAGCCTGTGGTCAGTGTTTCCTTTAGCCTGAGGGAAGTGGTTCTTTTAGCCTGAGGGCAATATTTGTTATGCCTATGGGCAGTAGATTCTGTGCCTGTGGTCAACACTTCGTATGCCTGAGGGAAATATATGTTATGCCTGTGGGAAATTACCTGCGAGTTGTGACTCTGATTATCTAAGGGTAAGGTTTGTATGTCTGAGGATAGTGTTATCATTAATGTTCACCATGGTTATTTTATACCTACCAAGTTAAGAACAGTCTTGGCATTGATAAATGAATATTAAAATGGCAATATAACTGGTAGAGTTATTTACTTTTGAGTACTGCTTAGTTTATTGAATTCACTACTACACACTATTGTTGCACATTTTCACTGACAGTTGGGAACTGGCCTTTGGGTGGTGCCTACTAGGATTTATTTCTCACACCCTGGTTGGGGTCATATCTTCAGCCCCAAACAGATTACATTTCTGTAGGTATGGATAAGGGAAAGGGTCTCTATACAGGTACTTGATTGTAGCAGAGGAGTAGGAGAGCATGGGACCGAGCTTAGGCTTACGATGTTGCTGAGCTCCTGTTGTGCTGTTTTGTTTTATTTTTGTTGTACTTTGTACTTGATATGTATTTTATTTTATTGCAGTGTATCCTATTCTGGATGTTTTCATAGAATAGAGACATGCTGCATCTTTATATACCTGACTGCTGGTTCTCTTCTATTCCAGTTTTCCATTTCAGTTGTATACTATCTACTACTTCTGTTGTTGTATGTTTATTTATTTATTCTGCTATGCTACACTTTAAAAAATGAGGGCATAGTTTCCCTACTATTTGTCCATGGGCCTCGCTTCTAGTCAGCAGCCTCTGGTGTTTGGGGAAATGAAATTGAGGTAATGTGACCATCCTGGTTCGGGGCACTCGTTGAGTGGAAACCAGATTCGAGACGTTACAAAATTCCCATGTAAGTGATGATGAAATGTTATAGAGGCCCTCTTTAAACCGAACTGATATAATTATGTGAACCTGAATATTTTGATGTGTGTGGTGATGTGCTTCCTGTGTTTACCTTGTGTTTGTATAGATCTTGTGTGGGATTTTTTTGGTAATGGGGGTTACTGGTTCAAAGGTGGAATATGTTGTGACAATGAGGATGTGGTTGGTTTGACATGGGATACATTGAGGGGTGTTTTGTGAGGGTTTGTGGATGGATATTGATATGTAATGGTTGAGAAACTATGATAACTTGGATTGAGATATGATGTCGTTGTTGTGAGATAGTTGGTCTATTACATTGTGACGTGTGTTGTAGTTTCATGGTAGATATGGTATGTAATTAGTAATGATTAAATGGGTATGTAAAGTGATACAATTAAATAATTTGTCTGGAATTTAATGTGTGGTGATTTGTTGATGCATTGAATTTTGAACAACATGTTGGAATTAAAAAAGGTAAGTGGATGAAACTAAATATTGGTGGTTCTTGAGGGTGTTTTTTCATTAAATATGGAATTAGGTGGTTAAATAAATGGATTTTGGTTGGTAAATAGTAAATATATGGGATAAAAATGTGAAAAAAATGAATTGTGGGTTGTGTGAGGCTATGCGGTGTGGTGAGTTTCATTTAGTGGTTGTTGTGGTTGGTGTCAGATGTGATGAGGTGATTTGGGATATTCTAGTGATGTTTAGCATGGACCATTATTCTGGGTATTGTGTGTGACTACTATACTTGAATTATTTAAGTGATTTCACACATAGTATACTTGAGTTAGGTAACGTTACTGATGCCCAGATATTTTTTTTTGGTTTTGGGTATTTTCTCTAACATCCAAGTTATTGATAATAGATGGTTTACTTCCCCCTCTTCCCCTCTCTCCCTTAAGTTGTAGCATGTTGTAGTTGGTGGTGATATTTGGTGGTGGTGTTACATGGTGGGGGTCATACATGGTAAGAGGAGAGAACAAAGTTGATATCCTTCATGTTCACGATACCCTACTATATTGGATATATGGTGTGATCTTGACTAAAGATATTGACTCTGAAGAGTTTCTAATCATGAGGAGATCAAAATTTTTTTTTGAACCTGATTAAAATGTAGTAGGAGTGGGACTCAAGTTTATCTCTAGAGAGGATAGTGTTGTGGGTGCATTCTAATTTTTTTGTGGGTTCAGTTTTTGAAAACAACAATAGAAGATTGAACTTGACTAGATTTTAATTCAATTCAAGAAAAAGTGGTCTAACCTCAAATATCCCCTTACGTACCCTATTAAGCCATTAATAAATTTTTAATCTTCTATCTTCCATCAAATCAAATGAAATATCAATCGATTACTATTTCCTAGATTTTTTTTTATTTAATTTTAGGGATTTAATGATCACTGTAACATCCAATCTCCCCTAGCCCAGTAATCAAAGATCTCTAATTACCCTTATGTCAACCCAATGCTCATGATCACAGACAATATAGAAGACCCAAGTTATATCTATAGTGAAGGATATAAGACAAATTCAAAATGTGAGGAAATAAGAAACCTCCCACTACTTATATAGTTTGAATAAATCCATAGAATAATGGAAGAGATTAAATAGTTAAAATACAAAATTCATTAATAGGGGGATTGAGGGAATCTCCTCATATCATCCATTAAGGGTTGAGTATGCCATAATTGGGGTTATTACAATAATAAATAAAGGAAAATGAGAACAACAACAACAATGATCATCGAAGAAACCTATAATAATGAGAGAGAGATTCTGATATAATGAATAGTTTATTATTTATAGAAGAAAGTTTGAGAATCCTTAGTGCCCTTTAAATTTATCCATGCAAGTATAAAAAATGTATTCAAATTATTTAGGAATGTTCTTCCATTTCTGCATCCAATCTATGAAAATTTTGGATCTCTGACACATGTCTGACTTGGGAGTTGTGATGGATTTTGCATGGAATCAAGAATCCTCCCAATTTTAATCACAATCCTCCCATGATCAAGCTCCTTAAAATTTAGAGATGAAGTGATTTAGTACTCTTTAGTAAAGTAGACATCATCCCATGCTAGAAGGAACAAGATGATGGAAATATTGAACTTGGGTCTAGATTCTAGTGGATTGAAAGAGGTTAGATCGGACTTGGGTGTAGGATGTCACTCCAATTGAGTCTTAAAAACTAGGCTTAGTGTCTTAGAACTTGAAAACAAAAATAATTTAAAATAATTAATTCAAAAGATTAATGTAATTCAAAGTTGTTCTATAAGGAGTTATGAATAGGTTGTAATTTGCATGAAAATAAATCACGTTAGCTCAAATGAGGTTGGTGATGGTCTTTGAAATCTCAAAATAATGTTTGGGGTGCATTTAAAGGCTGATGTAATTCTTTGAATTTCAGGAAATCTTCATTGAATTATCTTGGGTTCACACCCCATGATCATGACGTATGTGTGTTTTTAAGCCCACAACCAGTGTGTTGGGGTCAAATGAGGTCTCATAAGTCTTTAATATTCAATGAAAAAACACAAATTCCACAAACACTAAAAAATATTTTCAATTTCCACTAAATATAATATTGAATATTGCATGGATTTGTATTGATATTTATTTGTCTTTAGCTACATATCAAGGCTTCAACAAGTGTGGCTCAACTTCTCTTTTATGGTCAGGATTCATTAGTGTTTTGGGGTACTTTAGCTGGAAGATGCAGCGATGAATCGCAGGTTGATGGTAGCATGGCTCAGATTCTATAGGAATGAGGTGATATCAGATTTCCTCTTCCTAGGATCTATAGGTGTAGTGGTGGTTCTCTTCTCTAGATTCATGGTGAGATTGGGTGAGGAAGCATCGCAGTGGAGATTCAGCTTGGTTGGATCCTGATCTCAATAGGGAGGGTGCGCGGAGACTCATTCATCTAAGGTAGGCACATGACTCATGGGATTTGACATTGAGGTTACTAGTTCTCTTCAATCGAGCTTGGATGTTGTGGTGGTGGAAACTGGTTCAGGTACAATAGTGACCTTCTTTATGGTAACTTTTCATTTTCACATGGGGTTTGTTCCCAAAAGTTGCGATCACTTGATTTCAATAGACACAGTCATTTGTTGACATGGTCAAGTGACTGTGGTTCCTTCGTGGAGTCATAATTTTTCCAATTAATTAAAAAATAATAAGACAATTAGATAAAAAATTCAGACTTCCAAAGAATTAATTTGAAATTATTTAAAATCAAACAATTCAATTCAGAATTTCCAAAACACAATATTTTTTCCACTTAAAATTAAAATTTATTTCCATATTTGAAAATTAAAATTCACAATTCTCTTTTTGAAAAAATTTAATTATAAGGATTTTAATTGAATTTAAAAAAAGAATAAATTAATTAAAACTCAAAATAAATATATTTAAGAATTTTAATTCCAAATTGATATTAAAGAATTTTATTTCAAAGTTCAAATTTAATATATGGATTTAATTTTAACATCAAAAATGAATACATCAACAAAACAATGTTTAAAGCCAATTTTCAATAAATTCCAAAATTTCAAAAATTACCAAAAATGAATTAATTAACTGATACATGAATTAATAGTGAGGATATTATCAATGAATATCAATTAAAATTTTCAAAAATTTAGGTTTACATCACTCCCCCACACTTGATCTATTTCACTCTCAAGCAATTTTTCTATTGAATTCCCAAGATATTGATTGTCGCTCCTAACTTAAAAAATATAGATCTAGAATTCAATAATATCAAATAATTCTTCCACTAAATGGTAATGCCTTCTATGCGACGTTAACACACTATTTTACTTCATTTAGATTCAAATTCTAGTTCCATGAGTGAATTTAATAGAATTAAGTGGAATAAAAATTTCCACAAGTAACCCTTCTATCCATCACTCATTCCCAAGCTTCCTAGACCAATTTTCATTTTCACACTTCATTGATACTTCCTAAATTATATTTCTTATAATTCAATTACCCCTTCAAGGGTTCAATATTCTCCTCATCTAAATGATTTCATTTTTCAAAAATGGGCACTTTATTATTTTTTTGTTTTTGTTTTTCTGTTTTTTTTAATGTAAAAAATGATATATACATCATAAAAATACTTTATCCCTCTCCCCAAAACCTTCTCAGACACTATAAAAATTAAGTACAACATACATTTTTTCATGAAAGTAAAAATTAAAAATGAATATCTTAAAAAATATAAAGGAAATAAACAACCATAATTCCTTTATTTAATGGTATCATTGAGGAGTTTTGACTCCTCCATGGGCCCTTTCCACAAATCTCCATACAAATAATTTAGCTTTGGCCCCTTCACGTTGAAGGGATTCTATTAATCAACTCCCTTGTTCATTACTACACTATATGGAAGAATGTTAGTCATTATAAATGATCTAGTATACATGGAATGATTTTTTTAGGAATCAGATTCTTCATTGAAGAGTGAGACAACACTTTATATCCTACTTAAAAGTCTCTCTTCTGGGTGAGTTTATCATGGATTTTTTTCTTCTCCTTATATAACAGTGTGGTCTCATGGGCTTTAGGTCTTAGTTTTTCTAGTTTTAACTTCTATAGATTCCTTTGTTTTCCAACATTCCCAAACTTTTAGTAAAAAAATATGGCATCATATTAGTCTTTTTATTTTAGTTAAATAGACAGTACATAATTTCTAGTATCTTGCACAAGTAAGGTTACAACGACAACAGAAAATTTTAGAAAATTCCCTAAATACTTATCACCAATTTATTCAAGATGTATAGTGCTTAAAATAAATTTTAGATTAAACTCATTTCAAAAATAGTTTATGTAGAGTCATGAGTTCCCAAATCCATTTTGTATAAAATTATGTCATCTAAACTTCAAATATATTCTTCAAAAAAACATGAGAATTAAAAATAGTTTATAATAAATGTAGTTTTTCCTTTCGAGGGCATCTCATTGATTCAACAATGTTACAATCTATTGTTTCTTCACCAAAGGTCATGGAAATTGTTCCTTCATTGACATTTATTATCGTTTTGGTTGTTTTGAGAAATGGCCTACCTAAGATGATGGGGGAATGATTCTTACCTCTATCTTACTCCAAGTTCAAAATGTAGAATTCATCAAGGAATGGATAACCTTAAAAACGTACCATAACATCTTCTAAAACACCTACTGGGTAGGCAATGGCTTGGCTGGAAAGATACACAACCGATCAGGTGGGTTTGAGTACTCTTATATATATAGATTAATAAATTGAGTAAGGAATAACATTTATTAATGATTATAAATCATATAATGCATTGGAAAAATAAATATATCCTATGGAACATGATATAGAAAACATCCATGGATCTTGGATTTTCTCAGGGATTTGTGGGGCCACAATAACAAATAAATTTTTAATTAAACTTACATTTTTATTACCTCAATGTCTTATTCTTTTGGTGAAATTTTCTTTAGTGATATTTAAATACATTGGAATTCAACAGATATCATCTAGTGGGGGGGGGGGGATGTTAAGTTTTACTTTTTAAAAGACTTCCATAATCTCTTATTTCAAGGACTATTTAGTGGTTTTCATGGGTTCTTACATCCTTATAGATAAGGTTGGTTGAGGTTGAAGTGGGTTTTCATTCTTAGCTTTACCTTTACCCTTCTTCATATGAGTTATTTTGAAAGATTCTTTTTTATCAGGTTCTTTTCCAAGGGTTAATTTTTCATGTTTATTGGGTTTTCCACTTATAGTTTCTTTCCAGATATTGATTCTTTACTACTCACCATCTCATTGACACTCCTTAGTGTAATAGAGAGAACATTCCCTTTGGGGTCAGGAATGGATTTAGAAGAAATATTACATAAGATTTTGTTATTCATTTTATTAATGGTAGTTATGATATGTCCGTTTTACTTCACTGTTTCTTTTATCAAGTCCTCTAGTGAGGATTCTTGAGCTTTCCTTAGTTTATATCTTGTAAAAGGTTTTAAATTCTATCTTTGAGATGGTAGTGTATTAATTTTTTAGAAACATTACTAACAATATGGTATCTAAAGTTATGGGTTCCTAGAACCATATTGAGAGTTTGAGTACTCCATCATTCATTGCTTGCATATTGAATGATAATAGTATGGTCTTCGGTCAATGGATTCACAATTTCCTTGAACTTGAGGACAACCATCAATGAAGTGTTCCTGAGAAAAACAAAGTTGAAAGACCCAAGGGGGTATGGTTGGTGATGTCTCTTAAAACTGGTTCATAGATGACTTCTTTACAAAATAAGTTTTTAGTTCATTAAATTTTTTCCAAAAATAGAGATTTAGAAATGTTCACCTTATGTACTCCCATTGTGGTAGTTCTCACATCGAATTGTTGAGAATATTGTGAGGTACTTTTGGTGAGCTCTATGACTTTAGCAAGTGAATTATGAATTAGTTCTCCTTAGATGAATCATCCAAAAGGTTTTGATCATTATACATAAATCCTTGGTACAAGAATACCAGGAAATGATTCTCTTTATATGGTCAGTGTGGGAAGGAGTTTTCCAATCCCTTTAATCACTCCCAATATTCATAAAGGGTCTGTCCACTTGCTTTTTGAGTACATAAATCTCCTTTCTCAATCAGACACTTCTTAATGTTGGGAAATACTTTCAAAGGAAGGATCAATGTAGTTCTTCCAAGGTGGAGATCTCTATAGTTTGGATGTTATAGAGTCACTCCTTGGAATATCCTTCAAGAGAGGATAAATTCATTCCAACTGATCTGAGCCTCGATGGATCCTCTAGGTTTTAAACCATTATAGATTTCTCTAAATGCTCATGGGATTCAATTGGGGCCTTATATTAGAAAATAATGAAAATCAAGAAGGTGATTTAGCATTATAGTATTAAGTTGATAATCTTGATTATTATTAATTTTCAACTATCAGATGTTGTTATTGAAATTATGTTCATATAATTCTATTAAAGTTATTTTTAATTGATCCTGATTATCTTCTATGTTTTTTATTCTTAAGGTGACTCTAGTGGAAGGTGAATAAGGGGATGAAGAGTCAGTCAATGGAATATAAATAAACTCCCTTTCCATTTCCTCTATGATTCTAAATGTTTTGAGTATCGCCAGAAGAGTTCACTTAACCTCAGGATGAAAACCAATGAGATGATATAAATAAGATTTGGTCATGTTTAGAAATAATTTTTAAATAAAAATAAAACAAAAACACATTCCTCTCTAGAAATGGTTCTAGGTTTAATGAACTTCCTATCATGAGGTGCAGATTAAATTAATTTTTGAACCCGATTAAAATATAGGAGTAGCGGGGCTTGTGTTTTTCTATATTTATTAAAATGTGATGGGTGTGTTTTACTTTTATTTGTGGGTTCTATTAGTGAAAATATAAATGAAATATTGAAATTAATTGGTTTTTAATTAAATTTTAGAAAAAGTGGAATAACCTCATATACCCCCTTACTTAACCTGTTAAATCATTATTCTAATTTTAATCACGTGTTTTATTTCTAATCAAATAAAATATCATTCGATTACCCTCAACTAGAATTTTTTATTTAACTTGAGGGATGAAATGATCACTTAAACCTCCCATATCCTGTAGATAAGTATTCAAAGATCACCGAATACCCTTAAGTCAACCCACTACTCATGACCGCAAGCAATGAAGAAGACCTAAGTGGCCTCTATATATGATTTAGTGAAGGATAGAAGACTAATTAAAAATGTGAGGAATAATAAATATTCAATTTTCTTTAAATTTAAAATAATTATAGAGATTAAGATAATATATTAAAGAGTTAAAATATAAAATTCATTAAAATGGGGTAGGTGGAATCTTCTTGACTCAACTACTAAGGGATTATTGTTCCATCATTGGAGTTATTAAAAAAATGAAAATGAGGTCAGAAGAAACAATGATTAAGGAATCAACCTCTGAGAATGAGAGAGAGAGAGAGTATAGCATATTGAACAATGCATTATTTATAGAATAATTCTTGGGATTCCTTGGTGTTATTTGAAGTTCTCTATGTGATCAAAAAAAATATTTAAATTATCTAGGAATATTCTTCAATTTTAGAATCCAACCTCAGTTAATTTTGGATTCTTAACACATTTCTATCTTGAGGTTTACGATGACATATTTCTTGGCATCAAGAATCATTTTAATGTTGTTTTCACTCCTCCCATGATCAATATCCATAAAATTGGAAGTCTAAGTGCTTTAGTTCTTTATAGAACAATGGACATCATCACTACTACAAAATATGCCTTTTACAGCACTAGAAATGACCTTTATCAATGCTATAAAAGAACCGACTACATGAGAAATGATAAAATCCCGGGTCTTTTATCAGCATTGATGAATGGGTATTTTATCAGTGCATTTAATTTAGCCCCGCAAAAGGAACTATTTATGAGCGCTTATAAAAGCACTGATAAAGGGTCTTTTATCAGTGCTTACAGAAACACTAATAAAGTATACCTTTATCTGGGCTTATAAAAGAACTGATAAATGACATTTTATCAGCACTCATAGAAGTGTTGATAAAGGTTCATACTATAGTGTGCTGTAATAGAACAATAAATATATCAACAAAAAAATTCCCAATACAGGATTTAAATGAAATAAAATTTACAATACAAATACAAGAAAAAAACACTATATTATATACATTTCAAACATTGGTTTATACAATTACATAAATACAAATTATTACATACATTCAAAAACATCAATGTTCCTTTTTTCTTTTAATCCTAACCCAACTCATGCTATTTCTAAACAAACCACCCCTGATAGAACAAAATAATACACTTGTATAAGAAAAATTATGTTAGTAATAATATAAAGAAATAAATTAATCGAAAGTGTAAAGTTTAGTAAAATTTATGTCAAATTTAAAAAAATATATGCACTTGGAGTCATACCGGTCATAATGGGTATTATATTAAGGTGAGGATGATTCCAACAAATCTCAAATAACTTTTGGATCATTGTAATAAAGTATCAAAAAATATGAATGTATTTGATTGGTTTTGAGTACTTTAGTTGTCTTTTTTACTAAACTATCATTTTAAACTAGAAACACACACTTTGGACTCATTCTGATCACATTGTGTATCATTTTGACATGAAGAATATTCCTACACATAAAAAATTACTTATGAATCATTTTTTAAAATTATTAAGCAAATCTGAGTGTGTTTGATTTATTTTTAGTGAGTAACAATTTTTGAACTAAAATTTCAAATTTAAACTAAGAATGGACACTTTGAGTCATATCAGGCACATCAGGTGTTAGATTGATGTGTGGATGATTCCTATACGTCAAAAATGACTTATGGATCATTTTCATAAAGTATCAAAAAAATATGAATGTGATTGATTTGTTTTGATTAGGATAGTAGCCAATTTTACTAAAATTGATGACAGTTTTAAATAAAAAATGTACTTGAGTCATACCAGTCACACCATGCATCATATTGTGGTGTGGTTGATTCTTAAACATCCCAAATAACTTATAGATCATTTTCCTAAAGTATCAAAACAATCAAAATGTGTTTTCTCAGTTTTGAGTATGCCACCTGTCATTTTTACTAAAATATCATTTTAAAATTGAAACATGCACTTTGACTCATATCAATCACATTGTGTATCAGATTGAGGTGAGGCTATTTCCTACACATCAAAAATGAAATACAAATCATTTTACTAAATTATTTAAACAAATTTAATGTGTTTTCTTGGTTTTGAGTAGGTTAGTTGGCCTTTCTACTAAAATTGATGTCAATTTTAAATAAAAACATGCACTTGGAGTCATACCGGTCATATAGTGAATCATATTGAGGTGTGACTAATTCATGAACATATCAAATCACTTATGGTTCAATATATAAAAGTATTAAAAAAAATATGAATTTGTCTATTCGGTTTTGAGTAGTTCAGTTTGTTTTTTACTAGAATTGATGTAAATTTTAAATAAATATGCACTTAGAGTTATACCGGTCGAACCATACATCAGATTTAGGTGAAACTTATTCTTAAATGTTCCAAATAACTTATGTATTGTTTTCTTAATGTATCAAAACAATATTAATGTGTTTTCATAGTTTGTAGTATGTCCCTTGTATTTTTTACTAAAATTTCATTTTAAACATGAAACACACACTCTGACTCATACAAATCACATCGCATATTGGTTTGTTGTGAGAAAAATTCCTACACATCAAAAATTATTTCTGAATCAATTCCCTTAATTGTCAATAAAATTTGATAGCATTTTCTTGGTTTTTAGTGAGTGACAATTTCAAAAGTTAAATGTCTATTTTAAACTTATAACAAACACATTGAGTGATTAGTCATTTTTACTAAAATTAATGTCAATTTTAAATATAAAGAAGTATTTGGAGTCATTCCAGCCACATCATGTATTGGATTTAGGTAAGGCTGATTCCTACATGTCACAAGTTTGGAAAACAATATTAACTTTAAATTTTACCACGATTTCCATTGACTTTCTTTGTTAAAGTGCCAACACTACCTGAGGAGCTTCAAACAAACCACATCAACTAGAAAAAAATATTTCACTTATATAAGAAAAAAATTATTATAAGTAATTATAAAATGAAATAAATTAGAAATAAATATAAAATAATACATTAATTCTATAGATAATTATTTTACCATGAAAATATCAACATTACCTCTATGATTGAGAAGTGGAGGTAACTTGAATGAAAGTGACAAATGTCAACACTGTAGGGGTGAAAGGTTTTGAGGGAGAAGAAGTATGTAGAATTTTTGGTAAAGAAAGGAATAAAAGATAGACAGATCACCCCAACTCAAACAAAATAATCCACTTGTATAAGAAAAAAATTATTATGTGAGTAATAAAAAAAAGAAATAAATAAAACATAAATATGAAATAGTGCATTAATTATATGGATAATTATTTTATTGTGCAAACATCAAGATTACCTCTGTAATTGAGATGAGGATGTGTCATTGTTATTCCTATAAAGGCAGTGGAGGTAACTTGAAATAAAGTGTTAAATTCACCACTATAGGGGTAAAAAGGTTTTGAGGGAGAATAATTCTGTGGAAGTTTTGGTGATAAATGGCATAAACGATGGATAGATCACCCCAAATCAAACAAAATAATCCACCTATTTAAGAAAACAATTATTATGTGAGTAATAGTAAAAATAAATAAATTAAACATAAATATGAAATAATACATTAATTATATGGATCATGATTTTACTGTGCAAGTATCAAGATTACCTCTATGATTGATTAGAGGCAACACCGTTTCTCTTCCTCCAAAGGTAGTGGATGTAACTCAAAATAAAGTGATAAATGCACCACTCTAGGGGTGAAAAGGTTTTGAGGGAGAAGATGTAGGTGGAAGTTTTGGTGCAGAATGGAATTAAAGATGGACAAACCATGCCAACTAGAACAAAAGAATCCACATGTATAAGAAAACAATTATTATGTGAGTAATCCTAAAAAGAAATAAACCAAACATAAATATGAAATAAAACATTAATTATATGGAAAATAATTTTACTATGAAGACCTCAAGATCACCTTTGTGATTAAGTAGAGGCATCATCATTTCTATTACTATAAAGTCAGTTGAGATAACTTGAAATAAAGTGATAAATGAACCACTACATGGGAGAAAAGGTTTTTAGGGAGAAGAAGTATGTGAATGTTTTCATGTAGAAAGGCATAAAAGATGGATAGACCACCCCAAATCAAACAAAAGAATCCACCTGTATAAGAAAATAATAATTATTTTAGTAACACTAAAAAGAAATAAATTAAACATAAATATGAAATAATATATTAATTCCATGGACAATTATTTTACTATGAACATAAAGATTACCTATGTGATTGATTAGAGTAAATGTTATTGCTCTTCATGCAAATCCCTTCTTTGTGGTCCCCTCTAATGTATAATACATTGTCCACATTGGTACAGTCATGAATTGATTTTTATGTCCCAATGAAAGGGTCATCCTTGATTGAATATAGAATTTAAATGAAGAGAAATAAATCTAGGATCTTTTTCTAGGTTTAGGTATGTGATGTGCATTTTAAACTAAAATGATACTTATATATTGAAAAAATACACATGGAGTCATACCGGTCACATCATGTGTCAGATTGAGGTGCGGCTTATTTCTACACATCCCAAAGGAGTTATGAATCGATGTAAAAAATTATAAAGAAAATCCGATAACATTTACTTTGTTTTTAGGGTGTGATTTTTTTGAACTAAACTGTCAAATTATAAATGAAAACGAGCACATTGTGTCACAACAGTCACAACATGGGTTGAATTGAGGTGCAGTTGATTCTTACACATCTCAAATGACTTATGAATCATTTTACTAAGAATGAATCAAGTACACACCTGCATCTATATCTTTTTCCAATCATATAAAATCCCATAATTTTTTAAATATAATAAATCCTATTAAAAAAAGTTTTATTGAAAAAACATTATAAAAAATCCGCAACCAATTATTTTATTAATGTTTTATTTGGATCATTATGGTTAAATTAGAGGGTAAAAATGAAATCAATTCATAATTAACTCTGCCTCCATGTCAAATAAATTAAATTAATTTTAGTAACATACACTTGTATGTTGAAATTTTAGCAACCCAAGACCCCTCAGGTTGTGCAATAATGAAATTGTGTATTCTGATTCTTCCATCTCCACCCTATCCATTTCTTTCCCCCCCTTCACTCTATCATTTCTATGGTTGTGTGGAGATTTTATCTGGAAGAAGTTGGTGGAAATTACGGCATCGAGTCAATATATAGTGTCAATGCTGTAATTCTCACAAATTGGAGGTATTTCCCCTTTTAGAGAACACAATGAAGTATAAGGGGAAATGCCTCCCAATTAATTCATTGTGTTATCTAAAAGTGGAAATGCCTCCCATTTGTGAGAATTACACCATTGAAACTAGTCATTAACTCGACACCTCCATTGCTACCAACTCCTTCCAGATAAAAGTTCCACACAACTAGAGAAATGATAGAGTGAAGGGAGGGAAAGAAAGGGAGAGGCTGGAGATGGAAGAATTAGAATATACAACTACAATTTTGCGCAACTCATGGTTCTTTGGTTGTTACAATGTAATTCCAGTTAATTAGTGTATGTTACTGAAATTAATTTATTTGATTTTATGTGGAGACAATGTTAATGATTAATTTCTTTCATTTTTATCCATGAATTTATCCACAAGGATCCAAAAAAACATTAATAAAATAATTGGTTGAAGATTTTTTTTATAATGATTTTTTGATAAATCATGTTTTCTTTAATTGGTTTTATTTTATTAAAAAAATGATAGGGTTTTATATGATTGGAAAAAGAGGTCGACAGAGGCGTGTACTTCCTTCACACTTACCTTGATAGGCAATAAACCTGAACAAAGTTCACGTCTTCCACTGTTAAAAACTATAAAATGGAGGTCACTCCTTATTTGATACATAGATAAATAAAGTGAATCTCCCTAAATATTATATATATATGTTATATATATGTATTATATTAGTAAATTTATTTGAATATTATTATTATTATATATATGTATATTATTTATCATATTTAAATTTATTTAAATATAAAATATATTATTTGATATATATATATATATAATACTATTTTTTCTAATGAAACTAAAAAAATAATATTAATAATAATTTATAAATTATATTAATTATAAATAATTATTAATTTTGTTAATTGTGTATAAAATATAATTATTTAAATTTTGAAAAGTTTGATTACTTCAAAAAATGTATAAATAGTTACCTAATTTAATTATTTTGAACGTAACATGAGTTTAAAATATTTTATTGGTTATTTAAGTATAAATTATATTACTGTTAATTAAATGTATATATAGACCTAAAATTTATATATAGAACTAAAATGATGAATACCTAAATATAATTTCTTATATATAGAATTTGATAACTCCCATTTGATTTTTTGGAATATATGATATAACAACCTAAGGATTCTAGGAAGACCATCTAATATGTATTGACCCATCCTTGAGATTCTAGGGAGGTCTATAAAGAAGTTGGCATAAAAAAATAATACACATCAATATGATATATCAGAAACAAAGGAGAAAAACACACCAACCCTTGAAATGTCTATCCAATACATATATATATATATATATATTATGGAATTTATAATACACACAATTAAAAACACTACTTGAAAACTAACCTATACCAACGGTTTGGAACCGTTGGTATAGGCCTCTAAACCATTGGTATAGCCTATACCAACGGTTTGGAGAACCGTAGGAAAGTAACCCGCTGGGATACGTATATTCCAACAGTTTTTGGAAAACCGTTAGAATATACCTATACCAATGGTTCTGAAAACCGTTGGTATAAGTAATATGAAAATCTATACCAACGGATCCTTAAAACTGTTGGTATATGTATTTCAAAAAAAAAACATTCGCTGGGATTTGATCCCAGGACCTCCGATTTATCATTGAACGACCTAAAAACTAACCTAACATGACTTTTGTGAACATAATTTCATTAATATATATATGTATTATCATAATTATTTTAAATTTTGATTTATAGAATGTTTTGGTTAAGAGGATACGATAAAAAATAAAAGGACCTATACCAACCGTTTGGAAGGGATATTGAAATATTTGGGACCTTTCCCAACGGTATGGCCAAACCATTGGGAAAAGTGGCCACAAATTGGACCTTTCCCAACGGTTTTTCCAAACCGTTGGTAAAAGTGGCCACAAATTGGAATTTTCCCAATGGTTTGGCCAAACCGTTGGGAAAGCCTACCCTTTCCCAACGGTTTGGCCAAACTGTTGGGAAAGGGGGTATAGATTTGTTGGGAAAGATCACATTTCCAGTAGTGAAAACAAATGCACATTTAAATATAATTTTTAATAAAAATAAATATAATCCCTTCATAATTTAGAAATTCTTAACCATAATTTCTGAATAAATAATTATAAAATCACCCTTACATTATAAAATCTAAAAACACATATAGATATATTTAAAGATATATATTTATACACACACACACACACACATTCACACACACACATGTGCATATTTATATATATAAAATAAACTTAAATTGATAAAAATATATGTAACCCTTATAGTAGAATATCAAAATATAGTAAAATAAACACAACACCATACTAATTTTAAAAATAGAGATCCATTAAAAATAAATAAATATTGTATCAAAATTACTATGTTTTTTCATAAAATAAAACAACACAATTCTGAGCGAATAAAATTTTATGGAAAAACCTTTATATCAGATATATTAAAATAGTATTCAAATAAACAAAATCCCTTATATGAATTGCATAAAATCAGATTCTTTTGCATAAAATCAGCTTCTGTTGCCACTTCACAGCATCATCATGCTGAGAATTGGTTTGATAAATCAATTTTATCAGAAACTACAAAGGAAATTGATTCAAAACAGCGTAGTAAGATGGGGTATAGATGTAGACAGAGAAATAAATTGATTAAAAAAATAATTTAAAAAGTCCAAAATAGGATATCTAAAATAGTAGTCAAGCAAACAACGAATCATAAAAAAAAGTATAAAAGAATAAAACTTCCAAAGAAAAAATTCAGAAATAAATTCAGAACCTACAAAGGAAAATTGGAAACCCTCAGATCCAGAACTCTAAAGGAAAAATATAGAAAGAATATTGGAACCTATAAAGGAAAACAGAGTCCTACCTTGTTAGGTTGAAGAAAATAAGAAACCCTTAGATCAAGATCTCGGCGTTTTCTTTAGAAACTGTAATTACAACCTAACACCAGATTCTAGATGATGTATGAGAAACTAGAGGCAGTGGGTTTATATGATTCAATTTGGTTTTGTGATTTGAGCTTCGATTCACTGAGGAGGAGCACCAAAAATGGGTGGCTTCCACGAAAAGATTTTGATATCACAGAGGGTTCGCAACAAGTTAGGTTTTTTAATTAGAACAGGACACTTTTATCATCACTTTTCTAACATTGATAAATATAGGACTTTATAAGTGCTAAAGTTTTAATGCTAATAAATATGACTTTTATCAGGGTTTTTTTAACGTTGATAAATATTTCTTTTATCAGCTCTTATTACTTAAGCGTTGATAAAAGATTTATAACTATAATTATAAATAATGTTTTTTTTAAAATATATATATATATACTTAAAAAATATATATAAATATAAATATAGTAAATATATTCTTTATTTAAATATATTTATTATAATATTATAATTATATAAGTATACAATTATTTATTTATAATTATATAAATATTTTTAAAAAATAATATTTATATCATTATATATATTTATATAATTATATATATATATATATATAATATAAAAATATAAATATAGCAAATATATTCAATATTTATGTAAATTTATTATAAATGTTATAATTATTTAAATATATATAATTATTTATTTATAATTATATAAATACATTTAATATATATATATATATATATATTTATAATTATAAATATATAATTTTATAAATATAGCATATAAAATTTTAAATATATTTATTTATGAATATATTTATTTATAAATAATTTTTTACAAATAATTTTTTTACATTATTAATGAATATTTAATTTTAAGTGCATACATGGTAAAAATGGTTGAAATTGAATAAATTAAAAATATGTACACTTTAATAATATTGAAAGAATGGATATGTTTTGTGTGTGTGCATTATATATAAAAGTGCATTAATTACAAATATGTGAAATCAATATAACACTAATTTGATCTATGTTAAATTGAAAAATCAAATGACATTCAATTATATGTCCATTACTCTATGCAATTAGTCGGTGTTTTTAATTCTTATTTATTTTTAATTATAAACCATTATTCACTAAATATATGGCTATTTAATGTAAAGAGCATTAATATTTTGTAATATATAAATCATATTTATAAAAATTAATATATATCTATATATTTAATATATACTATTTATTAACATTATCAATAATAATCTAATTAATAAAATAATTAATATTTTTCTCAATTTACTTATTTTTAATTTTAATTTGTTAAATTTTCATTTTTTATATCTATATTTTTAATACATACTATTTATTAGTATTTATAATGTATATATAGTTTAATCAATTTATTCATTCTTATCAATAATTATTATATTAATAAAATTTGTAATATTCTTTTAATAAACTCATTTTTATTTTTTTATTTATTGAAGTATTTCATTTTATTTATTTGGACCTTTATCAGTGCTTAAAAAGTGTTGATAAAAGACTCTTTTATGAACACTAAAAATATAGCGTTGATAAATGGAAGTTTTATCATCGCTAAGAAAAAGTGTTGACAAGTGATTAAATTTATCATGATTTTCCTTAGAGCTGATAAAGATGCCATTTATTAGCACTGGTAAATATCTACGCTATTAAATGTCGGTTTGGTAGTGGTACGTGCTATACTTAAAGGGAAAATAAGATGAACATATTGGACTTGGGCATGGATTCCAATGGATTAAAATAGAAAAAATTAGTTTGAGCCTTACATGTCACTATAATTGGTCCTTAGAAACATGAATTGGCATCTTCAAAACTACAAACAAAAATAATTTAGAAGAATTAATTTAAAATATTATCAAAATTAAAAGTGGTGATGTGAAAAGTTTGTAATAAACATGGAAATTAAGAATGTTATCTTAGATGAGGTTGGTGACAGTGCTTGAAATATCAAAACAAAGTTCGAGCTACATTGCATGGTTGTATTGGGTTCTGTAATGTCATACTTCCAATTTGAGACAATCATCATTGAATTTTCTTGGGATTTCACTTGGAGAGCACAATGTATGTGTTTTTTTGAAGCCACAGCCAGGGCGTTGGGGTCGAACAAGGTGTCACTGGTCTTCAATCTGCATAGGAAAAACAAAAATTTATAAAATAATTACAATTATTTTCTTTTTTTAACTAAATACAATCTCATATATCACATGGACATGGCATCTTGTATTTTCATTCATCCAGCCTCGACTTCTTGCACAAACATCAATAAGCATGACTTTGATTCTCTATTGTGATCGAGATTCATCGATGGTTCAGAGGGCTTCAGTTGGAAGTGGAGGATGTGAATAACGGGTTGAGGGTAGTTTGACTTGGATTGTCCAATAATATGGTGAGCTCAGGTTTCCTCTTTTTCAGATCTATAGGCATGACAATGACTATATTCCCTTTCTCCGTGACAATATTCAGCAAGAAGCTTCATAATAGGGATTCAGATTAGTTGGATATCTATCTCAATATGGTGGGTACTTAGCAACTCCTTCATCCAATGTAGGTGTACGAATTATAGGATCTGGTAGTGCGGTGACTGGTGTTCTTCAATTGAGCTTAGAAGGTGTGGCAGTGGTGACTGGTTTAGGTACAATAATGGAAGTACTTGTTGGTGACTAAAAAATAATTGGCCCATGGCGCAACAATAATAATGAGATAAAATGAAGTGAAAAATTTGAAAATAAATGAAACCAGATGTATCGTAAAAAACCCCCCATATGGAAGGGGTAAAAAACCATGGGCAAGTAGAAGTATCGTTATGGGTAAAAGTGGGTACACACTCCCTCACTATTACAAGGATAAAGCCCTCATAAAAATATCTTTTGAATAAGTGGGGAAACCGCCACATGAAATACTACAAATAAATGGATAACTCGAGAACCAGATGAGATGAAGAAAATAAGATATCTTGATACCTTTTATAGGTAAACCTTACCCCTTGCTTCTCCTCTCCCGCTATTGGGTTTGGTGGGGTTGTCCACCCACCACCTACCACGTTTCCTGCATCCCTTGTATTGTAAAAGGGGGAAAAATATCTTTCAAATAATCATCCTACAACACATATCCAACTTGGAGATTTTATTGAGAACCAATCATATATCCACACATCCTTTATATCTTCCAAACATGTTGTTCAGATCACTATAGGACCGCTCGAGGATCTGCACCATCTGAACTTATCAAAGTCAATCTCCTTCATCAGGAAATCTTCCATATTTTCTTTAGTATGATTTTTCTGCATATCCAAACATCCTTCCTCCACCACATCTCAGACAAAGTGATATTTTACCCCAATCTACATCATCCTAGAATGAAAATATGGATTCCTTGCAAAGTGCACGACACACTTACTATCACAAAATAATGGAATGTTCTCATATCTATGCCCAAGATCCTCCAACTACCTTATCATCCAAATCACATCTTTGCAAGACTGTGTAGATTCCATGTACATTGCCTCCATCATGGATAAAGCCAAAACTGACTATAACTTTGAAATCCTGCTCACAAATCCTACTAAAAGTGTAAACACATTACCAGTAGTGGATTTCCTCTAGTTAGAATCTCCTACAAAATCTGAATCAGTATTGCCTCTGATAGTGACTACCAATCCTCTATAATATAATGTAGTATTTGTGGTCTCCTTGATGTATCTTAGGATCCTCTTCACTGTTCTCCAATGATCCCATCATATATTCTCCATGTACCAACTAACTGATCCCACTACATGTGCAATGCTTGGTCTAGTACAAACCATACTGAACATTAGACTACCCACTGCTGATGCATATGGTACTTAAGACATATCCATCCTCTAGTATTTCATGTTGAATCATTCCAAGACTATCTATATGTAACTCTTCTATGATATCCAAATATTCCCATTATTTCAGTCTCAGTAAATTTTCATCCTAGGACTCTTTTTTGCTGGTCCCTTGTCCTTCCTACCGAACTCCATAGACAATTGTTCCTTTGTCTCCAGGATCTAATCTTTTTTAGTTCTTACAACCAACAAGTCATACACATGAAATAGAAGAATGATGAAATAAATACCATCCAAACCCTTGAAATATGCACAAGGATCTTAATGAAGTATTCCATATCCATGTCTCGTGATATAGGAATCAAATCTATTATACCAACACCACGACGCTTTCTTGAGGCTGTAAAAAGATATATTCAACCTAAAAACCAAGTTCTATTTTCCTTATTCTAAAAAACCTTCCTATTGGAGAATATACATCTCTTCATCAATATCACCATGGAGAAAAAAATCTTTACATCCAGCTAATCTAGATGCAAGGTGTATATAGCATAATCACTAGAACTATCCAAACAGTCGTCAGTCTAACAATAGGAGAAAATATTTCATTGAAATCAATAAATTCTTTCTAAGAAAATAATTTGAACACCAATCATGCAAGATATCTTTCCACCTAGTCGTTTGTATCCCGTTTTACCATAAAGACCCATTTTTTCTGATAGCATTCCTTCCATGAGGTAATGGAACAAGATCTAAAGTATTGTTCTAGTGTAGGGATTCAAGTTCCTCTTGCATCACTGTCATCCATAAGGAAACATCTATAATCTGGGTCACCTCCATAAAAGAATATGGATCCCCATCCTTTGTTAATAAAAAATACACAACATTTCTCTCAGTGACATAGTCTGAGTTCCATTCTGGTGCTCTTTTCTCCTGAGTTGACTGTCGTGGTCTAGACTCAACCGGTACTTGAACATCATGCTCTGGTAATGCCTTAGAGAAAATTGGTTCTTCCTTGAAATTTATTCTACTTTGACTATTTTATTTTCAGTATTATCCTTCTTTGTGTCTCGATCAATTGTCATTTTCACCTTATATTCGGAAAAAATGACATATCTGCTGATGATAAATTTGCTGGTAGTGGGGTCCCACAAACGATACCCCTTCACACCTTCATCGTACCCACAAGAAGATACATTTCCAAGATCTCAAATCCAACATCAAACTTTCTTGGTCATTAAACAATTCATATAAAGGACTTCCAAAAGTATGTAACTGAAAAGAGTCAGCAGGTTTAGCAGTCCCCATCTCAATTAGTTTCTTGAGATCAAACACCATTAAAGGAGATCTTTTGATCTCATAACATGTGGTATTTACTGTTTTCCCCAAATGTTTTGGCAATTCCTGCATTCTTCAACATTTCCCTTATTCTATGCAATATGGTTGTATTCATCTTCTCTACCACTCCATTCTGCTGAGGAGTGTACTCCACCGTGAACTATCTCTTGATTCCTTCATGTTGAAAAAAATTATCAAACTCCTCATGGTATATTATCCACCATTATTAGTCCTCATACAGTTGATCTTATTTACAGATTCAAGCTACTTCTGTGATTTGAATGTTTTAAAGACTTCAAAAACATCCTCTTTTCTCCTGATTGGGTAGACCCAACATCTCCTATAATAATAATCAATGAATGATACAAAGTACCTTGCTCTTCCTAGAGATATAATCAGTGCTTGCTAAACGTCAGAATGTATCAACTCTAAGATCTCATGAATTCTTTTTGTTGACATCCTGAACTCTAACATGTGTTGCTTGCTCAAAAAAATGCTCACAAAATGGTAAGGATACCATTGTAAGCCCATACAACAACTTCTAATCCATAAGAGTCTTCAGGACTCGTTCTGACATATGGAAAAGATTCTGATTCCATAACATCGTCAATGCTTCCGTTGAGTTAGTTGATGTGACAACTATCTCCAAATCCTTGTACATTTCACCCATAAACACATATAGATTCTTCAAGATCTTTTCCACCTTAATTACCAAAATCGTACCCTTTGCAATTCTAATCACTCCATTCTCAGTGAGATTCTTGCATCTGATGTCATAAATTTGTCCTAGAGACAATATTTTCTTCTTTAGGCCCTTCACATGATGTACTCCTTGAATGGTCTGTACTATGCCATCATGCATCTTATGTTTGATGGTACTAACTCTAATGATATTTAGGGTGTGATCATTCCCCATGTACAAAAGTCCTTCTGGGATGGTTTTGTATTAGTCAAACCATTCATCTCGAGGTGTTATGTGCCATGTTTCTCCTGAGTCAATAATCCATGCATCATTGAGATGATTCCTGCTTTTGACAGTCATCACCGCTTCACTAACTAGTATATATCCATTTCCAGAAGTACTCACCACATTCCCATGAGATATCTTTTCACAACTCTACTTATTCTAAAAATCCTTCTTGATATGACCCTTACTACCACAATTGAAACATGTGACATTTTTCTTCTTACTCCTTAATTTGGACCTACCATGATTTTGGTTCCCACTAGAACCACGTTTCATCATCCTTCTTCTCTCCATTGATAGAGCCTCTGCCTGGTGTGAAGTTGTCTATCTGTACTCCTTATTTTTTCTCCGAATTTCTTCTTTAAGAACCATAACCGCAAAATCATTGAAGGAAAACATATCTGTGAGTATATTATTGGTGAGGTTGATTATGAGTTGGTCATATGAATCTGGAAAACTCTAGAGCAGAATCTCTGCACGTTTAGTATCCAAAATTTTATAGCCCAATGTCGTGAGATGAGCAAATAGGGTATTGAGGTTGTTGATGTGGTCGGTCACTGATGATGACTCCACCATCCAAAGAGTGTTCAATTTTATCTTTATGAATTTTTTTTGTGTGTAGTGACTTAGCCTCGTATAACTTCATCAGAGTATCCCATATCTATTTCGTCATCTTTTTCTTCAAAATGCTCGATAGAATACCATATGCAAAATCCAAATGGATGTTGGAAATATAATTCCCGTCCATTTCATTAAATTTCTTCTCCATCACACCCACTGGATTTTCTCTAATTTCTAGTAGAAAATTATCCTTCTACAGCACTACTTGCATCTTCATTTTCCACAATGAAATTTTTTTCTGTTGAATTTTTCGATCTCGAATTTCGCTGCCATCTGGACACACTTTCGGTCTAGATAATCCTTTATTTCACAATGTTGTATTTAATAATCTTAATAAATATTTTATTATGTGAAAATAAACTTGAGTCGTAATCACAGAGTATACTAAAATTTATGAGAATTATTAATACCTTAAAAAATGACCAACAATGGATCAGAACCTTCCTCTGATACCACTTGTTAGAGATCAAAAAATAATAATCCAATGGTGTAGAAATAATCATGAGATAAAGTGATGTAAAAAATGTGGAAATAAATTACACGATATGTAACATGAAAAAACCCAAAAATGGAACTGGTAAAAAACCACGGGAAAATAGTGGGATCACTATGTGTAAAAGTGGGTACACACTCCCTCACTATTACAAGGAAAAAACCCACATAAAAATATCTCTTGAAGAAGTGGGGAAACCGCCTTAGGAAATACCAAAAATAAATAGAGAACTCAAGAACCATATGAGATGCAGAAAATAAGATATCCCTCAACCTTTTATAGGCAAACCTTACCCCTACTGCTCCTCTACCTTTGCTTTGTTTGGTGGGGTTGTCCACCCACCACCTACCATGCTACCTTCATCCCTTGTTTTGTCAAAGGGGGCAACACCATCCTACAAATAATCATCCTCTAACATTACACTTCTAATGTGAAATCAATACATGGGGGGGGGGAGTTCAATTGTGGTCTTTTTTCAGGAGAGGAGCATCATCTTCTATGATTTTTCTAGATGGGTGTGCGGCGTCCAACCGGTGGTTGGCACTTATAGTAGGCATTACTAGAGATTATTTATTCATGGTAGGTTTGAATTGGCCATGTAGAAGGTGTCTCATGGTATCTTAAGATACCATGGATTTTTGGTAGGTTCTACAAGTGTGGATGCATGATAGGTTGATAATTTTAGGCATGGTCACTTGTTAAGTGAACATGAATCTGTGGCAGGATAAAGGTGATAATGGATCATTTTCTCTTGCAGTAACATAAGTGACTATGGGAGTTACTGTAATAATTTTCTAGAAGTGTCCTTGAGAGAGGATCATGGTAACTTATCATTTTAACATGCAGCCAGTTTTAGAACATTCGGTCACTTGATTTCAATGCTCACAAATGGTTGTTAGGTGAAATCACCTAAGTGGCTGTTATTATTTTGTGGGGTCACTTCCAACATTTGAATTTTTTTTAATATGCAAATCAGAAAAAAATTTAAGTGAATTTTTTTCCAATTTAAGAAAAAAATAAGATAATAGAATCATAATTTTAGACTTCAAAATAATTAAATTAAAATTCTTTAAAATCCAAAAAATTAAATTGGGTATTTACAAAACACAATATTTTCCCCATTTAAAATTATAATTTATTTCTATATTTGAAAATTAAAATTCACAACTCATTTTTTGAAAAAGTTTCATTTTATGAATTTTTATTGAATTAAAAAAATGAATAAATCAATTAATGATCAAAATAAATACATTTAAGAATTTTAATTATAGATTGAAATCAAATAATTTTATTTTAGTCCTAAAAATTAATATAGGGCTTCAATATTATCTTAAAAAATGAATATATCAATAAAACCATGTTTAAAGAAAATTTTCAATAAATTTCAAAATTTCAAAAATTTATAAAAAATGAATGAATTACCTGGTATTAAAATTAATAACGGGGTTATTATCAATAAAAATTAATTAAAATTTTCAAAAAATTGGGCTCACATAATACTCCCATGATGTTTGGGGCTTGATTATTGAGGATAGGGTTAGATGCCCATAATGTGGGGGAGGGGGCTTGATTGATGATGATAGAGTTGGATTCCCATGATTTGTATGACATGATTTAAGATTATAGTGTTGGATTCCCATAATTTGGGGGATTTATTGATGATGATAGAGTTAGATTCTCATGATATGTGTGTATTGATTAATGATATTGATGATTGGTACATAAGAAAGGGATATGAGCACTGAATGTTTAATGTTTTTGTGTGAGAGTATAAAACCAATGGGGAATGATTGTAAGGTTCCTTGAATTAATTTTTTAATGAATTTCTACTACTTTGGATGAGTTGTTTGGTGATAATATTTTGGTGATATTGGGATGGTTAGTTGGCCTATTTAGGTGCAATGTTAGTTCCACTATTGATTCACTGGTTCATTTGTATGATCTTTTCAAATTTTAATGAGAGACCTTGTGTATGATCCAACTTAGTGTACATTTTATGCTCATCCTATATATATAAAAACTATATTTCATGTTTACCAAGCCGTTTCAATAACTGAGCTGGGCATTACTAGATTGGAGGTTGAAGCTTCTCTAGAGTAACTGCCTTATGTTTTCTTTTGGTATTTCATTTTGGAGACTTATTTGTATCACATGACATGAATTATGGGATGGTAGTTATTTTATATTTATGAAGTGGTTTCAATTTGCAGTTTTCATCTTATCTCATGATCCTAACTTATATTATGAGTGTAATACCTTCTATTTCATGTTTTATATACCCTCATTTTTAGTCACCAATGTGGGGGCTATTGAAGGTGGGATCTGAGGGTCACTCCCCCTCTTTATTTCCAACCCAAGAGGGGAATCAGTGGAGGGGGGTCTTGATAGTGCCTATATTTTATGGAAATATATCCATAGGCTATTTAAAATACTATGTCCATATTAGTTATGATATCCAGAAGAAATGTTTTTAGTTTGGTGAGTGTTTTTTTGAGTACCAGTGTTCATATTGGAATTCTGTGTGTTTGAACCTATATAGGAGATGTTTTTAGGCATGGAAAAAGACCAAATTGGTAGTTTTAGTGCTTGGGTGGCTATTAGAGAAGGTCCAGGGTGGATCTTATCTGACGTTTTATTTCAACAATAGATCATGTTGTAGCCCATGGAATTATAGAATGGTTTGTGTTTGTAAAGGAATACCATGACATAGTTTTGGGGACTATGTCACAGAGAGTGGAAGAGGGTTCTGGGGTTGGCCCATCTACTCGGGCACTGGCTATGTTGCAACCAAGAAGGACACACTATAGTGTGCTTTTATCTCTATCTAGAGAGACTAAAATGTAGATAATAGTTTAACCTTGGGAGTTTTGGTTGGGAATGGTGGTTCAGAAACCCACAATATCCTAATGCTTGGGGGTTGTATGTTTTTAGGATCATTCAACTGAGGGGATCCACTAGTGGGAAATGAAGATAAATACCATGATGTAGTGGATTCCAAGGTGGGAATTTAAATAAATGAGAATATGAAATAGGGACTGTATATGCCATGGTCCCCATTCACTAGGTATTTTGTTCGAGAGGTATCATGGTAGAAAATGGAGAGTGGAGAGGCACCCAAGTCATGGCCATGGGTGTTTCAGGTGCTTGGGGAGTTGGTCAGACCATACCATGGTGTAGTGAAATCCATGGTGCCCCATTACTGTCACGACCCGTCTGAGTGGGGCCTGAGCCGCAACTCCCCAACCCCGCCTCCAATAGGCCAGGGGCTGGTGCCTAGCACCGAGTAGACATTCTACTAACATGGGAGGCATTTCCTATAAACCTATACACATGCACAAACATCTCCAAGCCCACAAAGCTGGAAAGTAAAAACTACTAAAAAAGAAAAATATGCATGCATACACTAAAACCCAACCAACAGAGTATGACAGGAAAGTAAAGTACAAGAAAGTAAATCCCAGGGCCAAAAATACAAGCCCACAAAACGAGAGTCTCTAACAAAGTCCAACCTGTAAAGAAAGGTGCTGAGACTACAATCTATAGTCGTAGTAACACACCTAGGCCTGTCTAATCCCACTGAATACTATCTGGTCCTAGTACGCCTAGAATCCTTTCATAGGCTCGCTCGTCTGCACAAGACACGACATGTGTGGGCAAAGCCCGTGCAGGGGTGAGTATAACAATACCCAGTACAACACCCCAAAACCACAAAGGAAATACAACAAGGGAAATACCACCAAGTAAATATACAGTCAGCTCCACACAGTATATGTCTACAGAACATATAACAAGAATATCCAGATATACTCATACACGATCGACTATTGCGAAACCACCACTAAGATCCAGCTCGAAGATTCCACTAAGCACGTAACAAAGAGAAAACACTCCTAGGTACGAAGAAAGAGATACGAAGTAATTGTTTTGGGAGAACACACTCCACATGTACTTTGAGAACATGATGCCTAGATGAGGATCACAACCAAGTCATTGGGTGATTCCGAAAACTCAGTCTCAACTAATTCGCTAAGCAGATGATCAATGCCCGGGTAAAGTTGGTCACGTCGATACCAAGAAAACTACCTAGGGTTCTAGGAATGAATAGAGGATCCAGCTCTAAGTCTCACAGAGGGGATTCCAACAACTCTATTCAGGACGTCCTGCTAAAGGGATCATAATTCGATATGTAGGAAATGATACCGGAAACCTTCAGGAGAAAGAAAAAGGGCAAAAACCCTAAAAAAACTAGCCCAAGTCACAGAAGGAAACTGTCTCAAGCCATGAATAATTGGTTACATGGCATGTAGTATGGTCACATGCCGTGTTCATTGACCCAGGGTAATGACCGTGTAAACAGCCCGTGTCATCCGTTCAAGCTGTGTAAAACTCAACTACACAGCGTGTAGAAGAATCACACGCCGTGTCCCTTGAATCTGGTTACTTCTTACGTAAACGGCCCGTGTCATTCATTCAAACAATGTAAAACTCAACTACACGGCGTGTAGAAGAATCACACGCTGTGTTCCTTGACTCCGGGTATTGCCCATGTAAACGGCCCATGTCGTTTGGCTTGTCGGATAGAAGGTAACTACACGACGTGTAGAAGAAATCGCACGCTGTGTCCAAGCACCTGGGGCTCACTCCGTGTATGCTGGCCATGTGCCCATACACGGTCTCTGTCCGTGTCGCCTGCCCGTGTACCAGCACATGGGGTATCTCGTGTATATAGACGGGTCTGACCGGGGAGGGGTATACACGTCGTGTCCTTGGTCGTGCACCCAACCTGTGTCTGTGTACTCCCGGAGTACACGCCAGGTGGTTCACCGACAAACACACGCCATGTAACCCATACTACACAGCATGTAGTCGACATTTTTTCCAGAAACACCTCCTTCCTCCTCGCGCTGCGTCTGATCCTCTGGATCCATGGTTTCTCATCCGTTCATCCCGATACTCCATGGGTTGGTTCATTTCATCATACAAACACCGAAATAGATGTTTTTGGTCCTTAAATCAGATCATAAACCTCGAATGATCCATCTGAAGAAAAATGACCGAAAACTCCTATCTCTCGATCTACTCCGAATCATCTGCCGAAACTGTCGCCGCACCTCCGTGACGTCGCTCCAGGTTTGGATCTACAATCTTGGATCGTTGCGTCACAGAACGGATGCACAACGATCCGTTGTTCATCGCCCCATGAAGAATGCGAAGAACGAGAAGAAGATAAAGGGGAGAAATCCAATGAAACAAATTTGGGGAACGAACCTACACCATCATTCATCACGGCGTTTATCCACTCCCGTTAATAGGATTAAACGGAGCAGGAAAATCAACAACAAAAGATTAGCATGGATTCAATCTCCCAAAATCCCCGCAAAAGCCCGTCCTGCAAGAATGATCGATCCAAGGACTAATCTATTCATGGATTTGCCTGCGTTCATCATAGAAATCAAGAATGTGGAAGAAATAACAAAAAAAACATCCTACCTAGATTCCACGACGTTTGTTGGTGAAGATCTGGTCACCGCGTCATCATCACCGGTGAAGCTTTTCAAGAACATCGTCGCCGCGTTGGGAGGTTTTCTCCACAGCTCTCCAGGGAGATTCAGGGTTATGAGAAAAGTAACCCCGATCCCCTACGAAATCTCATTTTAGAGAGGAAAAGAGAGATTTCGATACAACAAAGATTTAAATAAAATATTCTAAATTAAATATTTTATTACGGTTACATCCAAAACCCAGATTTTACCACCGACCTGTGCTAGCCGATGTTAGGCCTCGCCTAAGGTAAAATAGATGTTCTGAATGAAACAGTGCCTTCAGATTTTTGATCTGAGCACCCATTCAAGAGTTATTCCACTTTTTCAAGAAAACTGCATGCGCGCATAATTTAATTATTTAGTTAAATTCAAACATTTGTTCCGGGCTCCCCGGGCCTCAGAATTGCACGCCGTCTCAGAGCCTGGTCTCGAAATAATTCCCATTATTTTTAATAATAAAGTATTGAAAATCCAAGACATTACATCACACCCACATTAGGGCTTTTACATCCCCGAAAATCCAAAACAAAGGCTACTCAAAAATATGTGGGTACTGCACACGAATCTGAGCCTCCCGCTCGCATGTGCTCTCCTGGAGATTCCCATGCTGCCATTGGACATGCACCAAGGGAATAGCTCACCCATGAAGGATCTTCTCCTGCTGATCCTCGATCTCCACTGGTTACTCAGCAAAGGTCGCTCCATCATCGATGTCCAGCTCGCCCCAGTCGATGACATGTGATGGATCATGCACGTACCTCCGAAGCTACGACACATGGAAGACATTGTGTACCCAGTCCATCTGAGGAGGTAGATCCAAGTCATACGCCACCTTGCCAACTCTACTAAGAATCTGAGAAAGGGTCGATGAACCTCAGAGATAGCTTGCCGCCTCGACCAAATATCTACAATCCCCGTCGAGGTGAGACCTGAAGAAACACAGGGTCTCCCTCCTCGAACTCAAAGGGTCTCCGCCTCCTGTCGGTATACGAATTTTGACAGCTCTGTGCAGTCTTCATCTGCTCCTGGATAACCTACACTTTCTCTATAGTAGCTCTCACCATCTCTGGGCACATGAGTGCTGACTCTCCTGGGTCAGTCGAGCAAAGTGGTGACCTACAAGGTCACCTGTACAAAGCCTCGAATGGTGCCATACCAATAGTGGAATGATAACTGTTGTTATAAGAAAATTCCAACAGCGGTAGGTGATTCTACCAGCTACGACCGAAGTCAAGTATGCAAGCTCGAAGCATATCCTCCAAAACCTGGATGGTCCGCTCTGTCTGACCATCAGTCTAAGGATGGAAGGATGTGCTCAAGTGTAACTGAGTCTCAAAAGATTCTTGCAATCCCTTCCACAATCAGGATGTGAAACGAGCATCACAATCTGAGACAATTGTGGATGTCACTCTATGAAGTCGAACTATCTCCTGCACGTAGAGGCGTCCCAAGCTCTCTACTGAACTCTGCTCACGTATGGCTAGGAAGTGGGCCGACTTGGTGAGTCGATCAATGATCACCTAGATGGCCTCGTGTCCCCTGGACGTATGGGGTAAACCCATCATGAAGTACATGGATATCCCATCCCACTTACACTCAGGCACCACAAGGGGCTGGGTCAAACCTGCTGGCACCTGGTGCTCAGCCTTTACTTACTGACAAGTAAGGCACTGAGAAACAAACTCTGCCACACCCTTCATCATTCCTGGCCACCACAACTGACGTCAGATGTCCTTGTACATATTCACACACATCTCCAATCCCACAAAGCTGAAAAGTAAAAACTTCTAAAAGTAAAAGATGCATGCATACACTAAAACCCAACCAACAGAGTACGACAGGAAAGTATAGTACAAGAAAGTAAAACCCTGGGACAAAAGTACAATCCCACCAAAAGAGAGTCCATAACAAAGTCCAACCGGTAAAAACGGTGTTGGGACTATAGTCTATAGCCATAGGAACACACCTCGGCCTGTCTGATCTCACTGTTTACCGTCTGGTCCTAGTCTGCCTAATCCTATCAAAGGCTCGCTGGTCTGCACAAGACATGACAGGTGCGGGCAAAGTCCGTGCATGGGTGAGTATAACAATACCCAGTAGGACACCCTAAAACCAGGAAGGAAATTCAACAAGGAAAATACCACAAAGGAAAGATATAGTCAGCTCCAAACATTATATGTTTACAGAACATATAACAAGAATATCCAGATATACACATACACGATCGACTATCGCGAAACCACCACTAAGATCTAGCTTGAAGATTCCAATAAGCACGTAACAAAGAGTGTGTACTCGTTCCATGAGAACACACTCCACAAGTACCTAAGAACATGATGTTCAGATGAGGATCACAAGAAATAGCCATGGGGTGATTCCAACAAATCAGTCTGAACTAATCTACTAAGTAGAGGATCGGTGCCCGGGTAATGTTGGTCATGTCGATACAAAGAACTCTACCTAGGGTTCTAGGAATGAATAGAGGATTTGGCTCATAGTCTCACAGATGGGATTACAACAACTCTATTTTGGACGTCCTTCTAAAGGGATCATACTCCTGTATGTAGGAAATGATACCGGAAACCTTCAGGAAAATGACCAAGGGGACGAACCCTAATAAAAATATTCCAAGCCAAAGAAGACAAGTGGCTCAAGCCATGAAGAATTAGTTACATGGTGTGTAGTATGGTTACATTCCATGTTCCTTAAACCCAGGTAATGAACGAGTAACGGCCCGTGTCATCTGTCCAGTCTTTGTAAATCTAGACTACACGGCATGTAGAAGGATCACCTGTCGTGTTCCTTGACTCCGGGTACTGCCATGTAAACGGCCCGTGTCATCCAGATTGTTGGATAGAAAGTAACTACATGACATGTAGACGAATCACACGCCGTGTCCGAGAACCTGAGGCTCGCATCGTGTACGCTGGCCATGTGCCCTTACATGATCTCCATCAGTGTCGCCTGCCCGTGTACTAGTACACGGGGTATCCTGTGTATCTGGCCAGGTCTGGTCGGGGAGGGGTATACATGCTGTGTCCTTTGGCATGCACTCAACCAGTGTCTATTTACTCCTGAAGTACACACCATGTGGTCCTCTGACGAACACACGCCGTGTAGTCGGGATTTTTCTAGAAACACCATCTTCCTCCTCACGCTGCGGCTGAACCTCGGGATCCATGGTTTCTTGTTCGTTCATCCCGATACTCCAGGGGTTGGTTCATTTCATCATAAAAACATCGAAAAGGGTGTTTTCAGCACTTAAATCAAATCATAAACCTAGAACAATCCATCCGAAGAAAAATGGCCGAAAACTCATATCTCTCGATCTGATCTGAATCATCCACCGAAACCATCATCGCAGCTTCGTGACATCGCTCTGGGTTTGGATCTACAATCTCAGATCATTGCGCCAACAAAAAAATGCGTAACGATCGAGTTCCTCCATGAACGCGTAGAACGCAACGAAGAATGCGGGGGAGAAAAATACAAAGAATCAAACAAGAGGGACAAACCTCGATCATTGTTCGTGACAATCTAGGTTCATCGTCGTTAGATCCAAACCACAACAATCAACAGATTATACATCTCGAGTAATTGATTTCCCGATAAAACCCCAAATCACACCCGCCTGCAAAACGATCGAACCGCGGGATAATCGATTTGCAGATTAGTCCGCGTTCGTCGTAGGAATCAAGAATGAGGTAATGAATAATAAAAGACAAACATCCTACCTGGATTCTGTGGCGTTCTTTGGCGAAGATCCGGTCAACGCGTTTTCGTCGCCGATGAAGCTCGTCAAGAACACCGTCGCCGTGTTGGGAGGTTTTCTCCAGAGCTCTCTAGGGGGATTCAGGGTTATGAGAAAAGTAACCCTGATCCCCTGCGAAATCTCTATTTAAAAAATAATAAAAAGATTTCACTTCAACATGGATTTAAATTAAATATTTTAAATAAAATATTTTATTAAAGTTACATCCAAAACCCAGATTTCACCACCGACCTGCAGCAGTCAATGTTAGGTCTCTTCTAGGGTAAAACTGCTGCTCTGAACGCGACGGTGCCATCAAATTTCTTTATCCAAGCACCCGTTTGGGAGGTATTGTAATTTTTCAGGAAAACCATATCCGTGAGTTATTTAATTATTTAATTAAATTCAAACATTTGTTCTGGGCTCACCGGGCCTCGGAAATGCACACTGTCTAAGATCTTGGTCTCGAATTTATTCCCATATAATATTAAAATAATTCATGGAAAAATCTGGGATTTTAAATCACACCCACCATAGGGATTTTACGTCTCTGAAAAGGCAAAACAAGGGCAACTCAAAAATATGCGGGTACTGCACGTGAATTTGAGCCTCCCGCTCCCACGCGCTCTCCTGGAGATTCCCATGCTACCACCGGAAATGCACTAATGGAATAGCTTGTCCACGAAGGATCTTCTCCTGCCGATTCCCGATCTCTACTGGGTACTCAGCAAAGGTTGATCCATCATCGATGTCCAGCTTGCCCCAGTCAATGACATGCGATGGATCATGCACATACCTCTGTAGCTGCGACACATGGAAGACGTTGTGTACCCGGTCCATCTGAGGAGGTAGAGCCAAGCGATACACCACCTCACCAACTCTACTCAGAATCTGAAAAGGGCTGATGAACCTCAGAGATAGCTTGTCTCCTTGGCCAAATCTTCGCAATCCCCATTGAGGTGAGACCTGAAAGAACACATGGTCTCCCTATTTGAACTCCAAGGGCCTCTGCCTCCTGTCGGCATAATAATTTTGCTGACTCTGTGCAGTCTTCATCCGCTCCTGGATGACCTACACCTTCTCTGTAGTAGCTCTCACCATCTCTGGGTGCATGACTGTTGACTCTCCTGGGTCAGTCCAGCAAATTGGTGACCTGAAAGGTCGCCTGTACAAATCCTAAAATGGTGCCATACTAATAGTGTAATGATAACTGTTGTTATAAGAAAATTCCACCAGTTGTAGGTGATCCTCTCAGCTATAACCAAAGTCAAGTATGCAAGCTCGAAGCATATCCTCCAGAACCTGGATGGTCCGCTCCATCTAACCATCATTCTGAGGATGAAACGTTGTGGTCAAGCGTAACTAAGTCCCAAAAGCTTCCTGCAATCCCTTCCACACCCAGGATGTGAAATGAGCATCACAATCTGAGACGATCGTGGATGGAACTCCATGAAGTTGAAATATCTCCTACACATAGAGGCATCCCATGCTCTCTACTAAACTCTGCTCCTGTATGGCTTGGAAGTGAGCTGACTTGGTGAGTCGATCAATGATAACCCAAATGGCATCATGTCCCATTGACGTACATGGTAAACCCATCATGAAGTCCATAGATATTCCGTCCCACTTCCACTATGGAACCTCAAGGGGCTGAGTCAAACCTGTTGGCACCTGGTGCTCAGCCTTTACTTACTGACAAGTAAGGCACTGAGAAACAAACTCTGCCACACTCTTCTTCATTCCTGGTCACCAGAACTGACTTCGAAGGTCCTTGTACATCTTTTCCATGCCTGGATGAACCGCTAAAGGAGATGTATGGAAATCCCTCAGAACGCCCTCCTTCAACATCAATGGTTCGACTAGGCACCCTATGAAAAGAACAATGTGCTCCCCACCTGTTGAATATCCATCGACAACATCTCCCATGTATATCTGAGCATGTAGAGTCTCATTGCTAGCATCCTCAAGTTGTGCTTCCCTGACCCGCTATAAGAGTGGAGGGGTAACAACCATCGACTGAAGGTAAGCTCCCTCATCTCCATCCATGATAGATAAATATAAGGAGTCCAACTGCCTCGTTGCCTCATCCAGCAACTACGAACCAGATTTCCTACTAAGAGCATCTGCCACAACATTCCCCTACCCAGGTGTGTAAACGATCTCAAAGTCGTAGTCCTGGAGGAACTCAAGCCATTGTCTTTGTCTCAAATTCAGATCCTTTTGAGACGAGATATATCTGAGACTCTTATAATCATAGTAGATGATAAACCACTCACCCATCAGGTAGTGCCGCCATATCTTCAACGCAAAGACTACCGCTGCCAACTCAAGATCATGGGTCTCATAGTTCTGCTCTTGTGGCCTCAACTTACGTGATCCATAGGAAATAACCTCTTGCTTCTACATCAAGACACAACCAAGCCCAGTTAATGATGCATCACAGAACACTACATACTCAACACCCTCCTCCGGTAATCTCAATATCAGGGCGCTCGTCAGACTCTGTCTCAACTGCTGGAAATCCTGCTGGAATCTCTCGGTTTAGATGAAAGGCTTCCCCTTTCGGGTCAAAGATGTCATGGGTGCTGAAATCCTAGAGAAATCAAGAATGAATCTCCAATAGTAGCCTGCCAACTCAGGTAAACTCCACACCTCCTTCATGCTCCGAGGTGGCTCCCATGCTAGTACTACCTCCACCTTGGCTGGGTCCACTGCTACACCATCTGCTGAGATAACGTGTCCTAGAAAGTGGACCTCCTCTATCCAAAACTAGCACTTAGAGAGTTTCCCATACAACTGGTGCTCTCGGAGTGTGTCCAGAACCATCCTTAGGTGTCTCGTGTGCTCCTCCTCAGACAAAAAGTACACAAGGATATCATCGATGAAGACTAGTACAAACCGATCTAGATAGGGATGAAAGATCCGGTTCATGAGTCCCATGAACACTATTAGGGCGTTTGTCATACCGAAGGGAATCACCAAGTACTCATATTGATCGTAGCAACATCTAAAAGTTGTATTTGGTACATCCTCATCCCGTACTCGTAGCTGATGATATCCTGATCACAGATCAACCTTCGAGAACCATCGTGCCCCTCTAAACTGGTCGAAGAGATCACCGATCCTCGGTAGTGGATACCGGTTCTTCACGGTCACCTGATTCAGGCGCTGGTAATCCACACATAGTCTCAAGCTCCCATATTCCTTCTTGTAAAACAGCACTGGGGCCGCCCAGGGTGAAATGCTGGGTTTTACAAAGCCCTTCTTCTAAAAGTCTTCCAGTTGCACCCCCAACTCATGAAGCTCTGCAGGATCCATTCGATTTGCTGATGCTGATAACAGTGTTGTCCTGGGTTGCAACTCAATACATAAATCTATCTCCCGATGGGGAGGTAGTCTGGGGACATCTTCCGGAAAGACATCCTCGTAATCAGCCACTACTACTAGAAACTGGAAACTCATGGAATCTGCTGTGACAAGGGCTAGGATAGCCAACTGATAGTATATCATTTGCACCTTCTTACACACGAGTCTATCCTATGATGCCTGGGTCTCTCTTTCACCAACAAAAGAGAACCTCGTTCCATCACTGCGGACACACCGCACCCTTCGCCTAAAATAGTCGATCTGGGAATGAACTATGGATAGCTAGTCCATACCATGAATGACATAGTAAGGCCTCAATGCTACCACCAAGAGGTTCCAACCGAAACTCTCGCCTCCAAGGGTCAGGTCACACTATCTGAAAAGGTGTGTGATCTCTGAATCTTCTCTAGTCGGTGTTTCTAAGAATAAGGGTCGAGTCAACGGCTCAACTAGAATCTCAAGGTCTCAAACAAGATAAGAAGCCATAAAATAATGACTAGCACCTGTGTCTATCAATATGACAACCAAAGTAGAAAAGATACATATTGTACCTCTAATCATTCCGGGAGTACCTGGGTCATAAGCCTCTACCGCCTGCAGCTATCCCTGCCTCTGTCCACCACCTCCCTGAACCTGGGGTGGACCTCCTGGGGGTGGTGGTGGTAAAAGGTCAAAATTATGACCACCTCCAGCAGCTCTCCCAGCTCCCCTACCACATCCGCTGCCCCACAGATCTGTCTGCTCTACACGTTGCCTCTACCTTGGTGGTACATCCACTGATCCAGTGTCAGTAGTACGGCAGGTTGGAAAATCTCAAGTGAGATGTCCCCTTCCATCACATGAGTAGAATTGCCTCTCTTGAGGCTGGCTGGATGCGCCCTGGGAACCCTATACGGCAGATCACATGTCCTGTGATCTCCTCTGAAAACACCTCCCACGCCTGGGTCCCTAGCGTCGGCTCCCTGCTGCCAAGGTCTCTGCTCCAGCTCGCCCACTACTGACAACTGTCGGCTGTCTCTGCTATGCCAAGAGGCTCTCGACCACCAAAGCCTGCTCGAGCACCCCAACATAAGTAGGAATGCTCATAGGGATGATGCTAGCTCAGATATCTCTATGCAAGCCCCGCTCAAAAGTCTGATCTATGAAGTAATGATCTCTGACCATATCCATCGAGTACCGCGAGAGGTCGGTAAACCTCGATGAATAGTAATCCATCGTCATGGTCCCCTGCTGGAGCTGAAGAAGATCCCGTATACATACTACTCTCAGGTTATCCAGTGAAAACTCCTCTCTGAAGAGATGTTCAAACTCCAACCATGCAAGAGTCACCTCATCGTGATTATGGATAACCAAACTCCACCATCGCCCTATCGAGCCTTGCAGATGGCTCGCTACCAAGATCACCATCTGGTCTGCTGGTGTCCTAACCAAACGGAAGACTCTGGTCACTACCTCAAGCCAGTACTCTACTGCCTAAGGGTCAGGCTCGCCTCAAAACCTAAGGGGTATCTGTCTCTGAAACTCATGGAGTGCACTCAGCCTGTGCTCCTCCTCCACTAGTACAGCATGCACTAAACACTGCTCCACAGGTGGCCGGATAACTGGAACAACACCTGATGGTAAAATTGGGGGATCTGGTCCTTGAATCAAAGCTTCATCACTGAGGGGGTCATCCTCGTGATCGAGCTACTGGATCCTAGCAGGTGTGCATCGCGGAGGCATCCTGTAAAGAAACAATATGTATCACAGTCAATGAGTATATATGGAGAGATGACTCAAGAAGGACATAGAAACCATAACCCATTCTTATATGATGCATGTACCATTATTTTCCCCTGCAACTAGTGTTATCATGTTCTGAGTTGAAAAGCAAGTTATCAGAGTCCTGGTGTATGGATACGTCAGCCGCCCGCACCAACACTGAGGTCCCTGGCCTGAAATCCAAACTCGAAACACTTAACACTGTTTCCCCAAACCAACTCACAGACTCTCGGTCCTAAGGTAGAACCGAACACCTCTGATACCACTATTTCACGACCCGTACCAGTGGTACCCGAGCCGCAACTCCCCAAGACCGCCTCCAATAGGCCAGGGGATGGTGACTAGCACTGAGTAGGCATGCTACTAACATGAGAGGCATTGCCTATAAACCTGTACGCACACACACACATCTCCAAGCCCACAAAGCTGAAAAGTAAAAACTACTAAAAGGAAAAGATGCATGCATACACTAAAACCCAACCAACCAAGTATGAAAGGAAAGTAAAGTACAAGAAAGTAAAACCCTGGGCCAAAAGTACAATCCCACCAAAAGAGAGTCCGTAACAAAGTCCAACCTGTAAAGAAAGGTGCTGGGACTGCAGTCTGTAGCGGTAGGAACACAGCTCGGCCTGTCTGATCTCACTGAGTACCATCTGTTCCTGGTCCGCCTAGAATTCTATCAAAGGCTCGCTCGTCTTCACAAGACACGACACGTACGGGCAAATCCCGTGTAGGGGTGAGTATAACAATACCCAGTAGGACACCCCAAAACCACAAAAGAAATACAACAAGGGAAATACCACAAAGGAAAGATACAGTAATCTCCAAACAATATATGTCTACAGAACATATAACAAGAATATCCAGATATACTCATACACGATCGACTATTGAGAAACCACCACTACGATCCAGCTTGAAGATTCCACTAAGAACATAACAAGGAGAACACACTCCTAGGTATGAAGAGAGACACCCGAAGTACTCATTTCGGGAGAACACACTCCACAAGTACTTGAGAACATGATGCTCAGATGAGGATCACAACCAATAGCCATGGGGTGATTCCAACAAATCAGTCTGAACTAATCCGCTAAGTAGAGGATCAGTGCCCGGGTAAAGTTGGTCACGTCGATACCAAGAACTCTACCTAGGTTTCCAGGAATGAATAGAGGATTCGACTCTTAGTCTCATAGAGGGGATTTCAAAAACTCTATTTAGGAAGTCCTGCTGAAGGGATCATACTCTTGTATGTAGGAAATGATACCAGAAACCTTCAGGAGAAAGACCAAGGGGATGAACCGTAAGAAAACTAGTCCAAGTCAAAGAAGACAAGTGGCTCAAGCCATGAAGAATTGGTTACACAGTGTGTAGTATGGTTACACGCCATGTTCCTTGACTCTGTCACGACCCGTCCCAGTGGGGACCGAGCCGCAACTCCCCAAGCTCGCCTCCAATAGGCTAGGGGCTGGTGACTAGCACCGAGTAGGCATGCCACTAACATGGGAGGAATCTCCTATAAACTTGTACACATGCACACACATCTCCAAGCACACAAAGCTGGAAATTAAGAACTACTAAAAAGGAAAAATATGCATGCATACACTAAAACCCAACCAACAGAGTATGACAGGAATGTAAAGTACAAGAAAGTAAAACCCTGTGCCAAAAGTACAAGCCCACCAAAAGAGAGTCCATAACAAAGTCCAACCTATAAAGAAAGGTGTTGGGACTGCAATCTATAGCCGTAGGAACACACCTCGGCCTGTCTGATCTCACTGAATACCGTCCGGTCCTAGTCCGCCTGGAATCCTGTCAAAGGCTCGGTCGTCTGCACAAGACACGACACGTGCAGGCAAAGCCCGTGCGTGGGTGAGTATAACAATACCCGGTAGGACACCCCGAAACCACAAAGGAAATAAAACAAGGGAAATACCACAAATGAAAGATAAAGTCAGCTCCACACAGTATATGTCTATAGAACATATAACAAGAATATCCAGATATACTCATACACGATCGACTAGAGTGAAACCACCACTAAGATCCAGCTTGAAGATTCCACTAATCACGTAACAAGGAGAACACACTCCTATTTCAGGAGAGAGAGATACAAAGTACTCATTCTGGGAGAACACACTCCACAAGTACTTTGAGAACATGTTTCCCAGATGAGGATCAAAACCAAGTCATAGGGTGATTCTGAAAACTCAGTCTGAGCTAATCCACTAAGCAGAGGATCGGGGCCCGGGTAAAGTTGGTCACGTCGATACCAAGAACTCTACCTAGGGTTCCCAGAATGAATAGAGGATCCAACTCTAAGTCTCATAGAGGGGATTCCAAAAACTCTATTCAGGAAGTCCTGCTGAAGGGATCATACGTTTATATGTAGGAAATGATACCGAAAACCTTCAGGAGAAAGACCAAGGGGGATAACCCTAAGGAAACTAGCCCAAGTCACATAAGGAAACTAGATCAAGCCATGAAGAATTGGTTACATGGCGTGTAGTATGGTTACATGCCGTGTTCATTGACCCCGGGTACTACCCGTGTAAACGGCCCGTGTCATCTGTTCAGGGTGTGTAAAACTCAACTACACGGCGTGTAGAAGAATCACACTCCATGTTACTTGACTCCGGGTACTGACCGTGTAAATGGCCCGTGTCATTCATTCAAGTGGTGTAAAAATAAATTACATGGTGTGAAGAAGATTCACATTCCGTGTTCCTTGAATCTAGGTACTGCCTGTGTAAACGGACCATGTCATTCAGCTTGTCGGATAGAAAGTACACGGTGTGTAGAAGAAATCACACGCTGTGTCCGAGAACCTAGGGCTCGCTCTGTGTACGCTGGCCATGTTCCCGTATAGGGTCTCTGTCTGTGTCGCCTTCCCATGTACCAGTACACAGGGTATCCCGTGTATCTGGTCGGGTCTATCCGGGGAGGGGTATACACGACGTGTCCGTGGCTGTGTACCCAAACCGTGTCCATGTACTCTTGGAGTACACGCCAGGTGGTCCGCCGAAGAACACACACTGTGTAGCCCATACTACATGGCGTGTAGTTGGGATTTTTTTCAGAAACTCCGCCTTCCTCATCGCACCACGGATCCTCCTCCGGATCCATGGTTTCTCATATGTTTGTCCTGATACTCTAGGGGTTGGTTCATTTCATCATACGAACACCGAACCGAATGTGTTCGGTCCTTAAATCAGATCATAAACTTCAAATGATCCATCAAAAGAAAAACGCACGAAAACTCCTATATCTCGATCCACTCCAAATCATCCACCGAAACTGTCATCGCACCTCCATGACATCGCTCCGGGTTTGGATCTACAATCTCGGATCATTGTGTCGCAAAACGGATGCACAACGATCTGTTGTTCATCGCTCCACGAAGAACGAGAAGAACATGAAGAAGAGAAAGGGGAGAAATCCAATGAAATAAATTTGAGGAACGAACCTCCACTGTCATTCGTCCTGGCATTGATCCACTCCCATTAATAGGATTAAACGGAGCAGGAAAATCAACAACAAATGATCAACATGGATTCAATCTCCCAAAATCCCCGCAAAAGCCCGTACTGCAAGAACGATCAATCCGCGGACTAATCTGTTCATGGAATAGCCCACATTTGTCATAGAAATCAAGAACTGGGAAGAAATCACAAACAAACATCCTACATAGATTCCATAGTGTTCGTTGGTGAAGATCTGGTCGACGCATCGTCGTCGCTGACAAAACTCGTCAAGAACACTGTCGCCGCATTGAGAGGTTTTCATCAGAGCTCACTAGAGAGATTTAGGGTTATGAGAAAAGTAACCATGATCCCCTGTGAAATATCTTTTAAAAAGGAAAAGATATATTTCGCTGCAAAAAAGATTTAAATAAAAGATTTAAATAAAATATTTTATTACGGTTACGTCCAAAACCCATATTTCACCACCGACCTGTGCCAACCAATGTTATGCCTCACCTAAGGTAAAATTGCTGTTCTGAATGCAATGGTGCCTTCATATTTTTGATCCGAGCACCCGTTCGGGATTTAATCCACTTTTTCAGGAAAACCGCATGTGCCAGTAATTTAATTATTTAGTTAAATTCAAAAATTTATTCTGGGATCACCAGGCCTCGGAACTGCACGCCGTCTTAGTGCCTGGTCTCAAAATAATTCCCATTATTTTTAAGAATAAAGCATGGAAAATCCGAGACATTATATTTACATTTTATTATTTTAGTGAATTACCCCTTTTCCCCTTTGACTATTTAGGGGTTGTAGCCCCTTTCTCTTATCCCCATACACGCAAACAATCCTAGAGATATTCCCCTTCCTCTCCTTCATACCAATTCAATATTGGTGGATTTCATAGATTTTATTCATTGATTAAATGTCATTTTTCACTCTTTTACACTCCATTATTCCTCCCATTACACCCTATCATTTTGGTAAATATTATTTTGGGTTTAGTGATGATTTATTGTAGAGCATGGTTAAAATTATTCGATATGATGATGATTTTGTGTGCAATGGGTAGGGGATCATCAAAGATGATGAATGTATGTCCCCACACACAGTTGTGATTAAGGTACGTTTCTATATGAATTTATTAATGGTTTGTGTTTAGATTAAATTAAAATAGTGATTTAATTGATGTCATGTGTTAGGTAATTTTTCTAGAATGATGGTGGGAGTGCATCATGGACCTTCCATGAGTGGTTTATCTCCATTTGAGTGTGATGTGGTTTCCCAATGCGATTTTGTTAGGATTATTTTGAATAATTAATTGTAATTTTTTAATTAATTATAATTAGATTATAATTAATAATATTGAATGTTTTGGCCTGAGTTAGGGACTCATAGTGATGAAAAAATAATATTTGAACTTGGGTGATCTTGGTGAGAGTTTCCAGTAGTGATCAAAGGGAGTAACTCCGTTATTGAGGTTGGTGGTCCCTTGATAATTTCTTCCTATTTTATATATTTTTTTATGGAATGTGATATGTGTAGTCTATCCACTAAGAGATATCAACATATTAAATTAGGTATACTAATTAATTAATGTTTAATGCCTATTATGAGTTAAAAAAGTGTTAAGGGCCAATACTGACCCTTGTGCACTGGTATGATTCCTTAGTTTCCAATAACTAAGGCCATGATTATAGAAACATACCTTGTGATATATGGACCCAAAGGGGTGATATTTGAAATAAATTAAATAAAATGAAATAAATGATATATAGAGGTCCTAGGGATAGGTTCCCTTAGTGAACTCCGGTTAGAGGTGAGTGATTAATTGAGAAGGATGGCTAAGGGATTGGACATTTGGGAAACATGAGATTCCTCAAATCTTTTGGTATAGTTATAATAATCATGGGGTGAAAATTCTTCCCCTACTAAGATATACATACCTATGTGGGTATTCCCTAGGTATACTATGGATATATTGTGTGAGAGGAGCGACCTATGATGACATGGGATGCGAGATGGTAATTATGACATCTATTGAGACTATTACTAGAGAGGATTGTCCTACGAGGTCAGTGAGGTAGTGATTTGATTATAATAGATTTGGGGGATGATATGGACTTCAAGTAATGTGTTATACCTAATTGAGGAGGCTAAGATAAAAAAACCATTATAGGGTGTTCATGCCATGATGAGATCTCAGGGACCATAGTGGGAGACCCAGTGTTACGTTGACCCTAGAGAAGGTGCATGCCAGAATGGATAGTAATGATTATGGGTATAACCATAGAACCCAAATCAATGTTGTGATATTGATGTGGTTATATTGAAAATTATAGGACCTACACTTGAGAGGATGACCTCATATTTGTGATATGGGTTCAGTAAGATGGCCGAATCTTATGAGATTTATTTTATGAGACGATTTGGATCATACAAACTACCCACTGAGATGTATTGAGACACATGGTATTCCTTATATGTTCTGATAGGATATGACCTTTTTTTTATAATACTGATTGAATAATTTGGGTAGGAAACACAACCCACTGAGATGTATTGAGATACATGGGATTCCATAGAAATTTTATTTATATTTGACCTACATACCTGATATCAATTTGGAATTCCTTTGACATGATCCTTAGTTTTATATGTTCTATCTATTTGGAATGTTCAGAAATTCTCCTTGGATTTGAGTGTGATATCTTCTTGGAATTACTTGGAGATTATCATTGGATTCAAATGTGATATTATTTTTGATTTCCTAGGATATTCTCCTAGGAATCAATCATTGATATTAATACTATTGGATTACCTAGGAATTACACTTTGTAATTTTCCAAAGTCTAGATATTGGTTATAATAGTTGTGTGATATGCTCAGGGGAACTATAACATTGTCCAAAGTAGGTTTGGTTTGATACCATGTGTCACATTTGAATCACATGTTAAATTATATTTACTTATTTATGATTAAATACTTTATTTATTTATTTAGATAATAATATCATATGAGAACGCCCTCTATTTATTGGTTATGTATGGGACTGTGTTTTTGGTTCTCTAATATGTTTTACTCACACCTTACTTAGGTGACAAAGCACTTGGGTACCCGAGCAGAATTCCCATTTCACAGGTTTAGGTTGGGTAGAGGTTAGGTGCGGCATGGGTGAGAGGGATATCTCGGAAGGAATTATAGGACATGGTTAAGGTTTGGATGAATTTTTGAAGTAGACCCTCAATTTCTTCTCATTTGTTTCATGTGATTGAACAAATGGGAGATCAATATCTGTAGGCTGGAACGATCATGATTTTCTACGACCCTATGCTTCTACATGTTCATTTGATAAAACATGCTTGTGTTTATTAATTCAACATACTTTGATTATTTATTGTGAATAGTTTTTGGTTATTTTTCCTTATTATTAAGCACTCTAATATAGGGGTGTTGTCTCTCCATGGTAATATACTAGAGCTCAGATTCTAGTTGACAACATCTGGCATACAAGGAGGCATGCTTGAGGTCACATGATAACCCAGTATGATTATTGATCATAGTGAACAAGGATGAGGAATTAATATGATACCACTTATTCTATCTTTATCAATCATATTATATAAATATGAATGCTATTATGGATCACCAGTGCAAGAAACACATACTAGTTTCATTGTTTATTCATTTCCATCATGTAAGTGTTTCATTTATTATAGTGTAATGATCTTGATTTGGGTTTATTATTCATTTATAACACCTTTAATAAGTTTTATTAGATCACTGTGAAACCCTACAATATTATCACATCTTACCATATTTATAGATTTATGAAATCATGCTAAAAAAGAATATCGATATTATATTATATATCTTATTTCATATCTTAAAATATGATTTGGTTGTTCTTATAGATGGTAAAATCATGAAATATTATATAGAGATATCATAATATAAAAATCAATACAAATACCATTGATTTACACTAGTCATAACATTTGACTCTTGACAATCATATTCTATGATTGTGCTGCACCATGTCTAAAAAACCAAGCATCAAATTGCTAAGGTGACATCGATGCCTATCATTAAATATGATATGTGATATCATATATAACGATAATGATATCATTCATAAAATATGATTAATAAATCATGACTAGTTTGTTATATCTATCGATACTAAAACGAATCATAATGTATGATTGATAACATATAAAGACATGACCTATTAGTCTTATCTTATGACTCCCCTTGCATTATAGAATATGTTGAGAATACAAATTTATTTTCTTAAAATTCACTTATGATTTGGAATTAAATATTTATAAATTTTTTAAAAATAGTTCTAAAAGGTATTATGAGTATATTTATCAATTTATAAAATGTTTATAAATTAATTAGTTATAAATAGTTTATAATTAATTAATAAATGTTAATGAAAAATTTATTATTAAATTTTCCAAAATACTAAAATTTAATATTTAAATAATTTCTATCAAAATATATGGGAGACCTTATGGCTTAGAAATAAATTTTTTTATTTATAAATTTTAATTCCACTCTATAAAGTGTTTATAAATTATAAAATAAGTCCTAAATATAAAGTGTTTATATTTAAATTTCAAATGGTTATGGTTATTAATTTGAGTTTTTAAAACTCAAGCCTTATTTTTTGAGAAATTATTTTAACCACATCAAAATATATTTAATGATAGATTTTTTGAAGGTTTAAATAATGTAACTATGTGATATGAATATTATATAAAATTTTTATATAAAATAAATCGTATTATAAAATGTATATAATTTATAAAATATCATATATTTGAACTAAAATTCCATATAATAAATAATATGAAGGAATTAAAATTATAAGATGAATATAATATGTTTATATTAAAAATTTTCAAATATACATGGTTTTATTCAATATGGAAAGATCAAAGAGAGGGGGAGGTGATGAATTAGTGGTAAATTTTATTTTATAAGATTTCTTATCTTTTAATAAACCTTTTTGGTCGGTTAAAGATTTATCCTCTCTTACTTGTATCTATAAAACTTACATAAGTGATGCATTAAATAAAGGTAGGGACATAAGCTTTTACAAGGTTGAATATCAATGTGATCCCACTCTTTGTCTAGTGTTGGTGACAAAAATTATCTACTATAAATCAATATTAGTAAAAAGTATAGATATCTCCAAATAATAATTTATGAAATCTCTTGAAACACCTAAAAAATAATCTTCCAAAATTCCGGGCCTCCAATAAACCTATCAAAATATCGCCCAATGATTTTTTATATTGGTTCATTCCAATTACAACTATTTCCCAAAAAGATTCTAGGAATCTACCGATGGGGTCTTTATACCACCTTTATATAGTTATTCAAGACTCCTCTTGAAATCATCGTAAAAAATGTCCTCATCCACGATTACCTCTAGATGTAGTACTTATGTTGTCCTTTTCAACCTTAAATTCCATGCATCCTGATCCTCATATTATGGTGTATGGATCACTGGTCTTTCTCACAATATCTTTTGACAATATTTTGATCTCACAGGTAGTAGGAAGTAGTTCCTTCCTCTCAACTCCTTCTCAGTTTTAACACATAAGCAGTCATGTTTTCCTCCTTCTCCTTTGATTCACATGGAAATCCTAAATGTAATTAAATTTTTTTATTCTTCTTCAACTAAAAATATATCTTTAGTGTGACAAAACCACTAAAGTATTATCACCTCTCTACATCATTCTTATCTTCATATCCTACCATATTTATATCCATAAAATTATAATGAATAATATTTCCATAGTTAGAATAAAAAAAACTCTATAGAATTGGACAACATATTCTCATATTCAGAACTCATTAAAATTAAATTCAAGGAGTCTATTTAAATATCTTTAAGACTCAATATATTCTTTCTTTTAAAACTTCTATAAAAACCACTGATATAAATATCTTCTAAATATTCCTCATGTGTATGAGACATATAAAACCATGGAGAGTCATGGGGTGTGGTGCACCCCATACTTGTAAAGACCCAGAAATTTCAAGGAATTTTTTTAAATACTTTAGAATTTTACGAGTCTGTGGCTTCTGACGGCACTTGATTCCGAGGCCCGGTGTGCCTGAAATCAATTTCCAAAGTTTAGCTCAAGTACGTTCAGTAAAGGAACGAGAAGGTTTTTCTATCTTTTGAACCGGTTCTCGGAATTGAAATCTAAGGGCACCGATGAACTCGCAACACTGGTAATTTTTTAAGGGTACCTTTACCCCAGTTGCGTTTTAAGTGGGATGAGAATTAATATTTGGGGAATTAGATTAAAATAAATAAAATTGGTGGAACACAATTTTATTTTAAGGATGGTGGTTATTTCCTCCCAAAGGGAGTTAGAGGTGGGGACCACACCCACCTAACCTCCCATGGGAGGATAATTGTGGGGTGGGGCCCACACATGATCTAAACCCTTGAACTTCCCATAACTCTCATAAACCCCCATTAAACTACCTTGTTTAATGTTGAAAACTCTCCCAATAATTATGAGATCTCTTCACCTCCTCTCCCTCTCTTTATTTATTGCCAACATATTTATATAATGAATTCAACTTCTTCAATTAATTAAGGAAGTGGTTTGAATTTTGAATTTTAAATTACATGTGTTAATAAAAAAATATCGTTAGCCTATTATTTTATTTTTGGGGCATTCGTTGTGTTAAAGAGAGTTTGGGAGAGCTCATGAGTTTTTGAAGAACACCGACCCACTGACGAAGAACGACGTCTTCTTCGACCAAGAACGCCAGTTCCACAAAGAACGAAGACACACTTTTATTTCTATTCTCCGTGACAAGTGGGGAGACGCTGCTTCCTCCTTTGATGCACTCCTATGTTGTCTACGAATACTCTCCTCACGACACAGTCTTCCGCGACGTGCAACATGCGACGTCAATTATCGAGGTAAGGGATTATATTAAATTTTAATTGATTAAAATTGTGACTTGTTTGTCATTATAAAAATTGATTGTCTTGGCCTTTTGCCATTTCTTAACGCAGAGGGTGCGGGCCGAACAAAAATGGCCCGACGACCCTCCGTTTGATCTGGTTTATTTTTTTTGAATCGGCGATCGGAGGCGGAACGAGGAAGAGGCCTGTGGAGCAAGGGCCACCGTAGCACACACAAAGAATGCTGCAGCAAAGTGGGCCACAGTGGAGGAAGCACAACACCGTCGCACCATGCTGAGAATGCGGAGTCGAGGCCAGGGCAGGCCGCGGCGGAGGAAGCCGGCGCTGTCGCGCCGGCTATGTGAAAGGAACCATGGCCCACTTCGTGGGCTGCTTTAGAGGAAGGAATGGCCAGACCATCAGCCATTCAGGCGGACGGAAGCAGCGACGCCAGGAGGGCACCGTGCCGGATGAGCTGCGACCCGCCCGTGCAGGCTGCTTGCGCCAGAAGGCCGGTCGGATCCAATCGAACGGTTAAGAAGGGTGGCACCGCTTGGCACCGTCAGTTCGGTCGGCTGGAGGGACACCCCCCCATCGGACTGCTCGGCCAGCTGGCCGAGCCAGTGGGACTACACCCAGCATGGATGTGCCCAGCTGGGGTGAGCCCTACCAGGCCGGGCCATGCCGAGCCGCACTAGGCCGCACCCCGCCGGGCCAGGCCGCCCCCCCTCGGGCCGGGACGCACCCCTCAGGCCGAGCCGCACATTTCTTCGGGCTGGTCTGACACCCCTGCGGGGTCGGACCCATCAAAACTGGGTTAACTCAACCCGCCAGTCCACTGGGCTTAACTAGACGAGCCCGTTTTTACTTAAATGTGAATAACTTGAAGACCATACGTCCGAACGACGTGCCGTCTGCAGCACTAGGACCCTGTCAACGAGGAAATTATTTTGTGATACTCTAAGTGAGTTTTGGAAAACTTTAGTAAATGAAAGTGTTTGGAACAAATATATTTCCAACCGGGCCCCTAGAATGAAATAACCAATATCTCTCAGATCGGGCGTCCGTTTGACACGCCATCTATCGCGTTGAGTTTCTTTTGATGAGATGGAAATTCGGGATACATAAACTCTGAACTTCATAATATTTGATGTATCTAACCCCTTACTCGAGTAGCAGACGCTCCTAGAATCGAGCACGATGTGTGCGGGAACCCTAGAGCTGGCTGTGACTGCAACGACTACTGTGCTGGGATCCTCTGTGGTTTCGAAAAAAATGATGACTGTACTTGGAGCTTACGTGGGTTCGGAAGCAAGGACGACTATTATTGGACCCTCCACGGGTTCGACAGTGATGGTTACTGTACTTGGATCCTACGTGGGTTCGACAGTGATGACTTCTGTACTTGGATCCTACGTGGGTCCAGTAGAGGAGATGATTCATAGGATACATCTAATCATCTCCACCCCTCTTCGTGAGTAGTATACCTATGTGAGCTGAGTCTTGACTTTCAATCATTAACATTGATGTGATTGGCTTCTTTCTTGTGTGGACTGGGTTGTGCTTGGGCTCAGGAGTTGGAGGCCAACTGTGATTGATGACTTAGGTATATGTATGGGCATATACCTAAGTAGAGTTATTTGATACTTCGTGTTTGTATCTTTCCTTTTTGGTTTATCCTTCGGGGATTCTTGGAGTCCTTCGAGGGTCTCGGGGTCCCTACTAAGTATCATTATACTCACCCATGCACGGGCAATGCCCGTACTACATTGTGATTGTTTCAGACGACGGAAAACACTGATAGTGGTTGAGGCTTGTGGAGCTGGACGGTATCCGAAGGTGGACCACCTGGCGGGACGTACACAGAGCAGACAGATGGACTCGAGGTACCGACGAGGCTATATGTACCCACCCCTCAAGTGGGATTCCCGTAGGATGACTCAGTGGTTTTAGCTTTACTTTTCAGATATTGTTCTTTCTTTCTCAGTTGTACTGTACTTTCAGTTGGGTTTGTATACTGGCCCATTTACTTTCCAACACTTACTTTTGTACTCAGTTTTACTTAGTCCTTAATTCACTTGCGTACTCTATTGTGTTTGTTAAATTTTATAGAGGCAATGCCTTCCCTTTTACTGGGATTTATGCCTTTGGTGCTAGTCTCCAACCCCTGACCTATGGAAGGCAGGCTTGGGGTAGTCATGACACAGGCCCTGAGAACGGGTCATGACAAATTGGTATCAGAGGAGTCAGTTCTACCACAAAACTCAGGACTCTGATAATTTCTTCTCTGTGAAGCAATAATGTTAAGAGTATTGAGTGTGGTTTTCAGTCCAAGGAGTCCATTGTTGGTGCGGCGGCCTACGTGTCCATACACCTTGACCATGACTTCTGATTTATGACTCAGTGCACGAAAACAATGATTTTATGTGTGTTTCAAATGTTTTATTTTTGATTACTTTGTGTCAGATCACCAGGTATACTCTTTGACCGTGGAACACCTGTTTCTTTTCAGGATGGCCCCACGAAGGCTGCCTGCCAGGGTTCTGAGCTACGTGCGAGATGGCAGCCCACCGAGCGATGGGGCCTCAGTGTAGGGACCCATTACAGTGGAGGCACCAGCGGTACCTCTACCCGCTGAGCCACCAATGCCACCAGCCCCGGCAGAAGAGAGTGCACGGAACCTGAGTGCGTTGCACAAGTTTCAGTGATAGAGGTCGCCCATGTTCCACGGAGAGACGGACCCTCAGGCAGCTAAGGATTGACTTGAGGCAATCGTTAGAGTGTTCAGATTAGTGGGGACACCAGCTGACCTTATGGTGATCCTTTCCGTGAGTCTCCTACACACAGTAGTAGGTAGATGGTGGAGCCTGATGCTCCAGGTGCACGACGAGGCATCTCTACTTTATACGGACTTCAAGACCTCTTCCTCTCGGAATTGTTTCCAGCCACCCTCCGTGCGGTGCCCATCCAGGAGTTACTAAATCTTCAGAAGGGTTTCATGACAATAGCCTAGTACTCGACGGGATTTACCGACCTCTCGTGCTACTCCATGCACATGGTACGAGACCCATTCTTCTGGGGCCAGACCTTTGAGAAGGGAATGAGGCATTAGATCAGGTCTTCGATGATCTCCCTCAGCATTCCGACGCAGGTAGGAGTACTGGAGTGAGACCTTCTTGTAGAGAGGTTTCTTGCTGAGCCGATGCCAGTAGTGAGACCCACCACAGGGCGACACGTAGCGGAGTCTTCTATATTTAGTAGTAGACAGATGAATCAGAGGTCCAAGCGGACCAGGTCGTCATGTGGGAGACCTCAGGATACTGGTTCGGATGTGCAGGGCACACGGAGCAGATCCTGCCATACGAGGGGCAGGCAGTGCTATGCATGCAGCGGGCAGGGGCACATGGCTCGTGAATGCCCGACCCGCCATGCAGATGAGAAAAAGACAATAGAGGGACCTCTCAGGTAGAGGCAGAGGTTTGACCATGGCGGTCCATAGGAAGTAGGCGGACGAGGTAGAGGAGTTGGCCGGGCAGCGGTTGGTGGACAACGCTTCGAGGCTCTACCACCACCACCACTAGAGGGACCACCCCAACCAGACAGGGGCAGGCTCATATCCAGGTGGTCAAGGCCTACAACCACGGCGCACCTGAGATGATTTGAGGAACTATCTATGTCTACTCCACCCTTTCTACAGTTCTTATAGACACATGAGCGAGTCATTATTTTATTTCCGCTGCCCTTGTTCAGAGCTCAGAGATTCTGACAGAGCCGTTGGATCGATCCTTATGGATAGATACTCCTACGAGAGAATACTCGATGATTACGCACTGGTTCCAGCAGTGTGAGCTTACTCTAGGAGGTGAGAGATTTGGCTGGGATATTCTTGTAGCGGCGTCGAGGCCTTACGACGTAATATTGGGTATGGATTGGTTATCTACAGTCCATTCCCAGATCGTCTGTATTAGGTGAAAAGTGCGGTGTGTCTGCACAGATCGGAGTAGGTTCACCTTCACCAGCGAGAAGGGAGCCTTTGCAGTGCAGGATGGACTTACACAGAGGAGAGGGCAGCCGATCACCAATCAGTTGGCTATTCTTATCCTAGGAGTAGTTGATGTGCAGAGTCTTAGTTTTCCTGTTGTGGTGGATCAGTATGCTGACCATTTTCCTAACGATGTTCCAAGACTACCTCCTCACAGAGAGGTAGATTTCTACATTGACCTGTACCTCGAGACAACACTGATATCTACTCCAGCATATCGGATGCCTCCCGCCGAGCTTCATGAGCTACGGGTACAGCTGGAGGACTTACATGGAAAGGGATTCATCCAACCCAGTGTTTCACCCTGGTCTTCTCCGATTTTATTTGCCAAGAAGGTAGATGGGAGCTTACGACTATGTTTTGACTACCGTCCCCTGAATCAGGTGACCATGAAGAACAAGTATCCACTCCCAATGATTGACGACCTCTTTGATCATCTTAAGGGAGCATGATGGTTCTCGAAGATAGACCTCAGTTCATGCTATCATCAGCTCAGAGTTCGAGACGAGGATGTGCAGAAGACAGCCTTCAGGTGTCGGTATGGACACTACAAGTTCTTTGTTATGGCCTTTGGCATATCCAGTGCACTAGCAGTGTTCATGAGTCTCATGAACAAGATCTTCCAGCCTTACCTCGATCGTTTTTTCATAGTCTTCATCGACGACATACTGATTTACTCAACTATTGAGGAGGAGCATGCCTACCACTTGCGGGTTGTACTGGACACACTTTGAGAGCACCATCTTTATGGTAAGCTATTGAAGTTCTAGTTCTGGATTTGAGAGGTTCACTTCTTGGGGAATGTCATCTCAGAGGTGGGAGTTGCTGTAGATCCTGCGAAGACCAAGGCAGTACTTTCTTTGGAGCCACCCAGGAGCATGACAGAGGTGAAGAGTTTTCTAGGCCTAGCTGGGTACTACCGGAGATTTGTTCCTGACTTCTCCAGAGTTGTAGCACCACTTTTAGCTTTGAATAATAAGGGGAAACCCTTCCTGTGGTTAGAGAGATACCATTAGATCTTTTAGGAGCTGAGACAGAGATTGAGCAGTGCGCCCATCTTGAGGATACCGAAGGAGGGAGTAGGGTATGCAGTTTACTGCGATGCATTAGAGACCAAACATGGGTGTGTCCTGATGTAGGAGAGAGTAGTGATCGCCTACGGTTCATGGCAGTTGAGGCAGTATGAGCAGATCTACGCTACCCATGACCTGGAATTAGCAGTAGTGGTCTTCACCTTGAAGATGTGGCAACACTATCTGATGGGTGAGCGCTTTACAGTTTACTCTAACCACCATAGTCTTAGGTACATTTTCTCGCAGAAGGACCTGAACCTAAGACATCAGCGATGGATTGAGTTCCTCCAGGACTACGACTTTGAGATAGTCTATACTCCTGGGAAGGGGAACTTAGTAGCTGATGTTCTCATCAGGAGATCGGGCATACAACTACTAGGGGAGGCGACGAAGCATTTAGCCACTTTTCAGATATCCTTCATGGATAGAGTTGAGGTATCCTTTCTACAGTCCCTCAAAGTTACTCCTCCACTACTTCAGCGGGTCAGAGAGGCACAGCGTGGGGACATTGACTGTGAGATGCGGCGTGCCCAGATTTCCACAGGGCAGGTGCATGATGGATTTTATGAAGGATGAGAGTACGTCATTCTCTTCAGGGGATGTACCATGGTACCAGTTGCACTACAGGAGGAAGTGATGAGGGAGTTTCACACTTCCCCTCTAGTAGTACATCCTGGAGTGGCGAAGATGTACCAGGACGTCAGACGACAACACTGGTGGTCGGGTATGAAGAAGGCTGTAGCAGAGTTCATTTTACGATGCCTCACTTTCCAGCAAGTGAAGGTGGAGCACCAGGTACCAGTAGGTTTGGTACAACCCTTAGAGGTTCCAGAGAGGAAGTGGGATGTGATATCCATGGATTTCATGACGGGTCTTCCACGTACATCCAAGGGACATGACTCTATCTGGGTGATCGTAGACAGACTCCCCAAGTCGGCCCACTTCCTTCCAATCAGAGAGAAGGGCTCAGTAGAGAGATTAGGACGCCTTTAAGTTCAGGAGATTGTATGGCTTCATGGTGTGCCATCGTCTATCATCTCCGATCGAGACGCTCGCTTTACTTCCCGGCTTTGGAAGGGGTTGAAGGAGGAATTTGGGATGCATCTAAACCTGAGCAACGCCTTTAATCCTTAGAGGGATGGAAAGGTAGAGAGGACCATTCAGACACATGAGGACATGCTCCGTGCATGTGTCCTGGACTTTGGTTGTAGCTGGGACGATCATCTACCTTAGGTGGAGTTTGCGTACAACAACAGCTACCACTCCACCATGGGGATGGCACCCTAGGAGGCACTATATGGCCTACCTTACATATCAACTCTGTGCTGGACTGACCCTAAGGAGTCAGCACTTGTAGGACCATATATGGTTTAGGCTACGATGGGGAAGGTGCAGATCATCCAGGAGAAGATGAGGAATGCACAGACCAGATAGAAGTCCTATACTGATAGGATATGGAGACCACTGGAGTTTGAGGATGGAGACCACATTTTCTTATGGGTCTCACCTCGACATGGATTACAAAGATTTGGCTGGGGTGGCAAGTTATCTCCACGCTTTATCGGGCCTTTCCAGGTCCTCAGTAGAGTAGGCGAGGTGGCTTACCACCTGGCTCTTCCACCTCAGTTGCACCGAGTGCATGACGTCTTCCACGTATATCAGCTGAGGAGATACGTGCACGACCCGACCCACATCATTGATCATGGGGAGCTGAACATTGATGATGAGTCTACATTCATGGAGGTCCCGGTGGAGGTCGAGGATAGATAGGAGCGGGTCCTACATGGATGGTCTATTCCTCTGGTGCGCATTCGTTGGTAGCACAGAAACCTCCAGGAGAGCACATGGGATCGGGAGGCTCAGATGCGTGCTCAGTACCCTCATTTGTTTCCCTAGTTTATGTTGTAGCTTTACAGGGACGTAAATCCCTAAGGTGTGAGTAATGTAAAGATCTGGAAATTTCAAGGAATTCTTTTTAAATACTTTTTTATTTTATGAGTCTGTGGCTTCTGACGGCACCTGATTCCGAGGACCAGTGTGCCCAGAATCAATTTCCGAAGTTTATCTCAGGTATGTTCGGTAAACGAATGAGCGGGTTTTTCTAACTTTTGAACTAGTTCTCGAAATTGAAATCCGAGGTCACCGATGAACTCGTAGCGCCGATAATTGATTAAAGGGACATTTACCTCAGTTGCGTTTTAAACGGGTTGAGAATTAATATTTGGGGAATTAGATTAAAATAAATAAAATTGGTGGAGCACAATTTTATTTTAAGGATGGTGGTTATTTCCTCCCAAAGGGAGTTAGAGGTGGGGCCCACACCCACCTAACATCCCATGGGAGGATAATTGTGGGGTGGGGCCCACACGTGACCTAAACCCTTGAACTTCCCATAACTATCATAAACCCTTATTAAACTCCATTATTTAATGTTGACAAGTCTCCCAATATTTACGAGATCTCTTCACCTCATCTCCCTCTCTTTATTAAATGACAACACAATTATTTAATGAATTCAACCTCTTCAATTAATTAAGTAAGTGGTTTGAATTTTAAATTACATGTGTTAATAAAATAATAGAATTAGCCTATTATTTTATTTTTGGGGCATTCATTGTGTTAAGGAGAGTTTGGGAGAGCTCTTGATTTTTTGAAGAACATCGACCCTATGACAAAGAATGGCGTCTTCTTTGACAAAGAACACCAGTTACACGAAGAACAACAATGCACTTTTCATTTTCTTCTCTGTGACAAGCGGGGAGATGCCGCTTCCTCCTCGGACACACTCCGACGTCGTCTACAAATCTTCTCCCCGCGATGCCATCTTCTGTGACGTCCGATGTGTGACGTTAATTATCAAGGTAGGGGATTATGTTCAATTTTAATGGATTAAAATTTTTCCTCGTTCGCCATTGTATTACTTTGATTGTCTCGGCCTTTTTCCATTGCTTAACGTGGAGGGCACAGGCCGAAAGAACACGGCCCGACGACCCTCCATTTGATCTTGTTAATTTTTTTGGAATCGGCGACTGGAGGCGGAACGCGGAAGAGGCCAGTGGTGCAAGGGCTGCCGTAGCATATAAAAACAAAGCCGCGGCCAAGCGGGCCACGGTGAAGGAGGCACGACGTTGTCATGCCGTGCCAAGAACGTGGAGCCGCGACCAGGGCAGGCTGCGGTGGAAGAAGTCGGCGCCGTCGCACCGGCTATGTGGAAGGAACCGTGGCCTGCTTTGGCGGAAGGACCGGCCGGGCCGTCGGCCGGCCGGGCGGAGGAAAGCTGCGACGCCAGGAGGGCACCGCGCTGGATGATCCGCGGCCCGCCCGTGCGGTCCACTTGCACCAGAAGGCCGGCCGGATCCAACCGGACAGTTAGGGACGACATCACTGCTTGGCGCTGCCAGTTCGGGCAGCCTAGGGGCCGCCCCCCCGCCTTGGACCACTCGGCCAGCTGGCCGAGGCGGCGGAGTCGCGCCCAGCTGGGCCGCACCCAGCCGGGTCGCCCCTAGCCAGGCTGTGCCGAGCCGCACCTGGCCAGGTCGGGCCGTGCCCCGCCGGGCCGGGCCGCGCCCCCCTCGGGCAGGGCCGCTCCCCTTGGGAAGAGGCATGCATTTCTTCGGGCTAGTCCGACACCCATGCCGGGTCGGACCCATCAAAACTGGTTTAACCTGACCCGCCAGTCCACTGGGCTTAACGGGCCGGGCCCGTTTTCACTTAAAGGTGAATAACTTGAAGACCGCGTGTTCGAACGACGTGGCGTTTACGGCACTGGGACCCTATCGACGAGGCAGTTCTTTTGAAATACTCTAAGTGAGTTTGGAAAAACTTTAGTAAATGGCCGGGTTTGGAATGAATGTATTTCCAACCGAGCCCTGAAACAGAATAGCCAAAATCTCTTAGACCAGGCGTCCGTTTGACGCGCCGTCTATTGCGTTGAGTTTCTTTTGACGAGATGGAACTTCGAGATACATCAACTTTGGATTTCGTGATAGTTGATGTATCAACACCCTTACTCGAGGAGCGGGCGCTCCCAGAATCGAGCACGCTGTGTGCGGGAACCCTAGAGCTGGATGGGACTATGATGACTTCTTTGCTGGGATCCTCCGTGGGTTTGACAACAATGATGACTGTACTTGGATCCTACATGGGCTCGACAGCGAGGACGACTGTACTTGGATCCTCCGTGGGTTTGGCAGCGATGACGACTGTACTTGGATCCTATGTGGCTTCAGCAACGATGGTTACTATAATTGGATCCTACGTGGGTTCGGTAGCAACGACTTCTATACTTGGATCCTACGTGGGTTCGACAGAGGATATGATTCAGAGGATACATATAATCGTCTTCACCCCTCTTCGTGAGTAATATACTTGTGTGAGATGAGTCTTGACTTTCAATCATTAACATTTATGTGATTGACTTCTTTCCTGTGTGGACTGGGTTGTTCTTGAGCTCAGGAGTTGGAGACGAACTGAGAATGATGACTTAGGTATATGTATGGGCACATACCTAAGTAGAGTTGGATGATACTTCATGTTGGTATCTTTCCATTGTGGTTTATCCTTCCTGGATTCCGGGAGACCATAGGGGGTCTCGGGGTCCCTACTGAGTATCATTATACTCACCCCTGCATGGACAATGCTCGCACTACGTTGTTATGGTTGCAGACAATAGACATCACTGATCATGGTTGAGGATTGTGGAGCTGGATGGTATCTGGAGGTGGACCACCTAATGGGACATACACGGAGCAGACAGATGGACCTGAGGTACTGATGAGACTATCAATACCCACCATTCAGGTGGGATTCTTGGAGGATGACTCAGTGGTTGTTGCTTTACATTTCAACAATTGTTCTTTCTTTCTCAGTTGTACTGTATTTTCAGTTGGGTTTGTATACTGGCCCATTTACTTTCCAGCACTTACTTTTGTACTTATTTTTACTTAGTGCTTACTTCACTTGTGTACTCTGTTGTGTTTTTTTACTTTTATAAAGGCAATGCCTTCTCTTTTACTGGGATTTACGCCTTTGGTGCTAGTCGCCAGCCCCTGTCCTATGGATGGCAGGCTTGGGGTAGTCACGACACGGGCCCCGAGAATGGGTCGTGACAATAATAGTCCTCGATATATTTTTAGAATCAACAGATTACCAAAATGATAACCTATTATAGGACACAACATCGGCTAACTCACCATTTCATATAGGGGATATTTTCAGACAAAATGTTCATTACTATGATGTGGTGATGGTATTCCACTCATTTTCCATGCACCCCAGTCACCACCTTGGTGTGGTTATCTTTAATTTAGCTTAAAGGATCTTAGAATATAGTTTTTTCCTTATCTGGAACTCCAAACTCAATATCTTGAATCAGAATCATTCACATTAATTGTGATATTTACACCATAAATATCACCCTGAAAAACATTGTGTGATTTAATATATCTTTGGATTATAAAATTAGGAAATATCATTTTTCAGTAGAAGTTCATATTTTCTCTAAGTCTTGAAATTTACATAGATCGATGAAAGTTATAAAGAATGATTCTTACAAATATTTTCTTGATGTTTAAGTGAAGAATGATTCACGCATACACAAAGGAACCACATGGTTACACAACACGACATAATGGTTGTTCAGTACATGATGATGGTTACAAAGAAACTAGATGATGCAATCACACAACTTAGAATGTTTCAAATGAAGTCTACACACCATTAGATCATCTATATGAAATCATTAACCCTATGGGATAATGGTTAGAAAACACTAGATTGATTCTTAAGAAGTTACTTGGTCTCTGAGATGATTCGTAGCCAGAATTACATACTTATCCAATTCTCTATTCCATAATCCAAAATCCAAAATCCAAATTTCATCTTTACATATTAGGATCACTTTAAAACATATAGAGACTTCCTAAATCTTCATCCAAGAGAGCATGAACACTAAATCCAGTAACCAACATGCCATGAGAACCTTGGATAAATTATTTACATCTTAAGCTAGCTTATAATATTCTGACTAGATGGATTAACTCTCTACTTCTACAAACTATTATAGATAATACTAAAACATCTCCATAAGCACATGCCATGTTTTTCCATGAAGATCATCTCTATCAATCATATCATATAATTTTTCTTACTCAAATCTATCTAATAAACATTATTTAAGGGAATTAACTTAAATTCATACTCTCTTTTCCATGTACAATGGTAATAACTCACATATATCCAAAACATATTGACACTTTCTCAAAAATCCTAACAACTTTCCTTATAGAAAATGAATACAATCCATACATGGGAACATAAATACCACTATTTGGATTTGTTTTTAAGACCACCAATATCCTTCATTATCAATATTTATTCTTTATTTCCCCTTATTGGTAATAAATTCAAAGGTCTATTTAGGGGTTGAAATCTCAATCCTTTCTCCTTATTTTTCATTAAGAAAAGGTTATACTAAAACAAATTTCTTCTCCTTATTTATTTATAATTTATAGCATGATTTCATTGTGAGATAAGAATTTATTCATATTATTTCTTTTAAATGATACTTTAGTTAATATACTCTAAATTTATGTGGGATAATCTGATGTAGACAATAGGAGACACTAATCCAGGACATCAGTACTACCCATACACAACATGCATGTTATACCAATTTAAAGTACTTCTTAAAGGGGTTATAACAATAGATTTATCAAGAAAAATTTATAGCATACACGTATCTCTGCAAACACATCATAATGCTTGAGTGAAAGACATATAAAACCCTCTTTCTCTCCACTTTCTCATCGACCAATACCCCTTCTTTAAAAATAGATTTTTATAATCAAAGAAAAGATAAGATATGTGATTTGAATAACCCAATATTTATATTTTAAAATAATATCTAAATTTATTATAGAATGATATTTTTTAATCCTTAATCATGTGTTATTCCCATAAATATTTTCACTTATTTATTCTTTAACATGGATATGTGTACTCAATGATGGATCTACTTTTACTGTCCATATGTGACAACCTCAATTAGCAATCCCTTACATTTTCTTCCTTCAATTACTTACATGAAAAAAATAAAAAATAATATAAAGGGAATAATAAAGAGAGACACCAATATAATTAATTAGATAATTAGGTATTAGATCTTATTATCAATTAGGATCTTCTATTCATTCAAGTTTCTCCATTTAGAGGATTATTCATGCCACTTCAACAAATTTTCTAGATATGGCCTTCTCGAGGCATCATGATTTTATTCTTATATTGGATTTTTAGAAAATTTTGGATTATACTATCATTATTATCTATAAATACACAATGTTCTTTGGATACTAGACTTTTCCCTGTTTTCACTTTAGTATGTGGTGATAGATCTAATAAATCACTTCTTTATTTCTATTCAGCTTGCCCATTCTACCCACATAGCACTGTATCCTTTGAGTTTTCATCTATTTATTTATCACAAGAATATTTTAATAACTTATTTACTTTATTACATTTTAAAATAAAAAATGTGACCTGAGTGTTCATGTTTTATTATTCCTCTTTGAAATTTCTTTATTTTAACAACCTATAAACATCATCTTATAGCCTTTTCAGCTTCAAAATTCTATCTTCCTGAGGTGCTTCTTCTTCTGATAGAGTTTCTTAACATATTTTCAGGTTTACTCCCCTTAAATTTATGCAGTTAATTTTAAGTAACATGTTTTACCAGTTTTAATAGGATTTGTTTCCAAATATTACATAGCATCAGCAATATCCCTTGAATATTTCTCTTTAAGTATGTTGGCGAGTTTGTTCTTCTTATTATATAGGAATATTACAACCTTTTTCAAGCCTTATTCTTGGGAATAATTTCTCCCTTCACTCAAATAAAATTATATTTAATGCTTGAGTAACAAAAACACACACACACACACTCATATATATATATATATATATATTAATCCCTAAAACCTTCAGGTTTTTTTTTATAATATTCACTGAAAAAAATAGATTTAGCGCAACTTAGAAAATTATAAATAGTATACACAATTCTCTTGGTAATGGTGTTTTTTATATACTTATATTATTTAACCTGAATCTATAATACTTTTCATAATATTATCTCATGGTATTGATGTTTTTTATATATCTAATGTATTATTATTGAGACTCATTCAATTCTTCACTCTATTCATCCAGATTTGCATTAAGATCTTCCAACATCCTATCTTGTTCTACAATCTTAACCTTTTAACTTTTAATATCTTCAATGAGATTATTTTTTATCTTTATTAGGAAAAATTATCTTCTTCTTTAACTTGGTATTTTTATCAAGTCAATCCTCCAGTTATGACATTGGAATATACTAAGTATAGCCTTCTTCTTCATCTTCTTTACCATTTGACGTGTCTTCATGCCTTTTAACATTTGATATATAGGCTGTGTGATTTTTATAGGGATAATAATCCAATTAACATGAGGATAATGATCATTTAATATCTTATTTACTCATTAAATTACTAATAAATTTTCAAGAAGGATTTTTTTTACCCATATGATAATATTTTTAGATTTTCTACTTTTCCTTCTAGAATGGTCTTTATATTCATCCTCACTCTTAGTTTCATCATATTCATTATTTTGGAAACTAATTAAAAATTTACCAATACCTCCAAAATTAAATTAATTTAGATAGAGATTACATTTATAATCACCTATACCTATTCATAATTTTTTTTTAAATAAGAGACATGATTCCCTTGTATTCTCCATTATATCCATCTTCTGATTCTAAGAGTAGTTTATATTTCCTATTTTTCAACTTGGAACCTTTCATGGATTTAAATTCCATATATTATTTGAACTTTTTCATTAATATTGTGGATTTTTTCATCTCATCGTTTAGAAGAGTATTATATAGTTCATCAAGATATATATCTCTAATTTCTTATAAAGTATATATATTTGTATCAAATTTATTAGGAAAATTTCTCACTAACTTCTTCATAATAGTCGAATCTTCCAAAGTATCACCAAATACTATGATATAACTTACTATCTCATTGACCCAACTTATGAAATCATCAGTGTTCTAATAATTTTTCCTTTGAATATATTCAAACATTTCCCTCCAAATATGAAGCTTCAATTCTTTTATCTTTACATTACCTTTATACTTATTCTCATGTTTTCACACACCTCCTAGGCAGTTTAATGTCCCATTACCTTGGTACAAACATTTTTAAATTGTGATAAAAAGATATAATTCCTTTATTTACCATATAATTATATATTTATCTTATCTACATGATTCATGATAGTATCTCTTCCTAGTAGAGTAAATTCCACTATAATATCACCACTTACCTCGATGCCCTATGAAAGAAAACATGAAAGTATTCAGTTCTTCCATTCATAAAAGTTATTTCCATTGAATAAAATAACTCCTTTACTATTAATTAAATTTAAAGTATCCATCATAAATATTAAAAAAAGGTTAGATCATTTCAAAGGGAACCTGGTTCTTTGATACCACTTATTATTCCCAGATTTGGTGAGATAACCAAGATGGGGAGGGGGTGAATCAGTTATTAATTTTTTTTTCATGATTTCTACTCTCTTAATCAAACTTTATAGTAAGTTAATAAATAATCCCATATTCCATGTATCTACCAACCTTATATGATCCATGTACTATATAAAGTTTCATGAACCCCCCTCCACTGGTACGCCTCATAGGATAATAATAGAGGGAGTGTCCCATGAATTCTTCCTCTAATAGGCCCTGAGTTAGAGACTATCACTAAGGGTATAAAACACACAATGAGAGACATTACCATAAAAAATACTAGGAAAAATACACAGAATAAAATAACCAATAACCATGTCATAAATATTAATTAAACAAGATCCCATAATGAATGTCAAGCAGTATAAGTAAATGTATCCAAAATAAAGCAATTTAATTGGGAAATCCTGATGAAAAAACTCAACAATATAACTAAAACCTAAGCTATTAATTTCAAAATTAATCTAAAAAACCATCCTATAGTCCTGAAAAATAGATTATATTTATTTAGGGTGATCATAACATGTATACATAATAGGATCATACCCAATGAATCTCATGAAAATGTGAGAAATCATATTAATGCCCAAATGAATAAACAGTACAACAAATAGGCATCTAAATAGGATATCTCCCCAATCCAAGCCTCACCAAGGCTTACTAGAAAATATCACATCAAAGAGAGTAATGTAATATTAATTGAATATAAATAAGGTTCCCTATAGCGGCTTCCCCACTGATCATAAATCTACAACCACATCATTAACCACGAATCTCATATCCAAGGTAGTAGGGTATCATGAATATAAAGGACATCAACATCATGAACTCCTCCTACCATGTATGGAAACCACATGAATCACATCAAGATAGACCACCCAACAAAATCCATCACCACTAGGCATCACCACAAACTAAGACATTTTAACTAGGAATCACCACCAACTGAGCCATCATCACTAGGCATCACCATTAACCGAGCCATAATCACTTGGAATTTTCACCAATAAAGCCCTCACCACTAGGAATTTCCACCACCTGAACAATCATCAATGAGAATTTTCTACAATTGTTCCATCATCAATACTTTCAAAGAAGTAATTGGGGAAACAATTAAAATCCAAAACCCTTGTTTGAAATTGACATGAATTTTTCACATAGGTGGAGTTTATATAAAAATAATTTTAAAAATAAAATAATAATATTCACACACAATACCCATACTATGGGTCTACATAAAATAGAATTAGCATAACCCATAATACTACCACATTACCCCATGAAATCCTTTACTAATTGCGTTCACTACTATATGCAAGTCACCAATCAAAAAATCCACACACAACCAAAACAATTTATGGTTTATTTACATATTCAAGAAATTTATATTTTTTCCAATTTTACGAAACAATATCTATTTAATATCCATTCAATTACATAGTTAATAAAAAACACTCTCAAACACACCTCATGTTTAAACTTAGTTACCACTCCTTAGGTTATAATCCATTAATCAATTAAAACATATTGATTTTTAGCTCAGACCAATTTGATTCTAGTTCATTACTTTCTCTTTTCATCATTTCTAATTACATCCAATAGCTATCAGACAACTAAAACACATGACACAACATAACATCCCAACCATATCACAATGTCGATGATGAACCTCATGCCAAAGAAATAAAGATAGCTCAACCATCACACATCAACAACTATAAACTGACCACTAAAAAAAACATCAATATATTCTATTCGAATCTAACTACTTTTCCATCACCTCAACACATTCAGCATCTATACCAGTCATCACCCTCAAGTACAACCCCAAAAGATCTACACACCCATAAAAGAATTTTTAAAAATAACAACAAAATAAATTGAAGTATATTTATTCCCTTATAATTACCACAATTTAGTTTAAAGATGTTTTTTTATAACATATCATCATTCTCATTCACGGGTGTTTTCATTGAATTTCTATATTTACACATAATTGGTTTATTACCTAATTTAATTGCTTAACCTTTTATGAATAGTGAATTCAAAAAAACAATAAAAACATCGGTTCATAATTCACAACAACCTCAACTCACGCATTAAAAAAGTCCTTCATGTTCAAGGAAATGAATAATAATATGAGAGATTTTGAGAAATATCCGTAAGCATGCATAATATCATAAGAAATTTCATAAATTCAAGTAAACACATATGATTTCACACATCACCTCCAACTTAAATTAATCTATATTATTATTAAATTAAGTTAATCCTTACTATGAACCCAAATAAATACAAAAAACATTCCAATTTCACATAATCGAAAATAAATAAGGAGAGAGATTAGATCCTCTACCTCAATAAAGGCTTTCTAAATTTATAAGTGAATCCAAAATGGTGAGGAGACACCCACCATAATAGAATAAAAAAAGGGGATGTGAACATCCTAGACTATAACATCTATCATAAACTACGCAAAATTCTATAAGATCCATTCATATCACACAACTGAAACCTCTTCTAGATGAATAATAAAGATAAAACCAATAATAAGTGAGAACAAACTCACATAAAATCACCCAAAATCAATATCCAAATTATGAGGCTCAAATATCATGAATAAGGGATATAAGATCTCCAAAAATAACTATAGTATTTCCCTATAGTTGTGAAAGAAAAATAAAATATGAAGATTTTCAAAGGGCGTAAGGAATTTATACCCTTGTTGGAAGAACATTTATTCACACTACAACACCCACATTCACACTATGAAGAGTTAAATTCAAACTACCTTAGATATTTATGTTTCTAGATCCTATAAAGGCAAATATAATTTACACCATGAATAAGAGGTACACACCATAGAATACACATAAGGTAGAATAAAAAACATTTAGATTAATAGAATTCACAATGTGAAAAGGGTACACATCATGAATACCATTTGGGAAGAACCTATAAAGCTCCAACTCAAATTACTTATGCTATGAACCATAAAATATTACATGAGATCCTATGTAAATGTTATTCACACCATGAATCATGGTTCATTACATGAACCACAACCTCCTCATGTAATTCAGTTGTTACTCCATCCTTCCCTTCTTTAAGGATCCTACTGGCATCTACAACATTTTAAAACACAAAAAGTAATATGAAAAATATCTAAGTAATTACATTAGATACCAATCAAGAGATTCTTATCCCCAGGAATCAATAAAAATCTTAGAATAGAGGGAAGAAGGGGAATTATGAACAATTAACCCATAAAAATCCTTTCAGGAATCTAGTTATAGTCAAAACATAACTACAAATAGTAAGAGAAAATAAAAGGTTATATAAATTAGAAAAAAAATACAAAATTCCATCACTAAATAAAAAAAAAATTCAAAACATCTTGGGGTAATTATCTCACATATGTATCTTGAATTCCCAATTACTCTCTTCTAGACCACAATACTTACATAACATATGAACCAGGGAAATTACATGTCCACACAACACCTTCTCTTGATGATATTAGATCTCAAATGTTTTCTCAAAAACATCCTGTTTCCCTTCATATCTAACTCACAAAATCAATAAAATGGGAGTCAATATGAAGATACCACCAAATTTTGTACACATTTAAAATGTCGTGGATCCTTTCCATCCATGGTGGAAGTTCCAATAAATAGGCCACCTTTCCAAGGAACTCAAACTCATTGAAAATTCTTAAAAACTATGGATAAATCTTAATCCCCCAACCAAACCTCTACTACCCTCATTTAGGGAAAACCCTCAAATATAAATGGGGTTCAACTTCAAACTCCAACGGCCTTCACCTATGATCCTACACCACCTTCATCCACTACGAAACCTTATGAATCTTATTTTTCATACATTATACTACATTAGGACCAAGTGTTATTGAATCTTTTACATCATTTTTACAAAAATAATATTGAAAAAATTATCTATAAAATACCTCAAATGGTGCCATGTTAATGGATTTGTGATAATTATTATTATAGGATAACTCAACCAAGGTTTGGTGCTTCACCCATGATCAACCAAAATCCAAGACACAATCCAACAATATGTCCTCCAATTTCTAGATGGTTCTATCTATTTTCCCAACCATCTAGGTATTAAAAGAAATAATAAGGCATAGTTGGGATATAAAATAAAGTTAAAATATTATCTAGAATCATGAGGGAAATCGAGGATCCCAATCAGAGATGATTTTCCACAATACCCCATTCAACTCTCCAATTCATCCATATACCACATCATTAGATATTCTATGGTACGTGACTCCATAATCATTAGAAAATAGGCTTACCTCATCAATCAATCCATGATCACCAAAAAACATCATATATTCCATCAGATTGGGGTAACCTTTTGATTAAATCCATCAAGATATCCTCCCACTTCCACTAAAGGATATCCAAAGGTTGTAACAACCTTCCAAGGACATGGTTCTCCACTTTAACATAATATTAGATTAGACATCATTCTAAAAACTCCACGATTGAACAATTTATCTGAGGCCACTAAATATTCATCTTTAATCCATGGTATATATTTGACATGTTCTAATGCATCATTAAGGGTGATCAGTAAAACATACCAATAAATTCTGCATGCATATCAAATTGAACATAAAACCTACCTTGAAACAAAATTTGATATGGAAAATCTCTTAACAACCTATCTAGAGCATCACCATTACTGATATGACCCCATATCACATCCACCTTTGAGTATCACCATTAAGACTCCTCCACCCAAAAAATAAGTAATATTTCACTATAATTTAACAAAAGAATCTTATTTCATTAGTATCCTATTATCTAATGTGCAGAGTCACTAACTCCTCCATCACATTTCAAGAATCCCCAAAATCTATAACAACTCCTTACGACTTCCTTCTTAGTGCGTAATCCATAACATTACCATTCCGTAGGGTGTAGTAGTGATATAATTCCTATTACTAGAGAAACATCATTCACCTATGATGATGTAGGTTCAAATCCCATCGAGAAAAGACACAACTCAGACTCTTATAGTCTGTGAATACCATAAAACACTCTCTTATGAGGTAATGTAACAAAAAACTCTAGATAAGAACCACTACTTCCAACTATAAGTTTTAGGAGACATAGTTAATATCATGGGGGCATAACCACCTAGGCCCATAAGAGATCACCAATGTTTGCTGCATCAAGATGAAACCTAATCTCATATGGGAAGATTAATAAATGACCTCATACATCACCACTTCTTCAAGAAACTGAATAACTTAGGCACTAATAAACCTATATTTTAGGTATTGAAAGGTCTTTTGACATGGATTGTTCTAGATGAAGGTTTGTAATTAGTCAAGTATGTCAATGGGGTTGAAACCTAAGATAATTGAGACACATGCCTTCAATATTAGCCTAAAAGACCAGGGAAACTAGATACACCTTCCATGTTCTTGGGTTATACCCAAGAAATAATTGCCTCTACCTTCTATAGATCAATGTCTATACCCTATCAATGCACTGTACGTCTAAGGAAGTGAACCTATCATAAACAAACATTTCACTTGGACAACTTCCCATAGAGCTGATGGTGTCAAATAAATAATAGAATAACTTTAAGGTGCTTGGAATTATCCTCATATAACTTCAATCATATGAGGATTTCATTGATGAAAATGACTATGAATAGGACCATGAACTCATGAAATATGAAGTTCATGAGTCTCATGAACTCATATGGAATCTTCAAAACACTGAATGATAGAATAAAAATTCCATGTGTCTATACTTGCATTAGAAGATAGTCTTTAGAATTTCCTCCTCCTATACCCTCGTATGATGATATCTCAACTATAGATTTATCTTCAAAAACTAACTAGCTCCATTTAGCTAATTGTATAGTTCATTTATCCTTGGAAGGGGTAATGGTTCTTGACCATTACATTGTTAAAACTTTGATATTTCACACATATAATTATGCAATTATCCACCTATTTAGAGAACAACAATGGAGTACTCTATAGTGTAAAACAAGTTTGAATAAAAACCTTATATTGTAATTTAGAAATCTATATTCTCAACCCATTAAACTCTATAGGTGTTATATGATAAAGATCCATCAAAATTTGAGAAGCACCTGGTTGCAGCTCTATCCCAAAATCGACATCACATCATATATACAGTGTCACAACCTCATCTAGGAATAAAAATAATAATTCTATAAAAACTATGGGAACCTCCCCCACCTAATATTACATAGATAACTCTTCCAACTAAGAAAGGAAAGTATGCACATGCCTGCTATCCATTCGATGATTATTCTCACTAACAAACACAACTCACGAGCCCTCCAAATTAGAGAATGAAACTATCCTCCAAAATAAATCAATGACTACATACATAGAATACAACCAATCCATTACAAGGATGACATCATAGGTTTTTTATTGTAATAAAAAAATCTCATATCAAATGATATTGTCCCGTCACCAAACTAGACTCCCAACACACATGAAAAAATATACCCTAACCTTCAAATGGAATGGATAACACCAAGGGCCATAAAAGTATCTCCATCTCCAATCATAATGCACATACCTAATCGGGTGCACTGAGGGAGTGCAAAGCTCTAGAATAAAAAAGGTAGAAAATAAGGTTCAAAATAAATAGATCATACATAGAATAACCTCTAGCTCTTTCAAAACCAGTGTATGCGTCACCACTAACAGTCTCCATGGACACACTTTGATATGGTTACCCAAGGTAAAGGACCATTGTAAGGATTAATTCTACTAGCTCTATCTCCCCTTGGATAGGTATAAGATGGATGACCTGGATACTGAAAAAACTATAGTGGACCCTATAATTAATAGAGTCTTGTGGGTATTTTTTACTACTGTATCTAAAAATGGGCATGAATACCCATTCTATACTGACATTACTGAGTTTTTAGGAACTGATAATGATGGAAACCATGATCCACATAGCTATAACATATTACTGAGGGGACCTCCATAGATTTTTGAGAAGTAGAATACCTATAATACCATAAACAGACTATAGATTTTGTCTCCCTACCCATCATAACCTCAACTACCCTGATGCTCGTGATCCCCCATTAGAATCTCTACCCCTTGAGAAACTTTATTAAACTGCTTCCCAAGATACTCCACTTAGTGAATGAATCTAATGAATCACTTATACCTTCTTCTGCACCTCTAAGATTAAAGGAATCATAAATGGAGTGATTTTATTTCAGATTGATAGGTGTTATTCCTCCCTAAGACTTAATGCTTCATAACACTTATCCAAAAAAAGATCAAGGCCTTGAACCTAATATAAATCTTACAGATGTCCAATAACACTTGATAAAGGAAGAGTAGCTTCTTCTTCTTTTCTTACATTATCATCAATGTAAAAAACTCCATACAAAACTACTTCTAGAAATTATCCCATGAGACAACTACTTCCACTTCACTCCAATATACAATATCAACCACTGATTCACTACCCCACATATATATCTGTTCAAAAAAATTCCAATACTCCACTTGGAATTGAATCAAACTAAATGTGATATTAAGATCCTCCATCTGGTGCTCCATCTTTAGATCAGAAATGATACCCTCATAATTTTTTATACTATATCACTAGAAACCATGAAATGTATTCTTCCACAACTCATCCTCCTCAGATAATCTGATCTTCTACCAATTTAATGAATCATCCAGCTAAAATTCTACTCCCTGAACTACACACAGATGATAACCAAGAGATATTTATGAAATTAAGGAATAAGGGAAAATTCAATTTCATTAGAATTTATTTTATTAATATTTATTTATTTTAGTTTATTTCAATTATCCGTTATCACCCCATTCAATCACAAGTTCAAACAAACATGACACATGTAACTATCTAAGGTATCTGACCTACAAGTAGTTTCACCTCACTTATAATGTTAAAATAAATTAGGGTCCTTATATTGGAAGATAGGGGGACCTAAACTCTCATGTCCTAGATAGTATCCTTTCCCTACATCATGAGATATGCTCAAATGAAACTATTTACCTACCAATTCATGCAAGTATCACAAGAACCTAACCCAGGATCCATCATATATCTTAAACAAAATTTTTGATACCATTATTTCATGACCCCCTCCATCGGTACCCAAATTGGGATGGAAATTAAGAGAGTGAGTGACCCCCCAAATCCCACCTCCAATAGGATTTGGGATAGAAACTAACATTGAGGGTTTGAAGCACACAATGGGTGACATTACCTTAAAAACCCAAGAAAAATACACAAAACCACCAAAAAATCAACATGTTATAAATATTAAATAACATAAATCCCATAATTCATGTTAATTAATAACAGTAAAAGTCTCCAAAATAAAATAATAACAATGGGAAATCCTATGGAAACAACTCTATAGTAGCAACAACCTCTAATGTTGTGATGTCTAACCTGGTATCCAAAACTCTCATGGAAAAATGAAAAATAGTTCACATATACATAAGGTGAGCATAACATGTATACTCAGTTGGATCATACCCAAGGCCTCTTATGAAAATGTAAAAATATCAAACTAATTCTCCAATAAATAAATATTATAATGAACAAGAACCTAAATAGGTCACCTACCCAATCATTTCCTCACCAAGACTCACTCACCAAATAGCACATGCAATGTTGTTTAATAATATCAAGAGAATAAAAATAAGGCACCCTTAAGCCACTTCCCCACTAATTATAAATCCACAACCACATTCTAAACCATATGTCTCATATCTAAGGCAATAGGGTGTCATAAATGAGAAGTAAATCAACTTCTTTCCCTCCTACTACCATGAATGACCCCCACCATGAATTACATTATTTGTTTATACCAACGAAAATCCATCTCCACTGGGCATATCCACCATCTAAGCCATCATCACTTGGCATCACCACCATCTAATAAATTATCACTTGGAATTACAACTAACTGATCCATTATCAATAGGTTTCACCAACAACTAATACATCATCACTAGAAATAACTACAAATTATACCATCATATATGGGTATTTCCACCAAATTATATATCTTCACTATTACTGAAGATAGAGAAAATGAAAACACTAGGAGGCCAAAATTTATATTGGGAATTGACATGAAATTCTTGACTGAATTGGGGTTTTCATTTAAATAACATGAAAAAATTCAATGAAAATAGGCACACACAATACCCAATCTAATGGTCCACATCATACATCACTGAAATAATGAAAAAAACTACCTTATCACCTCAAGATATAAATCAGAAACTACATCCATCACTATATTAAATTCATGTATAAAATATCCAATCCAAACCTAAATAATTCTTATGCTATTTATAAATTCAAACAATTTCCAAAATTTCTAATTTTACTAACCAATATATATTTAAGAACCATTAAATTCTATATTTAATAAAATATACTCTTAATCACACCTAATGTTCAATATTATCCACTACCGCATTTGTTTTAAACCATTAACCAATTATAAAATATTGATTTTTAACCTATAAATATTTAATCCCAACCCATGCCATTCCGATTTCATCATTTTTAATTTCATCCCATAGCTATTGGGAAACTACAACACATTCCATAACATAAAAACACAACCATCTCACAATGTCGATTCCACACCTCATGAGAATTCCTTCAAGGGGGTTAAAACATTTCACATCAAAAGCCATTAACTGAACACCACAAACTGGACCTCAATATATCCCATGTCAATCCAACCATATATCCACTGCCTCAACATATTTTTCCTCTGTACTGGTCACCACCACCATCATATAACCCAAAAAGAACCACATAACCATAATGTAATTTACAAAAAAATAAATGTCACACATAATAGTATATTTTATCACCAATAATTACCAAAATTTATTTTAAATAAGGCTTTCATAACACCTCATCATTCTCAAGCATGGGTTTTTTAATAAAATTTATAGATTTATAAATAATAGATTCATAGCCTGATTTATGTACTTAAACCATTATTAATAGTTAATTAAAGAAAACAATCATATAATGGGTTAATCATTCACAAAAAAATAACAAACACATCACAATATTTCTTCATGCTCAAGGCTAGTAATAATAATAATAGTAATTTTCAGAAATATTATCAAGTTGGAATAATCATATAAGAAATTTCATAAAATAATTTAAAAACATGTGATTTAAATATACACCTTTAATTTTAATTAATATGGTTCATTAATAGGCCCATTCAAACCTTACCATCCACACAAAGGAAGACAAAATCATTATAATTCAATATATTCAAAAATAAGTAAGTAGATAACTTGGATACCTTAACTCAATCAAGGATTTCTAAATTGATGCAAGAATCTAAAATGAATAAGAGACACCCAACAAATTATAATTAAACCAATGGGATTATAACAACCTAGATAAAAAATCCCTCCATCAATTACATTACAAATTTTTTTATGATGTATCCATATATCACAACCTCAACCTTCTTTGAGTGAAGAATGACGACAAAACCAAGATGAATGGAGGTTAAACTACCCTAAAATCACCTAAAATCACCTTAAATCCATCTCCCATTTTCAAGGATCAAATAAAATAAATAGGGGCCACAATATTTCTGAAAGTGACCCTATGATAACCCAAGATTTAATAATTAAAAAAGAAATATGATGAGTTTTGAAGGGAACTAGAAATTTACATCAAGGATGGAAGGACACCCATTCACACTATTACACCCACACTCACACTGAGAAGATATCAAGTTAAACTACATCTAGGATTCATGTCACTAAATCTTATAAATTTAGAGAGAATTCACATTGTGAATAGTAGGTATACATAATGAACTACTCCTGATATAGAATCAACACAATCTAACTTCCCAAAATTCATGTTGTGAAAAGGGTAGACACTATTAATCCCAACTGGGAAGAACCCTAGAGCGACACCTCAAATTCCTCATGTATCAAACCATAACCCACATTGATATCACCTTCTTAAATGTTATTCACATTTTAAATTATGTATCATTACATGAACCACCACCTCATACTATAATTTATCTCTAACTCCACAATTACCTTCCTTAATTCTCCTCCTGATACTTCCATCAACCAAAACCACACAATGTAATTGGATGTAATATCTATGAAATCTCATAACGGTAGAGACTCAAGTATTTACAAGGTTTATTATAAATTTAATCCCACTATTTTCTAGGTATAAATAACCTGGATTATCCATTATAAATTACTATCAGTACAAAGTCAAACTATCTTATGAAAAGCATATAGGTAATCTCAAAAAATACCCAACCAATGATCTCTTGAAATGATTAACCTCTAGTGAATAAAATATACCATGGTTCTTTACACAATATCCTACTAGTTGAATATTTATCTCAAAAATAGTCTATCCATCAACCAATGGGGTCCTTATATCGCATTCTGATAAATATTCAAAAGTCCTCCTAAACTCTTCCTCAAATAGGCCTTCCAATACGATCATCTCCTAATGTAGTATGCATTTTATACTTTTTTATTTACAAGTAAACATGTTCATATCCTCATATGATGATCTATATATTTCTATAATTTCTCAAAATATCTCTTGATGATATTGTGACATCACAGGTAGTAGTAAGTAGTTTTTTTCTCTCACTTCCTTCTCAAATTTAACACACAACCAATCATGTCAACCTTTGTATCCTTCAATACATAGGGAAATACCAAATCAAATAACATTTTATTATTCTTCTTTTACTAAAATATTTATTTATTATGACAAAAATATCGATGGATCCCCATGATAAACCTTGAACTAGGTCTAGTGTTAAAGGCTTCTTAAAGTGTCAAAAAATTATAGGCCATGGAATGGTCTAAAACACTATTTATTACAGGGGATCCTTTCACACAAATCATTTAGTGCTGTAACATGGTGCTTATAGTATGACCACTTCTATACACCATAATAACCACCTTGGTGTGGTGGTATTTACTTCGGTGTGGAGGATCTTAGATTCCATATTCTTCCTCGGCTTAAACTCAAAACTTAATAGATTTAATCACAATCATTATTATTAATTTTAATATTTACTCTATTAATATCAACACTCAAATAATCAAATAATTTAATATCTCTTCAAATTCTTAAATATGGAAATATCATTTTTTAGTTTATAATGATTCATATTTTCTCTAATTCTTGATGTTCATGCAGAAAAATGACCCTTTTTATAGAGTGATGATTATATAGATTATCATGATGGTTATATAGGGATAAATTAATTCTTATATAGAGACATTCCGTGGTTATACATCCCAACATGACGGTTATGCAAGATAGTATGATGGTTGTGTATATACTCGATGATGATTTTGTACAACTTAAAATAGTTCAAATGATGTCTCTAAACACTAAATCATCTATAAAAAAATACTTTATACTTTTATATGATGGTTACACAATACTTGATTAATGATTAAATTGATCCTTGATCTCTAGGATGATTCTGATGAAAAATTATAGACTTATTCAATAATATAATTAGGACTCCAAAATCCATATTTTGTTATAAAAATCTCAAGATATCTTCAGTGTATCTCAAGACTACCTCACCCTTTATCTGAGATTATATAAACACTAAATCTATAAAAAAATATTCTATGAACTCCTTGGATGGTTTCTTAACTTCTTCAACTATATTAGAGTCTATCCACTAGCTGGATTCACACTTAACTTCTATAAACTATTATATACATCATTGAAACCTCTCCATAGTCAATTGTAATTTTCTTCCATGAAGATCAAATTTATCAATCTTTACATGTAAGGTTTCATTTTCTATTATGTCCAAGACAATTTCTTTAAGGGTAATAACTTATCTTCCCACTTTATTTTCCATGTACAATCGTAGAAACACACTTATCTCTTGCACATATTTAAACATTCTCATAATCTTCGTATCTTTTATTATTGACAACAAATACAATCCATGCATTGGAACAATAGTCCATAACTAATAGTTATCTTATAAAGTGTTTATAATTTTCATTTATTTATGAGTTTTTCAAAAAAGATTATCTCATGTTTAAAAATTTAAAATATTCATTTTCATAAAAGTTATTCCCTTATTTTATTCAATGTTATAGATTTTTATATTACTAATTTGTGTATAATTTAGTTTAAATGGTTAAAATACCTTTAAATATTATCAAACATGCAGCTAAGTAGTTACATCCCATTTTTGATAATGTATTTAGATTTTATGTACCTTTAGTTTGGTTTTTAATTAATCTTATTATCTTGAATTTAGTTGTTTAATATATTTTATACATATTAGGTTTAAGAGTTATGATGAATTTAATTATCTATTAAGTAAAGTATCCCTGGGTAGAGGGACTTTAGGTCAGACCTCTCATAGACCTGGAGGCTTATGCCTTATTCTATAAAGGTAGGGGTTGGATATCTATGGCTAGAAGATTAATCATATAGATATTTTCAATTTTATATAATTTTAAACCTTTAAATAAAATTTTATTGTACCTTATTCATGATATTTCTTTGAATATGTGTAAATATATTTAGCATCTATCATTGGTTGATTAAAAAAAACTATTAGTTGAGTAAATAGATACACATAAATATGGTTTGAACATATTGATTTGGTGGTGGGAATAGGAATCCAAAACCAAATAATTAAAATCATGCATACTTAAAGGGAATAACATGATATAATACCGTGATATATATCCCCTATAAAATTCTGTAGTATTCCTTCTAAAGTGGAACAAGTTAAGGCCTCAATCATTAATATAGGAATGTTCTTCCAAATAAGGGTTATAATGGGTTATCTTTTGTAAGGAATGGTGGAAATGGATAACCCTAAGAGTTTGGTAACTGAATTCCACCATTTTATTTAGGTGACACTTACTCAAGAAACCCAAGAAACCCTTAGGAAGGATACCCAAGGAATAGAGTTTAGTTTATCTATATGATAGATTGGACAAAGTGTTTTATGCTAGACTATCCAAGAGATATATATGATATAATTGAGATGATTCCCTACATAAAGAGCTAAGTGGTGATATGAATTAAATTTTAGACTCATTCCTTACTGAATTATAGATCTTGTCCCGCTAATGGGTATGCTGAATTTTAAAAGGGGTTATCATTTTAGTGAGAGACTATTTAATAAAAGTACATATTAAATTGTATAAATATATTATTCTCATTTGATAAAAGATTTTTTATAGATAATTGAATAAACATAAACAAGATTAATTGTGAAACCAATCCTTTAAATGGATAAACCCAATGTAAGAAAATCCTTATACGGGCAACTTAATATGTGTTATTAAGTAAGAAAGCATTAAATGTGTTAGATTAACCTATTTAAAAGTAAAAAAGTGTTCATGTTTTTCAACATGTGAATATAGATACTTACAAGAATCATAGGTAAATTCCTTTATGGTTTCAAAATAATTAAATGAAAAATTAATTAAATAAAATTAGTCTCCACTATTCAATATGATCGAGTATGGAAATGATTTAAAGAGACAAAATATTTTTTATAATGATTATTATGGTTATGGAATTCATCATACCATCATTTATAGATTTTTTTACATAGAATATGTTTAAGAAAATGTTACCTGATATTCTAAAACTATTGATAATAGTTGAACTGGGCCTATGATATCTAGGTTCTGACAGTACAAGTGGGTAAAATTTCAAGCCAGAAGAAGTAAAGTTAATTGGAGAGTCCAATAATATTTATTCACATATCCAATCAAGGTCTTTTTAACCTAGTGTTTTTATGAAGGAGGGATAATTATTACATAGGAAGGATTTTTTTGGGATACCTAAAGGGGTTTTATAACTCTATGAAATTTTTATGTATTGCATTAGTATTATTGTAATTGGTTATTTGGTTTTGAAAATACATTATACTAATTTTATACTTTATAAGTGTTGAAAATATTATGGAGTTCAAAATCAAGGTAATAATTGATAAATATTTTAGTTTTTATTCAAGTGATGAAGAATAAATTTCTATATCAAGGAATTTAATGTAAATGATTTTTTCAAGATTAGAAGGATCTAATAAAGTTTGTGTATATTAATTTAATTTATCTATTATAAACAGATAATTTTTTTCTTAATAAATTATTTTTATCAAAATAATGAGATAATTAATTCAATACACATGTATTATGATTCATTAGATTCTATAAATTTTTTTTAAAAAGAGACTAAAATAATTTTTTTTGTCTAGAATAAAAGTGGTTTATCTAAATATTTGATAAAATATAAGGTAAGATGTTACTATAATCCATTAGTGGAATATTTTTATGACTAGTCTTATTTTCTAAAGAAAATTCCCCAAACACATAAAATATCAAATATGAAGTGGAAACATTGGTTTATTTTTTAAATAGTCCCATTAAAAGGAAATGAAATTTATTTTCTAAAATAATAGAGTTTTTTTTATCTAAGTATGATGTTGTAAAAAGAATACAGTGTTTAAGAGGATAATGGTAGTACTTTTGAACTTATAGAAGTTAAAAGTTAAAAGGTAAAATATTACACTAGTCTAAAATTAAAATGATTTCCAATTAATATCCCAAATAGTTTAGGATATATGACGGTAAAAAAATGAAAAAGTTATATTTAGTTACTGTGAAAAGTGAATATCACTATTTTAAAATGAGTATACCAGTAAACATACAAGAAGAGGCTACTTTATCCTAAATGACTTTAGGATATTCTGGTAAGTAATAATTTTAATGTTCACTTTATTTATGAAAGAGTTCAAATTAAAAGTTTGATATAAAGGGTTTCAAGGATTATGATGTTAAAATTTGAAAAGTTCTATTTTGAAAAAATAAGTCAAAATCAAAACATTTGATGTTACTGAGTAAAGAAGTTTGTATATTTATAAGGCATTAAACATTGGGAATAAGATTATAAGATCTCCCCATTAATAAATATTTCTTTCTTAATATATGGTACTTACTAATGATTTTTTTGAGATTATTTTATCAAATGGACATAGAGATATGTGGAAAGAATTATATATGATGTAACAAGTTACTAAAACCCTAGAAAGTGTAGGAAATATATGACTAATCTTGAAATTTATCATATATGATATTATATAAAATTACTTATATAGATTTTTGTTATGTATTCTTTAAATATTTTAAAGAATATAAAATATATCTTATAAAATGAAATCATTATTTTATAATTATTTTATGTTAGCTATGTAATTTTATATATGGATATACATTTCATGAAATGATATGATGATTAACCTCCAAAAGTATGACTTTGTGTTATCCCTAACCAATGTTTTTTATAGAGTATTATTGGTTATTATGAAATGTTAAGGTTAAAATGAGTAATATTCTTGTATATAGATATATAATATGCTCAGGAGGCACAAAAGTGTTTTTGTAAACTGGAAAACCCACTAAGTATATGACATGGGGTGTAATACACTATATCTTTGGTATAAATGGGGTTCATGGATAATAAATGGTCAATACTACCTATGGTTGGTGAGATAGTTAGTATGAGAAACATTATACTTTGATACCTTTATTATACAATACTTGGGGTATAGAGAGTCTAGGAGTGATTTGGTATGTTGCTGATTATGTCATTGGTTGGAGCTCAAAAAATATGAGATATATCCTCTCATATAATGAGTATGAAATTTGGGCTCTCAATTGAGATAGACTGAGGACTATGTGGATGAACCTAGATAGTACATTTGATGGGATTATATATTAAGACGAGGGAAATATGATGTAATCATCCATAAAGGTGAATAACTCTTGATGTTTTCAACAAATTGGTTAGTATTTACTCAGAGAATAAAGAAAATATGAGATGAATATATGGTATTGACATACTCCATGTCCCATGGTCAGTCGACATGTTGGAAAAAGGGAACATAGAGAGTGCATGTTAGAATTTGCTGTTGTTTGTGGATACAAGTATAGAGATACACATGTTTTATGTAGATCACACCAGATACCTTTATAGCTTGAGTATCATTGATTATATGCTAGAGGCCTATCTTTTCCTAAATTTATGGATATATATATTCATATTTTTTTTAATGATACAAATTCCCATGGGGTCACACTTTGAAGTTGACTGAATAGGGATTTAGTTTGACTCATAGAGATACATTATAAGTTTTATAGAGTTAATCCAAAAGCGTTTTGGATGGGTATTCACAAGGTATTACATATAATGTGATATAAGGTGATGTTTATGATATATTTATAAAAGTTTTTATCAAAAATATCCAAAATAGTTTTGGATATGGTTTCACAAGTTATTTCATATGATATAACATAAGATAAAATGACACAATGTCTTTTATGATTTAGTGTAAGTGGGGGATTGTAGGAGATAATATTCCCTAAAACCAATTATATACGATATAATGGGTTATATAATTTTTTGAAAGGGTATATAATATCAAATATAAAGTATTATCATAGGGTGTATTCTTAGATTATCCATAATATTTAACTTCTATATCCTATTCCCTATCTATGTTTCTATATTTGATAAAATGGGTGAATAAATGATAAATGATATCAATTGAAAAATAATTCCACATTGGATATCATCAAAGAGGACATTTCTAAAGATGTAATCCTTAAGAGTAGTGTCATTCAAGAATACAATGTATGATTAGACTGAGTCATTAAGTCATGTATTATAATGTTCAATAGAGTACACCCATATAAAATGTACATGACCAAAAGTTAGATATCTCTTACCAAGTAAGCCATGAACGGAACCATAATATCAAAAAATGATTGTGGAAAGAACATTTCAAGTTTACATAATAGGATTTTTTTTACATTTTTAAAACATTATTAGTTCAAAACTTTTTATAGATACAGATTTTAATAAAAACAAATTTTATTGCTTTTATTCCAAAAGTTTTTATTAAAATAAATTATATAGCCACATATATTAAATTATGTAGCCTAATGAGTGAATAAAGTTATTTTAAACCCCTTATCTTCAAGTCATTGGTTGATATTACACATTGGAATGGTTATACCATTATGAAATAAAATAACATTAATATCTCTATCTTAAAAATAGGATTTTCCACTAGAAGAATAAAAGTATGTATTCCTTAAATATTTTCGGGAACAATAGAAGTTGAAGGTGGGTAATTATTTTTGTTTTTTTTATCGATTTTAATTAATAAATCCTAATAAGATTATGTATGAAAACCCATAATCTCCTAGAGATGATATTTTCACAAATAATTTATAATTAATTTCAAACTAGAATCAACTTAAACTAGTAAGTCCATTTGATCAAAATCTATTTCCACACTTTTAATGCTTCCATTACAGTATAAAATCTAATAAGATATTTCTCTAAGGGTATCTAATAGTGTTCCATGAACCTATAGATGAAAATATTGAATAATTTCCATTTCCACTCTGGAAATTATGTCATTATAGTTGAGAATCCATGCAAGGATTTCCTTAGTGTTATCTACCAGTGTTCCATGAATCTCCAAATGAAAATCCTAAATATTCATGTTCCAGAGTAGTAGAAATAAACAATTTATGTTATTCACTATTGATCAAAACAAGGGGTTCCCTTTTATTATCTATGTTCCAGAGAGGGAGGGTGGAATATATCCTCTCTAGGGAATGAAATAATTCTCAAGAGTTTCTATATTGTAAATAAAAAATCTATGAAGAAAAATAATATAAGTTGGAATTTATACTTAGGGTTAATATTTTTTAATTTCATAACAATACTTCATTGAATATCAATCTAATTAATTCCCACTTTCTAATAATAATAATAGTAATAATAATAATATTATTATATCCGATGAAAAGAACTTATATAAATATAAATTATTAAATAAAGAAATTGATATTTATGTAAATGATACTAAATAAAATATACCATTTTTATTTGTCCATTAACTCGACCCATCCATCTTCCATGGAATTCATTAAACATTTTAATAACAAAATATTTAATCAAAGAAATATAATTCATTAATTAAATAAACAAATATTATATTTACTAAAATCGTAAATAAATATTTATTTTAATAGTCACACAACTAAATAAATATTTATATTAATATGTTAACTAAACTGATAAATGAATAAATATTTATTTATTACCTTATGAATAATAAAAAAGAGATAAAATTCAGGTCACATATTATAAAATCGAATATCTCATGATTTAATTTATGCTAAGAATAATAATTGAATAATTATTATTCCTCAAGTTTAGAATAATATTTATTCTTAATATTAAATTCAATAGAATTTATTGAGATTCTTGATACACTTAGTGTGTGATCCTCTTGGCTTTTTTCCAGAGGCATTAAGTGAACTCAACTAAAATCAAAGATCATCATTTAGCAAAATGTTAAGGAAATCATAGATAAATAAGTTAAAGTTTCCATAATAACAAAATTCCTATAAATGATACTGTATAATATAATCCCTTTGTCTCAATATATCATCATGTATGATGCATACAAGTTTCACTACCCCACATGATTTATCTATCTTTCTTAATCTTTCTTAAATGAAATCATCAAAAAACTACCAAGGCCATGGATTTAATATGACTATCCTATTTCAATGAAATGAAAAAATATATATTATTCCATTATAAATCCTTTCTTGACTTAATTAATTCTATATCACTTATGACATACCCAACATATGTTAACTCGTTGTGAGCATAGGTTGTCACGGCCTAAATCACTAGGACCCTACCTGAGCTGGCATTAGGCTGAGGGTGAAACCCCATGTCCACCTTCAATAGGATAGGGGTTGAGAAAAAGTGATGAGTAGGTGTATCATTGAAATGGGAGGCCTTACCCTAATTTACCTATATGCAAGCCCAAAACCATCTCCATGAAATAGTACAGTTATATATGAATAACCTAAAATATCTAGAGTATTAAAAATTAATGAAACAACCTATATGAAATACACAAAATCACAATAATGTAATATAAATGATATTAAAGATAAAAATATATTCCCAACCAGAAAATGAGGTCCCAACCTGACAACAACTAGAAAGGGTAAAATCAAAGAGATCTAATCTCAAAATATTCAAGGCTGACCATTGAACATGGAGAACACCTCCATGTACCACCTTGTTCCTCTAATATCTAGTCCATGAAAGTTACCACTTATACTATTTTCATCTACATAATATAAAAAACATACGGGCATAGCCTATGTAGGGTTGAGTATATACATACCCAGTGGGATGCCCAAAAAACCAAGAGGAAAGATATAAAAGTAAGCAAAAGTTACATGAACCCATAATAAATAGGATAAAGAAAACCTAACATCAAATATGACCAAAAAAACCTAAGGGAATAGAGAAATAGGATATACATATTTAATATCATTTAAGAATGATGAGTCAACCTATATCTCCCAAATATCCCTTCTTCGATGCCAATCACCATGTGAAACCTCAACTGAATCAGAGGAGAGGGATTGCACCTCAACACTACACTCCACAGTTGGGGGAAAAAAACTCTAGAAAACACAAATCTCCATAAAGATCTCAAATATGGGTTATTACCACTCCATAGATATAGTAACCACTCCCTATATAGTGTGGGGGAGTACCAACCCTAGTGTCTCTCTGATGAAAGAATCTTATCACTGTCATCGGCCAAGCATTGTTGGAAGAATCTTCAAACTTTTAACACCTCATGTAGTATATATAATGACAAAAAGAAGGTCACCATCACATCCTTTGTTTAAAACCAGACAATATAGGATGATAAGAAGCCCAAATCCATGTTTTGAATAAAGAGATACTCAAGGTAGATGTTTTCTAAGGAAAGTACACTGTGTGTATATGAAATACATGACATGTATTAGAAAGTATAGGTATGCCTGTACCCTTTGGTTTATGACCGTTTAATTTGTCCATCCCAAAATACAAAGTCCATTCCATTTTACTCTGGCCATTTCTATGTGTTTTGGTTGCGCCCATGTACTCTAGCTGTGCTTGTGTACTTGTTCATGCCCGGGTGTTCTGGTCGTTCCTGTGTCCTCTAGCCATTCCCATGTTCTTTGTTGTGCCCATGTGTTCTGGATATCTCTATGAATATGTACCTTAAGGTAAAACTGGGTCACTAGTTATGTGTCACATCATGTGTGGCATGTCACAAAACATATGATATTTATCTCTACGTGTAAACCATATCAATCGCATTAGGGGACCAAACAACGTGTGTTCTTATAAACTACAAATTGCATAATTTAAAATTTTTTAGATTCCTACAATCTTCATGAGGATGATTAGATCTGCCATTTATAATAATTATTCCACCATTTTACTTTACCAAAACAACTGAAACTGGAGGATATCATCTACAACCATCATTTCCTGGCCTTCGGTGGCCAGAAAATGGGAAATCGGTTACCCGATCAGTAACTGTCATGACATTCACTACTCTTTAGGGTCCCAAACCTCAAGACCCTAACCCGAAACCCAAATTACACCTTGATTCATCTATAAATCCATGATCACTACATCATTCATTAATTCATCGTGAATATGTGGGTTTAATCCTTTGAATATGTCTTAGAAATATTGAACCACCGACCCTGTGGGACAATGAAGAAAAATGCAGAGAAAAATGGTAGGAAAATTATAAGAATTAAGTGAAAAGTCATCATTGGATGATGAAATATGGACCAATGATACATCTGGTAGAAACAAGGGTGAAATAATGTGTGCAATAGATACAAACAAATAGGTTCGAGAACACTATTTAAAATTGGGCTCATACGAAGTATGTAAATAGAAAATAATAAATAAACAGACAAGGAATACATGCTCATAAAATTAAATTAGGGGATAAAATACACAAAATAGTGATCCAAAATTAAAGAAAATATTGATTATTAAAGAATACAATAATATTCTAGAAAACTAGTTGAAGATCCCACCGTGTTTACCAATCATCTTCTGAATGCCCTCAATCGCTGTTGACGATTCATGTTCCCAAATTTATAGTACCAAAAAATATCTACCCATCCTATCTAATATACTAGGTTAAAGTGGATAACCCTAGGGATTTTTCATAATGAAATATAAATAGAGACATATTAGGGTTTTTTGAATTTAAGTAAAATAAATAAATAAATAAATTATTTTAATTAATAGAACCTCAAATGGCCATCTTCAACTGAACACCTAATGCCAAAAAAATTTATATTTAAAATAGGGTAAACCCTGAATTCTAGAAAAAAATGTGGTTTTAGATTTCTCATATGAGGCCCTGTTTAATGGGAAAACCATTTATACTAAACTGATGCGTGCACATGATTTAATATATATTAATGATTTTAATAAATTATTTGGGGGTCTTGTGATAAAAAAAATATGTAAAATTTAAGAATATATATATATATATACATATATATTCCAACGATAAAACTATAAAAATAAAAGTCATTACATTGTTCAATCCTTCAAGGAATTTTGCACCAAAAAGAAAAAGCTATACAAAAATGATGGGGGTGTTGATCCCACCTATAACTCCCATGATCCCTGTATCTCTTCTGAATGATCCTATAATACCAATGAAATCAAAATATAGGAATGGTAAATCCACATAGGATCATAACTTTTCATTCCCCAATTACCATTGGGTACTCTTTAAAGGTAGATTCATCCCTGACGTCCAGCCCACCCCAGTCAATGGTGTGGGATGAGTTGTGCAAGTATATACTTATATATGAAAAATAGCAGATGTAATGTACCCAATATAAATATGGGTTTAAGGTTAGGTGTTATAAAACCTTTCCAACCATTTTTAGGATCTGTAATGGACCGCTGAACCTTAGGTATAGATTTCTGATCACGCTTTGATTGACGATTTAATTTCACCCATACAACATTATGTTAAACTAGTTTTGTACTGAAAATTACAAATATAATAAAAACTTTAACATAAATTTGGATTGATTTATTTAATTTTTATCACTATTAAAATGATAAATTTTACATTTTTTTATTATTACATTTTAGGAAGAGGTGATTTAGAGGGCCAGAAATGATGCAGAAGGAAAATCGGCCAAACTGCATGGAATCCCAAGGACATATGTCCAATGTTTTTTATGTTATGAGATATATGTGCCTAAAAATGGGATGAAATTTTTTGATATTATCCATAAATAATTTTTATACAACTAATATCAATTTAATAAATCCCAATTTATCCATTTTTTTTCCCAACCGAACTGATCTGTCCAGAGAACCGAATCTACTCAAAGTCAAAAGTTAGATTTGGTAATTTGACCATATCTCCCATTAAATATGTCCAATGGAAACTAAATTTTATATGGTGGTATAAAATATTATTTAAAACAAATATTATCTTTTTCATTCATCTAGATAATTCAATTTACCAACCAAAAATGAACACAGAAGTTGTATCTTGAAATCATGGTGCCCAAAACCACTTCCCATTTCGGATATAAAAGGGAACCATGGGAAACTCATTTGAAAGGCAAAAAAAGAAGTAAAGTGATGAAATTTTGAAGGTAAATAGAATTAATAGAATCAACTTGGATTTCTTTAGCCCTAAATCCTTATAGGGAGAGCTGAAATGAAAAAAGGAGACGCACTTGAGCTTCCTCCCCTCTCGATGTCAGGCTAAATAGTGGGCATTAATTATGAGGGTGTTACACACATGTAAAGGGAGTTGAAAAATTTATAATAGATATTAGTTTGGATTAATTTTGGTTTTAAAAAATATAATTCCATGTATATTACAGTATTTTATATTTTAATGTATTTTTGATGCATGTGATTGGTATGCTCTTAATTTACAATCAATCAGTGTGAGGTTTTGGTTGAGTGAATTTTGTTTCTATGATTGGAAAACATAATAATAATTTTATTCCACAATTATTTGATATTTTGTTCTAAATTGGAATCTATTTTACCATTCATAATGTTATGAACTTTACAATATGATCGGTATGTCAATGTTTTGTTCAACATGCATTAATATAGAAGCTTAGAAATTAATCGGGATTCCATTTAATTGAAACCAAATATTTACTATAAACCTAAATAAATATACAAGAAAAATGATCTTAAAATATGTGTAGTGAAATAAAAATGACCCCTTTATCTCATATTTTTCAAAATCCACTTGGGCTTTCAACTATTAAACTCTTCAAATTAAGTTATTTTCTTAAAATTATTTTCAAAACCACCCCCACTTTTTAGTCTATTTTTATTGAAAATACACACTTTAAATCACAAAATCTCATTGATAGATGTTCTAGGATATAAAATATACTATAAAATAATATTTTCATAATAATAAATTGGTTTTTTCATGACAACAAAGTCAAATTTTGGTGCTGTTTCTGGGGACCTCTTTGGTTTTTAATGCGTATTTTCGGTAAGATCTTTATAAATTTTGTGAATATTTATTTGATTTATCTTATAAAATTAAATATATTTTTGTGTTATGATTTATTTATTTTGTATTTTATATGAATTATGTGTTATACTCTAAGAGATTTACATCCTTCTGAACCCTAACCGGAGAGGATCCCTTGCCAACAACATCCAGACATACATGACAACCCTTTGAAGGAGGAAACACCACCCCTTGAGAGTTTTCTAAACCCATATTCTTATAGAACCAAAATAGAAACCAACATTAATGTGTATAATATGGGAAAAATAATCTAACACTAAAATAACTCAGTTCACTTGATGTTGGTAACCAATATACATATATTCAAGTACAAGGAGAAGTTCCAAACTTCAAACTCAAATATAGTTTAATTAAATTATTACAAATATTCCATATAATAACTTGAGAAGACCTACATAAGAGCTTAAAACAATTTCACACTATGTGTTCCATATTAAAACATGAAAATTTGGATGAATAACAAGTAAATATTAGGGAATTACCTTTATCATTAGAAGACACTACAAAAATATTTGTGGTATTATGTTAACTCCCATATTAGAGGATTAAAGGACATGAAACACCTTTTTATTGAAAAATACCTCCCATCCTCTTGAAATTAAACTATAAGAAAAGAAATATGTGGTATAAGTCAATCATAAGGAGAAACACTTCATGATTTTTAGTAATAATGTAAAAGTATTTTTTTAATATTCCCATACCAGAAAATAAGTGATCAACTTTTAATACAAATTTTTTTTGAAGGTTTAATTCTAATTTACTTTAACATGATTTATGCCACTGTAGTTAGTGCAGTAGTTGAGAAAACCATAATCATTAAAAGACCCCACATTGAAAACATTATGTAGAACACTCAATAATTTGGTTCACGGTCCATTGTACCCATTTAGGGTGTCCATGAGGTTCAAAGCTATAAGTTTGATAAGAAGTTGGATAGAATTTTTTAAGAGGTAAGTAACCTTATCTGAAAACTTTCTCTTTCCCAAGGGAAATACTAATCTTATTCTCCCATCCATTATGGTATTAGTTCAAATGACACCCACAATTCTGAACAATTCTCTCAAATAAGAGAAACTTTTGAGAGTCTTAAGGAAATCCTTCTAGGTGGGGACTATAACTAACCCATTAGGAAATAAACATACTATCCATACAACCTTACGTGGAAATATAACCAAGTTTATAGGTAAGGGGGCTTTAAAACCAACCTCAGGAAACATGAAACCAACTAGGGTATAATAGTCATCCACCACCACCACTCATAAATCCTCAACCACCATAAAGGCAATTCCAACAGAACCTATAAAACCTGAGAATATCCTAGAAGACAGTATGAAACAAATGGAATTAAATATTATCCATTTCTAGTAAACCACCGAAGAATACATAAAATACCTAAAAACCAAATTAGGCCAACTCTCCAACTCTGGGGGGCAGATCTAATGTCAAGGTTCTGGTAAAGTACCCTCTCAACCACTAGTAAACCATAGGGATAAGATAAATGTTAGTTCCATCACCCTTAAGAGTGGAACACAACATAAAATCTAAATGAGCAACCACTATATTCAACCAATATTAAGGAAACCACCATCCCAACCACTGAAAATGGCCCAAATTAAGAAAAAACATTGTCCTAACATAATCTATTCCAAAAGAAATAGTGTTTAATTTGATGAACCACCAAGAAAAACCATTCCTCCTCCATTTACACAAAGTGATACCCAACCAAGGAAACAAAAAGAAATTGAACTTGATAAAGAAATCTTGGAAAATTTCAAAAAAGTGTAGGTTAACATCCCCTTGATTGAGGTGATGAAGCAAATTCTACGATAATCAAAGATTATAAATGAGAAGTGTACACACCAAATAAGACTTTGGGGTGATGAAATGGTGATATTATGGAGGAAAATATCTTCATTAATAGATATATAGATTACTGATAAATACAATGATCTTATAACATTATCAATTCCATGCACCATTCGGGAGTATTTATTTTCCAAAACTATACTTCATTTGAGTGATTCTATAAATGTTATGCCTGACTACATTTTCTCTTAATTGAATATTGTGGAATTGAATCCTATAAGAGTTTTTGTTCAACTAAAAAAATAAATTAATAATCACCCTACTGGTCTATTATAGGATGTTCTTGTGAGGGTGAACATTTTAATTTTTCCTACTAATTTTTATGTGCCTAAATTGGAAGATGATAGGATGAATGGACATTAAACAATTATATTGGGGAGGCATTTCTTAAAAACTACCAAATATATAATTAATATCCACAATGGGGCATTATCTATAGAATTTGGTGGTGGATGTTTCCACTTCAACTTCCTTGATTCTATAAAGCACACCTCATAAGAACATTCCTCACTTTTAGTTAATTCTAATGATGTACTACTTTTCCATGAAAATAATTCTCTTCATTCCCCTGAATCCTTTCCAAGTTTGCATCCTTGATATAAATTCTAAGAAATGAATCATGCATTTAATGTTTTATTGGTCTATAAAAATGTCATCCATGTTTGTTAATTGATATATTTTTGAGAACTAAGGATCCAATGAACATCGATGATACTTCTCAGCTTGTTAAAGATTACTCCTCATACAAGGATATTACAATTAAGAAGTTAGGTGAGACAAATAACCTTTCAATTTTACATTCACTACCATCAATCCAAAATCCTTTTAAATTGTAACTTAAACCACTGCCTCAAAATTTAAAATATTCATATCTTAGAGAATGGAAACAATATTCCTATCTTCATTTATAGCTCACTCCCTCTAGATCATGAATTGTAACTGCATGAAATTTTGAGGGAGTATAAAAAAGTATTAGGATTGATACTTTCTATCATTAATAGTTTTATCACATTAGTATTTATGTATCATATATTTTTAAATTATGAGGCTAAACTAGTGAGACATGCACAATATTGATTAAACCCAAACCTCCTCGATATTGTTAAAAATGAGGTAACAAAATTATTGGTTATTGGAATCATTTACACCATCCCTGATAACTAATTGGTGTGTCCAATATAGGTAGTTCATAAAAAAACTATCCTTAATATAATTAAAAATGAAAATAATGAATTAGTTCTAATCCATGTAAAGAATAGATGGAATGTTTATATAGATTATCTTCAACTAAACAAACACACTAGAAAAGACCATTTCCCATTTCCATTCATTAACAACATTCTATATTGTTTAGATGGGAAGTATAACTACTATTTCCATAATGGATATTATGGATACTTTTAGATCTACATTTTCCTTGAGGATAAAAAAAAATAAACTTTCACTTCCCCCTTTGGAAAATTTTTATACAGATGGATGCCATTTGTTCTGTTTAATGTTACAGATACTTTCCAACAATGCATGGTTAATATTTTTTTAGTTTACCTAGAGAATTTCATTGAATTATTCATTGATTTTTTCACTATATTTGGTTCCTCATTTGATTGGTTCTTGAGTAGTCATGGTTATTTACTATGTTTCTATATAAAAAATAATATTATATTAAATTATGAGAAATTCCATTTCATGGTGAGACACGATATATTACTTGGAAATTTCATTTATGGGGATGGTATTGAAGTAGATAAATCAAAAGTATACATCATTTTTTCCCTACCAATCTGAAAAAATGTGTGATATGTTGGATATTTCTTAGGACATAATATATTTTATCATCGTTTAATTTGTGACTTTAATTTTATTTCACTATCCTCCCTCACTTACTCTAAAAAGAAACTAAATTTGTTTTTGACAAAGAATGTGTGTAATCTTTTAATAAATTTAAATGGAGTCTCACATAACCCCTAATAATCTAAACACCTTAGTGATATTTACCATTTGAGATCATGTGCGATGCCTCTAACTATGGAGTTGGGGAAGTCTCATCATAACGGGTTGATCGAGCTCCACATTTCATAGCCTATGCCTCATGTACACTAGACCCTATCCTAGAAAACAACAGTACAAATAAATAATAATTACTTTGCAATGTGTTTTCCTTGGATAAATTCCGGTCATACCTTTTAGGGTTCAAATTAAATATCTTCTCAAACCAAAAATATCTCCAACATCTCCTTAAGAAATCGTTAGACAAACCACATCTCATTCATTGGATGATCATAATTCAAGAAATTAATCTAGAAATTAGGTATATAAAGGAGAAGAGAATATGGTGGTTGATCATATCAATATGATCCTACCATACTTAGACATTGACTCATCCCCTTGAGTTACCATTAATGAAATGTATCATGGTGAGAAATTTTATCAAGTGTAATATTCTAATCCTTGGTATGCTAAAATTGTAAATTAATTGGTTGAATCTTTCATTCATACTAATTTAAAAAAAATCAGGTCAAACCTATGAAATATGAGTACCATTGGTACATTTGGGATGACCCATAGATTTTTCACACATATAGTGATAAAGTCCTTAGGTTTTTTGTTCATAATAGATATTTTTAGTTTATCCTTAGGTTTTTACACACTCTTTACTCTGGGTTTCAATTTGGTCCACAATGGGATACTCACAAGGTCCTCGATTCAGATCTCTTTTGCACAATAATTTTTTTGGATTCCCATGATTTATATAAATTTTATTCTCACTTTCAATGAATGGGTAATTTATATAAACGAAATGAAATTTCACAACAACCCTTTATCTCTCATGATTTTTTTATGTTTTGAGCATTTAATTTATGAGGATATTTTCTAATTACTTTGGAAACTTGTAAATTATTCTAGAAGTTGATTACATTTAAAAAGGGTAGAGCCACGAGCCGCAAGGACTGATGATTTAATAAAACTTATGGAATTTTTGAGAACCCAAATTTTCTGTAGGTTTAGATTACCTAGGTTCATCATCAGCATCTAGGGTTATCACTTCTATAACTGAACAATGCAATAATTTTTGCATTGGTATGGGATCGAGCATTGATTTCCTACTTCTTATCACCCAAAAAACCAATGGTCAAGATGAGGTGTCAAATAGAGTGGTAAAAAACATTCTTGAAAAAATGGTTCAACCCAATAGAAAAATATTGGAGTCTTGAAATCGATGATTCATTATAGGATTACTATTCTAATTTCAAAACTCCTATTAGAATGTCACCATATCATCTAGTTTTCGGAAAGTGTTGTCACCTCCCTATTGAGACAGTGCACAGAGCTTGCTGGGCCATTAAAAAATGAAATTCTAACCTTTATATAGAAAGTGTTCAAACAAAGTTATAGATTTATGAGATAAGGAAAATGAGAAAGAACTCATATGAGAACCCCCATATTTATATGGGGATAACCAAGGCTGACTGTGACCACCTCATCCTTTATCATCAATTCCACATTAGGCATAAGGTCTTACTTTTCAATGTAAGGACAAAGTTTCATGAAGGTATGATTTTTCCCACAGGTTTTCCCATACAGTGTTACTAATGTTTATCCATTTTTGTGTTATTCAGGTTCCAAATGAACAAACCAAACAATCATTCAATATCAATGGGAAGTAGTTGAGTAACTTTCATGAAACCATTCTGGTGTCCCCGATGGAGGAACTCTAAGTTCAAGAAGAAACCTACAAACAAAACCCACCATGTTTTATCCTGGAATTCTATATTCTCTTTTATTATGGTGAAAAAACTTCACACTCTTAGTGTGTGTATATAAGGGGGGGGGGGGTATATTCCTTTGTTAGTCAACAATTTCAATCATTTTTTTTATATTTTTCACTTGTTGCATAGTAATTTTAGTTTTTCCCACTTTCCAAGGTTAGTTTGTTATTTATATTATCTTTATTATTTTCTATTTTCCCTTGATAAATAGTATTTTCACCTTCCCCTCATTCTGCTGCCTCACTTTTTTGCTAGAATTTTTATTCTTTGATGCCCACTTAACTATCAAATTATTAAAAATGGATATTGAATTCTCTATTTCATGTTGTTTTAACATTTTAAAAAAGTGTTTCAATAATTGAATGTGTGTTTTAGCATCAAATTAACATTAATGTGTGATATTTTCTAGAAAATTGGTTATTTTTAAATGATATAAATGGTTATATCAGTTTGAGTCTTTTAAGAATATAGATACAATTTATGTGATTAGTTTATGAGAAAATTGTGTCTCTTAATATCTCCGCACATATTTGTACCAAACATGAAGTGTGTTTTTTTATTAATTAATAAAAGGTAAATATAATCAAGTATAGTGTTTATCAGATTCCAAAAATGATTTTTCCATACATTCATTTCTTATCTAATATTTTTCATTATTGTACCATATTGACTGATGCATGTGTACCTATTATCCAACTATTGTACGCCCTCAAAAAAATATCCTAAAAAAACACAAAAATGCAAAAAATATGGGTTATGTCCTGGGTAGGTCAAAAACCACACATTTTAAACCTTTTATATTATTATGACTATTATAATTAGTGTTGTCAGGAGATCGAACAAGGGTTTAGACATGAATGTGAGATTTGTTCTCAGTGGAAATTTTGAAAAAAATAACAAAAATAATAAATGATGGGAGTGATGAAATGTAAAAAATATGGGTATATATTGGCTGGGAGCTTACGGTTTGAATTATGGGAATGCTAAAGTGATTGGGACTTGAAATTTGATTGCAAAGAATATTGGACTTGTTCGGTCGACATAATCATTAATGCAATTTTTTTAAAATAACATATATTTACTAGATATAAATTAAAAATAATATCATGAAATAGTTGTCACAAAAACATGTGGATGTCTAGTTATATTGTTTAATTTTGAATTATTTTCAAAAATTGGTATCATTCATATCATTGAATTTTGTTTTGATACAAGTTACGAGGCATATTTTTCCCCGATCACATAGAATAACTACTTGGTGTGATTTTTTATTTGATCACATTTCTATCAAGAATTAAATTTTCATTTAATTTTAAATCTTCATGATATTGTGAATATCTCTATGCATAATTTTTTAAAATTTTAATTTTACCAGGAGTGAAAATGTATAGGTGTGAGGGTGTGATCACAGTAAAATTTATTATTTTATTTCACCCTTACACCACTATGTTAAAATAGATTTGTATTGAAAATAAAAAATATAATAAAACATTTTAATTAGGATTTTGTTCAGATATTTAGTTTTTATCATTTATAAATTGGAAATTTTACTTGTTTTGATGAATATATTACATGAGGAGGTGATTTGGAGGGCCCAAAATGAAGCAGATTGAAAATCGGCCAAACTGCTTGGAAGATCAAGAAAATATGTCCACTTTTTTACATTTTATGAGCAATAAATGCATCCAAATGGGTTTAAATTTTGTGATATGATCCATAAATCTGTGGGATATAACTCATATAAATAAAACCAAGCTCAATTCATTCATCTAATTGCCCAGTAGAACTTATCTTTTCATAGAACTTAATCTTCTCGAAGTCAAAATATAGGTTTGATATCATAACTATATATCACATTACAGATTTCAAATGGGTACATAATTTTAAATTTTTACATTCAATATTCCTTCCAAAAACTCTAATTTTTTTATAAATAGATATAATGACATTTACTAACCCAAAACTGATACAACATTAGTATCACAAAATCTAGGTTCCCAAAACCACTTCCAATTTTGTCTATAAAAGGGAACCATGTAAATCTCATTTTATAGTTCTAAAAAGGAGTTAAGTGATGATATTTTGATGTTATATTGGTGTAATATCATCACCTTTAAGGTTTTAGAGCTCCCTAACATCATAGGGAGAGATGAAATGAAGAAGGAGATCTACCCGAGCTTCTTCCTCTCGATGTCATGCTAACTAGTGCGCGTTCATTGTGAGGGACTTATGCACTTATAAAAGGAGTTACCATGATTATAATATATTATAGTTTATATTAATTTGGGTTTAAAAACATATCATTCCATTTTTCTTACATTATTTCATTTTTGAATTCTTGTTTTGATGCATGTGAATGGTATGCTCTTAATTTCTTACCGATCCGTGTGAGGTTTTGAGTGATTGAATTGTGTTGATTTGATTGGAAAACAAAATAATTATTTTATTATAAACATATTTTGTATTTAAATATACTTTTTAATCTATTGTACCATTCATAATGGATGGACCTTGGAAATACAATTGTAATGTCAAGGTCTAGTTCAACATGCATTAATTTAAATGATTAGAAATTAATCAAGATTATTATTAATTTAAACCAAATGTTTAATCCAAAACTAAATGAATATACAAGAACAATGAAATTTAAATGTGAGTAGTGAAATCTCAATGACCCCTTTATATCAAATTTTTCAAAATCCACTTTGTTTTTCAACTATTAAAATCATTAAATAAAGTAATTTTCTTAAAATTATTTTAAAAAACACCCCTCTTTTTAGTCTTGTATATTAATAATACATAATTTAAACCAAAAAACTCATTTAGATATGACCTAGGGTATTCACTATACTATAAAACATTCTTTAAATCATAATAAATTTGATGTTTCATGGAAACAGAATCACTTGCTTCCCTAAAAAAACCTCTATAATCCTCTTTGTAGAGAGACTCTTAGGAAAACATGGTCTTCCTACATGAACTCCAAAGGCCTATGAAATCTGTCGATGTAAGATTCATATCTGTTCTGGGTTTTCCTCATACACTTTTGGATCACTTGAAATTTTTATGTCATTTCCTACACCATCTTTATCCTAAAAAGAGATGTCTCTCCAATATCTGTCCAACTTAAGGGTGACCTGCATAGACTCCCTTATAAGGACTAGAATAGTTCCATGACAATTGTATAATGATAGATTTTATTATAAGAAAACTCCTCAAATGGTTTGTGATCCTTCCATATTTGTATGAAGTTCAAAAGTTATGATCTCAACATATCCTCCATGATTTGGATGGTCCACTTGGTTTGTCTATCTGATTGGGATTGAAATGTTGTGATCATCCATAACTGGGTCTCAAAAGACTCTTATATACCCCTAAAAAACCATTAAATAAACCTATAATCATGATTGGATATTAATTTCATGGGTACCCCAAGAAGCTGGATGATCGTATGCATGTAAAACTACTCCAAACTCTTAACCTAACTCTGATCCCTTATGGAAAGAAAGTGTTATGACTTGGTAAGTTAATATAAAATAACTTAGATAGAATCATGTCCCATATCTATCTATGTAATCCCTACAAAAAATCCCTATACATGACATTCCAGATCTATTTTAGAATCTCAAGAGGTTGGGTCAAACCTACTATAACCTGATGTTCATTATTTACTTTTGAACATGAAAAAACCTAAGAAACAAACTTGGAAATGCTCCACCTAATTCTAGAACACAAGAACTACCATTTAAGGTCCTTGTAAATATTTTACACATTCATATGTACATGAATGTCGGAGTTATAAAAATCTCTCAACACCTCCTTATACAATGTGTTTGGAACCACCGTCCATCCTTGAAAAAAGATGACAAGATTTATAGATTTAGAAAATATGTATGGTGAATATTATAATGATATATGGTCAAACAAAAAATTATAGTCAAAAAATAAAAATTTATATTCTCTCACATTTTGAATAATTTGTGGAGCCACTACCATTGATTAAATATAAGCTTCACCCCACTCCTCTATTAGGGTCAGCTGTAAAGAGGAAAACTACTCTGAAACCTCTTCAACCAAATGAGAACAAGATTTCCTATTAAAGAAACATGTAACCATGATTACATTCCATGGAGTATATAATTCTCAAAGTCATAATTCTCTAAGAAATCCAACCAATGCCTCTGTCTCATGTAACGATCTCTCTAGGCAATAATGTACCTAAGATTCTAGAGGTCTGAGTAAACAAACAAATGCTCACCTAGAAGATAATGCCTCCAAATATTTATGGTGAAGTCCAACATTTATAAATCCAGGTAATGGGTCATGACATAATTCTCAGGGGGTCTCAAGTGCCTTGATTTATAATCAATCATTTACTACTTCTATGTAATTCCCAAGAAATTCTAAATTAAGAATATTATATTTGATAGCATGTATGACATGCAACACCAAGAGTGTAAGGGAAAATAATATCCCGATAATTTATAATATATTTAATATTTTAAATAAATTAAATATATTTTATAGCTTTCAATGAATGTGAAACCGAGTTAGTATATTTTTCACACAATGAGTTTTTTCAATGGCTTGCGTTACATGCAAGATCGAGTTTTACCGAACAATAATATATTATTAAAATATTATTATTAAATATAATAAGTTATATCCTAGATTTTAAATTAGTAGTTTTGAATAATATTAAATAACTTATGAAAATATATTGTTTACACAACTAATTCATTGGTTAAAATTAATTAGAAATGAATATAAGATCTAATTGAAGATAAGGGAATATTTTGTAGAAAACTATTTTTTTCTCACAAAGGTGTTTTGTCCTAATAGATTAAATTAATTAAATTTATTGTGTAATAATAATTTAATATATATATATATATATTATATTCAATATAACATTTTTTACATTTATCCAATAGATTCTATAGACATAGGATAAAAACAAACCCAATATTATACATTATAATCTATATTTTTACTAAGATACTTTTACCTCCTTTTAATGGAGAACTTATTTTAAATCTCACTTTGGGATATTTTATGTATATTCTATGTAAAAATAAACTTAATATTAGAAATAAAAACATAAAAATTAGGTTAGGGTGAATTTCTTATATTTTTCTCTAAAGTTTGATTTTATTAATGAATAGTTAAAAATAATGAATTTTAATTTAAAACTAATTTTTTATGTAATTTATTTATAACGTTAAATTATGTTTTAAATTGGTTTTAAAGTTTAATTATATGATTTTTTTTCTATTAATACAATGCAGGTTATTGGATTCAATTTAACTTTGAAATTTATTATAAAAACACAGTAAACCTTTGAATGTTTTTACTTTAAAAACCCATACTGTTGTATATTCTACGGGATAAAATTTAAATTAATTTGTACCAATTATTTGATTGGAATTTATAAAAATGAATCAAAAATTTTGGATAATAATAATTTATAATTTATAACAATGTAAACTTAGTGTTTTACTAAAAATATTAGAGAAATTATTTAAAAGTAATTACAACAATTAAGGTGAAATTTAGATTAAGAAGGGACTAAAAATTAAACTTAAGGACAAAAATGACCTCAAAATTGTTAAATATCCATTTTATGACCATATTTATACCCTATCCTACCTTTTATTTTATTTTTTTCAATATTGGATCTACTTTCAATGGGAAAAACATTGTTGGAATTCCCTTTTCCAAAATTTACATGAGTTCCACTCCTCCACTATAAAAAGGCCTCATATCCTCCCACATAGTCACACCCTGAGATCCACTTTGGATCAAAAAATATCTTCCAAAATAGTTCCTCAAAATAACTCCCCTAAAACTAGAATAATAAACTTGGTTAGAAATCCATCCAATTAATCTTTTTGGTGTAAACCAAAAAGAAGTTAGCCAAAGAAGAGGTATCATCTTTCCTCAAGATTTTTAGTTTTATTTACATTATACACCATATGAAATCTTCTTATTTCATGATATATAAAAAAATTATCTTCAATAAATGGATACATTTTTATGTTAATGGTTTTACCTACACTTAAACAAACTTCCATCTAATGGGTAATGAACTTACTGTTTTTGTGTACGACGAACTACCACCTCAAAAAATGAATTTGTTTGTTTTTTTCCTTTACCTCCTCTTATTATTGCGAATTATGGTTGAAAACAAGTTTATATGTTTTATATTTATAATTTATATATTATTATTTCATTATTTTATATCACAAAACTGTATGCTTTCCATTTTGTGTAATTATGATAACATTGTTTATGGAAGTGTGGACTACCACCCACTCAAAGTGACATGATTAGTTCAAACTATACATGGAATGTATAAATGATGGTTTTAATAAAAAATATTATATATTATATATATATGATAATATAATTATAAGATAAATTTATATAATTTACTTTTATTTATTTTAATACAATATAGAATTGAAAGTAGCATTCATGGAGGGTTGCTGGACCCTTTTGAAATCTAGGGATGATACTCGACACAAGAACACCAGTGGATCTCACTCTAGAAACCACTTCAAAATGAAGAAAAAATTTCTAGACATGATAAATATATGTATAGAATGAAAGGGATCCTTGTCAGTAAGACCTATAATTTTAGGTTTGTATAATCAGAGTGAGAGGTAGGATTAAAGGCATTTGGTTCATTGGTTCCTCCTAAGTAGTGGTCTTATGCTCAATAAGGATGGGTAACTCTTGGTGGGGGGGGGATATGAGAGTTGGAGGAGTAATAATTAATAATAGGGGGAAAATTGTCATAGATATCTTGGCTTATTATAGTAGATGTGGAATACTACAGGACGAGGCCAATGCAATGTTTACAGGTTTATACTTATGTGAGAAAATACAAATCAATCTAAAGGTGGTGGAGAAAGACTCATTTCTACTCTACAAAGCACTAATAGGCAGTAGTATTTGACCCTAGAAAATATCTTATCACATTATGAAGTGTAAAAAGATATTGGGTGCTCATAAGAAGGTCTCTCACACATGGTGAGCGGGTAATAAGGTTGCAGACTTCTTAACGTCGCATGCGTCTCCAAATCAAAATGTTTCATTATTCCTGAATTTTTGTTACTTTCCTCCTACTATCTTAAAGTTTGTTGTCAATAATGATTTGGGACTCCATTATTTTAGGCCCCCATGACTTGTATCTTTTTATGTTGGTTTATGTGGGTTTCTAAAAAGTCAATAAAAATGATAGTATTCATGTCAAAACATACTCAAAAAGCTAGACAACAAATTCCCAAAATAGTAAAAATAATGAAATATTATTAAAAAATCGGTTATAAGATATTATAAGAAGTCAATATATGATATTATAAATAATATTATGGTTATTTTATAGGTTAGTAACATTTTTAAAACCATTATATAGTAATTTAAATTATTTTCACCTAAAAGGAAATACAAGGTAAGAGATTTTCATCTCACATTTTACATCTGTGAGATAAATTTCATATTCACCACTTGCTTATTTTGTGTGGTGTAGATACTAAAAATTCTTATATATAATATCAAGAATTTATTTATCTTCATGGAATTTTTAGTTTTAATTTGAATTATTTCTTCTAAGGGGATTTGAGTTAAAAGTTACCAAGTGCAAATGAAATCTCATAACCCAATTCCCTTTTCATTGGGTTATATTACTTCCTCATTGTCGTTAATATTCTATGATCATGTGTATAATTAATTCTAATATCTATATATATATTTCCACTTACCTTATATGTATTTATATTTGATACACATAATATACTCATTGACTGATTCTCACATTGAATTTATAATCCTCTCAAGGGTTTACTTCACAATCTCATTTTATTTGCGATTACATACACTTGAATTTCCATTAGAGGAAATTATTTGATAACTTTATAATGAACCATTTAATTTTATCCTCCTTTTGTTATTCATAAACTTTTTCAAGTAATATTACCATTTTGTAATTTTTTTATTTAAAGTGTTTTAGAAAATGTTAAAAAAAACCCAACATCATTTTTCTCTTTTCCTAGAGAACTTATTTTCTTCTAAAAACCATATTTTTTATAAATATTTTCATAAAAGTTTTTAACCTTTTCAAAATGATTTAAAGTTTTACCATTTTTTTATTTTACCAATGTTTTCGAAGAAATATTCTTGTTTATTTTTGAACAAGGCATTTTTCTAACCTTTTAACCATGAAAAAGGAATGTTCTTTTTATCTCGCACGATATGCATTGATTTAACTACCATCATTTATTTGAATGTTCCTTTACATATTTAAAAGTTTAATATTTATGTAAATTTTTTTCAAAAATATATTTTCAAAGAAATGTTTTTTCAAAATAGTTTTTCAATAAAAAAGTATATTTTCCTCAAGAGTGATTTTAAAAGATATTTTTATAGTATTTCTAATAATAAATGAAAAAAACCCAATATTTTTACTCCACTTAGTATATTTTTTATTTATACCATCCTTATTCTTCCTATGTATGGTTTATGATTGATTTATACAAGGATAGTATTAACAGTCACTTCCTTAATTCCTTTTAGTCACCATGAAACATTTAATTCCCTATGATAATTTAACATTGAATTTCCCCCAATTATGCATATCATATATCATGGATTTATTCATTACCTATTCCATATAAAAATTTTCATATTGTATTTATTTTTAAAGTTATTTGATTTTTTTTGTGAATATTGATAAATCCATATCCTTTGTTCAATATGAATATTTGATGAGGAATATTGTTTAATTGATATGAGTAATTCTTGGGAAATTAAGGACTTGAGTTAGGGACCATTTAATGAAATCCCTATAGGTTGGGGACTGGTTAACGCAAGCCTCATGATGCATCAGTAGTCTCATGGGGTGGAATTGGTTGGAGACTGTAACGACATGAACTGTTATAAATAAATTTCCCCTTGCAATTTAATTAAATGTATTGTTATATAATATGGTTATAGAAAACACAATCACTTATTTGGTTAGTAGATTTAATTTAATATTAAGAATTGTTATCATGGATAATACATTCATTGAATAGTGATCACATGATTATTATAAATATAGGGTTTTAACAAATCTAATTGACACAATCAAAGGATGTGATGACCTCAACCAGTAGGTTCATACACTATAAAGCCCACTTATCATAGATTTTTAGTGAGATATAATCTTTGGTATTTTACCTTGACCATGTCGAAGATGAGATCTAATAACGTAATCATGAGAGAAAATTTCTATTAGTAAAGTTCAAGATCATATTGATCACAGAGCAAACCTGTTACATCGAACCACCCCATGTAAATATCACTATCACGAACCATACTCTTAGGAAGTTTTATAGTGTATTAAAGGGATTTGTATCAATACCATAGAAATATGAGTATGCATATTATTTTTTATATAATAATGAATATATTTTCATCCTATTATTGTTACTTTATAAATGTTTTTTATTTTTATTCAACAAAACACAAATAGTATATTTTGGTTAATATTAAAATAGAATTAAGGAATTAATTTTTATGAATTAATAGATTTTGGAAATAAATAATATTTTAATAAAATATTTTTATTAAATAATTTTCATTAGATATAAATGACCATATAATTTTTATGAAGTCAGATATAATTTTTATAAGGGTTTGAAAACTGTTATTGTCAAAAAACACAATATTTCTTAATAAAAGTCAACTTTATTTTAAAAGTGAATATTAGAATATTTATAAAATTATAATTATAAAATCAATATTATTTTGGAATTATAATATCAATATTATCCAATGATGAATTTTTCATAATTTTCTGAGACAATCAATGTTTCGCGTGAAAATTAAATACTGTGTAAATATAATTTGTGTATTATAACATCATAATGACACAAAAGTGATGTAATAAATACTATAAAAGGTATAAATGACCAAATAGATGTTTTATATTTAAAATAATTATATTTTAATTTAATTTTATTAATTTTATGAATCCATTATTAATCATCCAAAACCATTGATAAATTTTAAGGTTTTAAAATCATTTCTTTAAGAGTATAACTCAACTCCACATAAGCAAGAGAATTATTTTGTTAAGCAAGGAACATGAACATATAAATTAATTAGAACCAACCCCTTTTTACATAAACCATGGGTAAAAAGAATGGGACGATTTTCGGTTTCGGTTATTTTATTATGTAGAGTCCAAAACCAAAATAATAATGAAATCCCCCACTTTTCCTATATAAACCCACCAATGATCTAATTTATTTTCACTAAAAATCCTTAGATAATGTACATACTCTTAACTACACTATATAGGGTCCTTATAAGGTTAATCCAAGCTCTCAATAATCCCATCCAAAGCATTTGGAGTCTCACACTAAAGTATGTGATTCCCCTCTTCTCATTTCCATTCAGGCACTTCTTTTTTAGGTTATGTCTACTAAATTCCATTTTATTGTGTTGGTATATGTTATTAAATATACCAATTAATTTCCATTTAATGTATAAATTATGATACCCCCCATTCACTCTCATTAATCCTCCCATGATTCTTTATTTTCACCCGTTACCATGCCAAAGTATAGTTAGGGTTATTTTATTTATTCAAGTTTCTTCATTATCTTATGCCTTCTATTTCCAATTTCTAATGATGGAAAATGTCTTTATATATCCCTATTACATCCCATTTTATGTTAAAAGGACTAGAGGACCCTTTCTCTATCGTCAAACCTTTTTATGAAAGTTTATGTGACACTGTTTTTCTGCCAAAATTTCACCACAATTTTCCATACCAAAACAATTATGTAGTGAATACAATACCCATTTTCTATTTTGGGTGTTCAAAATTATGTACAAATAATTTTTGATTGGGGAATTGCATGTATGTAGTCTATAGTACTTTATCATGGAATAAATTATCATGATTAATGAACCCATGTTGTATAATATATGGGGCACACTTATTCTTGATAAATCAATGTGACAGGTGTGCCCGAAATTATACAATGCTCCAATGCATGGGTAATGTATAGTATCATGATACATAATGTTGGGATATGTATTGATCATTATTAATTTATGAGACTTTTTCCACCATGATGTATTTTCTGTTTATCCTTGACCTATGTTTATGATGTAGTGTTTTATGTTGTTGCAATATTTCCCATGTTATGATCATCATGCTATATCACGCCTTATCATTAATGTTCATTTTATTCCCTATTGATATTATTATTGTATAACATGTATTACCTTATTCATGTTATTCCAAGTTTATTCCCTTAATGTTATTTATAAGTCACCCCTTTATTATGTATGTCCCTAGGTTATCCCATGCAGCTTTAAAAGCCATGAAATTTTAGAATAATGTTAAGGATGTTTTTAATAATTTCATTGTATCCCATGTTTAAGATGTTATTATATGTACCCAATTCATTTAGACACTATAATTATTGGTATTTCAGGTTTTATTAAATATAATGTAATTAAATTAATAATTTATTAAAGTTTAATAAAGAGAAGGGTTGCATAACAACAAACCCTTTGAGTTTGTTTCCAAATTAGAGTAGTTTAAAATATATTGTAAAAGGTCTTTATGGTAATGGTTCCATGTTCCTAGGAAACATGGTGTACAATAATTAATAATTTCTTTCATTTTTATTAAGTTATTATTTATTGATACAATTTTAAGTTGACATATCTGTGGATTCATTTCATTCTTATTTCATTGATTAAATGGCATGTCTTTCAATTTCGTACATTTCCATATTTATTTTTCACTATCTATTTATTTTAATGACATGTGTTTCTTGTTATTACATTTACATATTTTTATGCACTTTATTCTTAGTTTTTTGATTACATGGTATATGTGTTTAGTTATTTACTATTCCATACTTATTATTCTCATTGATTTATTATTTCTTCCGCTATACGTTACCCTTAACAAGAATTTAAAATCACCCTTATTATGCTTACTTCCTAAGGAATACAAGAAGAGTTTTCGGAATGATATGAAAGGATACTCTAGATGGAATAAAGTTATCCTTGAAAGAAATAAAATCATTTTGTAATTAGTGTATTCATTTCTAATACAAAACTCATATATGTATCTGTTTTACCAAGACAACTAAAATATTTGGTCCTTTGGGATTTTATTCCTTATAATCATTCCAATGTAATGATAGTAGACACTGGATCCAGGTCTACTAGGGTTAGGTTGTTACAGTTGGTATAATAAGACGTTTAGTACCAACCATAGGAACTATATTTAAGAAAAAACATATTAGAGAACATAACCATTTGGAATAATTTGAGGATAAGTATAAAATATCACCCTAGAATTTTGGAAAATTTATGATTAGGTGGTTATTACAAGAAATAAATCTATATATGGATACTACAAGTGGAAATTTTTCTAGAAAAAATATACCTAAGAGTAGAAACTACGAAAAGGTGTGTTAGGCATGACTTGATGTAACCTGCTATATGATAAAGAGCTTTATTGCGCATATAGTTTGACACAACTTATAGATATTATTAGGACATTTCACATTTTATTTACCAACCATTATGAATTATTTTTACAATTAACGACCTAGGTTAAGACTTAGGTGTCTTAACATTGAAAATAATTTTTCAATATTTAAAGATCCAAAAAATTATTAGATGTTTTTTCCAATATGATAATTGATGCTCAAACTATGGTTTATGGGTTTAGTAAATTCCCTCTTCTAAAGTTAAAAACTTAGACCAAGTAAGGACTTAATTTTAAATAAAAGGATCAATTATTAATGTATTCGGTTTTTATTTAAAACATTTTCTAAAAGAATATTTTATGATTAAACTTATTTCAAGGATTTACATCACATTTATTTTAGAAATTATATTAATATGGGTTTAGAAAAGGAAACCAATATTTTGGGTGACAACCCATCAAGTCTGAAAAGGTTCAAGAATTGAACCCATGAATGAAATATGATAAGGGTTTCATGCCAACCACTGACCTACATATTGTCCTCGTTCATCTGTCATTTTTTTTAGTGAAACAATTTGACAAATAAATATTAATGGTGAATAATTAGTGTTACTTTTTTGGTTTAGAGATTAATCTATTAACCATATTTAAATTATAGAATACTTATAGACTTATAGTTGTACTTGTTACTCTTTTATGGGACTTAATATTCATTAATGGTCTACTTTAGTGCTTCAGACATCAAAGTTAATTTTTGGATATTTGTATCTTAGAGCAATGGATGAATTATAAATTGATCAAATCACAAAATAGGATAAAAATTATGTTTATAGAAATATGTTTTTAAGTACATTTACTTATATTCATATTAAGTGAAAGAATTACTCAACATTATTAAAATGTTAAAATAAAATAAAATAAAATAAAATATTGTCGTAATACATAATTTTTTGTGGAAATGATGGTTTTATAACTCATAATTGATTTATTAATTTTAGGCCCTAAAATTTCCATTGATCATTAAGTTGTTTGTGATTGATGACCTCAATCACTCTCTAGAAATATTTATACTTTTCCATCATGTACGTATCTCTACATTCCACTAATTTTCTCATACTTAGTGAACTAGTTATAAGTTATTCCATGTGACCTTTATACTTCCCATTCTCTATTTTTTAAAGGATTAATTATGAACCCTTATTAGGATGTTGGATTTCAAACATATGAAATATAAAATAATATATCATCAAGAACGAGTTGAAATTGTGAGGATGAAATTTAATTAAGGTGGGGATAATGTAACACCCTAAAAATCAAAATTAGGAACATTGTATTCGATAACATGTATGATATGAAACACCAAGAACGCAAGGGAATATAATATCCCAAGAATTTATAATATATTAACCATTTTAAATAAATTTAATATATTTTATATCTTTTAATTCACACAAAACTGAGTTATCATAGACTGTATAAAACAACGACTTTCTTCAATGTATTTCATTACATGCAAGACCAAGTTTTACCAAACAATAATATATTATAAAAATATTATTATTTAATATAAAAAGTTATAACATATCCTTTAAATTAGTGGTTATGAATACGATTAAATAATATATGAATATATATATTCTACACAACTAATTCATTGGTTACAAATTAATTAGAAATGAATAAAATAACCAATTCAAAATAAAAGGAAAATTATATAGAAAACTATTTTTGTGATCACAAAGGTGTTTTATTCTAATAAATTAAATTAATTATAAATATATAATAATATTAATTATATATATATATATATATATATATATATTATATTCAATAAAATATTTGTGAAATTTATCCAATATATTTGATAGACATAAGATAAGAATAAACCCAATATTACACATTAAAACCTATATTTTTATTAATCCACTTTTCCACATTTTAATGGAAAACCTATTTTATATACAATTTTAGGGACATTTATAAATATTATATGTCATAATATACTAAAAATTTTAAATTAAAACATAAAAATTGGGTTAGGGTAAATTTTTGGTATTTTTTCCATGAAGTTTCATATTTTTAATGTACAGTTAAAAATACAAATTTTATTTCAAAATTGATTTTTCACATAATTACATTATTAGGATAAATTATATTTTAAATTGGTTTTAAAGTTTTATTATATTAATTATTTATCAATTAATTCAATTTAGGTCATTATAATATATTTAATTTTAAAATTTAATATAAAAACACTGCAAAGTTTTGAATGTTTTTTACTTTAGAAACCCGCATTGTCATCCCATCTACATGATTAAATTTAAATTAATTTATGACACTTATCTGATTGTAATTTGAAAAAATAGATTTCATATTTGGAATAAGAATAATTTATAATGCCTAATAATGTCAAATTATTTTTTTACCAAAAATATAAGTGAAAGTAATTAAAATTAATTACCATGATTAAGGTGAAATTAAGATTAATGAGGGACTAAAACATAAACTGAAGGGCCCAAATGACCTATAAAATGGTTAAAATTACATTAGAATCCCATAATTAGACAATATACAACATTCTATTCAGTTCAGTCTATTATTGTAGCCACTTTCATTCGAAAAAAGGTGGGTGGAATTCCCTTTTCCAAAATTTACAAGAGTGCTACTCCTCATGCACTATAAAAAGCCTCATCTCCTCCCACTTCCACACACATATCAAGACACTTTTTCTGGACCAATATCATCAAAAATAGATCCTAAAAATACCTCCCCTCAACCCATAAGCCTCACCTTGTCAATAAATCCATCCAAGCAATCCCTTTGGTTCAAACAAAAAGGAGTTACCCAAAGAAGAGGTAACATATTTCATCAAGATCTTTTTTATTAATTCCATTATCCACCATACAAAATCTAATTATTGCATGATTATACAACATAAAATTTATAATAAATATACAGATAAGTTATTTTGTTAATGGATTGAACTACACTTACACACACTTCCCTCTAATGGGTAACATGATTACCATTTTTGTGTATAGAGAACTACTGTCTCACAAAATGAAGTTGTTAGTTTTTTTCCATTTCAACCTATAATGGTTGGTAAATATGATGAAAAATATTTTAATATATTTTATATTTTTAATTTATTTATTCTTATTTAATTATTTTACAACATATACCTTTATTCTTTCTGTTTTGTGTGAATGTGATAACATCTCACGTGGAAGTGTGGACTACCACCCCTCAAAGCGATGTGATTCATTCACACTATAAATGGAAATTATAAAGGATTATTTTAAGAAACAAATGTCATATATAGTAAATATTTATGATAATTTAATTATAATATACATATATATAATTTAATTTTCATTCTTTTAATATGACAAAGTAATGAAAGTAACATTCATGCGTACGTATGACTTACCATCTCCATGAACGATGCATTTAATTTCTTATCATTAAAATTATTAAGCTATTATAAATTCATATATAATAAATATACATTATATTTACATCTTGTTTTACATTATTTATATGATGAAACCATTATCTAGTTAATAGGAACTACAAATAATAAGTCAAGATATACTTGAAAAGCTTGACAACTAACACATGAAATAGTGAAAATAATGAATGATTATTAAAAAACTAGTTATAAGATATTATAATAAGTTAATATATGATATTATAAATATTATTATGGTTTTTATAGGTTATTAAAAATTTTAAAACAATTATATAATAATTTAAAGGACATTCTCTCGAAAGGAAAGAAAGGTAAGGGATTTTCATCTCACTTTTTACATCCATGAGATAAATGTCATATTCACCACTTAATTATTTTATATGATGTAACTAATACCAATTTAGATCTATTATATCATGAATTAATTTATCTTCATGGTATTTTTATTTTTAATTTGAATTTTTTATTCTAAGGGTATTTGAGTTAAAAATTACCAAGTGGAAAAGAAATTTCATAACCCAATTCCTTTTTCATTGGGTTATATTACTTCCTCGTTATTGTTAATATTTTATGATAATGTGTATAATGAATTAGAATATATCTTTATATATTTATACTTCCCTTATGTATATTTATATTGGATATAAATAATATACTCATTGATTAATTCTCACTTTGATATTAGAATCTTTTCAATGGTTTACTTTACAATCTCATTTTATTTGGGATTGTTTATACTTAAATTTCAATTAGAGAAAGTTATTTTATAATTGAATAATAAACTGCTTAATTATATCCTCATCTGGTTGTTAATCACCCTTTTTATGTAATAGTACTATTTTCCCACAATTTGGCACATAAAAAGTTTTAGAAAATGATTTTAAGAAAACCCAACTTCATTTTTCTATTTGGTCAGAGAACCCGTTTTCTTATAAAAAACCTATTTTTGTAAAAGGATTTCAATTTTTTTAACCTTTTAAAAAGTATCTAGTAAATAAATTTTTCCCCTTTCTTGTTTTACTTATGTTTTCAAAGGAATCTTCTTGTCTCTTTCCAAAAAAGGTATTTTTCTATCCTTTTTATTGTATAAAAGGAATGTTATTTTTACCACGTACAACATGTATAGATTTACCCACAATAATTATTTGAAGCATCCTTTTCATGTATAAAGGTTAATTTTTAAAGAATATGTTTTCAAAACTAAATTTCAATGAATTTTTTTAAAAGGTTATTTCAAACCTTTTTTTCAAAATAAAGGGATATTTTACTCAAGAATTCTTTAAAGGATATTTTCATAATATTATATTCATCATAAACAACAACCCTATATTTTTACTCCACTTGGGATATGTTATATTGATACTATCCTTATTATTCCTCTAGATAGTTTTTGATTTATTTGTAAAATTATAGTATTAACATTCACGTAATTTATTCCATTTAGTCCCCTTGAAATATTCAGTTCCATAAGAACACTGAACATTGAATTTCACCTAATTATCCATAACATTTATCATGGATATGTTCATTCCCTAAACCGTATACGATTTTTTATATGATGCTTACATTGAATGTTATTTGATTATTGGAGGAAATATTGATAAATTAGCATCCTTTATTCAATAGGGATAGTTGATAAGGCATATTTTTTATTCGATATGTGGAATGATTGGGACATGAAATACACAGGTTAGGGACCATTTAAGGAAATCCCTATAAATTGGGGACTGGTTAAATTAAGCCCCATAATACATTAGTAGTCTCATGCGATGGAATCAGTCGGTGAAAACACTTTAAATTTATTTCCAAATCATATTAGTTCAAAATATCTTGTGAAAGGTCATGAAAGTAGTGGTTCCATATACCTTGGAAACATGGCATCCAATAATTAAGCATTTTCTTTATTTTGATTTAGTTATTATCTATCCATGATATTTTTCATCAATAAATCTATTGACTAATATAATTATCATTTAATTGATTAAATAGAATGAGTTTCAGTTTCTTACCTTTCCATATTGAGTTTACTTATCTAGTTTTTTTAATGGAATTTGTTTCCAGTAATTACCTTATCATATTTTTTATGCACCTCCTTCACAGTTTTTTTATTACATGGTATGTGTGTTTAGTTATTTACCATGCCATAATAATTAATATCCTTGATTTATTATTACTTATACTATAATTTACACTTAATGAGGATTTGACCTCACCCTTATTATGTTTCATTCCCTAGGAATCAAAGAAGAATACTAATAAAGGTATGCAAGGATAAGTTAGATGGAATAAAGTTATCCTCAAAATAATTTTTTTTGTAATTATTGTATTCATTTATAATACAAGTATCACTTATGAATCTACTTTAGCAAGACTAATAAACTCTTTGGTCCTTTGAGATTTGATTCCTTGTAATCATTCCAATGTAATGGTAGTAGAAATAGGCTCCATGCTTTTTGGGGTCAGGTTTCAACACGTTGCATCAAAATTCAGCCAAGCCCAACTCAAGAGGCATTAAAAAAACCATTTACTTAATTCCCTCCTCGGTAGTCTGAACATAATAAAACTGGTCAATCTAATCTTAAAATCCTCAAAGTATCTTTGAAATGGTTCATTCTAGGTAAAAATATACCCTCTCCATGTAAAGGTAGTAAAATGGGATGTTATCATAGAAAATTATACTATGAACCTATGATAGTACCCCACTAAACCTAAAAAACTCCACACTTTTGACACACTCTTCGGTGATTCCCATGAAATAATTACATTATTTTTTTCTATGTTCGTAACTACACAATGATTAGAGATAACATTCCCTAGAAACCAAACCTCTCAGATCCAAAAACTAACCCTTTGAGATCTTACCGTAGAGTTGGTGCTCCCATATTATTTTTAGTACCATCATAAAATGCTATATATTCTCCTCCTTCTATGTATATTATAAGATAATTTCTTCGATAATGAAAACTAAGAATTAGTCATTGTATGTATTTATGATATGTTTCAAAAGTTCTCTGAATAGAGTGGGAAAATTAGTCACACCAAAAAGAAATATCTAATAACACATAATTTGAATTGCGATATCATAATTTCATCTTTAGAATATCATCATTGAAAACCCTTAACTAATTGTAGTTGAATACAATATCGATATTTGAAAACCAACTCACACATTTAAAATTGTCAAAAAGGTCCCCAATCCTCATCAAGGGGTAATTATTCTTGATCTTTACTTGATTAATATAATCATAGTCAATAAAATTCCTGAAAATACCATCCATCTTTTCATGAAAGAAAATCAGAGCTTCCCAGGGGGACATAATTGTTGTGATAAGTCCCTTATCTTGATGATCTTATAACTACACCCTCTATTCCTAGATCTTAATGGTATCAATAAAACATGTTATAAAAGATATAGGTGTGGTACTAGGGTTAATGTTGATGAAAAAGTCATTATCTAGCATCATAGGAATTTCCATAACATATTCCAAAAATATTTCTATATTATCCTCCACTACCATTGGAATCGTGATGCCTAAAGATCCCATGACACCAAGTAATAAATTCACCAATTGATGGGTGAAAGGTTTCATCTTCCTACTCATGATCCCCTCTCACTAAACCATAATATAATTATTTCTTATAAAGGATAATCTCATACCATATGCATGAAGGTATATAACACTCTTGTGATGATATTATATATGATAACACACCATGTATAACTTTCTCATACACAAGATGAAATCAAAATATTTAATCGAAATAACTATGAGGACCCATGAGAAACACTCTCCACTAAACACCAACTCGCATTACCGGTAGATGTGCGATATAGAATAATCACTACCTGTAGGTACCTATATCCAGAACAGGTGGGTCAAAAACTCCACTAGAAGCTCCATATCTCACATAAGGGATATAGAGATAATGTAATTACTCTTGCATAGGTCTAAAAGTACTAGAGCTAGAGTAGATACAACACATATTGTACATCGAATCATATCTTGAGAAGCTTGATCATATCCCTCCATGGCCTGTAACTGACCCTGAACTGAACCAAAAACTATCTGATCCTTACATGGGAGACCTAGTGGTGATTTCCAGAGTATATCATAGCATTATTCTCCACATATAGCTCCTCCCTACGGAGCCCCACACACTCCTCTATCTGCACCACCTCCCCAAGGGCTCCCCTGACTACACCTAGGAGATCCCCAATCATGAATCTACCTCTACCATGTAGGAAAATCCACCACATATCCATCAGCGATAGCATGTTTGGTTGGTAAATCATGAGCTGAGTGACCTCAATCGACACAAGTATAACATCATCCCTCGTTAGGCTGACTAGATCCGAAGCATGATCCTTTTTCTAAATATCCATATGTATAAGTATAATAATGAGTATTCAAACTATTCCAAGACCTTACTAAAAAAAACTACTATCTATTATAGACAACTCATCCCCATGATGTTGACTTTTGGATCCAGCTACCCAACGCCCCTTTTAATAATGTTCTTAGAAACTAATACCTGCTACAACACTCCATCATAAGTGGGAATGGATAAGAGGGTAATGCTAGCATTTATGTCCTTATAAAGTCCCTTAGCTGCCTTCTTCACCTAGAAGTATACATACCACAACATATTGATAGAGTACCATGTGATGTTGGTGAACCTTGAGACGTACTTAGTAACTAGAACATCACCCTGTTGCAGCTCAATAATCTCCTAGATCTATATAGAGTGTATGATCTAAGGGAAATATAAATAATGAAATAAATACTAAAACTCTTACCATGATAAAATTGTTTCATAATGAGTACGTGTGATCAGACCCAACTGGTTCCCTACCACTATATGAATAAGAACAGTCACAAGAAAATCCACATGATTAACCGTGGTATGAACAATCTGAAATACTCGAGCCAATCCCTTGTGAAAATTACCCAATACCTAAGGGTGTGTATTTACATGAAACCTAAGTAGTCAATTTCATTAGAACTCATATAATGATATAATACTATATGCATCACTGTCCTATACTACCAAAGAAATCAACTTCTCAAAACATATTTGATCATCCACATGGACTACTAGAGGTGGATCCTTGTGTTTCCCATTGGGTGGAGGTATTAATCTATGCCTGAATGGGGGGGGGGGATCATGAATGGATCCATAAACTAAGGCCTCATTACTTAAATGGTAATCATCAAAACCCTATATCATTACCCTAGTTGGTTGTCCTCGTGGAGGCATCTAGAAAGTTAACAAGATGTAGCATAGTCAGATGAGAATATCTAAGGATCTAACTCTAGAAGGACATGAAAGTCAAAATACACAATCTAATATGATGCATATACCATTGTTTCCTTGCAACTGATTCTTCAGTATACTGAGTCAACAAGTAGGAAGTTAGATTCTTGGTGTAGGGATGCATTGGCCGATGCACTATCACTTAGTTCCCTGACATGGGAGTCAGACCTGAGATGCTCCAATATCATTTCCATATGTTCCTAAAAAAACCTCAAAAAAATCCCAACCATAAACACCAATTTTAGGAAACACCACCTTTGATACCAATCTATCATGACCTAACACATCGGGACCCAACTTAGCAAGATGTTGGTTGATGGTGATGCCCAAATCCCGCCTCTTATAATCTAGAGGGTGACAATAAGCTCTGAGTAGACACATCCTTAAAATGGAAGGACTTGGAATAAAGTACCTATATTCATGAACACAACCATATATATTAAACAATTTAGATACATAAGAACAACCTAAAACATCTTGAGTATAAACAATTCATGAAACAACCTCTAGGAAATACATTAATGTACAACAGGGTAATGTAAAAGATAATAAGGGGGAAAATACATTCCCAACTAGAAAATGAGGACCAAACCTACACAATACAAGAAATGGGAAAATTAAAATGATACTAGCTCAAAATATCCAAGACTAACCATCAAATATGGCCATTACCTCCAATTACGACTATGCCCCTCCAATATTAGGTTCTCCGAAGTCACCATCAATATTCCTGTCATTTGAAAAAGATACAACACATATAGGCATAACCAATGAAAGGGTGAGTATATACATACCCAGTAGGATTTTATAAAAACCAATAGATAAGTAATAGAAATAAAAAATAGTTATTTCAACCCTTAAAAAATATTATAAATAAAATCCAATATTAAATATGAGAAAAATGAAACCCATGATAAGATTTAAAGGGGATATCCATCTTCAATTTTTTTTAAGAATGATGATTTATCCTATAACTCTAAAATGTATCATCTTTGATGCAAATAACTATACGCAACATACATATAATTAGAGTTGAGGGCCCTCACCTCACCACTGCACTCCACAGTCGAGGGATCACTAACTCAAGTGGAGGACCCTCTCCCTACCAATGCTCGAAGACGGGGGTGAACCACTATGGAGATAGAGGACTCTTTCCTTATATAGTGTAGGGGAGTACCAAATATACCTATTTAGAGAATATGGGGGACCCATTAACTAGTTCTATAAGGGACTATAGACCCCCCATGTATCTCGAATGAATAAACCCAATCACTTTCATTGGATAAGAATTTCTATATGAAGTGTCCCACTCATAACACCTCATGTGGTATATCTGACTTTAAAACAATGTCAACCATTACATACTATGTCGAAAACCTCTCAGGATAGGCTGATTAGAGGCATAAATCTATGTATTTAATAATAATACAAACAAGGTAAAATTTTCTTGGGGAAAGTACATGGTGTGTATAGGACATACATGGTGTGTCTTGGCTAGTCGAGGTATTCCCATTTTCTTGGGTATTTACCCATTTACTCTATACATTCTCATGTAATATATCCATGAACATGTACTATATTTATTCCTTGGGGTTCTAGAAATGGATTTGTACTCTGTTATTGCCCATGTACCTGGCTGTTCCTGGGTGTTCTTTCTGTGATCATGTCCTCTGGTTGTGTGCATGTACTAGGCCATGCATGGGACTTCTAGCCATATCCATGCTTGTGTACCCTAAGTTACAAGAAATATAACTAGTTAAAAGTCAAAAAAAATGTCAAATCTCACACATTATGTGATATATATCCTTGTATGCAAACCATATCCATGGTAGAAAGGGACCACATGACATGTGTTCATTCAAACTACACGTCGTGTAATTCAAAAATTTCAAGATTCCGGTAGTCTTGAAATGGATTATTAGATATACCATTTCACCACCTACTTCATTATTGAATATCTAGAAACCACATAAAATAGAGGATCTTATTTATAAACACCATTTCTCAACCTTCGGTGGATGGAAAATGGGAATCCAATTACACGATTACTAACCATCTTGACATCTATTTCCATTAGGGGTCCCAAACCTCAAATCCATCACCCAAAACATGTATTCCAACTTGATTAGTCCACAAAACCACAATATCTACATATTTTATGAATTCTTCATGAATCCTGTAGTTTAGTCATGCTCGAATTTATCCGAAAAATGTTGAATCACTAACCCCATGGCCAATGATGACGAATTACAGTGGAACAATAATAAGAATGAAGTGAAAAATTGTAGTTTTCTAATACGATCCTGACCAATGACACATTAAATAAAAACATGGTTAAAATCATGTGGATATAAGATATAATCAAATAGGTTCAAGAACACCACTTAAAATTGGGTTTCATTAAAGTACGTAAATCGTAGATAAATAATAAGAAGAAAATGAATCCATTCTCATAAAATTAAATCATAGGTATAAATTAAAAAAAATAAAAATCCCTATATCAAGAAAATATCACCTGTTCATGAAGAACATGTAAACTAGTGAAGAATTTGATGATCCCATTACATTTATTGTCCATTCCATTAATCAATATTGATGATCCACATTCCCAAGTTTTCAACACCAATGAAGCTATCATATTCCTCTCAAATCTCCCAGAGTTATGCAGCTAACCATGGGGATATTCCATAACAACATATAAATAGTGAGGAATTAATGTTTTTTTTGGAATTTAAGTATTATAAATGGATAAATTATTTATTTGTCTTAACATAACCAACAATGGTCACCTTAAACTGATGGACTTAAATCAAGAAACATTATATTGCACTTAGGTTTAGCACTATATTCTAGAAACAACCATGGTATTATATTTAACATCCAAGGTTTTGACCAATTAGAAAACCTTTTATACCAAAAATATGGGTGTTCTTGAATTAATATATATTAATATTTTTAATATACTAATTTTGGGGTCCCAAGACAACCAAAACATAGCTTTAACTGTAGGTAAAAATACACACACACACACACAAATATATATATTTAAAGGATAAAACAATATAAACATGGAGTATTTACATAGGTAATCATTGTTTTTATCCATACATAAAAGTATGTGATTCATGATATACATTAATAATAATCTCAAGTATAAGGTACAACATAGACATTCTAATATAGGACTACCCAATTACAAATAAAACGTTTTGAAATACCATTGGTGGTTTAGTTATTATAACCTACCTTTTTGGAGATTAAAAAAATGAAATATTCATGTGAAGAATAATCAATGTCTTATTATTCCCCAATACCTAATAGTAAAACATAATCAGTGTCCCATTATAAATATGTTATCTAGACCATAGAATATTTGTTTGAGAAAATTTTCCTAACATCTCTAGGTTATCATTATAGTGAGGATCTACTATAACTTTTCAATACAAAAATACTCAAAAGAAATTATCAAATTAATGTTACATAGAAGAATCATTATCATGTGATGAGATATTAATTAATATTTTGGTAATCAGAAGTTAAAAAGTCAGTTTTTCCTAGGGCACTGACCCCAACATACTCCCACTTACAGTAGAGCCAACCAATAACAAATTTTAAACTGATAGCTATAATGAGATACTCATGCTTCTTTTTAGATAAGAATTTAGTCAAATAGTTTACCACAATATTTTTTTGGATACTCTACTTACTAAGACTTCAAATATTTAAGAAAAAACCCTAAATGGGTGATAAATTTGACATATATTCTTTGTTTATTGATGTGACTTGGGTCCTTAGATTGAACCATTGTTAAAGTATTATAACAACATAAAGTGATAATATCATCACTTCTTATTACAACATTAATATCTTGGACTAATGTAATGTCTTTCAAATTTGGGAGTAGTATTTAGGTCAGATATTAGATAGACCATGTGTTTTAGACCTTGTAAAGGCATTCGAGTTGCCGGTATAGGCCAAGGTTTGAGTATCGAGTGTTGGATTGGGATAAGGGATGAAATTTTATAGTGGACTAAAAATTTAGGTGTGTTTATAATATTAATTAAAGGAAAGGGAATTTTTGTGAGAGTTTAGAATGAATTTGGAAAGGTTTTACAATTTTTATTATTTTTGATTTTTAATTTTTATATTTTCCAAAAATTATCTATTTCTGATATACTACATATGTGGGAAATACTATTACACATGAAAATAATATATTATGTATGAAAAAAATTTCATAAGGTTTTTTATCCAAGGGGAAAACCATATGTTTGATATAAATATATTACATATTGGTTTTTGAGTTGAAGTCAAATACATTATGAATTGAATATATATTATGTATAAAATAAATAACCCATGTTTTGAATATTTTAACAATGAGAAAATGAAACATATATAATATATATATATATATTACTTATATATAATAGATATTATTTATAGGTTTTCCCAACTAAGGTAAAAACTTATGTATCAAAATATATTACACATCAAGATGAAGATATTACATTTGGAACTATGGATAAGGAAAAACCCATATACATGAAAGATTTATATTATATACTAGAGGATTATATTATGTATGGTTTTATAGTTAAGTAAAAATCCTTACACATAGAGGAAAGATATTAAATATGTGATATGTGAGGTTTTTGGATGGATATTAAACATCATATAAGTGATACATAAGGTTTTCTCTAGTTTTTTCCAAATTTATGTTTGATGATATATTTTTTTATATTTTTTAAAAATTGATATTCACCCAATTTATTCAATTATAATTAAGGAATTTAGGTATTATTTTTCTTGAATACATGGGAATTACCTATACCTCCACTCTCATTCTTCTCTTAGCCTATAAGGGGTATTTTTTAATCATTACTTGATCTTTTTTCTAGTTGTTCCAAGGAGTAGTAGTGGGTAAGGATATTTTCCACCAGACTCTAATTTTTAATTTTTATCACTGTCTCTATGTACCCTATCAATTATTCCCTAAAATAGATATTTTGGTAGTGTATGATTTTCTTCTAATTGAAGATAGATATATTAGAGTTCCTTAATGAGTGGAGTCCTATATACTCCATGTAAGTGTTGACTAGTCTGTTTTTTTTTTGAGTTTTACATTTGTTATGTGATGAGTAATAAATAAAAATGGGAAGGTTTTTTTATGTGACGTCAAGAAAAAAACTAATTGTGGTTTATGTTGTTCAGAAGAGATAACTGGGGTAATATCAAATAGAAAATAATGGATGTGATCTGATATGGTATGCTTACCCAATATCATGGGTTTGAGTCATGAGGATTTGGATTTTGTGTGTTGTAAGGTAGTGATTATTGGGATGTTATGTTTGTTATGGTTATACAATGTAATTTGGATAGGGTTAACCATTTATATAGTGGTGATGGAGGTTTGATGAGGTGATACCTAAGGATAGTGATAATTTCTCATCATGGCGATGAGTCCATTTAGGAAATGTACACACAATACATATCTCATGAGGTGGTGTAGTAATTGTTGGTGGTATGCTTTGTATTTTGATTGACCTAGGGATAATGGTTTCAAAAATTGATTTGAGGAGGTATATTACATAGTTGGTCATGGAAGGAAATGGAGGTCACAGGATGAGAGTTGAATACTTTCTGAATATGTGTGTTATAATGTGATATGGGTTGTGGATGTAATGTTGGAGAATTGTATTTAATTTGGGTTAATAAGTAAAAGTGGCAAGGAAAATAGTTAGAAGGATAAGGAACATTTAGTATGATTGAACATGGATGTCATTACACTCTAGAACTAGCTGAAGTAGGTAAATTCTCACTTAGGGATGGTTGGGCATGAGTGGAGTAGGTTGTATAGTATGCTTTTATTTCTATTTATTATAATTCTTATAAATTGGTATACCTATAGATATTTTCTAGTGAAAACATTGGCGGTGGGATACTGAGTTTACACCCATACCTTTCTTGGGCCTTCTAAGAAATTTATAGAATTTATGTATCATGGTATAGATAATGGTAAAGGTTTAATTTTTGGAACCTATTAGAGATGAGAGTGATTATGTGGAACATGTTTTATGGTATGATTTTGAATATGGTCTAGGTTGTTCTTTAGTGTATGGATAGAGATTTATTTTTTATTACTTTTTTTACTTTTACACATGTGAATAGTCTTTGGTAAATCATTGAGTTTTATATGATTAACATGAAAAGGTAGATATTTATTTTGGTTTATCAGATATATATATATATATATAGATTTTTTAGATTAAAATTTATCCCAATGTTTTGTGTTGATATTATTTTTATATATCATTAGAGGGAATAACCTCCAACTATCACCACTTAGATCCTCACTATTACATCCCCAACCCGGTTGTCCTTGATCTAAACAATATGGGTCATTACATAACCTTAGGCATACCACTTCATATGCCAATGGCTGATGAATAGAATTAAGCATATAATAAATATAATGGGGAGACTATAACCTCTAGTATAGAATAATAAAAATAGATAAAACAAAATGAAAAATTAGTATAAAACAACTCTAATAAATAAAAAGAAAAATACCAAATCAATCCAAATATAATAAATATGTCATGACATACTATACACCATAGTAAAATTCATGATAAAAGGAATAGATAAAAAAACTAATGGAAAAACTCCAAAATAATGTCTCCCAAAACTGATCCGGAACCCCACACTTGGTTTAGTCTCCTAGATCTAATCCCAACCAACAATTAATTGAGAATTGGTCTCCCTGACCTTATCTAGACCCACATCCATGAATTCTACCTGGGAACCAAAAAAGGCCCAAATAGATCCTGATTAAAACTCAGTAGGTCACCACCAATTGTGTCTTAAAAATCCACTCTAATAATAGTTCATAAAATCATATAAAAAATAGGGAATATAATATCATTCATAAGTTAACACCTATATAAACTCACTGAACTTCAAGCTCCATTTTGACACATAGGGTCAACCATACATATTTCCATCCAATTATGGACGTTTCTATACTCGAACCTTTGTAAAAATAATTTCGGAGGGTCCCCATGTAATTACCTCACAATACAATGCTTAGGACTCATTTTTAATCATGCACTACCCCCTTAGGAACCAGGATAACCAATCACCTCACTCTCTGACATCAAGTATCCAAGAAACTCACCATTAGGCTCCAAGAAACTATTCCGATAATTCTCAAGAATGTAGAAACCACATGTCATGAACATAGGAACCATGTGTCCTTACCTCCCACCCTCATTAATTAAGAAAATAATTCATATCAGCCTCTAGCACTAAGCCAATGTGTGTTTCACCCTCATGATCTAAGTTGGTACAATCCTAGTTTCAACCAAGGGTCAAGGGTATACACACTCCTCCAATGGCCATAAGTCACAGTTTTAACTCCAACAGGCATGATGTGATCCCTCGTAGTTCTAACTATAAGGATTAAGTTATAAAATAAAATTCCATTTAGAAGTGGTCATGCACATGAAATTTTGGAGTATCATAAAAGTTTTACATACTAAAAAATAATGCAAACCATAGAGGGTTTTCTTAGAACAACTAACCCAAGTTAAGTGAAGAAGAGACCAATAATCAAGCATCTAGTTCAATGTGAAACATCATGATTGTCACGACCCTCCCCCCGGGGCCCATGCCGTGACTACCCCTAGCCCGCCTTCCATAGGCTAGGGGATGGAGACTAGCACCAAAGGGCTAAATCCCTAAAACTAGGAAGACATTGCACTTATAACCTATAAACTGACACAACAGAGTATAAGATGGAAGAAAACCACTATGTAAACTGTATAACAAAAGAGTTCTGAAAAGTTAAAAGGGGCCAAAAATACAAGCCCAATTGTAAAGTACAAGAAATTGAAAGTACAATTACTGGAAAAAGGGAAAACAACTCATGGATCATCCACCGGAAATCCAACTTGGAGGGGAGGTATAGATAGCCTCCGCAGCACTCCACATTCGTTTTTCATTTCCGTGTACCGTCATGTCGTGTGGTCCACCTCCAGGTACTATCTAGTCTTGGTACACTAAGCCTCGGTCAGCGTTGTTAGTTGTCCGCATCCAATACAATGAGGTACGGGCATAACCAGTGTAAGGGTGAGTATAACAATACATAGTAGGGACCCTGCGACCCTCAATATCTCAGAAAATAAAACACGGATAAACCACAAGGTACGAAATCAATAGTTAACCCCACTTAAGTATATGCCCATACATATACCTAAGTTATCAAGTAATCCATCTCAATCATGAGGTAAACAAAAAAGTTACTGACTCAGCACACATAGGAATACAACTTATGTAGAGAGTTAGAGATGATTAGATGTAGCCACTAAATACTCTATTCTGTCGAACCCACGTAGGATCCAGGAACAGTAGTCAGAGCTATCGAACCCACACAGGATCCTGGAATAGTATCAGAGCTGTCGAACCCACATAGGATCCAGGAATAGTATCAGAGCTGTCGAACCCACACATGATCCAAGAATAGTAAACCGAGCTGTCGAACCCACACAGGATCTTGGAATAGTAGATAGAGCTATCAAACACACACAGGATCTAGGAACAATAGTTAGAGCTATTGAACCAACATAGGATCTAGGAACAGTAGTCAAAGCTGTCGAACCCAAGTAGGATCCAGGAACAGTAGTCAGAGAGGAGCCAACCAAAGGGTTTCCGCACAAAGCATGCTTGATTCCAGGAGGGTTCTCTCCTCAAGCCAAGTGTCTATACATCAAATTCCATTAAGTATCAATTCGATGTATCAAAAAACATTTGTCTAGCCAAAATAAACCCAACGCGACATACGGTGCGTCAAACAGATGCCTGGTCTAAGAGTTATTGGCATTTTAGTCCCGGGGCCCCGGTTGGATTCGTGCTCGATCAAACCTGATCGTATCTCAACTGTACCCAAAACATCAGTAGGGTATACTCAAAGGGACCGTCGCTATCCAATATTACCAACTCTGCTGATGGTTCGTCAAACGGACATCCGGTGCCAAAGATATGGCCAAAAGAAAGTAAATGGGTCTATAGTAGGTCAGTGTCCGATCCGACTCGGTCGGACCAACTTGACCCAACATAGTCTAGGCCGACCCGGTCCGACCCGTTGGGTCCGGCCTGGCCTGTTGGGCAGGTCAGCCCATTAGGTTTGGCCCGGCCTGCTGGGCCCAGCCGGGCAAGCCGTGAGGGCGGTCTGACCCGGGTTCGGGGCCGGTTCGGCCCGGAGAACCGTGAGGGCATGGCCCGGCGTGGCTCGACCTAGAGGGCGCGGCCTGGGCCGGTTCGGCCAGGGTGCCGCGAGGGGGGCTGCGCGGCCGGCTCATGAGGCTGGTGCAGCCAGGGCGCCGGATCGACCGGGAGGCCGGTGCGGCTTGGCGGTTCGACAAGGGCACCAGTTCGGCTGGGCGCCGGGTGGAAGATTAGGAGGCCAGGAGCCGGGAGGCGGCTTGGGAGTCCATGAGCTGGGAGGTGGCTCAGGTGGCCGGTGGGAAACTGGGAGGCCAGCAGGGATCCGGGGGTCCGGTGGGTAGTCCGGGTGGCGGGCGGTGGGCGGCTGGGTGGTCGGGGGGCAGCCGGAAGCTGGCACGGCTCGAGTTGGTGGGTGGCTTCTTCAACGGGCGGTGCGGCTGGCGCGACTTAGAATCCGGCATGCGGCACAGTTCGGCCCGAGGCGGCGGAGCCGATTCAGCTGTAGCACCATGAGGGCGGTGCGGTTCGCGGAGGCCGTGGGTAGCATGGTTGTTGCCTTCGTCATCCTGTCACCTCATCGCCATGCCGTAGATCAACACAAACAAGAACGACATGGGGTTGGGCCATGTTGGTTTGGCCCACACCCTCCGTGTTTAGGGAGGTAGCATTTGGCTCATCCAGTTAGAATAAAGATGAACATAAAATTTTACATGCCCCGCAATGATTCCTTTCCAACCGAATAAGAAATGAAGGAAAGAAATATTACACAAATAAACCCCATACCTTTGTTCATTGTTCATCAATTAAGTTGCAGAAAGAAGATGGAGGAGATCATCATTCATCCTGTTGACTGCACACTTCCAATCCAAAGCTCATTCGTCGGCTCATTGACGATGATGTGGATGGAAGGTCGGTTGAAGACGTCCCACGTCGGTAGGATCTGGGTATAAAGGTTGAAGGATATCGTTTCCGGCGTTTTTTGTTGGAATAACACATTCTTCTTTGGAAGAATGCGTTCTTCATTCTTCATTGGGAGATTTCTCCCAGTAATCCTCTTCTCAAATAACCCAAGTGAAAATTTGACAAATAATAGATTATAATATCTTTTATTTCATTGGAAAAAAATTCAAAAAGAAAAACTAAACACTTGGTTGGCACAATAAAAATTAAAGGGGAGGATCTGGCACCATTAATTTGGTTTGTTAGTAACATTAATGTGGAGGGGTGGTGGCACCATTAAGTGGGGAATTCAAGAGGTTTCTCCCCACTTAATGGGGAGTTCAAGAGGTTTTAACCTTGGGAAGTCCCCACCATATTTAACATGATGAGGAGGTTAGGTTTTTGTGGGCCCCACCACTATAACCTATCATGGGAAGTTAAGGTGTGGTGGTCCCCACCTCCAACATCCACATGGAGGCTTCAACCAACCAAAATAAAAATAAATCTACAACTTCATTTTTATTTAATTATTTCATTAAAAACCCAAATTTTTTTTGTCATTTCCGATAATCTACCATCGAGGTGAAAGTCTTCTTAAGCGAATACCGGCACTGCGAGTTCAACAGTGCCCTCAGATTTCAAATTTTAGCACCTGTTCAAAATTTATAAAAACCTGCTCGTATGTTTTCTGAATATACCCAAACAAAACTTTAGAAATTTATTCCGAGCACATCGGGGCTCCGAATCATGGGCCATCAATTTTCACAGACTCGTAAAATTCACATGTATTTAGGAAAAAAATTCCACGAAAATTCTAGGTCTTTACAATGATACCCTATAGATTGTGATTTATCAACTATATCAGGTCCAGATTAAGAAGATTCAAGGAGAAGAAAAGTGTATATCACCAAAACCTAGAAAAACATACTGATTCAACGTGTTTATATCAAAGAACATATCGATGAAAGAAGGAAAGTCATTGGAGAAGCCAAAAAATCATTATAAAACTCTATGAAATAAAAAAGAATTCGTTTTGAAGTATATTTAATTAAATTTATATAGAGGTTCTGGGGGTAGAAAATATGATTACATCTCTTAATAATTTGTCCCATCCAGGTGCCACCAACTGGCTGGTGGTGCTGTACAACATACATGTGCCCCTAGACACCCCACCGGATGGCCGATGTTTTTCCTGTAGGAAATCCATTCTACACAGGCTCCACCAACTAGACGGTGGGCCTCCTATGGAATTGGGGAGCTAAAACCTAGTCCACTAATGGGCTGATAGACTACACTGGTGAGTCGGTGGAATTGAAACTTATTCTAAGCTATAATACACCACTATAAATTGATAGTCCTCCCCTTTTGAGCCATTGAGAACCTCCAAAACACCATTTTAACTGAGTTAAGGGTGATTTTATAGAAGTTAAAATGATTCAATAGAAAATTAAAGAAATAAAGTACCTGGGGTAAAATAATGGATCTTATAACCTCCTCACCATATAAAATCTCATCTCTCAGTTCTGATCCCATGTATCACTTGGGGTACTGGTGAAAAACATGAGAAACTACACCTACATATCAGACTCCCTCTCCCAAGAGTCATTCTAAATACGTCTACGCTTCCATTACACTCACACTAGGGGATGATATTTACTCATATATTTCTCTCACTACGGTCTATGAAATGGATTGGATTATCCTCAAAGGACACATCAACATCAAGCTCAAAATCATCAAAATCTATCATGTGATAAGGATCAAGGAGATATATTCAAAGATGTGATATATGAAACATGAAATGCATAGAACTATAGTTACATTGAATATTCAATAATTATGAAACTATAGTGAAACTCTCCATGATCTCAAATAACTTGAAAAAACTGGGTACTAGCATTCCCAACTTCCAGATATGGAATTTCACTAACCTAGGAAACACAAAAAAAAACTAGGTGAAAATCCTCAAACTCTAGAGGTAATATCTTATGGTCAATATAATTTTTTTCTTACTCTATGTGGTCACCAACTACTCTTGATTTAACTAACACCACTCAGACATCTCCTATATGAGACTAGATCTAACAAGAACCGAATCACCTTTAACTAACCAACACAAAGGATAATGACATGAATTTTCATATAAATACTAACAATGATCCATTTAGATCAATGAATGTGAGATATTATTATAAGATAACTATGAAACTACTAGATTCTATTCTCAAGAACCACCAAATGAAAAAACATAAGCTTGTAATATCTTCTCAAGAATTTGAAACATCCATTTCGATTATCCATCAGTCCAAGGATGGTAGGATATTCTTATAAGAACCTATAATACCAATTAATTCTAGATTCCCCTCCTAAACTATGACATTAAATAGGTATCTCAATCAGATATGATGATCCATTTAATATCATTCAGTCAAACATTATTTTACATATAGAGACTACCCAGATTTCCAATAGTGATGGTATCCCTAATAGGAAATAAATTGGATACCTTCTTCAATCGATCCATGATCACCCACACTACATCATTCTTCCAAGGTATCCTAGGTAAAACTATCAGGAAGTCCATTTTGATATGATCCAACTTCTATTTTTAATAGGAAAATATTTTAGTAACCAATAGGCCAATGATGCTTAGCCTTCACCTACTAATAGGTGAAGTATCACACCATGAATCCTTCTATCTCCATCTTTATATTTGGACACCTTTATTATCTATTTATATATTTATACATATTCATCAAATAGGTATGTATCTCTCATTTAGATTCATAATTTTTTTTCTTCATATAATCATGCATACTCAAAGGAACCCAGATACGACCTTGGACATGAAGAACCATATTTTTGTAAAGAAACTATCCCGATGGTGGATCCCCACCATATATGGTGTCCATTAAGGATAAAATCTACTAATCAGATAATTGAATCATCTTGATCTATTCAAGAATCATGAGAACAATATATTTCTATGTCAGAGTTTCTTACCCTTGAGACTCTAAGACATATATATGTAATTTTGTAAGTGTTCTATCACCTATCACTCATCACAAGATTCATGAACTTTGTATTTATACTAATGGTATTCACAATAACATTTCCCTTTGTAGGATTATATTTCTAGTCAATGTTGAAAGACTATAGATACTCAACCCACCTCCTCTGCCAAAGGTTGAGGTCTCACTAGGAAAATATTTAATTTAAGATATTATGGTTCATGTAAATCATGAATCTCTCATCCATAAGATAGTTATGCCCACATATCATGGTGTGTAACATTCAATATAACTCTATATCACATGTGGGATAATTCAACTCATGTAACCTCAAAGTTCTGGATCTATAAGAAACCACTCAATCATCCTAGATCAGAACTACTTTGATCCTAAATCCTAATGCATTCCAAAAAATTGTATACACCTAACCCATCTTAGGTACGATAAGGATCAATGATGAGGTTAAACTTATCTTAAATTTGTAAAAGGATTTCTCACAAGCATTAAAAAAAAGAAAAAAAATTCAGCCTTTTCTTGGCCGTCTTAAACATTGGTGCTTCCTGATAAAATAAATCCTTAATAAAATGATGATAACAGCCTACCAGACCCAAAAATATTTCAAAGTTAAATATTTTATTGGGTTGTTTCTAATATAGAACGGCATAAAACTTCTTTGGGTCCAATGAAACTCCATCCTTTTAGATAACATGACCCATTAAGTGCAATTCATCAATCTATAAATGAAATTCAGACAGCTTGACATATAGATGATTCTCTCTTAGTGTACCCAAGATGGTGCCATGATATTGGGAATGAAAATATCTAGACTAGGTGTAGAATAAGTTGTTATTAATGAAAACCTAAAAAAATGATCCAGATATGAATGGAAGATCCAATTAATCTAGGCCATGATTACGATTTGTGGGTTTATTAGCCTTGAGTACATCACTACAAACTCATACAAGCCATAACTACTCAAAAAATAATTTTGGGGTATATCTGCCAGTCTCAACCTCAACTGAAGGTACCTTGACCTCAAGCCAATCTTGGAGAAAATGTGGGAAACTATCATCTAATCAAAGAGATCATCAATGAATGTAAAGGGATGATGGTTCTTAACTATCATCTAGTTTCTTCTCTGGTAATCCACACAAAAATACAGGTTCTCATATGACTTATTATAAAGTAACATAGGATAACACCACAATGATGTTCTAGGAAATATAAATCCCTTAGCTTCATGATCCTCTAACTATGCTTTAAAAACATGAATGTCATCTGGTTTCATCCTATAGTGTGTAGTAGAAGTAGGTTTGTCTCATAACACCAACTAAATAATGAAATAAATATACCACTACAGTGGTAATCTAGAGAATCATTTATGAAGGAGATATTGAATTCATTACACTAAAAAAGGTCAACTACTTTGATGTGACTCACCATCATCCAAGATAAGGCTTTCCTACTTGGGTCATGAGACAATCTAACTTGTATTAAATTAGTATTGTATGACAAGCCTAAAGATACCATTCACCATGATGGATATAGATACCACTTTCTAGTGATAGGAATGTCACTCTACTTTGATAACATTTAATATGACTATGGTACAGAACTAGTAAATCCATACCCTTGATTAAATCAAATTAAATTATCTCAAGCATAAATAAATCCCAAATAAAATTGTAGCCACTAATTTCATGAGAATGATACTTGCAGTGCCTGATATCCTTTAACAATGCCCCTAATGAATTGTTGATAGTTATAAATCAGAAAAATACTCCACAAAAAAACCCAAGACATCAATTAATTGAAAATATATTAATGTTTATGATTCTCCTATATCAAAAAGAGCACATGTGAGGGTAAATTCTACTAAAATTTCACCTCTAATAGTGGAAGGTCCCACATCCACCTTGATTGGAGAATATTGAACCACATGCATATGGATTAAGTGTCTACCCCAAGCTCCTACCTAGGATGTTTATAGTATACCACCACATTAGTAATTTTTCTATTCCCTAGAGTACCCTATCCTCTACCTAGACCTATATGACTAGTGGAACTCTAGTCACTCATATATCTTTGATTAGAAAACTCTTTTCCCAACTTTGGAATTTTTCTTGCTCCCCTATCACTAGTTTTCTACTAAGTGTTCCTAGAGGTCCTCTACATATTTCCCATATTTTCTTAAGCATGACACTCCACTAGTGTTTGAGGGAACTTATCTCACTTGTGGATAGTCCTTCCACAATGAAGTTAGTGCACCTAATTTCCCCTATAAAAAATATCCTAGTACCTTTACTTATATTCCATATTTATCCTAATGGTATCACTCAAAATGACCCTTATTGTGGGTATAGGTAGTTCTATTAGACCACTTGGATAAAATCTTATTCATTCCACTATGGTCCTCCCTCAATGTCTATTAATAAATGAGATATTTATTCATGATGTTTGCGAATTGGTTCTGGCAAAAGACATTTACCTAATACTTTATCTCATATCAAAGATACTCCAAGAATATTTGTTCCTTTAATACCTAATTTATATCAAATGTTAGAGAAATATGTTGCAAGTATGTAAAATCACCAGTTTAGTACATCACCATCCTATTTCATTCGATCAAGTGTATGAAATCTCAAGATCTGCCCCCTCATAATATCTATGTAGAAATGGTCCTGGAGCCTCATTTGGAAAATCTCCCCAGTCATCCCCTCCTAATAATTTTCCCAAAAGAGAATGTCCCACCAGTGCTTGGCTGGTCCCCATAAAATTTATGACACAAGCTTCACCCTCCCCTCTATGTGTGTCTCCAGATGATTAACTATCACCTAGAGAGAATCAATCCAAAATATTCTATCTCAGGGCCTCCCTATATAGTGAATGTGTGTTAGTGTTTTAGCTGAAACTCGTTCATTAGCTTAGACATAGAAGGAACAACATGAGTAGTATCCCTTTCCATAGATCGCCTGACCCATGGAAATATAGCATATAGTCGATCATCCATAAGATTCCTTGGAGACTGAAAAATATCTTGTAACACTACATGATGTGGTTACTCATTACCACTCTCCTAGAACTCAACCAAAACATGATGTAGAGGAATTTCTGTAAAAGGATCAACACACTCCTTAGATTATGGGGTTTATAACAGGATCAACTCAAAATGAAAGAAGAAAATAAATTATCATAGATACAAGGTCATTTCATATCTTGGATTAATAAGTGATTTCCTCATACTTTAACTAATTATATATTTTTTATTTTTATTATATATTCCATGAAGTTTAATTATTATTTTTATAGGAATATATATCATAAGCTGTCAATATGTTCCTAACATATATATTGAATGTCAAAAAATTTCTATTTGTGCCAACTATGATGCATTCATACACACCTAATTACATACCAACACAAGAAATAAATCACATAAGATAGTAACATCACATAATAAGCGCATCAATCAAGGTGAAATAACATCATAACTATAATAAAAAACCTCAGTAATAGAAATCCCAACCTTGGGAACTTGGGTTTTTTGTCACATATGGGTTAGATACTCCCAATCATGATCTCATTACCAATCCATGAATCATCATATTCTAATCTATACTTTACCAAAATAGTAAAAAAATATATACCTCCATTGATACCACTTTGTAGCATCCTTGGCCTAGTTCTCCCTCATGTGACCAAGATGGGTCATTATGTGACCTAAAGCATGCCTCCCCGTACACTAGAGGCTACCGACTAGTAGCAAGGGTATATGGAATATAATGTGAAGACTATAAACTCTAGTATAGAATAATAAAAATAATGGAATCATGATGAACAATTAGTATAAAACAACTTCAATAGATAAATAAGAAAACACCAAATCAATCCAAATATAATAAACTATTTTATAAAATAATATATTATATACTAAAAGTAATCCAAAAAGTCATATATGAAAAAAAATAAATTACTAAATTAAAAATAAAGACTCCCTACACTAGTCTTGAACCCCATGCTCGGTCCTGTCTCCATTCCCTAATTCCATCTAGTAATGTAATCAATCAAGCACATGGATCCTTTCCCTTTTCCAGACCTTCATCTATGGAGTCTACCAGAGTACTAAATAGAAGCCTATATAAGATGTGAGTAAAAATAAGTAGGATACCAATAGTAGTGTCTTTGAAAATCCATTATGAGAATAGTGAATGAAACACTATGATAAATGTTCATTTAATATTTGTCATATGTAAACACCCAAATTAACTCATTGACCCTCAACTCCATGTTGACCCCGAGGGTCAGCCATGCTTACTTTGGTTCAATGAATTATATATCTATCCTCGAACATGATAAAAAATAACTAATATGGATCTCCATGTCCTTCCCTCTCAATCCCACCCTCATGCATCATGTTCAATCATGCACCATGCCCTCAGGTACTTGGATAACCAATCTCCTCACCCTCAAGAATCAAGTAACCATTAACCTTGTCCTATGGATATAAGAAACCTAGATTATTATTATTATTCATTCTGTAACCCAAAGTATCACCCTTAGGCACTATTTATCCATGCATATCACCCTCATGCATCTAAAAACATACATCTTGTAGAGACCCGAAGCCTGACTTACATGAACATTACATTACATTTTCGGAATACTTAGTACATAACAAAAACACACACACAAGGACCGTAATAGTTTAGTGTCTTTGGAAACTCGGAATATAATCTTCTAATCGTGGTGAAAGATCTTCAACATCTCCCATAAAGATATTCTTTTTTTTATACCTAAAACCTTTCTTTATATCCTGGGGAAAAGAAAACATAAAAGGGTGAGCTCAAATGCTCAGTAAGGGTAAACAAAAGAAATATCAATCACATCATATACATAAGCACATAACTTTTGGAAATCTTAACCTGGAAAAGAGATCATAATTTCATAACATGGGGTAAATCATGGCAGTGAAATGTAATCAAAATAATCATAACATAAAACATGAAACTTTGTGGCATTCACACATAATCATAGAGAATCATTTCTTGTTAGTCAAGACTCATTGCCAAGACTATCTTAGTGGACAAAGTCCCTTTCTGAATCGAGTAACCCTCGTTTCAGTCCTGTTTCACTGAACCGGTATAACCTACCATTCCAGCCATGTCTATCTCATGAGATATAAAATCATTACCCAATTAATTGGAGGGAGATATAGGTCCCACCCATCTTATAATTAATCCTTTCTTATGTGTGCCACATAATCATAAATCATACATCATTGCATAACCCATGTAATACAAATGGGATTCTTAAACAACATGACATCATAAAACCATTCATATAAGATAAAGGAATTCATAAACATAATTCCATCACAACATAGTCAAATCAATGTAAAAATATGGATAGAAACAGAACCCTTTATTATCTTAGATGGAAAATAATTTTGATAAAACACTTGAATTGAATTCTTGAGGAAAATATCCTTTCTTCTTCAAAATCAATTTCTTTTCACAAAACATCATGCAATTTTAAAATAAAGATATTTTATTGAAAATAGTCATGAAATCTTTTAGAGGAAGCTTCATGAAAATAAGGCTTTATAAAACAGTAGAAATCCGTTCGTGCCGTATAAGTTAAAAAAAACATTCTTCGTACTTTTGTCAGAAAAGTCAAAAAGTACCTCGTACGAAAAACGACAAAAGATTCCTTTCATTTCTTTTAATAAAAACTCACCGAAGGGTAAAAATGGATTTAAAAAAATTGTAGGTGTATGGAAATAATATTACATATTTATGAAACATGGATGTGGATGATAAAATACACCCTAGTAAATACTTACGAATAAACAATCTCGGATAAAAATGAGATTGTGATATTTCCCTTACCTTAGGTCCGATTTGCTTCGTATGTGTCCGAACCTCCTGTATAATGATTTAAATAATGTCATTGACTTATTATAGAATCATATTCATTGTTATGATATCATATATGGTTCACTTATGACATTATATTACCCGTTCTTTTGTAAATTCCATGTTAAAGAAGCGTTTTGGGTAAAATCGTTTCATTTATCGTAGGTGTTTTGACTTGTTGTTCTTGACATTATTATTACTTATATCATGATTTACTTACTTCCAGAATATAAAATTTGATTTATATATCATATATATTCAGTATATATATATATATAATATATAGATAAATAAAATGAAAAACACCGTTCATGGAGACGGTAGTCCGTACGTACGCATGAACGCTGTTTTCCATTCCTTATTGTCTTGAAATGGAAGTAAGTAGATGACATACATATATATATATATATACATAATCCAGTAGCTTTATAATGTCATATATTTCATTATTATTTCTTATATATACTTTATAATCATTCTTAAATGGTTAACATGGAGAATGAATCTCATCGCGTCGTGGAGACGGTAGTCCGTACGTACGCACGAGCGATGATATCATTTCCATAAATATTGAATTGAATTGGAGTGGATTATACAATATATCAGAATCAATATGATGTTTTAATAACTATGTATAGTTATTCTTTACACCATTATACCCATCCATGTAAGGTGGTGGTGGAAAATAGATTACACCACGGCGTGGAGACGGTATTCCGTACGTACGCACGCGCGGTGATTTCTTTTTCCGTAGGATAGATAGATGGTGAAATAGGGTTGTTTCATACTTATAATAACATATCAGTATATTAGTGATACTGATGTTATTACTTCATAATGAAACAACCTAATAAGAAGAAGTGGAAGAAGAAATAAAGATGAAAGAATTGGTAACGGTAATTACCTCTTCTTTGAAGCGCCTTTTGGAGACCTCCTCTTAGGGAACTAAAATTGGTCTTTGAGGAAGACCAGAACCTCTAGGATTATTCTAGGGAAGTGGAGAGGAGAAAATGGCAGGGGTTGGCCGAGCTTGAGTGCTCAAATTGGTGTGAGGAGGAGGGGGAGGAGGTGTCCTTTTATAAGGGAGGAGAGGGGCACCTTAGGAATATCTCAAAATATTATTTTATATTAAAGTCAAAATCGGTTTATAATGGTTCCAAAGGGTCTTATTTCGAATCTAAAGTGGGGATGGGTCGAAATCCTATCAACCAATAGGATTTAGACAAGTTTAGGTTATTATTTTAACCTTATCAATTAGATTTAACTCTAAGTTAAATAATTTAACTTTTACCGTGTCTTTTTGTTTTCTTTCACTATATGGTTAATACACTTACTATAACATGCCAAACGAACCCCAAATTGTATATTATTAATAAATATATCCTTATCTAAGTCATTTGGCCGAACCTTAGATTTTTAGGAATAAAATAACAATTAATAATATAATATTTTATTTAACAACTATTTTGTGTCAATTTTGACACTATTTGATATATGATTTTTGTGAAAGTCATAAAAGAATTATATGTTCGAACCAAGTTGATTCAATCAACACTAATATATCATAGTAACCTATAAAATTAGTTTAAGTCATAAAAAGTCTCAAATTACATTCATTTGAGCATTTATAATATCAATTATGTTAATATTTCCTTAAAAGGATAATTACTGCATCATTGTTGTGTCATAAATAAATTAATTTATTTAAAGTATAAAAATTATAAATAAAATATCATTATGTAGTAAATCGTTTTAGCTTTCTAATGAATATTTATAGTCGAATTTATCTTATGTATAACCCCATATTAAAAATGTTTTAGTTATTAAACTTTGATTTTAACTATTTTAACTATTCATTAAATAATATAATATTAAATGTCATAATCTAATCCAAGTGGACCTAAATGGTCATATTATATTCATAAGGTTGTTTTTGGTCGAATTAAACTTATCCAATAGAATTAGGACATGTGTTAGGGTAATAGTATTATCATATTTACCCTTAGTTACCCTATTTACTATTAACCGTGGTAAAAAAAAGTAAAAAGTTACTATTCACCAAAAATTATTTTCATCTCATTGAACCACATTTTACTTACTGACATCAACCGTGTCTCTCGGATTTTTGAAATTCCATTCACAGAAGCGGTAAAATTATGATTTATGAAGAAATTAATTTTTTTAACTACCACTTAGTAGTTTCACTATTCATCAAAAATTGATGTTTTTCAGAACAATGCCAAAATTTCATCCTAAGCTATATTTCATATTACGAATTCAAAAATGAAGTCTATTTTACCAAATTCATATCATAGAATTTGCATTAATTAATTTTATAATTAAATCCCGCTGTTAAAACAAATAGCGTGTTTTTAAGAAACAATATCTATCAAAAGATTGACACTTGATTATGTCTGGTTTAAATGTGAAATTACATCCAATGACCAACATTGTATTAAATTGTAAAAATATATTCTAAATATACTTTAAAACCACTCAAATTAATAATTTATCACTATTAATTATTTCGATTAAAAAAATTGTTTTTAATTATAATTTAGTAATTTTCACTATTCATCAGAATATGAAAGTTATCCGAAAAGTACCAAAATTTCACCTTAGGCTAAATTCGATACTCCGAATCCAAAAATGAAGTTCATTTTGAAAAATAAGATTTATAGAGTTTTAAAAAGTGGTTATTACTATTCATAACGGCTAGTTTTAATAATATTTTAATAGCATATCGTTATTTAGTGAAACTCGGTATTGCGTATTACACACGCTATCGAGGAAGGTCGTGATTGCGTGTAATGCAAGGCAAGTCAAGGATGCGTGTTGTGCAAGCTCCTTTTGGTGTTGTGTACAACACAAGACTTTAATAAAATTAAAAAGAATATTTTTTTTATAAAATCTTGGGCTGTTACATTCTACCCCCCTTAAAATGAATTTCGCCCTCGAAATTCGTCGGGGTTATAACTGGTTTACTATTCGAAAGTTTCTTTAATAGAAACCCACATCCTAAAAAGGAATATCAAAACCAATCTTTAAAAACAAAAAATATGAAACGTAACGGTTACCCAAATAAACTAATCATTGGGTTTCCACATAGGTGAAAATATGGATATGGAAGAGAAATCTAACCATCATGTTCTGATGGAGAGTGGTAGAGAACATGGCTATGGAAAAGCCAATAATCACAAATCCATAGATTTGTGATGATATAAGTTACCATCTGATTCATCAAGTATAAGATCACTAAGACAACATTTTTGGTTTTTAAGATCATTTCCCTAAAGTTGAAGAATTTGTATTAGAATAAATACTTACTTTATTTTGGTACAATCTCACTATTGTTCGTGCCTTGAACAATTTCCACTTCATCTCTTATATAAATGAAGTTGAATTTGTTATTCATGAAGTGTTAGCAGATCATGTGATAGAATGACGGGTCATTCCATCTGTCTCGAACAAAAGGTTAGCAAAAATTATATACATAAGTCGATCTATAGTGAGATTAATCATATATGGTTCCTAAAATGGACTTATACTTCATATATCATACTGCTTAATATAATAAAACTAGTTTCTTCTAAACAGGGACTTCCTGTAGGTCCGTGGTAGGCGATAAAGGCCAGTCGCACTTCGGTTGTGGGTTCGATTCCCACAGCCTTGTCCGAAGCGATGGGCTGTCGCCCGTCCTGCAGGTTGTCCTTTTTCCAAAACTATATAACATCCCATCAATAATATCGAAAAAACAAACAATACTAACTTATGTCCAACATAATCCATTCCAATCTTTTAGGCTTATCCATAATACTGCAGTCGACTCTCATAATATAGTGAAAATGATTACCAGAGATTTAACACCATCATCGATCCCCATATATCATAAGATATGTTTTGTTGGTCACATTCCAAACATTCAAAGTCCTTAATCGTGTATTCTCTTGAATACCTGCAGTTAAAAGTTAACACTTTTCACATACCGAAATCCTCAAAATTCTATATACTCAAACCATGATATCACTTAGTCCTTATATCAATCATGAGCTCATGAATACCATCAAACATTTAATTTTCTCCTTATCCCTTCATTATGCGCATATCATCTACATTCCAAAAATATCTGAATAACCTTTCATGGATACTGGTAACATTAATCATACACTTTCAAAACACAAGGAAAGACAACAGTGTAACAATCCATAGATGTCTCTTTATTCCATAGTAGCATAAACATGTAATCATTCCACTACATTCTCAAACCATTGACCGAGCAAAAAAAAATTTCATCTCACATATCATTTGTAGTCTCTTCATCATCATCCACATAAATACTACCCATATGACCATACTGATTCTCTTCATGAGTCTTTCCCTTAGGGCATTTGTTTTCATAATGCCCATACATTCCACATTTAAAACACTTAACCATTTTTGATGTCGTAGCAATACCATTATCCTCATCCATGGTGTTAACCGACCCTTTTCCTTTGCACTTACTTGCTTTGTGTCCTTCTTTTCCACACCCAAAGCATCTTCCAGTTCCCTTGAAACATTCTCCTTGATGCCTCTTCCCACATGATTTACATAGGGGAAATTGAACTTTATTTCCTCTATGATCATCATGAAACTCCATCTTTCTCTTATTAGCCGAGTCAGAAAACTTACCAAATTTTACTTTATTGATCATATTATGAGATTGCTGATTCGGCATAATAATGATTTTTGGACTTCCAAATCCCATTTCATTATGAAGAATATCATTCCATTGTCCATCATATCCTCCATTATCGTGAATCATCTTGTTTCCAGCCATTTTCTAAAACCCAAAAGAATAGTGTGAGAGGCAAAAATCATAATAAAGGGGGAGTAACTTCAATATCTAACATCTTAGGTTTAATTCTATGATCGTTAGCGTAATTCGAGTACTATAACCTATACGCATACTTAACCTTAGAGACATCCCTAGACATACCTTAGAAATATCTCTAGGGATCTCACTAAAGTTCTCGCATCCTAGTTTCCAAAGGTTGACTAAACCTTTCCTCTGATACCAACTGTAGAGACCCGAAGCCTGACTTACATGAACATTACATTACATTTGCGGAATACTTAGTACATAACAAAAACACACACACAAGGACCGTAATAGTTTAGTGTCTTTGGAAACTCGGAATATAATCTTCTAATCGTGGTGAAAGATCTTCAACATCTCCCATAAAGATCTTCTTTTTTTTATACCTAAAACCTTTATTTATATCCTGGGGAAAAGAAAACATAAAAGGGTGAGCTCAAATGCTCAGTAAGGGTAAACAAAAGAAATATCAATCACATCATATACATAAGAACATAACTTTTGGAAATATTAACCTGGAAAAGAGATCATAATTTCATAACATGGGGTAAATCATGGCAGTGAAATGTAATCACAATAATCATAACATAAAACATGAAACTTTGTGGCATTCACACATAATCATAGAGAATCATTTCTTGTTAGTCAAGACTCATTGCCAAGACTATCTTAGTGGACAAAGTCCCTTTCTGAATCGAGTAACCCTCGTTTCAGTCCTGTTTCACTGAACCGGTATAACCTACCATTCCAGCCATGTCTATCTCATGAGATATAAAATCATTACCCAATGCATTGGAGGGAGATATAGGTCCCACCCATCTTATAATGAATCCTTTCTTATGTGTGCCACATAATCATAAATCATACATCATTGCATAACCCATGTAATACAAATGGGATTCTTAAACAACATGACATCATAAAACCATTCATATAAGATAAAGGAATTCATAAACATAATTCCATCACAACATAGTCAAATCAATGTAAAAATATGGATAGAAACATAACCCTTTATTATCTTAGATGGAAAATAATTTTGATAAAACACTTGAATTGAATTCTTGAGGAAAATATCCTTTCTTCTTCGAAATCAATTTCTTTTCACAAAACATCATGCAATTTTAAAATAAAGATATTTTATTGAAAATAGTCATGAAATCTTTTAGAGGAAGCTTCATGAAAATAAGGCTTTATAAAACAGTAGAAATCCGTTCGTGCCGTATAAGTTAAAAAAAACATTCTTCGTACTTTTGTCAGAAAAGTCAAAAAGTACCTCGTACGAAAAACGACAAAAGATTCCTTTCATTTCTTTTAATAAAAACTCACCGAAGGGTAAAAATGGATTTAAAAAAATTGTAGGTGGATGGAAATAATATTACATATTTATGAAACATGGATGTGGATGACAAAATACACCCCAGTAAATACTTACGAATAAAAAATCTCGGATAAAAATGAGATTGTGATATTTCCCTTACCTTAGGTCCGATTTGCTTCGTATGTGTCCGAACCTCCTGTATAATGATTTAAATAATGTCATTGACTTATTATATAATCATATTCATTGTTATGATATCATATATGGTTCACTTATGACATTATATTACCCGTTCTTTTGTAAATTCCATGTTAAAGAAGCGTTTTGGGTAAAATCGTTTCATTTATCGTAGGTGTTTTGACTTGTTGTTCTTGACATTATTATTACTTATATCATGATTTACTTACTTCCAGAATATAAAATTTGATTTATATATCATATATATTCAGTATATATATATATATAATAGATAGATAAATAAAATGAAAAACACCGTTCATGGAGACGGTAGTCCGTACGTACGCATGAACGCTTTTTTCCATTCCTTATTGTCTTGAAATGGAAGTAAGTAGATGACATACATATATATATATATATACATAATCCAGTAGCTTTATAATGTCATATATTTCATTATTATTTCTTATATATACTTTATAATAATTCTTAAATGGTTAACATGGAGAATGAATCTCATCGCGTCGTGGAGACGGTAGTCCGTACGTACGCACGAGCGATGATATCATTTCCATAAATATTGAATTGAATTGGAGTGGATTATACAATATATCAGAATCAATATGATGTTTTAATAACTATGTATAGTTATTATTTACACCATTATACCCATCCATGTAAGGTGGTGGTGGAAAATAGATTACACCACGGCGTGGAGACGGTATTCCGTACGTACGCACGCGCGGTGATTTCTTTTTCCGTAGGATAGATAGATGGTGAAATAGGGTTGTTTCATACTTATAATAACATATCAGTATATGAGTGATACTGATGTTATTACTTCATAATGAAACAACCTAATAAGAAGAAGTGGAAGAAGAAATAAAGATGAAAGAATTGGTAACGGTAATTACCTCTTCTTTGAAGCGCCTTTTGGAGACCTCCTCTTAGGGAACTAAAATTGGTCTTTGAGGAAGACCAGAACCTCTAGGATTATTCTAGGGAAGTGGAGAGGAGAAAATGGCAGGGGTTTGCCGAGCTTGAGTGCTCAGATTGGTGTGAGGAGGAGGGGGAGGAGGTGTCCTTTTATAAGGGAGGAGAGGGGCACCTTAGGAATATCTCAAAATATTATTTTATATTAAAGTCAAAATCGGTTTATAATGGTTCCAAAGGGTCTTATTTCGAAGATAAAGTGGGGATGGGTCGAAATACTATCATCCAATAGGATTTAGACAAGTTTAGGTTATTATTTTAACCTTATCAATTAGATTTAACTGTAAGTTAAATAATTTAACTTTTACCGTGTCTTTTTGTTTTCTTTCACTATATGGTTAATACACTTACTATAACATGCCAAACGAACCCCAAATTGTATATTATTAATACATATATCCTTATCTAAGTCATTTGGCCGAACCTTAGATTTTTAGGAATAAAATAACAATTAATAATATAATATTTGATTTAAAAACTATTTTGTGTCAATTTTGACACTATTTGATATATGATTTTTGTGAAAGTCATAAAAGAATTATATGTTCGAACCAAGTTGATTAAATCAACACTAATATATCATAGTAACCTATAAAATTAGTTTAAGTCATAAAAAGTCTCAAATTACATTCATTTGAGCATTTATAACATCAATTATGTTAATATTTCCTTAAAAGGGTAATTACTGCATCATCGTTGTGTCATAAATAAATTAATTTATTTAAAGTCTAAAAATTATAAATAAAATATCATTATGTAGGAAATCGTTCTAGCTTTCTAATGAATATTTATAGTCGAATTTATCTTATGTATAACCCCATATTAAAAATGTTTTAGTTATTAAACTTTGATTTTAACTATTTTAACTATTCATTAAATAATATAATATTAAATGTCATAATCTAATCCAAGTGGACCTAAATGGTCATATTATATTCATAAGGTTGTTTTTGGTCGAATTACACTTATCCAATAGAATTAGGACATGTGTTAGGGTAATAGTAATATCATATTTACCCTTAGTTACCCTATTTACTATTAACCGTGGTAAAAAAAAGTAAAAAGTTACTATTCACCAAAAATTATTTTCATCTCATTGAACCACATTTTACTTACTGACATCAACCGTGTCTCTCGGATTTTTGAAATTCCATTCATAGAAGCGGTAAAATTAAGATTTATGAAGAAATTAATTTTTTTAACTACCACTTAGTAGTTTCACTATTCATCAAAAATTGATGTTTTTCAGAACAATGCCAAAATTTCATCCTAAGCTATATTTCATATTCCGAATTCAAAAATGAAGTCTATTTTACCAAATTCATATCATAGAATTTGCATTAATTAATTTTATAATTAAATCCCGCTGTTAAAACAAATAGCGTGTTTTTAAGAAACAATATCTATCAAAAGATTGACACTTGATTATGTCTGGTTTAAATGTGAAATTACATCCAATGACCAACATTGTATTAAATTGTAAAAATAGATTCTAAATATACTTTAAAACCACTCAAATTAATAATTTATCACTATTAATTATTTCGATTAAAAAAATTGTTTTTAATTATAATTTAGTAATTTTCACTATTCATCAGAATATGAAAGTTATCCGAAAATACCAAAATTTCACCTTAGGCTAAATTCGATACTCCGAATCCAAAAATGAAGTTTATTTTGAAAAATAAGATTTACAGAGTTTTAAAAAGTGGTTATTACTATTCATAACGGCTAGTTTTAATAATATTTTAATAGCATATCGTTATTTAGTGAAACTCGGTATTGCGTATTACACACGCTATCGAGGAAGGTCGTGATTGCGTGTAATGCAAGGCAAGTAAAGGATGCGTGTTGTGCAAGCTCCTTTTGGTGTAGCATACAACACAAGACTTTAATAAAATTAAAAAGAATATTTTTTTATAAAATCTTGGGCTGTTACACATCTCACCCTCACACACCAAGACAACATGCATCTTTCTCCTTTGAATCAAGTAAGAGTCAACACATAAAAAATCACCAATCATTCCAAACATGATAACATATTACATATTGGTTAATTCATGCCGATTTCTAATTATCTATCCAATTTCAGTTACATGAAATTATTTATTTATGGAAAACATCCATTTCATGCCATCATTCTAATGAACCAATATTTGTGAAAATTCTGATTCATACATAACACAAACCCAATTACACAAATTTATATGTCAATCCAATTTAAAAATTTATCCATTCCATAAAAAATTACCAATTCAATTTGAGGATCTATGTTTGTACAATCGTAGTTAGAACCTAAGGTCAAGGGTAGGTGCACCAATAGAGTTTCCACAAGTCCCAGTCACAATTACAACAGATCTAATGGGATATTTAGGAGGTATAATTGGAACTATTAAATATATAAAATATAATTCCATTCATAATTGGTTAAACATAGTATATTCCATCATAATCATACACATTTCACATACTCAAAAATGAAGGGATACCTTAAAATATGCCTTAGACCACCTACCTCAAGTGTAGAGAATAAGAGACCAACAATCATGTTTATAGATTAATGTGCAACACAATGATCCTATATGAACAATTATTGATTCACCACATTAGGGTTGGATGAAGGAGATTAAAAAATAAGGCAAGATGATTTCACAAAAACTTTGAAAAACTTACTGATTCAAGGTATTTAGATCAAAGAACAGATCGAAGAACCAAGGAATGATGTTGGAGAATCCAAATAATCCTTATAAAACCCTTAAGAATCAGAAAAAATAATTAGGGTTTATGGAGGGTTAATTATATGTTATATGATATTTTTAAGGGAAGAAAATATGATTTTCACCTTATTAATCTAGATTATCCTGACACTAATATCTATGAATTGGCTATCCAATAGTTCATGATATCATATCTATTCCCCTAGGACCCCCACTATCTTCTTGGTGGGTTTCCTATGGATAAACCATTTTCATTGGATGCCACCAGCTAGCCAGTGGGCCTCCTATAGAATTGATGAACTAATTCCTAGTCCACCATCTGGCTGGTGAGACTAAAACATCTCATAATCTACAAGACACCACTAGACATCACTAGTACACCCCTCCAAGCCCTTTATCACCTAAAAAACCATTTCAACTAAGTCCATGATCTTGTTTATATAATTTAAATGATTTAATGGAAACATACATAGATAATGTACCTAGATTAAAAAAGGGATCTTACACTCATTTCTAGTTGGAATCATTTGACATATGGGTTGGCATGCTTAAGGTCTAATGACATTATGATCCAATTATTGGGGAGTTAGCTATGTGAGGGTGTCACAAAGTCATATCAAAGTAGGTTGAGATGAAATGATACCAAGTGATTTTTGTCTTGTTATTTTAGAATGGAAGTTTGTGATTTAGGATAGATAGAACATAGAGATGGTGTAAATCCATGAATAGGGAGTTTCCACATTTATTGCATTCAAGATGTTGTTTTAGTTTTTGTGATTAAAATGGAGTTATTTGGTACATATAAATTGATATTTGATATCATTGATTTATATTTCATAATCCTATCCCTGAGATGCAATACCTTGCATTCATGTATTATTTTAGGTACATAGAGATGATATTAAATTTTTTTTACTTTCATGTGATTTGTATCTTGTTACTATAACTATTAAAGGGTTTAGTTTATTAAAATGTCAACAAGTGAAAAAAAATATTTCCTATATAGTCTCTTGGTGTAATTCTACTCAACTAACTTATTAAGGGTAGCATTTCTAGAAATAAAATGGGGTTACTATATTTAATGTGTTATTGAAAACCTATATAGTGTTTTACCATATAGATCCATGGTAGAATTATACTCAGCCAACCAAAGTATGTGAGTGTCTATATGAATAATCATGTAGATCCTATGTGTATATGATGTGTGTGGCACTTATATTTGATATTGATAGGCATGAATGTGAGGTCGAGTGGTATGCGAATGGGTATGAAAGGAAGTGTAAGGGAAAGTGGGTCACAATACCTTTTAAAATTTATCCTATTTATGATACATCATATTTCATATGTATGTTGAGAATGGAATTAATTTTTTGAGAGAATCCTCTTAGACATCCCCCATTATCGAATTAAGAGGGAGGGGACATAGTTCCACCAAGGTGTGCATTGAAGGATACTCCTAATTTTTGCAGTGAACATGAGCCAAAAATAGAGGTTTTAGGTTAGGTAGTGAAACCACAAGGTCTATTAGAGATAAGTTAATTATTGTATAAGATGATTATAAATATCTTTGTGAGATTCTACCGAATCATTTATTGAGGAGCTCAAGGATCTCTATAAAATAATTGAAAAATGAGTCACAGTCATTGAATCCTCTTTTATTCTAAAGTGATGGTGGACCATGGGTAATAAAATATTGGATTGAGTTATTAAAAATAATTTTTAATTATATTGATACCCCACTAGGGTCGAGTGTAAATTTTTCTATGTAAATACTCAATGGAATATAAAAATATTGGTGTGATGTATATGTGTATGAATTTATATGTTAGGGTTTGGGATGGAATGAATTTGAGGCAATGTTCTTCGATCACCTCATCCTAAAGATGATGAGGGAATACTGAGAATGTGAGTTCATGCACTTAAAGTAGAGAGATTCCTCAATTATGGATTATGATAATAGTTTCATAGATTTTCTAAGATTTTCAATAACATTGGAAGGAGAAGTGATTGCTATGGTGTGATGATTTTAGGATGGTTATGACTTACTATCAGGATGAATGTAAATATATTCAGGATGACTTGTTTTTAAAAATTATTGAACTTGTAATTGATATCAAAATAACACCTGGTAGAGGAGAGTATACTGATATGGAAATTGGTGAAGGGTGAGATACGAATTAGAGATTTTAGTAGAAAAATGTAGAGATTTGGGGATATCCAATAGGGTAGTCAAATTAGAGTTTTTATGATGCTAATATAGAGTGGGTTTTCCGAAATGTTCTTCTAGAATGATCAGATATGGAATGTTTGATCCTAGTGTGATCAAACATTGAAGGAGTTAACAAAATAAGGATAAATGGGGCACTAGATCTATTTTGTAGAAAGAAATCATAGTTAGATGAAGGTTAAGTATCTATTAAGAATAATATTTCATAGATAAGGTTATAAGTGGTATAAGGATCTGGTTGTTGGGATATAAAATCAAACCTATGTCATGGAAGTGGAATAATACCCAATATTGGGGAAGTGGTCAATTGTGAGTATTAATATGTAGGGAAGAAAAAATTATAAAGTAGGGCTTTGAGACAGTGCAAACATTTGAGCCAACATATTTTGAGTAGGTAGGGGATTTATTGATAGCTAGAGGTACACCATGAGCATTCTAGATTTTGGTTTTGTGTGATGAGTATTAGTGCTGATGTGAATACGTGATAACTATGGTATATGTTGGAATCCAATGTAATTATAGTATAATGATGGTATTAGTAGGGAAATTGATAATGATGATTTTTGATTAGTGGATATGTGTAGATAATTGATTCATATAGGATTTGAGATAATATATGATTATTATTCCATCATTTTGTTGGGTAGATTGGTAATAGTGAGGCTGAGATAGTGATTCTTATTAAGGGGAGTTCCCACATAAGGGATCAATCAGTTTTAATTGGGTAACATTGGATGAGATAGATTCATTTGTTATCATCTCTATGTTTTGGGAATGTGGTGAGTTAGACGCTTAGGTTTGGGTAAGAGTTATTTAGAGTGTAGTCAACAGACATTTGGGGTGAGCAATTGTGTGGTGGGGAGGTTGTAATGCATTGGGTATTTAGAAGTAGTTATTCATGTGAAATCACATATTGGCCATGAATTTTTAATCATTATTATGGTGTTGGTATAGGCCTTGGATCAAGTCTCAGAAGTTGGCCTGGGATTGGGGATGAAACTCTAAAATGATATGGGATTTCAGGTATATTTATTAAATTAATTAAATAGTTTGGCATGTTTTGGATATTTTTGAATATATTTGGAGTGGTTCTATATTTTATGGATTTTTCTAATTTTAAGTTTCATATTCTCATAAAATTGGATAATTTATATATATTACATATATGGAAAATATATTACCCATTAAAATGATATATTATGTATGAAAAAAATATTACATAAAAAATGTATATGTTATTTAAATATATAAACCCCAAATTTGATATTTTATGATATAAAAGTATTATATATGGGATTTTGAGTCTACGTCAAAAAAATTACATATTGGATTAACATTACATTTGAAAGAAATATCCTATGTATTAGATCTCTATATAAAGAAAACATGTTACATATGATATATATATATATATATTACTTGTGGGTAATATATATTAAGTATATGTTTTTATTACTATGGGGGAAACCATATTTATTGATAAATATTACACATCAAGAGGAAGATATAATATATGGAATTTTAGAAAAGGAAAAAACCTTACACTTGGAAGATTTATATTATATATTAAAAGATTATATTATATATGATTTTTTGGCCAAAAGGAAAACATTTTTCATTGAGGGAAGATCTGTAATACGTGATACATACGGTTTTTCAATAGATATTATATATAGTCTAGGTGATATGTAAGGATTTATTAAAGGTTTGAAATTTTTTGAGTTTGATGAATTTTTATTATATTTTCTTAAAATTATATTTACCTGAATTATTAATGTATAAAAATGAAATCTATGGATAATGTAACTAGGATACATGGAAATTCTATAGATTCCCTATCTTGTTCCTATCTTTATCTCTAAGGGGGATCTTCTTAAATCCTTACCCAATATCTATGAAGATTGTACCAGGGAGTATTCATGGGTAAGGATATCTTCCATAGGACTATTATTTTTTATTTTCTCTCATTGTGTATTTATTTTCTATCAATTGTTCCCTAAAATAGGTATTTTGGAATATTTATGGTTTTCTTTTGATGTAATCTCGATCCAATTGAGTTATTCAATGAGTGGAGTCCAACATAATCAATATAGGTGGTGAATAGTTTTTTTTTCAAATTTATACTTGTGTTATGTGATGTGTAATAAATAGGTATGGGTGGGTGTATATATATACAATAGGTACTGGAACAACTTGTAGTTTCTATTGTTCAAAAAATATAACTAGAGGAAATCTCATGTACAAAATGGTTAATGTGAACTAGTATTGAATTCTTGCACAATTTTATGGGTTCAGGTGATGAAGATATTAATACAATGTGTTGCAAATGTGTGATTATTGGGATTATATGTTTGATGTGGTTAACTGATGTGGTGATGATGGTTTTTAATACTAACACATTAGTGACAAAGGTTTGATGAGGCGTGTCATAGGGACGGTGATAATCAACCATCATGGGGTTGAGTCTAATGGGAAATATGTATAAGGGAAATAACCTAGGAGGTGATTTAGTCTACTTTTTCAAGGTGGTATAATCTATATTTTAAGAATCCTAGAGATAATGGTGCTTATCATTGATAAGTAGGAGGTATATTCCATAGTTAGCCACAAAATGTGATGTAAATCACTAGATGATAGTGTAATGTCTATCAAATATGTGAAATATTATGTGATATAGTTCATATATGTGCCATTCAGGTATCATGGTTGATTTGGGTTGATGATTTTATTTGAAATGGAAATTGGTTAGAGGGAAGGAAGAACTTAAAATATGATAAATTATGGATTTATTTTTCAACTATTCAACTAGCTAAAGAGGTAAAGGATAACTCAAAGTGGGTCAATCATGATTGGAGTCAGTTTTGTAGTATTATTTGGTTACTACTTATTACACTTTTCATACACTAGTATATGTATGGATACTATCTAGGGACATTGTTGGTGATGGCCAACTGAGTTTAGACTCACACCGTACATAGTTTTTTTGGGACACGTGTGGACTTTATCTAATTTTATAAGTTAAGGTAAATGTTTAATGTCTAGAACTAAGTGTATATGGGTGTATTGATAGTGCACATGATAGATGGTATGGGTTTTCAGGTGGTCTAGGTGGTTCTTAGATATCAATTTAAAGTTTCATTTTGATTTCTTTTGTACTTGTACACATGTGATTAGCCTATGGAGAATTATTTAATTGTTTGTGACCGAAATGACATGATAGATGTTCATTTTGGTTTATCATATATGTATTTATCTTTTTTTCTTATTTATTAAAATTACATTCAGTGTTTTTTGTTGATATTACTATTATTTATCTTTAGAGGGTATAGTCTCACAACTATCACCGATTATACCCTCGCTGCTAGTTGGAATACTTTGGAGTATGGAGAGGAAGGCCTATGTTCTATTAATACTATGGTCTAGTTACTGGGGAGTTAGTCAGGTTGGGGTGTTATAATGAAGTTGTGTATCCAAAATACTTCTTTAGATTCATCAAAAGATACAATATACATAGATTTTATTATATAATCAGTGACCATTGGCTACTTAGAAATATATAATATCACAACTTATCCCCTAAGGTAAAAAATATATCTCTATTATTATTTTTGATCATTATAACATGTTTGGAAATTATAATATATTTCTCTTCACACAACTAGTTTTTTATGTCCTCCATAAACCAGTAACATATTATTTTTACACCTCAAGTACTTCAATATAGACTTTACAACTAACCAATTTGGCTCTCCAGGGTTCGATTTATATCTTCCTACCATTATTAAGGAATAAGAAACATCAATAATGGTACATATCATGTCATACATGATAGATCAAATAAAAAAAGTGTAATGGATTCTACTCATTATTTCTCTCTTCTCTTGTGCCTAAGAGTAGATTTTCTTGGAGAGATGTATAACATGTCATATTGGAAATAATTCTCTATTGAATTGTTTAATATTGAATATTTTAAATACCTTGTTAATGTATATATATTGAATTAGTCTATGTAACCTCTTAGATATATATTGATGTATCATAATCCCTAGTATATATATGTTATTTCACCTAATCCTTTTATGATGAAGAATTTTTTAACCTTTTCTTAACTGATAGTAATAATGATATAGTGTTTCCCATTAGTAATATATCATCAAATTATACTACTAGGAAAACTATTTCACTCTCACTAAAACTCTTGAAGAAACAAGGATCACATTTATTATTTGTGAAACCAAATTATCTTATGAATTCATCAAAATGAATTTTCCATGATCTTGATTTTTCATTTAACCCATAATTGGATCTATACAACTTTCTCACCTTATTAGAATCCTATGGCATCACAAACCCTTCTGATTGTATAATATATAATTCTTCCAAAAGATTTCCATTAATTATACTGGTCTTGAAATCCATTTTACAAATCTCATAAGCATGGTAAGTTCCTATAGAAAGTAAAATTATAAAGGATTTCAACATAGAGACTAGTTAAATGGTTTATTTATAATTTATTCCTTAATGATCCTTAAAACCTTTAATAACCACTTATTATTTAGAGGTACCAACATTAATATCCATGTCTAGTTTATTCTTGAATAATAATTTTCACCCAATTTAATTTAAATCCACTAGAGTATTTACCAAAACCCAAACTTGGTTTTGATACATGGAATCAATTTTAGAATTAATAACTTATTACAACTTTGCAACTTATAATCTTTTTACAACTTATTTATGTCATCAAATAATAATGTATCACATTCCACAATGACTAGAAAACTATATATCCCAATATCTATAACTTCTTTGGTTCTCTTTTATAGTACTAGTGTCTCTATAACAACTTCTTCCACAAGTATTGTATAATTTGTTAATGTGACAACCACTTTAAACATTGAGTCTAGAATTCTTGGATGTCTTTATTTCTCCTACTTTATTCTTTAGAGACATAATTTTTTTTCTAAAAAAATAACTTTTATTTCCAAAATTAATTTAAAATATGAGGGATATAATAAGTAATATCCTCTTGTTTCTTTAGGATACCCTTTAAATATAATCTTTTCACCTCAAGATGAAAGTTTTTATTTCTAGTAATGACCTTCAAAAATTCCATAAATCCCCACATAGGTATATATTAAAAAAAAAATTTATTCTCATACCAAAACTCACATGGGATTCTTCTTGACACATTCATTGGTAGTTGTTTTAGTATTTATTTTGTAGTCTGAAATATTTATCTCCAAAAGGATAATAAAAGGTTTGCATGAATCAATATCGATTCCATCATGTACAATAAAGTGAAGTTACATATTTCACTAACACCATTCCAATATAGTATATATGGAGGATTTCATTAAGATAATATCATAATATCTTTTAGATAATCAATGAACTCTTGGTTAATATGCTATTCACCTTAGTTTGAGCATAGTTTCTTAATCTTCACACCAAGATAAATTAGTACCTTATTCACAAATTCTTTAAATTTCTCAAAAAAATTGGACTTAAACCTACATATATAATAAAACTATTGTTAATATTTATGAAATAAGAGTATCCACCTAAATATTATACCTAAAATGTTTCACACACACCTATAAGAACTAATTCTATAAGCTCTGTGGCTCTTTCACCATTCCCACTAAATGGATCCTTATTAATTGTTTTTTCAAACAAGAATGAAAAATATCCAAGGGTATAAAAACCCCAAATCATGTAAACCAAAGCTAGTGTTTACTTTATCACATTAGTAAAAAATAAAAGGGATCAAAACATAATGTATTGACTGGTTTAGCAGTTTTGGGAGACTCGATATACACAATAATTCTATATAACTTTAAAAAAATGAAAATATAGAATAAAAAAAATTATCACTTCCTAGAAAAATATTCAAAGAATCCTTTATAATACCATGGGGAAGGGAAAACATAATAAATGGTGAGATAAAATACTTAGTAAGAGTTATGTACAATTGCTTATATTACTAGAAAAAATAATTATCAACATAGTAGATTGGATAATCAATACAAAATCCATTTGATCAATAACATGATATTCAAAATGTATCCATGAAAAATATAAAAATGAAATTCAAATGGTTAATAATAACTAAAATATTAATGAATAAAATTTATAATGGTTGATGTTATGATCTTAAAACAAAGGACACTTTCAAAGGCATCATGAACCTCACTATCAATTCCATGTGCCAAGAAATTTCAATGAATGGGTAGGTATACACCAAAAATCCAATTGATTTGGCTAACTTTTTTTCTCATGACACCCATCAAATCATTGAGGGGATATCTATAACTAATCCACACCTATCAATTAAAAATTTCTAATGCATTATTCATATATTTAATCAATAATATAATAAAAAATTAAAAATTATTATAAATCAATAAATATCTATATTGAAACTATAATACGAAATATGAATATTTAATCAGTAAATGAAATAACTTTATAAATAAGATCCCTTCAAATGAAAATATTTGTAGTAATGGTATACAGTTAATAACATCTTGATATGATAAATATTTCGATGATACAAATGAATATGAATATTTAGTAGAAAGATAATGTCCAATGAATAATAAAGAGTGATAAAGAACAAGATCACAATAAAGTGAATGATCTAAAAATAAGGTATAATACATAAATCAGTAAAGGATGAAAATCAGTAATTAATGTTCAAAATATATGAAATAATTTTGATAAATAGAGAGTAAAATGGAAGTGAAACTTTAAAAATGTATTTTCTTAAAGCTTTTATAAATTTTTTGAAAAATGAATTTATATATCAATTACAAAATTCTTTTCAATATTTTAGAAAATAACACATTTTAATATTAATATAAAAATTATAAATTCATATAAAATATAAAAATTATTTTCTTTGAGAAACCATAGAACCTTGTAGAGGAAGCTTGATAATGAATAAATACTGTGATAGTGGGGAAATCTATTCATTCCATCTATCATAAAAATAAAATTCCTTTCACAGTTTTGTTAAGAAATAAAAAAATTACCTAGGAAAATTAATATCAGATTATAAAACCTTACAATGAAAGTAAATATAGTTCAATATGACTTTACATAATCATTGGTGAATATAAAATAACATTATTGAAACATTTTAGTCAATCTTGACATGGAATAAAAATATTCCCAACCTAAAAGAAGAAACAAAGTCGGTTATGATTAAACAAATTATTTAGTTATTTGAGTACCAAAGAGAGAAAATTTTGGAATGAAAACATAGAACCCCCATATATAACCAGTGTAAAATAAAATCTACAGGTTTTAATAATATAAATAAAATATAATTTTTTGAACAAAAAATTAAACATGAATAATCCTGAATAAGAATGAGATTGTAAAATAAACCATTATGGATTTAATAACATTTAATATAAAACCCAATAAATGAGAAAAATTGAATTGGAAATTAAAATACCATGAATAAATAGGAATTCATGATATAATATGTCAAATGGGAAGTATATACACCATAAAAAAATTAGGTGCATAATATAAAATATGTCTCAATGGAGCATAATTGAGATGAAAACCCCATTAACTTCGATCCTTAGTTGTTCAAATGAATTATATCCTCATAAGTATTCATATAAAATTTATTAAATAATTTATTAAGAATTTTTTTCATATATATTCAATTTTAAGGTTCATTTATAATTTTTTTACACCCATTCATTAAATGGTTCTTTCTTATATTGACTACTTAAGCATGTTTAGTAAATATCTCCAAAATTACTTCAGTATATTGATATTTGTTAAGGGTGTTATAAAATGTTAAATTTATATCCATAATTTTAATAATTTTTTTAAAACCATTTTTATTTATTTTATAAAATTTTATAAAAATCCATTTAAGGGTTAATAAAAAATGAATCAAATTACACTACAAAAATAACATGGTTTAGTGGTGGTTCACAAAACCGCCACTAAACCTTTTTCGGTGAAGGTTTCGTGACGGTTTTTAATAAACCGCCGCGAAACCCGATTTGTTTTACACAGCCGCCGACCCTTTCCCCCTTCCCCTTCGCGATCCCTAACCGTCACACTGCCGGCGATTCCCCACCCCCCGCGCTGCCCGCGGCCAGCGACTCCCCACGCCCCCCACGCCCTCGCGCTGCCGGCGACTCCCCACGCCCTCGCACTGCCGGTGACTCCCCACGCCCCTCGCGGCCGACGACTCCCCACGCCCCTCGCGCCCTCGCAGCCGGCGACTCCCCACCCCCTCGCACTGCTGGCGACTCCCCACACCCCCCGCGGCCTTCGGCGACCCCCCGCACCTGATTTGTGAGGTAAATAACCATTGGATGTGTTGATGATGTTGTCCTTAATTTCAACTAACTGTTTAAATTTTTTTAATTACATTGAATTTCTAACTTGTATTATGATTCCTTTTGAACTAATCTTAAGGATCATTTCATGAGCTTTATTAAGAGCACATTGTCAATAGAAAAGTGTTGAATATAAATGTGGGTGATGTTTTGATTAATAATTATTTTTCTAATTGAAGAAGGATTATTTTGAGATTATTTCAATTGACTTATTTGAGGGTTTAGAATAATATAATAATGAAGTTTTACTATGTTTTTTTATAGAGTTTTTCTAAAACATTTTTTCCAATACAATGCCAACAGCCCAAGATAGCCTAATATATCATAAAGTTAGCATGCCAACTCAATGGAAATTTCATGGATAATTTCCAAATTTAGAGAAACATAACTAGTATATGGTGCACCCATGTGGCGTGTAAGGATTAGAATATATGCGGGGTTGAACAAATAGGTGATAGAGTTTGTAACTATGTTTAGGAGCCAACCCCAGTGTTATGGTTGGAGGGTATAAGAAACAAACATTCTTATTATAAAAAAACCTCCAATGATAAAAAATGATTTGGGTCAAATTTTATGTGGGGAATTGTTCATCCACTTAAAATGTTATAAAAATAGAATACTCTATATGATTTATCTGATCAACAACATTGAATATAAATTCCTATTATCCTCAACCTTCAACATAGGGTTTTCATTTTGTAGACTGTATTCAAATTCAAACCCCATGAAATATCATTAGAATAAAATTGAAGCCTTTAAAATTTGGTATGTATATAATTTCAAATACAATGAATAGGATTTTGTTAAGATACAAAGTTGGTATGTGGGGAAGATTTGGGAATGGATATTATTAATAGAACATGAACATACTTCACATCATTTGAAGGAAAGTGACATCATTTCTACACAGACATAATATTTTAATGTAAAAAACCTATGTGAGGTAATGATGAGGTCCCCCAATGAAGAAATGGTTTAGTAAAGAGGAACACATACCATTAATTATAGTTTAACATGAATCTTTGTCAAGATTCAATGAGAAGTTATTATGAGAATGAGGTTACATTTCTTGAATGAAAATTCCATAAAGCATCATGATTGAGAAACTCGATTACTCCATAAAGCATTGTTCCTATGAAAATTAATTTAAATATGTTTTTATATGAAAAGTGTATACTACATGTAGGGGTTATGTGAATTAATTTCTATGAAAAGTACATGTACGAAAGATTGTAATATCTGATTGAGGTGTTTAGAAAAGTGTAGTATATTATAATAGCACGAATTTTATAGATCAATAAAACAAATTTAATATATTATTTTTGTTGTAGTACCATGAATCAAATTTGAGAAGCTATGGTAATAATTTTCATAATGAATAATATTTAGAAGATTAAAAGTGAGAAATATTAGTAGTTTTGATTGTGATTATGAATGTTAATGTTTTCTAAGAATATAAATTATAATATTTATCTTATCTTTAAGTCTCAAGGAGAAATATATTTATCAAAATTTGAAAAGGAACCCAATATTCAAGTGTTATCATTATTATTTTATTTTAATCCATTTTGTGTTGAGAATTTTTAAGTCATTGTTCTAGTGTAACTTTGGAAAGAATAGTGTGAATTTATTTTATTAATGATTATTTGGTGGGATAACCTCTAATAATAGTGTATAATATATGTTTCGAGAATCAAAACAATAAAAACAAGTATTAGGATGACATTAGTATTAAACATAGTAAATATATTTTGTCTATGTGCTATTCATTTTAACTATATTTGGGTAAGGAAAAGTAGTTATAATAGTTGATAAGATTATAATAGGTCAACAATGGTTATTTTTAAAAGCAATATAAGATATAAAAAGTTACTAGTGATTAAACCCCCTTCTCTATGGTGAAACATCTCCTCAGGCTCTTCAATTGGAATCAAAGTGTTTGATCCCTCAGTTAAGCACCAAGAAGTACTGAATAAGGATATAGGAATTTTTAAAATTCTATTGGTGTTATTATGTCTAATGAATAGAACTATCAAATTTGTAAGAATAGGATATCCATGTCTCTAATCACTTATCCATGAAGTTAATGATTTATAAATAGTAGGATCCCCACCTATTGTTGAAGCTGATATGATGACATTTGTTAAAAAATGTAATATGGGATTTGACGACAGAGCTCAGAATTTAAGTTTGATGTCTCTTTTAGAAAAATTTTACACAAAAGGATATAGGGCACTATAATGACTTGTAAATTGGGGAATATTGGAATATAGTTCTGAAGCTAATGTGAAATTCAATGATGTTGAATTGAAAATTTATTGAAGAAAATTTAAGGAAATAAATATAGATGGAGAAGAAAACATAGATGACTACTTTTCAAGAGTCAATGATATTTCCACTAATATTGTAGAATGTTTAGACAATTTCAGTGATTCAATTATTGTAAAAAGGATGACGAGAAACATTCCTAGAAGGTTTAATCTACTGGAATGAGAGTTCTTATTTGTATTTGAGGAATGAATGTCATGCTTCAGACTGGTTGCAGGTTCCACTTTATTGGTTTTAATAATGTTTCAATGTCTAAGACAACCCTTGAATAAAAAACTGGTTCTTTATATGTCGATGGTTGAAGACATGATTATAAATGTCTGACTTGTAATACTCAAACCTAGAGAGGTGACACTTCGATGAATAATGTGAACATAGTTGCCCTCTTTATAGTTGGTTGTGTATGAAACCATTGAGAAACATCATTCCTCTTGGAGGACATCTAAGGTCAAGCCTAAACAATCACATAATGTCTCAGGTTTAAAATGCATTATGATCAGTTTCAATCACACATCAATGGGGTGTTGTTTGAGGCAACATAAATGTGTGATCAATAGTGTTATGATAAGTGTGTAGCCCAATATTCTTATTACTCCTCAATGAGGTGTTGACGCTGTCTCCTATGGACCAGACTTGTTCTGTTGGTCTGAAGTGGTAAATGTGATCAATGAATCATCTTTATTATATTATGCATACTTTATGATCAATGGTTCATCTTTATTATATTATGTTTCTGTAATCTTACACTATCGTATATTTTTGTGTAGGCACATTGTGATATACATGGATAAAAGCTGGATCACATTACCGAGGAACACACCTCAATATGTTAAGGGTTTGAATGAGTTTTTAGATTTTGCAATTTCTAATCGATCCGTTGAAGGGAGAATAAGATGTCCATGTCCTAAATGTAAATATAGAACATGGTTGAAGAGGGATGAAGTTTATGAACATTTAATACTGAAGCAATTCCCTGATCAATATTTGTGTTGGATTTGGCATGGAGAATCAAACAATATAGAAAGATTGAGGACTGATGTTAATCCACAGAATGAGGTCCCAAGTTTGTCGCCAATGGAAAATGAAATGCAAGACCTCATAAATGATGCATTCGGCACTGCAAGACACCACTATGAGCATCAAAACATATCAGAACAACCAAAAGATGATGCTACAAATTGCAACGTGACAAGTGATGGTTTTGAGACTGTAACACAAGCAGATCAAGATTGTAACATATCATTGGATCCTCCTCTTGATTCTGTGGAGCCAAATGTAAGGGAAAACTTCAGTGAGGAAAATGCGTTTCATGATTTAGTTGACGATGGAAATCAAGAGTTGTATAGTGGGTGTTTGAAATATTCAGAGCTTTCATTTCTACTGAAGTTGTACCATATCAAATGTCTTTGTGGAATTACAAATAAGGCAATGTCTATGTTATTGGATTTGATTCGTGATGCATTTCCTGAAGCAAAAATCCCAGAATCATTTTATGAGATGAAAAAAGTTGTAAACAAGCTTGGTCTGAATTATACAAAAATACATGTGTGTCCCAATGATTGTATGCTTTACTGGGGAGAGGATTCAAGTAGACAGAATTGTAAGAAATGTTCTTCTTCTAGATGGCAGTCAAAGGGTAATGTTGGAAGTATGACTGAACATAATTTCATGGAGAAGAAGAAAAGGAACACACCTGTAAAAGTTTTGCGTTACATTCCTTTGAAGCCTCGATTACAAAGATTATTCATGTCATCCAAAACCGCCGAACACATGAAGTTGCATGCTGTAGATAATAAAAATGATGGGTTAATGAGACATCCACGAGATTCCCAATCGTGGAAGACATTTGATTCATTACATCCAGATTTCTCAGCTGATTCTAGGAATGTTCGATTGGGATTGGCTGTCGATGGATTCAACCCATTTGGGACTTTGAGTACGAGTTATAGCATTTTGCCAGTTGTTTTGATCCCTTATAATCTGCCTCCGTGGATGTGTATGCAACAAACATATTTTATCATTTTGATGATTATTTTTGGAAAACAAATGCCCGGAAATGATATTGATGTATACCTGCAGCCTTTGATTGAAGAATTGCAGGAGTTATGGAGCAACGGTGTTGAGACATTTGATGTTTCTTCTAAAATAATGTTCAAAATGCATGCTGCTTTAATGTGGACCATTAGTGACTTACCTAGGCTTGGGAATTTATCTGGTTGGAACACTTATACGGGTTTGGCTTGTCCCATTTGTAACTTTTATTTCGAGCCCAACCGGCTAACTCACAGTAGAAAATGGTGCTTCTTGTGCCATCGAAGATTTCTTGATGCATCTCATAGATTTCGGCTGAACAAATCAAAATTTAATAGTTCCATTGATCATAGACCACCTCCAAAGTTGTTAACCGGTTCTGAAATATTGACACAACTTGAGAATGTTAAAACAGAATTTGGGAAGGTTCATCATTTGAATGATAGCAGAAAACGAGTGCGAAGTGCATCGTCAGCTGAAATCAGAACGCAACAATGGAAGAAAAAAAGTATATTCTTCAAACTTCCGTATTGGGAATTTAATTCTTTGCACCACAATCTTGATGCGATGCATATTGAGAAGAATGTATGTGATAATTTTATTTTCACATTACTTAATGAGCATGGAAAGTCGAAGGATCATCTCAATGCTCGCAAAGACTTACAAGTAATGAACATAAAACGCGATCTCTGGCCAGATGAGAATGAAAAGTATGCTCCACCCATTTTTTCAATGAAAAATAGGGATAAAGATACGTTCCTTCCACTACTGGAAATCGGATCTTTCCCAACACTTATATACACCCTTTCCCAACGGTTCTCCCAAACCGTTGGGAAAGGGGGGGGGGGTCTTTCCCAACGGTGTGGGAGAACCGTTGGGAAAGGGGGGTTTTGAGGCCCCTTTCCCAACGGTTCTCCCAAACCGTTGGGAAAGACCCACCGGGGGGTTTTGAGGCCCCTTTCCCAACGGTTCTCCCAAACTGTTGAGAAAGACCCCCCCTTTCCCAACGGTTTGGGAGAACCGTTGGGAAAGGGGCCTCAAAACCCCCCTTTCCCAACGGTTCTCCCCAAACCGTTGGGAAAGACCCCCCCTTCCCAACGGTTTGAGAGAACCGTTGGGAAAACTCACCCCCAAAACCAACATTCACCCCTGGAAATTTCCACCTATCCCAACAGTTTTGAGAACCGTTGGGATAGGTCTATCCCAACAGTTTTGAGAACCGTTGGGATAGCTTCTTTCATTTCTTCCAGGTCTGCTACCCGAGAACATTATATAAATCTAAATTTTAAATAATTATGATAATACATATATATATTTATGAAATTATGTTTACAAAAGTGATGTTAGCATAGTGGTTAAGTCGTTCGATTATGAACAAGGGGTCGTGGGATCAAATCCCAGCACATGTTTTTTTTTGAAATACATTTACCAACGGTTTTATATCCGTTGGAATATATTTTCATATTACTTATACCAACGGTTTTGGGAAAACTGTTGGTATAGACCTATCCCAACGGCTTACTTCGCAATGGTTCTCCAAACCGTTGGTATAGGCTATACCAACGGTTTGGAGGCCTATACCAACGATTCCAAACCGTTGGTATAGGTTAGTATTCTAATAGTGTTCAAATTTTAAAGAATGTGAAGGTATCTGATGGGTATTCGAGTAACATATCAAGGTGTGTTGACTTGAAGAATCGTAAGTTATATGGATTGAAAAGTCATGATTCACATATTTTGTTACAACAGTTACTACCATTGGCATTGCGTACATTATTACCTGAAAAAGTTATTGCTGTTGTACTCCAATTCTGCACATTTTTCAGGCAATTATGTGAGAAAGCTCTACATACATTTCAGCTTGACAACCAACAGGAGAGGTTTATATTGACCCTTTGTGCAATGGAGATGATCTTTCCTCCATTGTTTTTTACTGTCATGATGCATTTAACTGTGCATTTAGTTGACGAAGCTAAATTAGGAGGCCCCGTTCATTATCGATGGATGTATCCAATTGAGAGGTATTTTATTTATATGTTTCCAGTTAAGTAAAAATATTTTGGAATTTAAATAAATGCATAATATTATTATTTTTTTTCACAGATATCTTGGTTATTTGAAAGCATACGTGATAAATAAATCTCAACCAGAAGGCTCTATTGCTGAAGGCTATTTGGCCGAGGACTGTCTCACCTTTTGTTCTAGATATTTGGATGATATTGAGACAAGATTTAATCGAGTTGGACGTGTTGACGAAACATCAACTCATTCTCAAATGCATCATAAATCAAAAATATTTCCTGCTATTGGCCGATCAGTTGGGAGGACCTCATACGCGACACTAACAGAATTGGAATTTTTACAGGCACATAGATATGTGCTGCTGAATAGTGAAATTGCAGATCCATTTATTGAAGAGTTGAGGATACAAACAAAGAGACGAATGAGAGGCCGAACACGAAATGAAAAATATATAATGAAAGCTGTGAATAAAGAGCTGGTAGAATGGTTTGCATGACGTGTAAGTTTATAAATATTGCAATAAATACGAATATTAGTTTGACACATAAAATTTGCAAATCTGTTAATTTTTTTTAGATCATGAATACTGATACTCGAGCAGACTTGTCAGATGATTTGAAGTTTCTTACTAGAGGTCCTATAAAAAAAGTTAGAAAGTTCGGCGGTTATAATGTGAATGGTTTTAGATTTCGTACAGTCGATCGAGAAGTGGGTTTGAAAACACAGAATAGTGGTATATTTACATTTGCTGAAGTGGAATATTATGGAAAACTGCATGATATTATTGAATTAAACTACCACGAGCATTTTTCTGTTGTTTTATTCAAATGAAAATGGGTCGATATTATCAGAGGTGTTAAAAGAGATTCCTTGTAATTTACTTCTGTAAACTTCTCTAGCTTGATGGATGTTGGTGATCGTGAACTGCATGATCCATATATCTTAGCATCGCAGGCAAAAATGGTATATTATGTGAATGATGTTGTGGATGAAGGGTGGAGTGTAGTTAGTCACGTAATACAAAGAGATTTGTATGATATGGGTGATGAAGTGGAAGATTTGACCTCTGCAATTGAATTTCATCAACAACAGGAAGCAGAATTATTTGTCCATCATGATATTGAAAATATTAGTCTAGCAAGGATGAATGAAGTGGTTGAAGCAATGGAGCAGGAAACTGACATGATTGAAGGGGAAAATGATTGTATGTACAATTATTTATTCATTCAGCAACCACTTGTTTCATTTTTGTAGTCATTCATTATCATTGTTATATATATTTTGTTTGTTAGTACTGGGCATCTATTATCATTTTTAATTTTTTTCTGCATAAATTTTTTGAAATATATATTCCGAACTAAATTTTATTTGATTAAATGACATGAATGCCAAGGAAGAAGCGGTACACCATTCCTTCTACTTCTGCGACAGATGACGATCCGTCTGTCCCCACGACATCTGAGGTAGCAGCTGCCTACATCCCTGCATCATCTCCCCCTGCACCATCTCTGACACCATCAGTGGATGCCTCATTAGAGGATGAGTCATCGCCTCCCCCTACAGGAGGCTTAACAGTGGGGCAGCGACACGCCCCTTCCAGTTCATCAGGGACATTCTGGAGGGTCACAGTCATAGGTACAAATTTTAATTAAATAAATTTATTGCATTTTGTTTATAGTAATTGTTTGCTCATTGTAGATGAAAACAATGCAATCGTGGAAAAACACATAAAAAGTTCTGATGTTTGGAACATGCATGGCGAGAAGATAGTGGTGCCATTTGATTCTTATGGGGTCCCGACGGATGATGCCGTAGGATTACTTGGTCAGATTATAGGTCAGCTGGCAGCAGAACACATTTCCCTGCCTATTTCATATGATGATTGGAGGCATATGCCTCCAAACTGGAAAAATGAAGTTTATGATTCTCAGATAAAGGTAATTATAATACTTTATGGTTTAATTTAATGTCATGTTACTAATATATTCAAAATGAATTTCTGTATACAGATGTTCTTCCACTTTACCGTTGCTGATGTGATAGCACAGAAGTGGACATTGAAAAATCTTGGGAATAAATGGAAAGATTTCAAATCGAGGTTGTGGTGTGATGCCAACGATACTTCGTTGACCTTACAGTAGATGTATGAGAAGCTACCCAGTGGGGTACCGAAAGAACAGTGGAAGGTTTTTGTCGATAGACATCGTGATGAGAAGCGGATGGTATTGAAATATATATTATTATATTATCCTCATTTTACATTTATACATGTACATGAAGAGGAGATAGACATTGAATACAATACTGTTAAATTGAATTTTATTTATTTCAGGATCTCTCAAGAAAAAATGCTTTAAACCGGGCAAAGCAGGTCATCCCACACACTGCGGGTTCAAAAAGCTTTTCAACAAAACGAATGTCATTGGTAATATTTTAATTAGTTTAAATATTTATAAGATAATATTATCTATTTAACATATTTAATTGTTGATTTATCTTTGTTTAATGCAGTCACATAGTTTAGGGCATGACGCATCCCAAACAGAACTGTGGCTGGATGTTCATAGAAAAACAGATGGAAGTTTTGTTAATGAACCTGCCAGAGAAGTTGGGGTATGAAGTCAATTATTTATTATAATAACTTATTATCAGTTTTTACGGTGTTAATATATATTTATATTTGATTTATAGGTAAAAATTAAAGAAATATGGGATGCCAATCATGGGCAATCCTACTCAGTCTCCAAGGATGACCCGGTTGGTAAAGTCCTTGGGAAGGAGCATCCTGGTAGAGTGAGCGGGATGGGTTTGGGACCTGTAACATCTGAGGTCTTTCGCATGCCATCTGGGATTTCGGCTACATCTACTCCTTCTTATAGTCATTTCATACATGAAGATGCTCAGAGGGAGATGTCTTCTCTATGAAACACAGTTCACCAGCAGGGGGATCAGATATCTGGTTTGCAGAAAGAGTTTCTTGAAATACGTCAGTATATGAGAAGATATGCCCCCGGTGGTAGTGCATCAGGTAGTGGTGAGCAGGTAAATCACAAAAAAATCAAAATCATTTAGTTTGAAAACTTTTATTGGTTCTAAGTTTTATTATAAATATGCAACAATATTTAATTTTCAATATAATGTTCTTACAGGTGGCAGCAGGTGGTGGAGATGAAGGTGGAGAGGGTGACAATGCAGCATCAGATGATGAGTAGTAGTATTGTTGATGTGTTGAACAAGTATGATAATGGTTGGTTTGTATATGTAACATTTATGGCACATAGTTGCCACCAAACATTTCCATATATATAACCTATATTAATACCATTTCTACTATATAGCAGCATTCGGGTTGCCCCATTGTGTAAGCTCGATTCATAAATGGATTGGGTGTTCTGACACGCTGGTCGGGTTGGTTTCATCTTTTATGACAAATGTTATGGAGTTTGTGAGTGTGAATTAGATAAGTGTCACATGTGCGATTAAGGTGAATCTAACCTAGTTCTCTTATGAGCAGTTGGTCTATCTCTTCTTTTCATGACTTGGACACTCCTAATTTGGGGAACATCATGTCAGATATAGTAAAAATGTCCTTATAGGTAGTAGAAGTGATGGAAGTGTCTTAGAGGTGATAAATAGGTTTTATCAATGTTTCATGCGGGATGCATGGTTTTTATTGAGGCATGGTTAGTTCTTGTGTGATACCTGAGTTCCTGTGTAGGAATGCCTTGGACAGACTTTTGGACACGAACCGTTTCCTTTGACTTGATCACTAGATGAATGTCATTCTAGGCTCAGTCAATGATCTTATGTGGATGTTTTGGTCTTTTACCAATATCTCACTTGTAAACTTGGAGTATGGACTACCTAGGGATAGTTACTTGGACTCTAACTTGATGATCTTATTTTATCCCAAACTTATTGTCGGACTCAAAGGTGATGTTTAAAGGGTAATGATTATAGTGGGATGGATCTAGGTTCCACCCTTGTTTATGCTGGGGAACAATGTATTAAATGGTTAGGTGATGGAATGACTAAGAAATTTCATTGAAAGTCAGGTATGGGCTTATGTGAATGTGCTTGTGGCAAACACGAGATTTCATAGAGGAAGGAATTGTGGTTCAGGTTGTGATATGTGTATCATGCTACCTTCTATATGTATACTATTTTTTAGTTTTTTATCTTCATCTGGACATGAATTCATGGTGGTAAATTGTCATTGGCCTTTTATATTTAGTTTATATTATTCATCTAATGCTTTGTCTTTCATTTATTGTTGATTTAATTATTGTATGTTGTTTCTCTATTTCTTATACCGCTATCCTACACTACCAAGAAGGGGGTCGAGATCCCCATGAAACCTAGGTGATCTCTATATTCTGGTTTGATTTATTTTTCAGGGTAGTGGTGCAGTAGAACCAATTTTTTTTTCCCGTTCAGCATTTAGCGGCAGTTTTAACCGCCGCTAATGCCATACTTCATAGCATTTAGCGGCGGTTAAAACCGCCGCTAAATATATTACGTTTATATTTAGCGGCGGTTTTTACCACCCCAAAATAGGCGCATCAAACGGAATAATTTTGCGGCGGTTAAAACCGCCATGAATAAAAAAATGTGGCAGACCCATAAAACCGTAGCTAAATGGAGAGAAACCGCCGGGAAATGAGGCATCTACGACACATTTTTTAAACCGCCGCGAAATAGAAAAAACCACCGCTAAAAGATTGCCGACGCCAAGTTTAGCGGCAGTTTTTGTAAACCGCCACTAACCCATTTGGTGGCGGTTTGAACCGCCGATAAATGGGAAAACAACCGTCGCTAAGGGCTGCGGTTTTTGTAGTGTTACTTCATAGAGGTGGAAGTCCACACATACATCTTAGTGACACTATCATTTTCAAACAGAAGTTAGGGTAATAAAGAAGATGATATATTATATTTATATTATAATAATTATTTTATAAATATCATATAAATTCATTTATTCTATTTTTTTAACAATCCAAGTGAGGTGGTGATGAAAAATGAACTACACTGCTATGTGGTGATGATAATTTGTACGTACGCACCAACGATATTTTAATTTTATATGGGATAAAAATGAGGTAAAAATGGATATAAAATTAATTTAAAACATATAATTATAGTAAATATACTAATTTAATTACACTATTATGGTTATTTAATATTTTTATAATGATTAAGAAAAAAGGAACTTGAAAAAGCTCGGTAAGAATATATAACTATTTTTTGTAGCCTCCTTTTGATCATACCTTAAGCCTTATTGAAGTGGTATTTTAGTGATACTAGAAACTATAGTCTGAGAAAAAAATTAGGGAAGGTATTTGGGTCGATATTGGTCAAGTTAAGTGGGCCAAAAAATGTGTATAAGAGAGGAGAGGAGGATTCCTTTTATAAGTGATGTGGGTGGAAAACATATAAATACTTGAAACTTTATTATATAATATAAATATTACTGAAGTCATGTATATAAAAATTATCATATATTAAATTATAATGAGGATAATGATAGTGTAAAGCTGTAATTTTATTTAATAATGTGTTTTGTGTTATATTGAATATTTATCCCTTTACTTTAACCCTCAACTCATTTAGCCTTAAACGAGGTGATAAATATTTACCATGGTTACTATTTATTATGAATAAAATTTAAGTTTAACTTATTACATAATATTAATTATTTTGATTACAAATATTTAATTCATTTTTCATGATTTAATCTCCATAAGTGGTAAAAATTAATTTTAATATAATTCCGCCAAATTCAATGAAATCAATTTTTAGAAGAATACATGTTTTAAGAATAAAAGTGATTTTATAGTAGAATAAAATATAATTCCTATTTTCATGTAATTAATTGGATTATTTTAAATAAATTTAGACTTATTTGAATTTAAAACACAACAAAAACCATAATTAACCTTCTAAATACTAGATTACAATAGGGGAACCAAAAATAGTTTTTTTAATAAACACTACAACCATTATTTATTTATTGAAAATAAGTACAAAAAATGGGAATAGGAATGAGAACAATAGATAAATAACTATGGATACGTAAAATAGTGTTACCCAAGGGAATCCCCTATCAACAAATTTTTACCCTCATCAGAAAAAGATGCCGGGCTAGAAAAGAATTTGATGCTGGGAGCAGAGGCAGAGATAGAGGAAAGGTGGTCAAAAACTCTATTCCCCTCTTTCCAACTGCGAAGAACCTCTGTTCGGTTAGGGATGAGAAAATTAAATCATAAAATGGAATATAAAATTGACCAAGGTGTATTACCCCTATGATTAAGCACATTAATGATGATGAGGGAATCAATTTCAAATGCATCATATTCAATACCACCTTATCTGAAAAGTTTCAGACCAGTAAACAATGTCATGACCTCTACTTGTAAGGAGTGATCGCTGCAAAAGTTGACCACAAATGAAAAAATGAACGTGACCCTTGAATCACATACAAAACTACCATCCTTCATGACTCCCATGGTACACAAACCATCTATATTCATTTTAAGTCCAGAAGAATGTGGAAACCAATGACCCAATGTCCCTACTTGGGGTTGAGAGCAGTATTGGTGTGAGAACCAGAAGCCTAAAGGGATATGAGGGTAGGTTTATCATACCATTTTGAGAGAATCCTAACTATTTAAAGTAAAATACTCCTAGTTTTCATGATAAACAACTTGGGAGAGGATCCAATAACATCAAAATAAACCAGGTTTCCTGCATACCATATGTTCTTGCAACCTGTAGTGATGACAAACACCTAATCCTGCTTCTCTAGACCCAAGTCCCCCGCAACATGGAACCATCGCTCAAAGAATGAAATGTATGATGTTTTAATGGAAATATATCTATATAATTCTCTAAAAAATCCCTTGATCACATTTTCCGATTCTCCTTTAAGGAAAAGTTGATCCACTGTCTCATCCCAACTGGTCTTGTAGCAGGCACACTTCCAAACCATATTAATACCCATTCTTTTCACATTCTCAATAGTAGGTATTGAATGGTTACTAATTATCCATATAAGGAAGTTATAAAAAAATTATCTTATTCTAATTTTGAAATTATTAATTAAAGAATGAAATTAATTTCATCAAATTAAAATTATAAAATTTTGAAATTTAGGTTCTGATCACATTCTTGAATAAAATAATGTGAATTATGATATTATTTCTTTAGAATGAAAGGATTACATAATATAATAGAAACTTAGGTGTTACATTATTCCCCATTTTGAAAAATTTCTTCATAAAAAATTATTTAATCTCACTTCATGTTGAAATGTGGGTAGTATTTAATCATAACTTATTCAGGTTCCCAAATCACCTCTTATATCTTATGATTTCTCTAAAGAACATTTATCATCCGAGTCATTTGATTATAAAACCCTTGTTCTCTAGTGTCAAGAATCTGGATAGGATATTAAAAAAAATATAGATTAGGATCTAATTAAATTTTCTTAGTAGTTATTAAATGCATTGGGTTCGACATATACTTCCTCAAATATGATATATGAAACACATCATTCGATTTAGATAGGTTTGGTGGAATTTCTAAATGTAAATCCATAGTTCTAATTATCTCCAAAATATCAAAAGTAATGATATACTTAGGACTTAGCTTATCTTTATTTAAATACCTGATAACACCCTTATATGGATATATCTTTAAGAAATAATGATCCCCTAATTTAAATTCTAGTTATTCCCTTATGTTATCAACATAAATCTGTTTCCTACTTTGAGTTTACTTGAAGTGACTCTAAATAGTTATCACTTTAACCTTTGTCTCTTCAATAAGATTTGGGACTAAAAACATCCTTCCACCAAATTCATGCCAATAATTTAGTGTAAAAAATCATTTTTCATATAATTCTTTATATGGTTCCATTTGAATTATTAAATGGAAGTAATTATTATATGAAAATTCTGAAAAAGGTAAATCATAATCCCACATACCTTGAAAGTTAAGTGAGAATTGTTGGATTTTGTTCTATAGAACCAACTTATTTATACTTTATGATAAACTTTTATTCATTGGATGGATATTAATAAACTTCTTATCACATAATTATTGTTCTTCTATATGAAATTGTATGGGATAATGTCTTAAGAGCTGCTATCACACTAAAAGGTCATAGTGAATCCCTGCTATGATGAGAACCTTGGAGTGCCATGATATTTTTATTGAATATATGTTCTATATCTAGATGATATAATTTGAAGGGACATAAATGATATAGGCTATCAGGGGTGGATAATCATAAGACTTTGAGAAACCTTCTCATGGTGTACGCTCTTGATAATATTTAGGAGGATATTATGAGAATGAGACCCGCCAGTAGGAAATCCACATTTATAAGTGTCATTACATGTTCCTATCTTCGGGTGCGTCTGTTGGTCCTTACACATTAATATTATTATTAATGGTTATTTGGACTCACACACTTAGATTTATAGGAGAAAACCATGATGACATATGTTTGTAGTGAGGTAGGATATGTTGGGTGCATCATGAGTAATACTGCATTAATGAATAATGTGAGAATGTATCTGTCCCTTATGTTCCATAACAAAAGATGATATCTTAGTCCCTTTGATGGAAATGATATATCCTAAATAAATCCATGGACATGGTGTTTATAGGAAAGTTAAAATTCCAAGAATTCAAAGAATGATAAATCTATAATATGGGATGATGGAACTTGCATGAAGGCCACTTTATTGGAGATATTGTGATAAAGTGATTATATAACATGGTAATTGTTTGTATGAGGTTACATGCCATTGTATAATTAACTTATTTCTCTATGGGTGACTTGGCATGTTTCTAGATGCTAACCTTAAACTTTAGGCTACTCTGCCTAATGCCACCGAGAAAGATGGGTAGAGGGTCACACACTAAGTATATCCAGTACTCAGTTAAATAATATGTTATTAATTATTTAAGAAGTTGAATAAGGATTATTCCGAGTTGTTGTTTAATAATTATTCATGGATGTATGATCGCATTTATTTTGACACTAGTTATTCGAGAGAATATATTATGGGAAGAATAATTAATAAATATTTATTTGTTATATAGTGAATATAATATTTATATATTTATTGGTGAATAATGTGGTGATATTTATTTAATAAATAAATAGTCATCATTCAAGATTTAATAAATACGGTGGAGTACTGGCGGATTGAGTTAATTATCCAATGAGAAATAATAATATTGAATATTATATGATTAAATAATATTTAATTATAACTCAAAAGATAGGCACATGTCAGGAAATAATAATGTTGTTGTTTTAATTTGACATGGTGATTTCACTAGTATTAATAAATTAATTATGGCACTTGTGCAAATTATTTATTATTACCCTAGCGAATTAAATACCTAGTTATATTATTATCTTATTATTCAAGCGCTAGACAAGAAACACATCTAGCATTGTGCACAATGAATTTGATAAAATCCCCCAAGCCTAGAGATTTCCTCCCTCTACAAGAATACTCTCAATAATGAGAGAGATACTCCTCCATTGGACCAAGGAGAACACTTTGGAAGTGGTTGTCAAGGTGATCAAAGTCAGACAACACAAGTGCAAGGATCTTCTGTCCTAGAAACTAGAGACTCATTGATTGATATTTGGAGATACGTTGCACACATGTGTATCACCACTAGAAAATATCTACCCTTAATATCTACAATTCAACAAGGGTGAACCCCAGATCTATGGTTGGACACATTAACGAAGAAAGAATCACATTAAAGGTAATTATAATTTAATGAAATTAATTATAAACAAAATATATTGATCCTATATCATGGTTCTGGGGGAAATTATTATTTTTCTAAATACTTTATTCAATTAGATGGATACTACCTCTTATAATTATACTAGTCCTAGATTGATCATCGGTTATGGAAAAAAATAAAATTTGGGTGCCATCCCTCCCACGCTTTCACTACACCTAGAACCTTAAAGTGGTATCAGAGGGAGGATTATTATTGTTTATAATTATTTAAATAATTCATTGATGATTTATTCTTTAATAATTTAGTTTTTTAATTTATGTTTAATCATTAATTTTATTCAAAATTAAGAGATCTATTCTCCCTATACCACTTCTCGCAAATCTAAGAAAAATGATTAATTTTTTAATTAAATTTAAATCAAGGAACCCATATAAAGGTTCCAAGGGTTATGTCCAAGTAACACAGTAGTACAAGCCATGTAGTCGGATCTACACACCATGTAGTTGTGTTCAATGCATTAGGAGTAGTTCGAAAATTACTAAAACTGTGCACATTAATGACATGGGGTGTAGTTAATTCTTACACCGCATGTTGACTAGGACAGACTGGCACATTGTCAGCTATACTACACATCGTGTGGCCCATTGGACACGATGTGTAGTCTCTTTTACGTTAGGGTTGGTCTGTGTATCCCATACACGACTTAACCGACCAATGATCGTATAATGCAGAGTCAACATGACGTGTGTCCCACAAGACATTCCATTTACTCCAATGTTTCCGAACTACGCACCACTCGCCGAGTCCCTATGCATGTACTTCAGATAGACGGTGAACGTAGTATACGTTGTGTAGATCAAATCTACACACCATGTACTTTACCAATTTATTCAGAATCAAAACATTAATTTTTAAATAATTTTCAAATCATTATATCATGTATAAGTCATATTATAGGTTGTTACTATAAGTGAATTAAAGATAAAACGTGGCCAAAAAGTTATGTAATTCATTTAATCATTTTTGAAGTACAAATCATGAAAGTACGTGATAATTCATGTATTCCATATGTCACAAGAGTAAAATAGTATACGAGCATAATAAATGTTCGGTAGGTTTGGATGAGTACTCACTGGGTTTCCTCCAAGGTACAAGTTATGTACAAAGTTAATATTAAATGAATTATTATTTTTTCAAAATTATAATGGATAATAATCTCATGGAAATTTAGAAAAATTATTAATATAAATGGATTCATTAATTAAAGATAATAATTAATCAATTATAGCCATATTTATCCTAAATAAGAATGATTAAATAATTGAATGATAGTTTAATTAAATGTGAAAATATCATTGCAAGAATTTGGATGATCATGAGCTAGACCAAACTTTTTTCATGTGATTGGTTATATATTAATTTATTAAATTAAATTATTGTTGTAAATGACTTCTATCCTCATTAATATATAAATCCTACATGGCCATCATTTATTTAATGAAAAATACCTTCTACCCCTCACCTGTGTGAGAGTAAAATCATATGTAATAGATGGTTCTCCCAAGCCAGTGGAGGTGGTTCAAGTTTGTAGTCAGGGAGAAACCAATCCAAGAAGATACAAAGGTGGAAAAGAGGAAAGCTACAAACATGAACCTAATTGGTTCAATGTGTTTATCCCCTTGGTCAGTGGTTATTTTATCAACCACAAGATAAAATAACCCTTAGAACAATCTAATTATCATACCCTTTATTTTATTTCTGTCATTTGTGTGGTTATTTATTAAGGATGTTTTGTCGCGATCACATAATTAGTGAATTAACAAGCATGAAGGTTGGAACTAAAATAAATTGGCTTATGAGTAAATATTTTCTAATACATGGTTAATGGATTAAGATTATCCCACTTAATATTAAAAAGCATGTGAAATGATAATAAATGGAAATTTATGCATGAAGGACAAAATAACTCAATAAAATATTAAGTTAGTATAGTCTTCCATTACTTCATTTAGAATCCAACCATAGTTCAAAGTGCTTGTCCAACAAAAGTTGGGGTGATTTCAGTTATCATGGAATTATAATTTGAGGTTTTGGGATGACATAACGTAGTTTACATCAAGGGTTGACTACCAAAGTAAGAAAAGGTGTAACTAAGAGGCAAAGGTTGAAGAAATCAGAAATTAAGGATTTCATTATTGCGGAGTCCATGAAACTGATCAAGGATATACGAGTTGATTTAGTTGTAATTTGGAATTCCCTCCAAAAACATTTAAAATTTCTTGACCAACCAAAGTTGAGGTAATGAGAAGAGAAATATGGATTCTTACCAATATAAAATCCAAGAAAGAGGATATTCTAAAGACAACAGTAAGGTCCAATGGGTTTCGATAAAATAATGGGAGACTAATGAATATGTAATTATTTATTTGTTTTAACTTTATCAGATAAATTACTAAAACTCTACTCATCTTATGTTTATAAACTATATTAACAATGGCATCAAACATATCACTGTGATCCATACTCGAGAAGGAAAATATTCTCACTGGCACTAATTTTCCAGAGTGGAAAATGCACCTTCAGGTCATCCTTCTCCATGAAAGGAAACTATATGTGATTGAAGAACCTTTACCTGTAGAGCCTGTAAATGTGACGAGTTATGAGGAACTCTCTATGTATGAGAAACATATGAATTATGCTATAGATGTTCAGTTCCTCCTACTATCATCCATGAAAAATGATCTCTTGGAGAAACATGACGAAATGGATGATTATTGAATGATGTATCACCTTCACGATCTCTATCAGTAGAAGGTGAGACAAGAGAGGTATGGGATCTCCAACACTTTGTTCACCACTAAGCTTGGAGATTCTGAACTAGCTGGGTCACATGTAGTCAAGCTTATTGGCTAAATTGAGTGTCTGAATGTCTTATGGATTAAATTCATGGATGATTTTTATACAAATCTCATACTATCAACACTACCCAAGACATATCTATTTTTATTGTGAATTTTAATATGAGAAATAATGTAAAGAGTCTATCAGAACTACATACTTTAATTCACTAAGTTAATAAGGACATAGAGCATTGAAATCCCACAGTCCCTATGGTGAATATGAAGAGGAAGGATAGTCTAAAGGGGCCTAAGACTTTTAAACAGTCTAAATCCCCTAAGCACCATCTAAATAAGAAGAAGAAGAAACAAATTAAAGGAAAGGAAAATGACGTAGTATACTCTTCATATGGAAATTCAAGCCACTAGAAGAGGAACTGCACCTAAAGGCAAGGGGAAACCAAAGGAACTAAGTAAATTCAAGAAAATTTCTAACGGAGAGGTGGATCCATGAGCTGCCAATGGCGTGAGGATAGTTACTCTTTCCATTGGTAATTACCACCTCACATTTCCAATGGTAATGATTTTTGTTTTACATTGATTTTATTATATACCTAGTGTTACCAAAAACATAATTTATATATATTGTTTGGATATAAATGGGTTTATTTTCATGTTTGGAAATAACAGTTGTTTATATAATAAATACACCATATGTTATTATGTGAAACATTTAAATAATGATTTTTATGTATTAAATAATAAAAACTATGTGTTGTATATTGATAATGAATTATTTTTAAAGAATCATATAACACCCAGTAATGGAATCACTATCTCGGTCATGTAAACAAGAAGCATTTGAAAAAGCTATATCAATATTATTATTTCAACTCTTCTGAGTTAAACACACATGATAGATGTCATGAATATTTATAATGTAAAATTACAAAACTACCATTTTTTAGGAAAGGTGAAATGGCCATATAGATTATAGGATTGGTAAACACTAATATGTGTAGAACACTCCTAGTAGAAGCTATAGGAGGATATTCTTACTTCATAAATTTAACTGATGACTTGAGTATATATGGCCATATTTACTTGGTGAGGTATAAGTCTGAGTCCTTTTATAAATTAATGGAATTCAAGAATGAATTATAGAATCATATTGGTAAGAAGATAGATAATATTTGATCAGTATATGGTAGAGAATATATTAACCAAGTGTTCATCGACTTTCTTTAGGAGTTTGGGATTCTATCTCAATTCACTTTACCTTATACACCATAGTGGAATGGTGTATGTGAAAGGAGGAACAAAACCTTGTTGGACATGGTAAGGTTGATGATGAGTCACGTAGATCTTTGATTATCCATTTTGGGAAATGCATTACAAACTATGGATTACATATTAAACCGAGTACCAACTAAGGGGGAAAAAGGAATTTCTTTTGAGTTATATAGTGGAAAGAAACCCATTTTGTTGCATACACATGTGTGGGGATGCAAGTAATTTGTTTCATATTTCTCAAGCAACAAAATAGCACCTCAAGGCATGAGGTGTATCTTTATAGGGAATCCTAAGGAAACAAAGGGATACAACCTATACAACCACTTAGACAAGAATGTAACTATCACTATACAAGACATATTTCTTGAGAGGGATCACATAATAAAAAACGATAGTGGGAGAAATATTGAATTTGATGAAGTTGATGCTCAAGATACACATGAGTTGGTACATGAACAAGTTACAAAGGTCCCTATGGATGAATTATTTCCTAAAACACAAGTACTGCATAGGATATCAAGAGAGGTAAGGGAAACAGATAGATATGGGTTTCTAGTCACTGAGGATGGTAAATCATTATTATTAGAAAATTATGAACCTATTTCCTAGAAGGAGGCAATAGAGTGTTCATAAGTTCCATGATTTCTGGAAAATATGAATTCTGAGATAGATTCCATGTATTATAACCAAGTTTTGGTTCTAGTCGATGTGCCAATAGATGAAAATCCTATTTGGTGTAAATGGGTATTCAAGAAGAAACTAGAAATGGAAAGTAATGTAATTACCTATAAAGTAAGGATAGTGGCAAAATGTTTTAAAAAAAATCAAGGAATTGACAATTATGAAACATTTTCACTAGTTTCAATGTTTAAATCCATAATAATCATACTTTCCATAGGATATTACCATGACTATGAGATTTGGCATATGGATGTCAAAAAATAATTCCTTAATGGGAACCATTAGGAAGATGTATATATGAAAAAACAAGAAGGGTTACTGACACCAGGTGATGCCAAAATTTATTGCAAGTTATAAAGGTCCATTTATGGATTGAAACAAGCATCCAGGTCATATAATATTCAATTCAATGAATCTATAAGGTAATTTTGATTCATTAAGAAAGGATTTGATCCATTTGTTTAAAAAAGGTTTAATGGGAATATGGTTGTTATCTTAGTAGTATATGTTGAATAAATATTACTTATTGGAAATGAAATTCCAGTCTCACATTCAGTTAAAGAATGGTCGAGAAAGTGCTTCTCCATGAAGGGCTTATGCGAAGTAGCCTACATTATAGGGATCAAGATCATTCATTATAGATCCAAGAGGATACATGGACAAATTAAAAGTAAATATATTGACTAGATTCTAAATAGATTTAGTCTGGAACACTCCAAGAGGGGATTGGTTCTGGTTTCACATGTTTTATATCTTTCTAAGAAAATGTTTCCCCAGACAAAAAAGGGGAAAGATAGAATAAGTAAGATCTTGTACACTTTAGTGATAGGATATATCATTTATGCCATGTTATGTACTAGACTTGATGTTGGCTATGCACTGATCATGGTAGGAAGATATCAAGTAGATCTAGGAGAACAACATTGGACTGTTATTAAGAATTTTTTTAAGTATATGAGAAGAACTAAGGATATGTGCATGGTGTATGGAGGAGATGAGGAGCTTTTCATCAGAGGGTATGATGATGATAGTTTTCAGAGAGATCAGAATGATCTGAAGTCAGAATCGAGATATGTTTTCTATCTCAATGGAGAATCTGTGATTTAGGAGAGTTCAAAGGATCTAGTTTTCATTGATTCTACAGTGCAGTCTAAGTATATATCAGCATCGGATGCATCCAAGGAAGATATATAGATTCAGAACTTTTCCTAGGATCTTGATGTGGTACCTAACAGTAAAGACCCTATAACATTGTATTATGATAATACTACAATAGTGGATATTTTAAAAGAGCTAAGATCACATCAACAGACAAAGCGAACACTCTAGAAGTATCACCTCTTGATGGATTTCTATCAAATGGGTGAAGTTGTAGTGAGCATATTATCCATGGGAGAGAACATGGAGGAACCCTTTAATAAAGGCCTATCTTAGTATAAGCATGAATATCTTGTGAGAGATATTGTAATAAATATAGTTACCAGTTAGCTCTAGTGAAAGTGGGAGTTTATTGGAGTTGGTTCCCTAGAACCAAATTATTTGTACTTTATAACAAATATGTATTCATTGGATAGATATTAATAAACTCTTTATCACATCATGATTGTTCTTATGTCTGACATTGTATGTGATAATGTCCTAAGAGTAGCTGTCACACTAAAAGGTCATATTTGATCCCTTTTATGATGAGAATATAGAATTTCCATGACAATATTCTTGAATATATGTTTATAGCGGGATGATATCATTTTAAGGAACACAAATGATACATTCAATCAAGGGTGGGGACTCATAGGACATTGAGGAACTTTCTCATGGTGTAATCCCATGATAATGTCCCGTAGGAAATTATGAGAACAAGACTCACCAGTTGGAAATCCACTTTTACAAGTGTCATTGGATGTTACTATCTGTGGATGTGTGTATTGGTAATTAGACTTTAGGATTATGATTAATGGTCATTATTACTCATGTACTTAAATGTATTTGGAAAAACCATGCCGACATACGTTAATGGTGAGGTATGATATGTTGGGTGTGTCATGTGTTATATTATATTAATGAATAATATAGGAAAGGATTTTTCCCTTCTGTTATATAATAGAAGTTGATATCTTAGGCCCATTGATGGAAATTATATTGCCTAAATAAATAAATAACCATGGTGTTCTATAGGAAAGTTAAAATTCCTAGAATTTAACTAATGAGAAATCATGCACATGGGTTGATGGCACTTGCATGAAACCCACATGATTGGAGATATCGAGAAAACGAGATTATATTACATGGAAAGAGTTTGTATGAGGTGACATTTCATTTCAGAATTAACTTCTTTCTCTATGGCTGCCTTGGCATGTTGCTAGATGCTAAACTTGGACTTTTTGATTCTCCACCTAATGCCACTAAAAAAGAGGACAAGAGGGTCATACACTAAGTATATCCACTATATAAATTAAATATGTAACATCCCAAGTAATTAATGAATAATAGATATTTTTATCTATGTCTATTAATGATTAAGATAGTGTTTTAGAGGCTCAAAATGAAAATAAATACAATCTTATGCATGGAATACACTAATATTCTTAAAAGATTGTTTTACTGCCTTATAATGGAAAACCCTTTTTAAATCTATCTTTTGACAATTTTATAAAATATTTTTGTCAAAATAAACTTATTCTTTATGATTGCGACATCAAAATTTACTTTTTGTGAATTTTTGGTATTTTTTCTGACAATGTTCATTTTTTAATGAATTGTGAAAAATACTGCATTTTACATCAAAACTGCTTTTTAATATAAATTATTTATATGATTAGATTATCTTTTGAATTGGTTTTGAAGTGAAATTAGAATATATTTTTACCATTTAATCCAATGGTGGTCATTGGAATCAATTTCACTTTGAAATTGGACTTAAACTGGTGTCAATCTTTTGATACTTATTATTTCATAAAAACACGCTATTTGCTCTGACAGCGGGAATTAATTATTAAATTAATTAATGTTACTTATATGTATTGAATTTTGTAAAATAGACTTCATTTTTTAATTCTGAATATCAAATATAGCTTAGGGTGAATTTTTGGTAATTTTCTGAAAAACTTCAATTTTTGATGAATAGTGAAACCACTAAGTGGTAGTTAAAGAAACTGATTTTTCGTTTAAATGAAACTTTTCCACTTTTGTGTTTTGAATTTAAAAAATAAGACATACAAGGTTGTCATTAAGAAGTAAAATGTGGTTCAATGGGATTAAAATAATTTTTTGGTGAATAGTAACTTATTAAGTTTTTAATCGCGATTAGTGGTAATTAGGGTAGTTTATGGTATAAATAATGCATTACTAATATGAAATGACCTAGACACATGTCCCAACCTTATTGGCTGTGTCATGGCCGACCAAGACAATCCATGGGTCAACTTGGGGACCCCATGGAGACACTTTGGTTGGGAAATGACATAAATAACTTTTTATTAAATGTTAAAGTAAAAATGACACAATCAAGAGATGTTTTACTAAAACAATTTATAAATGGGGTTATAAAGATCATATTTTTGATTATAAATAGGAATTGGAAAGATAAAATGATTTACTACATCATAGTATTTTTTTATAATTTTTAGACCTTAAATAAATTGAATTATTTATGACATCATGATGATGCAGCGATGAGCTCATTATTTAACGATTTAAATAAAATGGAAAGATAATGAAAAATCTAAAACCTACACATGGACAAAACCAATTGGATGAGTGGATTTAGAACCCTTATCACCTTATCCTTGAATTATACAATGTGGGACCTTTTTAATCCGAAACTCTTTTTAAAATAAAGTAACTTATCTTTAATTCCAAAAGTACCCCTCCTCTCCTCTTATAAAATGCCCCCACCTCTACCTCATTTCACACACTCCTCAGGCCTTTGGCTCAGCCAACCCCTGACCATTTACTCTCTCCACATCCCTCTCCTCATCCTAGAGTAGAATCCTTTCAAAGGAAGCCTTTAGGCTCAAATCAAAAGGAGTTACACTTTTAAAGGTAATTCATTCTCTCATGTTCATTTGTTTTATTTTGCTTCTCCAACCCCCTAAACTATTTTTATTTACTTCTTTTGTAACAAAACCAGTATCTTAAATATACTATGATTTTTTTATAAGATTTATTTTATCTACACTCTCACACAACTACATCAAATGGTTAAAGAACATACAGTTTCCGTGGATGGCGAAATTCTGCCTCCCGAAACGATGATTGTTTAATAGTCATTTAACACCTTCAAAGGTGGTCATTATGATGTAAATATTTTTATATATGATATATAATATGTTTATGTTTTCCTTAAGCTTCTATTTTTTTCATTTTGGGCATACCTTTATGGTTTCCATTATGGGTAAACACGATATCTTCATTTTAGGAAGTGCGGACTACCGCCCCCTGAAAGTGATTTGATTCGTTAATACCATATATGGGATGTGTAAAGGATAAAGTTAATGATATTATAAATGTTATTATACTGGAATTATAATATACTCTTATATAATTATGACTCCATTCCAGAAAATACGAAATAGAAATGGAAGTAGCGTTCATGCGTATGTACGGCTTACCGTCTCCATGAACGGTGCATTTAATTTCTTACCTCTAAATGTGATGTAATATTATAAATACATATATATGCTGAATATATATGATATATATGTTATCCAAATCATTAATATCATTCTAGATATAACGAAACTTTGACCAAATTAACAACATGTAAGTGTAAGAAGTCTATTTTTGACTTAAGAACCAAATACCGACAAAATGAACATTATTAACTTAAATGATTACATAGGAATAATGAACTTGAAAAAGGTTCATAAGCAAGTAGAGATTAACTCAAGTTTATTATTCAGGAGATTAAATAATGGTTGGGTCAAGTCGGATACGAGGTATGGGACTTCGTCTCAATCTCCTTTCATTGAGGCATATTTTATTTTATACACAACTATCTTTTATACGGTGTATAAACCCCTTTGAAATTTACGTTTATTCAAAAGGAATATTTTTTATACGAAGCGTTTAATAAATGACAAAAGGGAATGTTTTTGTCGTACGTATGCGGCGACAATGACTTCTCCACTATTGTGACCGTTATTAGAGTTTCGGCTTCCTCTACAAGCCATACCATCTTTTTAAAAGAAAAATAAATACCATGTTTTACTTTTCTTTTATTTTGGTATTGAAAATGGTTTTCACAATGTTTTTTGTGTTGTATTGATATCTTGTGATTAAAATGTAGAAATGTTATGTCTCCTTTATGCATGTTTTATGTGATATAATTATGTTGAGGTTCTTGGGCATTATTATGAATACGGGTGGTTCCGTGATAAACTGAGGGCGGGTGAGCCCGATATAGCTCTCCAATGCACTGGGTAACGCGAAGGAGTGAAACGTTAAGGTTTCTCCGAAGTGATTTAGGGAATATACTGTGATGGGTATTCCAAACATAACCAAGAGGGTTACTCCCTACGTAAGAATGTTATGAATGCCTCAAGTTACCTTTATGTCTTATGATTTCTATGATTTATTCATGATTTGATGAGGTATGTTAAAGTGCTTATGTTTTATGGGTAAAGTATGATCTCATCCTTATGTATATATATACCCATGTTTCCTTTCCATATTTTTATATCCCTTACTGAGCTTTTTATACTCATCCCAAGTTTTTTTGAAATGTTTTTCACAGGTCAAGGGAAAGGTACATGATATGATGATAGTGTAAAGGAAGTGTCAAGAATGAATCCATGTTTTATTTTAAATATGTTTCCATTGATGGGAATGAAGAATACTGTCTTTATGTAACCAATTTGTTTATATGTGGAATGTAATGAAAGTTTTATGATTTAATTCTCTAAAACTATAAACCTGAAAATATCCTCAATGTGTAATCTTGTAATAACTCAAGATTAAGTAAGGTTTAAGGCTGCGGCCTTATAGTTGGTATCAAAGGTCGGTTTAGATAACTTTAGGAGTTAGAATTCTATTGAATTATTATCCAAAAATATTTTTTTATGGTCAAATTGAAGGGATATAGCATTTGAAGATTACCATGTTGCTTCATCTAAGACATGTTTGTTCAGAATGGTTTTCCACATAGGAAACAGGGAAGCAGTGCTAGGAAGGCATACAGAAGGAAATAACCTTCCGAATCAGCATCCTAAGATGGTCAGAATTGGAACTGAACAGTTTGTTGCAGTAATGGCGTAGTTGACTCAGGTGATAAATGGTGGTGGTATCCATGCACGAGATCAGCCAGATCAACCGCAGAGGAACATGTCAGTGGTGGAACATTTCACGAGGCAACATCCACTATCATTCAGAGGATCATCTGACCCTGTGCTAGCTGAAGGGTGGATTAAAGCACTGGAGAAGATTTTTGATGTCATGGGGTGTTCAGACAATCAAAATGTTATTCTTTCTATTTACCATTTGGAGGGTGAAGCAGATCAGTGGTGGTCTATGGTTAAAAATATCAGGGACGACGATGAGATTGATGCTCTTAACTGGGATGAATTCAAAGGTATGTCTCTTAAGAAGTATTTTCCTAAGGCAGCTCGACTTAGGATGGAAAAACAATTCTTGGAATTGAGGCAAGAGAAAGACTCAGTGGCTGCCTATGAAGAAAGGATCACTCGATTGGCAAGGTATGCTCCAAATTTTATCCGAGACCTTGATAGTAAAATCAATCGTTTTTACTCAGGATTAAAGCCAAAATATCGAAGGGCATTAGCTTCTTGTGAGTTTAAAAGTTATGAAAAGCTTGTTCGATGTGCTGAGAAGGTGGAAATGGAGTTTGACGATGACCAAGTGTTCTATAACAACCAGCAGAAGAAGAGACCGAGGTGGCAGGAGAAAGGTAAGAATTCTTCAAAAAAGTCTGATGGTAAGAGAACTAAGTTTCTAGTTTGTGATAAATGTGGAAAAAGGCATGCTGGGGAATGTCTTCTGAATTCTAGAAAGTGCTACCGATGTGGTAATATGGGACATAAGGCTCGTGATTTCACTGAAAAGGATCAAGGTGAAGGTATGAACAAATTTGATTTACAGTTAGAGAAATGTTATAAGTGCAACGAGATGGGTCACTATGCAAACGAGTGTCTGACAAAGAGCTTGAGTGATGGGAAGCAGTTAGACTACAATCAGAAAGGGGTGGTGAAATCCTTTGCAACTACTTCAGCAGATGTCGGGCCATCAAATGAAGTTGTATCAGGTACTTTGTTTGTTTTTTCAGATTATGCGAGTGTGTTGTTTGATTCGGGGTCTACACATTCTTTCATCTCTGAAACCTTTTCTAGTAAAATGGGAATACCATCTCAAGAAATGACTCCTGAACTTTTGGTAAAAACACCTGGGGGAAATGTTGAGGCAAAAATAATTTATAAGAATCTTCTTATCCTTATCTGTGGAAAGAACCTACTTCCAAACCTTATTGTTCTACCTCTAGTAGAGTTTTATGTTATCCTGGGTATGGATTGGCTCTCTATTTACCATGCTAAGATTGACTGTAGATCTAAAGAAGTTTCTTTTAAGAAAGACTTTCAGTTTGTTTACAAGAATGAACCATTACTTTTTATAACATATCAAGAGGCCGAGAAACTTGTAAAATATGGAAATGAATGTTACCTTGCACACGTCGTTGAAAATAAAGGAACTGTTCAGATTAATGATGTGCCAGTGATAAATGAGTATCCTGATGTTTTTCCTGATGAGTTGCCTGGAATAATACCCAATCAGGAAGTTGAGTTTACTGTTGACTTAGTTCCTGATGCTAAGCCAATTTCAAAACCCCCTTATCGAATGGCACAAATTGAACTTTTAGAGTTGAAGGAGAAATTGCAAGATTTATTAGAGAAAGGTTTCATTAGACCTAGCACATCACTATGGGGTGCTCCTGTTTTATTTGTTAAAAATAAAGATGGTTTTATGAGACTTTGCATTGATTATAGAGCCTTGAATAACATCACTGTTAAGAACAAATATCCTTTGCCTCATATCGATGATTTGTTTGATCAGCTCCAGGGAGCTCAGTTTTTTTCAAAGATTGACCTGAGATCGGGGTACCATCAGCTGAAAGTAAAGGAGGCAGATATTCCGAAGACCGCGTTCCGTACGAGATATGGCCATTATGAATTTGTAGTAATGCCTTTTGGGATAACCAATGAACCTGTTGTATTCATGGACTTAATGAATAGAATTTTCCATGAGTTCTTGGATAAGTTTGTGGTGGTTTTCATTGATGATATTTTGGTGTTTTCCAAAAGTAAAGAGGAGCATAAAAGACATTTAAGGGTTATCTTGCAAACCTTAAAAGAAAAGAAATTGTATGGGAAATTTAGCAAGTGTGAGTTTTGGTTGCAACAAATTTCATTCCTTGGTCACATTGTTTCTAAATATGGAATAACTGTTGATCCTGCAAAAACAAAAGTTGTGGAAGAATGGCCAAGACCCACAAATGTAACCGAGATTTGTATCTTCCTTGGTTTGGCGGGGTATTACCGAAGGTTTGTTAGAAATTTTTCATGGTTATCTAGTCCAATGACTAAGCTAATTCGGAAGGGTGTTGAGTTTATCTGGACAAAAGAATGTGATGATTGTTTTCAGGAATTGAAAAGAAGATTGGTGAATTATCCAATTTTGGCACTACCTTCCAGGAATGGTGAGTTTGTTATATACAGTGATGCTTCATTGAAAGGACTTGGTTGCGTCCTAATGCAAAATGATCAGGTAATTGCTTATGCTTCACGACAGTTGAAAACTCATGAGGTAAATTACCCTACACATGATTTGGAATTAGCTGCTGTTGTTTTTGCTTTAAAAATTTGGAGGCATCATTTTTATGGAGTAAAGTGTGAAATATATACTGATCACAAAAGTTTAAAGTATATATTCACTCAGAAAGAATTGAACATGAGACAGAGGAGATGGATAGAATTAATCAAGGATTATGATTGTATAATTCATTACCATCCGGGAAAAGCAAATAAAGTGGCTGATGCTTTAAGTCAAAAAAGTAATGCTTCATTAGCAATGTTGCGTTTGGAACATGATCGTTTGGTTAAGGATTTGATGAACTTTGGCATAGAAGTTGTTGGTGCAAGAAGTTCTTCTGTTCTGTTTCAGGTATCAGTGAGATCTTCTCTATCAGATAGAATCAAGCAAGCACAGAAGCAAGACAGTGAGTTGCAGAAAAAGGTTGAGCTGGTTCAGAAAGGTAAGTTGCCTGAATTCAACATTGATAATGATTGTGTTTTGAGATTTGGGAAGAGATTGTGTGTGCCTTGTGATTCACAGTTAAAGAGAGAGTTGTTATGTGAAGCTCATAGTTCTCCGTTTTTAGTTCATCCTGGCAGTACTATGATGTACAGAGATCTGCGGGAGTACTACTGGTGGGATGGAATGAAAAGAGATATTGCTGATTTTACTGTGAAGTGTTTGACATGTCAACCGGTTAAAGCAGAGCGGCAGTTACCGAAAGGGATGCTTCAGCCTTTACCAGTTCCAGAGTGGAAATGGGAGAATATATCCATGGACTTTGTTGTGGGATTACCGAAGACATCTCGAGGAAATAATGCAATCTGTGTTATTGTTGATCGCTTAACCAAATCTGTTCATTTCCTTGCTATACGAGATAATTTTTCCCAAGATAAACTTTCCCGTTTGTATATTAAAGAGATAGTTAGGTTACATGGAGTTCCTCTCTCCATTGTATCGGATCGTGATCCCAGGTTCACTTCTAACTTTTGGAAAGGCCTACAGAAGTCGTTGGGTACTGAATTAAATTTTAGTAAAGCTTTTCATCCTCAATCAGATGGGCAGTCAGAACGAACAATTCAGAACTTTGAGGATATTCTACGAGATTGTTCTATGGATTATCAGGGAAGTTGGGACCAACATCATTCTTTGGTTGAATTTTCATATAATAATAGTTTTCATTCCAGTATACAGATGGCACCATTTCAGGCATTATATGGGAAGCGGTGTTGAACTCCAGCTTTCTAGGATGAAGTGGGTGAAAGGAAGTTGATGGGACCAGAATTGGTAGAAGAGATGGCAGAAAAAGTTCAGCTGATTCAGAAACACATGAGAACAACTCAGAGCAGGCAGAAGAGTTATGCGGATAACCGGAGGAAGGATCTATCTTTTGAGGTTGGTGATTATGTTTTTCTCAAGGTTTCTCCTTGGAGAAGTGTGATGAGATTTGGTAAGAAAGGAAAGTTGAGTCCAAGTTTCATTGGACCATATGAAGTTCTGGAGAGAGTTGGATCAGTTGCATACCGAGTGGCTTTACCTCCGAGTTTATCTCAGGTACACAATGTTTTTCACGTTTCGATGTTGAGAAAGTATATGCCTGATCCATCTCATGTTTTGAGTCCAGAGGTAGTTCAACTAGAAGAGAACCTATCTTATGAGGAACAACCGGTCCAGATTCTTGACCACAGGGAGCAAGTGTTACGGAATAAGGTGATTCACCAAGTAAAGGTTTTGTGGAAAAACCACATGATTGAAGAGGCAACATGGGAATCTGAAAATGCAATGAGGGATAAGTACCCCCATTTATTTGATAAGTAAATAAATTACGGGGACGCAATTTTCTAAAGGGGGAAGGATGTAACATCCCAAGTAAGTAATGAATAATAGATATTTTTATCTATGTCTATTAATGATTAAGACAGTGTTTTAGAGGCTTAAAATGAAAATAAATACAATCTTATGCATGGAATACACTAATATTCTTAAAAGATTGTTTTACTGCCTTATGAGGGAAAATCCTTTTTAAATATATCTTTTGAAAATTTTATAAACTATGTTTGTCAAAATAAACTTATTCATTATGATTGCGACATCAAAATTTATTTTGTGTTAATTTTTGGTATTTTTCTCACAATGTTCATTTTTTAATGAATAGTGAAAAATACTGCATTTTACATCAAAACTGATTTTTAATATAATTTATTTATATGATTAGATTATCTTTTGAATTGGTTTTGAAGTGAAATTAGAATATATTTTTACCATTTAATCCAATGGTGGTCATTGGAATCAATTTCACTTTGAAATTGGACTTAAACTGATGTCAATTGTTTGATACTTATTGTTTCATAAAAACACGCTATTTGCTATGACAGAGGGAATTAATTATTAAATTAATTAATGTGACTTATATGTATTGAATTTTGTAAAATAGACTTCATTTTTTAATTCAGAATATCAAATATAGCTTAGGGTGAATTTTTGGTAATTTTCTGAAAAACTTCAATTTTTGATGAATAGTGAAACCACTAAGTGGTAGTTAAAGAAACTGATTTTTCGTTTAAATGAAACATTGCCACTTTTGTGTTTTGAATTTCAAAAATCCTACATACATGGTTTTCATTAATAAGTAAAATGTGGTTCAATGGGATTAAAATAATTTTTTGGTGAATAGTAACTTATTAAGTTTTTAATCGCGATTAGTGGTAATTAGGGTAGTTTAAGGTATAAATAATGCTTTAGTAATATGAAATGACCTAGACACATGTCCCAACCTTATTGGTTGTGTCATGGACGACCAAGAAAAGCCATGGGTCAACTTGGGGACCCCATGGAGACACTTTGGTTGGGAAATGACAAAAATAACTTTTTATTAAATGTTAAAGTAAAAATGACACAAACAAGAAGTGTTTTACTAAAACAATTTTACACGGGGTTATAAAGATCAGATTTTTTATTATAAATAGTCATTGGAAAGATAAAAAGATTTCCTATATCATAGTATTTTTTTTATAATTTTTAGACTTTAAATAAATTGAATTATTTATGACATCATGATGATGCAGCGATGACCTCATTATTTAACGATTTAAATAAAATGGAATGATAATGAAAAATATAAAACCTACACATGGAAAAAACCAATTGGATGAGTGTATTTAGAAGCCTTATCACCTTATCCTTGAATTATAGCAATGTGGGACCTTTTTAATCTGAAACTCTTTTTAAAATAAAGTAACATATCTTTACTTTCCAAAAGTGCCCCTCCTCTCCTCTTATAAAAGGCCCCCACCTCTACCTCATTTCACACACTCCTCAAGCCTTTGGCTCGGCCAACCCCTGCCCATTTACTCTCTCCACATCCCTCTCCTAATCCTAGAGGATTCCCTTTGGGCAGAATCCTTTCAAAGGAAGCCTTTAGGCTCAAATCAAAAGGAGTAACACTTTTAAAGGTAATTCATTCTCTCATGTTCATTTGTTTTATTTTGCTTCTCCAACCCCCTAAACTCTTTTTATTTAATTATTTTGTAACAAAATCAGTGTCGTAAATATACTAGGATGTTGTTATAAGATTTATTTGAGCTAAACTCTCACACAACTACATCAAATGGTTAAAGAACATACGGTTTCCGTGGATGGCGAAATTCTGCCTCCCGAAACGATGATTGTTCAATACTCATTTAACACCTTCAAAGGTGGACATTATGATGTCACTATTTTTATATATGATATATAATATGTTTATGTTTTCCTTAAGCTTCTTTTTTTTTCATTTTGGGCATACCTTTATGGTTTCCATTATGGGTAAACACGATATCTTCATTTTAGGAAGTGCGAACTACCGCCCCCTGAAAGTGATTTGATTCATTAATACCATATGTGGGATGTGTAAAGGATAAAGTTATTGATATTATAAATGTTATTATACTGGAATTATAATATACTCTTATATCATTATGACTCCATTCTAAAAAATACGAAATAGAAATGGAAGTAGCGTTCATGCGTACGTACGACTTACCGTCTCCATGAACGGTGCATTTCATTTCTTACCTCTAAATGTGATGTAATATTATAAATACATATATATGCTGAATATATATGATATATATGTTATCCAAATCATTAATATCATTCTGGATATAACGAACCTTTGACCAAATTAACAACATGTAAGTGTAAGAAGTCTATTTTTGACTTAAGAACCGAATACCGACAAAATGAACATTATTAACTTAAATGATTACATAGGAATAATGATCTTGAAAAAGGTTCATAAGCAAGTAGAGATTAACTCAAGTTTATTATTCAGCAGATTAAATAACGGTCCGGTCAAGTCGGATATGAGGTATGGGACTTCGTCTCAATCTCCTTTCATTGAGGCATATTTTATTTTATACACAACTTTCTTTTATACGGTGTATAAACCCCTTTGACTTTTACGTTTATTCAAAATGAATCTTTTTTATACGAAGCGTTTACTAAATGAAAAAAGGGAATGTTTTTGTTGTATGTATGCGGCGACAACGACTTCTCCACCGTCATGACCGTTATTTGAGTTTGGGCTTCCTCTACAAGCCATACCTTCTTTTTAAAAGAAAAATAAATACCATGTTTTACTTTTCTTTTATTTTGGTATTAAAAATGGTTTTCACAATGTTTTTTGTGTTGTATTGATATCTTGTGATTGAAATGTGGAAATGTTATGTCTCCTTTATGAATGTTTTATGTGATATAATTATGTTGAGGTTCTTGGGCATTATTATGAATACGGGTGGTTCCGTGATAAACTAAGGGCGGGTAAGCCCGATATAGCTCTCCAATGCATTGGGTAACATGAAGGAGTGAAACGTTAAGGTTTCTCCGAAAAGATTTAGGGAATATACTGTGATGGGTATTCCAAACGTAACCAAGAGGGTTACTCCCTACGTAAGAATGTTATGAATGCCTCAAGTTACCTTTATGGCTTATGATTTCCATGATTTATTCATGATTTGATGAGGTATGTTAAAGTGCTTATGTTTTATTAGTAATGTATGATCTCATCCTTATGTATATATGTACCCATGTTTCCTTTTCGATATTTTTATATCCCTTACTGAGCTTTTTATGCTCATCCCATGTTTTTTTGAAATGTTTTTCACAGGTCAAGGGAAAGGTACATGATATGATGATAGTGTCAAGGAAGTGTCAAGAATGAATCCATGTTTTATTTTAAATATGTTTCCATTGATGGGAATGAAGAATACTGTCTTTATGTAACCACTTTGTTTATATGTGGAATGTAATGCATGTTTTATGATCTAATTCTCTAAAAATCTAAACCCGAAAAGATCCTCAATGTGTAATCTTGTAATAACTCAAGATTAAGTAAGGTTTAAGGATGGGGCCTTATAAAATAATATATTATTTATTAGTTAACAGGTTGAATAATTATTATTCTAGGTTGTGGTTTAATGATTATTAATTGTTAAATAATCACATTTATTTCGATAATATTTATTCAAGAGAATATATTGTGGAAAGAATAATTAATAAATATTTATTATTTTTTAGTGAATATAATATTTATATATTTATTGGTGAATAATAGAGTGATATTTATTTATTAAATAAATAATCATTATTGATGATTTAATAAATAAGGTATAGTATTGGAAGATTGAGTTAATGGTATAGTGAGAAATAATAATATTGAAAATTATTTGATTAAATAATATTTAATTATAACTCACAAGATAAGCGCATGATAGGAAATAATAATGTGGTTAATATTTGACATGGGGATTTCTCTAGGATTAATAAAATAATAAAGGAACTTGTGAAAATTATTTACTGTTACCATAGTGAATTAAATACTCGGTTATATTATTCTATTATGAGCCAAGTGATATCCAAGTGAATCATATAGTGTTGTGCACAAAGAATAAGAAAAAATCTCTCAAGCCAAGAGAGTTATTACCTCCCTAAGAATGATCTTGAGAACAATAGAGATCCTCCTCCAATGGATCAAGGAGAATGATTTGGAAGCGGTTCTTAAGGCTATCGAAGGAGGACATCGCAAGCGAAAGAATCTTCCACATGAACACCTATTGACTCCTTCGGAGACGTCTAGAGACATGTGGAGCACATGAGAATCACCGCTAGAGGATATAAACCCTTGATATCTACAATTAAAAGATGACACACTCTAGATCTATGACCAGGCACATCAATAAAGAAAGAATCACATTGGAGTTAATTATTATTTAATTAAATTAATTATAAAAAAATATGTTGATACTATCACTTGTTTCTGAGGGAAATAATTCTCTGTCTAAATCCTCGATCCAATTTTTTGGATACTGAAATTCATCATCATATTGATCCTAGATTGATTACCAGTTATGGAAGAAATCCAAGTTGGGCACTATCCATCCCATGCTTCTGCTGTGCCTGGAACCTTCAAGAACGACCACAATATGTATTATAATGTTTGAATTGTTCTTTTATGCTATATATATCTTTGGATGATAAGCAGTTTTCAAATATATCTTAGTGTTGAGGGACTTATAAACACATTTCTATAATTGCAATATAAATTTTGGGTCATGATCATATACAATAAATATTGGAGAACCATGAAGTCTCAAAATTTCATTGATATAGAGTTGTGTGAGGAACTAAAGAGGTTGATCCATCCTTATAGTTTGGAAATTTATAGAATTGGTAAGGTGATAAAAAATAACCCATATAGTATCATTTCTTTTAGGAGTGTTTGGAAATCGATTGATAAATTATATAATATCACTATCCCACTTCTATATAAGAATAAGGATCAGTTGTATGACTCCTTTAGAATATTTTATCTTAGCCTTTATCTATTTGAAAAAATAGATATACACATACTCATTAATTTCCCACTTCATATTATCCCATTAAAAATTATCTCTTAAATATATACACATCTGGTGTTACTAGGTTGTATAGAGAAATTTGATCTATAAGATTCATCATGTAATTTCTTATTTAGTGCATGTTTTGATGGAACACATAAAATCTTTATAAATATCAGTACACAATATTCATAAATAATGTCTTATTTATTCCCATTATTAGAGGAATTAATTTTCTTTTGTGAACTCTTATCATCAATATGATACCTGTTTATCTTCTATAATAAATATGGTTTGGAAGTAATTTAAAAAATGAATGATTTCCCCCTTCCCTGATGATTTTAATATCCACCTCTGCTGAATCAATGAATATAGGATCTTTTTTAATCCCAATTTTATTTATAAGTTCATGATATTTGTTACCCAACACATCATCCACCTTATTTTATTTCCTATGGTGGTAGTGTATTGGGAAATCATAATCCCTGAGTAACTCTCATCATCTCATTTGTCTCATGTTTATAATTTTCTTTTTGAAAATATGTACTTAATTTTTGTATCTGCATACATCTCACATATTTAACCGTAGAGAGAATGTCTATAGATATTCAGAGAAATTATTTTAAATTCCAAATCAGGATCATGGGTTAGATAATTACATTCATGGATCTTTAACTGTCTTGATGCATACATAAAAAATCAATCATTATTCATTAGGTTACATCCATTTCCTTCCTTTTATACATCATTATATACCACAAAATTATCCCTTTACTATGGTAATGTCAATATTAGTGCGTTGAAAAATCTCCTATTCAGTTCATAAAAAAATTATTTTCATTATTTTGACCAAATTAACATAACCACTTTAGACGTTAACATGGTTAATAGGTTAGCTATTTGGGAAATTTTTTGAATAAAGCATCTATAGTAACCTACTAATATAAGAAAACTACATATCTAATTTTTTTCAATGGTGTAAACTATTATTAAATTTCCTCTATATTTAAACGATCAAATAATTTTTCTTCCTTGGAGACAATATGACAAAGAAAAGAAAAACTCCTAAATCATGAATTCACACTTACTAAGTTTTCCATATAACTCCTTCTCTATGAAGGTTTTAAGAATGATTATAAAATGGATTTTATTCTCTTAATAGATTTGAAATTACACCATGATATCATCAATTAACACCATAATGAAATTATCAAGATAATATTTGAATGAAATATTAATTTGATCTATAAAAACTGAGAGTGATTTTTTTAACCCCAAGGGAATTACGATACACTCATAATGTCCATAAATTGTGTGAAAACTCATCATTGCAATACATTACTTTATTAATCACAATTTATGATACCTATAATAAAGACCAATCTTTGAAATTTTTTTATCTCCTTCAAGTTGATAAAATAATTCATCAATGTAAGAAACATGATACTTGTTCTTTATTTTAACAACATTGATTTCCCTATAATTAATGAACGACCTCATATACCCATACTTATTATTAAAAAAATGAATAGGGGATACCTAATATGAAGCACTAGGAAGAATAAATCCCCTATTACACAAATATTTCATTTGTTTCTTTAGTTCCACTAATTCCACTATAGATATTATATAAAGAGTCTTAGATATAGGGTTTTCACCAGGGATGAGTTCAACAAAAACTCAACTTCATGTCTTAGTGGATTTTTATATAACTATTGTGGAAACACATAAATGTATTCCTATAAAATATGTAAATATTCTATTCTATTGTTTTTTTCCCATCAATTGGTTTTATCAACTCTTATTCTCCTAGTATTTTATTAAGGTGAGATACTGGAGTTATATCTAAACAAGATTTAGATAATGAGTTCTCTCCTATGAAGACAAGGAATTCTTCATTTCTTGTATGCATCGTAATCTCCTTCACCTCGCTATTTTTTTTGAAATTATACTTTAAATTCAATACATATAAAAGATTATATAAAAAATCAACAATATTTATAATAACCTATTTTGAAAATAGGGTATTTCTATGCACTATAATAGAGGAAGACTGACATATCCTTATTAACATATGATTTCAACAATGTTTATTGATTGGAAAATACCTTATTAATATAATGGGGAATTATTTAATGTTATTATAAAATATATAATATATAAAAGAGAGTGAATATCTAGAATAAAATAAATAATTAGATAAATTTAAGTTTATAATCAAAGTACCTGGAAACATATGTTTAGAGACTTCAACTTCATCTGCAACAATCACATAATCTTAGATTTCCTCCCTTGTCCTCTTCTGGCGTAAGTTACCTTGATGCTTGAGACATTGGTTTGAATAATTTCCAATTTCCCTATATTTTATACACTAGATATATTTAGTTTCTTTAATTCCATTTCACTAATGAGCTAAATAACCCTTATCTCTAAACTTGTAACAAAATCAAATTCCATTTAAGCATTTAATAGGATGTTTGTTTCTCTAAGTACCATATTGTGGAAATCCTATCTTTAATTTCTTATTATTTGACAGTTTTCTTTCTTTTGGTTCATAGCTTAAATCTTCTTCTCTTGATTTCCCTTGACCATATATGACCTAAAAAATCATTCCCTATCATGATGGAATATGATACTATATCAACATATGTTGAAAACATTTTAGAGATGATTTACCTTTTAATGTTTTAATTAAACCTAGTAATGAAATGATCAATATTTCTTCACAGATTATGTATATTTTCTATTTCATACCTTGTTAATCTTGTAAATTTTGCATCATTCTCATAAAAACTTTCCTCTTTGTTTTTATTTAGATTGAGGAACTATCTCTCCATTTCAGCTCATTTGTCTCAAGGAAAATATTTATCAAATAATATCACTTTAAATTTCGTCCATTCCACACATTCTATTTCAACATATTTTTAGTGATCTAGATCAATGACCATAATTGATCATCATCTCCTTTTAAAAAATATAATTCCAGAATAGCATTTTACCTTTTATTACTTCCCAAATCCTAGAATATATTTTTAAGGGACTTAATCCACTACATAGATACCAATGGATTATTAGTTAAATTAAATTATGGAGGCTTCTATCACATTATGTCATCAAAAAATGGTGCTTCATGCTGTGGAACAATATGATAATTTATACGATAAATGTTATTTTCCATAACCTAGATAAGTTACCCCAATATGTCCATTATCTACTTAGCTTCAACACAACTATGTTTACTTTCTCACAAAGGAAATTCCTACATTTACTATTGGAATTGATATGTTTTTTTTTCAAGGAGATATTTTTAAAGAATGGTATAAACATAATTATCTAATAACATCATGAATATTGATCCATGTAATAAAAATACCTATGAAGATAAAAGTTCTCAAATATTTTAAGAGATTATCATAAATGTAGTTCTATATTTGTTATTTTAAAATCTAGTTCTAAAGGGTCCGAATAAAATTCATTTGATACCAACTTCAACAATCTCAAATCCAGTAACCTAGAGATGATGTTTAAACTTTTACAATGGTATAAAATAAAAGGTATCACAACATAAATGATCGATAATTTTAACAATGTTGAGAGACTAGATATATAAATTATTTCTATATAAAACTGTAAAAAAACCATTGCATGAATAAAATCATTTCATACTTTAAAATAATTTAATGTTTGAAAACCTATGATTTTAAAAGAACACTTTTTTTTGACATCTTATACAATATGAAACACTGAGTTTAAACAAACCATGGAATTATATTATTTAAATATATCCATTATAACCCAAATATTGGATTAAAAGATATGAATATGATTAACAAAATTATTAAAAATATATAACTGAACCAATCAATACAAATTTATTGATTATTCCTTATTAAAAAATCACCTAATTTTTATTCAAGTCATTTTATTCTTTGAAAATATTTTTTCTTCAAAAATGGTTTTTTATTTATTTTTGGGACTGAATATTATAATTTATGGAAATTTTAGAAAGTTTATTCTATAAAATGAAAATATTTTTTGAAATAATAATATCAAAATTAACTTAGGGTTAATGTTTGGTATCTTTATGAAAATATTGATTTTCTAGTGAATAGTGAAAAATATTAATTTTCATTGAAAACTATATTTTTATTTCAAGTATTTACAAAGATATATTTTTTAATGTTTTAAAAGTAAATTTAGTTCTATTATATTATTAGTATTTCAATTATGTTAATTGGAATAAATTTTATTGTTTAATTCTGTATAAAAACATTTTTATAATTATATGACAATTTTTCGAAAAACTATTATTTGTTGTGTTTTGTGTTTTAATATTAAATAAATTTTTAAAACATATAAAAATAGAATATTAAAAAATATATTAAATATTTATATTTAGGATTTCCAAATTTATTAAATATTTACCTTTTATTTTTGGTCATTATGAATAGTTACCATATTAAATAATTGTCACCACAGTAAGGGTAAATCGGGTAATTATGGTTAAAAATAATTTGATAGGGATTAAAAATAACACTAAATATTGAATTTATCTTATTATATGAGTGGATTTAGAACATTTTCATCCATGTTTATAACATATTTTAAATTTTTATCACATTTCTTTGATTTTAGCCTTTATAAAATTTAAGTGATAGATTAAGACAAAAATTTAACTTTTCTTCTCATAATATATATAATATTTTGTTAAAGGGATAAATATAAATTATGCCTTCTTAGGAAAGATAATTTTAATTCTAAATGATTTTTTAATCATGGAAATTTATTTTAAATTTTTATTTATTTAATAATTAGCTTAAATGTTTACACAATACCAACATATTATTTATTCAATTAATAGAAAAATCAAATAAATAATTTTAAAAATATCTAAAGTAATTTTTTTTATGAATTATTTTTTGAAACTAATTTCATAGAATCATATAAAAATTTATGGTTGTTTTAAATTATTATATTCTAATTTCCACTTTCTATTGATGTATATAAATTCAAATTAAATGAATTGTTTCAAAAAATGACATTAATGATATCGTATAATAAATAATATTATATTAAATTATTTAAAATTCTCAAAAGTATTATATTAATAAAAATTAATGGAATATTATTGGAAAAATAATCTTTGTTAAATTTATTAATCATTTATTATTTTAATGTAACATTCTTGACCCTTAAATGGTAGAAAACATTAATATTACTGTGATTTTCAAAGGGGTTAATAGTGATTATAACTCTATGATAAGGATGAAAAAACCAAAAAAAATGTCCAATTTTTTATATATAAGTATTTAGACTAATAATCATATTATATTTTAATTATATAAATTTATATCCATTTGTAGATAAAAAATTTATTTTTATTAATCTAATACTTTACAAAATTCCAAGAATTCTCCTCCCCTAACTTATAATAAAAAACACATTATCTACTATATTTACCCACATTAAACAATTTATATTTTCCATAACCTAACTAATTCCCATATAAAAATACATTAAAAATTTATATAGGTTCTTTCCCATCCTATAAACTAACTGTATTTTCTTTAAGGGGAGATCTCAAAAAATCCTACCAAAGAAGAGGCAATAGTCTTTATCAACTCTTTCAAGTTTATTTCTTATTATAATACCTATTAATGTGTTTAATAATAATTAAATAATAAATAAATAATCATAAAAAACCTTGTATTTTATAATGATTATCAGATGCTATATTCAATCCCATTTCAATCATATAAAAAGAGAAAACATCTCTCATGAGTATGTGTGACTTACCGTCTCCACGTAGCGGTGTAATTCATTTTTCCTAACCAATTTAATTGGATGGTAATAAAGATATAATTAATCAATAAAAATGAGATTTATGACATAAATAATAATCATTAATTATAATATCATATATACCTTCTTACCTTCCAATCCATTGGAAAATGATAATTTCCCACATGCCAATTTGTGGATGACCATCTCTATAAAGTGATGTGATCCGTTTTTCATTTTAGACATAGATAAAAATAAGGATATATTTATTGAATATATAAAATATGCATGATATAAAAAATCTCTTATAAAGGTGAATTATTATATACCTTTCATTTGATCCATCCATTTGAAAGTGAAAACAATGTTCCTTTGTACGTACGACCTACCGTCTCCATGAATGGTGAAATTCATTTTTCTATATCTAACTTTTATGGATGACTATAAATATCCAAATATTTAATATATATTATATTTATATAATTAATAAAATTATGGAGGTGATTGAACCATGATAAATATGCAAGGACTAAAACTACCTTACCAAAACATACAAGAAATACGAAACAAATAACCCCCAAAATAATGAGAATAATATAATTTTGTTAAAAAATGGGTGAGAAAATGTTATAAATGGATCATATATGATATTATGTATATGTATATTATTTTTTATATAAGTATAATATATTGAGAATTATTATATAGGAGGTTATAACACCTATGAAGAAAGTAAATCCTAATGTATGAGGTTTCTTAACTCAATTTCCAATCATTGGTTTGCAATTCTACTTAATTGAATATGTTGTAAAATTATTATGTGTGAAATGATATTTTATTTAATTATGTTTTTAAAATTTTTTTTGTGTATTTACATTTGTTACACATAATCACTTCCTTCATTAATTCTCACTTCAATGATATAATATTTTTAAGGGATTTCATCTCAATTTCCACTCCATTGAGAAATATTGTTTTATTATGAACCAATTTACATTTATGTGGTGTATATGATACACCTTTTAGGTATTTAACATGAATATATATTCATTCATTATTATTAGTAATTCAATTTAAGTTACCCTTTCAGGAGGAGTGTTTAAAATAAAATATAATTTTATTTCTTGTTTTAATTGTGTATATTTTTCTTATATGTCCATATTTTTTATAATTGTTTGACTAAAGTAATTTTGTTTATTAATATTATTTATTAATGATATTTTAATTTATAATTGAATTTTTAAAATATTTGAAATTAATATTTTTAATTTTTTCAAAAAAAAAATCATTTTGGAGTTTCTTTACAAAAAGTAATAGGAATGTTTTTAACATATATAGTGTTAATGGATTATTTATCCACCATAATTGTTTTATGGAATTTAAATTATTTTAAAAGTTTACAAATATTTTAAAAATAAAATTATTCTAATAGATATTATATTAATGGTTCTCATACATTTTATTTTATTTTCTAATATACCTGAATTTATTTCAACACATGTACTTATAATTAATTGCATGTTATCTTTTATCTATTATTAATTTTGTGGTTGTTAACTTTATCTTGAAACATTATCCTTATTATGATCATTTTTTATTGATCATTACATTTCTATTAAATATCCATCATGGATATGTCTATTTATTAAACCATCTTTCATTTATATATTCTATGTTTTACTATGAATATTATTTTATTAACTTGGGAAAACATTGATAAGTTATTATTCTTTACTCAATGCGGATAATTATTTATAAGGAATATTATTTATCAATTCAGTTTATCGTTAAGTATATGAGGAATGAATTGTATATGCAGTTTTGGGTGGAGCCCATTATTATACAGTCCCTCTATACATCGATTGGTCTCATGAGAAAAATCAATTGGCCAAACTAAATTGTTTTTTGGTTTATACCTACCCATTGCTGAAAATATATTAGAATAAGGTATTGATAGTAAATATGCCCTTCTTTCTGAGATAATGGAGTCCAATATTATGTTTTTAATTATGGATAATTTAGTTATTATTATCTATGAGATTACTATATTGATATTATTTATGGATGCATTTTCTCTCAAGTTATTAATTAAATGACATGTGTTTTCTGTTATTTCCATTCCAAATTGATTATGACTTATTTATTCATGATATATTCTACTATATATAACCCTTATTGATAATATTATCTCACCCTTTATTTTTTTCCACTCTATATGATATGTATAAGAATATTTTGAATATTATAAAATATTAAATAATGTTTTTATGTTATGTATTTTATATTTACAACGTCATATTTGAATCATGTATGTATCTGGTTCTTCATGACCACTAAAATGATCGCTCATTTGATATGATATCATTAATATCTTATACCAATGTAATAAATTAGACATAGACTCTTGGGTACTCGAGTAAAGTTCTTTATAATTGGTATCCAAGGAAGTTTAGTGCAAACCTTGTGAACTAGATTTTAAATACACATATCTAACCTAAAAAATATGATAATCCCTTTTAGTATTTGAGAATATTAACAATAATAGGGATTTTATTTTTTGGATCAATATTCATGATGATTATGATCAAACTTAGTGTGTTCCATTATTCAGTAATGGATCCTAATAGAATAAAGGGGATTAACACCCATAAGAAACATATGGATTTCACTGCTGATCAAACCAATATAGCTAGTGTTGGAATTGAGTATATCATGGACATATTAGAGTATCTGTCTCTAGTTATGACAAGTACACTTTCCTATATGGAATAACCTATTATTCCATAGTGCGATTAACCTATTTTGGATCAATTCATGTGACAAGATAAACCATATTTCAGGGTAACTTCTAATCCATTCGTATTTTAAAAATGGGTTATGTCCCTTGAAAAAATATTCATAACTTTTGTAGGTAATGAATTTTAAAAGGTTATAAAAAAATTTATTAACTTAAAGGAAATAATGATCAATGGTGCTTATTTACACAAAACAGTAAAGAGGTTTACGAAATAGAAATCATAGAATAGAAAACATTTAAAGTGATATTTTTCTAGAAATACTTCCCTCATGAGAAATGAGTTAAGATGGATAGGAAGTTCCTCACTTTAAATAAGAAGATAGAAGAAAGTGTGGTAGAATGTGAGGATAACTTCACAATATTATTCAGGCATGCTATATACTACATATGTAATCTAGAAATTAATATTGACTATTTATTTGATGGGATTAAGAAAAGTCTTTGAATGGAACTAGTCTCTTAAATGTTCTTATCAAATGATGATATAATATTATGCGATGGATAAGGAACTTTCTTAATCCTTTTAAAATAATAGGTTGGATGAGTTCCAAGAAAAATGGAACACATCAAAGAAGAATAATAGAACAAATAAATTTCCATCATATAAAATGTTTGGAAAGAAACGTAATGTAAAATACTTAAAGGTAATCGAAGTTTTTTACTAGTTTATATATAAGGGTTATCTGGATAATGATTATTAGGGAAAAAATAATCCAATTTTATATAGTGCTTAAACTATGATAAGATGGAAACTTATTCAAACAAGATCCCCAAGCAGTAAGGGAACTTAACATTGCTGAATCCAAGGGTAGAAGACCAAGATTATGATATTACTATATTCTAAGTGGAATAATTAAAGTGATTGTGTATTCGGATTCAAGAATTATGTAATAGTATTATTCTATCAATTACATATTTTTCTGTAATAATTATTAAACATATATGAATTGTACTAAAGTTTTTTTAAGTATTTTAATGAATATGTTGAATTTTATCGATAACCAATAATAATAATTTAGTGGTAAGTTGATATTTTATGGAAAACACATGAATAAGTGAAAGATAGCCCTTAATATATGCCTTCTGTTGAATTAATATTGTTTAGTTGAGATAAATAGATGATTGAAATTGCTGATGTAAATTGAATAGTATTGGTGAACTTAAAAAGGATTATTGATTTGATGAAAAAGTAACTTACATAATTTTCTATTTCATGGTATATATTTGATTATATATTTTGTATTTAAATAATAAGGATATAGTTATTTTTTGGAAGCAATTATATTTTTCATTGAGTTTTAATGGCGATGAAGGTATTAAAATATTTGATATGAGAAATTAATAGAAACAATATATTAGTTGGGTTGAATAATTATTTTGTATATTTAGTGATTTTTCTCTAATTTTGTGGATTTTGAATTTAGTTAGATGTATTTTGGAATGGTTTTAAGGATAAAAAATATGGAATGGATTAAGTTGAGATCTGGATTCTACTATTGAAGTTTTCGAGATCAATTTATTATATTTGATAACTTATGCTAACTATTTTGGTATTGGTAAATATTTTGGGAGATATGAAAAATATTGTCATTATTTAATGGTTATTATGATCTGTTAAAATCTTATTTGACAGACTCATGCGTCAAAGATTTATCCGTAATACTCCTAAGTTGTAGAAAGTATGAGATTGTGGTGGAAATTTGTTAAATGATGAATTTATAATTTTCATCTAAGTATATTTCCATATGTTCTTAGTCTACATGGTAAAGTAATTTCTCATCTTAAGGAAAAAGATCTTGATACAAAATAGTTATCCTATTATTATCATTTCTAATGAATTGATGGTATTTTCACCCGTAAAAAATTTATGGTTTTTTAGTTGTTAACCATAACATGAGAATGTTATCTACCACTATCTAATATTCCTTGGATGTTATTATTATCTCATATGTATATATTTTACTTTCCCACTAATGTTCCCCTAATATGGGAACCTGAATATGTTATATTTTACGTAACCCTTATTTTCCCAATTTTCCATTTGAAAAGAAGAATTATTATACTTAGGAACAATATGGGATTTAAAAATAGGTTTATCCTTTTATGACTGAGATAAAATTTCATGGGAATAATTTAATTAAAGGGGGGAAATGTGACAGCCTAATATTTTAAAAGGAATCTTTGTTCGATGGCGTATACAATATGCAACACTAAGCTTAAAAACCTTGAAATATAATTATTTAAATATGAATGTTATAATCTTGCTTTTGAATTGAATGATATGAATAAAATTAACTACGTTATGAAATATATATTAATTAAATGATTAATTAAATTTTTTTGATTAATTATTTGGAAATAATCACTCAAATCTTAGTAAATTCATTTTTATTTTCAAAAATACATTTTTTTTTCAAAAACGCGTTTTATTTCATTTTATGAGTGAATATTATGTAAAATTTATAGTACATTAATAACTTTTATTTTTTTAAATAAATTTAATTTTTTAAATAATCATATCAAAATTAACATATGGTGAAATTTTGGGATTTTTCTGAAATGGTTGATTTTCCATTGAATAGTGAAAAGTATTAATTTTCATTGAAACATGTATTTTTCTTTCAATCATGTAAAAAGTTCAATTTTTTAATGATTTAAAAGTAAAATTAGATATCTCATATTTTTAATAATCAAATTAAGTTCATTGGAATTAATGTTTTGGTGTAATTTAGTGTAAAACCATTTTTATACATAAAAAGTAATTTATTAGAAAAATCGTTTTTCACTACGCTTTGTGTTTTAATATTAAATTTATTTATGTCACATATAGAAATTGATTATCAAAAAAATTTATTCCATATTTGGAATTTAGGGGTCCAAATTTGGAAAATAGGCCCTTTTTATTTTTGGCCATTATGAATAGTAACCATACTAAATAATTATCACCATAGTAAGGGTAAATTAGGTAATTATGGTTTAAAATAATGTGATAAGAAGTAACAATGCCACTAAATCATATATTATATTATAATGTGAGTATATTTATTTAATTTACATCCAAATTTCTAAAATTGTTAATCTTTTTTCCATATTTTGTTTTATTTTTACTGTTATATTATTTAGGTTATAGAAAAAGACAAAAGTGACACTTATATTCTTTTAATATCAATAATATTTTGTGATAGGGATAAATAAAACTTATGTTTAGTTATAAAAGGTTATTCAAAAGATATATTATTTTTTATCATTTAATTTATTTTAAATTTTCAGTGATTGAATAATTATCTTAAATTCTTATGTAACAGTGATACAATATTTATTGAATTAATAAAAAACGAAATGATTAATTTCAAAAATATTAAATTTAAAAAAATTTGATTAGTTATTATGTTCTATTAATTTTATAGATACATAGAAATTTTTAAGGATGCATGAAACGATTATATATCAATTACCTCTTTGGATCGATGTATTTAAAGTCAAATTAAATGAATAGTGTCAAAACTGATATTAATTATATTTTATAATAAATAATATTAAATTAAATGATTTGAAATTAATAAAAATATTATCTTAATCAAAATAAATTTAACATGGTTTAACAATTCAACCATGTTCTATTTATTGGTATTTATTCTTTTATGGTAATAACTTGAACCTTAAAGGGTCAAAAACATTAATATTGTAGTGATTCTCAAAGCAGTTAAGAGGGGGTTAAAACTAAAAGATAAGGGTGAAAGGATAGCTAAATATATAAAGATTTTATTCTATGTGATTATTTTGACTCACACTCATCTTATATTCTAATTATATCAATTTGGATCCATTTTTTAAATAAAAAATAATTTATATTAATTTAATACTTTAAGAAATTATAAGATTTCCCCTCCCCTAACTTATTAAAGGATGCCTTTTATCTATTTTGCTTAAACCCCTTTGAGCAACCTAGCTCCTCAAAGCACAGAAAATTACCATATTAAAATCTTTATACATGTTATATAGGTTCTAAAAATTCCAAAAGACAAACCCTACATTCCATAATAGGATATCGAAAGGATGTTTATCAAAGAATAGGTAATCATATTTATCGAATCTTTCAATTTTATTTCTTATTCTAATTAATATTAATGTGTTGTAACCTTCTTAAAACAATATATCAAGTATCATAAATATATTGTGACATTTGTAGATTTTAAAAAATATCTTATTTTAAATTAATTTATATTCATGGATATATTTTTTACATTAAATACATAGTTTATCAATAATTTCTTGCAGCACCAGTTTTATCCTGAATTTTATGCAATATAGAGTTCCTTTGATGAGTCATAAGGCAAAAATTCTTGAGTCTTATGAGATAATAATAAAATATTAATATTTAACATGATAGTAATCATCTAACCATTGGAATAGAATTATTGAATATGATTGACTAAATTCTAAATATATAGTTTACAAATGTTTATATAATGAATTCATTGGTTACTAATTAGTTATAAATGAAATAAATTCCATATATATATAGCAGTTGCATCCTTATGAAAACTATTTTTATGACCATAAAGATGTTTTATATTAATAAATTAAATTAATCACTATTAGTGAAAGTTATTAATGAAATTTATTTGTTACATATTTAATAAAATTGTTTTAAATTCATGCAATAAGTTTTATGGGGTTAAGATAAGAATTAATCTTATTTTAAGCCTACAAAGTTGTATATTTTTAAAAGGCAGTTTTGCTGCCTTTTAAGAACCCACCTATTTTAAATATAATTTTTGAAAAATTTATATTTTCTATTTGAATTTTTTTTGAAATAGTAATATTGAAATTTACTTTGGTTTATTTTTTTTATTTTTATGAGAACTTTCATATTTTCAAGGATAATAGATGACACCGAATTTTTATTGAAGAAAGGTTTTTCATAAAAAATATTTATAGTGTTAAATTATATTTTTAATTGGTTTTTAAGTTTAGTTATATAAATTTTATATTATTTTATTCAATTTAGTTAATTGGAATAATTTTCATATTGAATTTAGATATAAAAACTTATCAAACTTCTGACTTTTACTTTAAAAACCCAACTTATCGTCCCATCTATGAGATTAATTTTAAATTTATTTCTTCCAATTAGGTTCTTGGAATGGATTAAATATTTAGAATAAAATTATTTCATAATTTATAATAATTTTAACTTAGTTTTTTCCAAGAACATATTAGTGAAAACAATTAAAATTAATTACAACAAATATGGTAAAAATGTGGTTACTTAGTTATTAAACTTTATTCTTAAGAGTCTAAATGACATAGAAACTTGTATAAAAATCATTTTATAGAAATATTTAGACCATTAAATCTCTATATATCTCTAATTTTATATTTTTAACCCTTGGGGGAAAAATTAATCATCAAGATCACTGAAATATTTTTAAGAATACCAAATGTGACCTTTTCCCCACTTATAAAAGGCCTCCACTCCACCTCACTTCTTCCCACCTCTCAAGCCATTTGTATCATCTAAAAAATTAAAAAATAAGATAAAAATCCATCTCATCATCCTATATTCTTAAATTTTGGCTTAAATCCAACCAAGAAATCCCTTTTGTGCAAACCAAAAGGTGTTACCCAAAAAAGAGGCAACATTATCCAACGTACATTTATGTTTTATTTCTTTCTCCACCTATTAAATTATCATTTTTTGATGATTATATTATGACATAAGTACCAAAAATATACTTATATATATTTTTATGTTAATTTTTTGACCTAGAACTACACAAAAATTCATCAAATGGGTAATGAAATTATTGTTTTCACTAAACGATGTCATCCATTTTTCCTTTACCACCTATAATGGTTGGTAATTATGATGGAAAAATGTATTTATATGATATATATATATATATATGATATTTTTTTTGTATATATAATTTTCTATTTTTTATATAACATATACCTTTATGATTTCCATTTTTTGGAAATACGATAACATCATTTATGAACATGTGGTCTTTCGCCTCTTCAAAACGATGTGATACATTCATACATTACATGGAATGTATAAAGGATAGGTTTAATTAAAAATATTTTTATATACAAAACATATATATGATATTAATTACATAATTATATTTCTGTAAGTATAATACATCATTTTATTTATTACCCTTTTCACACACTAAAAAAGTGATAATGTCACTTGTGGATGTGCGGACTATTGCCTCCTCAGTGTGATGTGATTCATTTTACATCATAATAATTTTATATATAAGTATATATTATTAAATAACATTTTGTTTATGATATAATGATAATTATATAATGATAAATGTTACTTGCCTTTTCTACAAAATGCTAATTGAAAAATAAGAATGCAACTCATGCATATGTACAACCTACCGTCTGCATGATTTTAATATTTCATCATTTTTCATAAAAATAATTCAGGATTGGTTTTAAAATTGTAATATATGTATAAATATAATAATTATTTCATGTTTATTATTCTGTATATTTTTAAATAATGACCTCATTGACCATAGTTGACCTATCAAAGTCAGTTTTGACACATAAGACAAATATTGTTAAAACATCCGACTTAAACATTATTGATTATGTAATTATATATAACTTGTTTATAAGTTAAATAAATATAATAATAAACATGTAAAATGTTTTGAAGAAATTAAATAATTAATATATGTTTATTATTTTGGAATATATAGAACAACCATGAAAAATAAAACTCGAGGTAAGGGGTTTCATCTCAATTTACATTCCATTGATACTTATTTTTTAATATAAAAATAGTTATTTTTATATGGTGTATGTACTTACCTATGAATTTTTATATAATGAACTTTATTTATTTAATGATATTCAATTTTTAAATTAATGTTATTTTTTCACAGGTCTCATGATTCTAATGTTACTCATGTAGTAAGGTATTTTGTCTTAATTTTATTTCCTTATGGAATATTATTATGTTATGAACCTAGTTTATTTTGTGTGGTATATATACTTATCTTTTGAAATTTTATATAATGAATATACTTATTCTCATGATAATATAATATTATTTTATAATTATTCCTTAATGGGTATTATGTTTCAAATGATTAAAAGTGGTATTAGATGCTTTGAAATGTTTAAAGATTATTTTCCTCATGAATATTTTTAATGAAATTTTAATGGTATTTATATTCATCAATATCAGCAAACCTTATTTTTAATTATACTATACAAGGTATATATTTAATTTATACCATTTTTATTATTTATTTTAATTAATTATTATTGTTTGAATGAGATTTTTATATAACACATTTCATCTTAATGGGATATTCATGTTTCAAAGAGATTTACCTAGAATCCATTTCCATTCCATAGGTTATTCATCTTTCAAAAAGATTATCTTGGAACCCATTTTCTTTCCATGGGTTATACACATTTCAATGATATTTTTATGTAACAAATTTTCTTTCTAGGGGCTAATCAGGTTCCAAAGAGCTTACTACTAAACACATTTCCTTCCCATGGGTTAATAATGTTTCAAAGAGATTATTAATGAACTCATTTCTTTTATACTAGATAATCAAGGGGTTATTGGGTTCTCTAATGAGTTTAGGAAAGATTTTATGTGTGATGATTTTAAAATGGTACTTGTAAAAATTTATGGGTTGTCACTTGATAAACCAATGATGGGTAGTTCCATGATATACCAAGGATGGCTGAGTCCATGATAGCCCTCCAATACATTGGGTATGGAAGTCATCCATATGAATATTACATTTATAGGAGTTACATGTATAAAACTCAACCACATGTTTATTCTACATATAATAGTGAAAATTATAATGATGTCCCAAGATACTTTATGTGTTTATTTATTATTATTATAGGTTTATACTGTTTCTAATGATCAAGATTGATATAACACAGATTATGATTATTGATTCTGATGACTCTTTCCTTTTCCATGTTTTAATATTTTATGAACCTGTTAATGATGGGTATGTGTTATTTTATGATTTTCTCACACACCTTGATTATTTAATCATACCCTCATACCCTCATATACTCATTGATGACATTTAATTGTTAATGATTATGTTTAACCTTACTGAGAGATTGTGATCAACCTTCTTATGTTTCATTTTCCCCAGGTTTAAAAGAATGATTTTGAAATATTAATGTATATAAAGGATTTTACAAGGGTGTTGTTGATGAATTAATTTGGAATAAAAAGAGCTGGTTATAACGAGATATGATGTTCAACTTTATGAACTAGTTGTTTATGAGTGCATGTTGATATGAGTTATTTATGTTAGATTTTGTCCTAATTCTATAAAACACTAAACCTAAAAGGTCCTCGAGGTGATAAATGATTCAATTTTTCCTTTTTTATGTTGTAATGTTTAGATGAAAAATTTGGGTCACAATTATCGGCATAAAATCTAAAAATGTAATGTTATGGATTTCTGTACTGGATTTCGGAGTACTGGTCATGTGCTATTATAGTTAGTATTAAAGGTCAGTTTAGATAAATTTAGAGATTAGTATGTTTTTATATGAGGTTTTATTAAGAGTTATGGGTACCGTCATAGGTCTATAAGCTTAAAGATGATCATAAATTTAATGTATTAAACACCCCATTGATTTTTTAAGCAATGAGATCTTAATGTTATTTTAGGAGATGTTTTATTGAGTTTATGTATATGTAAAAAATTTGTTGAATGTAATGTACTCATTTATTTTTTATGAAATAATTATTGAGTTACTTATATCATTTATGATTTATAGAATCTCAAATATTGAGGTAATTATGGAAACACATGTTTTAGATTATAAATGACCATGGGATTGAGGATGTGACTAAGTGACCAATTTTATTTCAAAATAAGATATCCATATTTTTGGTCATGAAAGACGAAAGGTATGTGATGACCTTTGAGGTTAATAAAATCATTAATATATTGCGTTTTAGGATTGATTTAGTTATAAATTTGGGGTTTTCCATTAAATTTTGAATATTAATGTATCATATCAATGGTTATACATTTTGGTAATTACCTTACCATGTTATAACCATTTTGGTTTTAAGTAATGTATAATGTCCAACAGAATAGCTTGATTATCCCTTTTGTGGTTATGTGGTCTTTAAAAGATTATTTTAGAGATTCAATAATTAAAAATTTCTTTGGTAAGACTCGGTCTTGTGTGAAACATAAGACATCAAAGGAAATCATTGTTGTGTGAAACACAAGATAAAATTGACATTTCTTTCAATTCAAGATAAACTATTAATTTCCTTTGAAGTCTTATGTTTCACGCAAGTTCGATTCTTACCATATAATAATATAATATTAACATTAAATATGAAAATTATCAGCTAGCCATTATAATGATTGAATATAATTTAATAAATTATGAATATATGGAATAAACATGTTTATATAATGAATTCATTAGATACCAATTAATTATTAATGAAAATAAAGTGTAATTAAATATAATTGATGTGTTTTTATGAAAACTATTTTTATGACCAAAATAAAATTTTATCTTAATAAATTAAATTTATCAATATTAGTTAAATATATTAATGAAATTTATATACTATATACTTAAATTTTTTTTTTTGAAATTCATAAAATAAATTTTGTAGGTTTATGTTATGAATAAATCCAATTCTATGTATAAAAAATTGTATATGTTTAAAGGGCATTGTACCTTATTTTAATGGTGAATATATTTTAAATATATTTTAAAACAATTTTATAATTTTAATTTGAAAAAATAAAGGTTTTTTTTATTTTTTTAATATAAAAATTTACATTGGGTGAATTTTTGGTATTTTCTAAGAGCATCCATATTTTGATGAATAGTGAATGACATAAATTTCATTGAAAAATGCTTCTTGTCTAAATAATTTATAGTGTTAAATTATATTTTTAATTTGGTTTAAAGTATAATAAATTAATATTATATAATTTAATCAAATTTAGGTAATTTTAGTCATTTTCAAATTGAATTTTGATATAAAAACATAGCAATCGATTTAACATTCACTTTAAAAACCCGCTTTGTCATTCCATCTTCAAGATTAATTTTAAATTAATTTATTCCAATTATGTTGTTTTAATTTGGGAAAATATATTAAATATTTGGAATAAATATAATTTATAATATCTTATAATTTAAAATTAGTTTCTGGCCAAAAATATTTAGGAAAGTAATTAAAATTAATTACAACAATTAAGGTAAAAATGTGGTTACTTAGTGGTTAAACTTTAATCTTAAGAGTCTATTTTACCTATAAACGTGTCTAAAAATTATTGGATGGATGTATTTATAAAACTAAACTTATAAGTATTTATAAAGGTCTATTTTTAACTATTTGGGGAAAATTAAACTGTGGGTAGCACTCAAATCATTTCAAGAATACCAAATATGTCATTTTCTCCACTTATATAAGGCCTTATATCCTCATCAATTATTCACACATCTCAGGAACTTTGGTTCATCAAAAGTCTTCCCCTATAATATCAAAACATCCCTAAACTCACCCAAGATTTCTAAATTTTGTAATAAATCCAATCAAGGAATCCATTTGGTATAAACCAAAAGTAGTTACCCAAAACAAGGTAGCATTCTCCAACATGCATTTATGTTTTATTTATTTCTCCACCAATTCAATTATTATTATTACATGAATATATAATAAAATCATTATCCTAAATATACTGATATTTTTGATTTTATTTTATGTAACTATACATACACACACTTCTATCAAATAGCTAACAAAATTACCATTCGTGTTGGAAAAACTACCTCCTAGTGAAACTATATCTTTCATTTTTACTTCACCATCTATCATGGTTGGGAATTATGATGGGAAAACTGATTTTATATGATATATATGATATATGTATGATATTTATTTTCTATTTATACTTCTGGAATTTTAATATAATGCATACCATATTGATCTCCATTTTTTGGAAATATGATAACATTTTTTGTGGATGTGTGGACTACTGGCTCTTAAAAATGATGCGATACATTCAAACATTACATAGAATTTATTAAGAATGATTTTAATTAAATATATGTGATATAAATAACATCTATTTTGTATTCATAAAATAATTACATTTTTAATAGTATATTATATCATTTCTTTACTACCCTCTTCAGAGACTAAAAAAAGTGATAATGTTATTCTTAGACATGTGAACTAACACCTCCTTGACATGATGTGATTCTTTTTACATCAAAATAATTTTATATATAAGTATATATAATTAAATATATTTTTATTTTTTATATAATTATTATTCTGTAAAGATAAATTTTACTTAACTTCTCTCTATAATAAACATTGAAAATGAGAATGTTACTCACGCGTACGTACGACCTTCCATCTCCATGATTGTGACGTTGGTTCATTTTTTATAAAAATCATTAATGATTGGTTTTAAAAATATAATTTATTTATAAATATGATAATTATTTCATTCAAATTATTTTGTATATGTTTAAATAATGGTCACACTTACCATAGTAGACATTTCAAAGTACATTTTGACACATAAGCTAAATATAGTCCAAACATTCAACTTAAAATTATTGATTAAGTAATTATATATACATTGTTTATGTAACATCCCAGGTAAATAAGTAATATGAAAATTTTATATTTATTAATATTTGTGAATTAAATATTATTTTTATTTTAAAGGGGATTCATTGTTTGATGGCGTACCAAACACACAACAATGTGTTTCTCTGAAATCTTATGTTGCACACAAGGCTCAGTCATACCGAGAAACATAATAATAATATAATATTATTATTTTAAATGGTAGTTAACACCATGTCATTGTATTAGAAGTAATGAACAGAACTAACCACATTATGATTAATCATATTTGTTAAATGTTATTACATTTATCTAATATAATTTAGAGGCTTAAATGGAGAATGAATCCAATTTTAAGATTAAATACTCTAATATTTTTTTAAAGGTAATTTTACCAACTTTTGATTGAGAACCAATTTTAAATCTATTTTTTTCACTTTTATATGTTAGATTTGAAAAAATAAACTTGTTCTATATAAGCGAGACACAAAAATTTACTTTGGGTAAATTTTTGGTATGTTCCTGATAAAGATCATTTTTAATGAATAGTTAAAAATACAGCATTTTAAGACAAAACTGTCTTTTCATATGATTTATTTATATAGTTAGATTTTATTTTTAATTGGTTTTAAAGTGTAATTAGATTATGTTTTTTAAATTTAATCCAATATTTTTCATTGTAAATAATTTCAATTTTTAATTAGACATAAACACTTGTCAATCTTTTGATAGTTATTATTTCTTAAAAACACACTCTTTGGTTTTGACAATGAGAATTAATTTTAAATTAATTTTTGAAAATTATGTGTTTTGAAATTGTAAAAATGGATTCCCTATTTAAAATCAGGGGGTCCAAATTGTGTAAATAGAGAACTTTTATTTTTGACATTATGAATAGTAAATTTAGTAAGTATTTTATTTACCATGGTTAAATGGTAAATCTGGTAAATAAGGGTAAGAAATAATATTATAATAATATTAATTTACCCTAACATGTGTAATAACTCTATTGGATGATACATATCTGACCATGGGCTTCTTGGGGTGAATTTTGGGACTCCATGGAGCCACTTGTAAGTGAAAATGTCATATTATAAAAATTAATTTAAAGTTAAGGAAAATTTAAAATAAACATACATATTTTAGTAAAAAAAAATTTATATAGGTTTATATAAGTATTATTTTGGACTATAAATACTAATTAGAAATATATAAAGATTTCAATCATCATGTTATTTTATTTATAATTTTTAGACACCAAATAAAGAAATTTATTTATGAAAAAATGATGATGTAGTGATTACCTTATTAATGAATGATTTGAACATATGAGATTATAAATATTATAATAAATTTATTTTTATACTTTTTATGTCATTAACTAATTGTATGGATGATTATTTCTTGTTATATTTGATATTATTAAGTTTTTTTGAAATAATAATGTTTTTATGTATTTTTTTAAAGTCATTATATGAATAGTATATATATTGACATGAATGAGTTTTTAAAACAAATAATATTTTATTAAATGATATAATAGTCCTAAAAATTAAGGATTTAGAAAAATGATATATATAAAGTTGAAAATGTCATTAATTAACCACTTGAGGTTCTTTTGTCAATTTATAGTAACTATATTAACCATATAGTATGAATATATAAGAAGGTATGGTAAAAGATAAATTAGTTAACTAAGGGTTAAAGCAAATTTATAAGGATATATTTTTGACCTAAACATGTCTAAAACCCATTTTCTGAGAGTATTTAGACCCATTATCATATGATATTTGAAATATATCACTTTTTTGTTATTTTAATTCAAAAATCAATTAATAATAAAATAATATTTTGAAACATTCCTAAAGTACTCCTCCTCCCTCTTATAAAAGGACACCACCTCTAAACCTTACTAAGACATCTAAAGACCCCTTATTTTATCCAACCTCTACCGAAATAAGTTACCAAAATCCTTCTCTTCCTTCTATAAGCATCAATTTTTGCAGAAGGCAATTCCAGAAGGACTTTTAGCTTAAATCCAAAGGGTTTACCCTATTTGAGGCAACGTCTTCTCTCAAACTCTTTTCAATTATTTTTCCTTATCCACTCCCTATGCTCTTATTATTATTTTTTTATATAAAAACACCAGTATCCTAAATAATCTATGTTTTTTTATGATACAAATTCTAACTAAACTTACACACACCTCTATCTAATGGGTATAGAACATACTGTTTCTATGGATGACGAAGTACTGCCTAACAAAACGATGATTGTTCAATCTTCTCGTACCAACTCTCATGGTGGCCATTATGATGGAAATGTAATTATATAGGTTATATATGTTATTTATTTTATCTCTATAATTTTTTAATTCTCATTTAGAAAATACCATTAGGATTTTAATGTGGTATAAATATGATAATTTCATTTGAGAAAGTGCGGACTACCACCCCCTCAAAGTGATATGACTCGTTCATGCTATACATAGAACATATAAAGCATATAATTAATTAAATTATGTAACATATATAATATATTTATTATTGTTTAATTATAATATACCTATGTATCATTTAGTTTTAATTTTTTTAAATAAGAAAAAGAAATAAAAGTAGCGTTCAAACATACGTACGACTTACCGTCTCCATGAGCGATGGATTTCATTTATTATATCCAAATGTTATGGACTATTATAAATAAATATACAATGGATATATATATATATATATATATGATATATATGATATATAAATCATGAATATCATTCTGGAGATAATATAATTTTGACCCGATAGACAATTTGTAATTATAACAGGTTCATTTTTGACTCATCTACCGAGCATCGACAAAATGATGGATGTGAAATTGAATAATTATATGACTGTTATAGTAAGTTAATAAGTGACATAAAAGGAATAATAAACTAGAAAATGGTTCTAAATAATGTAGATATTAACTTAAGTTTATTATTCTGGAAGAACAAGGAAAATATGAGACGATTCATACTCACGGTAAGGGAACTTCTTAACCCAATTTCCATTCTTTGGGTTAAACTTCTATTTCTTGATTATGTCATGATATGATTATGTGAGAAATAACTTTTGACATCTTATCTTTAATTTTTACTTTCATTATGTGTACATGTAGTAAATATACATAATTGATCTATTTTATTACCAAATATTCTTTGTAAGGGACTCTGTCTCAATCTTCTTTCTTTGAGAAATATTTTGATTTATACACGACTAGATTTTATACTGCATTTAAACCCCTTTGACTTTCAATTTCTTTCAAAAGAAATATTTTTCTACTTAGTGTTTTACTAAATGAAAAAGGGAATGTTTTTTAACGTACGTGGTGACAACAACCTTTCCATCACCGCAAGCATTTTTTGATATTTGGATTCCTTAACAAGCCGTGATGTTTTCAAATGGAAAATAAATACCATTTACCCATTTTACATATTTTGGTATTAATTTTTTTTTTTAAAATGGTTTTACTATTTCAATATCTTGGAATTATCTCTTGTGATTGTTAATGAAATTTTATGATTAAAATACTCATATTTTCAATCTTTTATATTTGATGATTATATAATGGTAATTGAAAATTTGATGGGTAGTTACGTGATAAACCAAATGAATGGTGGTTCTATGATAAACCAAGGATGGGTTATTATGTTATAACCACCAATTCATTGGTTATTGAAGTAGGCCATATGGCTTTTCTATTTAGTGATTTGTATGGAATTCAACCTTATAGTTATTCTATTTAAGTATGTTTATGTCCCAAGATACATTTTTATGCAATATGTTGCTTTCTATGTGTTTTATAGTAATATTTTGGTTACAAAAAAGGGTAAGAAATGAGATTATATTCAGTGAAGTGTTTTTGATACTTCTTTAAGGTGAAAAGTATTAATTTATGATAATGTATTCATGGTTTATAAGTTGTTTTTAAAACAAATAGTTTTCCTTCTTTATGTATCCATTACTGAGCTTTTTATGCTCATACCATGTTTTGTAAATTTTATTCACATGACTTAAAGTGGAATAGGGTGATAGATGAGATCATGGGAAGGTCATGCTGTTTAAAACATGGATCTAAACATGTTTTAATTTTGTAAGAGTTTTTATTTTATGAAAAAATGGATACAGAGTAGGAGTGTCTACATGTAATATTTAAGTTGTATGTATAAGTTATGACCTAATTATATAAAGATATAAACCTGAAAAGATCCTCAATGTCAATTATTAACATAATTCAAGATTATTTAATGTTTAAGGATGGGTCCTTATAGTTGGTTTCAATGGAAATATTTAAACAACTTTAGGGATTATGAGTTTTTTTAGCACATGGTTAGTCCCTTTGTCTATTATTTCAATTATGTCCTTATTTTATAACATTTTCATATCCTAGAATGTTGATTAAAAATTGAAGGATGAAGATCTCAAACAAAAATCCTATATCTTTGTGATGTCTTGATTGTAATAATTATTTCAAATGCATGTTCAGATGAGTGTGAAACTTTTTCTACCATACAACTCACTTTCAAACATTTGGTTGGGATATCAAACACCTCCACTATACCTTAATACCATCATGGGTCATGGTTTGTATTAAATCAAATCCTATTTTCTTAATATTTTCATATTTTCAAGGAAGGTAAATATTATCAAGGAATTTTCAAATATTTAACCTTATCACAAGATTTTGATGCATATTATGATTTTGAAAATGATGCTGAATAATGAGACCCTTTATCACCCTATTTATATTTTCTTTTAAAATATAGTCTCTCAATAAATAATTATGGTATTTTAAAAGGAGAATTTATTGAATGATTCAACTCAAACATGGTATGACTATTCTATAAAAATAATGTTTTATCAAATGTTTTTGAAATTATATGCCATACATGATTATTTTCCATTTTTTTTTCTGTGAACACCCATATGACCCAAGTTGTACAAGGTTTATTTGGATGAAGGAAGAAAATGATTTTGAAGGATATATAAATCTATGTTCAAATGCATGAACCTTCTACCAATGTGAATAAGATGATGATGAAACCATGTGGACACCATGATCTAGGTATGATGTTCTTTCTTTTGGGAATAGTTTTATTTTATCAACTAATGGTGAAATGAAAAGAATGAAAATATATATATAACTTCCTGAATTAAGATATTTAGGTCTTAATGGGTTGGGTTTAAAATAATATGTATAATACAAACATTGAAGTTAAAACATGTTAAGGTTATTTTTGAGTTTTAAAAAAAGACAACTTGTAATTTGGGTGATAACCCATCACATCCGGAAATTCCATGGGAATCGAACCCACAACTGAAGGGTGACAATGATACATCACCTTCCACTAGCCTACGTGATGTCCCCAGTTAGTATGAATAATTATTTTTAGTTAAATGATTTTATGGATCAATAAATTTTTGATTTTGGGAACTTATAATTTATCAAATGGATATCTTTAGTATAGGGAAATGATTTGGTGATTAAGTGATAAATAATAGTTTGGAAGAAATTTTATATTTTGGGAACACTATATGCCTATAGAAAATAGAATTGTATGGGATATCATTTGTGGAGTAATGGTTGAAATTTTATTTTACAAGAATCTATTTTTTATTATGGACTTATAATGATTTGGTTTTTTTAGGGAAGAAATTAACCTATCATAAAGAATACATGATTAGGTTAATTACTTTTCAGCATGAGACTTTATAAGTAGTTGGTGTTATTTAAAGATAAATGTTAAGATTTTTGTGGAAGAAAATATGATAAAATCCATCTGAATTTTGGGTTTCAAATTTATTTGGGATTTCTTTGAATAATTTTAAGGAAAATTGTGTATTCAATGTTCTTTGTTGAGCTTTGGGTACAATTTGAGTATTTTTGGTGATTAAGAGTAGTATTTGTTTTTATAGAAGATTATTCTTTTGGGAGATTATCTTATCTTGTACTAACCATTTTAGTTTTTCTTAATGTATAAAGATTCCTCAATACATGGTTCATATTATGTGGATAATTTTATTCACTAAGAGTTAATTCTAACGCTTTATGTGTGATCAAGTCATCTTGAAAACTCATCGTTTAGAGAAAATATAAGTTTTTGTTTGAAACTTATTAAAGGATGAAACACTACTTGAAAAGTCAGTATATTTCCTTATTTTCTTAGTCAATTTCATAAATAAATTCTCCAAAGAAAACTTAAAACAAAAAATATTTTTCATTTACTTCTCCTACTAGGGAATTAAATACCATTTAACCCATCACAAGTTTGTGATTTTTTAGTGGTTAACTCTCTCCAAATCATGTTCTCTATCAATCTCCATCAGAACTTGACACTTATTTTCCCCAATGTATCCATGTTTTCATACATGGAATCATAGTATGTGTTATCTAGGATAACCATTGTAATTATATTTATTTATTCTAAATTTATAATTTTCTTGACACTTTTTCGGATGTGGGATTTCAATTGAAGTTTCCGAGTCTAATTTTAAAATTGTGAGGACGCAATTTTCAAAAGGGGGCAAGGATGTAACATCCTAGGTAAATTAAGAATACAAAATTTTCATATTTATTAATATTTGTAAATTAAATATTAATTTTAATTTAAATGGGATTCTTTGTTCGATGACATACCGGACACGCAACAATGCATTGTTCTGAAATCTTATGCTGCACACAAGGTTGAGTCATACTGAGACAAAAATATATAATATTATTATATTAAATAGTAGTTAATGCCTAGACGTGGAATTTAAAGGAATGAAAAGAAATAAATATACTATGATTAAACATTCTGGTTAATGTTTTTACATTCATCCAAAAAAAATTATAGGATTTAAATGAGAATGAATCAAATTTTAAGCATAAATACTCTTATATTTTTTAAAAGATAGTTTTACCACATTTTGATGGAGAACCCATTTTAAATATAGTTTTTGTCACTTTTATATGTTCATTTGAAAAAATAAACTTTTTTTAGAATAGGGACATCAATATTTAAGTTGGGTAAATGTTTGGTATTTTTCTAATAAAGTTCATTTTTTAATGAATAGTAAAAAATACTGCATTTTAAGTCAAAAATATCATTTTATCAAAATTATTTATATGGTTAGATTATATTTTTAATTCTTTTTAAAGTTTAATTAGTTTATATTTTTACCATTTAATATAATTTTGGTCAATTTAAGTAATTTTAATTTTTAATTAGACATTCACACATGTCAATCTTTTGAAAGTTATATTTCTTAAAAACACGATTTTCAGTTGAAAACAAGTATTAATTTTAAATTAATTTGTGAAACTTATATGCTTTGAATTTGAAAAAATGGATTAAATATTTTTAATTATGAGGTCCAAATTGTGTAAATAGGTAGATTATATTTTTATACATTATGAATAGTAACTTTAGTAAATATTTTATTTACCACGGTTAAAAGGTAAATCTGTTAAATAAGGGAAAACAATAATATGATAATAATATTAAATTACCCTCAAATGTGTCCTTACAGTATTTTATGATACATGTACAAAAATAAAATTCTTTGGATCGATTTTGGGTGCCCATGGAGCCACTTTTAAGTGAAAATTACATTTTATAAATATTAATTTCAAGTTATGAAAAATGTAAAACAAACATATATATTTTAGTATTTTTTTAAATGGGATTATATAAGTAATATTTTCAACTATAAATTATAATTATAAATATAAAAATATTTATAACATCATGGTATTTTATATATAATTTTTAGACATAAAATAAATAGATTTATTTATGACACAATGGTGATGTAGTGATTACCTTATTAATGAATGATTTAAATAAATTTGATTATAAATATTAAAATTTATTTATTTTGAAGATTTTTTATGTAATAAACGAATATTATAGATGATAATTACTTTTTATATTTTAATTAATGATTTTTTTTGAAATAATCATGTTGTTATAGTTTTTTTAATGTCATGATATGAATAATATATAAATTGACACGAATGAGTTTTTAAAAAAATAATATTTTATTAAATGATATAATAGTCCTTAAAATCTAAAATTCCACCAAATGAAATAAATAAGGTTTAAAATTTAATTAATAAACCACTAGAAGTTATATTGGAATTTTGTAGTAACTATATTAACCATATAGTATGAATATACAAGAAGACATGGTAAAAGTTAAATTAGTTAACTATGGGTTAGATCTAAATGATAATGTCTCTTTTATGACCTAAACATTTCTGAAATCCATTTTATAAGAGTATATCAACCCATAATCATATTAAATTATAAATATATCACTTTTTTGTTATTATAATTTGAAAATAAATTAATAATAAAATAATATTTTCAAAAATTCCTTGAGTGCCCCTCCTCCCTCTTATAAAAGGACACCACCTCTAACCATTACTCATGCCTCTAAAGCTTCCTTTTATCATCCAAAATATTTCCAAATAAGCTCCTAAAATCTATATATTCCTCTTAGAAGCCTTAACTTGGTCATAAGGAAATTCAAGATGGCCTTTTAGAATAAATCAAAAGGAGTTCCCCGATTTGAGGAAACGTCTTATCTCAAGTTCCTTTCCATTATTTTTCCTTCTCCACTACCTATGCTCTTCTTATTATTTGTTTATATAACAAAACAAGTATAATAAATATAATATATTGTTTTTATGTGAATTATTTGAACTACACATACACACACCACCATCTAATGGGTATAGAATAATCAATTTCTGTGGACGGTGAAGAAATGCTTCACGAAATGATGATTGTTCAATTTTCTCCTACCACCTCTCATGGTGAAAATTATGATTGAACTGTAATTATATATGATATATATTATATTTATTTTATCTGTATTCTTTGGTAATTACCATTTAAAATATACATTTATGTATTTCATGTTGAATAAATATGATAATTTCATTTGAGGAAGTGTGGACCACCGCCCCCTTAAAGTTATATGAATCGTTCATGATATACGTGAAACTTATAAAGGATGGAATTAATGGAATTATGGAACATATATAACATATATATTATACTGAAATGATAATATATCTATTTTTAATTTATTTTTCATTCCATCAAATATAAAAAACAAATGAAAGTAGCGTTCATGCATACGTACAACTTACCGTCTCAATGAACGGTGCATTTAATTTCTTATATCCAAATGCTATTGACTATTATAAATACATATATACTGAATATATGTGATATATATGATATATAAATCATGAATATAATTCTATATATAATGTAATTTTTACCACATGGACAATTTTTAATTATAACGAGTTCATTTTTGACTCACATCGGAGCATTGACAAAACGACCGATATGAACTTGAATAATTATATGATTGTCATAATAAGGTAATAAGTGATATAAAAGGAATAATAAATTTGAAAATGGTTCTTAAGAAATTATAAATTAACTTAAGTTTATTATTCAAGATGAACAAGGAACATATGTGTTGATTTCAATTCTTTGGGTTAAAATTATACTTCTTGATTATGTCATTCTATGATTATGCGTGAAATAAATTTTTATATGCTATCTTGTATTTGTACTTGAATTATATGTACTTATTCTGAATACAAATAATTGATCTATTTTATTTATAAAATGATATTTGTAAGTGAATTTATCACAATCTCTTTTCTTTGAGGAATATTTTGATTTATATAGGACTTGATTTTATATGGTGTATAACACCATTTTACATTTAATTTCATTAAAAGGGATTATTTTTCAACGTATAATTTTACTAAAAAAAGGTAATGTTTTTTTAACATATATAGTGACAAAGACCTTTTTTCCACTCCAATAATTATTTGATATTTGGATTCCTTAACAAGCCGTGATGTTTTCAAATGGAAAATAAATACCATATAACCTTTTTACATATTTTGGTATTGAAAATGGTTTTGAAAATCGATTTACTATCAAAATATCTTTAAATTATTCCTTGTGATTGAAAATTAAATTTTATGATTGAGATTTTGACATTTTCAACAATTTATGTGTGATGATTATATAATGGTACTTGGACATTTGACATGTGGTTACATGATAAACAAAATGACCAGTGGTTCCATGATAAACCAAGGATGGGTTGTTAAGTTATAACCTTCAATGAATTGCATATGGAAGTTGGTTATATGGATATTATATTTAGTGATATGTGTATAATTCTGCTGTATGGTTATTCCATTTAAGTATGTTTATGTCCCATGTTACCTTTATATGATATATGTTGCTTTCTATGGGTTTTATGGTAATATTTTGGTTACAAAAAAGGGTATTCAATGAACTGATATTTAGTGAAGTGTTTTTGCTACTTCTTTACAGAGAAAAGTATTACATTATGAGAATGTATTCATGGTTTACATGTTGTTTTTAAAACATACAATCTCTCCTATTTATGTATCCCTTAATGAACTTTTTAGGCTCATCCCATGTTTTTGAAATGTTTTTCATAGGACTTAAAGTGGAATTGGGTCAAGGATGGGACCAAGGAAAAGTCATTCTATTTTAAACATGGAAGTAAACATGATTCATTTTTAAGAGTTTTTATTTTATGAAAAGAATGGATACTGATTAGAAGTGTCTACATGTAATATTAAAGTCATATGTATAAGTTATGACATAATTCTATAAAGCTCTAAAACTGAAAAGATCCTCAGTGTGAATTATCGACTTAATTAAAGATTATGTAATGTTTAAGGATGGGTCCATATAGTTTATAAGTGAAATAAAAGTAAAAATAAACTTGGAAAATGTTATGATGAAATTAAATAATTAACATAACTATATTATTTAGGAAGATAGAGACCAATCTTGAAAAATAAGACTCGAGGTATGTGGTTTCATCTCAATTTACATTCCCTTGAGACTTATTTTTTATTATACACCTAATTACGTTTATATGGTGTATATACTTCCCTATTATTTTTTATATCATGTGTTTCATCTATTTGAAAACATTAAATGTTTCAATTTTAGTTATTCTTTCACCGGTCTCATGATTCAAAATTTAATCAAGTAGTAAGGGATTTTGTCTCAATTTCATTTCTTTGATCCATATTGTAATCTTATTCACCAATTTTATTTTGTGTGGTGTATATACTCCTCCTTTGACATGTTATATGATGAATATCATTTTTATCATGATATTATAAGTTTCTTTGAACATTATTACTTTCTGGGTCTTTTGATTCAAATGTTTCATAGTGGTATGGGATGATCTAGATTGTTTGAAGATTATTTTACTCATGAATATTTTTAACAACATATTAATGGTACCTCCATTAATAAAAAAAAGCCCTTATTGTTACTTATCCTCCACTGGGGATATTTTTTATTGATACAATCCCCAATTACCTTTGGATGTATTATTATTGTTTCAAAGAGAATGTTACAGGACCCATTTCTTTTCCATGGGTTATTAATTTTTTAAATAAATTATCATAGAAACCATTTACATTATATGGTTTATTCATGTTTCAAAGAAATTGTCCTGGAACCCATTTCATTTCCATGGGTTACTCATGTTTCAAAGAGATTATTAGGGAACCCATTTCATTTCCTTGGGTTAATCATGTTTCAAAGAGATGGTTATTGAACCAATTTATTTTCTACAGTTTAATCAAGGGGTTATTGGTTTCTACAATTAGTTTATTATATCTTTTATACGTGTTGATTTTTCAATTTTACTTGGAAATTTGATTGGTTATTATGTGATAAACTAATAACAGATGGTTCTATAATAGACCAAGGATGGGTTGGTCCATGATAGCCCTCCAATTAATTGGGTATGGAAGTCATCCATATAACTATTACATTTATAAGATTTATATGTATGGAATTAGAACATTTGGTTATTCTATTTATAAGACTAAAAATTATAATGATTTCCCAAGACACCTTTATGTGTTTCTTAATTCTTTCTATAGGTTTATAATGTTTATAATAATCTATATTGATATTAAAAGTCTTAGGATAATTTATTCTGATGACACGTTCCTTTTCAATGTTTTTATATTTGATGATCCCAGTATTTATGGGTATGATTTATATTATGATTCGCTCCGGCACTTTGATTATGTCATCTTACCCTTATGTACTCATATACTCATTGATGACATTTAATTGTTAACACATATGTTTACCCTTACTGATATATGAGATCACCATTCTTAGGTTTCCTTTTCCCTAGGTGTTAATCAATGATGTTAAATGATTTATGTCTATAAAGGATTTGAAAAGCATGCTGTTGATGACTTAATGTGAAATAAGAAAATATGGGTATAATAGGAGGTGATTTTTAACATTATGAACAATTAATTTATGATTCCAAGTTGATATTAGTTTTATATATTATTTTTTTTATAATTATCTACAAATATAAACCTAAAAGTTTCTCTAGGTGGCATGAGATCCACGTTTTCTTTTTGATTTTGTAAAGTATAGATGAAAAATTTGGGTCAGAATAATTTACATCAAAGACAAAAATGTAATGCTTTGGATTTCAGCATAGGATTTGAGAGTGTGGTTCATGGGATGTTATATATACTAATATTTTATTATTTTTATATTAAAGACATATTTTATATCTTTTCCATCAAACATAAATAGAAAACATCGCTTGGGTGTATATATGACTTACCGTCTCCGTGTAGCGGTATATTTTTCAATCACCACTTCAATTGGAAAATTATAAATATTGAACTAATTAATATAAATTAAAATTTTAAAATATATATTATTCTATAATTATAACATCATATATAAATTCTAACCTTATAATGTTTTGGAAAATTATAATGACGCTCGCACGTACATGTGGTATACCACCTCCACAAAGAGATGCGATTTATTTTCATTTATAATTTAAATTGATGGTAAAAATTTTATATTTAATAAATATATAATATATATATGGTATAAAAATAATCTATTAAAGTTTAATTATTATTAACCTTTCTTTCATTCAATCTAACAAAAAGCCAAAACAATATTCATGTGTATGTATGACCTATCATCTCTATGAATGGTGTAATTCATTTTTCTATCTCCACATTTTATAGATGTTTATAAATATCTATATATTAAATATATATTATATTTATATAATAAATAATATTCTATAAATAATTTAAACCTAATAAAATTTAAGGAATAAAATTACCTAATCAAAAAATACAAGAAAAATTAACCTTTTAACACCCAAAATAATGATAATAATAAAATATTATTAAAAAATGGGTGAAAAATGTTATAAATAGATTATATATGTCATTAAAGATATTAATTTGGTTTTGTAACATAATTATAACAAACTCAAATTTATTAAAGAAGATCTTAGAGAACCTAAAAATCAAGTCAAACATGAGGTACAATATTTCTTAACTCAATTTCCATTCATTGGGTCATACTGCTACTTAATTTACTATGTTATTCTATGTTTATGTGTGAAATGAAATCTAATTTTATTATTTCACACATTATTTTTCATTTACATTATTACAAATAATCCCTTCATTGATTAATTCTCATTTCAATGATACAATCTTTGTAAGGGATTTCATCCCAATTTTCAACCCATTAAGACATGTTTGGTATTTTACACATATTTATATTTATGTGGTCTATATAATTACCCTTTTAAGTATTTAACATGAATATATATTTAATCATGATTATTAATTATTCAATTTAAGTTACTCTTTCAAGATAAATTCTTAAAATAAAATTCAATGGTATTTCTATTTTTGAATAGGTATATTTTTCTTCCATGCCCATATTTTTCTAAATTATTGTACACAAGTAATTTTATTTATTCAAATGATTTATTAAGGAAATTTCATGTTATTATTTAATTTGTAGAATATTTTAAAGTAACTAGTATAATGTTTTCTAAAATTTTCATCTTTGTCTTTCTTCACAAAAAAATCCAATGGAATTTTCTGAATGTGTAATGCGTTAATGGATTTTCCATAACTATAACCAGTTGATTATATTTATCTTATTTGAAAATTTTTATAATGTTTTATAAAGAAAAATCTTTTAAGAAATTTTATTTTATTTTTTTCTATATATTTTATTTTTTTGTCTAAAAGATTTGAATTTATTTCAAAAAATGTATTTCTGATGAATTGAAGTTCATCTTTTATCTCTTGTTAATTTTATGGTCATCAAATTTCTCTTGAAACAACCTCATTATTGTGATTTGTCTCATTAGACATGACATTTATCTTAAATACCCATCATGGATATACGTATTTGTTAAACCACACACAATTTATACATAAAGTTCTTTAGAATAAAAGTTATTTTATTGAATGGGTAAATGGTTGATAAATCGATATTCCATACTCAATACAAATATTTATTGATTATGAATATTTTTTTATGATTTCAAATGATCATTAAATATATGTGTAATTCATTAAACTTGTAGTGGTAAGTGTGGATTGAAATTATATATCCCCTAAATTCATCAATTGGTCTCATGAGATTAATCAATTATCTAAATTAAATGGGTTTTTGGTGTATACCTACCCATCAATTAATCTATCTTGGTGTAAGGTCTTGATGGTAAATATATCATGAATTATAAGGAAATGACATCCAATATTAAAAATTCCATTCATTGACTATTCAATTATTATTATCCATGAGATTAATACATTGATATTATCCACGGATGCATTTTTTCCCAAGTTATTTATTAAATGATATGTATTTTTTGTTATTTTCATTTAAATATTTATTATGAATTATTTACTCATGATATATTACATTGTCCATAACCCTTGTTGAGAATACGTTCTCCCCCTTTATCAGTTTCCCTTTCCCTAGGATATGAAAAAGGATATTTTGAATTATATCAAAGATGCAAGAATGTTTGTATTCTTTTTATTTATATTTCTAATGTAATATGAGAAACAAGTATATTTATGGTTCTTAAATACTAATAAATTGAGTGGTCCTTCAATTATATATCATTTATATCTTATAACAATATAAAAAATTAGACACCATCTTTGTGTTACTAGAGTCAGGGTATTCACAAAAATGATTACTTATTCATATCTTGGAGAAAGTAAAACATAAGAATGTGTGATCTCAAATACCCAATAGTAGTTACATAAAAGGGATGCTATTATGAGTTGATAAGTTATTTAAAATATGATAGTGTGGATGATCAATATATTATACATTTAATTAATAACATTAGATTCAAAATGTATCCATAGAATATATCAATATGGAAATTACATGGACAATAATAACTAAAATATTAATGAAGGAAATACAAAATATTGGATGTCATGATCTTACCAAAAATTCCTCATACCAAGGAATCATGAACCTTACCATCAAGGATTTATTCCAAGACATTTCAATGAATGGGTAGGTATATACAAAATTCATAACTAATTTGGAAAATAATTTATCTCATGTGACCCATTGATGCATCAAGGGACTATCGACAATTAGGACCCACCCATTACTTACATATGTCCAATTCATTACTTATATAGTAAATAGATAATATAATTAACAATCAAATTGTCTTATCAAAAAAAAATATCCACACTGGATCAATAATATAGAATATCAAAATCCCCTGAGTAAATGAAATAACTTTTTTAATAACTTCACCTAAAATCATATGTAGAAATGGTATACAGTTAAGATGATATTAAAATTATAAATATATCGATGAAATAAATTAATATGGATATAAAGGATAAAGACAATTCATAATTAATTATGTAGAGTTATAGAGAACATTATCATAAGAAATTTAATGATATCAAAATAAGGTATAATCCATAAGTCTATAAAAGATGATAGAAGACCATCAATTCATCAGAAATGAAGGTTTAAAATAAAGGAAATTATTTTGATAATCAGAGAGTAAAATGATATAATACCTTTAAAAATAATTTTCCTTCCATATTTTGTATCTTTTTTTTAAAAAAAGTTAAGAATCATTTCAAAAATTCTTTTCAATATTTTAGAAAAAAACACCTTTTTATTTTAATATAAAAATTAAAAATTCATAGAATAATGGAAAAATGATTCTTTTTTAAGAAACATTGAAAATTTTATAGGAATATTAATAATTAACACTGAATATGATGGTGGTAAAATATATTCATATCATATACATTAAAAATAACATTCCTTTCAATTTTTTTAATGAAAGTAAAAAATAATCTGTTCAGAATAAATAAAAAATATTACTTTATAAAACATTGAAAATAAAATCAAATATGGATAAAAATTAATTTATAAAATAATTAGAAAATATATATAAAATTATTTAAACATTTTATACAATATTTACATGGAAGTAAAATATTCCTGACCCAAAAGAAAAAACAAGTTTGGTTTTTCATAAAAAAATATTATTTTGGTCTTGGAGTACCGAAGAAAGGAAAAATTGGAACAAAACTATAGAAACCCTGAAAATAACCTGAATATAAGAAAATATAATGTGTTTAATAAGACAAACATCATACAATTCATCAAATAAAAATTTAAAAATTTATAATCTTAAATAAGAGTGAGATCGTAAAATAGACCTTAACGACTTTAATAACTTTTGAATCAAACCCCCTTAAAAGAGAAGAAATCAATTGAAACATACAATAACATGAATAAATATGAATCCGTGATATAATATTTCATAATGGTAGTATATACACCATATAAAATAAATTAGATGTATAAAACAAAATATGTCACATTGGAGTGGAATTGAGACGAACAACCCTTACCTAGGATTACTACCTGGTCAGAAACATTATATCCTCATAAATAATCTATTAGAATTTATTAAATAATTTATTAATATATTATATCACAAATAAATATATATATCCAATTTTTTGTGTTCTTTCAAAATTATTTGACATCCATTGATTGAATAAATATTGCTTAAGTTGACCACCTAATGTTGTTTGGTCAATTTATCCAAAACCACTTGGGAAAATTGACTATGGTTAAAGGTGTTTTGAAATTATTCCACAGTTTATAAAATTTTAATATTTTCATGAATTTAATTTTTATTTATTGCACAAAATTTTATAATCATCCATGCAAGATGGTAATTGAAAAATTATTCACTTCACTTTGTAGAGGTGGTACCCCACAATTATGCATAATCAAGGTTATCATTTTCCAACAGATGGAAGGGTAAGAAGGAAGATAATAAATTATAATTTTTAAATAAATATTATTTTTTAAATATAATATATATTCATTAATTATATATTTATAACCATCAAATTTAGAATTTATAAAAAATGAATTACAATGCTATGTGGAGATGATAGTCTATACGTATATACGAGTAATGTTTTCATTTTCTATAGGATGGAAGAGATTTAGAAAACAGATGTACCATTAACATAAAAAATATAAGTGTAGTAAATATAGTTATACACTAATATTAATATGTTTATTTTAAATTTTTAGTAGTTTATGAAGAAAATAACTTGAAAAATCTTAGTAATAACAGATACCTCTTCTTTTGGTAACCTTATTTGGATTACACATTAATCATTATTGAAGTGGTATTTTGGTGAGAACGAGACCTATAGGTCAAGAAATAGATATATGAGAATGTATTTTTGATGGTATTGGTCCAGTAAAGTGGCTTAAGAAGCGTGGATAAGAGAGTGTAATAGGTTCCCATTTATAATCTAGGTGGGTGGAAAACATGTAAATACTTGAAACTTTATTAGATAATATATGTATTACTCAAGTAACATGGATTAAAATTACCATAGATTAAAATATAAGGAGTTAAAGGTTAAAATAAAACCATCCAATTATATTTAATATTTTTTGTGTTATATTGAAGCCTTATACCTTTATTTATACCCTTTTATCTCATTTTATCCTTAATTGATATGAAATTAATTTTCAAATACTTAATTTATAAAATTGAAAAAAATAAATTTTAATATATGTTCTGAAAAAGAAATGAAGAGAAGCCAATAGAATACGTGACACCTTTCCCTTTACCTAAGTCCTACAAAAAAATATGTACAACCACCTAAATTAAAAACCCAAGTGTGATAAAAAACCACATTATGATTCCATCATAGAATATATACAAAATATGACACTATAGAATTGTTATCTATTGGTTTAAAACAAAACCATTTAATAAATCCATTTCAAAATGAAAATTATTTTATAATACATATTTTTTTCGTCTCAAAATATTTCATATTCACATCCATGAGAATAAGAATATAAATATGAAATATAAATGGAGGTAAGTACCCATAATAACTACATCCCATAAGATAACATGGTAAATATGTAAAACATACTTATCAAAAGTAACAAAGATAATGAAATCCAATCTGAATGTCCATATCTAAAATCTATAGGATAAACCTATGAGTATATCAAACATGATACATTAGTGAAACCATCATGAAAAAAGATAATTGGTCTCTAGCCTATGGTAATAAATAACTAGGAAAACAAGGACACTAAATAAGAATGTGAATCCTAATGATATTGAGCCATATCATAGTCTTTTGATATCAAGCTACCCAATTTTCTTCCACAACCTCGTGAGCACCAATATATAATCCCTAATGGTATTACATAAACAAAGGATAGATATGTCTATTCGAAATTTACCTAAACATTCCCATTCTCTATGATTTTCAAAAAACAAAAAATAAATCATACTCACAATTGATTAAAAATTTTCACTAACAAAGTATAGCACTAAAATTATTTATAAATCCATATTAAAATAATAAAAATTTCTAAGAAAATTTTCATGATTTTGAAAATACAATATAAAAAGAATATATCATTTAAGAAATTACATAAAACCCAAAAAAATAAATAAAATATTTTCCAAATAAACCCCTTTAAAACCTCTTTTATTCCCATAATAAATAATTTAATTATATTTGTGGAATTTTACAAAATGAAGGAAATAAAAAAAAATTATAGAAAAAAGCATTTTGAAAATTTAACAAATCATCTGAGATTAAATTTCAAAATTCTTCCTCCCAAATTATAGATTAAAAAATTAAATAAATCCACTAGAAGGATTTCAAAGGAATACAGAATGACATGGTTTAAAAATTCATTTTATAAATAGTCCAAATATGTGGTGTTTCATAGAGACCAAAATAAGGAAAATCCTATTTTTCAATGAAACCCATTTATAACTTCTTTTTCTACCCTGGTAAAATTAATAAAATAAATTCACATAAATTAAAGAATTAATTTATTAAAATAAACCAAATGAATTATCAATAACATAAAGTTCTTCATGTTTATCAATGATGTAAAGAAACACCTACCATAAAAATAATATTTTAAAAGATGAATGAGGGGTTTGTTAGAAGGAATAGTTGAGGGAACACACCCCATTACCAAAGGAAAATAACATCGAAACCCTTATCTTCACCACCTAGTAGTTGGACACCCAAAATTCTATGAAGGACAATAACCATATAGGTAACTAAGGTATAAATATTGTTAATTTATCACAGGCCTTCGTGTTAATAGAAATAGAACCCTCAAATTTAAACCCAGTTTAATTTGATGTTTTAAAATTAAACATTGATTTATAAGGTTTATAATTATTTAAAATAGGATTTAAAAGATTTATGGGTCAAAATAATTTAATACCCACAATTTCCAGCTTTTGAAAACATAAAATGGAGTTATTGGTCATTCAGAAGAAGGAGAAACAAAATTCTAAATTTTTATTTTTTGTTTTCCAAAATATAATGATGTGAAAGGTTAACACGATTTTACCATTATGTAGATCATATATTCCATGTAAGGTTACTTGGTATCCCTTATGTAACCCTTATAAATTACAAGTTACCCTTACAAAACTCTATCCTAAACCTGCACATCTTTAGGAATCCTAGGGTTATCATTACATACTTCCTTGAGTACTATTACACGACCTTTAAAAATTTAAGGTTACTATTATGAAATACCCTTACAAGAGCTACCACTCTTATGCATTTCCCTTACATAATTCATCACCATTATATTATTGCTTCTGTACCCTTACAAAACCCTTAAAAATTCAGGGATACCCTTATAAATCACATCATGTGAATGGATAGAGGGTACTTATTCTAAAAAAACTCATACTCTATCTAAGGGTAAAAATTAAATAAAAAATTATTTTATTTCCTTTTAAATGACCATATAAATAAAATATAAAATGGGTTATAAAGAGATTAAAAGACTCCAACACATTGAAAACTGATAGAAAACATCACTTACAAATAGAATATCTCAAAACAAAGAATGTTCCTGAAATAAAATGTTGGGGTGTAACAATTCTCCCCACCATAATAATTTTTGACCCTAGAAAATAGTTATGATTCTAAAATTATGAATATATAAGACTAATTCTTCCTCATCAATAATTCTCACTCCCACATATCATGGATATCCCTTCTTTACTACCATAGTACAAGAACCAGGGAAATTGTTTTACCATTGATTATCTTATCTTGGTGATCCATAATATGATCCAACTATTCAACTATAGAGGTTTCAGTTTCAAGATTCATATATTCCCATTCAAACATAATGTGTAGGTTTAGTTGATAAATCATTATATGTGTATCATGAAACACCTCAAAAATCAATGTTAAGCGAGAAAAATCGCCACTGCCAATCCACCTTTCCATGTCTTCTAATGATCTTAAAAGGATTAATAAACCATGGTTCCAACATTCCCTTATTTCCCAAATAATGATTTCCCATGATAAGATAAAATATGATAAAAACTATATCACCAACCTTAAACTCATGTGGCTAATGAAATATGTCCTTATAGGATTTATGTTGACTCTGATCCATCTCTAACTTCTCTCATATCGACTTCACCTTTTCTATTGTCTCTTAGAAAATGATCAATCCAACTAAGGACTGATCTTCATACCTTTTCCCAATAGAATTAATTTTTCCAAGGTCACCCATATAACACTTTAAAAGGTGCCATTTTAAGAAAAGTTTTATAACTATTGTTATAGGAAAAGTTGACTAATGGAAGATTATTTTCCCATTTACCACAAAAATGAAGAACACATGACCACATTATGTCCCCATGAATCTGAATGGATTTTTATATATGCCAATCCATTTCTAGATGATAGGCTATGCATAACTTCATTTGGGTATGCATTTACTCCTAAAGACCCTTCCAAAACCTGGTTGTAAACTGAGAGTCTCTGTGTGATAAATTGTAGAAGGAACACCATGTAGATTTACAACCTCCTGAACATATAAATGTAATATCTTTTCTACCTTCATTCTGTCTTTAATATGAAGGAAATGGACTGATTTTTTATGTTATAAATAACCAACCCAATCACAACATTACCATAATATATCTATGGTAACTCAATTATGTATTCAAAAGAAATATAATCACACTTCCAAACTAAAATGAGAAAATGTTTCAAAAAACCAGTTGAACATTAGTGCTTTGCCTTAAATTTATAAAATGTAAGGTACCATGGAATAAAATTTGTAATTGAAAACCTCATCCCTTGACACTAATACTGATATCTCAATTCATGATACCTCTAGGGGGTCTCATAGTGTATGAACTAACAAGAACAGTGCCCATTTTTGATGAATTTCTACTTTAGTTGCACATAAATGACCAAACTACCTCAGAAACACAAAGAATCCATTTGAGGCCAAAAACAACTACCCAAATTCTTTCTACCATTTAGTATTTTACTAAAGAACTTCCAATCAGTGTTCGTTACCTGTTCTTGCTAAATCAAATCATCAATTGATGATCCAACCTTCAAAAAATCTAATAACACCTTCCCACCAACCTATTCTACTTGCAAGCACATCTCAGTGAACAAACTCATTAGACACCACTCCTCCACTAATTCATTCATGGACTAGGTCAATAATCTTTTTTTCTCAAACAAATAGAAACCAAGTTCCCCATTCCTAGTGAATATGAAATATCTAAATCGAAACTCTAAGGATACCCGACCCAATATATGTATAAAAAATGTAGATGGAACTAAATAAAAATATAATTTAGTCTCTTTTGATTATAATATACCATAAAATGATCCCGGAATATATAGTGGAACCAAGTTTTGAGAGTGTACATAACAGTTTCTAAATCTTGGTTGGGGGATAATCAGTTCTTCTCTTGAGGGCATAATTCGAGAGAGGCATATGTTACCACATGCTTTCCCTATATCAATATGAACAATGATATTTTTTCCTACAGAATCATAGAAAACATCATATCCTAGACCCATTTTTAGAAGAATTAGAAATAGAGAAAAATCCATCCTCTTCATTAGTTCCTTGAAATACCTATGACACTTTTTATCCACAAAAAATTTATACCCATATGGGTTAATGATATCATTAAATATGAAATCATGGGAGAATCTTAAAAAACAAAATTTTTTAAACATAAAGGCCTATGAATCTCTAAAGCATGAATAAATTATTGGGTTTCTCCCAAGACAACTATATTAGAATATTTTCAGTGTCCACCAAGATGCCCCTCTTAGATATAAAATGGCATATAAACTTTACTTTAAGAATCTATAAGTCACATTTAGAAAGATTCACTAAATGAAAATGTTCCCTAAAAATATAGAGGATGATATCTAAATGATTCATCAACTCTTCTTATGTCTTGGAATACCCTAAGAGAACATAAAAAATTATAAAAACAAAAGTGACCAAAAACAAATGAAAGATCCTGTTCATCAATGCCATAAATACCGCATGACCATTTGTGAGGTTTAATTTCATAACTATAAACATGGAATATATATAATGGAACTTAAATTATAAATCTGGTATATCCTCTTATTAGACTTTGAATTGGTGGTACCACAATCACAATCATATCTTAGAAAACCATTTGTGTCCCCTGAGTTGGTCAAAATGTTATTTAATCCTAGTTAAGGGTTATTAATTCTTAGAATTCTACAAGTTAAATTATTTATAGTCAACAAAAAGAATGTGACATCCATTAGTATTCTTGGTAGAGAGATAATGTGAAGAATAATGTGACATGATAGGATAAATAAATCCCTTTCCCTCAAGATCATTAAGTTGAATCGTAAGCTTCATTAAGTAGTTGGTGTCTTATAGTATGATGGATTAAAAATTGGAATCATACGAGGAAGCTGGTCAATAGTGAACTCGACCTCTCTATATGGTGGTAACTAAGGAAAACAATCTAGGAAGAGCATGGTGTATACACTTACCACTATATAAAGGGTGATTAATAAGGGAGAGTCAAAAAAATTAAGGAACATATCCGACATCTAACATGATATCATTCTAACATAAGGAAAAACTATCCTTTCTCTACCATATCTAGAATCCCACTCACCTATAATGTCATGAGAGACACTATTGAGAGACAGTGTGACATCATGAGACCCAAACTCTTGGATCCAACGAAAAAAATACTATATATTTGTTATATGAAAAGTAACTGAAAAATATATAGTCCTTCAAAAAAACAAAAATATTTTCTAGTCTAGGTTTCATAGGAAAATGAAAAACTATTACATCATATCATATTTTAAAAAGTTAATAAATTAATATATATTTTGGAATTGATCAAACTGGCTCTTTAATAAGAATAAAATTCTTTGGAACATCTAATGATCCAGTTAAAGACATTTTAAAGCAATCAATGAGCATAAAATTTCCCTTCTTGGGGTAAAAAATAGTGAAAATATTTTTATGAATACTATTTTGAAACTATTTCTATTTTTTTATTTTATATCAAATATTAATTATTTGATTAATAATTTTAAGAAATATAATTCTATTGTTTTTAAAATAGATAACCATGTAAAATAATTTTCAAAAACCTTTGAAAATACATATCACTTTCAAAAAAATATTTCCAATAAATTTTCCATTTTATATAAAACAATTGATTTAATAAATAGATTTATAGAAAAATAATACTATGTTTTTAAAAATATATAACCAAAGAAAATAATTAACAATAAAACCATAGAAAATGCAAATAAACCTTAAATAATTAATATAAAATTTTCATTTTTAAAGGGATTACTTAATTTGAAAATTTGGTGTTTGGAAATATAATTTTCTTTCAAAAAATAATTATTTCAAAAAGATATATATTCTTCATATAAAATAATATTAATTTTAAATTACTTTTCCTTTTATAAATTATATCTTTGAAATATAGATTTCCCTTGAATAAAATAATCATCTATATATTTATTATTAAAATAATTAATTACTTTACATATAATTTTAGTATGAAAATATAAATCCCATAGAAAAAGTATTTTTACTAAAATAAAAATATATTTAGAAAATATAATTATTTTAAATAACTCCCTCATATGGCATGCACTCCAAAATGAGGTAAGGAAAGTGTAAGAACCTGGTTTTTGCTGTGAAAGACTTTGGAATATTCTTGATGATATTCCAGAGGAGCGCCTTCAGACGACGTGCGATTCCGAGCCCTGGAGTGGCCGGAATTAAATTTTCAGTGCGTTCACACTGGAAACGCTAAATAAATGAGATAACTACTAAACGGTGATCTAGATCAGTTATCCGAGTGTACGGATGGGTCCGTAATAGGGTGTTTACCCTAGTAACGACATAAAACTTGTCGACGCAGGATGTTTGGATCCCTCACCCGCTTCTGGAATGTTAAATGGATAAATTAACTAATTAATTTATTCGTTTAATGGTGAAACTCGAGTATATCTTAAACGGTAGCTTGGGTTGGAAAATCGAGGGCACCGTTGAGTTTGGAGCATGCCATTTACCCTAAGAGGGGTATAAGTTTCACGGGCGTGGGCCGTTTGTGAAAAATGGCTCCAAGGGCATTTTCGTAATTTAGCGGCTTCAGACGTTAAATTTTATAACTTTTGAACGGGGTCTCGGATTAAAATTCTGAGACCGCCGTTGTTCTTGGGAGGTGATGTTTACCCTAGGGGAGGCTTAACCTCGACCCTGCTGAGGGTTCAGGTTCGGACCGACGAGCGGGTGGTTAAGCGTTTTCTATTTAAACGCTTAACTCATCCCCTTCCTCCCCTCTTCTCCCCTGGTGCCAGTAGATCCCCACAGCGAAGGAGGAAGCTCCCCTCCATCACCTCCGCCTCTCTGGCAAGGCGCGGCTCCGACGGATCACGACAAAGCTTCGGGCGAAGCCCATCGAGGTAGGATTTGTCGTTTGCATTTTTTCATTCACCGCACCTACTTCGAGCACAAATAATTGTATTGAAACTCTATCGGATTATCAAAAAAATACCATGAATGCGAAGTAGATTTTATACTCTTTCCGACGCATCTTTCGGATTTCAATTACGAGTCTCAAGGTGCTCACAGATGTTCGCCGAAGTTTGCGGGAATTTGGGTTGAGCAGCAGGGCGGTGCGGTGGTTCGGCCAAGCTTCAGGAGGCCGGGGGTTCACGGAGGCAGCAGGGGGTGTCCGCGGGCATCCGCGGGTGTCCGTTGGAGGTGGTGGACGAGGTCGGGGGCATGGCGTGCCATCAGCAGAGCGGCGAGGGCGAGGGTCCAGGTGAGCGCAGGGCATGCGGCGCTGGCGGGTTGGCTGGGCGCCGGCGCGAGGCAGCGCTCACCGGAGCGCGACGGGGAACCGGGGTCGCGGCATGCGACCCCGCGGAGGAGGCACGACCCGCGTCGTACGGGTCGTCGCACGGCTCAACTGCGGGCTGTCCCAGGCCGGGCGGACCGGCCGATCCAGGACGGTCCAGCCCTAGGGGCCTTGCCCCCTCGGTGTTCGGACACCCGTATTTTCCGCTACGGGTGTCTGTTTTGAGTACCGTCTGTGGCGGTGGAACTGTATCGACGAGGCGGACTTTTTGAGATGGTTTTGGGAATTTTTAATTCCAGGAACGAGGGGCCTCAGTGTCGCGAAACATACGTCGAGGGGTTAGTCGTTTCCTCGGCAGATCTTGTTTTGGACGGCGCAGACGCGTCCGATGTCTGTTTTGAGCACCGTTAGTGGAGTTGGGACCCTGGCATCGAGGCGGAGATTTCTAGGGTGGTTTCAGGCGTTGAGGCCGAAGTTGAGTCAGGGGCCCCACGACCCGTCTTTTGAGCTGCGTGCAGCTTTTAGCGACTTTTTCCTCGGACGTTCGTTCGGGGCGTGCGAGCAGTCGATGTTGGGTGTTTTTCTGAGGGCATCGCGTTGGCGCAGTCTTCCCGCTATAATTCCGCACGATGGTGCAGGACCCACGAGGGCCATTTGGGCATCGAAAGTGATTTTCCATTTTTATCACCGGGCGGTCGTTTTGGACAAGTGAATAGTCTAACTAGTGTACTTTTTCGGGTGGATTGCAACGGTGCGATCCGTTCGTTGAGTTTCGGGATCGGGATGTGGGTCCCGCGTGGTACCGCTAGTGCGCGGGGTTTCGAAACATATCTTTATCTACAGATATCCGTTCTACTCAAGTGAGTAGTTCTTTTGGCGTGTTTTCCAGAGGGGATCACCATGGGGAGATGCGCCCCACTATTTTCGGGGCCAAGGCTCGGGATTACGGTCGGGCGTGAGGCGGTGTTGGTGACTTTTCCGTGAGATATCCATTTGAGGCGTGTAAGTAGTCGATCTCTAGTGTTTTTCTGCGAGGATTACAACGGCGCAATCCGTTTGGTTGTGTGGAGCCTCTTGCACGATCTTATTGAAAGTGGAAGCTTGAGAGGTTCTCCGGTGGCGGTTCGTCTTACCTTGTTTGTAGAGGACCCTTGGCGGGTGATCACGCACTCTTGGGAGAGTGATATAATTGGTCCCTGAGATGTGGTTGGTCTTGCCTGGGCCTTTGAGGTGGAGTTGTTACATCACACATTCGCGTTGACGCTGGGTGCCGTGTGCACGATAGGCTTTGGGCTGGAATGAGGTATGCTCTGGGAGTATACGGGAGCGCTTGGAGGTACGTGTGGTTGTTTGTAACTAAGGATGTTTGTGCGCTCAGTTGGGGTTGACTTGGGGCCACACGACATGTGGGACCCACGTGCATTCCGTGATCTGCTTTATGCACTTTGACCTCTCACGACGTAGAGGGTCCCTCTGTGCTCGTTTGTTTAACCAGTAGGGTGGTGTTTTCCCTAGCTTTGTGCTCGTTTGTTTGACCCGTAGGGTGGAGTTTTTCCCTGGCTTTGTGATCGTTTGTTTGACCAGTAGGGTGGAGTTTTCCCCTGGCTTTGTGATCGTTTTTTTGACCAGCAGGATGGAGTTTTCCTCTAGCCTGGTGCTCTTTTGTTTGACCAGCAGGGTTGAGTGGTTTTTCCCCTGGTCCTCTTCTCGATGGTTTGGGCCAACAGAGATGGTTTGTACCTCTGTTTCTTTAGCTGTGAGGGGTTCCAGTACTATACCCTTTCACCGGACTACAACACCTTTTGTGACTACGGGTGTTCGTGCAGCGTGGGTGTTTTCCCCACTTTTTGGGATGAGATGTCTCGGTCCGCTTCGACAGTGACTCAGCGGATTGGAGCGGGATCGCCTTGTGAGGCCTGGGGAGTTTCTCCCGTTTCTCTGTGTTCCTTGGTAGAGCTTGTGGTTTCGGTGTGACCAACACTTTACGCGGGCACCGATCCTCTACCCAGGAGGTTGTTCCAGCCGGACTGAGGTTGTTTCCAGCAGGGATGAGGTTGTTCCAGCAGGGCTGAGGTTGTTTCCATCAGGTCTGAGGTTGTTCCAGCAGGGCTAAGGTTGTTCTAGCAGGGCTGAGGTTCTTTCGAGCAGGGCTCGCCAGTGGATTACCATCCACCAGGGATGGCCAGTACAGTGGTGTTCACCGAGCAGTACCGTCCAGTAGGGACGGCCAGAGCAGTTCCGGGCTTACCTCAAGGTGGGTTGGGCAGTGGTCCCCGATGCCGGGCTTACCTCTAGCGGGGCTGGGCAGTGGTCCTCGATGCCGGGCTTACCTCCAGCTAGGCTGGGCAGTGGTCCCCGATGTCGGGTTACCTCCTGCTGGGCTGCGTAGTGGTCCCGTCTCTGACTTTAGCCGGGTCTCCCTCCAGTGGATTACCCTATTACGGGACTGGGCTGTGTGGCACCTGTCGACTTTTCGGGTCTCCCTGTAGTGGGAACCCGTTGACTTCCAGGGATCCTCCAGCGGGGCTGGGCAGGGGGTCGCCTGTCGACTTTGAGCAGACCTCTCGACTACGGGGTAGCGACGTGGTGTGGTTTGACATTCCCCCAGAACTCTCAAGTACGAGGAGTTTTCTTTCCCCCACTGAGACGCGTCCTTGCGACGCGACCTAAAACCGTGCGGGTGAGTCAGTGCCACCCAATGCGTATAGTGTCGAGGTGTGGTGGTTGAGCCCTTGGCTTGCTGTTCGGGGCAGATGTGCGGGATGCTGTGCATCGATGGTGTTTCTTCTGGGACTATTGGAAACTCACCTTTCTTGGGCTGAGCTACGGGATGGAGATCCCCTTATGATCTTGTTTGGGCTTCTTGTTTGAGCCTATGGACTTGTATATACCTTGTTTCCGGTACCCACTTCTAGTGTTTGGTTACACTCCTCCTAGGAGAGGTGAAGACGCTCGGGGTATTCCAATTGCATTCCGTGTCTATCTTCTCATGGTTGGATGAGTCTACTCGCCAGCTATAGGTAGCGAAGACTCAATGAAAAGATCATATTCTCACCGCTTCCAGCTCCTTGTTCCTGGAAGAGTCAACCTTCTTTCCACTTTTTGGGTTGAGTTGGACACTTTACTGTACTCCTTACTACCCTTTCAGTTGTACTTCTCTACTTTTCTCTGTTCGCTCTAATGCTCACCCTTCAGTACCTCCTTTGTTGCTCCCTTGAGCCTTCGGGGTATCCTGCTGATTATTTTTATACTCACCCCTTCTTGGGCTTTTCTCGCACTTGGTGGGCCCTTGCAGACGACGGACATGTGGAGCGTGACTTCAATGGAGCATAGGAGTTCGGGAGCTTGGACCATGTTCGGTGGTCATAGTCAGGTTCCAGGTGGGACACCCATCAGCTGTTTGTTTTGTTTACATGTTGCCGAGTTGTGGCACATTTTGGTTGGGCGCGTGTTTGGCCCCTTTTCTTTTCAGTGTTCCTTCAGATTTCTTTGTACTTGTAGGGGTCGATGCACTTTGTGGTATATATATAGTAGTTTCCCTTTCCTTTTCATTACTTGTCTTTTCCTTTACTCGGCACTATTGCATTGAGTGTGCTGTGTGTGTGTGTGTACAAGTACTTAGGCAATGGCCTCCCCGAGTTTTTGTGCCTTCGGCGCTAGTCGCCAGGCCCTGGCCTATGGAGGCGGGTTTGGGGTAGTTGCGGCTCAAGACCGGGTAGGGTCGGGTCGTGACAAAGTGGTGTCAAAGGTGGTTCGTTCCTTGGGATGTTGTGCGGACGTCCCTAAAAGAGGAATTGGTTGGGATTTAGGGAAACAATGTTAATGTATCTCGAGATCGTCTCTCAGGCCAGGGAGTCCATTGATGGTGAGATAGCTGACATATCCATTCACTAGGACCTTGATAACCCGCTTGTCGACTCGGCATGATGAGACACTTATTGCAGGGAAAATCGGTTTGTGCATCACATAGGATCGAGTCTTTGACTGTCCTTCTTGAGTCATCTCCCCATCATTGTTATTGGTATATACATATTTTCTCATCTGACCGCGGCACTCCTTGATAATATTCAGGATGTCTCCGCGCAGACAGCCAGCCATGATACCGGCTTTGGTTCATGACGATGACCCCATGAACTACGAGGCCTCAGTCAAAGACCCATCATGCGAGCCCCTTTCTCTGGGAGGGCCGGTAGCAGCACCCCCACCTGTTGAGCAGCATGCAGTTTCAGCAGAGCAGGCTGAGCTTGAGCGCGCTCCGTGAGTTCCAGCGGTAGAGACCTCTGAGGTTCAGTGGTGAGTCATCTCCTCAGGAAGCAGAGGTTTGGCTCGAGGAAGTGGTCCGCCTTTTCAGGCTTGTGCAGACGCCGACAGATCGGAGAGTGGCTTTGGCAGCCACCCTTTTTCATGGAGCAACATGGCGTTGGTGGAGTCTGGTGACTCAGTTTCTTGACGATTCATCGCTTTCATGGGGAAACTTTTAGTTGTTGTTCCGTGAGGAGTTTTGCCCCTACTGCTTGCGCTCCATTCGGATTCAGGAGCTCCTACAGTTTCAGCAGGGAGGGATGACGGTGGCCGAGTACGCGACTAGTTTTGTAGACCGTGCAAGCTTTTACCCGGACTTGGTCCATGATGACAACATCCGAGCACAGAAGTTTGAGTACGGTCTCCGCCAAGAGATTCATGCTGTGATAGTACCCTTTGGCATTTCCACATATGCCGAGGTGCTAGAGCAGGCGCTGGTGACAGAGAGCTTCCTGTCACGTTCTGGAGTTGGCGGTGGCAGCAGGCACGTTGGAGTCGAGACCTCTGTCGCGGCTAGTGGGCGTCGGCAATCAGAACCTCGACGCAGGTCGATTTCTGACAACCAGACTCAAGGGCATGGTCGTACACCATAGTGGCGCCGGAGGGCACTAGTGCAGCCCAGAGAGAGTCGGTGTTATGATTGTGACAGGCGAGGTCACTTGACACGAGACTGCCCGACCCGAGTTGCTGGGAGCTTCGGGCAGGCAGCAGGCGCACCACCATGGCAGAGGCAGCACCATGATCGGAGTAGTGCCTAGAGAGGTGGTGCTATCAGAGGAGCGAGAGGAGCTGGTGGTGGGGGATGACATTACGAGGTCATCCCAACACCACTAGGCGGTCCATGTCAGGCTCCGGGAGCTGACGGATGAGACCGCGGACAGCCGCGAGCTTTGGATGTCTACGATCCTGTAGAGCATGAGGTGATAAGAGGTACGCTCTACAAATCTTCTACTTTTTTCATTATAATTTTTAGACTCGGTGTGTGAACTATTTTCCTCCATGCTCCTTGCTTGAGGTGTTACCGGGGTGACGCGGGGTATCGGTGTAACCCCGTGTTGGTAAGGTAAAAGGCATGAGACCTTTTATTTTAGTCGATGGTGTTGGTTCCTTCGCTTCCGAGCGTGTAAGAGGGCCTTGGATATGAGACATCGACTGTGGAATCTTGTGTGACCAGATATCCTTGGGGGTTTCACCATATGGATATTCTAAAGGAGGGAATCCCCGGGCCTCGTTCCAGGTGCGGGTGGTGATTTCAGTTGTAGCATGGGACGTAGAGGTTTGGTCGGGGAGGTGAGCTACCCCCGAGAGACTTTGGGCCATTTGAGATAGTGAAAAGGGATAGCGAGGTACCCTACCGCCTTGCCCTAACCCCAAAGTCTGGAGTGGGTGCACGACATCAGCAAGGGATGACCTCACGTGAACATATCAATTCTTTGGTCTGTGTGCGGAGGCACAAAGCTGTGCGTGGGTTCTTCTGGGTATGGGAAATCCAGGTGTGGGCTTAGTACCCTATTTTTCTCCCTAGTTTTTCTTTTCAAGGACGAAAAGATTGAAGGAGGGAATGATGTAAGAACTAGGATTTTGCTGTGAAAGACTTTGGAATATTATTGATGATATTCCAGAGCAGCGCCTTCAGACAGTATGCGATTCCGAGCCCCGGAGTGGCCGGAATTAAATTTTCAGTGCGTTCACACTGGAAATGATAAATAAATGAGATAACTCCTAAACAGTGATCTGGATCAGGGATCCGAGTGTACAGATGTGTCCAGAATGGGGTGTTTACCCTAGGAACGACATAAAACTTGTCAGCGCGGGCTGTTTGGACCCCTCGCCCGCTTCTGGAATGTTAAACGGATAAATTAATTAATTAATTTATTCGTTTAAGGGTGAAACTCGAGTATCTCTTAAACAGTGGCTCGGATTGGAAAACCGAGGGAATATTTGAGTTTGGAGCATGCCGTTTACCCTAGGAGGGGTATAAGTTTCACGGGCACGGGCCGTTTGTGAAAAATGGCTCGAAGGGCATTTTTGTAATTTAGCGGCTTCAGACGTTAAATTTTATAACTTTTGAACGGGGTCTCGGATTAAAATTCTGAGACTGTCGTTGTGCTCGGGAGGTGGTGTTTACCCTAGGGGAGGCTTATCCTCGACCCTGTTGAGGGTTCGGGTTCAGACCGACGGGTGGGTGGTTAAGCGTTTTCTATTTAAAAGCTTAACTCATCCCCTTCCTCCCCTCTTCTCCCATAGCACCATCAGCTCCCCACAGTGAAGGAGGAATCTCCCCTCCATCACCTCCTTCTCCCCGACAAGGTGTGACTCCGACAGATCACGGCAAAGCTTCGGGCGAAGCCCATCGAGGTAGGATTTGTCGTATTTATTTTTTCATTCACTGCACCTACTTCGAGCTCAAATATTTGTATTGAAACTCAGTTATATTATCAAAAAAATCCCATGAATGAGAAATAGATTTTATAATATTTCCGACGCATCTTTCGGAATTAAATTCCGAGTCCCGAGCTGCTCACAGATGTTCACCGATGTTTGCGGGAATTTGGGTTGAGCAGCAGGGCGGCGCGGTGGTTCAGTCGAGCTTCATGCGGCCGGGGGCTCAAGGCGGCAGCAGGGGGTGTCCGCGGGCATTCGCGGGTGTTCGGGGGAGGCGCTGGACGAGGCCAGGGTGCATCGTGCCTTCAGCAGAGCGGCGAGGGGGAGCGTCCAGGTGAGCCCAGGGCATACGGCGCTGGCGGGTTTGCTGGGCGCCGGCGCGAGGCAGTGCTCACCGGAGCACGACAGGGATCCGGGGTCACGGCGCGCAACTCCGCGGAAGAGGCACGACCCGCGTCGTGCGGGTCGACGTGTGGCGACCGGCCTCAGCCGGTCGGCCGGGCGGACCGTCCGGTCCAGGCCGGTCCAGCCCCAGCGGCCTTGCCCCCTCGGTTTTCGGACACCCGTATTTTCCGCTACGGGTGTCCGTTTTGAGTACCGTCTGCGGCGGTGGAACTGTATCGACAATGCGGACTTTTTGAGATAGTTTGGGAATTTTTAATTCCCAAAACGAGGGGCCTTGGTGGTGTGACATGTACGTCGAGGGGTTAGTCGTTTCCTCGATGGATCTTGTTTTGGATGGCGCGAACGCGTCCGACGTCCGACTTGAGCGCCGTCAGTGGCTTTGGGACCCTGGCATCGAGGCGGAGCATTCCAAGGAGGTTTCAGGCATTGAGGCTGATGTTGAGGTGTGGGCCCCATGGCCCGTCTTTTGAGCTGCGTGCAACTTTTAGCAACTTTTTCCTCGGACGTCCGTTCGGGGCGTGCAAGCAGTCGATGTTGGGTGTTTTTCCGAGGGCATCACTTTGGCGCAGTCTGCCCGCTGTAATTCCGCACGATGGTGCGGGGCCCATGAGGGTCATTTGGGCATCGACCTTGATTTTCTATCTTTATCACCGGGTGGTCGTTTTGGACAAGTGAATAGTCTAACTTGTGTACTTTTTTGAGAGGATCACAACGGTGCGATCCGTTCGATGAGTTTCAGGACCGGGATGCGGGTCCCGCGGGGTACCACTAGTGCGCGGGGCGCCAGAATGTATCTTTTTATCCGGATATCCATTCTACTCAAGTGAGTAGTGCTTTTGATGTGTTTTCCCAAGGGGATCGCACTGGGGCGATGAGCCCGACTATTTTAGGGGCCGAGGCTCGGGATCACGGGATGTCGTTCGGGCGTGAGGCGGTGTTGGTGACTTTTCCGTCGGATATCCGTTTGAGGCGTGTAAGTAGTCGATATCGCGTGTTTTTTCATGAGGATTACAACGGCGCGATCCGTTTGGTTGTGTGGAGCTTATTGCATGATCTTATTTAAAGTGGAAGAGAGAGAGGTGATCCGGTGGTGGTTTGTACTACCTTGTTTGTAGCGGACCCTTGGCGTGTGATCACGCACTCTTGGGAGAGTGATATAATTGGTCCATGAGATGTGGTTGGCTATGCCTGGGCCTTTGTGGTGGAGTTGTTACATCACGCCATCGCGTTGACGCTGGTGGCCGTGTGCACGATAGCCTTTGGGCTGGAATGAGGTATACTCTAGGAGTATACGGGAGCGCTTGGAGGTACGTGTGGTTATTTGAACCAGAGGATGTTTGTGCGCTCAGTTGGGGTTGACTTGGGGACACACGTCTTGTGGGCCCCACGTGCGTGTCGTGATCTACTTTATATACTTTGACCTCTCGCAAACTAGAGGGTCCCTCTGTGCTAGTTTGTTTGACCATCAGGGTTGAGTTTTCCCCTGGCTTTGTGCTCGTTTGTTTGACCAGAAGGTTGGAGTTTTCCCCTGGCTTTCTGCTCGTTTGTTTGACCAGTAGGGTGGAGTTTTCCCCTGGCCTGGTGATCTTTTGTTTGAAAAGTAGGGTTGAGTGGTTTTTTCCCTGGTCCTCTTCTCGATGGTTTGGGCCTATAGAGATGGTTTGTACCTCTGTTTCTTCAACTGTGAGGGGTTCCAGTACTGTTCCCTTTCACTGGACTGCGAAAACGTTTGCGACTATGGGTGTTCGTGCAGCGTGGGTGTTTTCCCCACTTTCTGGGATGAGATTTCTGGGTCCGCTTCGACAGTGACTCAACGTATTGGAGCGGGATCGCCTTGTGAGGCCTGGAGAGTTTCTCCCGTTGCTCTGTGTTCCCTGGTAGAGCTTGTGGTTTCGATGTGGCCCACACATTACGCGGGCACCGATCATATACCTAGGAGGTTGTTCTAGTAGGGCTGAGGTTGTTCCAGCAGGGCTGAGGTTGTTTCCAACAGGGATGAGGTTGTTCTAGTAGAGCTAAGGTTGTTTCCAGCAAGGCTGAGGTTGTTCCAGCAGGGCTGAGGTTGTTCTAGCAAGGCTTAGGTTGTTTCGAGTAGGGCTCTCCAGTCGGTTACCATCCAGCAGGGATGGCCAGTACAGCGGTGTTCATCGAGAAGTACCGTCCAGCAGGGACGACCAGAGTAGTTCCGGGCTTACCTCCAGCTGGGCTGGGCAGTGGTCCCCAATGCAGGGCTTACCTCCAGTGGGGCTGGGCAGTGGTCCCTGATGCCAGGCTTACCTCCAACTGGGCTGGGTAGTGGTCCCTGATGCCGGGGTACCTCCAGCTGGGCTGGGTAGTGGTCTCGTCGTCGACTTTAGCCGGGTCGCCCTCTAGTGGATTACCCTGTTATGGGACTGGGCAGTGTGGCACCCTTCGACTTTCCAGGTCTCCCTGTAGTGGGAACCCGTTGACTTCCAGGGATCCTCCAGCTGGGCTGGGCAGGGGGTCTCCTGTCGACTTTGAGCAGACCTCTCGACTGCGGGGCAGCGACATGGTGTGGTTTGACGTTCCCCCAGAACTCTCAAGTATGAGGAGTTTTCCTTCCCCCACCGAGACAGGTCCTTGTGACACAACCTAAAACCATGAGGATGAGTCAGTGCCGCCCAAAGCAGATGGTGTCGAGGTGTGGTGGTTGAGATCTTGGCTTGCTGTTCGGGGCAGATGTGCAGGATGTTGTGCATCGATGGTGTTACTTCTGGGACTGTTGGCGACTCACCTTTCTTGGGCTGAGCTACGATATTGAGATACCCTTACAATCTTGTTTGGGCTTCTTATTTGAGCATATGGACTTGTATATACCTTGTTTCTGGTACCCACTTCTTGGGTTTGGTTACTCTTCTTCCAGGAGAGGCAAAGACGCGCGGGGTATTCCATGTGATTTCCGTGTATAGCTTATCATGGATGGATGAGTCTACTCGCCTGCTATAGGTAGCGAAGACTCGACGAGAAGTTCATATTCTCACCATTTCTAGCTCATTGTTTATGGATGAGTCTAACTTCTTTCCTCTTGTTGGTTTGAGCTGGACTCTTTACTGTACTCCTTACTACCCTTTCAGTTGTACTTCTCTACTTTTCTCTGTTCGCTCTACTGCTCACCCTTCGGTACCTCCTTTGTTTCTCCCTAGAGCCTTTGGGGTATCCTACTGAGTATTTTTATACTCACCCCTGCTTGGGCTTTGCCTGCCCTTGGTGTGCCCTTGCAGACGATGGACAGGTGGAGCGTGACTTTAGTGGAGCATTTGAGTTCGGGATCTTGGACTGTGTGAGGTGGTCGTAGCCAGGTTCTAGGTGGGAGACCCGTCCGCTGTTTGTTTTGTTTACCTGTTGCCGGGTTGTGGCACTTTTTGGTTGGGCGCGTGTTTTGCCCCTTTTATTTTCAGTGTTCCTTCTTCTTTCTTTGTACTTGTAGGGGTCGATGCACTTTTTGGTATATATATAGTAGTTTCCCTTTCCTTTTATTTACTTGTCTTTTCTTTTACTCTACACTATTGCACTGAGTGTGCTGCGTGTGTGTGTGTACAGGTACATAGGCAAAGGCCTCCCTGAGTTGTTGTTCCTTCGGCGGTAGTTTCCATCCCCAGGCCTATGGAGACGGGCTTTGGGTAGTTGTGGCTCAAGCCTGGGTAGGGTCGGGTCGTGACAGAAAGGATACTTTCGAGGCATGGAAATGAAAGAGAAAAACAAATAGGAATGAGGGAGTTTGGGCATGGGATTTCAATGAGTCAGAGGTGGTGTCTTTGTGTATAAATATATATTTATATTGGTTTAGAAACACTCACATCTTATACATGGCTTTATCATATGGGTGAAGCTATAATTAGTGAATGAAACAAATTATAAAACTAAAATAACATACCTAACAATCTATAACATCTATGTGGGGTTTAAGTCTATGTTGGTTTGCAAGATAATCTAGGGAAAAGATATGCACTTCAATTTTATGATATATATATATATATATATATTGTTTATAGGTCTGATAAAACCCCAAATATAATTTTTTTTGTTTAAATACACACACACACATACTAACATAGACACACACACACACACACACATTTTTTGTCTTTTTCTCTGCCCCGCCAGGCCTCCCTGATAAGGGTTTTTTAATAAATTGAAGGTCTTACATTGGTATAAATGTGGATGATTTTTATGGATAAGATAACTTTTAAGGTTGTTTTTCAATAGGTCTGGGGTCGCATAACTTTTAGCGAATGGAAAAGACCATGTAGTAGGGGTTTCAAGGTGACTATTTGTATGTCGAAGTGGTAGAGGTGGATTTAATTGGAAATAAGAGAGGAAGATGATAACAATGTGTCTTTGGAGGTAGATTATGATACATGAGGAGATTAAATAGATGAGATGTGGCTGATCATATTGTCATGATGTAATTGGTAGTTTTATGGATGGAGTTATAGTGGCTCGCATGATTTAGTCCAAATTAGTTGTTCGATCGGCCTTCAAGAAGTTAATAACCTTTCTTGTTCCATCTATTGGTCAAGACAATAGTGAGGTTTGGAACACTCAACACAACATACACAAACATAAATGGTGATTGGAAAATTTTCCGGACCCCGTGAGTGCCTTCAGGCACACTATGCAGTCACTATATTCCCACTGTGCTACCCAGGCTCCGCATGAGGGGACCAATTGGCCCCTTCTGCCATGATAGATGACTAAGGATGGTTCCCATGCATTGTATATAATGATTCCACAAATCCAAGGTTGAGCTATCCTAGTCCATATCACTGTTAGGATTTTTTAAATATAACTATGTTTCAATTATCCTAAAGGTGGGTTAGTATATTTAAAATAAATGTTTCTTATATCTAAAAATGTATTTATTTTACTTATTAGTTACTCAACATAATTTTTATTACTTATTGATTCATTTAATTTTTTATGATATTATATTAACAGTACATAGTTATCATTAATTTTTTTTGACAATTTTATGATATAAAAATTTTATATTTTAATATAAGTTCTTTTTTCAAGAATTACCATTCTTCTTTAAAATCCTAAAAATTAATTAAATTTACTAATTAATTATAGAAGTATTATAAATATTATACTTTGCATATTATTTTTACAAGTTATAATTACATTATAAATTAAATAATAACTTATATATTCATATATAGATATATTTATTGTAGACACACACACACATAATCAAAAGACCATAATGGATACTTTCATTTTCATCATTACTATCATATTTTATTCAAAAGGAACTCAACTTATTTTTTCCAACGATGATATAATTTATCCTATAAATAGCCTACATAAAAGAAATTTTAAAAAAACGAAACTATATATGTTTGGAACTTTTTTGCTCTCAAATATGGTTCTTATATTTCCCTATTTTCTCCATTTTATTAATCTATTACTTTTTAGTGTTTTTATACTCATGGAAGAACCCAATGAGGGGGGTTATAATCTTGGAGTTCTTATATTTACTTGAGAATGTACTCTTATATACAATTGATTGTGATAAGTATAGTTAACTAGGTGCATACTTATATAGAGCAGAGTGTCCATGTATCAAAGTTTGAGTTCTTATATTATTTTAAATAAAATGTTCTTTATTTTGATTCAAGTTTTCAAGACATGTATTATTTATTTTAAAGGAATTTAAATTATAAAAATACCAGAATGTTACATTCTACCCCCTTAAGTCGAATTGAACCCTCACAATTCTTTCACACTACAATTCTAACTTCCCAAACATCAATCAAGAGGTTCTTTATCTATACAAAATAAATGCATCAATATCACTAAACACATAAAATTTTATTAAAAAATTACCCCTAAATAAATTATACCTTAAATAAGGATTTCAGTGTTGGTGACTCATGAAGTGAAATAATCCATGAATGGGAACAATACCTAAGATTATTTTCAAAATCCACTATTTCTTTTATCCAAATACAAATATTTCAATGTGGATCAAATTTTGGAAGTCATAAAAAATACTTAAGAAGGTCCTATTGCTAATATATAATTTAGGGACATCCATTTAAAAATTATTTTTATAAAATAATATCATTGAGTTATCCTTAAAGGTTTCAAAAGTATCTTTGATAATTAAAAAATAAATAAAATATAATATTTGATACATAAAAGTTATTTGGAGGTCACCCTATTCTATATATCCTTAAAAATTAATGAGAGATTCATATGCCTTAGTTAGGGTGAAGAGTTAAAAAATACCCAAATACTACTTTATATTATTAATATGGTAGGAATGTTGAGAATAAAAGTTTTTTTCATATTCAAACCATGATCGTCGAAATAAATGGAGAATAATAGAGGTATTTGATGCCTCATAAATTTGTGTTCATATTACTTGGATATTGATAAAGTTTTCAAATTAATCTAAGTATGAATTCAAAATTATCCTTGAAATCAAATCCTCTATAAGAGATAGAATGGTTGTTTATGATCTTTCTACTTCCATTTTGATACTTCTCCTAAACTAGAAAATAATAAAGGAATAAGATGTTTACTAAAAGAAGGAGTACTTAGGGACCTGAATTATTTTTAATAGAAAAATCTTAATCTATAAATCCATCTAAATCATTCCTCTGATACCAAGTGTGATATCTTGAGATTCACACTTATGGATCTCATGCTAAAAACATTGAGTATGTTTTTTATTAAAAGTAACTAAAAAATATATAGTCCTTTAAAAAAACAAGGATCTTTTCTGGTCTTGGTTTTGGATGAAGAGGAACATCTATTATAACATTTAATAGTTTAAATAATTAATAAATAAATATTTATTTTAACCTTTATCACGCTATCTCATTAATGAGGACAGACTCCTTTGTAACTTCTAATGTTCATATGAAAAACATTATAAAGCATAGGGTGAGCATAAAATTACCTAGTAAGGGGTTAACAAAATAGTGGAAATCCTTTTTATAAATACCATTTAAAAATTAATTTGGAAGAAATTTTACTTTATATAAAATATAAAACATTTGATAAATAAATTTAAATAATATTATTCTTGGGTTTTTAAATTATAAAACCATAGAAAATACATTTATAAAACCTTTGGAAATGCATAAAATTTAAAATCATTATTTTGAAAAAAATCCTTTTAGAAAAAAACATTTAATATAATAAATATTTTTCCAAAAATATACATATATTTATTTTCAAAATATATAACCATAGAAAATACTTTTCCAAAAACATTGTAAATAAATATCTCTTTGAAAATTTAGTTTCAATTTTTTTTCCATTGATATTAAAACATTTAATATAATAAATAGTTTTCCAATAATATACATCTAGGGTATTAAAAATGTATATCCATAGAAAATAATTTTCAAATTCCTTTGAAAATACATATAATTCGGAAAACATTATTTTAAAACATTTTCCCTATCTATCAAAAAAATTATATAATAAGTATTTTCCCAAAAATTTCCAACTAGGGTTTTAAAAGTATATAATGATAGAAAATACATTTAAAAACATTTAAAAATACATATAATTCTAAAAACGTTATTTTCAAAATGATTTAAATTTATTTTAAAAAATTTAATATAATAAATGTTTTTCTAAAAAGTATACAACTAGGGTTTTTAAAATATATAATGATAGAAAAAACATTTCAAAAACCTTTGAAATTATATATCATTTTGAAAACAATATTTTGAAAACATTTTCCATTTATATAAAAAAACATGATATAATAAATATTTTTACAAAAATACACAAAAAGGGTTTTGAAAATATATATTCATAGAAAATAATTTTTAACAAAAATTTGAAAATACATATCATTTTGAAAACCTCTTTCCTTCAAAAATCGCATTGGAAAATAAACTTGGAAATAATTTTTCTAATAATAGAGTCCAGTTATTTTTAGAAAAATACATCATAAGAATAGAAAAAAACTTATGGATACATTGGAACATTGACAGATTTATATGGACTACCCATATTAGAGTGTTGATTTTACTACCCATATCTCTATCATGTTTACATAGTTCAAGTGTAGATTTTTTTATAAAACATTTTGAACTTGAACATTTTTTTTATTTTTTTCAGTGGTGTTTTTGAAATTTTAAAATATTTAAAATAAATACTTACACCCACACACACATGAGTACATATATAAACATCCAAAGTAAACAAAAAATTGAAAAGGGAGTAATACATTCTCATGATAATAAGATTTTATAAAATATGCATGGATTGTTAGTGACATACCTAGTGCATAGACATACCTATACATATGTGAAACATCAAAAATTTTTAAATGATATTTTACGTATAAAATATTTACCATAAAATCCACTTGAAATTTTAAATAATTATATTAAATTAAAATTAATATCATTATCATTCTAATTTCAACCTTGAATAAAGAAAATAAAATTTCCATTTTGAAAGAACTTACTTAATTTGAAAATTAGGTGTTTCGAAATATCAATTCCCAGCATAAAATAATAGTTTCAACTTATATATATCCTTTAAATAAAATAATAAATGTTTTAAATTACTTTTAATTTAATAAAATATAACATTGAAAATGATTTTTCCTTACATAAAATTATTATAAAAACTTTTCTTATAAAATTAATTAATCCATTTACATATATTTTTTGTATGAAAGTATAGATCCCTTAAAAAGGGGGGGTTTCATGAAATTAAAATATCTTTGAAAAATATAATAATTTTAAAATAAATCACTAAACATATATAAAAACCCAAATGATGCAAGGTAAGGATACTATCAAGGGTTTTAAATGAAAGAGAAAAACAAAGAGGAAGGAGGGATCCTGGGAAGGGGATTGAAATGTTTGAGATTAGGTTACTCTATATATATATATATATATATATATGTTTGGATATACCGATTTCTTATACATGGATTTAAAAATACATATTAAATGGAATTTGGGATGGAGACAACCATTGAAACTAAAATTGTGTACCTACTAATCTATAATACCCATGTGGGGGTTCGAGTCTCTGTTTTCTTGAAAGACAAGTTGGGGGGAGAAATTTATTTTGATTTGATGACACACACACACACACACACTATTTTTATAGTTTGATAAATCTCCAAACATAAATTTTTTTGTTTATATATATATATACGGACACACACATACATTTGTGTATTTTTCTCAACCTCTCCAGGATTCCCTAAGAAGGGTTATTTAAGTTAGACAAAGCATCAATGATGGTATAAACATTGATGATTTTGGTGGCCAAGATAACTTCAATGGTTTTTTTGATACATTGTGGGTCAAAGACCTATTACATAAGGGAAAAAACCATGATAGTAGAGGTTTAAAGGAGAATATTTTTAGGTCTAAGATACATTGTTGGTTTTTTTTGGTAAGAGAAGAGAAATATGATGATAGTGTTTCTTCAAATGTTGAAGAAGATACATGGGGAGGATGGATGCCCGAAATGTGGCTGATCAGATGGGGGAAATATAATCAAACATTTTAAGGGTGGATCTACAATAAACCACATTATTTCATCCCATATAAGTTATTTTCTACATCTTATAGATATTAATAACATATCCTGCTCCATTGATCAGTCCAGCCGACAGTGGGGTTTGGTACATGCAACACAACTTACACAAACATAAATGGGGACATATTGACTTTACTAATCCAATGTGAAACTTCAGGTGGACCACGAATTTTTTATGCACCCACTATGCTACATATCCTCCCCATGAGGTAATAGATTCTCCCTTTCCTCAATAATGGATAACTTGGTCTAATTTTCCATGTGTAGTAGAGAATACTCCCAAAAATCCCTGGCTGAGCTAGCCTAGTCTGGCTAGATGGTTGGATAATTTTTTAATATAACTATGTATAAATTAGTTTAAAGGTGTTTATGTATATATTAAACACATATTTCTTATATCTAGATAAAAATTTACTTATTTTAAAAATTAATTATTTAACACCACATTTATTAATTATTTATTCTATTAACATTTATTTTGTAATGATATTCTATTTACCATACTTGTTTATTATTTAAAAATAATTTTAAAATTTTATAATATTAATAATTTGATATTTTAATTTAAGTTCATTATTCAAGTATTAAAATTATTCTTTTAATTCATCAAAATTACTTAATAAAATTAATTAATTAATTATAGAAGCATCATAATCATGATACTTTTTGTATTAATTTAACAACTTAAAATTACATTCTAAATTGAATCATAAATTATATATTTATATATAAATATATATATTTTATACATAAATACACTTAATCAAAAGATCATAATGAGTATTTTCATTTTCATTGTTACTATCATCTTTTTTTAAAAAGGGATTCAATGTTTATATACCAAGTGCCAAATAATTTATAATATAAATAACCTACATAAAATACATTTTAAATAAACTAAACTCTACAAGTTTTAATTTTTTTTCACAAACATAAGGTTAGAATCATTAACCTTCTTATATGTATTCTTTCTCTATTTATTTTTGGAGTTTTTCTACTCATGGATAATCCAAGCAAGGTGTGTTATAATCTTGGAGTTATTATATTTATAACATGTACATTTTCATTGCTGAAGATTGTGATAAGTTTAATTAACTAGTTGTAGTCCTCTGTAGAGTAGGGTGTCCATGTATCAATGTTTGAGTTTGTTTATTATTTTAAATAAAATGTAATCTTTTGTGATTTGAGTTTTCAAGACTTTATTTATTTATTTAAATAAAATTTACATACAAAAAATATTGAAATATTATAGGTAAAAATTGAACTCAATAATGATAATAGTATATCTGGGCCTTAACATTGATCATCAACCAATAATAAGGTTGAAGATATCTTGTTAAATAACTAAGAAATACTAAACCACTTAAAGGTACAAAATCTGTACCTGAAATAAGGGACAATTAAATCCCTATCTCAGCCTATTTTTCAAGGGATTGGAAAGTTACAACATAAACTACACAATTTGTAAACATAATCCAAACACATAAGTAAAATTAGATGATATAAAAGATCGAGTTACACCAGAATCAAATAAATCTAGTACTATAGAGGTAAATATGAACACCATACCTCTAACAGTAGATGAACCTTCCTCAGATTACTCCATTTTAAACTCCATTGCATAAATACATTCAACATCATCTCTTACTAGAGATTTATTCGATGCATGGTAATTTACTTTAGTGAGGGTGTAACCAAAGTTTCTACATTGGGGTATCCTATTGTAGAAACAAAAAAATTGTTTGGAACATCCAAAATTATGATAAGTTTCAGGTGCTTCCATACACTTGGTCTTTGTATAACCAGGCTTCCCTCATTGATATAAACCACCTGCCTCTATCCCATATAAGCACTAGAAACATCTCTCAAAGAAAAGTATGAACTCTTTCACTTATTCAATTATCTAGACGATACACTATGGCTTCATCCTATAATAATTATTGTTTCATCTATCCCCATTCTCCTAACTAAATCTACCTCAACCATAGCCACTTAATTGACTACCTTTATATTGGTTATTATATTAAAGAGAGTCATAATTGATCTAATATTGGACCTTATACCCATATTAAACCTCTGAACATTAAGGTAATCATTGGTAATAAGATTGGGTTCTAGGTGAACCAATTTGGTTAAATGAGTGTCATACTCTATAACAGAATACTCCCCTTTATCTATGGTTAAAAACTCCCTGGTCTTTACCACTCACATTATTTCAAGATAAAATTTTGGGTTGCAGATCTTCTTCAAAGAGGTCCGAGTGAGATCCTCATGTGACTTATCTTGCATGATAGAGTCCCACAATCTTCTTAATTGTCCTTAAATCATGTAAGTGAAAAAGACCACATTAGATTCCTCGGTAGTTTTAAAAAATTTAATGATTAATTCAATCCACTCAAACAACTCCTTGTATTCCTATGGTCCTTTATCACCATGGAAAATATGTGGATTCTACTTGGGAAATACTAAACCAGGATCCACTATCCATACCTATTTTCTAACATCTTCATAACCTAGAGTCTTAATTGTGATGATGAAGGCTTCCACCACTAAAGTATCTACAAGAATATTTACCTATGAAACATAACTTGTAGCTATACTAAGAGGAATTTACTAATTTACCACAAAATATAATATCAAATTATCTTAAGATAAATTCCATTATTAGACTATAATCATTAATAATCCACATTTAAAAAAATAAAAGAAAATATATTAAATCCAATATGGATTCAATGAATGGAATGGAAAACATAAATAACCCACAAGTGTATTGTATAAAATTCATGATAGGTTCATCAAATAACCTAAAAACCATGCTCATGCTTGATTAAAATCCATGACCACCCATCGTAACTCAACTTCATACATAAAATCTTAGAACCCTTCCACACTTACTACCCAAATTATGATAGCCCAATTATTATATATAGAAGACCCTAAACCAATCTAAGGTAGTGTAATAACACTTCTAGTTTGGAAATATCTATGATAAAAGTTTTAATGATTCAAACTATGAAAACATTATATGAAGCCTAGGTTTGCACACCACATTGTATAGATTTATAATAAATCACAAAAATGTCTCATGATTAAGTAAAATGAGACAGAAACAAATAGTTTTTGTAGAATAAAAGAAAATACATCCACAAGACATACATATAAGAAAAACGTGGCTATTCAAGGTAGAAAATTAAAACATTCCAAAAATAGTGACTCCAAATACCATATAACACCATCAAACATTATCCAGATGAGAGACCATAATGAAGAGAATAAAACATACTACATTACACCCTTCCTTTTACTTGTATCCTACAAAACATGGTCTACAACCTCTATAGGAAAAATTAGATTGTGATCATAAATCCCAATAGGATTCCACTAAAGAATATATAAAATGTATAACTATATGAAACATTTAGCAATAAATTTAAAAAAATAATAATTTATAAATCCATTTCAAAATGAAAACCATTTTTGTATATAATGATTTGGTTTTTTTCAAAAAAATCTGCATTCAAATAAACAAGTATATGAATATAAGTATGGAAGATAGATGATGGGAAGTAGCCACAAAAACCACATCCCAAAAGACGAAATGGTGAAGCACATGAGTCTCAGCCTATTGGGTGAGGTATCCTAAAGTGCATCCACAAGACCCTTGTTAGAAACTAGGAAGAGGAATATTTCCTGGTCATTGTAGCAGTACGGCAGCAGGAACTGCAGTAGTTAATGTAGTAGGCACTGTGTGGGAACTGTAGCAGGTACTATAGCGGCCCTGTAGCTGGTAAAGTTCCGTACTGTAGCAGCCATGAACTATTCACCTTGGGCCACCAGTTTGGGCTTGGAGTACTTAAGGCCTTCGGGCCACCCAGGCCTTCGGGTCAGTTGGGCTTTTAGACCACCTTTAAGGCTTTCGAGCCACCTAAAGGCCTTCGGGCCACATGCAGTTTCCCTAGATAGACTCTGCAAAAAAGAAGTATCCCTAGAGGAGTATTCAGAGTAAGAACACTCACCAGAGCAGAACCAAATGGATTGGAAAAGAATGAGAGGGTATAACTATGCCATCGAGACCAGCCTGTGCATTCATGGGATGCATATTCAGACGACAATGCAAAGGTGGAGAGCTACCAACATGATGCAGATGTTGGGAAGGGGTAGTTCCTTATAATTATCGTTTGGTTGAATTCTCTAAGACCTTTGAATCTTGTAATGTCTCTCAAGCCTACGGGAAATGTAATCACTTAAGCCTATGGGCCATGTAAGGGTTCCCCCACATCCATTGAAAGGGGGATTATAAAAAATAAATAAAAAAGAGGACATTTGGCGATTCGTGAAAAATAAATCATGGTGAATATTTAAACAATGTTACTATACAGTAACCAAGATAATGCAATCCAATCCGGATGTACATAGAATAAATCTATAAGAAAAACCTAAGAGTATATCAAACATGATACATAAATGAATCCATAATACTCAAAAAAATGGATATATCTTCTGAAAATAAATAACTAGGACAATAAGGAAACTATATCAGAAAGTGAATTATATTGATATTCAGTGTTGTCATAGTTTGTTAATATTAGGCTACCCAATTTTATACCACAAACTCATGAGTACATTTATAAAACCCTAGTGGTATTACTCACACTAATGTTTTATGTGTATACACCCAAGTTTCCCATACATTCTTATGTTCCATGATTAAAAAAAACATAAATCACCCTAAAATTTTATAATGAATTTATAAAAGTAAATTATAACCATTATATGAATTGAAAATCCATTTTATAATAATAAAAATTTCCATAATCATGTTCACATGCTTTGAAAATACAATTTAGAATCAAATATATAATTTTGGGAATTCCATAAAACCTATAAATGTAAAAGCACTTTTACAAGAAATTCCTCTTTCAAACCTATTTTATGCCCATAAGAAATCATCCAATCATATTTGAGGCATTTTAAACAATACAAGAAATAATCATAAATGTTTTATAGAAAAACCACATTAGAAAGCATAAAAAATCATCCAATATGAAATTTCAGAAAACTTCCACACAAATTCTAGATTACAGAATTATGTTAATCCACTAGAAAGACTCTATAAGGACAAATAATGGAAATGGTTTAAAAATTCATTTTAGAAATAATCTGTAACCTTGGTATTTCATAAAGAACTAGACTTACTGTAACACCCCATGTAAATAAAGAATATGACATTTCATATTTATCCATATTTGTGAATAAAATATTGAAATGACTTTAAAGGGGATTCTATGCTCGATGGCGTACCCAACACGCAACAACGAGTTTCTTAGGAATCTTACGTTACACTCTAATAATAAAATAATATTATTTTAAATGGTAGTTAACATCTAGCCGTTGTATTGGCGTGAATGGATAGAAATAACTAAAATATGATTATATATGTTTTTAAATGTTTTTACATTTATCCAATAAAAGCTAAAGGCTTAAAATACGTAAAGAATTCAATTTTAGGCGTATATGCCCTAGTTTTCACTAAAGGTTCACTTATCGCATTTTAATGGAGAACTGTCATTAAATATAGTTTTGATCACTCTTATACATTCTTTTGGACCAAATAAAACTCTTATTAAGAATCGGGACATCAAATTTTACTTTGTGTAATTTTTTGGTATTTTTATGATAAAGTTCATTTTTAATGAATAGTGTAAAATGTTGTATTTTAATTCAAAAACTCTTTTTAATATAATTTACTTATATGATTAGATAAAATTTTGAATTGGTTTTAAAGTGAAATAAGAAAATATTTTTACCATTAAATCCAATAGTGGTCTTTGGAATTAATTTCACTTTGAAATCAGACTTAAACTAGTGTCAATCTTTTGATACTTATTGTTTTATAAAAACACGCTATTTGCTCTGACAACGGGAATTAATTATTAAATTAATTAATATGACTAATATGTTTTGAATTTTGTAAAACTGACTTCATTTTTGAATTCTGAATATCAAATATAGCTTAGGGTGAAGTTTTGGTATTTTTCTGAAAACTCCAATTTTTGATGAATAGTGAAACCACTAAGTGGTAATCAAGCAAACTGATTTTTTAGTTAAATGAAAGATTACCACTAATGTGTATTGAATTTTGAAAACCGACATACATGGTTGTCATTAGTATGTAAAATGTGGTTCAATGGGATGAAAATAATTTTTTGGTGAATAATAACTTTTTTTTTCATTAATCACGATTAGAGGTAATTAGTGTAATTTAAGGTAAAAATGATATTATAAGAATGTGAAAACACCATGACACTTGTCCTACAACTATTGGGTGAGTCATGGAAGACCAAGACAAGCCATGGGACAACTTGGGGACCCCATGTAGCCACTTTAGTTGGAAAATGACAACAATATATTTTTATTTAATGTTAAAATTAAATTGACACAAACATGAGTTGTTTTACTAAAATAGTTTTTAAGTAGGGTGAAACAAGTCCAAATTTTGATTATAAATAGTCATTGGAAAGATTAAAATATTTCCTACATCATATTATTTTTTTTATAATTTTTAGACATTAAATAAATTAAATTATTTATGACATCATAATGATGCAGCGATGACATCATTATTTGATGATTTAAATAAAATGAGAAGATAATGTATACTCTATGACCTACACATGTAAAAAACTTATTTTATGGGTGTATTTAGAACCCTTATCACCTTATCCACGAATTATATCAATGTGGGATATTTTAAAACCGAAACACATTTTCAAATAAAGTAATATTTCTTACTTTCCAAAAGTGCCCCTCCTCTCCTCTTATAAAAGGCCCTCACCTCTACCTCATTTCACACACTCCTCAAGCCTTTGGCTCGGCCAACCCCTGCCCATTTACTCTCTCCACATCCCTATACTCATCCTAGAGGATTCCATTTGGGCAGAATCCTTTCAAAGGATGCCTTTAGGCTCAAATCAAAAGAAGTTACACTTTTAAAGGTAATTCATTCTCTCATGTTCATTTGTTTTATTTTTCTTCTCCAACCCCCTAAACTCTTTTTATTTACTTATTTTGTAACAACACCAGTATATTCAATATACTAGTATGTTGTTATAAGATTTATTTGAGCTACACTCTCACACAACTACATCAAATGGTTAAAGAACATACGGTTTCTGTGGATGGCGAAATTCTGCCTCCCGAAACAATGATTGTTCAATACTCATTTAACACCTTCAAAGGTGGCCATTATGATGTCACTATTTTTATATATGATATATAGTATGTTTATGTTTTACTTATGCTTCTGTATTTTTCATTTGTGTCTTACCTTTATGGATTCCATTATGGGTATACGCGATATCTTCATTTTAGGAAGTGCGGACTACCGCCCCCTCAAAGTGATGTGATTCGTTAATGCCATACGTGGGACGTATAAAGATGGATTTAATGTTATTATATATGATGTTATACTGGAATTATTATATACATCTATATCATTATTATTTCTTTCCATTAAATTATGAGATAGAAATGAAAGTAGCGTTCATTCGTACGTACGGCTTACCGTCTCCATGAACGGTGCATTTCATTTCTTATCCCCAAATGTAATGTACTATTATAAGTACATGTATATAATGGATATATATGATGAATGATACATCTAAATGATGAATATAATTCTGTAATTAAAATATACATACCTCTAATTTAGTTTTAATTCCATTAATATGACAAAGAAATGAAAGTAGCGTTCATGCGTACGTACGGCTTACCGTCTCCATGAACGGTGCATTTCATTTATTACCTCTAAATGATTATGTAATATTATAAATACATGTATATTATGGATATATATGATATATATGATATCCAAATCAGGAATGTCATTCTGGATATAAAGAACCTTTGACCACAAGAACAACATGTAATTATAAGAAGTCCACTTTCGACTTAAGAACCAAATATCGACAAAACAAACATGATTAACTTAAATGATTAAGTAATGTTTATAACATGGTAATAAGTGATATAAAAGGAATAATGAACTTGAAAAAGGTTCTTAAGGAAGTATAAATTAACTCAAGTTTATTATTCAGGAGATTAAAGAACGATCGAGTCAAGTCGGACCCGAGGTAAGGGATCCTACTCCTCTCTTTCTTTTTAAGTACACACTTTTATGTCCTTCCTTTTAAAGCTCATATTTCTTGTTATTGGGATGATATTTTATATTACCCTTACTGTAATTTTTATGTTCATGTGATGAGATACTATATTCTCTCTCATCAATCCTTTTTGGATGTTTTGAGTGGCGCCATTAGGCTGCCGAACTTTCGTAAGAGATCTAACCTCTCTCTTTCTTTTTAAGTACTCTCCTTTATGTCACTTCTTTTAAGCTCCTCTTTGTAATGTTGGGGGATGTTCTTTTATACTCCTCTTTCTGTACATTTTATTTTAATGTGATGAGATACCCTATTTGATCTCATCAATCCATATTCTGAAGTTTTATGTGGCGTCGTTAGGCTGCCGAGTTTTCGTAAGGGATTTTTCATCTCACTTTTATTCCCGTGAGATTTATTGTACATTTGCCACAAATTCCATTGAGTGGTGTATGTAATGCCCATTATTCTACTCTTTGTGTAATATAATTTTGTTTATGAGTATTTACATCAATGATCTATTGTCCTTCATTCATGGGGTGTATGTTTTGAAAGATACCCAAGTCGGTAAGGGAACCTTTCACCCTCCTCTTTTTTAAAAGACTTCTTTTGTTGGGTCTTTTAATTTACATATTTTTATGTTGTGTTATGTTCTCATATATCATTATTGATGTAAATTTTATGTCCAAGTGATGAGATACACTTTTTATCTCTCATCAACTCATTTTGATGTGATGCCGTTAGGCTGTCAAGGGAACTTTTTAACCCAATTTCGATTTCTTTGGGTTCAACATGTAGTCATTGAATATGTCATCCATTGAATATGTGTGAAGGACATTTTATTGTTTTACACTTAATATCCACTTATATTGGGTGTATTTATATTTGTCACACATATTTTTGAGATTTATTTGTCCTTAATTTAAGGATACCTTCTTTATAAGGGATTTCTTCGCATTTTACTTATCTATTGATACTTCATTGTTGTTATGCACCAATTCAATCTTATATGGTGTATATACTGTCCTTTGGAATATTATATCATGAATCCATTTATTCTTATGATATTATAAAGTTCTGATTTAATGTTATTCCTCAATTATTGTATTCAAGTGTCTCTAATTTTGGTAAATACCTTTTAACCAAAATATCTCTTTAAATGTTTTAATGATTTGTTCTTATTAATATCCATGTTTTCAAAATGGTTTTAAGGATTTATTTATATGGATATTAATGGTTTAAAATGTTAAAAGCTTCAAGGTGGTATGGGACACTTTGATTCAAAAATCTCTTTATTAAATGTTTTAAATGGTTTTGGAAATGGTTTTTTTGAATGGATTCATTATTTCAATATAATAAAATGTTATATTGTGATTGAAATGTGGAAATGTTATGTTTCCTTTATGCATGTTTTATGTGATACGTTTATGTTATGTTTCTTGGGCATTGTTATGAAAATGGGTGGTTTCGTGATAAACTAAGGGCGGGTGAGCCCGATATAGCTCTCCAATGCATTGGGTAACGCGACGGAGTGAAACGTTAAGGTTTCTCTGAAGAGATTTAGGGAATATACTGTGATGGGTATTCCAAACGTAACCAAGAGGGTTACTCCCTACGTAAGAATGTTATGGATGCCTCAAGTTACCATTATGTCTTATGATTTCAATGATTTATTCAAGATTTTATTAGGTATGTTAAAGTGCCTATGTTTTATGGGTAAAGTATGATTTCATTCTTATGTATATATGAACTCATGTTTCCTTTAAATGTTTTTTATAACCCATACTGAGCTTTTTATGCTCATCCCAAGTTTTTGAAAAAAATTTCACAGGTCAAGGGAAGGGTACATGATGTGATGATAGTGTCAAGGATGTGTCAAGAAATAATCCATGTTTTATTTTAAATTTGTTTCCGTTGATGGGATGAATGAATACTGTCTTTTATGTAACCACTTTGTCTAGATATGGAATGTAATGCAAGTTTCATGATCTAATTCTCTAAATCTCTAAACCTGAAAAGATCCTCAATGTGTAATCTTGTAATAACTCAAGATTAAGTAAGGTTTAAGGCTGAGGCCTTATAGTTTGTATCAAAGGTCGGTTTAGATAACTTTAGAGGTTAGGGTATTCTTTATGCATAAGTGACATTACCATAATGGTTAGGATTTCAGAAAGAGTCCCAGTTTTAGATAAAGTGAATGAGTAAGTGTATCTTAGTGTTTACCTTCCTCATTAGTACATGATGGTTTTGTTGATATACTCACAATGACATTTCTATTTTTAGTGAATGGATGGATCTAGAAGGCTCCAAAGAGACAACAGGTTTAAAGGAAACTGTGGTGGTTCTCTGATTAATATACTAGATAAAATGGAGGATTCAATGAGGAAACTCATGGTTATCCTAAACCAAATATCAATGAGTCATGATCAACCAATTGAACCTTGGTATGTTCTTTAATGCATCATGTAAGAGATGACCAATCGATGCGGAAGTTCAGGTAATAATTAAAAAGGTAACCATTAGAGTTTATATGATCCTTACTTTTGAGGTAATTATGGGTTATTATATGATATGCTGGAAAATGAAAGGCATGAGATAAACATGCGGTTAAAATATGTTATGATAATTTTTGAAGATTTTATCTCATTTTGGGGAATGTTTAAAGAATTATATAGTTTTGGAAAAAGGACAACACACAGACCGTGTGACAACCCGTCACGTCGGACAAAGTTGTTGGAATCGAACCCACAACAAAAGTGCAACTGGTATTTATCGCCTACCACTGGACTACGTGAAGTCCCTGGTTAGTTTGACCGATTATTTTTAGTTATATTATTTTATGAATTAAGAGTAAGTTGATTTTGGGTTATTTATGAAAATGATTAACCTATCATGAAGGATATGTGATTAGGATAATTAATTTTCAATGCGAGACTTTAGGAGCGACTGATGTTGTTTGGAGATAAATGTTACGATTTAACTTGGAAGACTATGTGACTAAATCCTTCAAATATTTGGGTTTCAATCTCAGTTTGGTTTACTTTGAAGGATTTTATGGACAAATTGTTTATCTAATGGTCCTCGTTGAACTTTGGGTTTTGTTGGACAAATTTTGGAGATTAAGCATGGATTTTGTTTTTAATGGGTTATCCTTTTCTGGATTATCTGACCTTGTACTAACCTTTTTGGTTTTGGTTTTGGTTAAAGCCTAAAGACATGGGAGGTATATAGTTATCTTTTGTGGATTAGGTGACTCTCTAGAAGTTGATTATAGTACTCTTAATGTGAACAAGTCTTACTAAATACTCGCCTTTTGGAGAAAATATGAGTTTGTGTAAGGAATCTAATAAAAGTTGAAAGTCAAAATGATAAGTGATTATGTTTCCTTATGAATAAATTCCCCAATAAAAAGTATCTTAAAACAAAAATGTTTTCTGTTAACTTTTCCTACTGGGGAATCGAATATAGTTTAACCCATCACAAGTTTGTGATTTTCTCATTGTTAACTTTCTTCTAGACATGTTTACTATAACTCTCCCTCAAGAACATGACCCTTTTCTTTTTCTTCCATGTCCATATTTTCATACATGGAATCTTCTTATGGGTTTACTCGGGTGACCTTTGTACTTATATTTCATTTTTTTAAAGTGATTGTTTTACCGACTCTTGTTCCGATGTGGGACTTTCAAGGATGTTTCCAAGCTCAATTTTAAAAATTGCGAGGACGCAATTCCCAAAAGGGGGGAAGGATATAACACCCCAGGTAAATAAATAATATGACATTTCATATTTATCCATATTTGTGAAAAAAATATTAAAATGACTTTAAAGTGGACGCTATGTTCGATGGCGTACCCAACACGTAACAACGAGTTTCTTGGGAATCTTAAGTTGCACTCTAATAATAAAATAATATTATTTTAAATGGTAGTTAACATGTAGCCGTTGTATTAGCAGGAATGGATAGAAATAACTAAAATATGATTATATATGTTTTTAAATGTTTTTACATTTATCCAATAAAAGCTAAAGGCTTAAAATACAGAAAGAATTCAATTTTAGGCGTATATGCCCTAGTTTTCACTAAAGGTTCACTTATCGCCTTTTAATGGAGAACTGTCATTAAATATACTTTTTATCACCCTTATACATTCTTTTGAACCAAATAATACTCTTATTAAGAATCGGGACATCAAATTTTACTTTGTGTAATTTTTTGGTATTTTTCCGATAAAGTTCATTTTTTAATGAATAGTGTAAAATGTTGTGTTTTAATTCAAAACCTCTTTTTAATATAATTTATTTATATGATTATATAATATTTTGAATTGGTTTTAAAGTGAAATTAGAAAATATTTTTACCATTAAATCCAATAGTGGTCATTGGAATTAATTTCACTTTGAAATCAGACTTAAACTAGTGTCAATCTTTTGATACTTATTGTTTTATAAAAACACGCTATTTTCTATGACAACGGGAATTAATTATTAAATTAATTAATGTGACTAATATGTTTTGAATTTTGTAAAACGGACTTAATTTTTGAATTCGGAATATCAAATATAGCTTAGGGTGATGTTTTGGTATTTTTCTGAAAAACTCCAATTTTTTATGAATAGTGAAACCACGAAGTGGTAATCAAGCAAACTGATTTTTCAGTTAAATGAAAGTTTACCACTAATGTGTATTCAATTTTGAAAATCCTACATACATGGTTGTCATTAGTATGTAAAATGTGGTTCAATGGGATGAAAATAATTTTTTGGTGAATAGTAACTTCTTTTTTCATTAATCGCGATTAGAGGTAATTAGTGTAATTTAAGGTAAAAATGATATTATAAGAATGTGAAAACACCATGACACTTGTCCTACACCTATTGGGTGAGTCATGGCCGGCCAAGACAAGCTATGGGCCAACTTGGGGACCCCATGGAGCCACTTTAGTTGGAAAATGACAATAATATATTTTTATTTAATGTTAAAATTAAATTGACACAAACATGAGTTGTTTTACTAAAACAGTTTTTAAGTAGGGTTAAAAAAGTCCAAATTTTGATTATAAATAGTCATTGGAAATATAAAAATATTTCTTACATCATAGTATTTGTTTAATAATTGTTAGACATTAATTAAATTAAATTATTTATGACATCATAATGATGCAGCGATGACATCATTATCTGACGATTTAAATAAAATGAGAAGATAATGTAATCTCTATGATCTACACATGTCCAAAACTTATTGGATTGGTGGATTTCGAACCCTTATCACCTTATACACGAATTATATCAATGTGGGACCTTTTAAAACCGAAACACATTTTCAAATAAAGTAATATTTCTTACTTTCAAAAAGTGCCCCTCCTCTCCTCTTATAAAAGGCCCCCACCTCTACCACATTTCACACACTCCTCAAGACTTTGGCTTAGCCAAACCCTGCCAATTTACTCTCTCCACATCCCTATCCTCATCCTAGAGGATTCCCTTTGGGCAGAATCCTTTCAAAGGAATCCTTTAGGCTCAAATCAAATGGCGTTACACTTTTAAAGGTAATTCATTCTCTCATGTTCATTTGTTTTATTTTTCTTCTCCAACCCCTAAACTCTTTTTATTTACTTATTTTGTAACAACAACAGTATCTTCAATATACTAGGATGTTTTTATAAGATTTATTCGTGCTACACTCTCACAAAACTACATCAAATGGTTAAAGAACATACGGTTTCTGTGGATGGCGAAATTCTGCCTCCTGAAACAATGATTGTTCAATACTCATTTAACACCTTCAAAGGTGGCCATTATGATGTCACTATTTTTATATATGATATATAGTATGTTTATGTTTTTCTTATTCTTCTGTATTTTTCATTTGTGTCTTACCTTTATGGCTTCCATTATGGGTATACGCGATATCTTCATTTTAGGAAGTGCGGACTACCGCCCCCTCAAAGTGATGTGATTCGTTAATGCCATACGTGGGACGTATAAAGGATGGATTTAATGTTATTATATATGATGTTATACTAGAATTATTTTATACATATATATAATTATTATTTCATTCCATTAAAGTATGAGATAGAAATGAAAGTAGCGTTCATGCGTACGTACGGCTTACCGTCTCCATGAACGGTGCATTTCATTTCTTATCCCCAAATGTAATGTACTATTATAAGTACATGTATATAATGGATATATATGATGAATGATACATCTAAATTATGAATATAATTCTGTAATTAAAATATAAATACCTCTCATTTAGTTTTAATTCCATTAATATGACAAAGAAATGAAAGTAGCGTTCATGCGTACGTACGACTTACCGTCTCCATGAACGGTGCATTTCATTTATTACCTCTAAATGATTGTTTAATATTATAAATACATGAATATGCTGGATATATATGATATATATGATATAAAAATCAGGAATGTCATTCTGGATATAAAGAACCTTTGACCACACAAACAACATGTAATTGTAAGAAGTCCACTTTCGACTTAAGAACCAAATATCGACAAAAAAAACATGATTAACTTAAATGACTAAATAATGTTTATAACATGGTAATAAGTGATATAAAAGGAATAATGAACTTGAAAAAGGTTCTTAAGGAAGTATAAATTAACTCAAGTTTATTATTCAGGAGATTAAAGAACGATCGAGTCAAGTCGGACCTGAGGTAAGGGATCCTACTCCTCTCTTTCTTTTTAAGTACACACTTTTATGTCATTCCTTTTAAACCTCATATTTCTTGTTATTGGGATGATATTTTATATTAACCTTACTATAATTTTTATGTTCATGTGATGAGATACCCTATTCTCTCTCATCAATCCATTTTGGATGTTTTGAGTGGCGCCGTTAGGCTGCCGAACTTTCGTAAGAGATCTAACCTCTCTCTTTCTTTTTAAGTACTCTCCTTTATGTCACTTCTTTTAAGCTCCTCTTTGTAATGTTGGGGGATGTTATTTTATACTTCTATTGCGGTACATTTTATTGTAATGTGACGATATACCCTATTTGATCTCATCAATCCATATTCATAAGTTTTATGTGGCGCCGTTAGGCTGCCGAGTTTTCGTAAGGGATTTTTCATCTCACTTTTATTCCCGAGAGATTTATTCTACATTTTCCACAAATTCCATTGAGTGGTGTATGTACTGCCCATTATTCTACTCTTTGTGTAATATAATTTCGTTTATGAGTATTTACATCAATGATTTATTGTCCTTATTTCATGGGGTGTATGTTTTGAAAGATACCCAAGTCGGTAAGGGAACCTTTCACCCTCCTCTTTTTTAAAAGACTTCTTTTGTTGGGTCTTTTAATTTACATATTGTTATGTTGTTTTATGTTCTAATATATCATTATTGATGTAAATTTTATGTCCAAGTGATGAGATACACTTTTTATCTCTCATCAACTCATTTTGATGTGATGCCGTTAGGCTGTCAGGGGAACTTTTTAACCCAATTTCGATTTCTTTGGGTTCAACATGTAGTCATTGAATATGTCATCCATTGAATATGTGTGAATGACCTTTTATTGTTTTACACTTAATATCCACTTATATTGGGTGTATTTATATTTGTCACACATATTTTTGAGATTGATTTTTCCTTAATTTAAGGATACCTTCTTTATAAGGGATTTCATCGAATTTTACATCTCTATTGAGACTTCATTGTTGTTATGCACCAATTCACTCTTATATGGTGTATATACTGTCCTTTGTAATATTATATCATGAATCCATTTATTTTCATGATATTATAAAGTTCTGATTTAATGTTATTCCTCAATTATTGTATTCAAGTGTCTCTAATTTTGGTAAAAACCATTTAACCAAAATATCGCTTTAAATGTTTTAATGATTTGTTCTTATTAATATCCATGTTTTAAAAATGGTTTTAAGGATTTATTTATATGGATATTAATGGTTTAAAATGTTAAAAGCTTCAAGGTGGTATGGGACACTTTGATTCAAAAATATATTTATTAAATGTTTTAAATGGTTTTGGAAATGGTTTCTTTTTGAACGGATTCATTATTTCAACATAATAAAATGTTATATTGTGATTGAAATGTGGAAATGTTATGATTCCTTTATTCACGTTTTATGTGATACGTTTATGTAATGTTTCTTGGGCATTGTTATGAAAATGGGTGGTTCCGTGATAAACTAAGGGCGGGTGAGCCCGATATAGCTCTCCAATGCATTGGGTAACGCGAAGGAGTGAAACGTTAAGGTTTCTCTGAAGAGATTTAGGGAATATACTATGATGGGTATTCCAAACATAACCACGAAAGTTAATCCCTATGTAAGAATGTTATGGATGCCTCAAGTTACCTTTATGTCTTATGATTTCTATGATTTATTCATGATTTTATGAGGTATGTTAAAGTGCCTATGTTTTATGGGTAAAGTATGATTTCATTCTTTTGTATATATGAACTCATGTTTCCTTTCCATGTTTTTTATAACCCATACTAAGATTTTTATGCTCATCCAAAGTTTTTGAAATGTTTTTCACAGGTCAAGGGATGGGTACATGATGTGATGATAGTGTCAAGGATGTGTCAAAAAAGAATCAGTGTTTTATTTTAAATTTGTTTTCGTTGATGGGAAGAATGAATACTGTCTTTTATGTAACCACTTTGTCTAGATATGGAATGTAATGAAAGTTTCATGATCTAATTCTCTAAAACTCTAAACCTGAAAAGATCATCAATGTGTAGTCTTGTAATAACTCAAGATTAAGTAAGGTTTAAGGCTGGGGCCTTATACTTACCCAATTCTATTTTTTTACAATGAAACCCATTTATAACTCCTTTTTTACTTGATGACTTCAAAAAAATGATTTTACAAAATAAACCAATTAATTTCTTTGAATAAACCAAATAAAGTTTTAAGAACATGTAGTTATTCACGGTTTAATAACAATGTAAAAAACACCTACCTTAAAAAGAATATCACAAAAGAGGATCAAGGATTCTATAAAAATAAATCAAGGAGAGACCACTCTGTATAATCAAAGGAAAATAATAACAACAACCTTCTGTTGATCAACTAGTAGCTAGATTCCATAACCTCACTCATGAGGATAACGAACATCGGGGTAATAAAGGTCTATAAAATTTTAATAACATCACATGACTTTTGGTTTGAGGAAATAAAAAACCAGAATTAAAAAACAAATTAATTTCATAATTCAATCAATCCTGATATATATAAGGTTTAAAACCATTTAAAATAAGAGTTGTATCCTTTAATAGGTAAAAATAATTCAATACAAACAATATTCAGCTTTTTAAATAATAGAAATGTTATTATAGGTCATTACAGAAAAGGTGAATAAAAAATATAAGTTTTTACATATTTTTCCCCAAAAATGGAACTACATAAGGGGAATATGGATTTACCCTTTATGAAAATCTTATATGTAATGTAAGGTTATTTAGTTACCCTTATATAAACCATATAAAGTAGCAGTTTCTCGTACATAATTATTTCCGGACCTTATGAACCTTTATGAAACCCAAGTTTACCATTATATACCACCTTGAGTACCCTTACAAAACCTTTGAAAAGGATAGGTTACCCTTACCTGAGACCCTTATGCGAGCCGATAGCTTTATGCATTACCCTTATGAATGTTAGTACCCCTATGTAGCCCCTTCCATACCCTTGAACAACCCTTAAAACTTCTGGGTTACCCTTACACAACAACACTTAGGTATGAGTAGTTGATCTTCACAATTATAGAAACCCCATGCTTCTCAGAAAGGTAAATATTAGCTTTAAAATTATTTTATTTCCTATTGAATGACAATATAAATTAAAGACAAAAGAGGTTTTAAAGAGCATAGAAATTATCCATCCCATTATAAAGTAAATGAAAACATCACTTACCAAATATATATCACAAACCCAAGAATATAATTGAAATCAAAGGTTGGGTTGTCACATGAGATGCTTGGGTTAGGTGAGAAGAGAACATGGTATTTTCATAATTCCTTAGGATGATTGATATCATGAATTCATAAACACTCAATGTATCCAATTATCTTAACTACATGAGTTCTAGTTGAAACTCCTTCTCTAAGATTGTATGTAAAGAGTGCCTTGAAGAATTCATACCTCACTTTTATTTCATTCTATTAATAGGGATCATGTAGATGAAACATAATAGTGTATTCAGTCATCAATTTATGAAGTTTTTGGTGACCACTAGTCACATATTATAACACGAGGCATTTTATATCCAATGAATCAACCTTGTGTTTCTAAAAAATGTATTTTCCTCCCCAAATTCCTTATAGGAAGGATCAATAGGAACTATAGACTCTTGTATATAAAGTACCCACTCTTTTTTAGTAAAATAAACTAGAGCCTATACAATTCTTGAAAGTTAACACATATCAAGAGATTATCTTTATCCAAAATGGACCATAGGGATAATGGAATTGTTGAATTGATTAGAACTTTCTATAACTAATAAAATAAATCTTTAGTACGTTATCTTGATTAATAATTATGGAATGAAAAAAATAATAATATTAGTTTCCCAATATTTTATCAAATTCTAATATCCCTCACCATTGGATTTAGAATAACCCATCACTCAGATATTCTTTTGGAAAGGATCCATATTTCGCTTTACGTTACATTGGTGGAGGCCTTATCAAAATTTTTATAGGTATTTAGTAATTATTTACTTTTATAATGCATTAAATCATAACTCCTTGATATGTTTAGTGGACTCCCAAATCATGAAATACTATGACTGGACTTCCTTAATGATTTCTTTCAAGCCATACAAGGTCCTGCAAAATTAATAAATCCTTGAGGCTAGCAAGGTAAATTCATACAAAGACTTTTTTTAGAGCTCCCTAAAAATTTAAATCACCCTGATGAGGGAGAGAAAAGTACATTGAACTATGGTTTAATTTTAACTCAAGTGTTGGAGGGAGTTTTATAACTAAATATTTTGATCAAGGGATTTTGTTTAACTTATCCATAAATATTAATTATTTAATTCTTTAAATTCTTGTTAATATTATATGGAATTTAAATAATTAATTAACTATTCTTGATTAAATAATTTATTCAAAATAATTTTTTTTATTTTATCTTTAACATGATTATTGATTTATTTATTTTATGTTGTCATGTTTAATAATCCAAATAAACCATGAATTGAAAAAATAAAATAAATATGTGATATGATTATAAAAATTTATCTACCAATTGGTTTATTAAGAGAAGACAAACCAACCTTGACCCTAGGTGAAATAACTTATAAATCCGATCCATGTCTTGAGTTGTAGTATACACTTATTATTCTACATATATCATTGGTTGGATTTACCTCATCTCAAGTCTTGAAACACAACTACTCTCTAAGAGCTTCATCATTTACATTTTTGTTTCTCACTTATAGTTGAGGGGTAGTAGGGGTTTAGGCTTACATAAAATAAACTTTATACACGCACACACACAAACACACAAATATTTAACAAATAAGTGAGGTATTATTTATAGATCCTTATATTTAATATAATAACAAATTATCACATAAAACCATAAGTAAAAAAACTAAAATAAATAAATAAATCTAAAATACACATAGGTTGGTCAAGATCATGATCAATCACAATATGAAATATTTACACATTTATATTGGATATCATTCATTTCAATTAATTATAATTAAGTTAAATTATCTAGAATAGATAGTCCTTGGGATAAGACAATATTCTCAATTTGTGTCATTTTAAATAAATAAATTAAAATAAGTTAATTAAATAAATTAAGTAAACTAAATAAAGTAAATAATGTAAATAAATTAATTAATTAAAAAAAATAAAAAAATTAAAAAAATTACATAAATTAAATAAATTAAATAAATTAAATAAATTAAATAAATTTTGTTTTTAATTTTAAAATAATTTAGTACATGACATGTACTCTTGAGGTGGCATAGTGTGTAAATTTTGTATCTGTTAAAATCCACTTATTGAATTTAATACTTACATAACATGTATTTTCAGTCAAAATATAATGTAACTCATGTTCTGTATAACCCTTATCTAGTACTATGTACTTACTTGGAATGTATGCCGACATAGTGTGTCACAATATACACAATGTATAGTTTCGTAAGCCAGTATGTGTAGTCTATTTGGCATGTATGATCACATGACATGCTATAAATATAAATGACATGCATCACTAACAATGTGTGTAAAGTACATAACATATAAGAAAACCATTTCATGCTATTTCGTTGAAGAATTTATTTGAATAGAAATTATTAAGAATTTATATCCACGTGATATGTTTAAAATCACTCAGCTTGTACCTAGTACAAAATAAAACCTCTCACATGACATGCACAACCAAATACATGCTATGTAGTTCGTGTCTCACATAAATTATCCCACATACTAACCTACAAAACATGATTAAAATTTTAGTGTGTACCTTTCATGGGTTGTAACATGCTACAAGGCTTGTAAAAAAATCTAAACATGATTTAATCCATAAATGGACACATCGATTGACTGATAGTCAATACACAATGTGTAATGACACCATGTAGTTGACCAAGTGGCTTTTCATGATCTTCATAGTGTCAAAACTAAGTGGGGTTATGTTTCATGAAAAATGGCTACATATCATGTAATCCCTATTAAGACAAATACTGCATTGGTGGTTGATACCTGAAAAGTAATGACACTGCACACTAATCCACATAGGGATCTAAGATTGTTACAGCCCAATCCTTATATGGTTGACCAAGGATACATGAAATATAATTTATAGTTACATGTTGTGTATTAATTTCATGATTCCAGTGACCTTTACACCTCTAGATGAGATCTTTGAATGTTATTTATGCATTTTGACAAGTTCTTGGCTACATTAACAAAGATGAATGTGTTATAAAAATTGTTAGATTAATATTTTTTTGGAAATTAGAAGCTAACAAACAAACATTGGAAATTGATTAAATGTTTTATAAATATTTATAAATTATAATGTGATCACTCCGACACCACATAAAGGTTCTAGGGTGTAGATGAAGTGGTGGGAGAGTGCTTGCTTCTGGGTTTTCATCAGTTTCAACAGATAAATATAAAAAACATTATTATTATAACACCAAAATATCCTAGATAGAACCTTTTCGAATTTATTTTTAATTATTTTAAAAATATAATTACCTCAAAATAAGAACTCCCTTAAATCAATTCCTTTTTATGCTCTTGCAATGTTGTTGTTGTGTTGAATAATCAAAGTGAGTATTATTACAAGTGTATCCACATGTGTTCCATGAATCTACAGATGAAGATCTGGAATCTTTATGTTCTAGTAGGGTAAAGAAAGCACTTTACATTGTTCATTTCATATTGTAACAATGATTTTTCTTATTTTCTCTATATTAATAAGAGGTAGAGTTGTTGATTGTCTCTATAGAGCTTGAGATAATACTCATGAATTTACCTTCTGTGGAAAACAACTCTCTCATGAAAAATGATATAAGTTGAAATTTATACTTGGGGTTAATATTTAATAATTTTTCAATAAACCATTATCAAATATCAATTCTACATAATTAACCATGAATAATAATAATAAAAATAATAGTAATAATACTAGTTGTAGTAGTAGTATTTCCCATGTCATGAACTTATTTAAATATCATTGTTTTAATAAATAAATTATTTTTTATTTAAATAATATTATATAAAATATATCATTTCCATCAAGACATTAACTCAACCTATCAATTCTCAATGGAATTTATTTAACCATTTAATAAAATAATATTTAATCAAATAAATATTATTCATTAAATCAATAAATAAATATTTTTTAGAAAGCAAGCTGTAAGGCTTGATAAATAAAAGTGATGTTACAAGAGTCTAAAGAAGGAGAGTTTAAATTTTTCACATTGAAGAAGAGGAAGAAACTCATAGGGGGTGTTAGAATGATGAACACAAGTGTCTATAATGACCACTTTATTTTTAATATAGTCAGCAAGTCGATTGGATTCATGATATTTATGGGTGATGATGTAATTAATGGAAGAAAGGGTGTTATGGTAGTCAATACATTTTGATGTGAGATTCCATGCAAGATGAATCTGTCCCATTATAACTTCATGAACAATGGTTGTTGAGTTTCTTTAAAACCAATTATTTCCACAATTAATTTAGTGAGAAACCGCAACAGTTTAAATTAAGCCTACCATTTTCGCTTCAAGAGTATTGGAATGACCACATGAGCCATGTTCTCCTTTTAAAAAATCATCGTTGTGATATATGAAAACCACACCAAAGCCTGTAGGTCCTAGATTTATTCTTTAGTCTCTGTCTATGTTACATTTGATCTATCCTAATAATGGAGGCATCCAAAATAATTTAATAGTGCGAAGGGATTTGGGAAAATTACCCTGTATTTGCAGACTTCTCAGCACTGAAAGGTCTTTTATGGGGTTTTCACAAAATTTTTCATATTTGTTATTATAATTATAGATAGAAAGTAGTATTTTAAAAATAGATATCCTAGGATTGAAAATAGTGTTTTCATAGATAGGTTTGTTCATACTTCTCCATATGATATAAATGAACTCTGTGTAGGCCACCAGGAACAGAATTCTAGTCTGCTTTGACATGTGAACAGTTAATAGATTAAAGAGAAAACCTAATGTTTCAGAAGCTTGTAGGGGTTGGAGTTTAAATAGTTCAAAATCTGATTTATGGAGAGATGTAGTGGCATTGCATCATAGAAGGAGATGATTCACATCATCCTGATGTTTGTGGCCCATGGAACACCGTGAACACAAAGATATACCCATTTTTGCAGATTATCATTACAAGGAACCTTATTAAGGTGGAGAAACCATAACAGTGTGAACAAAGATAGAAATAACCATTTCTTATTGTAATCCAATACACCTATATTGTTTCCATGAATAAGGTGATTATGAAATCCTTTGGAGTCCAGAGTATCAGTTAAACTTTTCTCCCAGATAAGGATTTCATCCATGTTGAAAAAATCATAAGACAAAACCATACAAGCTATATGAGATGACAACATGTTACCCCTATGTAGTTTGTCCTTAATGGATATGTTGTAGTCAGTTTTAGGGTTAGGGTTTCTAACACTATCAAATAAAAGAGTACCATCCCACTTATCCATCTAGAATTTGAGAGAGGATTGTGTACTTTACGACATGTGAGAGTGCATATAGATATTTTGGAAGATTCTTCTCAGACCAGGACAAATAAAATATTTCATGTAGCTCATGTTCCATTCAATTAGTTTATTAAGAAATTTTGATCAGAGTAAATCCATAGAGTTTGACCATTCATTGATGAGTCTCCAAATAAATAGGGTTTGGAAGGATTTATTAAAGAGCTCAATATTTTTTATTCCAAGCCCTCCCATGACATGATGTATATTACATTTCATCCAAGGAGTAGTGATACTTTTACATTCCAAGATAATCCCACTACACATAATATTTATCAGGAGTGAGTAAATGGTTTTGATTATAGAGACATGCCATGTATACACCATAAAGGAGTAAACCAATTTTTAGACAACCACATGTTTGACTACGAAAATCCTACCATCCATTGAGAGGGAGTTTCCCTTCCCGGAGGAGAGGGTTCATCTAATCTGGATAACAACATCCATGATGTTAGAGGATCATGGTCATCCAATGAACATGGAGACTTTAAGATAAGTGAAAGGTAGAGAGACTTCTCTTATACCAAGATAATTCATCATACTAGATTTTATAGAGGGAGAGATATTATTTCCAAAGAATATAAATGAATTACTCCCATTAACCTCTTGTCCTGAAACATTTTCATAATCAATTAAAGTATTCTTGATATTCTGAATATTTTTCCTATCACCATGAGTGAAGAAAATATTATCATTAGAAAAAAGAAGATGATAGGGTTAGGAAATACCTAAAGTTGATATGATTATTTTGATGTCACCCTTGTCAGACATGTGAATAATCAATCTGCTTAAATAGTCTTTGAAAATCGTAAAGACAACGTAAATAGGGGTTCATATTGTCTCACCCCTAGAGCACTTGAATTATCCTTCTAGATATCCATTTATAAGAATATAAATACGAATAGAGTTAAACATAGACTCAAGCCCTTGAATAAACTTCATATGGAAGCCAAATTCACGAAGAATCCGAGCAACGAATCCCCAATAAATGGTGTCAAAAGCCATCTTGATATCATGTTTAAGAGAAATATTTCTTCCTCTGGTGGCTCTCTGATGTAGATCAACACACTCAGAGTCCATGAGAAGACAATATTGTATTTTCATCCCTTTAACATAGCTAAATTGATTCCTAGAAAAAAATTTAAGAGAGACATGTGCAATTCTATTTGAAAGAAGCTTTGTGATGATCTTGTAAATATTGTTGACCAGACCAATGTGCTTGAATTGACTAATATCACATGCATTATCCACCTTATGGATTAAGGTAATGAACTAAGAATTGAGTCTCTAGGACATATGTATATTAGTGAAAAATTTATTAACCAGTCTATATACATCATTATGTAACACATCCAAATAAAATTGGATGTAGTGATTTTTGAAGCCATCCGAGCTCGACAAGTTTTCCTTATTAATAGAAAAGGCAACCTCCCTAATTGCAATATCTAGAGGGGCTGAGGTGAGGAGGTTATTTTCAGATTTAGTGATATGTTTAGTAATTATTCCCTCTATGATATCCACATCCTTTCTGGTACCATTGAAGATGTTCATGTAGAAAGAAACAATATTATTTGAGTGACATTTTCTATCATCCAAAATATTATCTCCAACATTTAATAAAGATAAGGTCTTATTGGATTTTTTAATCTTTAGAGTGCATTAAATAATATGGTGTTTCTATATGAATTATTAAGACACTTGAATTTAAAAAATTCCATTTGGATGTTATCTCTGAGTTTGAGATAGTTCTGTAGATTAGAGGACATTCTTTCCACTTGGTCAATATCACTAGAGAAGTTGTGTTTGGTGATTCATTCAGGATTATCATGCAGGGAACTATCATTAGATTCTGGATACACTTAGTGTGTGAAAATCCATCCATCTTTATCAGTGGAATTAGGTGAACTTATATAAATTCCATGATAACCATTTAACAACACATTAATGAACCCATACATAAATAAGTTAATATTGAATAAAAAAACCTTTTATGAATGGTATTGTGTAATATAATCCCTCTATATCAATATAACATCAATAAAGATTCATACCTATTTTATCACCGTATATTCTTGGTTTATATTTATTAAACTTTCTAGAATGAACTCATTAATGAATTACCATTCCAATTGATTAAATCATAAAATTCCATTTTAATCAATGAGATAGAGATGTATTATTTCATTAATATAGAGGGGGAAAATACTTTATTAGCTAATTCAATTAATATCACATCACTTATGATTCACCCAATGTATAATACCTCACCACGAGCATATGTCACTATAGTTTTTGATTATATATAAAGGAAAAGATTCAAAATATATATTAATAATAATCTCATGTTTAAGGACCAATACACATATTCACAGATTAGAATATCCAATGTCATATAACACTTGTGGAATTCTTATTAACAGGTCTTTTCGTATAACCTAGTTTCTAAGAGAATACTGATCGTGAAATCAATGGAAATAGTTATCAATGTCTTATGAGTCCAAAACAACTTATAGTAAAATATCACTTATATCCTATTAGAAAAATTCTTTCTAGACCAGAAGACATATTTTTATGAATATTAACATAGAATCTCTAGGTTCTTATTTTAGTGAGGAGCTTCTATAACCTTCAGATGAGACAAATGTTCTAATGAAATTATCATATTAATATTACACATAATAATAAGAATCATGTGATAATATATTTATTAATAATATGGTAAATAAAAGTACAAAGTTAGTTGGTTATAGGGAACCAACTCTAACATTGCCTCCTTCATTAGTGTTAACTCCTCCTTTATCCTTATATGAATAATATTTATCTTTTCCTTGATTCCATATTTGAAATTTCCTTGTGCATTGAATAATGTACTAAAAATGATATCACATACATTTTTATTGATATGCATGGTGTTAAGAAAATATATATCATACATATTTTTTTTAATAATAAAATTTGAATAGAAATTACCTTTTTCGAAATTATTATCATATGTTTTTTGAATAAAAATTCACCATAAATAGTGGAAGGTTTTTTACCTCCAAAAAATTTCCATCACTTGTTAATGGAGAATTCGATATTCATTTTTATAATTTATAATTTAATTATTTTACCCTATAATTAATTATTTTATTATAGTAAAAATCTATGATATCCAAGAAACACATTCCATGAAATGTTTCAATATTATTTATGTGTACCATTTCATATAATATACAACCAAACCTATTTTTAATTCTATATCCTATAAGATTATAATATTTAGAAAATTCATTTATTAAATTGAATAATATAGTTAATAAGGTAAAATTTTCTTCTCTATTAGAAAGTCACACAATAATATCTATCTCCCTTAATAAATTCAATTATTTAACTAATGATGCTATGAAAGTTTTAATATCATCACTGAATTGTTTGGTTCTTGAAATTAACCCTAAAACATGAATGATATTCAATTTATGAATAACCATAGATTTAAGATATAATTTGATAATATAATTTACCATGAATTATTATATTTTTATTGTAAAATGTGAGGGTTCAATCAATACAAAGATAATAAAATAAAATTATTTCATGTTTTATTTCTAAATTCTGGGTGGTAATGATTTTTTCCCATCTAGGAACATTTTCTTCATACCATAGTTTCCCATATTGAATTATTTTGGTCATATTTCCTTGTTAACTAACATATTTTCTCTATAATGTCATACAATCATATAAGCATAAAAAATTTAAAAAGAACCATAAATCATTTTATGGGATTGATTCATTTTTCTTATATCAATAAACACCACTTTTAAGATATTTTTTAATAAACCATAATCTATTTAAAAAAATGAAATTATTAATACATGAATGTATATTTTCATAAATCATATCCATGGAACAAAATATAGGTTTTGTTTCAAATGTTTTCATGGTGAATTCATCTTCATTTTGTAGCATATCTTTTAAGAAAAAAATATATTTTTTTAAAAATAGTTTCCCTCTATCTACCAGTTTCTTTTAAGTTATACTACTTTAGTATTATTTAAAGTGATGTAAATTTGACAAAACCATCATATAATGAATTATTTTCATAAATTTTCATCCTTTAAAACATTTTAGGACACCATTTAAGTTTATATTTAATCATTATGGTCATTTACCTAATATGAAATAAACCAGTATATATTCTGGTTTTGAAATCATAAGATTTTTTACTTATATTATTATTCAAATCCTTAGATTCATTGACTTATTCTCCATGTTTATTCCAAAATTTATATCTTTGATAAATTTTATAAAAATTATGTGTCCTTCATTCTAATCTGCATTGATTCACCTTGAGTAATAAGAACAAAAACATAAACACATAATTCTAAAAGTGTTGTTTTCATGGTTTTTTGAAAACCCAATATACAATTTGACCCTATACTCACATTAATTATAAAAATAATCCCACACCATCGATTTTTTATCCATATAAATCTTATAATGGTCTCTTTTTTAATAATTAAAAAATAAAAAATTATCATTAGTTTAATATAAGAAAATTATTATCAATTACTTTCATTAACATCCATATATAACTTAATAATAATAACATAGATAAATAAATTTAAATTATTTAAATAAATAAATAATCATAAATTAATAAATTTCAAAACCTATATATATCATAAAAAATGAAACCTATATAAATTTAATAATTTTATACATAACATTAATTCGAAAAAATATTAAAATTCACACAAAAATAAATAAAAGAATTATATTACACAATATAAATGAATTAAAATGAATTTTTGTAAATTAAAAAAATGTTATGAAATATAGATATTTAAAAATAATTAATTTATTAGTTCACATATTATCATATCTTTCATATAATGCACAATAATAATTTCTGAAAACTAAATATCATAGTTAATTTTGTAGAAAATTTATTCAAATAAATAAATACTAACACATGTATATTTATATTTATATTAGTTTGGGGGGGAATACAAATAAAATTTAAAAACACCTAAAAATTAGTCATGAAGACTTGTCCCTAAGACCGTCCTGAGACCCCACAAATTCATAACCACTAGGCCAAGACACACACCCACACACATATAAATAAAATTAAATTGTGTTTCAAAAATAATTTCAACAGACAATTTGTATAAATAAATTAAATTCATTTAGATTTGAATATTGTTGAAGAAATGGATAGGTAATATGTGGTGTCTTTGTGGATTCTATAGTAAAAAATAGAGGTGTATAAGGGAAAACAATTCATGTCTAAAAAAATTAGGAAGGTATGCCCAAACATGTAAATCACGGAGAGGGGTCAATGATGAGTAAATCAGGGGAGGTGGATTTGGAGGAGCGACATCAATGGGTGGAGTAAAGATAAGATACAAGGTCAAATGTGTCACACCCAAATTTTTGTTTTTTTAGTTTTTATTTCAGATCATGGGTTTTCTCTCGATTTCCAAATGTGACCATTTTTAAATTTCGAGGTATTCCTTTGTTTATTTTTGGCACCGTGTTTATTCCTTAGTTCCTCTGATATTTTTTGGTGAAAAAAATGAGATTTTGGTCATTAAGGAAAGTATCACATGGTTGCTGCATGGTTAGAGGAAAATGTGTGGCCAAGCCTATAAAACCTTATGAGCCTTGCGATATATCTGGTTGTTGGAACATGACTTACACACAGTTAGGAAAACTGTGGTAAAGGTGTGCATATGGTTATACCATTTGGAGCATAACCATTTCATAGGGTTGGATCATGGTCTCCCAAATCATGAATCCAAACCATGTGGGTTCCCTTTATATCTAATAAGTGGAACACAGTTGGAAAACAATTTGAGAAACCGTGCAGTATAACCATACGTAGTGTCAAAGTCATTAAAAATGTAAAATTTCCTCTCCATCAACTCCGGATTTTAACCCAAAATGCCCCATTCTCTTTTCTCCTAGTTCTAATGACCCGAAGGGAGCGCCTCCCTTTCTCTCCAAGCCTCTTATCTCCTCTTATGGTGTGGATCTAGTGGTTTCTTCAATTTCTGGGGGTGATTTATTAGGGTTATATTATGTACTCTTGTCCCTCCTCCTTCTCCATCCATTTTATCTTGAGTTCTTCTCTTCCTTGGTCATTTGGATCTAGTATTCTTGTCTCCCTTGGTTTATATTGAGGGTTTATTAGGGTTTATCATTATCGTTCTTAGCTCTTGGAACCATTGAGGAGTTGTTTTGGGTTGGCGTTGTTGAAGCAAATGGGATTTGAGGAAGTTTTCCCTTTTCAATAATTCTTTAAATTTAAGTATCATTGGTTTCTTTAATTTCACACCGTCCTTAATTGTTAAATAGTGATGTGCGACTTTTCTAAAAAAATTGATGTGAAATGAAGTGGTTTTTTATTATTGTTTTGAAGTATATGGCATATTTTGGTTAGGTGATGAACACCAAGTGTTTGATAAAATTCATGATTATCTTTTTCTAGTGAAATATAGTTCTCAAATAATGGATTGGATTAATAAATGTATAAGTGGCATCTAAAATTATTTTTTGGTTTTCTCAAATGGCTTTCCAATTAGTTTTGGACGTGGAAGTGGTGTGTATTTTTTTATTTGAAAATGGTTTGGCATGTGATGAGGATACCTGGCCTGTTTAAAATTTTGTTGAAAATAGAATTGGTTTTAAAATTTTGTATGAGTGATTAAATTTATCTTCATGATAGTCATGAAATGAAAAATGGTGTGATGACACCTTTTTGAAAGGTGGACTTGGTTTCTTCGAAAAAGGGGATTCTTGAGGCTAATTTGGTGTTTTTTGGGAATTAGTTTTTAGTGGAAATATGTACTTAGATATTCATCTTTCTTTTTATATATTTAATGGATGGGATATCCTCACTATAGAATCCTCATTATATATTTATGATGAATGGACTGGATGTCCACAATGTGGAATCCTCATGATCCATTTACATTGAGTGGAATTAGAGATCCTTAATGTGGACTGCTTTGAGATCTATGATTTGTAAGGTAAGTTATTATTCCTTTATGTAGATAGTGTATTTTTTGATCTATTATTGCACTAGCTTAGGATTAAAATCTTTCCAGTGGCCCATATTAGGTAATTTGTTTGTTTTATTTTATTTCTATGGGTTAGTACCCCTCGATCATACTAGATAGGGTGATATTAAGCCTGTGGTATGAATTTGATGTCATTGGGTTAGGCATTCCTTCAGGATGATTAAATATGTAGAGTATGTTCTAAATTATTCCAATGTGCTCCTAGAATTTCCCATGTCCTTTAGAACTTAATTGTCTATTGAGAATGATTGAGATATATTATTGGTTGTTTTCCCTTGTGTGCTTATTTCTATTCTCCTTATTATGTGATCATTTTTGGTTTTATAATGTGTGTTGTCTTTCTTTAGAAAGTGATGAGTTGAATTTCAAAGTTTAATGAAAAAATGTTTTGGAAATGTTTTACACTCTCTTTTCTTGTTTGAAAATAACGAATCACCATTCTCCCTAAAAAAATTAATATCTCTTATTAGTAAAGAATCTGTATTTGAGATGAAAAAATGAAATGGATTGTGTTTTGTTTCAAAGTGGAAATGTGTCGAAAATGTTAATTTTATATATTTTATCTCAAACCTAAGTTTTATGTTTATATTATTTATATGAAGTAAACTAATAATATTTTTTTTTCAGGAATAACTACTGAGTTTTAATACTCATGTATATAATTCTTTCTTATTGTTATCCTTTGGTGCAAGTTTTAGCATGGTTTCGATTATTGTGGGTAATGGTTGGTCTTGATATCAGAGGGTGACTATCAAGGACATGTGGGGATGTTTTGGTTTTTAGATTTAGTTGGTTTTTGTTGTTTAGTTTGTGGTATTTTTATCTTTTTATGATGATTTTCAATTTGGATATTTATTCACATTGGACTGCTCTTTTTATTTCCACTATTTAGATTATTTGTTTTTAAATTTGTAGAAATAATTCCCTTGGTTTCTTAGTTGATTATAGAAAATAGTTTCTAGACTAGGAGGATTGGGAACGCTTCCAGATCCTTTCCACAGATCAGCTTGCGTGACCAGTTTGGGGTCGACTTAGTTTAGTATGTGATTAAATGGTATTATTGATGGTTCCCTTGGAGGACCTAGATTTCATAGCACCCTTTGTTATATGGGATGTCAAGGTAGATGGAGTAGGATTGTTGAAACTTGGGCTATAGGTCTAGGGGAGTGTATTTACAATAATATCTATACCACACCCTATGTTTCCACGGGAAGTTAGTTTTGTTTGGTTTATCTAGTTCTTATGGGTTTCTTTGTGCTTGGTAAATGAATACAGAGTTGGGAAAATGGACTCAGTTATTTTTTAGGGATTAGAAATCCATGTAGAGACAAGGAAATGTTCCAAGAAGACTTTATGTGACAGTTGCGTGATTAGAATATGGCCTCCAAACATATAACCAAGTCAACCATCACCACTAGTTTCGCCTTGTGAGTTGTTTTGGGTCATTCTTGACTCTAAAAATTGTTTTGAAAACCCTTGTTTTGAAATTGTAAAAACCGAATTTAGAGTGTTAATGGTTTGGTTTTGGGAAGATAAAAAATTATTTTTAAGAATAATTATGAAGAAAGAAATATAAAATGTATTTTATAAACCTATTTTTGGGTAAAACAATGATGGTTTTATTGAGATTAGACATACATATTTAAAATATGGGGTTAATTAAAACCATTTGTTTGGAAAGAAAAATTTATTTTAAAGAGGGTTTTAAATTTTTTTTTAAAAAAAATGAGTTTTAATCGAATGATTTCAATGAAATTGGATTTTTTGAGCGGCTAAAAATGTTTTTAATGAGATGAATTTGTCTTTTGGATGAAATCCATGAGGTTTTATCTTACATAGGACAAAACAGATTGATGTGTAGAGTTTGGAAATGGTTATTGGATAAATGGTTAGTGGTCCTTTGAAAGGATTTTTTTTGTTAAATTTGAAGTGGAAATATGTTTTTAAATGGAATGGTTATGTGAAAAGTGTTTTAGGAAGTTGGAAAGGTTTTTTGAATTTTAAAATGGGAAGTGGATTGAGAGTGGGAAAAATTTGGTGGAATGTTTTGTTTTGGAAAATGGGAATGTTATTTTTGAACATTGATATTCTCATGAGTGCTCACATGTGTAGATGCATTTGAGGAAGTGGATATTTGATTTCATGGATGGATGAGTACATGGGGTGGCATGGTAATGTTCATGTGTGAGGCTCTATAGAATACCCCTAGTGAGTATGCAACCCACCATGTTTATTTTCTTTCAAAAGTGTTTTAAGAAACAAATGACCATGTTTTGAAATTGATGTTATGTAGTGTGTCTTCTTATGAGTTATGGATATTATTTATTCATGATTAAGCATTAAAATTATTTTTGATGAGTTTTTTTTATTGAGGTTATGGTTTTCTTGTTGGATAGTGTTTCCCCTACTAAAGGATTGATAGATATTTCAAGGGTGGTTACATGTGGTTTACCATTAGAAGCATTTATAGTTGATAAACCTAAGGACTTACTTCTCATGTTTCAAAAATTCAAACCCCCTCTCTTTAATGGTCAAGAATATCCTCTTAATGAATAATATTAGATGAATATAATAGAAAATATATTCAGTCTTCTTGAGCATCCTAATTCTTTAAAGATTAAGTTTTATAAATTTATACATGAAGGTCCCACATGGAAGTGGTGGACATAAATTTATTGAAATAATACTTAGAAAGATCTTACCTAGGAGTTATTCATGGATTTGATCATATGTATGTACTTATATGAAGTAGTAAATGTGAGTAAGGGGATGAAGACATGATTTATGTAGTATGGTGATGGGTCAGTGTAGGAGTTATTTTTCAATTTTGTGGATCTAGTTTCTCAACTAATAGAGTTGGATATGGATGAATAACTAAAAGCTCTATGTTTTGTGAGTGGGATTTATCATGACTTATAGCTGAAGGTGTTAATGTTTGGTCTAACCCCCTTTAGCAACATGGTGAGGCAAGATATTTATATTAAAGCTGTGATAACGAGAGTTCATGGGGAATCCATCATTCCTATAATCTCTGAAATTAATCAATGCAATTATAGTAAGGAGATAAATAATTATACTGAAGTTGGATGTGTTGGTAGGGGAATTAAATGGACACTTTATATTTTATTAGCTTCTTTAAAGCACAGGATCATGATGTGCCATCATTGTAGAAATGTAACGCCCGGACCCCTATAGAATGGAGTTGGTTCCCTACTTCTTATATTGGAATGGTTAGAATGAATGAAAATATTGAAGAAACAATAAATTTATTAGTGTTGAATAAAATAGATACATAGATGTTACTCAAATTACATTGATAAAAGATTACAAAATACAATACATAATGAAAACTAAAAACTGCATCCACAAGAACTCAATAAATGATCTCCTCTTTGTCACCTTTTGAAAGTAAAAAATGAAAGGGGTGAGCTCAAATTATTAGTAAGAGTTAAAAATAGTGGAATAATGAATACTATAATAAGTGAATCATAATCAATCTGACATAATCAATATGGCATGGTGAATAGATGAAAAACTCACACCATTAATAAACTGAGAATGAAACTGCATCCATAGATTTTATCACAGGGAAAAACTCATGGATAATAATAATTAATAATGAATAAAGAAAATGATTATTAATTGGTCTTAATTTATCTTGAACATGAAACCGTAATACTTTAAAAATGGTTTAGTTCTATTGGTAGAAACCCATCTGATTTTTGGAAACAAACTCGAAGGGTTTGTCGCCAACTGATTTCTCTCGTGAGACCTACCGATGAATCAACAGTGTATAGAGGGCCCCACCCACTACAACATGTTGAAATAATTATTTATACATTAAATCAATACAATATTAATATTAATTTTCAATATCACTATAGAATAGAGTATACTGATTCATCAATATTTCCAAAATTAAAATAACTTTCCAAATAAACATCATATGTAAACCGGTATACAGTTTAAACAAAAAACATAGTCATTATATGAGATTATAGATATTTAATATAAATATTATTTCAAATGAAAAGCTATCTCAAATGGGAAGTAGTACACCACATAAGTATTATTAGGTGGAAAATACAAATTTAGTCCCAACAAAATTGTAGTTGAGGGAAAGTCTCTTACCACAATTTAATCGGTCGAATCATATGACCAGAACATAATTACCCTAAAATGAATCATTGAATAAAATTTATGTAAAAAATAATAATTTTATTATATATCAAATGTCAGTATACATATACCACATACAAGAAATAAGTGGGGAACAATGAAAATCTCACAGAAATGAAAGTGAGACGAGAAACCCCTTACAAACATTTTGACATGTTAATGAGTGTTATTATAAGGACTTAATAAGAGGTAAAGGGGTTTTACATTATTTTTATGTCACATGGGAAGTATGGGGAAGGTTAAAAAACATACCCCATCATTAGGAATTAATATTAAAAGGGAAAAACATAGGGGAGATTCTTGAACAAAAGTGAGAGAGAGGATCCCTTACCTTATGCTTGAAGGTGTTTTGGATTGTTCTTAATAACCTGAATAATAAAATATATCTCCATTAATTAATAAGTACATAACCTCATAAACATGTAATTGATATTTTATGACCTTATTAGGTTCATTAATAGCTTTTTTATGGGGTTAATAGATTCAATTTTATTGTTTTGGTAGCAATTTTATCTTTTGTTTTCATGATCCATTTACTTGTGTTCGTGAAGGAATGTTTGTTGGAAATATTATTAAACATATATAATTTTTAATATAAATTATTTGTTAAATTAAAGATATATAAATGATCTAATAATGATTATGGTTATATACCATGGGGATGGCTAATTTGATGAGTTTAAAATAAACGCTTGGATTTGGATTGGCAGTTTTGAACACAATAAACGTTTTTTGTATTATTATTCCATATTATGAATGTGTAAATATTCAAGAACATTAATCAAGATAAGATAAATATAATATGACCTGGTTTAACCATTGAAAAGGTTTCCTGACTAGTATTGAAGATAGTAATACAAATTAAAAATATGTCTTCCTTGAGTGTGATAAATTTACACATCTTAGATGGTGTTTTCATTTATTGTATAAAAGGAGGTTAAAAAGAGAGATTATAATGAAATATTCCATTATCACCATGAAAATCTAGTAAATTTAAGGTAATAGAATTATCATGTAATTTGGATGATGGGAGGTGATGAGGGATAACAAAAGAATGGAACTTTGTAAAAGAAATTGAAAGAAAAGATAATTAAGGATCAGCTCTTGAGTAATCCTCATTGAGTATCTCATTAAGGCCTTTGTTTTTGGACATATGGGGAGACCATACGGACTTGGATGTGGGGAGACAGATTTCGGAGATTATTTGGCAGAATTTATCAAGTCATAAATCTTGAGTGGTGTGGGAGGAAGAAGGGTTGAGGGGTGTTCTATATAGCGAAGGGGAGAGGAGTTTTCTTAATATTATAATCATTAATTTATTATTTCCTCTCAAGACAACCAATAGTGAGTATTACATGACCCGAAACAATAATATATTCATGTGGCTTCGAACCAATTGGGATTACATCAGTATATCATTATCAATGACTCAACAAATTCCTTTTTTTAGCATTTATCATAAATTATCGCATTTTACTATTCCTCAAAAATTTAATTATTTCCGAAAAAAATCCAAAAAATTCTCCCTAACTATTTTTCAACATGTAGAATCCAAAAAGGAAGTCCATTATTCAAAAATAATTTTCTAAATATAATTAATTAAATATTTAATTAAAATAATTATTTAATCAAAAATTATAAACACTTAAAATATTCAACTTTATTTTTAAGGTCCCTAAATTCATTTATAAAGTTAAGGGCATGGATACCATTCATAAGAGTCATATTACTATTCATAAGGGTAAGTTACTATTCCTAAGGTTAGGTTACTTTTCATAAGGGTAGGTTACTATTCACCGAAAATTAAGTTAATTCTATCAGAATCTAATTTTCATCTTGGTCACAACCGTGTATGTTAGATTTTTTAAATTCAAATCAATGAGATGAAAAATATAAGTTTTATGGATAGGTTATGGTTATCTCCTATAAGTAACTATTTTTTGTTCTATAATGGCTCAATGATTCATGAAATATAGGTTATAACTAGAATGTATTTAAGAGAAAAATACCATAAAATGTTTGTGGTGATACATTATTACCCCCTTCAGAAATTTCATCCTTGAAATTTATCATTTATAAATACCACCAAAAAGATGTGGGTGGTTCTTCTTCATAACATCCTCAGGTCCCCATGTTGCTTCATCTACATTCTAGTTTTTTCAAAGAACCTTTACTAGATGATTTGTCTTATTTCTCAATACCACCTCCCTTGTGTCAAGAATCCCGATAGGCTCTTCATAGTTTGATAAATCATGTTCCCATTCTATTTCTTCATATGAGAGTGCATGCATTGGGTCTGGAATGTATTTCTTCAACAATGACACATGGAACACATTATGAGCTTTGGAGAGACTTGGTGGCACTGCTAAATGGTAATCTACAGCTTTAATACTATCCATAATTTCAAATGGTCCGATGTACTCGGGGCCTAATTTTCACTTATTACCAAACCTTAAGACACCCTTCTATTGAGATACTTTCAGAAAGACATGATCTCAAACTTGTAATTCCAAATTCTTTCTCTAATTGTCAGCATAACTCTTCTGCCTACATTGGGATGCTTTTATATGGTATTGGATTGTCTTCACCTTTACCATGGACCCTTCAATTAGATCTGGGCCTATAAGTTTTCTCTCACCACCTGAATCCCAACAAGTCGGAGTTTGACATCTCTTTTCATATAATTCTTCATATGGAGCCATTTGAATACTAGAATAATTTTTTTTGTATGAAAATTACACCAAAGGAAAGTATTGATCCTACATACCTTGAAGTTCAAGTGAGCATGATCTTAGCATCACTTCCAGAGTTTGAATAGTCCTTTCAGACTGTCCATCAGTTTGAGGGTGATAAGAAGTACTCATACAAAGCTCAGTATTCAAAGCCTTCTAAAAGACTTTTCCAGAATTTTGATGTAAACCAGGGATCTTGGTCAAACACAATCAATAGAGGTGAACCATGAAGTCTTATAACTTCATTAATATAATATCTTTCTAGGTGCTCAAGTGGTAAATACTCTCTTATTGGAAGGAGATGTGCTGATTTTGTGAGATGATAAACAATTAACCATATTAAATCATTCCTTTTCGGTGTCCCCCGTAGTCTAGTGACAAAATCCATCGTAATTTTATCCCACTTCTACATAGGAATAGGTATAGGTTGCATCAATCCTTTGAGATGTTGTCTCTCTACATTCACTTATTGACAAACTAGACACCTTGACATGTAGTCAGCAATTTCCCACTTCATATTATCCCACCAAATTTGTTACTTAATATCTATATAAATCTTTGGGATACCCAGGTGTATAGAGAAATTTGAACTATGAGCGTCCTCTAATAGTTCTTTTTAGCACAGGTACTGATGGAACACATATCCACTTCCCAAAATTTAGAACACCTTCCTCATACACGGTGTCTTTCAATCTCCCATCCTTGATGGCATTAATTTTTCTCTCTAGATTCTCATCATTATATTGAGAGATTTTTATCTTCCCTAGTAAAGATGGTTTAGTAATCATTTGAAAGTGGAAATATGTTTCCCATTCCTTAACAATTCCCTTATGTATGTTTAGTATATCCATGAATATAGGATCTCTATCAATCCTCATTATAGTTAGAAGTCCATGATCTTTCCTACATAATGCATATGCCACCTTATTTTCCTTTCCTAGGTGGTAGTGTATTGAACAATCATAATCATTGAGTAACTCAAGCCATCCCTTTTGCCTCATGTGGAGTTATTTCTGTGTGAAAATGTATTTCAAACTCTTGTGGTCTTTATAAATCTCACATCATTCTCCATAGAGATAATGAATCCTAATTTTCAGAGCAAAGATTACTACTGCTAACTCAAGATAATGAGTTGGATAATTTTTATCATGAGTCTTCAACTGTCTTTATGCATAAGAAATAACTCTATCATTTTTCATAAGGATGCAACCAAGTCCATTCTTTGATGCATCACTGTATATTACAAATCCATCACTTTTAGATGGATGTTTAAAAATTGGATCCTTGACCAATCTTCTTTTCAATTCCTCAAATCATTCTGTACAATCTTTTGTCCACACAAACTTAACTCTATTACGTGTGATCTTGGTTAGCAGGTTAACCAGTTGGAAAAAATTCTGAATGAAACACCGACAGTAACCGGGTAAACCAATAAAACTATGTACCTTAATTATGTTTGTTGGCATGAGCCATAACTAGATTACCATTGTCCTTGCAGGATCAACTAGGATTTCATCCTTAGAGAGAATATGGCCTAATAAAGAAATTTATTGAAGCCAAAATTTTCACTTTCAAAACATCCCATAAAATTTGTTTCTTCTACGAGTTTTCAGAATAATCTGCAAGTGATTCTCATGGTCTTCATAGATTTTTGAATATACCAGGATATCATCGATGAATAAAACAATAAAGTTATCATGATATTACTTGAACACTCTATTGATTAAATCCATGAAAACAGAGGGTGCATTTGTTAGTCCAAAAGGCATCCCTGTAAACTCGTAATACCCATAACTGGTTTGAAATGCTATCTTAGGAATATCTTCCTTCTTCACAAGTAGCTGATGATATCCAGATCGAAGGTAGATATTCAAAAATATTGAGCTCCATGAATTTTATCAAATAAATCATCAATATAGGGCAGATTATACTTATTCTTTATCGTAATAGCATTGTTTTCCCTCTAATCAATGCATAGCCTCATCGATCCATTTTTCATCTTGAAAAAGAGGACATGGGATCCCTATTGAGAAACACTAGGTCGAATAAATCCTTCTTCACTCAATTCCTCTCGTTGTTTATTTAGATCCAATAATTCCATGGTGGCCATTATATAGGGAGTCTTTGATATAGGTCTTGAACCAGGAATTAAATCAATAGAGAACTCAACTTACTGCTTTGGAGGATGTCCAGGTAAATCCTCTGAAAATACATCAATGTATTCTTGCACTATGTGCACATATTCAATTTAATTATTCCCTTCCTCACCCATATATATTGTCTTCTATTCCTCTCCAATAATTTCTTTTAACAGAGCTACTAGGGGTGGGTCTAGATAAGAATCATATGATGAGGTCTCTGCTCTAAAGATAAGTGATTGCACACCATTTGTAAAAATTGTATCTTCATTTATCTTGCAATCTATCTTATCATCATAATTTGAAAGCAAATTAATAAAACATTAAGTCATTGGTATGGTGATAATGTTAGCAACTAAATCATGTTTTTGTGTCACGAGGGGACAAGTCAACATGCCTCTGTTGCAATGATGCATCCCCTATTAGTTTTGACAGATAACTCCTTTATTATATCAAAATGGACATGTCTAATTTTCATGGAAAAATGGGACGATATAAATGAAAGTGATGATCCAGAATCGAATAATGTGTTGGATAAGTTTGAGGAATCAATTAAAGTACCTTCTACCACATCATTATGAACTTCAACTTCTATAGTTATAATCGCTTAAGCTCTCCCTTGCACTCTTGGCTTTTTCTGATGTATGTTTCCTTGGAGCTTAGGACACTCATTTTCATAGTGTCCCCTCTCTCTACAGTTGTAACATTGAACATATTCAAATTTTTTCTTACCATTGAATTCATGATATAGATGACCCTTTTCTCCACACTCATAGCAGACTTCCATACATTTTAAGAATTTTCTAAGATGATTCTTTCCACAGTTATCGCATAATGGGAATTTATTCATTACCTTGTTCTTCTTTGGTGCTTCATCTTTCCCTTTGTTATTAAAGTACCTCTATTTATCTTGCTTTCCCTTGAACAAATTGTATCTTGAAAATTCCTTCTCTATTTTGATGGCACTTGATACAATTTCATCATATGATGAAAATGTTTGTGAATCTAGGGCCCTTTGATGACATGGCTTAAGACCTTCAAAGAAGTGATCGATCTTGTCTGCCGAGTCATGTACGTAATCTACGACATACCTGGCTAGCCTTATGAAGGTAGACTCATACTCTACAACATTGTCTTCTTCCCTTTCCTTTAAGACAAGGAATTTCCTCTTCATTTTGGTTTTTTCTCATGAGGGAAATATTTTTCGAATAATATTTCCATAAAAGTCCTACAATCTACATCTTTTATTTGTTATTCATCCGTTGTATTCTGAATCAAGGACCAACATTGATCAACATCTCCCTTGAGACAATATACTGCCCGTACTACCTTTTCATTTTCATTTCATCTTAATGCCATGAATATCTTTTCAAGGGATTTGATCCATTTCTCAAAAACCATTGGATTAGTAGTCCCGCTGAAATATGGCCGCTTCTACCACATGAAACGATCCAGCACAAGTGTGGAATAGTTATTCGTTAAAACATGAGTATGTTGTCTCAATATGTTCATGATCTGATTTGCTCCAACATTGACTGTCTTGACTTTTTCAGTGGGGATATCCCTAGCTTTCCCATTAGTATTGATTCCTCTTCTTCTGTTAGATACCATTTTTAAATAATGGAACAAAATAGATTGGGGTTTGATTCATAATGTATAATCTTAACATAACAAAATATTTAGAATAAATTGAGATCCTAGGCATGGATAATCCCATTATTAGAAAAATGGTTTCTTTGAGGAATAATTTATATTTCAATCCTTTCTAATTTCTTGTAAAGAAATAAAGAATTATCCTAAACATATCCCTCAGGAGTGTCGTAACCAAGAGTGCAGGAATACCCATTGTTGTGTACCAAAATACCCTAGTTCAAGCCCGAAACTCCCTGTCTCAGCTTTCACTCCTAGGTACATATGTGCCAGAGCCACCTCTACCTGCTCGTATCCAGAAAGGGATGTATTTTCTAGAAATATTCAAATAATCTATTCCTTAACAAAATTACAAGATGTTCTTGTATGTTCATCATCAAATACTACCTTAGGGATTTGTTCCTAATCTATTTCTTCTAATCTAGTTTCCAGGTATGCTACTAATCTTCTTCTAATACAAACCATAATGCCGAGACCCATCTCAACTGGAGCTAGTGCACTACTTGTTATCTTTTCATGGTTAGAAAGAATGAAAACTTCAAAGGAACGATCAGTTTTGAAGTCTTTAGGAAACTAGATACATATATGTTACTAAAATTACATTGGAAAAGTTTTTAAAATAAAATACATATCAAAAATTAAAACTGCATCCACAAGAACTCACAAAATGATCTCATATTTGTCAACTATTGAAAGTAAACAATGAAAGGAGTGAGCTAAAATTATCAGTAAGGGTTAAAAATAACAGAAGTAGGAATCAAATAATAATTTAATCATAATCAATCTGACATAATCAATATGGCATGGTGAATAGATGAAAAACTCATGCCATTAATAAACTGAGAATTAAACTACATCCAAAGATTTTGTCATAGTGAAAACATCATGGATAGTAATAAATAATAATGAATAATGAAAATTTTTATTAATTGGAAGTCATGTATCAGGCACATGAAACTGTAATACCATAAAAATGATTTAGTTATATGGGTAGAAACTCGTCTTATTTTTGGAAACAAACTTGAAGGGTTTGTCGCCAACTGATTTGTCTCATGAGACATGCCGATGCATCGAGGGGCTATAGTGGGCCTTACCCACCACTGAATGTCCAAATAATTATTTATACATTGATTCAATACAAGAGAAATATTCCTTTTCAATATCTGTATAGAGTAGAGTATACAGATTCATCAATATTCCAACAATTAATATAACTTTCCAAAAAAATACCGTATGTAAACTAGTATACGGTTTAGAAAAAAAACATATCCATGATATGATATTATGGATATTTAATAAAAATATAATTTTAAACTAAAATTGATATCAAATGGGAAGTAGGTACACCATATAATGATTATTAGGTGCATAATACAAAGTTAGTCACAACAAAATAGTAGTTGAGACAAAGTCTCTTACCACAATGTAATCGGTTGAATCATTTGACCAGAACTTAATAGCCCTCAAATGAATAATTGAATAAAATGAATATAAAATGAATAATGTTATTATATATCAAATGGTAGTACACATATACCATATATAAGAAATAAGTGGTGAACAATGAAAATATCACAGAAATGAAAGTGAGATGAGAAACCACTTACAAACATTTCAGAATGGTAACGACTGTTATTGCAAGGACTTAATAAGAGGTAAAGTGGTATTACATTATTTATATGTCACAAGGGAAGTGTGGGGGAGGTGATAAAACATACCCCATCATTAGGAATTAAAAATAAAATGGAACAACATAGGGGAGATTCTTGAAGAAAAGTGAGAGAGAGGATCCCTTACCATATGCTAGAAGGTGTTCTTGATTGTTCATAACGACCTGAATAATCAAATTTATCTTCATTAATTAATAATTACAGAACCTCATAAACATGTAATTGATATTTTATGAAATTATTATGTTCATTAATTTCCTTTTTTTGGGTTTAATAGATTCAATTTTATTATTTTGGTAGCATTTTCTTCTTTTGTTTTCATGATCCGTTTACTTGTGTTCATGAATGGATGTTTGTTTGAAATATGGTTAAACATCCAGAATTGTTAATATAAGGTATCATTAAATATATATAAATGGTATTAAAATGATTCTGGTTATATACCATGAGGACGACTCATTTGATGAGTTAAAAATAAACACTTGGATTTGGCTTGGCGGTTTTGTGCACAATAAACTTGTTTTGTATTATTATTCCATATTATGAATGTGTAAAGATTACAGACCATTAATCAAGATAAAATAAATATATTATGACCTGGTTCAACAATTGAAAAGGTTTCTTGACTAGTATTGAAGATAGTAATGCAAATTTTACAACCTATCTTCCTTGAGTGTGATAAATTTAGACATCTCAGACGGTGTTTACATTTATTGTATAAAAGGGGGGGAAAAGAGAGATTATGATGAAATATTACATTAGCACAATTAAAATCTAGTACATGTAAGGTACTATAATTTTCATGGAATTTTAATGAGGAGAGTTGAGTAGGGAAAACAAAATAATGGAACTTTGTAAAATAAATTGAAAGAAAAGAGAAGGAAGGTTGACCTCTTGAGTACTCCTTCTTGAGAATGTCTTTAAGGCCTTTGTTTTTGGCAATTTGGTGAGACCAAAAGGTCTTGGACGTGGGGAGAGGGATTTTAGATAATATTTTGCAGAATTTAGGCAAGTCTTGTAGCTTACGTGGTGCGAGAGGAATAGGGGTGAGGGGTGGTTTATATAGTGGAGGGGAGAGGAGTTTTCCTAATATTATAATCATTATTTTATAATTTCCTCTCAAGAGAACCACTAATGAGTATTACATGACCAAGAACAGTAATATAACACGTGAATTCGAACCAATTGGTCTTACATATGTAGATCATCATCAATGACTCAATAAATTTTTTATTAAGCATTTATCGTAAATTATCGCATTTTTCTATTCATAAAAAAATTAAGTATTTCAGAAAAAAAACCCAAATTATTACCCTAACAATTTTTTGACATGTAGAATCCAAAAAAGAATTCCATTTATCCAAAAAAATATAAATATGATTAATTTAATATTTAATTAAAATAATTATTTAATCAAAAAATATAAACACTTAAAATATTCATCTTCATTTTTAAGGTGCCTAAATTCATTTATACATTCAAGGGCATGGATAACATTAATAAGAGTCATATTAATATTAACAAGGGTAAGTTTATATTCATAAGGGTAGGTTTAAATTTATAAGGGTAGGTTACTGTTCACCAAAAAATAAGTTAATTCTATCAGACCCTAATTATCATCTTGATCACAACCGTGTATGTTAGATTTTTAAAATTCCAATCAAAGAGCTGAGAAATATACGTTTTAGGGATAGGTTATGGATATATACTATAAGTAACCATGTTTTGTTCCATTGAGGCTCAATGATTCATGAAATATAGGCTATAACTAGAATTTATTTAAGAGAAACATACAATAAAATGTTTGGGGTGCTACAAGAAAACCTGGTTATAAGAAGTCATCATTCCTAAATGATCTAAAGACTTTTCATGATTGTGGATTCCTAGGACACCTAAAATAGTACTTTAGGGTTGATTCAAGGAAGTTATGTTGAGGTTGTCCACAGTAGTAGGGTGCTGTTTAGGCTCATTTTTAAGTATTTTTATGTCTGTGATTATTTTGTTATAATTTTTGTGTCTGATGGGGTTTTTCGGTGTTGTTTTCTCTTTAAATCATAAAAATTAATTTTCAAGATCTTTTAAGAACATATGTTTCAATGTAAGTATGTATGTATTTTGAACATTTTTAATTATTATCATCTTGAGTGGAGGTGCATTCTGTCGTGTGTCTGGTTTATGCAGTTTCTCATTTCATGTGAAAATGTATGAGTGTGTATATATTTTTTTTTAACTTTTTTTTGATGTATAGAAGTAGTTATGACTGAGGATTATCAGTTAATGACTATGAAGAAATGGATTCTTCATGAAATCAGGGCTCCTACCATAGGTATTGGAGAGAAACATACACACTATGAGGAATTGTGTGGATGTGAGAGACCTTGGAGTAGTCTTATATTTGGTGATGAATTGGGGATCATGTGCGATTCTTTTTTCTTTTATTTTCGTCATTGTGGAAGGTCCCATTTTTTAGAAGGATTCATTGAGACATAAATTCCTCATTGTGATCCTCATGGGTTAAAAGTTCCTCCTTGGTTGTATGGAGGCGTTACTTTCTAGTTTTCATTTAATTCAAGGGGGTTCCTTTTTGAATGTAAGTCTCTAATCAGTTGTTCTTATGTTTTTAGACATTGTGAGATGGTTTTGGATTGACTTTTGGTTTGAAATCTATTTTTTCACGTTTCCCCACCTTAAGGTGGGGTTTTTTGTCCTATATGATTTCGGGGTGTTGTGTGGTCATCCAAGATTAGAGTTTTGTTTTTTAGTTGGTGTAAAGAGTTTATATATTAGACCATGACTGGTTTCCCCATGATTATCAATGTTGGTTGATTTAAGATGGCTAGTCATTAATGGTGGGGGAAACCCACCATGGGTCTTTTAAGGCTTCTTATATAATTTGATAGGTGATTGTCAGTTTCTAATATTAGGGAACCCATTTTGGCATTTATTATTGATAATTATATTTGGGTTCTAGTGTTGGTCTAGTATGAGGTGGTTTCTTTATGAAGTTTTTGAATTCTAAATTCCTCTACATTTTGATGATCATTGAGAGTTTTGAGCACACCCAACATTTTTTCCTGTGGCTGAGTTGTGTGGGTTATAGATTGAGCTTTATGTTTTTTCTTGTGAATTAGTTTAGGTTTTTTGGTTCATTTCTGGTATAAAGTATGAGTTTAGTTTGGTGATGGTTGATTTGTTCTTGATTTGAGAGGTTGGATTACGAGATTATGGGAATCTATTTTCCTGATCAATCAACTGGAAAATGTTGTGACTTTGTGGGGGAGGAATGTATAATGGTGTGGAGGATTTTCACACATAGATTTTTATTTTTTTCCTTTATCTCGATTCATCTTTTAGATCTTGGTTTTTCTCTAGAGTTTCAGGTGTGATGGTTTTTAAATTTTTAGTTGATCCACTTTTTTGTATTTTCCGCATGTTAATTCCTTAGTTACTTCAAGAGTTGTTGGTTAAAAATAAATATTTTTGGCTTGATAACAGGTGTTTCACGGTTGGTTCAAGGTTATAAGAAACCTTGTATTCTAGCCCAGGAAACCATGTGAGCCTTGGGATGTATCTGGTTAGGGGTGCATGACCCACACACTATAAGGAAAACCTTGTAGAATGTATGTGCATGGTTTTTTTACTTTGGACTGAACCATGTCACATGGTCGGTGCACAGTTACAGAAACCATGTGGCCTAACCATGCCTAGTGACCAGGACATTAAAAATATAAAATTTACTCTCTACCCTCCCAGGATTTTAACCCCAAAACACCCTGTTATATCTTTTAATAATTTCTATGACCCTAAGGGAGATCCTCCCTTTCTCTCTAGGCCTCTAATCCTCTCCCATGGTGTGGATCAAGTGGTTTCTTCACGTTTTGGGGGTGATTTCTCAATGTAATCTTCTCATAACTTCTCTCTCTTACTTCTCCTTCCATTTTCTCTCAAGTTATTCTTCTCCCTTGGTCATATGGATCTATGGTTAATGTTTCCATTGGCTTATATTGGTTTATATTAGTTAGGGTTTCTCTTGGTTGTTCTTGGATCTTAGTAGCTTCGTGGAGTTTTTTTTGGGCTGGAATTATTTAAGTGCTTGTGATTTAAGGAAGGTTTACCTTTTTATTTATTCTTTAAATTTTAGAATCATTGGGTTTTCTCTTTTTTAACAATCTTTATATATTAAATAGTTATGTATGAATTCTGTAATAATTATTTTATGTGAAATTATGCGATTTTTCATTATTTTTTTATGTATAGGGAATTTTTTGTTATGTGATGCACACCAAGGGTTTAATAAAATGAATAGTTGAATTTTGAAAGTAAAATATGGATTTTAAATCATGGATTGAATTATTAAATTAATTTATGGCATTTAAAATGATTTTTTGGGTTTCTAAAATGATTTCCCAATTGGTTTTGGACTTAGAAGTGATGTGTGTTTGATTGTTTGAAAATGGTTTGGCATGTGATGATGATTCATGTCCTATTTGAAATTTTTATGAAAGTGAATTTGGTTTAAAAATGTGATATGAGTACCAAAATGGGATTTTTTAAATGGTTAGGAAATAAAAACTAGTGTGATTTCAACTTTTTGGAAAGGTTGACATGGTTTTTTAAAATATGACTCTTGAGTCCAATTTATCATTTTTTTTCAAATTGGTTTTTAGTGGAAAAATCTCCTTTGATAATCCTATTTCCATGTTTGTATCGAATGGATTGTATTTGCTTATAATGGAATCATCATGATCTATTTTGTTGAATGGATGGGACATCTTATTTATGGATACCTCATGATCCATTTACAATGACCAAAATGGGAGATCCTCTATGTGGACTCCTTTGATATCTTTGAGTTATAAGGAATGGTATTGTTTCTTGGGGTGGCTCAGGGGTGACATGTTATGTAATTTTCTTATATATATATATATACATGCGTGTGTGAGTGTGTGAATTTGTGTGCGTGTGTCTGAGTGTGTGTGTGTGTGAATGTGATTTTATGCTTAGTCGGAATTGTTGGCCCACCCCCTCTTTACATTACTCATGACATGGGAACCTTGTATAGCTAGTGGATGTTTAGTGAATGATTACTGCAATATATTAGGATTACACTATGGATAATGGCCCATAGTAGGTAATTTGTTTGTTTTGTTTTATTTATATAGTATATTTCCCATTTTCAGACCAGATAGGGTGAGATCGAGCGTGTGGGAGGTATTTTATGTCATCGGGTGAGGTGTGACTTCGAGATGAGTCAAGATGTATAGTATGTTCTAGATTATTCCCCTGATCTCCTAGTATTTCCAATATCCATTGGAACTTAGTTGTCTACGATGTATGATTGAGATTCATTATTGGTTGTTTACCCTTGTGTTTTTATTTTAATTTCCCTTTTTATGTGATCAATTTGGTTCTCTAATGCGTGGTGCATTTCTTTGGATGGTGATGTGTTAGATTATAACGGTTTGTGGAAAACAAATTGGAAATTTTTTACACTATATTTTAGTATTTTAAAATAAAGTACAAACTTCTCCTTGAAAATGGAAACATTAATTCATCACAAATAATATGGATTTGTGATAAAAAAGGGTAATGTACCATGTTTTATTTTAAAATGGAAATGTGTGGAAAATATTACTTTTATATATTATATCTCAAACCTAAATTACTATTATTAAGGTATTTCATTGGGAATATATTTTTCAGATAGGCCTAATAAGTTTTAATACTCAAATTTATAGTTATTTCTTATTTTTATCCTTTGGTGCATGTTTCATCTTGGTTTTGATCGTTGTGGGTGATGGTAGGTCATGATATCAGAGGGTGACCCTCAAGGCCATGTGGGAATCTTGTGGTTGGTAGGTTCAGTTGGTTTTTATTTTCCAGTCTGTGGTATTTTAATCTTTGTAAAGTGATGTTTAGTTTGGATATTTATTCATATCGGGATGCTCTATTTGTTTTCACTGTTTAGTTTATGTATTTTTAAATTGGGAGAAATCGTTCCCTTGGTTACTCTATTGATGCCCGACATTAGTTTCCATCTCGAAAGGATTTGGAATACATCTAAGGCATTTCTATAGATTGGATTGGGTTACTATTTTGGGGTCAACTTGGGTTGGTTCATGACAACATGAGAGGAGTAAAATAAAGGGGTTATAATAGGAGGAGTTTTAGTGTATTTCTCAGTTGTAGATAAAGCATCATTGAAAAATAAAACATTAGGGATGAATTATATTTATAATCTAATATTTTAATTATATTAATTTTTTTATTGACATTAACACTGACACATAATTAAATATTAATCTAAAAATAAAAATAAAAATAAATATTTAAATACATATAACTAAGTAAAACCTAAAAAATCCCTTATAGTCAATGTTAAACATGGATATCCTTGAAGTTTTCTTAACTTATACATTCATTTTCAAGGAAATTCCATCAATTTGGGTATTCTTGAAATTATTTATAAAATAATTCTGGATAATTAAATGGGGAATATATGATGTTTAACCACTCATCGCAATTCATTAGTCTATCATTAATATATCCTTAAGCATTGGATCATTTTTAATCCTTATTATTAATATAACAACGCAAACCTTCCTAATAAATTCATCAACCATTATTATTTGGAATTATAGTGTATTGAATAACCATAATCCTTATGTATTTTTATCCACCAATTTTCCTCCATATTTTAGTTCTTTTTCATAAGAATATAGTTTGGAATTTTATTCTATGTTTATATTTCACACTTCTCTCCATAGAGGAAGTGATACTTATCTTGAATTAAATTACTATTATTGATAACTACATGTAGTGATATGAATAATTATACTCATGGGGATTTAATTTTTATGATGCATAAGTCACCAACCTCTCATTTAATAGTAGGATACGACAATGTAATTTTCAAGAAACGTCACTATTGATAAAAAACCCATTACTCCTCATTAGAATGTTAAATATAGGTGAATTGAGAAATTTATTCTTATAATATTGTTAATTTTCTTTACATTTTACTCCCATGTGAATTTAACCCCTTATATTCTAACACTTTCAAGAGATTATATAAATAGATAATATTTTTAATAAACAGTTGAATGTAACCGAAAAAATGAGGGAAAACCTATATTTTTGTTAGATTAGTCCACTATTATCATTATTTGACCACCATGGTCTTTGAAGGGTAAATAAGATTGTTATCCTTGTGGACCATGTATTTAGTGAAAATAACCTTTTTACACAAAATTCACACTTATTAAATTTTACATATAATTTCTTTTCCTTTATATTTTTAGAAATAGTTATCGAGTTGGTTTCATGCTCATCATAACATCCAAAATAGGCAAGGATTTAATAATAAAAAAAATTATATATTAATCCTTGGAAAACTATTAATAAATTATAAAAAAATGGAGGGTGCATTTATAAAACTGAAATTCATAATCATGAAATAAAAAATGGCCATACATCATATGAAAATTCATCTTTGATATATCCTTTTTATTAAAATATAATTTATAGCACCCTGACTAAAGATCAATATTAATTTTTCTTATCCCATAATATTTGATCAAATAAAAAATCAATCTTGTTAATGGGTACTTTTTATTTATAGTAATGTTATTAATAACTAAAATGTAATTACAAATCCTTATTAAAATATCCTTCTTTTTCAAAAATAATATTTATTCTCTCTAATGTTAAACACTATTATGAATATATCCCTCATCACATATTTCATGTAGTTTATTCTTTAGTTCAAATCACACAAACACTAATTATATTTGTATATGTGAATTTTATATGAGTTTTACAAAGAAAACATGGTCAATAAAGAAGTTTAATTCTTTATCTAGGATAAATATTTGTAATTGTTGTAAAAATACATCAATATATTCTTTAAAAATGGGTATATAATCTATTTACATTTCCTTGTTTTCTTATATTGTTTATTTATCATCTGTTTATTCAATAGGAATTTAACTACAGCGTGTCACATGGGGTAATTCATAATATAACTCATGTGAAAAAATTATTTATATAAAAAATTATTGTCACCCATATCTTGGGAATTATAATATAATTTCCTCTATAATGAAATTAAAATATAAATGATTCGATCCAATAAATACCCAAAAATATATCAAACTTAAAAATTGGTATAATTATTTGGTTTGTAATTTGAAATATTATAAATCCTAAAAATAATTATAAAACATATTTTCATTTCATTTAAAAATATCACTAGGTTTTCTACTTGATAATACTTTTCTTAATTTCTTAATAAGTTCATTGGTATTCATGGAAAACTTATAAAAAAATTTATATAAATAGAATCAAAGAGTATAATATCTAATTTTAATTGCATAGTTTTAGTATATTATTTCACATTAATAAGGGATTTAAACCATTTTTTTAATCATAAAATGATGAGATTTATCCCAAGTCTGCTTTGCGGTAGAATTTTCTTATTCTTAGGATACTATTTAGTATAATTCATCATCTATTTATAATAAAATCATTTTATCATAATCCCCCTATAAATTCAATTACTTGGTGTACTTTGTACCATCACATGAAAAATACACACAATCCTTTTAGATAAGGAACATAATTCTTCCTCTTATTGTTTTTTGATATCATAAATTCCTCTATCACTTTGTTCTCCCTTCATAATTGTTTTTTGGTATAGTGATATAATATCCCCTTTTTCTAAGAATAACCCTTAGTAATGTCGTATTTACATAATTTCTTCTCTATTTTTACAGCACTTGTGACAATATAATGTTATGTCATAAATATTTCTGATAATAATTCATATTATTCCATTAAAATAATATCCAAACTTTCATTTGAGGTTGTGTATATATTTATAAAAAACATTATAATATTGTGATGTTCTCATCATATCGAACTACCTTTTGTTCATTCCATTTTCAAAGAGTTATTAATTTCTACTTTATCTTCACATATTTATCTTAAGGAAAATATTTCTACAAAAATATAATTTTGAACTAATTCCAATCATTCATCATTATTTCATCCATCTCCTTGGTATTTTGGATTAATGGCCACCATTTATCTACATCCCCCCTTAGTGGGTATACACCTATAGTGTCCCTCTCTTTCTTAGCTTATCTAAATTATTTATTGATATTATTGAATAACATTATCCATTTATCTATTAATAATATATTTTTGGTGTCATTGAACAATGAGGGTTACTGTCTTAAGAAATAGTATGGGGTAGTTGAGCCTTGTCGAGGAGATAGTTTCTCTATGATTTAAATGATATTTTTCATAAATTGGATCAATTACCCATAATAGTGATATTTTCTTCAGTTCCCACTTCTTATCCATTAATTTTTTCATTCAAAAATTATCTATTACTATTGGAATTATTTCAAATACCACTTATGAGAATCATTTTCTAGAAAATGAAATTGATTAATTATCATTGAAAGACACTATCAACTATTAATAGGTTAAATTTCATTAAAATAATGATGTGTATTTTATTTATTTCTATAATAAAATCTTACATATGTAACATAGATAATTTATCAAATATTAAAGTAATTATAAAATTTTCTCTAATTTATAAGGTTTCATCTTAATGTTTTTTATTTACACCCATGCCCATTTAGATTAATTTCATCATTTTTTACAAAAAATTATATGATTCCAACTATAATACCCTAGATTAAAGCAACATGGATAGTCTTGTATTCTTTAAAACATTATTACAATAAACATTTAATTGGATATAAACCATCCTATCCTTAAAAGACTATCTAAAATATTAGATTCACATTCAGTAGTTGATAATATTTCCTCTTAAAAATTATATAAATAAATAATTATTCCCTCCTTCAATATCTTTATAATAGATTCATATAAATATGATCATAATTATCTACTATGGAAATAAAAAAACATAAAACAATTAGTGGGATCATATGAACAATAAGAGTCAATACATCAAAGAAAGATCAAAATATCATAATCATAATCATGACATACATATATAGAAATAATAATAATAATAATAATTTCATATAAATTTTACATATAATATAACACAAATTATGGATTGCCAAATTAGGTGCATCATATATTAATAGCTAATGCCTTATGATGAAATAATACATAAAGGGTAATGACACTCCCATTAAAAAATCATAATATAATCATTAGATAAAAAAATAAACTGTTCTCTATATAATTATTAGTATCACTTATCACATAGTATAGTAATAAATCATCACATCCATTAAATATCTTACTAAAACTTCTGTATGTTCAATAAAAAATGAATTATAATATTAAACCATAAAAAAATGATCATTTGAAGATTGGGTTGAAAAATAATTAATAAAAGGAATGATGTGAATAACAAGAGTAATGCCATTTTATTAGATGAAAATTCGGTATTTATAATTCCAAGAAGTGTACTATTCAAGGAAATGACATAAATAATGAAGGGTACATGATTGTTATATACTAAACAAATGAGTGTTGTTTCATAGTTTCATAAAAGGGATATGAAGGCAATAATAAATGATAATACCATATAAAGAAGTCATATATATCTATATTTCTAGTATCATTATCACACACACACATATTATCTTGAGAAATATTCCTATACAAACCATTCAGTTACTAAATGTTCACTTCATTTCAAAACCATATAAGCTCCTAAATGTTTTAGAAAGGTTGAAATAGACATACCTTGTAACATCCTGACCCTAAACCATTGTCTTTGGACATATGATAATGACACTAACCTTAGGTGTATCCCTTGGAAACGAAAGGCTGGTAATAAATTCCATGGGTATAAAATATCTATGAGGGTTTATTTATCCTCGTATGCAACAAAACCTACAATAAATATATATATATATATATATAACATGATTCATGGAAAAAATAAGACAAAAAAAATTCATAAAATCACTAAAGTGTAATCATAACTGTAACAAATAATAATGTATCCAAAAGTAATACAGGAACAAATACCCAAATGGAAGAACACTTGTCAACATGGAACACTCCCATTATACATAAGACTACTACCTCCATGATCCCAACTCCATTACCCAAGACCACTAAATCAATATATTTTGTTAGACAGATAAGAGGTCTCCCCTTAACTATATCATGATGAAAAAATATGCATATTCATTGAGATGAAAATTTAAGGGGGGTTTGTATACAAACCCAGTATGTAATCCATAAAATAAGTCCAACAAATGAAACTTAAACAAGAAAAAGGAATCTCCCATTTTATGAAATTAGAGATAAGTATACCAGAAACAATAACGGATAAAGAAACTATATAAATAACTCCCACAAAATATCCACCTTTATTTTAACCCATGATTTAAATTATGTAATGAACACTATAAAAAATAAACCCATGCTAAGTACACATACACCCATGCGAACTCACACACCCATGTCATGAACCCAATGTATCCCCCATCAAGCTAGAGTACTATTATGAAACTAACTCATGAGAAGAACCACATTCATATGTACCCAAGTTGAAACATAGTGGAGTATCCCAGTGTACCCTATTATTGGGATGACAATCATGTATGAAACAACAAGGTCCCATTAATGTAATATAAATGAACACAAAACTATGTAATCAAGAGTGTACCAATTTTGGAATAGGATCCAAGTATGGATCAATAAGGACCAACCAATGCAATATATAAGCACAACAACCCCTGACCATAATTAGTTAACCAGTACCTAAAATATTTTATCCTAAAACACTTTACAAATTATGAAATAAAATATATATGGGAAAAAAACAATCCGAGATCATGAAAAATATTTTGAATTCAAAAAACAAAATTTCAAGCTCTTAGAAGTTTGATATAAATAGATAAGACACATATCTCTGGAACGTTCATCTAAGTGAATAAAAAATAATTATTTTCAAAAAGAATAGAGTTTCCAAAAAATGAATATGGAAACCTCTTGTTTGAAAAACAAAGAGAGGAGAAAGAAAATTATGATTTTGAGAATGTAATCAGGTTAAAAATTAAAATAATATTCCCCTAAAATAATTCAAATGGTTTCCCTTATTAACACATATCTTACTATAAAAACTTAGTGGTCATTTTAGTCATTTTAAAACTAATAGAACCAGCACCATGACTTGGTGTTTCTCACCACATCAGTGGAACCCTCAACCACTCCTACCCCATGGAGACCCACCAGGATTTAGGATTATTCCCTTAGCTATTTATATCCCACCATGGAATGGACCACATTATAGTGTATCTTTCCACTCTAGTTCCACCACACTAGTACAAGGCTGACCATGTCTCAACATGGACACCACACCCAATTCTATTGAATTTTGGACTTCTTTTTTACCTTATGTGGACTCACTATCTTTCAAAAATTCAAAAACTATAACACCATGAGATCTTATTATATGATTAAATTCAAATAAATCAATTTTTTCCATATCTTGCACTAGAAATAAAACTCAACTTAAACAAAACCATGATATATTTTGATAAAATATAAATATTTATGTATGACCACTAAAAAAATTACACATAATTAGAATGAATTAAAAAGAGTTAGAAATTTAGGAAACTTATTTATAAAAAATTTATTATTTTAATATAAAATAAAATAAATTAGTTTAATAAAAAAACTAATAATATCATTTTTTTTGTAAAAGATAATTCTAAAAAAATTTCTTATATGTGATATGAATTTATATTTCAAGAAATATATGATCAATGATAATTAATTATTTTTCATATTTATAATTTTTTAACACCAATTTAGTTGGTAAATGATATGAAATTATGATAATAATAGTTAACATTTAAAAATTTAATTTTCCAATAAAAAATGTTTTCATTATATTATATGTTTCTTTAAAAATTGAATTTATAAATTTCGGGACATTAATTTGGAAAAATTAATTTCAATTTTGGATTTAAAATATAAATATAAGATTATGATGAATATTTGGTATTGTTTTTGAAATAAATGATATTTAGGTGGATAGTGTAAAATACTGATTCTTCTAACACCATCAATTTTATATGAATTATATGTTTTTGAATCATTTTTGATATTAAAAATATATATTTGTAAAATAAAATAAATCATTTAAAAATAAAATGTTTAATTTATAAAACCCATGAATACCATTTTAGAAAATCAAGTAATATTTTATGAATATTATTTTTCATCTCTTTATTAAATTAAATTTATCCATGTGGAAATTAAATTATAGATTTTTTTTTAATTTAAAAAAATCTTATTTTAATAATAAAATTATTATTAATATCATTATAATTAGAAACATTGATAATTTTGGTATATACATAATCTTTAATCTTTAGAATACACTTTTTTAAAAAAAGTTGGTTTTTACTTGTTTTATTCACTAACATTAAAATTAACCTCCCTACATATCGATATTTCCTTTTATGGAATAGGTTTAATATTTTATATAATAATATTAATATTATTTATGAATTAAAATTTCATTTTTAGTGATAAATATTAGATTACCGTGGTTAATTCAAATTACCACAATAATAGTGAAAATGTTACTTTTGAATTATTTTAATGATGATTCTTATTAGTATCAAATAAATTATATTAATATATTTTAACTATTGAACCATTTATTATTTTTAAAAATATATATAAATATATTAACACTAATTTAATGTTCAATCAATTATAAATCAGATTATGAACACTTAATTATATAATAACATTTTTCTTCAATGTTATATATATACAAAACCTATTTAAATTGAAATTTTAATTTTAAATAATTTATAAATTTAATTAGATAATTTAGAAATTAAGTTTTTTTCATAACATAAAAATTATGTAATAGGTTTATTATTTATATTTAATAATATATAAAATTACTTAGCTAAAAACTAGTTACATAGTAAAAGTTAATTTGGGTAAAATGTTAAAAGTAAAGATAAAATCCTTAAATCCATACTAACTTGTATCAAAATGAATGGATGAGAATATTTTAAAACATATATTTTCCATAAATCCATATTTTTTCATTTTTATTCCATTTATACTTTGTTAGTGTATTGAAATTATTGAAATATTATGAGTGTTTTTAAATGTGACATTTACTTCTCTTAAAAAAAGAATACCACTTCCACCCTTTCAAAATAAGATTTCAAATTAGGCTTAATACTTAAAAATTTTAAATTTTTATCGTAATATAAACCAATACCAATTAATTAATTCCTAGGTCACAATATGTTATCCTAATCCCTTAAATTCCAAAGACTATTCCAAGGACATATCAAGTCTCCCACAAAAGTATAATCTTCTTATTAAGTTTTTATTTTTAATATTACTCATCCCAATCTATTATTAACATGGTAATATAATGAATTTAAAATAATTATTATACTTATGTGTTATCTTATTAATTTTATAAACTTTTTTTATTCGTTCTCATCCACTTAAAAATATAATTGAACATCAAATGTGCGTTTGTGCGGACTACTACCTCTATAAAGAACCTATTTTTCATTTTCGTATAACTTTTAATTATTTATAAAAAAACATAAAATAAAGTGAAAAATAGGAATAACATCTAAATTATGTCATTATTATTCTGTTATAACGATATTATGTCATCATAAACACCTCCTTAACCATAGTCACCCATCAAGTAAATGTGTATTCAAGTTTGGGTCTCTTTAACCACCAAAATGATTGATGCTATAACACTCTACAATGAATGAATATGGGAAAATAAATAAAATTATTTTTATAATATAATAATAAAATCATGATTGGTTTAGGGTTATATAAATATTATTTTAAGTATTTAACTTATTATTAAATTATCAACTTTGTTCACTAAAATAACTGAAATAGGCCAACACTGATTCCATTTTCACACATCATTACTAAAAAAATTATGAAATGATATAAGAGATTTATAAACTAATATATTATATATATATATATAAGTATATTATATTATATATTAATAATTAAATTTGTATAAAAATGGGTAATTATATCAAAAAATTTAAAATGGGTGTCAATTGTGAATGTTATTAACACCCGATGGTTGAAATAATCTATAACTGAAATTTTTTACCATAATAAATAATTATAAATGGAGGATATAAAATTTTATATATTGGAATTAGGATATGAAATAGATTATTATGTTATCTATTGTATAAAATACTTGTTTTCATTATAATACTTTGGAGTATATTAAGAAATATTTTTAGAGCGAGGTGCTGAGGCAACACACGATTCTGAGGCCCATTAAACCTAGAATTAATTTTATAAAAATATTAAAAATATTTTATATAATGTGTGAGATGTATTTAATAATTAATATAATATACCATAAATGGAATCTTGGATAAAAAATCAGAGACCATGGTTGAATTTTGAGCATGAGGTTATCCCTAGCCACAACCTAATGTTCGTTAATGCTAGATGTTTGGATGAGGCAGCCTTTGGTGGGTATGTTAAGTGATGTAACTAATTAATTTAATTAATTAATTAATTTAATGAAAAAAATCAATTTTTACTCCATAAATATAAAATTATAAATAATAAATATGGTTAGATACATAACCCCTTGATTATTAAGAGGAAGATCCACCATTCTTTATTCGAGGATTGGGATCAGAAGACGACCGATGACCGGATTGAGGTGGATTGACAGACAATGACCGCAGTGGATTGTCCGAATCACTAGAAAATGCATTATTCCCTAAAACATTATCCAATATCTAGGTAAGGATAATCAATTATGGTTTTTCTTCCCTTTTGATAAAATCTTTGTATCATAAATTTTAATTTGATTTTCATCCTGTGTTTCTGCACTCATTGCATGAGCACCATTGATGAATAATTTGTTTATTAAATTTTTATATTTACATTCCATGGTTTGACCCCAATTGTACTTGATTATGAGGTTTTTATCCATGAATTCTTGTCTAGTTATTGATGCACAATCCCTCTTGTACTTTTACCCCATCGCTCTTTTTGTTCCCCACCATTAGCCGATGGGGTCATGGTTCAACATTGTTGCAGAGGGATTGAGCCCAATATAACCCTAATATTCATGGATTATGCACATATGATGAATGAATTAGTGTTTTTAAGGAAAATACCGATGGATACTGAGTGATAATTCGTGTATCTGAGAGCCGAGAATGGAAACAGGTGATGAGAGGCATGCATAATGCACAATAGACCACCATGGAGGATCAAATTTTGATTTCCGGCCAATGGAGGGACAGAATAGATAACCATTGGAATTTAACACCATATTTTGGGTTGTAAAATAACATATTAAATAATAGGATTAGCATATCAAGATATCCTGTTAAGATCCATACATTATGGAAAATCTCGATATAAATGGCGTGTATTGTGATGAAAACACACAATGTAGTCCGAACTTTTGTGATAGTCAGGGTTTTGTGTAAGATTTAATTATCAAATTCCATGTGGAGAAACAAAATGTTGTATAAAACCAATATTTATGAAGCATCATGTATAGAGGGTACATGCCCAGGAGACAATGTGGTCCCACACACTATTTACAGTGGGGAATACATTATATACTTCAGAGAGTACACAGTCTTGGGAAGATGACACAAGATGAGTGTTGGAATGAACCTAAAAAACTGTATTTTTCTTGGGACACTCCATGTAATGAAACATATCTTGTGTACATGGGCACGATTTCAGCTTACACAAGCTTGACCAGGAACTCATGGGTTGGCCTCGTGTATCCAAGATATGTTGTGCCATAGCACTACATGCTATGTAATGCTGCATGTCCAGCCAATACATGTGATGAAAGGGTTTGGACTAGGACTCTATGTGAGGTCACATTCTATGTGACCCATTATACACACCATTTACTTCCTTAGATAATGTTTTACCTCCCGTATCTCTTTTTTTGACTTGGATCTTGGACCACAAGTATCTTATATTTAGTGTTTTTACGAATAGAACATAATGGAAGACTTTTTTTGGATATTGAGATATGATATTTTATGAGAATTTTAATTTTTTAGGTGACAATCAATAATGACAGTGATTAGGAAAGATCATCAAATACATAGGTGAAACTCCCCTATTACACCAGGGTATTTGTAACATCCTAGGTAAATAAAGAATATGAAATTTTTATATTTATTATTATTTGAGAAATAAATATTAATTTTATTTTAATGGGGATGCTAGTTCTGATAGCATACTCAAATCGCAACAACGAGTTTAGTTGAAATCTTATGTTGCACACGACATAGAGTTATACAGAAAAATAATATAACAATATTATTATTTTCATTGGTAGTTAACGTATAGCCATTGTATTAGTGGGAATGAACAAAACTATCTAAAATATGATTATACATATCTTTCAAATATCGTTACATTTATCTAAAATTTTTTAGAGGTTTAAAATAAGAATGAATCCTATTTTAATCATGAAATATTCTAATATTCATTAAAAGGTCATTTTACCACCTTTTGATTGCAAACCATTTTAAATCTAGTTTTGGTCACTTTTATATGTTCTATTTTTCACAATAAAATTCTTTTTTAGAATCATGATATCAAAATTTACTTTGGATGAAATTTTGGTATTTTGCCAAGAAAGTTAATTTTTTAATGAATCGTAAAAAAAATTGTACTTTAATTCAAAACCCCCTTTTAATTTAATTTATTTGTATGAATATATTATTTTTTTAATTTTTTTTCAATTTTAATTAGATTATATTCATTAAATTTAATCCAATATTTGTCATTATATGTAATTTCACATTGAAATTGGACATAAACAAGTGTCAATCTTTTGATAGTTATTATTTCTAAAAAACATGCTTTTTGTTTTGACAGTGGGAATTAATTTTAAATTAATAAATAAAAATTATATTTTTTTAATTTGATAAAATAGATATCCTTCTTGAATTTGGAATATCAAATATACATTAAGATGAAATTTTGGTATTTTTCTAAAAAACATCAATTTTTGATGAATATTGAAAACACTAAGTAGTAGCTAAAAAACTAACTTTTTCAATTAAATGATATTTTACCACTTCTGTGAATTAAATTTCAAAAATCCCACATACTTGGTTTTTATTAGTAAGTAAAATTAAATTCAATAAGATGATTTTTTTTGTTAATAGTATCTTTTGACTTTTTTTACCACAATTAATGGTAAATAGGGGAATCTAAGGTAAAAATAATATTATATTAATATTAAATTACCCAAAAAATGTGTAATAATCCTTTTAGTTGTTAAATTTCTAACCATGAGCTTCCTTGGGTAGATTTTGGGACCCCATGGAGCCACATAAGATTGATAATGACACTTTATATTAATTAATTTATTGTAAAGACAAAAATGACATAAACATATATCTTTTAATGAAATTTTTTTTACATGGGGTTATATAATTTATCTCTTGAACTATAAATATTCATTTTAAATATAAAAATATTTCCTAAATCATGGTATTTTTTTATTATAATATTTTTATATCAAATAAATAAAATTATTATGACACAATAATGATGCAGTGTCTAACTCATTAATGAATGATTTAAATAAACAAGATTATAAAAATTAAAACAATATACAAAACATATATAATTCTTATTGGGTGATTTTATTTTGAACAATAGTCATCTAAGCTTATACATTAATGGGTTTGGACCTTTAGAAACGGAAAATTATTATATAATAAAATAATATTTTCCAACTTTCTTAAAGAGCCCCTCCCCCCCCCTTAAAAACATTCTACACCTATAATCCATTACACACACCTGTCAAGACCCTTGGATCATCCAAACTCTTCCAAATTAATCATTCAAGATCCTTCTCTTTATCCTAGAAGCCTAACCTTAGGAATAAGGCACTTTAAGAAATCATTTTGGTTTAAACCAAAGGGAGTTACCCGAATTAAAGGTAACATCTTCTCTTAAGTCTTTTTCATTTATTTTACTTCTACAACCCCCTAAACTATTTTCATTACTTTATTTTATAGAGAAAACAGTATCATCAATACACTAGGTTGATTACATGAGAATAATTCTATCTATACTTACACACACCTTCGTATAATGGGTAAAGAACATACTATTTCTGTGGATGACATACTACTACCTCACAAATGATGATTGTTTAATCTTCTTCTACCACCTATTATGGTAGACATTAATATAGAGATGTATTTACATGTGATATATATTATATTTATATTGTCTCTATACTTCGGTATTTTTCATTTATATTATACCCTGTTGGTTTCCATAATGGGAAAATATTATAATTTCATTTGAGGAAGTACGAACTACCGCCCCCTCAAAGTGATATGACTCGTTCTTGCCATAAGTGGAACATATAAAGGATAGTGTTAATTAAATTAAATTATATATATATTATAATAGAATTATAATAAACCTATGTATTATTTTGTTTTCATTCATTTAAATATAAAATATAAATGAAAGCAGCATTTATGCATACGTACGGCTTACCATCTCCATGAACGGTGCGTTTCATTTCTCAACTTAAAATTATATGGAATTATATAAATACATATACAATAGTTATATATAATATATATGATATCTAAATCATTAATATCATTCTGTATATAATTTAATTTTTACCACATGGACAATTTGAAATTATAACATGTTCATTTTGGTAACTCAAATTCCGAACATTGAAAAAATGTCCGATATGAACTCAAATAATTAATAATTTTTATAGAAATGTAATAATTGATATAATAGGAATAATAAAATTTAAAAATTTTCTGAAAAAATTATAAATTGACATAATTTTATTATTTAGAATGAACATGTAACATACAAGTTAAGTCAGATATGAGGTAATGAGTTTCTTATCTCACTTTTAATTTTCTGAGATTTCCATTGTTCACCACTAATTTATTGCATGTGTTGTATTTTTTACTTCCATTTGATATATATTATTATTATTATATTATTATTCATGGTATTATATGATTCATTTGGTGGTTATTTAATTTTGTTCTTACAACTCGATTGATTACAACATGGTAAGGCGATTTCATCTCACTTTTTATTCCTGTGAGATTAATGCTATATTTACCACTATTAAATTTTGTGTGGTGTATTTAATGCCCATTATTGTGTTATTTTGGTAATATAATTTAATTTATGGCTATTTACATCTTCATTGTACAATCCTTCCTTCATGGGGTGTATGTTTCATAAGTTACCAAATCGGTAAGGGATCTTTTCACCGTACTCTTTTAGTCAAAGAATTATTTTATGTCATGTTTTAAATTTACTTTTTCTTATGTTGGGATATGTTCTTATATATATTTATTTTTGTAAATTTTATGTCCACATGATGAGATACCCTTTTCTCTCTCATCAACTCATTTTATGAATTTTAATGTGATGTTGTTAGGCTATCGAAGTTATGTAAGAGAACTTTTAACCGAATTTCAATTTTTTTGGGTTAAACTTAAACTTATTGATGATATCATTATATGAATATGTGTGAATGACCTCCTATTATGATATACTTAATATACACTTATTTTTCCTGTATTCTTATTTTTCACACATAATTATGTCATTGATATGTCCTTAATCTAAAGATATGATCTTTGTACGAGACTTCATCTCAATCTCCTTTCATTAAGGCGTATTTTGATTTATACATGACTTTATTTTATATGGTGTACAAACCCCTTTGACTTTTCATTTCATTCAAATGGAATATTATTTCTATATAGCATTTTACTAAACAATAAAGGGAATGTTTTTTTAATGTATGTGGTGACAACGACCTTTCCGCCGTCGCGAGCGTTATTTGATATTTGGATTTCTTAACAAGACATAATGTTTTTAAAAGGAAAATAAATACCATATACTATTTTTATGTATTTTGGTATTGAAAATGGTTTTGAGAATGGACTGATTATTTCAATATCTTGAAATGATATATTGTTATTGAAATGTGGAAATGTAATCTTTCCTTTATGTTTGTTTTATATGTTTTGAATATGTTATGGTTCATGTGTGTTTTTACGTATACAGGTGGTTCCATGATAAACCTTGGGCGGGTGAGCCCGAGATAGCTCTCCAATGCATTGGGTTACATGACGAAGGTAAATGTTAATGTATATCCTAAGAGATTTAAGGAATATACTGTGATGGGTATTCCAAGTGTAACTCTCTACGTAGTTGTGAAAGCTATAATGTAAGTATGTTTTTAATGCCATAAGTTACCTTTATGATTTGTGTTTTCTGTGTGTTACTCATAAACATTATGATTTCATGAGGTAAGTTATTCTTGAAAAGTATGGTTTCATTGATTTGTATTTATTTATAGGTTAATGTTTCCTTTTCTTATTTTATAACCCTTACTATGATTTTTATGATCATCCCATGTTTTGAAATGTTTTTCATAGGACTTAAATATGAATAGGTTCATGGATGCTATCAAGAAAAAGTCATGCTTTCTAAAACATGGAACTAGACATGATACGTTTTTTAAGATTTTTTATCTTATAAAAAATCGATAGTGGGTATAATTTTCTACTTTGTAATTTTTTGAAATTTAATATAATAAATATGGCCCAATTCTCTAAAAATATAAACCTTAAAAGATCCTCAATGTGAATTCTTAACTTAACTCATGATTAAGTAATTTTTAATGATGTGTATTTATAGTAGTTATTATAGGTCGGTTTAGAAAAATTTAGGGATTATGAGTTTTTGTTAAACACATGGTTTGTCCCTATGTCTATTGTTTCAGTTAAATCCTTGTTTTATAACTTTTTCAGATCAAGTAAATTCTATTACAAATGGAAGGAGAAGGATCTCAAATAACATTCCTATCTCTTCCTGATGTCATGCTTACAATAATTACTGCAAAGCAATGTGTAGATGATAGTGAAATTTTTTCTAGCATACAACTCACTTGCAACCAATTGTTTAAGATAGAAAACACCTCCACAATACCACAATATCATTGTGAATCATGGGTTGTATTTAATCAAATCCTATTTTCACAATATTCTTATATTTTCAAGAAAGGTCAATATTATCAAGGTATTTTAATATATTTTACCCTATCATAATATTTTGAAGCAAATTATGATTTTTAAAAAGGTTATGAGGAAGAAGTCCCTCACACAACCTCTCTATATTTTATTTTAAGTTAAATTCTTTTGGAACCGACATATGGTATTCTAAAAGGACCATTTATTGAATGTTTCAACTCAAACTCGGTCAGACTATTTTATAGAAAGCATGTTTTATCAGATGTTTTGAAATTAGATGACATACATGATTATTTTTAGAATCTATTTTTTTGTAATCACCCATATGAAACAAGTTGTACAAGGTGTATTTGGATAAATGAAGAAAATGATTTTTAAGGATATCTAAATCATTATTGAAATGCATGGACCATCTATCTATATGAACGAGATGATGATGAAACCAAGTGGACCCCATGATCAAGGTATGATTTTGTTTCTTAGGGAATAATGTTATTTTATTGAGGTAATTTTTTTTGTCAATATATATAAGACATCATAAATTAATATATTGAGGGCATTATGAGTTGGGATGAAAATGACAGGCATAAGACAACCATTGAGGTTAAATCATGTTATGGTTATTTTTGAGGGGTTTATCTCATTTTTGGGAATGTTATAAAATTTTACAGTTTTTGAAAAAAGAAATCACACAGATCATGTGACAACCTATTGCATCATACAAATTTATGGGAATCGAACCCAAAACCAAAGTGATATGGGGATTTATTTCCCACCACTAGACTATGTGAAGTCCTTGGTTAATACGACTTATTCTTCTTAGTTAAATGATTTTATTGATCAAGAATAAGTTTATTTGGGATCTTCTATTTTATAAAATGGATATCCTTAGTATAAGAAAATGATTTGGGGATTAAGTGATATAGGTTATTTTGGAAGACACTTTCTATTTCTGGGAAACTATATGCCTATGGAAAATAGAATACTTTGGTATTTCATTTGAGCAATTATGATGGAATTTTATTATGGAAGAATCTATGTTTTTATTATGGATATATGGGATTTGGTTTATTTATGGAAATTATTATCCTATCATAGAGAATATGTGATTAGGTTAATTATACTTCAGTATGAGACTTTAAGAGTAGTCTATGTTATTTGGAGAGAAATGTTAAGATTTATCCTGGAAGACTATGTGATCAAATAATTATGAATTTTGGGTTTCAAACATAGTTTTGATTGTTTGGAATAATTTTAAGGACATTGTTTATTGAATGATCTTTCTCAGACTTTGGTGATTGTTTTTTGAATTTGGGGTATTGAGAGTTTTATTTGTTTTTATAAAGTATTATCCTTTCTTGGGGATTATCAGATCTTGTACTAACCGTTTTGGTTTTGGTTAATGTCTAAAGACAAGGAAAATATATAGTTTATCTTTTGTGGATTATGTGATTATATAGAAGATGATCCTAGCACAATAGGTGTGTCCAAGTCATCTTGAATACTCATCATTTGGAGAAAAGATGAGTTTTTATAGAAATATACAAAAGGATGAAACTCTAATAGAAAAGTAAGTATATATCCTTATGTCGATAATCAATATCATAAATAAAATATCCAAATTTATAAGATGATAAATAAAACAAAATCTTTTTCCATTATCTTTTCCTACTGGGAAATCAAAGTCTGTTTAAACCATCACATGTTTGTAATTTTACGGCGGTTAACATTCTCTTAATCTTGTTTTCTATCACTCTCCACTAGAAATTGATTGTTTGGTTTCTTCTCTGTATCCATATTTTCATGGAATCCTAATATCTATTATCTCGGGTGACCTTTGTACTTCTATTCCTTTATTTTAAATTGATATTTTTTATTGACACGTTTTCTGATGTAGGACTTTGAATGAAGTTTTTAATCCCAATTTTAAAATTTCGAGGACACAATTCCCAAAAGGGGGGAAGGATGTATCATTCCTAGTGAATAAAAATATGAATATTTCATATTTATTAATATTTTTTAATTACATATTAATTCTATGTTAAGGGGGATGATATGTCCAATAGCGTACTCCACTTGCAACAAATGATTTTCTTTGAAATCTTATGTTGCACACAACATTGAGTTGTACCGAAAAATAATATAATAATATTATTATTTTAAATGGTAGTTAATTCCTAGCCGTTGTATTGGTGGGAATGAATAGAACTAACTAAATTATTATTATACATGTATGTTAAATTTCATTACTTTTATCGAATTAATTTTAGAGGCTTAAAATATGAATGAATCCTATTTTAAGCATGAAATACTGTAATATTTCATAAAAGATTGTTTTACCTCCTATTGATGGGGAACCCTTTTTAAATCAATTTTTGTCACTTTTATATGTTCTATTAGAAAAAATAATTTTTTTTAGAATTGGGACATCAAAATTAATATTGGATGAAATTTTGGTATTTTTCTGATAAATTTATTTTTTAATGAATAGTGAAAAATACTGCATTTTAATTCAAAACTGCCTTTTAATCTAATTTTATTATATTGATAGATTATATTTTTAATTGGTTTTAAAGTGTAATTAGATTATATTTTTTACAACTTAATCCAATTTTGGTAATTGTAAGTAATTTCACATTGAAATTGGACATAAAAAAGAGTCAATTTTTTGATAGTTATTATTTCTTAAAAACCACACTTTTTGTTTCGAGAACAAGTATTAATTTTAAATTAATTAATGAAACTTATATGTTTTAAATTTTTGAAAATAGGAATAATTTTTTAAATTTAATATCAAAATATCTTAGTCTAAATTTTTGGTATTTGTCTGAAAAATTTCAATTTTTAATGAATAGTAAAAACACTGAGTAGTAGTTAAAAAAACTGACTTATTCATTTAAATGAAATTTTACTGCTTCTGTGAAATAAATTTCAAAATTCTGACATACATGATTGTTATTATTAAGTTAAATTTGGTTCAATAAGATAAAAATAGTTTTTGTTGAATAGTACCTTTTGACTTTTATTTACCACTGTTAAAGTTAAATAGGGTAATCCAAGGTAAAAATAATATTATAATAATATTAAATCCCCCCTAAAATGTGTCCTAATACTTTTGGTCAATACATTTCCAACCATGGGAATCCTTCTATTGATATTGGGATCCCATGGAGTCACTTAAGAGTGATAATGACACTTTATATTAATTAATTTAAAATAATGACCAAAACGACACAAACACATATATTTTAGTGAATCAATTTTTACATAGGATTATATGTGTTACCTCTTAAACTATAAATAGTCATTTTAAAGCTAAAAATATTTCCCACATCATAGTATTTGTTTTATAATTTTTAGACAACAAATAAATAAAATTATTTATGACACAATAATGATGCAGTGTTTACCTCATTAATGAATGATTTAAATAAATAAGATTATAAAAATTAAAACAATATCCAAAACCTATCCAATTCTTATTGGATAATTTTATTTCGTAAAAAAGTCATATTATCTTCTACTTTAATGAGTTATGTAACTTTAGAAACCGAAAATCATTATATAATAAAATAATATTTTCAAACATTTCTAAAGAGCCCCTCCCCCCTTATAAAAAGACCTCACCTCTAACCCATTAATCACACCACTAAATCCCATTGACCCATCAAATATCTACCCAAATAATCTCTCAAGATCCCTATCTTACACCTAGAAGCCTTACTATAGGCAGAAGGCACTTCAAAAAACTTTTTTGGTTCAAACCAAAAGGAGTTACCCGATTTAAAGGTAACGTCTTCTCTTAAGTTATTTTATTTTATTTTACTTCTACAACCCACTAAACAATTTTTTTTCTTTATTTTATAACTAAATAAGTATCCTAAATATACTAGGTTATTTATATGATAAGTATTCGAACTACACTTACACACACCACCGTCTAATGGGCAAAGAACATACTATTTCTATTGATGGAGAACTACTTCCTTAAAAAACAATGATTGTTCAATATTCTCTTACCATGTCTTATGGTGGAAATTAAGATGGAAATTCACTTACATGTGATATATATTATATTTATTATTTCTCCACTCTTATTTATTTTTAATTTATATTATACTCTTATGGTTTCCATAATTGGTAAATATGATAATTTCATTTGAGGAAGTGCGGACTACCGCCTCCTCAAAGTGGTATGACTCGTTCATGCCATATATGGAATTTATAAAAGATTGAGTTAATTAAATTAGATAACATAGAACCTACACTGTAATTATAATATACCAATGTATTATTATGTTTTTATTTCTTTAAATATAAAATAGAAGTGAAAGTAGTGTTTAGGGATACTTATGGGTTACCATCTTCGTGAACGATACGTTTCATTTCATAACTCCAAATGATATTGAATATTATAAATACATATACATTAGAGATATATGATATATATTATTTATAAATAATTAATATCATTCTGGAGATAATGGAATTTTTACCACATATAAAATTTGTAATTTTAACATGTTCATTTTTTAACTCAAATTCCGAACATCGAAAAAATGTCTGATATGAACTCAAATAATTAATAATTGTTATAGAAAGATAATAAGTGATATAAAAGGAATAATAAAAATTAAAAATTTTCTGATGCATGTTTGAATTGACATAAGTTTATTATTCCAGAAGAACACGGAACATACGAGTCAAGTCGGACATGAGGTAAGTTGTTTCTCATCTCACTTTTAATTTTGTGAGATTTCTATTGTTCACCACTTATTTATTGCTTGAGGTGTATTTTTTACTAAAATTTTAATATTATTATCATGATTCTATTTATATTCATTGTATTCTGTGATTCATTTGGTGGTTATTAACTTCTGGTCTTACAACTCCATTGATTACAACGAGGTAAGGGGTTTTCATCTCACTTTTTATTCTCAAGAGATTCATGCTATATTTGACACTATTTACTTTTGTTGGTGGTATTTACTTCCAATTATTGAATTAATTTTTTTAATATACATTAATTTATGGGTATTTATTTCTTCATTTTATGATCCTTCCTTCATGGAGTGTATGTTTTGTAAGGTACAAAATCAGAAAGGGAACCTTTCACCGTATTCTCTTGTTCAAAGACTTATTTTATGTCATGTATTTCAATTTCCTTTTTATTATGTTGGGATATGTTCTTATATATCCTTATTTATATAAATTATATTTCCATGTGATGAGATACCCTTTTCACTCTCATAAACACATTATTTGTCTTTTAATGCGACACCATTAGGATGTCGAATTTTTTAAGAGAACTTCTTAACCAAATTTCAATTATTTTTGTTAAACCTATACTTCTTGATTATACCATGAAATTAATATGTGTGAATGAACTCTGATTGTTTTACCCTTAATTTACACTTATATTGATTGTATTTTTATCTGTCACACATAATTATGTCATTGATTGGTCCTTAATCTAAGGATATGATCTTTGTAAGGGACTTCGTCTCAATATCAATTCATTGAGACATATTTTTTTATATGAAAAATTATTTTATACGGTGTATAAAACCCTTTGACATTTCATTTCATTCAAAGGTATATTTTTTCTACATTGCATTTTACTAAAAAATAAAGGGAATGTTTCTTTTTTTTAAAGTACACGATGACAACGACCTTTCTACCGCCACGAGCGTTATTTGATATTTGGATTCCTAAATAAGACATAATGTTTTTAAAAGGAAAATATATACCATATACTCTTTTTATATATTTTGGTATTGAAAATGGTTTTGAGAATGGATTGATTATTTCAATATCTAAAAATGATATATTTTTATTGAAATGTGAAAATGTTATCATTACTTTATGTTTGTTTTATGTGTTTTGAATATGTTATGGTTCTTTGGAATTTTTTATGTATACAGGTGGTTCCGTGATAATCCTAGGGTAGGTGAGCCCGAGATAGTTCTCTAATGTATTAGGTAACATGACATAGGTAAACCTAAATGTCTCTCCTAATAGATTTAGGGAATATACTATGATGGGTAATCCTAGAGTAACTCCTTATATATATGTGAAAGATATAATATAAGTATGTTATGAATGCCATAAGTTACATTTATTATTTGTGATTTTTGTGTGTTATTCATAAATAATATGATTTCATGAGGTAAGTTATTATTGAAAACTATGGTTTCATTGATTCATATTTATTGATGGGTTAATGTTTTCTTTTCCTTATTTTATAACCCTTACTGAGCTTTTTATGATCATCCCATGTTTGGAAATGTTTTTCATAGGGCTTAAATATGAGTAGGGTCAAGGATGAGATCATGGAAATGTCATGTTGTATAAAACATGGAACTATACATGTTAGTTTTTTTAAGAGTTTTTATTTCATGAAAAAATGGATACCAATTAGAAGTGACTACATTTTAATTTTTTGAAATGTAAAGTAATAGTTATAACCTAATTCTCTAAATCTCTAAACCTGAAAAGATCCTCAATGTGAATGCTTGACTTAACTCAAGATTATGTAATGTTTAATGACGATTCCTTATAACATGAGTCTTTTATACATAGATATGGTACTCTTATATCACACTAGGGTGTGGGTTCTCTATACTTTATGTAAATATATAGAGAAAACACACCCCTATCACACCATGTCATAGTTTCTCTATCTATGGAGAAAGTACACCACTGTCGCACCAGGGTGCGGGTCCACCATACTAATTGTGAAAATACAGAGGTGGAACTCTTGTGTCACACCATGGTGTGGGTCCTCTATCTATGAAGATGGTTCTCCCATATCACATCATGGTAAAGATTCTCCATAATCATTGTACATATTTAGATGAAAAAATACACTATCTCACCTGGGAACAAATCCTTTATCCACAGAGACGGTACTCTGATGTCGCACCAAGATGTATGATGTTCATACTCTATGTATAGATTCATAAATGACACTCCCCTATCACACTAGGGAACATGTCCTCCATCCATAGAGATGGTACTCCCCTATTACGCCATGTCATGCATCTTTCATACTCATTGTGTAAATGTAGAGATGGAACTCCCCTATCACACCAAGGAATGGGTCCACTATCCAGGAAGATTGTACTCTCTTATCACACCTAGGTGTGGGTCCCTGATATTCATTTTGAAGAGATAGAGTAAAAACACCCTTGTCTCATTATGGAACAAGCCCTATATATTTTATAGATTACTCCCTCTTGAGCAGTGTAATAGTTGAAAGGTTGAAACCTGTATCATGACTTCTTTTGATAGACATGTGCGATTCTAGGAATCCTTGATGGAACTTTTGGATATGTTGGAAGAATCATCATCTTGGGATGAGATGTGAGATGGATATCCCCCTTCTCTATCATATGGGTATCTTATATGAAAATATATATATCTTTGTTATTGTGTTTCGTCTCCCTATTTATTTAGGATGAGATGAATACTTATATCATGTCTAATATTTCTTCCCCACCGGTTTTCAGGGTGTCCTACTGGGTATGTATATACTTACCTGTGCATGAGCTTTTCTCGCATGTTTTGTGTATTTTGCAGATGACAGTTAGGTCAATGGTGATTTTATAGGATCACAGGGAAACTTGGGTGCATTTTACCACATATAGTGGTCATGTCTTCGAGATCAGGAGCCATGCTCTCTCAACATTTAATTTATAGTTATATTCACGTTGAGACATATTTTCTAGGTGGGTGTGTATTTTTATCATTTAATTTTGCTTTACTATATCATAAATTTTTTTATTTTCTTATGGTTATTACAAAAATGGATTTTTATCTAGTTGTGAATATATTTTATTAATAATTTTATAAACTTATTCATAGAGAAGGTTTGGTGTGGGTGTACATGTAATTTAGGAAAAAGCCTCCTATTTTTGTAATGCCTTTTGGAGATTGTCTCTAACCCATGGCCTATAAGGGTGGGATTTTTTTAGTTGTGTCTTCGTGTTTTGTCATATAGGTGGCCCCTGGTGAATTAGGCCATGTCAAACTAGTATCAAAGGTGGTTAAACCTCGATAAAAGGTTTGGAATTTTCTTAATTATGAGGTTTTGATGGAAAATTATGGAAATATTGTCTAAGAGTCTCAAGTAAGGGTTTTAGGCTAGAGAACCCAGTGTTGGTGCGAAAACTAGAATATCCATTTATGAGGACTCTGACAACATACTTATTTACTCGGCATACCAAGACATTGGTTGTAGGGAACATTGGTATATTCATCATATATGATTGATATCTTTGATTTTACTTCTTTAGTAATCTCCACATATATATATATATTCTCATATGACATTAGTACAACTTGGTTATATTTTTTTGATTCCTCCATGAAGACAGACAAATATGTTACCGATTTAGGATCATGATGACGATCTAACGAGTGATGAGACCTCAATTTAGGGGCCATCTCATGAGATATTTCCTCCAGGTGGGAGGGTAGTATAACCTACTCTTATTGATAATTAGATAGTACAATAAGTGTAGGATGAGAATCAATGTAGGGTTGGCACACTTCATGAGTTACAATTCTCTAGGTTTCTGATATTCCCTAGTGATCCAGATCCTCAGGTAGTAAAGGATTATCTTGAGTCGATGATATGTGTTTTTTTGGCTTGTTTGAAGCCCAAAAGATATAATGGTTGTGATGGAAGCAAGCCTTTTACATAGAGTATAAGGTTTTTGTGGTTGTCTAGTCATGCACATGCATGCTATGTCGACACTCTCATGGTCTAAATTTCAGCAGCTATTTCATGAGGAGTACTAAGCCTCATATTTTTTATATGTTCATATTTAGGATCCCATATAGATGAAATAGGGATGTATGAATATTATTGAGTATTCCATGAGGTCCAATTACCTTAAACATTACTCCCTTGATATGATTCGAGATGGTTACTTTCAGGTGTGTAAGGTCAAATAGGGTATCTGTAGAGACATCTATTGTAGTGTGGTACCCCTGTGCTTTCCCACTAATGTTGGCGTGACAGAGTAGGTACTGGTGACAGATTTCTTCCAATCTACGAGATTTTATAGGATGTTTCCCATTAGTAGGCATCACAGGGATAATTCATATGCATTGGATGGAATATTATAGGAGTCGATGCATAAGGGGTGTGACCACGCAAATACTCAGGAACATATTCGTAAGGGTGAGGGACCTAACAAAGGACTTGGAAATCCTAGAAAGGGGCGATGTTATGAATGTTGTGGGTGAGGTCACATGGTATGTTATTTCTTGATTCTACATACTAATGATGGAATAGAGGAAGTGTACAGTCCACCACAGAAAAGACAGTTCCATGAACATGGATCTATTACGTGTGGCTGGTGTGGCCAGCAGGGGCATAGAGTTGGAAGTGATATAAGTGGGGATACTAGATGGGGTTATTATTGTTATGGATGATATTATGAGATCCTTCCCCCACCACCACCACCAGGAGCCCTAAATCAGTCTCATAGAGCTGGTGGTCAGGGCCACAGGTAGTTTTAGGCCATCAAGGCCTATGAATCGCTAGATCATTAAATGATTAGAGGTAAGATATATGTTTATTATAATCTTATTTTAGTAATAGTAGACATAGGTGAAATCCATTACTTCACCTCCTTAATCTGGGTGTGAGAGATGAATCTCCTAATAGATACACTATCCTTACTACTTTTCAATGAGGTTCATACAGGGAACACATTTCAATACTGCTTATCTGTTGGAAGTGTGAGCTATCGCTTGGTGGTGAGAGTTTTTTATGGGACCTTCTATTCATCATGATGATAAATTATAACATTATGTTGGGTATAGACTAGTTTTCCATAGTTTGAGCCTATATTTTCTATCACAAAATATGAGTCATATACCATTAGACATATGGGAAGATATTACCCTTTATTTGTGAGAGAGATATCATGGTGGGGTGAGTAGTTATTGTGAGTATGAAAATTTAACCCAAAACCCATCAGTTGGAGAGTTTATCCATTGGTAAAGTGGGCTCATCAGGAATTTGGGTTCATTTATTCATGGGGGACTATATGGTTTTCTTCCCCGAAGAATTTATGGATCTACCTCTAAGGTAAAAGATAAAAATTTTCATCTAATTGTACCCCATAACTACTTTGATATCTTCGGTGCCATATCAGATATCCCCTACCAAGCTCTAAGAGCTAAGGGTTATGTTTTAGGAATATTACAAGAAGAGTTTAATCTGGTCAAGCGTGTCCCCCAGGATAGCTCTAGTGTTGTTCTTAAAAATGGTGTATGAGATCTTGTAGATTTGGGTGAATTATTATGACCTAAACTAGACAAGAATAAATAAAAAGCACCCTTTGATGAGGATTTCTGACCACTTTGAATAGTTTCGAGGTGCAAGATGGTTCTCAAAGATCAATCTCAGGTGTGGTTCTCACTATTTGAGAGTTCATGATCCATGTATTCCAAATTTATAATGTCATGACCCATCCCTCAGGGCTTGTTCTGTGACTACCCAAAGCCTGCCTTGTATAGGCTAGGGGCTGTCGACTAGCAACGAAAGGCGTATTGCCTAAAATGGGAAGGTGTTTCCTTTAAACCTGTACAAACACACGGACAAAGAACACAACAAGAAGAAACTATCAAGTAAAATGATGGAGTAAAAAGAAGTTCTGAATGTAAAAGTTTCTAGAATACAAGCCCAACTGAAAGTACGAGTACAACTGAAAGTAAAAATACAACTAAAAGGAACAATAGAACTGGTAAAGTGAAAAAACTACTGAGACATTATCTGAGGATCCTACCTAAAGGGTGTATGTGGATCTCCTCCTCAGCACTCCATGTCCACTTGTCTCCTTCGCATACCTCCTAGTCCTCGCTCCCTCAAACCTCAGTCGAGATGTTCGTCATCTGCACAAGACACAACAAGGTGAGAGCGATGCCCGTACAAGGGTGAGTATAACAATACCCCGTAGGGACCCCGAGACCCCTGAAGATCTCTCATAATTCCACAATGAAAACTACAAAAAATTATCTCAATCATAAGGTACAAATAAATAGACATAGCTTGATTAGAGTCTCAGATCAAACCACGAATACAACAAAGAGAAACTGGATTATGATGTTGACCTACAAAGAATCGCTATGAATGCTGATATCTAGCCACAAATTCTCTAGGCCTAGGAACAAGTAACATTCCAAGTAACAACATCAAACACCTTAGCTACTGGAGAACCTCTCCACTATCAAGTACAGTTGGACTGCCGCATCACATAGAGGCGCTTCCAACTAACCTGGAACTGCTGAGGTACTCCTCCCCATTGCGTACCGTGGGTCTGCGGGGTCAAACAGAGCTACTCCCCATCCATGGCCTTCTGAGGTACTCCTCCCCATCATGTACCATGGATGATCCCCATCGTGGCCTGTTGAGGTACTCATCCCCATCACGTACCATGGCCATCGAGTAACTCGAAGTCAAAAACTCAGCAGTCACCAGGTCTCAGCCAGTCCCAGGTTTCCGTATGTAGCGCGCTTGGGAGAACCGCTCCCCAATCCATCAGTTGTATTTTAACTAGAAACAAATCTCACAAAGAAGTAACCTAGTGATTCGTTGTGTCACAAGGGTTCCAACTCAACAGACAGTGCATCAACTGGACACCCGGTCTGTGCATTATTGGCATTTCAGTGCCGAGGGCCCTGTTGGATTCTGGAGTGATCCAACCTAGCTGTACTCCAAGAATCTCCAAAAATCTAATGAAGTAAGTAACAAAAATTTTCTCACTCCATGGATCCCAACACTGCTGATGGTTCATCAAATGGACATCCGGTTCTTAGGATAGGTCCCTTTATGTGTTCCTGGGCCCGGGTCCAGTCCAACCCGGTCGGACCAACATGGCCCGACCCGGTCTGAGCTGGCCCGCAGCAGACTTGGCCTACCCCATAAAAGGGGAAGCCCATCTTGTGTAGGGAAGGGCCCAAAAAGGGATGGCTTGGCTCACCGTGAGGCGTGGACTGGGCAACAAATGGGAAGCCCGACACGCGGGGGGGGGGGGGGGGGGGCAGCCCGGCTCGCTGCCGACGACACACTGGAGGGCGGTTCGGTTGTGAAGGTTGCGGCCCACGGTTCATCCTCAAGTCGGCACGAGGGATCCGATCCCCTCGAGATCCCAAATGGCCAAAGACCATTCATCCTTTAAAGCGGCGGCGCTGCCCGGTCGCCATGGAACCTGTCAGAGGCATGAGTTCTACCTCCTCTATTGTGGCTCGGTCGTAGTCTCCTGCTCACTAGCGGCGTGTGATGACACGCCACCCTTCCCTTTTGCGACTGACTGACAAGATGACCACCTTCTCCGTCTTCTAGGACTGATAGGCCGCATCCCCTTTTCACATTGGTGGCACACGACGGTGCACCACACCTCCTCCTAGGCCGGCTAGAGCCGGCCGCTTTGATGTCCGCTATGACATCATGCAGTGGAATCCTCTAGTTGCGTGTGTTGGCGCATCACCATCTTTGTATCTGGTTGGTGTCACATTTCCGGCGGTCTTCCACAAATGGTGCAAGGCCAAAAAAATGTGGGAGGGTTCGGGCTGGGTTCATTAGGCCCACTCCCTACATGTTAGCTCATGATCAAATGGAGGATAAATGGGTTTAACAGTTTCTTGGTTTAAAAAAACAAACAAAACCCCACAAGGATACCTCGTAAAAACCTCCCACAAAACGAATGATTCCCAGATCAACCTGTTAGTTAGTAGTACCATATTATTCATATAATTTTCAAGAATGGTGATGATGGAATATATTAAGGAAATGTAAAAAAATAAACCCCATACCTCGTAACCCGTTGGAGAGCGTTCTCGCATGAAGGTGGATTGGTGTTCATTTTTCCTGTAACTAGTTCCCAATGACGCCACTTGTATGTCATCCTTTGGTTCATGGTATGGTTCGTCCATCACCTCCTGCTGGGTTCAGCTCCATCCTTTAAGGGTCCGGCATCGCGGTGCCCCATCAACACTTTGTTTCTTGGAGAAGATGTGCCAATACCCCCACCCAAGCTCCATATATATAAGATAGGGGGAGGGTAAGTTACGACGTTGAAATTTAATGGGACTCAACAATTAGGAATCTATCTAATTCCCCAATGGCGTCCTTACTTAGGGTTGGTAGGTCACCCCATTTATTGGCTTGACACATCATTGTCCCCACCCCTTATCGTGTCCTTTGGAGAATATGAAATAATATAATAAAATTATTTTATTTCATTTCTTTTAAAAGGGTGCAAAACATAACTTTTTTCTGAACCTACTATGGTAAAATTAAAGCCTCTCTTAATTGAATCATGGCACTTTGGATTTAATGGTGACCTCATATTTTTAATCCGAGCAAGGGTTCTAAAGTTAGAAAATGCCACTCATTCATTTACTGAACCTACCCAAAAAAGTTCAATAAATTATTAAAATTCACCTTTGACCCACGCCAATCAAGGATAGGATTTTCCTAAGGATAAACCTTCTAAAAAAACTCAATATTACTCTCTGATTTTCATTCCGAGTTACCATTTAGAAGTTACAGATTTTACAATAAAATAATTGTCACTTATTTATTTTATTTATGGACAAAAACTAACTTTCACTGGTGGCCCACACCGACCAATGTTAGTATCTAACTAAAGAGAGAATACCCTTACAAACTTAATGGTGGTCTCAAATTTTTAATCTGAGTTACCGTTTGTGAGTTATAATCATTTGAAAAATAAAGTAACTTTATTTAATTATTTTATTTACTGTTATTCCATTTTCAGGTTTCCCACAGGAGGCATGCGCTAACTAAACATAATTCATGCCAAGGGTAAAACCACCATCTTGAATGCAACAATGCCCTGAGATTTCTTATTTGGGAAACTGTTTAAGAGTTATTCCACTTTTTCAGGAAAACTGCTCAAGTGCGTTAATTAAAGCTAACAAAACTTTAACAGATCATTCAGGGTGCTCCGGGCCTCATAATCACAAGATGTCAGATTTAAAAGTCTAAAAATAATTCTATATAACTAAAAAAATTATACAGAAATTCTGGGACATTACATTATCCCCACCATAGGGATTTACATCATCTAAAGCCAAAATGAGGGCAGAACAAACAAATGAGGGTACTGATCACAAATATGAGACTCTTTCTCCTATGTACTCTCCTAGAGGTTCTCGTGCTACTGATGTGAGTGCACCAGAGGTATCAGTCACCCACGAAGGAATCACTCCTGTCAATCCTCAATCTATACTGGAACCTCAGTAAACGTTTCCCATCATCGAAGTCCAGCTCTCTATGGTCGTTGACGTAAGATGGGTCGTACACGTATCTCCTCAGTTGGGATACGTGGAAGATGTCGTGCACCCTATCCAACTTTAGTGGAAGTTCTAAGTGGTATTCCACCTTGCCTATCCTCTGAAGAATCTTAAAATGACCAATAAACTGCAATGATAACATTCTACCTCGACCGATTCTCCGTAGTCCCCCTCGAGGAGTGACTCACAAGAAAACATGGTCCCCCTCCTTGAACTCCAGAGGTATCCATCTCTTATAGGAATAAGACTTCTATCTGCTCGGTATAGTCTTTATCATATCCTGGATGACCTACACCTTCTCAGTGATATCTTGTACCAACTCTTGACCCATAAGTGATGACTCCCCTGGGTCAGTCCAACATAGAGTTGATCAGCAAGATCGACCGTACAAGTCCTCAAATGGTGCAAAACCAATGGTAGAGTGATTCCTATTGTTGTAAGAAAACTCCCCCACATGAAAGTTATCCTCCCAACTGCATCCAAAATTTAGGACGCATCCATGAATCATATCCTCTAGCGTCTAAATGGTCCGCTCTGTCTGACGATTCTTTTGAGGATGAAAGGCGGTGCTCAAAAGTTTCTGATTCCCAAACTCCTCCAGCAATCCCATTCCCAATCGGTATGTGAAAACTGTATCATGATCAGAGATGATTGTCTATGTCACTCCATGAAGTCTCAAAATCTCTTGTATGAAGAGTAATACCTAGCCCCTTACTGTTCCCTGCTCTCGGATAGGTAGGATGTGGACCAACTTGGTGAGTCGGTCAATGATCACCCAAACAGAATCATGTCCCCTAGATGTATGTGGAAGCACTATCACAAAGTCCATGGAGATCCCATCCCACTTCCACTCTGTCACCTCTATTGGTAGAGCTAAGCCTGCTGGAACCTGATGCTCGGCCTTTACTTTCTGAAAAGTGAGGCATTGAGAAACAAACTCTGCCACTGCTTTATTCATCTCTGGCCACCAGTGCTGACGCTGAAGGTCCTGGTACATCTTCTCCACACCCAGATGTACCACCATAGGGGATGTATGAGACTCCCTCAACGCCTCCTACCGTAGCAGCACCTGTACCATGGGTTTTACAATGAAGAGGATGACGTTCTCCCCAACTTTAGAAAATCTAGTAGGTTCCTGTCCTGAGGATATGTGGGATGTCAAGCCTCACATTCAATGTCCTCAAGCTGCGCTTCCCTGACTCGCTGAAGGAGTGTGTGGGGGGGGGGGGTGACTATCATAGACATTAGGTATACTACTTCATCTCTATTCATAAAGGATATATATAATGTGGCTAGCGGATCTGTCACCACACTCAACAGTTGTAGACCAGACCTCTTACTGAGGGCATATGATACCATGTTTCCCTTCCCAAGAGTATAGACTATCTCAATGTCGTAGTCCTGGAGGAACTCTATCCATCATTTTTGACCCATGTACAGGTCCTCCTAAAATCTTTGATGACACTTATCCATCCATAGGAAAGGCTCTCTATTCTTTGTCAAAGCTGACAAGGTTGCCACTACCCTAGAGAAGTCTGGTTAAAAAATCTGGTAGTACCCAGCCCAAGCAGAACTCCCTCTCCCTTCAGGGAGGTAATCTTAGATACATCTTCTGAAATGATTTCCCCACACTCTACCCCTCATGTTGGGAACTGAATACTCAAAACACTTTCTTCCACGAGGGTAAGGTTGGATGACTCAAGAGTGATCAGCTACACCCTCCTTTGTATGAGTTTATCCTATGCTGACTTGGATTCTTGTTTCACCGACCAAGGAAAAACCCATTCCTACATTTTAGATAATTGAAAAATTTTTGTTCCCAATACAGTCAATCTGAGTATGAACTGTGGATGTCCAGTCTATACCCAAACTAATTCCATAAGTCCTCGACGCTGCCACCAAGATGTTCCAACCACAACACTCACCTCAAGGGTCAGATAACACTGTCGGTATATGTGTGTTTATCGAGTCTCCTCCCAAAGGTATCTCCAAATGTGAGGGTCAAGTCAAAGGTTTAACCCTGAACTCTAGGTCTTGGACAAGATTCATGGAATGAAGGAATGATTGGTAACAATTTCAATTAATACAGTAGCTAGAATAGACACAGAACATACCTTGAATAACTCCTAGAGCCCATGGGTCACACTCGTTGATTGCATAAAGCTACTCCCTTCCCCTATCCTCCAGCTCCCTAATCCTAGTAGGGACCACAAAGGGGGGTGTTGTAATATGCCAAATTGTACACCACCTCATGTTGTTCTCCTAGCTCTCATTCCACTTCTACAACCCTAAATATTCATCTGTCCCTATCACATCCTCTTCCTGAAACATTTTACACACCCATGTCTCTGAGAATGGAACCAGTTTCTTACTTTACCACTACTAACATTCACTGGATGTATCCACTCAAACAAATAACATTCAACCACAAAGGTTCTCTCTAAAAACCTAACATAAGTATGAATTCATAGAGGAATAGTGCTGGCTCAGTTGTTATTAAAAACACCTCACTCAGAAGTCTAAGCCCTGAAGCATTAATCGTATTGTATTCATTGAGTACTAGGAAAAGTCGATACTCCTTGATGAATACCCAGCTACCAACATGTTGTCCTTATGAAGCTGTAGAATCTCGAGGGAACTCTCATAAACCTCCTCAAGCCCATCCTTAGCTGCCAGTAAGTTGGGCTCAACTCATAACCTAAGGGGTATCTGATGCTGAAATACATGTAAGGAACTAAACCTACATTTGTCCTCTACCGGTACTGCAGGTTGTAACTGCTAACCAACGGGCATTGATATAACTGGAACACTACCCGAAGGTACCATCTCAGGCAATAATACAAGTACTGAATCCTCATTACCATGTGGACCATCCTCATGGTCACATAGTGGAACAGACTAGTAGCTAGTATCACTATCTACTCAACTAGTGTCCCAACTAGGTAGAAAAATATAGCCACATCCTCCAGCCCATCCTCATCATCCTGGGAATCGTTCTCTCCTCAAATCCTCAGAGGCCTCTGCTACTGTAACTCATGCAATGTGCTAAGTCAGCGTGCACTGTCTGCCAGTGCGGATGGTGGTAATTGCAGCCCAACGGGTGGTGGTGCTACTGGTACACCACCCAAAGGTTCCAACATAGTAAGAGGGCCATGCACCGGAGACTGAGCACTTGGTGATCTATCGTCTTGTACTCTCTTAGTAATCCTAGATACTTGTCTATGTGGTGACATCCTGATAAATAATAGGTGCACCATGGTCATTATGTTATACCTAGTGAGCTAGATCCAATGAAATCACAAGAAAAACAATTTAAAGACACATGCAATCAGTGTTTCTGTGAACTGATTTGGAAATCAGAATTTAGGGTCCTAGTGTATAGATAAGTTGATCGACACACCAACACAAGACTCCCCGAACTGAAAACAACACTCACAACACTTAACACTATTGCTAAATTGAAAATATTAGAGTCCTAGTTCTTTGATAGAACCGAATCCTCTGATACCACTTTATCACGATCCATCCCCTGGTGCCCATGCCGTGACAACCCCAAGCCCACCTTCTAGAGGCCTAGGGCTAGTGACTAGCACCAAAAGGCATATTCCCTAAAACGGGATGGCGTTGCCTTTAAACCTATACAAACACATGGTATGAGAACACAACAAGAGGAAACCGTGAAAAAAACTACTGTAGTAAAAAAGGAGTGCTAAAAGTCAAAGGGGTCGGAATACAAGCCCAACTGAAAGTACGAGTACAACTGAATGTTCAAATAAAACTGAAAAGAAAAATACAATTGAAAAAGGGAAAATATATACTGAATCATCCTATGAGGATCCTACCTGAATGGTAGGTACATATAACCTCCTCAACACTCCACGTCCTCCTGTTGTCTCCACGTACGGCCGAGTCCTGCCTCCCTCAAACCTTAGTCTATCTGCTCATTGTCTGCAGCAGACACAACAAGGTATATGTGATGCCCGTTCTGGGGTGAGTATAACAATACCCAGTAGGGACACCAAGACCCCCTATGTTCTATGAATTATACAAGGAAAACCACAAAGTATGATCTCAATCACAAAGCACAAATAAAAAGGCACAACTTGATTATATTCTCATCTCAAACTAGGTAAACAACGTAAGGAAATGAGATTATGATGTAGACCCAAAAAGGATCGCTATGAATGCTGATAGCCACCAAAAGATTCTCTAGGACTTGGAACAAGTAACATTCCCAATCACAATGTCAAACACCTCGGCAGCTAGAGAACTCTTCCCCTATTGACTATAGTTGACCTACCGCATCACACATAGGCACTTCCTACTAACATTTAACTCCTGAGGTACTCCTCACCATCGCGTATCGTGGGTCTGCTGGGTCACACAGAGCCACTCCCCCACCATGTCCTACTGAGGTACTCCTCACCATCACGTACCGTGGCCGCTCCCCACCATGGCCTACTGAGGTACTCCTCCCCCTCATGTACAATGGCTGTCCAGTCACTCGAAGTTGAAAAGTCATCAGTTGTCAGGTCTCAGCCAGTCGTAGGGTTCCGTACATAGCGCACTTGGGAGAACTGATCACCAAGAAGTCATTCATATTTCAAATAGTAGGAACTATCACAAAGAATTACCCCAATTATCTATTGTGTCACAATGGTTCCAACGCAATAGACAGTGCATCAACTGGATGCCCGGTATGTGCATTATGGGTATTTCATTACCGAGGGCCCAGTTGGATTCGGGTGCGATCCAACCCAGCCATAATCCAATTTTCTCCAAAAAACTCATGGAGTAAGTAAAAAGGATCATCTCTCTACAAGGATCCCAACGCTGTAGATAATTTGTCAAACAGACATCTTGTTCTCAAGATAAAGACCATTAAGTGTTTTTGGGCCAAGGCCGACCCGGTTAGACCGACCAGACCCAAGCCGGTCTGGGTTGGGCCATGGTGGACTCATCCTGCTAGGATGAGGTGCGGCCTAGGCCACAAATGGGGTGGCCCATAAGGGCAGCTCGACCCGTGTATGGTGGGCCCACAAAGGGGCGGCCCAGCCCATTGTGGTGTGCGGACCGGCCCATGGTGGGGCTCGACCCGGCCGGTGTGGAATGGTCTGACCTGCTGCGTAGGCATCCTGCTAAATGGTAGTCTAGCTGCAATGTACGTGGCCTGTGGTGCTTCCTCCAGGCGGCTCATTGGACCCTCTCCCTTGAGATCCTGAACAACCAAAGGCGATTCGACCTTTAAAGCGGCGTCGCCATGTGGGCGCCTCCCAGTCGCCGGAGAACCTGTTGAAGGCACGAGTTCTACCTCCTCCATTGCAGCTTAGTTCACAGTCTCCTACTCACTGGCGAGGCACGACGATGCACCACCCTCCCCTTCTACGGTCGACCGACGAGCCGACCACCTTCTCTGTCTGCCATGACTGACAAGCCGCATCCCCTCTACACACCGGCGGTGCGTAACGACACGCACCACCTTATTTGGGGATAACCAATGTCGGCCTCTCTGATGTACATCGCGGCTTCATTCCACAACCTCCTCTAGAGGCATGTGTTGGTGCATCGCCTCCATTGTAGCTAGTTGGTGTCGCTGAACCTATAGTCTTCCACGGAAGGCGTAATGGTAAAAAAGATGGAGAGGGTTTGGGAAAGGTTCATTAGGCCCACGCCCACTGCATTAGCTCATGATAAAACGAAGGGTAAAATGGGTTTCACAATTTCATGTATTAAATAATAAACAAAACCCCACAAGGATACCTCGTAACAACCTCCCTAAAAAGGAATGATTCACGGATCAACCTGTTAGTCAGTTGACCTGTGTTCTTTGTATAATTTTTAAGAATGGGTATGATAGAATCTTTTAATGAAACGTAAACAAATAAACCACCTACCTCATAACCCATTGGATACCATCCACGCTTGTTGGTGGACTTGTGTTCTTTGTTCCCGCAACTAGTTCCCACTAGGGCCACTCGTACGTCATCCTTCGGTTCATGATTCAATGTCATCCATCTTCTCCCGCTAGGTTCAACTCTATCCTCTAGGGGTTTGGCGTCACAGTGCTCCTTCATCACTTCATTGCTTGGATAATATGTTCCGATACCCCTCCCTAAGCTACATATATATAGGAAAGGGGGAGGGTAACTAACCACATTGGAATTTAATGGGGCTCATCAATTAGGAAGCTTACTAATTTCCCAACAAGGTCATTACTTATGGTTGGAAGGTCAAGCCATTTATTTTCATAACACATCAATGGCCCCACCCCTTTACTTTTCAGTTAGAGGATATGAAATAAAATAATAAAATAATTTTATTTCATTTCTTTTAAAAAACCGAAAAACATAAATTTTAATCCAAACCTACCATGGTCAAAGTGAAGCCTCTCTTAAGAGAATCCCAGTGTTTCAGATTCAATGGTGCCCTCATATTTTTAATATGAGCGATGGATCAGAAGTTATAAAATGACATTCATGCATTTAATAATCGTACGTGAAAAAATTTCAATAAATAATTAGTGTTCACCCTTGACCCATGCCAATAAATGTTAGGATTATACTAAAGTTAACACTCCCAAAATCACTCTATGGTACTCTCAGATTTTCAATCCGAGATACCGTTTAAAAGTTATGGATTTTACAATAAAATAATTTTCACTTAATTATTTTATTAATGGACAAAAAATAACTTTCATTAGTGGTTCGTGCCGACCAATGTTAGTATCTGGATAACGAGAGAATACTATCATGAGCTTAATGGTGGTCTCATATTTTTAATCTAAGTTACCGTTCATGAGTTATAAGCATTTCAAAAATAAAATAACTTTATTTAATTATTTTATGTACAGTTTTTCCATTTTTGGGTTTTCTCACAGGTGGGCTATGCCGACTAAACATAAGTCGCCCCTAGAGTAAACCCGCCATCCTGAATGTAATGGTGCCATCATATTTCTGATATAGGGACCCATTTAATTTTTATTCCTCTTTTTTTAGGAAAAATGCTCACACATGCTAGTTAAATCTTAACAAAACATTGACGGATCATTTCGGGAACTCCGGGACTCGGAATCACGTGCTGTTAGATTTCATGGTCTCGAAATAATTCTATATAATTAATAAATATATATAGAAATTCTATTATATTTCATATAATTCCAATGTTTCTACAGAAACTATGAGTTCTTAGTGATGCATTTTAGTTTGAAAAATTCCCTTACTGTGTTTACAGCTTTGATGAACCAAATATTCCAGCCATACATGGACTGATTTTTTGTTGAATTCATTGATGATATAATCATATAATATGATTTTGAAGAGGATCATGCAGATCACTTTAGGATGATCATAGAATTTATTTAGGAGCACCTTCTCTATGGTAATATCTTGAAGTTCTAATTATTGATCCACAAGACTCACTTCTTGGGGAATGTCATTTCTGAGAAAGGATTAGCTATAGAACTAATGAAGATGGATGTGATGGTTTCTTGGGAGCTATCCAAGAGAAAGTTAGGGGTAAAGTTTTTTTTATTTTAGTAGGGAACTATATTAGTTTTATGGTGGTATTATTTACGATTTCAACCCCCTTGATTTGACTCATGTGGAAAGGGAAACCATTTACAAGGACTGAGCAGTGCCTGAGATCCTTTGAGGAGTTGAAGATGAGGTTAGAGAGTGGTCCTATTTCAAGACTACCATAGAAGGGTGGAGTGTATGTAGTGTATTGCAATTAATATAGAGTTGGAATCAGATTTTATTTAATGTATAGGTAGGATGTCATATCATATGGTTCATGGCGGTTGAGACCCCATGAGAAGAACTATGTGACTCAAAACCTAGTGTTGGAAGTGGTAGTCTTTTCACTGAGGATGTGGATGTATCATCATTAGGGAGAGTAATTTTTTGTTTAACCATAATATCATAGTATTAGGTATATATTCACATAGATATAACTAAACCTGAGATAGTGTTGTTGGTTTTTGTAATTTGAGGACTATGAATTTGAGATAGTTTATACTCCTAGGAAGGTCAACGTGGTAGAATATTATCCTAACAAGAATTCCCATTATCATCTCATAAATAAGGAATATGAGTATTTGGATTCATTAAAACTAACCCTTGTAGAGGATGGGGGGTGAAAATTTTCTTTAATCAACAGTGAAGACTCATACACTTTGCTAGTATGTGAGGGAGGCTCAGTTAAGGATCACAACATCCATTTCCAAGTACGACAGGTTATTCTGTCCATGATATGATAAGAGATGATGATGGGGTTTAACACATATCCTTTGGATGTACGTATTGGTGTAGAGAATTTGTATATAGAACAAAAAAATAGTTTTGGTAGGATTATATTGGGTAGAGCGTGGATGAGTTTGTCTCTCGGTGTCTCACACATTAATAGGTGAAGGTTGAGCACCGGGTTCTATTAGGCTTATTGCATACTCTTGAGATCTTGAAGAAAAATGGGATATTATATCCATGGACTTTGTGACAAGGATTTTGGGGAAAGTGAGAGACCATGATTCCATCAGGGTGATAACTGAATGAATTACCAAGTTGGAACAATTCCTTTCTATCAGGGAGTTGAGTTTGGTGGAGAATTTGGGGGTAGTTGTATGGGCGATAGATTGTACACCTTCATGGGGTTCCATAAATTATTGTCTCTCACTGTGGTATAATGTTCATAGCACTATTATAGAGAGGCTTGTAGGAGGAATTGATGAACTATTTAAAGATCAATATATCTCTTCACCCCCAAAAAGATGGGTAGACTGAGTGCACTATCTAGGATTTAGAGGATATGTTGAGGGATTTCATGTTAAACTTGGGCTGGAGCTAGAATGATCAATTACCATTGTTAGATATTACTTATAACAATAGTTATCATTCTACAATTTCCATGACACATTTTGACTCCTTGTATAGGAGACCCTAAAGGTCACCCATATGTTGGACAGAGATTGGTGATGAATATTTTGTTAGGCCAAATATGAAGAAGGTGACAATAAAGAAGGTATAAGTGATCTGAGAGTAGATAATGAAAAATTATAGTGGACATGAATCTTATACAGTTTAACATATAAGGCCCTTGTATTTTGAGAATGGGGACCAAATTTTCTTGAGAGTCTTCCCATAATAAGGATTTCAAAGATTAAGTCAAGGAAGAAATCTATCTTTAAGGTTCAATGAGGATGTTCGAGATCGTTTATAGGGTTGTCAAGGTTTCTTATCACCATGCCTTTCCCCCATAGCTAGGTGGGAAGATGAAATCTTCCTTGTTTCATAGCTCAGTATCCCCAACTTTTTCGTAGTTTTTGAATTTTTGGGAGGAAAATATTTGAAGAAGGTAATAATATAGAGATTTTTTCCTTTTAATAATTTTTAATATATTAAAAAATATTCTCAGAGCTAGGCACTGAAACAACATGAACTTAGAGGCCCAATGATCCTAGATTAATTTTATAAAAATATTATATATATTTTATATCCCATCGAAATTATATTAAACTATCAATGGAATATATACTGAATGGATTCCCTTATCAAAACACTAAGACCACTATGAAATCCAGAGCATGGGGCTTACCCTAGGGTCAACCTAAAGTTGGTCGGTGTTAGATGTTCTGACGAGGAATTTATTGGTGAGTAAATTATTTTAATTAATTAATTAATTTAATGTCCAAAATATTTTTTACTATATAAACATGATATTATGGGGAATTTATAGGGTTATTTGCATAAACCAGGGATCATTGAAAAGATGATCCACCATTCTTCGTTGGTGTATTGAGATTGGAAAATTACTGCTAACTAGATCTAGGTGGATTGATAGACAGTGATCATAGTAGATCATCCCCAGAAATAGAGAATGTATTATTTACCAATGAAAGAACCAATCTCGAGGTAGTGATTGTAATTTTTTGTTTTACGCGCCTCTTAATTAATTATATGAATTATGGATTGTAATATTCATTTGATCTTATATTTTTTCACCCATCACCCATTGATGAATAATTTATTAATTCAATTTTTATATTTAAAAGAAATGGTTTTATACTAATTATCATCAATTGGGATTTTTTTGTCCATGAACACTTGGATAATGATTCATGTACTGTTATTATTTCTCTCCCGCCCACTGTTCTTCACATCCTTAATTGTTGGCCTATGAGGTCACGATTGCACATATTCTGGGCGGGTTTGAACATGATCAAACCCCCAGATTCATGGTGGATTCCCATCTCATGAATGTATTTTTGTTTCTTTTACAAATAGAGATGGATTATGAGTGACACTTCAATAATCTAGGATCCAAAAATGGATATAGGTAGCGGGTGGTGTGTGAGACACACATTAGACCACCGCATAGGATCATAATTCAATTTCCGACCAATGGAAGAATGAAACATATAATGATATAGTGTTTCTATAAAATCTAGATATACATGACATGTAATACGATGAAAAGACGCTATGTAGTTTGGACATTTTTGGTGGATATTTTTTCATTTTGGAGTTAAATATCACACTTCATGTGGAGGGACCACCCGATGTGTGACCCCTAGCTGTCCAACTTGACATGTACAAAGGGAACATTCCCAATATCTCATATAGCCCCACACACAATATACGATGAGGTATACACCATGTAATTTAGATATCACATGGATATTGGAATAAAACACATTCTGAGTGTCTGGATGACCCTAACATTCAATGCCTTTCATGGGAAACACCATGTACTGGAACATGGATAGTGTAAATAAAATCCAGTTAATATTAAACGAGCATGAACAAGATCTCACAAGTAGGACTCGATCGACTGAGACTTGTCATTTGATAGAACTACATGTTGTTTATGGCTACATGGCCAACCATGGTGCAAGTTTTCAAAGACACGAATAGGAATCCAGGTGAGAACACATTCCATGTGACCCCTCATACATGATGTGTAATGCCTTAGAGAATCTTCTACCCCTCATACCTCCAATGTTTTGACTTCGATTTTGGCATGTGAGTAGTCTATAATGTCTTTTTCCTTGTAGAATGAAATTATAGCCTTAATTATTTATTTTTAGATATAATAAAAGATTCAACGAGCATGATTATTCTTTAAGAGATTCTCGATGATGATAGTGATCAAGAATGGTCATCAAATATAATGGTGGGACTCCACTATCACACAAGAGTGTTGGTCCTCTTTCCATGAAGTTGGTACACCCCTATTTCACTAGGCAATGGCACCTCCATACTCCATGTACAGATATAGATGTAATAATCTTCTTTAACACCTGGTCACGATTCCTTTATCCATAGAGATAGTACTCTCCTATCATAATAGTGTGCAAGTCCTCCACACTGAATGTATAGATACAGAGATGGTACCCTCAACATTTATACATAAAATTTAATTTGAGGGGGGATATTTAATAACATATCACAATATAAGAATATGTAAATTAAATATACATAATATAAAAGGAGTGCTTGATAAAAGAGGAGAGTGGAAGATCCTTTATGGAATTTTAGAATAGTAACATCTTAGTTAAGTGTCCAAATGGGAGATGATAAATAATACCTCATTAAAATAAAATAAAATAAAATGTATGGTATTAATCATAAATTAATTACCATATAACTGTTTGAAATTACAAGAACTAGTTTCAATGAAGTTTCTTGAATTTGAAAGGAGGAGTGGAAGGTGTGGATACCTTACAGAATTTCAACATAGTAATAGATTAGTTACAGGTCCAAATGGAGTGGATAAATTATCCCTCATTAAAATAACTTCGAATTTATAATAAGGCAATTATTATAAATTAATGAAAATATAACCATTTTAAATTAAAACAACTAATTTCAAATAAGTTTCTTGAATTTTAAAAGAGGATAGGAAAGTACCTTACTCGAGTGTGTGACACAAAAATATTGGTTGGGGATTCTTGAGAGCTTAGGGGTTCCCTGGGAGCACTCTAGGGAGTATATTGATGAGTATCGATGTGCTAAAATGATTTTTATTAAATTAAAATGGGATTTTGGGTGGGTTTATAGAGTAAAAGAGGGGGATTTATTTATTATTTTGGTTTTGGACTCTACAAAATAAAACATTCAAAACCAAAAAAATATCATAGTTTTCCCATGGTTTCTGGAAAATGGGATTGGTTTACATTATTTTATAAGATAAATTTATTAATATAATAAAATAATGCACTTTATTATGTGGAGTTGAGTCACACTCTTAAAGAAATAATTTTAAAACTGTAAAATATATTACATGTTTTGGAGGATTCACAGTGGATTTACAAAATAAATAAAATGAACTTAAAAACTATTTATTTTTATGTGAATGAAAGTATTTTTTTTTGGATACCATTTATGGTATTTAATAAAATATTTATAGGCCATTATGATGTCATAATACACAATATAAATTTATATGGTATATAATTTCTTCTAGAAAATTGAAAACTCTTTTTAAATTATGAAAAAGAAACCATTGGATAATTTTGAAGTTATGATTAAAAAATAATATCCATTTTATTTAAATAATATTTTAAACATTTGAATTTTTATTTTTAAAATAATAACCAACATTTATTGAAAATGACTGGTTTTTAGACAATAATAGTCTTTGAACCCATATAAACATTGCATTTGACTTCCAAAAATGTATATGATCATTTATAATTAAAAAAATATTTAATAACAATATTTTAATGAAATATTATTTATTTTATAAATCCATTAAATCATCAAAAGAACTTCTTTCATTGAATTTGAATATTACCCAAAACTAGTTGGGTTTTATTATGTCAAAATATAATTTAAATAAAAACAATTACTTAATAATTTATAAAGTAAAAAAAATAAAGAGTGAGTATAATCATAATTTTTATCAAAAGGAAAAGATAAATGTTAGGGTTACATTTTTTCTATTATTTGTTAACTTATTTAACCCTTAATTAACCTTTTTTACTTTTATTGTGGTTCTTAATATTACAACATTTATTATTCATAATATACCAAACTTATTACATATTATAAATTATGATGACTCAAAATATGGAATAAATGTTTTCATAATTATATCATATAGGTGGAATAATTTAATTAAATATAAAACCCGCAAGCATTATGGAAGGAAGTTTTCAGAAAAATGACTTTTTTAAAGAAAAGATGATTCCCCTTCAAATCTATAAAATTTAATTCTAATTGTATGAATTTAAATTTATAATAATATATATATTTATATGTATATGTATAATATAAAATATTATTTAAATCATTTCTCTTTAGGGGTTATTTTAAATAATTATAACATAGAGACATTATGCATTGCAAAACTGTTTCTAAAAAACATATTATTAATCCTATAAATGAACATGTATTAAAATAAACTATAAAGATGATTTAAATGAAGTTAATCGAATTAAATATATATATTTGATACTTATTTAACATAATAATTATCCTTTTAAATTAATTAATTTATCAAAATAAGTGACAATTTTACATGAAATGGTATTTTTTACTATTCACTAATTTTTTTTGAAAAATAAAAAATTTCCTCTCGAAGATAATTTTGATATGCTGATATCAAAAATAGAACTTCTTCTATTAAATACAAATTTTAAATGTTCTAGAAAATAATAAAGAAAAACATTTTTGAAGAATTTTTTTTGAAGAATGATAATAATTGATTGTTTAATTATTGAACATTTATCAACATATATAGGATATATATATATATATATATATATAATTTCCATGACTTGTTTAATCTTACCCATATACAAAAAATTAATTGAAACGATAAAACATTCATTTTTAAATAATAATCCTTTTTGGGGTTTGGTGTTGTGTATTGGATATTCTTTGAACGATGTTTTCTCTTTTGTAAACTTGGGGAATTATACTCAAACACTCAATTTTATGTTTGGGAGGATTCTCAACCCCAAAGAGCTAAACATTAGTGTAAATAGGATTCACCCCATGGATCATCCTTGAAGATATAATTTCCACACACTCTCAAGGTCTTTGAAGGAATTATAACTAAGAAACCAAAAACAGGAATCTAACCCATTCATGTTCCACTAAACAAGTCAAATAATCCCAATATACATCAAGGGAAAAACCCTAAATAAAAAATTAACTAACTAAATACATACAAAAAATTATTTAAGAAAATGTCTCCTTTATTAAACCCACGATCCTTTTCACAAGGAGCCTTAAATGTAAATTTTTAGAGAATACTTATTTTTAAAACAAATCAACTCCCCTTTTGTAAATGATTTGTTTAAATTAGAAAACTCATAAAGAATTCCACTATTTAAAATCATCACATTCCAAAAAGTTTTTGAATCTCATTTCATGAAATAACCCATATATTTTAAAACATTCACTTTCTTAATGAAATAGTTAAAATTTTTAATGTTCTATTTTATAATTAAAATTATATCTGATTTCTATTAAAAAACCAAATATTCCATGAATCTATCTTCCTTGTAAAACATTTCTATGAAAAAAACGTTATTTTAAATTATTTTCATCAATTCTAATTTATTTCCCAAATTATCCCCATATTTCATAATGAAATAAACATATTTTAAAACATTACCCTAAAAATAAACCACAATACCCAGTTTTAAAATACAAAAAACTTCTCAAAATCATTCATTTATTTTAAAAAATATATTACAAATCAAAATAACAATTCATGATTAATAACGTTCAAAAATATTTCATATGTGCTAAAAATTTCTTTCACCCCCACCATTAAAATGATTTTATAAACAATTAAACCTAGAAATACTCTTTTTCCAGAAAAAAATATTGTTTATTTCCAAAACAAAAAACCAAATTTTGAAAACACCCAACCAAATATTGAGTCAAAAATAAAAGAAAAAATAACATTATCAAATAACATTAATTCACAATAAAAACTCCATAATTTATCCTCAAACCAATAGTAAAAACAACTGAACTAAATTCAAAAGTGAAGGGAGGAAAAATAATGATTTTAGGTGAGTAATAGAGAAATTAATTTTTTGGATACATGTGTTGGTGAACCACAAAAAATAATTAAATTGTCTCTATAATATATTAAAGAACCATCCACATGAGCTTTTCATGGTTTCTTAGACTATGTGAGCTATGTGTGTAACTTTTTTTCTTCCCCTATTTCTACCCAATAGATCAAAAAAAAATCTAAAAAAACTGATATACACTATATGGATAAAAAAACCACATATTGTCAAAATAAATTAATAATATTGTGAAAAAAAACTAAAATTCAAGATTAAAATCCCAAAAAACCCAGGAAACTCAAAGTGCAGGGTGACAAATATCTTGCTAGACTACCCCCACATCCCTCTAAAGTATCAAAGATCTTATATCCATAGTATATAAATCAAAAAATAAAAATAGAGTGTTTTATTAACCTATTACATATTTGAGAACCTATGATATGATACCATTTGTAAAATTTACCTATCCTGACCTGAAATGTCACCTGATCTAGTATGACACTATTCCTGAAATTCATTCTCTATCCCCATGGGATAACGTGGTTTACCCAGGTATCAATAATGAACACTTGGTAATGATTTATCATTTTTTTAAAATTTGAAATAATTTTTTGAAACTTTACCAAGAATCCCCAATGAACCATCTGTACACCAAATTCCCATGCATAAAATAAATAGATATAAAATAGGGGAAATAACCGAAAAAAGAAATACACAATTGAAATAATAATCATAATAATAATAATCCTATATATAGCATTGATGCATAAACTGAAGTTTAAAATAATAAAAAATAACATGATCAATAATTATACATATAAAATATAGCATAAAATACGGAAACCATTTGAACAAACTGGATGATACATAACCATATGAAAAAACCAAGCATGAGTCCAAACCAACCACCCCCAAGTGGTCCATATTCACTCACCAACTCACATACCATCCATCATTAGACAACCAAACTGAAAATTGGAAGATACTAGAGACTTGGAACCTATGGTATATCATGATAGCTTCATACCACTAATGATGTATTAATGGTTCAAGCTAATCATTTGTAGTGGTATTTCACCCAAGAGTTTGTCAGATTTACTTTCAAAAAAAATTTCATTAAATTTATTTTGATATATAATTATAAAGTATATTTTTATTTTGAAAATATTTTGAAACCAAATAACATGAAATAAATAATTTTTTATAAAACACACCCTTTTTAGAGTAAGAAAGGGAATAACCAAAAAAGTTATTATTAAAAAACTTTTGAACAATAGAAATTGGTCCCTTTAATGAATTCATAAAAACAAATCCAAATTTATATACACTTTATGAAATTTTTATAAAAAAACATCAATTTATTTTTTAAAATCATTTTGTAAATTATTTTTTTTAATTTAATTGAATGTAAATGAATACCACAACCAAAATGAAGCAAGACCCAACACGAACAATCATATAATCATATAATTTCAAAGTAATAAACCATTGTAGTTGTGGTATAATTGAAAATAAAGGATATGGAATACATAAAAGTATAAAACATAACACAATAACAAACATTAACAAGAATAAATAATTATATTAAAATCAGTAGCATTTAATAAATATCAATCTAAACTAGTGACCAGAATAATAATACATTAGTAAATAATACATTAATGTCTGTTTAGTTCTGTAAATATAACCAGGATATAAAAATCTACCTTTGGAGTGATCAACATCCAAATGGAACAACCCTTATTGGGTAATCACAGTATTCACATTCCATAAACCCATAAATATAATGTAATCTAAACTAAAGGGGTTCACTCATCTAGGTTATATACAACTCCTAGAATTCCCATGACAAATCTCAATTGAAGTAAGAAAAATAACATGAAACAACTAATAAGTAATGTTCCTTGGATGTTATTAATGGTATTATTTTGTTGTAAATATTTATAAATAAACATTTAATATTTTGAAGATTTATTTTAACTCATATATAATTTTTTATGTTGTTGCAATAACTTTGGAATTTTAAGAAGATGTCATACAGTTCCTGGGGTGAATGATGACCTTTTCCATACATGCATATACGTTTATCAATATAAGTAAATATTTATATACTATAAGATTTATGTATGGGTTTCATGTGTAAAATGATATTTGGATCTATGAATACTTAATTAAATATAAATATCACAAAGAAAAATCATTGTAATTTTTTTGGTCTTTGTAATAAAATTTGATATAAGTAAAATTACCACGTATGTGAATGCCTCAATATATCTGATTTCTTCTATGTATAAAATTATGAACATATATGAAAATTAAAATAGGAATTTTCTCCACATATAAATTTATAGAAAACATATCTGATTTTATCATGGATCTAAATCAATGTTAGAGATTTTCATTTAGATAAACATGTATGAAAATTTGGCTATATTAAAACCATGTTTTCTAAAAACTATACATTCTAAAAGAACCAAATTGAATCATTATAGAACCAATCATTATTATATAAAAATCACATCTAAAATTTGATTCAATGTAATTCATGATTGATTTCCTAAATTATTACTGTAGTTTATTTATGTATTTTTTATGGTTCATTTTAACTGAAAATAGGTTCTGCTACACAAAGTTGATTCCGTAAATGAAGAAACTCCATATATAAATTCTGTATTTTTTAACTAGGATTATGTTTCTCTATTCATTGTTTCCTATATAAACTTATAATATTTATGTTATACGATATGATTTTATTTGATTCATGTGGTAGTTTTTTGAAGTCATGTTTATCATAAAAGTTAAGTTATGAGATCAATATCTTGTCATGTGAAAGTTAAAGAATATAAAATATTTAAGATTGTTTAAAAGATCTTCTGCTTGTGTTATTGTATCTCAATTAGGATATTGAAACTATTGGTATAAATTTTCTCATGTAGAGAAATTTCCTTCATCTAAGTCTAAGTATCCTAAAAATAAATTTCACCTCGGATACTTTATTGATCCGCACATTAAAAATAACGGGAATAAAAAATTTTGATTTCTATAGTCATGTTTTTTTATTGGAAAACATAATGTCTTATTGGTATCCCATTTTTGTTTATTATATATGATGGGAGAAATTTAATGCTCTTAATAAAGCCTTTTCAATGCACTTAATTAGATACATTTTTGTAACATGCCATCCTATTCTATTGTCTTTGGAAGAGGTGGATGTGCTACTAACCTTAGGTGATCTCCCCAAGACACCAAAGGATTGAAATAAATTTCAAGGGCTCTACCAAACAATGGGGGTAATTTAAACTCAATAATAGAACCTAGAAGAAACACCATGGAAGGAATTAATATGATGAATTACATAAAACCATTGGAATTACCATAAAATAAATAGGACGATAATATGAGGGACAATAGAGTTAATAATACACAATCAAGGAATGAATACTCAAATCATTAGAGATGACAAAGAAACAAAGTGGCACCATTATCACTCCACTAAAGATGATCTCCATGTTCAAACTTTTATCAAAACTACCTACATCATCATGGTACTCAGCTAGATAAGTATGAAACATATACATTTCTTTTATCATAGAAAACAATATATTCTTGCACCCCAAAGTGTATATGACGGGGGTGAGTATGACAACTCAATATAAAAAACCAAAAACATCCCACATAGTATACTATGATTAGAATATTTTATGTAATAGATTAATTTAAAATAAAAGGAGATATCAACAAAGTATTTTATCATATTCATTGTTTTATAGAAGAAACAAAAAAATCCATTGCACTTGGCAGATAACTTTTCAACACTCACACACCCAATGGATGAATCAAAACTTTTAATACCCATAGATCATAATTATAAGACTTATAATTTCATAATTGCATCACCAACTATCCAATTAACATATTCCCTAGCATCATCGGCCCCATGTTTGAACCCATCGAGGCATCATATTATGAATATATGAACACAAAATAAAACATATTCCTTGTCAAATCAATAAAATTTTGTTTTTTAAAACCAAAACAATATTTTAATTATTTTTAAAAAACCTCATGGACATTACCTATGTTTTTCCAATTTAACCAAAATCAAAAGGGGTTTCCAATTAGAATATAATACGAGTTTTCTAAGAGAAAACAAATAATTATTCAAAAATCCAATCCTTTAAGTACACGTGAAAGTGGAGAGACAGATAGATAGATAATCCACCAACCTATAATGGTTTATTAATGATTTCCTTTTTTATCCATTACAAATCATTTTATTCATAAGGTCCAAAAACTGAAATCTTATGAATTTTTCTTTAAAATAAAATAGAACCTCAAATATCACATAAAATGGGGATGAAATTCTATAGAAAAGGGAAATAATCTAATGAGGATCAATGGAAACAAAATTAATTAAATTTTCTATACATAAACCCATTAATATAATGAGTTATGGATTCATATCATGAATCTTGGAGATTCTAAATTAACTAAAAATTAATTAACCTCAACTTTTAAATCCTAAAAAACATATCATGTTGTGAATAAAATTTCGCACTATAAATGAGTCTTACTGGAAAACCATTCACAGTTTAAATGGAATTCATGAAATCTTTATAGGAAAAATATACTTAATGAATAATCCTTCATATAATGAGCTGGATTCAATAGAAAAATTCTACATTCTTAGTTACTCCTCCTTAAAAACCATGAAATAATTTATCACAAACACTCATGAAATCAATGGAACATCATAAAACAATGAAATTCCTCAAACTGGGGTAATGTAATTTGAATGTGTGGGTATAAAAAATGATATTATTTTTTAAAAATAAATATAGAAGATTTTAAGGTGAGAAAAAAATGATAGTGAGTGAAGAATTGAGTTTGAAACCAAAGCCTAACCATAATTATTCTCATCTTGTGAAGATCATACATTGAGATAGATCTTCTAAGATTAAGATGCATATTTATAATCGTTCTTAATGAAGCTATAAGATATTATTTAATATTTTAGATTGCTAAATACAGGAGATATAAATCTTATATTACTGAATAATCCATTCTTTTAATAATATATTTCTCTTCTTATATACATATCCTTTGTAAAAGTAGTTTCAATCTGTAGTGTTTGATGTGACTCTAGACATGAACAATGTGACACTGTGCCAATATAGTAATAATATAAAATATTATTTCCTATGACGAATAATACATGTTTGGGGAGATTAACCAACCATGTTAAGGATTATTTTACTGAATAAGTGACCGAGCCTTGTAAAAATCATAGTGTTCCTTGTTTCTACATTTTATGAACACACATGTGAGATTGAGAGTCTGTACATAAGGTAATTCTATCTTAATAAGTTATAGGGGTTGATTTTGTTTGGATAAAAAATTATAAAAAATCTCTCTATTAATTTATCCCCCTTACCAATGGAGTTACTCGATCCAAGACACTTCAATTTATATCACAGGGAAGGTCCCTAAAATTTATTTATTCAAGTAACAATAATTGATAATTTGAAATATGTGAATAATAGGGGTGTACCAACATTTGATGGAAAAAATCATCACATTTAAAAGAACCCAATGATATTATATCTTATATCCCTTTTATTAGAGGTTAGAGATGCTATTGTCTTTGGTTTTACACCCATTAAAGAAAATTATTTAATGAATATTGTGAAAAAAAAAGAAAATATAGAATTTGGACAAATAAAAAAAATGCTATTACAATATCCTTATCAGAAACCATCTCACAAAAAGTCAAGGTATTTCATATTGTTAAGGAACTATGGGATAAGAATGAATATAGCTGTGATGGAAATGTGAATGGAAAGGATGATAAATTAAAAATTTGGAGAAACATGTTTAAAGACAATATGTTGGACTAGGAATATAATATTGATGATTATTTCTCCTAGGTAAAAGAAGTTGTAATAATATCTAGGGGTTTGGAGAAAAAATTAATAGTCTACTATTATTATGATACTTATGAGTAATTTTATGGACATGTTTGATACCATGATATCATATCTATAACATAAAGAGGAACATTCATTGGATAAATTTTAAAACATTTTCATAGATTATGAAATTATAAAAATTCAATCCTTCAAGGAAAATGTAAAAAGGGAAATCGATTTTAGGCGATTAGAAAAATTAAAAATTAAAGAATCGGATGGAAAAGAGAATTCAAGTGATTTTGACAATTAAGAAGACAAAGTATACATTGAAATCATATAATATTTTCTTGATAGTTGGTTATCCTCCCATAATATTTTCTATAATATGATTTTTAATAATATTAAAAACCACATATAACATTTATTAATTATTCCTCCATCAAAATTAGGGGTATCAGACCAGCTGATATGGAACCTCAAAACATGAAATCAAATGTTGTTTTATATGTGGAGGAGCTGAAGCATAACCTATATTATGTTAGTGAAATTTGTGATTATGGGAATGGTGTTACTTTCAATAACTAAACATATGTTCTTAAATTCAAAGAGGATAAATGAATTATCTCACAAGGAAAAATAACTAATGGAAATATATTTTTTATAGGTGATCCAACCAATTCAAGTTAAATGAGTTCTGAAGATGATTATTTTTTTTGGAATATACGTTTTGGTCCTCTAGGAAAAATTATGATGAGTAAAAGTTTGAATTATGATGTTGTGAAGATATTCTAAAGATTAAGAGAGAAATAAAATGACTAAAAAAGTTAAAAAAATGTAGAAATTATCTCTTCTAGGACACTAAAACTTATACAAAGTAATATATTTAAACCCAAAAAAAAATTAAATAAGAGGTGATTTATATATCATATAATTAATAGATTGTTTAATATGAATGACTAATGTGATGTTCTTATAGAATAAATCAGATATAGTTGATATGTATCTGGTTTACCGAAGATAAGTTGAAAAGGAATTTAGGATTTACATTATGAAAGTGATAACTATTCATGATAAGGAGTTTATAAGTAACGAATCTGAATGTTATGTTATAAAACATGTAATTAAGCATAAATTTATTTGACCCTATACTCCATAACCAAATGGTGTTGTAGAAAGTAATAATATAAGTGTTTCATATATGGGTAAGATAATGAATTCTAAAAATAAAATTTCAACGTTATTTAGAGAGATGTTTTGCATACTAGCAGTATAAATATGAAAAAATGTATTTTGAGACCCTAGAAACATTCACTCATTGTGAAATATGGTATAAAATGAAACTAACAATAAATTACTTTGATGTTTTTGGAATTCCTATATATATAATGATATAAGGTAATAAGTTAGGGATGGTTAAATCGAAAGCCAATTAATGAATCTTTATGGGGTTCTTGTCCAATGAAAGTGGGTATACGGGTTGGAATAAATTTTTTAACAAATTTATATACTATTAATATGACAAGAATTTTGAAAACCAAGGTAAATCATGTTAATATTTTTATAAGAATTTGAGTTTTCAAATGAAACAACATGTAGATTTCAAAGTAGTAGTTAAAAAAATAATATGAGATCATAATAGTTGTTGATGAGGTTAATTCAAAAGATACTTATGATGAATAATAGGATATGAGAAGAAAAAATAAGTATTTTTATAGGTCAAAAAGAAATGATGATACTAAGAACATCATTTGAGAACTAGGTGATCCTTTTACGAAAATAAGAAGGATGATTTCTAGAAATAACATAATAATATTACATTCGATTGAACAAAAAATTGTATCTAACACTTCTAATCATATTGAATGAGTAAAATCTATGAACACCGAGTTGTTTTATATTTAATAAAATTCATCTTAATATATTTTCCCAATACCAAAATATAATAATTTTATTGACACAAAATTGGTATTAAGAAACAAAATGAATGAAAAATGATATGTGAAATGGAACAATTCTAGACTTAATTGAAAAGGATAAACTCAAATAGAACAAATTTAATTCAAAATAAACCTTTACTAAAGTAATAAGGATTGAAATTTTTTGAATGTTTCAAGATGTGGCAACAAACATACATTATAAAGTGTACCAAATGAATATAAAATCAGTATATTTGAATATTGACCTTATGAAAGAATACTTTTCTAAAAACCCATATTATTTTATTCTTGATATTTATGTAATCACGGTATTTTTGATGAGATAGGTATCAAATTTATTAAAACAAGATCTCAGAGCATGATACTCAATACTAGATGGATGCCTAATGGAAATTGGTTTCACTAAGGGAAATGTGGATAAAAATTTTTGTGTGATAGAGCTATCAATTGGTACACTACTTGTCATAGTGTATTTTGATGATATAGTATTTTTATAATGAATAAGAGTAAATATGTGTGACATTTTATGAGAAAAGGAAATAATAGTTTAAAATTTTTTACTGGGAGAGTTGAGATACTTTTTAGGGTTATATATTGAGTAGAATTCAGATTATATATTTTTGTTTCAAGAAAATAAAGAAAGAGACTTATTGAAAAGGTTTGGCAAAGATGAATCCATGGGGATTTCACACTAATTTCTTTTAGAAAAATATTTTGATAATATTGGAGCTGTAATAAATTTGATCCAAAAATAATTTATAAATCACATTGGAAGTCTATTGTACTTTACTATATCCAAACTGGACATAGGTTTTATAGATACACATTGTTCATGACTTCATAGTGACCTAAGGGAGTCACATATGCTTTCTAAAAAGATAATTAAGAGATATATAAAGTGTATAGTGAATTTTGGACTAAATTAAAAATGTAGTAAATATTTAAAAATACTTTGCTATACTGATGTAGAATGGGACAATGAATTTACCAGTAGAAAATTCACCTTAGGTGGAACATGTTTTATTGGTGAGGGCTATGTAAGTTACTACAGTTGAAATAAGACCTTAGTGACAAATAATACAAGCAATTAATATTATATGGAAGTAACTTACACATGTACACATGTATTATGGATGTTAGTATATCTATAATACAGGAAATTTAAAATTTAGAAGCCATTGAGGATTTTGTGTGACAATCAAAATGCTATAAATATTTCCCAGAACCCTATACCTCATTCTAAAACCGTACATATCAAAATAATACAAAATATAATTATGGAAAGAGTAATCAGTGGTTATATCATGCTATAATATATTTTTCTTCACTATAATATTATATATATATATATATTCAAATTTCTTTCCAAGAGAGTGGTTATGTGAGTTACAGGTGAATCTCCATGTTTAACCCTCCCCTCTCACTTGAAGACATGAAGAATGAACACCCCCAATATAAGAATTGGATTGTCTTGAAAAAGGGGATAAATAATTTAAAAAACTTTTATAGTGTATAAGATATCACTTTATTATCATCCAAACATATGGATAAAATTAAATGGGGAAGTATTTTGTATGTGTCAATTAATTCATGAATTATGGGGAAGTTCATCTATGTTACTTGGATGAATTTTTGTTAGCATTAGGGATAAAATTCTATAAAAAAACTTATATAGATTTTTAGAGTAATTAATATCTCATATGGGTTATTTTTTGAAATAATAATTCTCATGTAGCATGGAAAATTGTGCATAGAACTGATTTTTCTTATTATAGTCGAATGAAGTTTCCAAAAAATACAAAAGGGGGATATTAATGTACGTTTTGAGTAGTTGATGGTTTTTATTTTCTATCAATACTAGTATATAATCTTTTTATGTTTTTAGTAGCTTTTTTACTCATTAAGAATGTTTTGAGTGGTAGAGATCACTTAAAAATTTTTAGAAGATGCCCTAAATATATTGGAGAAAAGAATGACTTAATTAATAGTTTAATATGAGTTTTTATATATAAGAAAATATTTTTATATAATAAGATTCATGTATGAGCTTTTATTATATAAAAATATTCATTTACATGAATACTTATTTAATTTAAAATCACAAATTAAAAAATCTATTTAAGTGGTTTGGTATATATATGTAAATTTTAAATAAGAGAAATTCCAATAAATGGAATGCCACATCATATTTGACTTCCATTGTATATAGGAATTATAACCACATATGATAATTAATATAGGTCTTTTTCTCTATGTAACCATTTCATTATAGTAGAACATATTCTATCATAGAATCATATTTTGATATAAGATTTTGTTTTACGTCACCAGATATGAAAATTTGGATATGCAAAAAATTGAGTTTCCAAAAACCATGTATTCTGAAAGAATCAAACTCGATGATGATAGAATTGATCTTCAATATCTGAAACATCACATATAAAAGGGGATTCAAGATGATTCATGTGAAGTTTTTCTAATGATGACCATTGATCTCATATGTTTCAAGCACTGATTCATTTTATCTAAAAATATGTTGTGTTTCTCAAAGATGATGATGAAAATTATGAAAATCCAGATTTAAATTCGGTAACAATTAATTGGGATGATAATTTTCTCTTATTTAGTTTCAATATCAACTTTTAATCATGAAGTTATGTTATATGAGTTTATTTGTGTTCTATGGTATTTATTTGAAATTGATTTTATCATAAAAGTTGATTTGCGTGATCATTGTAATTCCATAAGAAAGTTAAAGGAAATTATATATTGAGTACAAATAAAAAGTATTTCTTAATTTTTTATTCTATCTCAAGAAAGATTAAGAATATTTTACTCCAAATTTTATTATATAAGGTTCATTTTTTTCATCTGGGAAATATTATCATGAAAATAAATTTCACATGGGATACATTTTTGAGTTGTTTATTAAAAATTATAGGATGCTAAAAATGGGAATTATATAATCATGATTCTCTTCAGCATCCATAATGTATTCTAGGTCCCCCATTTGTGGTCAAAACAATTACATGGGAGTAGTTTTATGATCTTAGTTATTACTTTTAATATATTATAGTAGAGAAGTTTGAGTGTGTGGATATAACAAAAAGGTGAGCTATTTTTAGAAAAAGGATGAGTGAAGATTAAATATTGCATAAAATAAGAAGAATGATGGAAGAAGTGAGTATGGATACCAATACTAGTGATCATTATTATTATATGGTATAATTCATGCATTCAGAAAGATCATATGATATTGAGAATAAATTTTGTAATGTATTCTCTTGAAGTCAGTAACAATTCCAGAATATTTCATAAGGCCAAATGAGGAAGATTAATATATACTATTACAGAAGAAACTATTCTCTAAAGAAGATCATTTTCATCTCAGCTATATATACTTTAAAAAGGTAGTGTGAAACTAAATTTCCTAGTGTTACTTTTGATAGACATATATTGACTCTATTCAAATACTGTAAGCAATCGATTAGTTATTTCTTTTTCTTAATAATCTATGGTTGGGTAAACTAACTAACCTGGAGAAGGATTAGGTTACCTAAAAAAGAATTGATCCTGATAAAAGTCTTTATCTTCAGGGTTCTATTATTTTAGGCACACATGAGTTATACTGAGACTCTATACTTGAGTGAATATAACCTTAATAGGTTTCATATGTTGATTTAACCATGAGACGAAATTATAAAAACTGGTCTCCACTGATTCACCTTCCCTTTCTCAGTGAATTTAATTGATCTTAGGCACTTCAAAAATCATAAATAATAGTAAATAAATATCTAATAACCTCCAAAACTCTTAGAAGAAACATCCACTTTTCACATCCAAAAATAAGCAATGAAAGATAAGTATAATACATAAATTAATTGGATCTCTCAAGGGTTATACAATTAAAGATAATTCATTTATAAGGATCTAAACATACATTTTTTTGAAAACCATCTCATTGTTTCACATTTTTATTATTTTATATGAAAATAAAATTTTAATGATTCATTTAAAACCAAGTCATTTATATTGTCTAAAACATAATCATAAAGTGAAATTTTAGACATGAATTGAAAACAAATTCATTAATCACAAAACCCAATCATTCGTTTGAATTTTTCTCTACATGGAAGAAATCATAAAAATACATTTCACTTTCAAATTCATTCAATAAAATCCTTAAAGGAATTTATAGAAATACTTAGCATACATAAAATTAAGTCTTTATAAACCAAAAATAGATAACCCATTAAAATTGTTTTTTTCCTAGTGTAGAAATAATTAAAAACCTTTTATAAACTAATCTATGGTATTATATATAAGTGAATTGAGATATAAATTGAATTTATAATGTAAAATAATCTTATGAAATTCAAAATAATGTAAAAATAAAAAATAACCTACCTAAATCAAGAAGTGATGAAGTTATAAATTTCCCCATTCGACGGTGAACACCCAAACAAGGAATAAGTGACCCTTCATGATCCTTAACAACCAAAAACCCAAAGTTATGTTATCGAAAACACAAATATAAGATCAATTTACCCAATAGGGTTTGTGGGATAAAACTTAATCCATGTAATTATGTTTAGTGGAAGTAAAAATGTGAGTCATAATAGGGGAAGGGAAATTACCTCTAGATCATTATTTGAATCAAAGTGAATAATAATTAAATCCCATGATATGGGAGGGAAAAAAGATCCCTCATTAAAAATAAGGATTATAAGAATTTAATAAAGGATGATAGGGGGTTTAAACCCTTATATTTATGATTAAAAAAAATTTAAATTAACTTTTATGTGAAATCTAGGAAGCTCGCATGGTTAGGCTACATGGTTTGGTGAATTATGAACTAAATATATAGATGAAACTATATAAGAACAAAAACCCTACATAGTTATTACAATTATTATACAATACTATTACCCAACAATGAAAAACCATATTTCTAAAGAATTCATCCATATCATAAGATAAATCTCATGATTTCTCATATTTGTGTTCTAACATCCCAATCCCAAAGGGACCCACATGGTTCAAATTGGATTTTATAAAATTTGAACTAGACCTTGTGCTGTGTTTGTTGACTAATGATGATATAACAAAACAAATTATGAAACCCTCTACAAATGGATTCATTAATTATTTCCCCTAGTATATGCACACTAATTATGAAATAGAGTTATAATTTATAGAAATTAAATAAATTAAAAATTAAACATTCGAATATTTATATTAACCTAAAATTATATAAAATATAAACAAAACTGATATAAATCTGTCATAAAATGAGTGAAGATGTTCCTAGTTAGAAGATATAGAAAAATATCCCTTTCAACCATCTATTCCCTATTCTCTATCTCAATATAAATGTGAGGGGTAAACATTACTACCTCTGAGTAATTTTTAGTATATAATCCCAAATCTATCCTTTCTTCAAATCAGAGAGACACTAGTATATATCTATGGGGAAAATTGATCCAACATAATAAATTGAGTAGCACACTCCAAAATATTCATATTCCCCTTACTACGATTAAATAACCCTTTCATCTTTGATAATTGGTATGTATGACGATAGAAGTGTTCATTAAACACCATCTCGAACCCTTAACATGTCAACCATTAATTGATGTAATTAAAGATCTTGTTGATCCTATTCAACTACGACACAACTTCTTATAGAAAAATAACCCAATAAAAAATATAGGGGTTCTATTTAAGAGTTCTAATAATTGATCCACTCTAGTTTTATGAGGTTAAATAGTCTCAATAAAATCCAATCATCCTTTTCCCAATACCTTAGGAACCATTTTTCCGATGGTGGGTCATGTAGAATTTTTTTTGGTAGATTTCATACCTTAATTTTATAGAGGTCTCCTTGGTATAAAATTTCTATAATTCCAAATAAAAACCAATAATCATAAAATAAACATCCATGGATAATAAAAAACTATACAAGAATATTAACAACACACCTAAAGGGTACTACAAATCTGATTATTTTCATGGATAAATCACAATAAAAAATAATAAATCCATTTTTTTATAATGAACTACTTGAAAACCCTTATTGAAAAACTAAAATATAAAATAATACATTTTAATACATATTTCAGAATGAAAACCATAATATCTTAAAATAAGCAAACCATGATGCTTTTACATTCCATGAATACCTATAAAATGAATAAATTTTTTTAAGACCTGTATAAACAACCACAAAGACTCCATAAAATTTTTAAGTGATTAAACAACCAATTAGACTACTCCCACATATTTATGACTCATGGTTATATATAAATAATTTACCTAAAAAATTTTATAACAACATCATGAATGTAAAATCAGCCTATCTCTATGCCAAATACCAAAAATATAAACCCTAACACCTTTTGTAACAATTTTCTTGAGCCATCACCCTCCTCCTTTACCTAATTATGCATAACTATTATCAGGATTTGGGTGAAATACCCTGAATCACCAAAGGATAGAAATAAAAACTAAGGGTCCTAAACACATCATTTTTTGATTTTTTATACTTAAATGAATCACCTTTCTTATTCTAACCATTATAAAAAATTTCTTGATATTTCTATAAATTAAACATACTAAACATGTAAGTAAAATCACCCATATAAAATGAAAATAAAATAGGATTAAATGATGCATGATAAAAAATTTCACAAAAATAATATTTACGATCCCAAAAAATACATTATATATATTAACCAAAAGTAAGGCATATCAGGACACCAAAAGGTAACTCCCCAAAAAAAATTCTATCATATCATCAAAGCCTCCAAAAAATCTTCATGAGTCACCCTTTAAATGGAATTCCTCCACCACTAATGATCTCATGTAATAGTTATAGACCACAATTAGTAAAGTTGGATGCCAGTCCTTTACTCGTTTTAGGCTTTATATTATCAAACCATCCCTTCGAGTAGGTTAATAATGGGTGAGTACTAGACCCATTATAATTTCCCCTATTCTCACTATGAACCCCAATCCTATCAAAACCATCTATATTAGAATTTTTTTAATCAAAAACTCCCCAAACCAATGAAATTATATAAAAAATCATAAACAATGAATCCAGAACTAAAATGACTAACACAAATAGCAAATGTAAATCAACTCACCAGGTATGAGAACTAAATACCCAAGAATAACCATATTTCCCAATGTGAACTCATAATCCCAAGACATCAACTGAGCTAGAGGGAGGCATGTTCCTTGTGTAACTAAGAAATATTGGATATCAACTAGTCATGAATTGATCAACTACCCCAAAAAATCACCTCACTATTACTAATAGGGTCCCTAAAACCAAGAGGGAATTTTCACCACATCACATTTCTATTTTAGTCATAGCTCCCTTACCCAAGTAGGAGTTCACAAATCCCATGTATAATCCCTCAAACAATAATATTTTCACTAATCCATACAAATAACAATAGAATAAACTATATTATAGAAATAAAATTAATCTCAAATAAAAAAACATGGCCACAAAATTCTAAAATTCTAATTTTAAAATAATTTAGTACCCTAGACCTATTTTTAAAGAAAACAACAGTGCACTTGAAAATGAAAATTTATTGTTTACTAAGAAACACCCACACCCACACCAAATCCTTCTTTATTTAAAAATACAAATATAATCCATAAATCATACATTTCAATAACATCATAGAATTCAAATCAAAGTAACATGAAAGATATAGTAATTTTATGCACATAAAATATATGAGAATCAACCTAGCATAAATATCGTTAGACCATGAGACCACAAAGTAATATCCAAGATCACAGATCCCCTTTTTCTTATCAAATCCATTTAAACAAAATACCAAATTAAAACTAATAATCGCTATAAAAATCACTGAAACCAGATGTGGTTAGGATTTCAACAGATTAAAAAACTAGAATCGTAGAAGAATACGATATTAGTAGGGGATTAACACAGATAAAGGAACCAAATCCACCAAGAATCAAGAGATATTTTATTCAAAGGGAATATATCACTAAATATCACACAAAAATCACCCCAGGTTAAATAGAGGTTTCATATAGGAAAATAATGGGAGTGAAATCACGAAAACACTATTTAAAATTGGATTTTAGGATTTGTTTTAAGGGGTTTCAAGGCCCAATTACATGGTGTTGTTGATCTATCTCACATACCCATGAAATGGACTTTATTATCTATAATTTCATATGGCAGTAATAATAATATTTTATCTAAATTTATTAATGAAAAAATTTAAATCCATTTAAATCCATCATAAATAACATTAAATTAAAATGATTCCAATTATACAACTATTTTTTCTAAAATCAAGATAATATTTACTTAATTAGACCATAATATAATATTAATTTTCACTTCAAAATAGTTTAATTTATCATAATTGAACATATTTTTTCAAAACATTATTAGATTGTAAATAATTATTCAAAATTATTTATTTAAACATCAACATGACTTTATTAATTTAAAATAAACTAACTGTTTCTTCACCACTATTACCATTATATATATTTTTATGTTTGAATAATTCCAAGTAAAGTGAAAAAAAATATAATTTTTTAGAGGATTAATAAAAAATAAATAAAATCATTATAATGAAAAATATCACAATCTTTCTAAGAATATAAACATTTAAAATAAAATTAGATAAATAAATACAATTTATATACTACTTTTTATTAAGTAAAAGACTCATTATTTTATAATAAATTATTATAACTAATAATATGTATTCATTCTCACAACTAAAAACAAAAATGGATTAAAAATATATATGAATGTAATGAATTGAACTTGAAAATATTTCTCTATGTATTCTAAAAAAGTAATCATAAAAGTAGAAATTACACAAAAAAATATTATAAGTATCAAAATATTAATTTTTTATAGAGAAACTAAACATTAGAATGAAAATTGTAACTTTTAAATTTGAATAGAAAGAACTCATATCCAAGTATACGGGTTTAGTAGTTATTACATGAACAATAGAAATATATGATGATGTTCTTATGTAATTTTTATCAAAATATTGAAAATAATTACGAAACAATGGTTACATATACTTCTTAACCATTGGAAAAGATAGATTTTTTATGTTTACACAAGAAACAATAATTTAATTTTCTGGTTACTTATTTGAAAAATGAAAAATCATTTTACCAATAGTATGAAATTTTTATTTCATATATCTTTTTCATTAATAAATAAAAATATTATTTTTACAGGATTATTATCATTAAATCTATATTAAATTTTGATTTAAAACATCAAAATAGGGGTGGGTGTTTATTTTGGATTTCTTATAGTGGAATACAAGGGTTAATGGTATAATACAATATTTATATATCATGTATTTTGGGAATTAATTATTATGTGATAATGAAGTAAGTATTAAATTCATCATTTAAAGGTATTAATTTTTTTAAACAATTAAATTATTAATTTATAAATATTAAGTTAAGTTTTAAAAACCTGGGAACCAAATTAAAAGACTCTAAACATATTTTTTCATTTTAGGAACTATAATATAAATACTAAATGATTATTTCAAATTTATTATAGATTTTTTAAACATAATTTATGCATTAAAAGAAATAAAATTAAAAATACCCATATGAAAATCCATTTTTGAATTATTTTTATTGAATTTTAATCAAGTTACATTTCCATTGGTGAGACTCAAAAAAATATTAAATAATTATCCAACTAAACAATTTAAATACCCACCTTTTCATGCATTTCTATTCACTACAAGATTCATTTTTCTCTTATTCTAGTTTTTATCTATAATATTTCAATTATTTCTCATGATTATATACAATACAATCTAATAGTTCAATAACAAAACATTCCAAAGTAATAATGAGATGAATGATAGTTTTTTTACACATTTAACTCTTTAAATTTTTTGGATATCCTTTTTATGATTAGTAACATTTAAAGTTTATTTTATCGCATTTTTTTTATTTTAACAATCCATATTTTACATTATTTTATTTATTTTATGTTATTTATGGAATATATAAGAGTAAGTTACCTTTGAGTGTGATGATAGTTATACCATAGTCAACCATTATAATTAAAAATTAGAGAACTGGTGGTTTTTCAAATAGGTGAACCTATGGTATTCTAGTAGCTGGATTTATAAAATTTGTATGAAAAATATAGATATATATATATATATCATAATGGTATTAGATATATAGATATATATTAGTACTTTTGAGGAATGTTTTTTATTATCAATTTGGGATCCTTCAAAAAATCATATGAAACATCACCCATTCATGGGGTATACATCCAACACATACCTTTTATTATATATACCATTTGATTGAAGAGAGATTATATTAACAATAATAATACCATATTTTATAACTAATTTAAGAATTTTTTCCCATTTAATTAAAAAAATCATTTTTAAACAAGTTTGGGTAATCCATCCTTTTTATTCATAAAATTCATTTGACAATGTGATAGTTAACACAATTCAAAAACCCTTAAATCCCTTACATGTTAACATTGTAAGTTATTCTTATTGAAAAAATTTCAAGTGTTTTAGTTCATTTTATCAATGTTGATTTATATATAGAACAACTATGTTATGGGTGAGTTATAAATTTATACTATCTTCCAATGCTTTGGTTGGTGTCATGAGAAAAATAAGTAGGGCATTGTGAATAACATTTCTATATATGAAAGTTATCTTTAAAAAAGGAATTGATTTTATGTTCATGATATCCAATATTATATACAATTTCATTTTTTATATTCTATTTTATTTTGAAAAGATATTATGTATATTATTTTTTTGTTTATATATACATATTTCATTATTATTATTTTGATACTTTTTTGATATAATATATCTACCTATATATATGATCTCAATCTATTTATCATGTTTCCCTGTATCATTAATAGATTATGATGATCATGTTTATGAGTTAATTTTTTAAATTTAGAAAATTAAAAAATTAATATATATTTGTGTAATAATTATGGTGTAATTTACTGTATACTTTTAAATAAATGTGATTTTTCATGTCATATTTTAGTCTATAATGAAAAGAAAATTTTTCTTCCTTATGGGGGATCTTATATAATTATGTATTTACTAATTATGGATGATTGAAACTAGGTTTATAGAATTTGGATAATTTTAGTTAGCATCATGAATAATTTAACAAAAAAAATGTGAAAAAAGTTTATATTAATATTAGTAGATAACAAAGAAATTACTATAAACTATAAATTCTAGAGAATATTCTATGTTTTTAATAGTTTATATATAACGCATGTGAAGTAAATAAAATTGTATTACAAAATACATAGAATAAAAATCATATTACAAAAAAATTTAACCTACAAACAATTAATTATATCACACAATATATGAATAATATAGGTTTTTTTGGATTCTACAACTGTAGAAATAAAATGAAACTAAACAAATAAAAAATAGAAATATAGGTATTAAAAATTAATTAATGATAATGTTTTTGAAGTAGTTATTAAATAAATTATAACTATTATAATATATGAAATAAATTATATAGAAAATATCTTACCTCTATGGAGAAACTAGGTGCCCATCAATAGATATAAACTATCTAGGATCATTTTAGGGGAAAAATCACTCACAATTCTGTAGAACTATAAATATGATTATGATGGTGAAATAGATCAAGTCCCTTTAAAATATTTTTCTTGAACTAGGATTTGTAGAGAAAGATAATGCTATCATGGTTGTATATTTACTAGAGAGAGTTCTGGGAAAATTATATTCCTTAATACAAAACATCAAGGAAGAGGATGAAATAATGACGAAGAAGATCAACAGTATTTTCCCAGAAAGCCATTATTTATAGATAGATAGGAAATTATTTTTTTTATAAATTAAGGAATAAATAGTGTATATATAAAAATTATAATTATAAATTTATCAAGGGTTTATTCTACTTATATATAAAACACTAAAAATAATACCAATTACTTCATTGAAGGCTTAAATAAATGTATTTGAAGTGAATTAATATTTGAAACCATGGTTTTATGCTTGGAAATTGAACCAATTCTGTTAATATGAGGAATGATTTATATAAATAAAAAGAACCTACTATAAAACGTATGAATAACACGGTTTTTGATTACCTATCTAAAATACCAATATAAAAAGAGAAAGAGGTGAAAGTGGACTAATTAATATAAAACTATTATGGGGAAATAACCCATGAACTTATTTCAAAGGCCCACCTATATAATTAGTGTGTAGATAATGATTCCATATAGAACCTGAATGAAAATGGTGGTGGGAGTTTCTCATTATAAAATGACTCAATTATAAGGATATGGGTTATCATATAAATCATTTCCCTCGAAAATAAGGAAACCTACCCAAAAGGAGACCTAAAGGGAAATTTTTTCTATAGTTATTAGAAAAATATTGATGATAATAAATAAGTTACTTGGAACTATGATTTAAAAATCCTAATTATCTAGTACACAATTTGATTGTAGTTCAATAATTTTTTTTATTTTTTGAAATTATCAGAGTTGTGTTAAAGAAACTTAAGAGATATTAAGAAAATATTCATAAATTAGAAAATAATTTTTTATTTTATCTATAATAAAAATTTAATTTATTTTTTTCATTAGGATTCATGAGATTTATATATATTTTTTTCATCAAACCAATTTTAGTTGTTGAGATAATTTTAGGAATGGATTGACTCTCAAATTATAGACATAATATTTTTTATAGATTGAAAGGATTATGTTTCGCAATATGGGAATAAAAATATTATTATTAAATGTAAAACTTTGTCACCAGAAATATGTTATAAACTAATCCCGTTGTATAAGTTATTGAAATTATTAAAAATAAAGAAAAATATATATAAATAATAAAAAAATCATATTTTTTAAAAATAAAAAATTTATTGATTATAAAGAATATGTGTATGAATTTATTAATGAAATATATGGGTTTCCATGGGATAAAGATTTTATAGTTCACTATTGACACCATTATAAATTAAAAAATTAAAATTAAATCCTATTTATTTAAAGTATGTAGAAGATTTGGTGGAACTAAATATGAAAATACAAGAAATATAGGATACTTTATTCAACTGGTTAAGTGTTTCTCCTTTAGTAAAACATTTCATGTTTTTAAAAGGATGGGTAAATGAGATTTCTCATTTAATGTAGTGGTATAAAATATACTAATATAAATAAAAAATTATTTTTTCTATTAATTAATGAATTAATTGGTCAAATAAGAAATATTTAATATTTTTTAATGATTGATCTTTGATCAATATACCCTTAGTTTATTTTTAATAAGGATAAACCAAACATTGATTTTTGGACAAGGTGTGTCTATTAAAATATGATACCTATACATTTATGGGTAGAATGAATTGAGTTTTGATGTATTATATATATATATATATATAAAGTTATAACTTTTTATATTAATCAGAAATTTCTCAACTCTAAAGTGAAACATCAAACCCACTTAAGGGTTTTCTATAAATCCAAAGTCCAAATGAGTTATACATAAAATTTGTAGAGAACAAATTTTTGATACAATATATTTATTATCTTTTTCATGTCATCACCATGTATGGAATATATATTGAAACTTTAAATAATTATGTTGTTGATGAACATAAATATATATTTAATACAACTAAAACCAATATTTTTTTTTGGGTTTAATAGGTTATAATATTTTTTTTCAATTTTTATAAATTATTTAAACATTTAATCATTCTATGTTTAAATAAGATTAAAATAAAAAGAAAAAATTATCATGGAAAAGGATTTTAGGGGTTCAAAATTGGGTTAGTTAATTTACTAATGTAAACTTTCTAATGAGAAGTGGTGTGTTTTTTAAATATAGTAATGTTTCAAGTAAATGAAATGGATGAATCCTAATTTATAATTAAAAGGTAGTATCATATGCATCATGTTTGTTAAAAACCCAAATGATTAATTTTACCACTCATTTTTAGATTCTGTGTTCATAATTATTTCATTAAAGACAGAGTATCATTAACTCAATGGATATAATTATGAAAGGTACACAAATTAAAAATTTCATAAGTATATATTCTATCCAAAGGAATTAAACAAGAGACAAAGGATATAGTTTGTATTGAACAATGATTATGATTTTATAAAATACTGTCATCTTAAAAAACCATAAAAGTGTTCTACATGTTGAGTAAGGAGGATCTTCTAATTCTATCATTGAAGATGATTTATAGAGATCAAATTATCAATGATCTTGTAAGGATATACTTGGGAAATATAAGTAAAGGATCAATATATTGACTTTATTATAAAATTAACTTTATATATTGTATTAAATTATCCAAGAAGGTATAATACAAATATGATGATATAAAAAATAGGTTGGATGTTGTGAGGAATGGAAATCTTGAAAAAATCTACAATGGAAATAAATAAGTATTATGTTTTGGAAAGAGATTAGTTTTTCCTTTAATACTATAGTTGAAAAATTATTTTTTAGTTTTAGATCATTGCTAACATTTATATATGTATCCTAATAACACTAGGAAATATATGATAGTATGAGATAATTTTTATGGGATAATATAAATAAAGGGATCATTGATTACATAAAAATGAAACTATTATTCAAAAAAGAAAATTATTATTGTAAATTAACCCAAAATAATTGTACATTCTCTTCCTATAGAAGTGTGTAAGTGGGATAATATCATGATGGACTTTTTTTATAATCCTTTTACAACTTCCAAGTTAAATAATGAAATATAGTTTATCATAAACAACCATAGAAAAATATGCTAAATTACCTAAAAATAAAGGAGGAAATATCCCTTAAACATTTTTTAAATTTTTATATTAATAAATTAGTGAGACTCCATGGTGCACCACTATAAATTATATTACATCATTATCAAAGGTTCACATTAATGTTTTTGAGGAAATATTAAAAATAACTAAAAACACAGGTACAAAATAATAAAAATATATCAAAATAAAAGTAATGGGTATTCCAAAAAGATCATTGACACATTATATGATATATTAAGGTCATGTTTACTATATTTCCCTGGAAGTAGAACTAAAACCTATATTTGGTTGAATTCTTATATAATAAAATTTATGAATCCAACATAAAATTAGATATACAAGATGTCTATATTAAAAAATATTTTATTCTTTAACACGTGGGATTATGATTTTGAAAAGAAATTTTTAGTTTCAAATGATTTGAAAGAGACAATATAAAAAAATAAAACCCATCATAATGAATATAATGACAACAAAAAAGAACTAATAAAATTATATATATTGTCAATGTAATGACCCAGACATCATGGAACGTTTCTTTATGAAAATTAAGTGTTAGAGTTGTTCTTGGAGATCATAGAGTCTTATTTCAAGAGTTTTCCAAAAATACAATTTTCTAAAGGTAGGTCATCTGAAGGTAGGTCTCAAAACTGTCAATCATCTAATGGTGACTCATTGAATGGTGACTCTCTGAATAGTGACCCACCTAATGGTGACTCATCGAAAGGTTACAAAATTTTTGGTCCACTAGGCTAGATACCGTAAGAGGGGGGATGAATTAGGGTATGAAAGATTAAAAAACTGCCACTTTTGATCTTTTGTTGTTGTTAGAAAAAACTATCTTCTCTATCCTTGTCGTTGCGGAGTGTGGAAAAAACTTAAAGAATTCATAAGAAACCAAAAATTCACTTGGTTCACCCTCACTAGGCTATGTCCAAGGAGCATACACTGGATATGTTCTGATGTACCAAATCCACTATAAGAGAAATACTATTCACAATTTATAAGTGGACTCATTGTACCTCATGGTTTAAAACCATTGACAATTTGAGGAATCACTTCTCTTTCAACTAAAGTGAGATAACTACTTTATAAGATCCACTCATAGTTGATATATATATTGGTCTCATTATTATCACTAATGAATATATCATCAGTTATGGATAGATTCTCTATTGAAGTTCCACCTTCTTCCACTAATGAAAAACACTTTTCATATAAATACTAGTTCATCCCTTTTGAAACTATTTCTCTAAGAACACTACCTTTGTAAATATCCCACTTTTGTAAAGCTCACACAATCCTTTTCAATACATCAAAAACTTTGCGAAGATCACAGGTTCAGAGATCTCATAGGTTCAAAAAGATCACTAGATCACAAAGCCCTGTAGATCACAGAGCTCACTACTTCACAGATCTCACACTGGCCTTTGCAATTTCACAAAGCTAAATAAGACTTCATGAAGCACATGTCCTCTGCAAAAGCATACTAGCCTTTGTGGCACACCTTCCATTCATAGAGCTAAATTGCTTATGTGAATTATCTTGTCATTCACAAAGCTCCCTGATCTACTAATCTTCTTTACAATTTGAGAGATTATAGATTTTTTGTCTCTCTTTTGTTCTCGAGGGGGTTGGGGTCTATTAATTGGTGATTCCACCATCTCAAGATCCTTGTATGAAAATTCAACGCCACATCAACTCAAATTAAAATGATCCAAAATTTATACTGAAACATTCTCTATATTGTGAAGCACCACATAATGTTTTTGGATCATAGAACTCATCCTAATCAAGGAGAGTTATTTCAATTCCTTTGCACCACCACCATAATGCTCCCTCACATTGTTCTTCACCTCTGTTACTCGCAAAGCTCATTGTATTCATAGATCTCTCCATCATAAACCTTTTCTTCTTAAAGATTCATTCATCATAAATCCTATATCTATGAATATAATTCTTTTTCCATATTTTGATGAGATATTAAAGGAAATATTCCTTCATGATGCCCACCAAATCCCAAATTTTGGACCCAAAAAATTAGGAAAACACTGTAAAACAACAACACCTTAAATCTATTATTTTGTACTTCCTCCAAATATCACATTCCATTTTCATGGTTCTTTATCAACATGGGTTGTCAACAACTTATCTGAAACTTGAGAAATCACCATGAAAACATTTTTTTTAATAAACACAACAAACCAAAAAATGAGGCAATGTTACTTGGAGGGATTTTTTCCCCAACACTCACTAAATGGTAGGTCACAAAATAGTGACTCACTGAAGAGTGGCTCCCGGAACTGTTGCTCCCAAAAGGGTGGCTCACCAAAAGGTAGTTCACCAAAAATTGGCTCTCTGAATGGTGGCTCACACAATGGTGGCTCATCATATGGTGACTCACTAGATGGTGGCTCACCGAACAGTGACTCACTAGATGGTGACTCTCCACCCATATCTTTCACCTCATGTTTCACAGCTATTGTATCATTTTATCATTAAATTAAGAACCTATCAATATTTTACCATTTATTCCACCATATAAGTGGGAATTTTTATATCTAAAATTTCATGAAACCTCAAAGCCACATGGTCAATCCACGATCTGAAATTTAAATACATTGAAATCAACTCCATGATTTTAGTATATGACCTTTTCTTAAGTTGAGATACTATCTTCCTTGAACCCTTTGGTTTTCTCTTGGTGTACACAAAACCTTTCTTCCCAAAGAGTTGTGTGCCTATGTTGTACCATCATCTTTGGTTTTTTCCTTATAGTTTCCAACTCACACGACCCTCTGTTTTGGAACAAGAAAGGATCATTGGTCTCCTTTTCGTTGCAGGTAGGAATTCCTTACTCTCTCTTTTATTTGTGTATCAGTCAGGGAGGGTATACTCATATAGCCTCTTGATCACATTTTAAACCATGTATTATTACCTTAGTCATAAATTTATGTTGGAAAGATGATGGTGTTGATCAATTTTCTTATGTGATATCCTTGATTTATCCTGTTATGGGTTGTTTTGGCTGCATGCCATCTAAAAATCATGATTTTTAGTGGTATTTGTTTGTGCACCGACAATAGATTATGAATAATTACTGTAAATATTAATCTGATTAACCATATATACATAGTTAAATGAAATGTATTCCCCAAGACCAATCATGTTTTTGTGATCACCTCTATTAATCAAAGTAGAATTAAAGAACCCATGTTGGCTAAATCTAAATTCAATTGGCTTATTGGTGGGGTTGTGAGCTGTGGTTTGTTGGGTTTTGTGACCTGTGTGGGTTGTATGGGGATGCTATTGGTAGCATGGTTGTGAGTATAGGGGTGGGAATAGAGGTTGGTTCTGTGAGTTTAGTTTGTAATATTTGTTCAATGGGGCTGTGGTTTTTGTGGTGGTTGCTATGGGATTTGTATATGAGGTGGTGTAGGAGGGGTGATGGAATATCCTGTTGAGAGATTCACTGAGTGTGGAATGAATGAACTTGTAGAGTTGTGGGATTTCTTCTTGTTTGTGTTATGTTTGTTGGGTGTGGTGTTTGTACAGTGGTACTATAACTTGGTTTTTCTTATTTACGTTGCTGGTATGGTGTGGTAAGGTAGTGGGGCTGCCGAAGGTGGTGAGGAAGGATGTGTATAGTGGGTTTTTTCATGGTTCTTCAAGTTGGTGTGTTTTATACTATGTATCCATTATAGGTGGTGTGTTGTGGTATTTATTTACCCTGGGTAGGAATGAAATGAATAAGTATTTATTAATAAAGAATTATTCTTAATGAAATGAATTGGATGTGGGTTATGCCTTATGTTTTGGTTTGTTGTGTGGTTGTGCATGTAGGGGTAGCAGAAAATGTGGTTCTGTATGGGATGGTTGTTTATTTTGAAACCCATAGGTTAGTCTGGTTGTTTTTTATCTATATTTATAAAATTTTAGTTCATTATGATTTCTCTATGCACCCCACTTATGTTGAGCACCACATACCAAACACCCATTTTTTATGGGGGATGGTGTTTTTTCCTACATCTCTTTCAGGGGGATGGATGACTGGATATTGGATCTCTTTCTCCCTCTTTAAGGCATTTATCACACAAGACTCATTGGGTAGGATCTAATATCTTGAGGATTATTAGTAGATATTTGGTACTGGTTGTGTGAGAAGTGGTTTATTTCCCATGTGTATTTGGGATGAGGCCCATGTACTTTCAGGTGAGACAAGTTATGGTTGTGTCCCTAGTGTATTCGGGGAGGATGTGATATAGTTATGATCCATGTGTCTACAGGATGGATGTGATGTGATTTTTGGCCCAGGTTTTTGCAGTATGCTTGTGACAATGGGGCTTGTGAAAGAGTGGTATCTCCAGGGCATTTTACATTATGTATGAGTATTTAACAAGTGGGAAGTGGTGTAGGGTACCTTATCATTGATGTGATAATATTATTAACTTACTTGAATTGGGTTATATTTTGACTATACCTTAGTCAGGATGGGTTGGTAAGTATTCCTTTTTAGGTGATTTTTAGGTTCTACTATTTCTCATAGGGGAATTAGTATGTTACCCCAATTGTGCATGAGTGACTTATGTTTTTTCTACTGAGTATACTTGAATGATTACCCTATGTATATAAAATAGTTTTTAGGTTTCTAGGAGGAATTTGAGGACTGTGCTAGGCTGTAATAGTTTGGGAATAGATATAGTTATTGTGTTACTTATTATAATTGATTTTGGTACTTTACTTTGGATTTTTTGTTATTCCACGTGGCATTTTTGTTTAAACATGTTTGGGAAAGTTTTTAGTTTCTTCTTCTTATACAATTCATGGAGTGGTTTGGGATTTACCATCTTATCTCCCAAACTAGTTTTCATTAAAAACGGTAATGCTTCCAATATTTCATGAATGTTTAGCCACCCGTTGTGCTAGCCGCCACCCTAGGGCCTTTTGGATGTGGGACATGAGGGTAATTTCTCTCCTTCAACTTGAGGAAGGAAGGTATCAACATCTTTCTGTCCTTTCCCTCATATTGAAGAAGGTGTCTTGTGAAAGAATAGCATTAGAGGTGATGGTTGTGAGATAGGATGGAGTTCATAGTTAGGTATAGTGAGAACTGCATGGGATGGTAGGAAAATAGTGTTAGATGATCTTGGTGGTTGAAATTTTCCAGGGAAAATCAGATAGGAATGGAATTTTAGTTCCCCCCATGATCCAATATAAGGAGTCTGAGCCTACTAAAAGACCAAGTAAGGCTACACCCATTATAGGGTAGATATCCCAGAAAAGGTACATGCATCAAAAAGACTTATGATATTCTTTTTCTTGAATTTTTTTGAGAATTTAAATAAATTATGAGTTAAAATGAATGTGAATGAAACTTTTTATAAAACATAGGTGTAAGAGTTCTCTGTTTTCCCTTTTAGCTATGGATCTCGGACATCATCTATGTGAGGTACGAGAAGTTGAGGCTCAACAAGCTAACCTAGTCCACCAATGGAGGGTTGAGTACACCAGTCAGAGGTCACACTAGCTTTCTTGATGTTTGTAGGGGATGCAGTCTGATGTTAGACCAACATCAATCCATTCAGGATCTCTTTCTACAATAGATGTAGCTATACAATGTTATCCTTGGCATCAACTAGTTGTTTTTGGTGCATGATGTTGCAACTGCTTCCATATGAGAGTTCTATTTTAAGCTATAGATGACTAATGTGTAGCTTTCTTTGGTGAGTAGTGTTTCTAGGTTGGAAAATAGCATGCAAGGCCACTTCTTTCATTGTTATCCAAGCATCCAGTAAGATCAATGAATGCTATGATATTGGAGGTTCTGGATTTTTTTGGAGAGTTTTTGGATGTATTTTCCAAGGAGGATGTGACTCTACCCCACTAATTTGGTGCTGATTTTGAGATAGACTTACAACCCCGTGCTCATCTGATTTAGATGGATCTATATCAGATGGCACCATCTGAGTTGTAGGAGTTACAGATTCAGAATGATGACCCGATGAAGAAGGGAATTTTCTGATCTAGTGTGTCACTGTGAGATGATATAGTAATTTTTTTAAGAAAGAATATAGTGGTCTGAGGTTTTGAATAGAATACCGTAGATTGAATTAGGTAATGTTCAAGAATAATTACCCCTATCTTGAGGGTAGATGACCTTATCGACCAGCTTAGAAGATCATGTCGGTTCTCTAAGATTTATCTATGGTATGGGTACCACCAATTAATGGTGAAGGAAGGTGATATCATGAAGACTCCTTTCATGTGTAGGTATGGGAAAATCGATTTCTTGGTCATGCCATTCCATTTTATGAACACAAAAATCTTGTTCATGGGGGCTCATTAACTCTGTCTTCCACTAATTCCTAAACTGGTTTGTCATCGTATTCATCGACGACATATGGTTCTACTCGAAGTTAGAGGAGGAGCATGCTGAGCATCTTAGGACTATCCTAGAGGTCTCTCTATACCACCATTATTATGTGATGTTGTCTACAAGTAAGTTTTGGACATGAGAGGTGCACTTCGTCAGACTTGTGGTGTCTCAAAAAGGGATAGTAGTGGATCTATTGAGGGTTGAGGTTGTTGTTTCTTAGGAAGAACCGAAGAATGTGGTGATGGTTCATAGATTTCTTGGTCTGGAAGGATATTACCTGAGATTTTTACTTGACCTCTCCTAAGCTACAGATTAATTGATGGATTTGAATAGAAAGGACTAGGTCATTGTTTGGAGTGAGTAGTGTGAGGTAGCTCTCAGCTATCTGAAGTAGAAGTTGGTCAGTGCTCTTGTACTTTTGTTGTTAGAGGAAGGGCTGATGTTCAAGGTTTTATGTGATGCTTCCAATCTAGGATTTGGATGAATGCTGTTGTAGTAATGAGGAGTGATCTCTTATGGTTCTAAGAAGTTTCAACCCATGAAAAAAAACTATATCATCCTTGATCTGGAGATTGTAGCGATCATGATTGTGATGAAGTTATAGTGACACCATCTCATTGGGGAGAGATTTTTTGGATTTCACAGATTACAATAGCTTGAGGTATATCTTTTACCAATGGTACCTGAACTTCTAGTAATGAAGGTGGATGGAGTTTCTCCAGGACTAGGACTTAAATATCTCTTACACCTCCGGAAAGGTTAACATTGTGATTGATTCCCTGAGAAGGAAGTTATAGATAAAGGAACTTTGGGAATCTGTATACATTTGGGGGGTGATGGAGGATTTGAATTCCCTACACCTGGATATGAGGATGGGTATTGGTAACAGATATTTGTTTTAGATGACAATGTAGTTTTTTCTGATGAGATAGGTGGAGGAGTCTCAGTTGGGAGACTCAGAGGGTGAGGTGATGCTCTATCACGTTGACCAGGGTAATGCTCTGGAGGGATGGTCGTAGGATGGGCAGAATCATATGCTATTCCATGGGAAGATATTTTTCCTAGAGTCCATGCACAATGGAGTTGTTAGTTAGTTTTATAACTCACCTCTAGTGGTATATCCTAGAGTTTCTATGATTTACCAAGGCATGACAGAATAGTTTTGGTGGCCTAGGGTAAAGCCAGTAGTGGTGGGGATTGTGGAAAAGTGCCCAATGAGTCATTAGGTGAAGGTTGAGCACCATGTTCCATGTAGTTTATTACATCCCTTAGAGGTCCTTAAGTGGAAGTGGGAGGACATCTCTATGGATTTCATCATAGGGATACCCCAGGATCATGGAGTCTATAATGCTATCTTGGTAGTGGTGGATCATATAACAAAATCATCTCACTTCTTAGTGACCAAGGAGTCAAGTGAAGTAAATACCTTGGTGAGGAGGTATGTTGATGAGGTAGAGCAGTTGTATGGGGTTCCAAGATCCATCTTCTCAGATCAAGAGGCATGATTTTCCTCACGAGTCTAGAGGGGATTATAGAATGATATTGGCACTCAGTTACAACATAACACTGCTTTCTACCCTCATACAGATAAACATATGGATTGGACCATCCAGATGTTTGAGGGTATGTTGTGGGCGTCTGTTATGGACTGCGGAGGATCTGGGTTATGACACTTTCCCCTGGTAGTGTTTTCCAATAATAATAGAAACCACTCTACTATTGGGATGACACCATTTTAAGCCTTGTGCATGAGGTTGTTTCATTCTCCATTGTGTTGGATAGTGGTTAGAGAGATATTTATTTTTGTTCCAGATGTAGTAAAGAGCACGATAGAGAATGTTCAACTCATGCGTAAGAGGATGAAGGCAGCACATGACTGAGAGAAGTCATATGTTAATCATATAAGGTGGCCCTTGGAGTTCAAGGTTGGATACCATGTGTTCTTGAAGGTTTCCCCTCAACATGGGAAACAAAGGTTCGGTAGAGGGAGAAATGGTAACACCCCAAGGTTTTTAAATATTAAATTGAAATTCATGAAACTTTGTTTTAGGTAGATATTTATAACTAGGATTTTAACTTAATTTTTTAGATTCAATGTTTTGAATTTTGGAAAATATTCATCTACAATTTTGTTCCGTAAGTTATTTAGAGTTTGATGGAACCAACTTGTTTTTTAGTGAATAGTAACATACCCTTATGAATAGTAATTTGGATATTATTATGAAGATAATGAATAATAAATTGTATTATTATTTTATAAGGCTTTAAGATAATGACATCTTGGTTGATTTTTCACTGTGATATAAAAGTAGTTAGTGAATTAAAATTGTTAATTTTTGAATTAAGTATGATTTTATTTAAAAAATAAATTAATAATATTTAAAAAATTATTTTAAAAAAATGGAGTTCATGTTTTAATTCTACATGTCAGAAAATGGTTAGGGAAAATTTTTGGGATTTTTCTGAAATTCTTAAAATTTCAATGAATAGTGAAATATGGCAAAACACCGTATATTCAAATTATCAGTAAAATAAACCATTTATGACAAAATAAGTGATGTAAGGACACTTGGTTTGAACTCACATTCCATTATTACTATTTGGGTTCACATGAATTAAGACTATCATAGTCTTGAGAAAAATATTATAATAATGACTAAAATAATGTAAAATACCTCCCCTCCTCTGCTATAAATACCACTGTCATTCCCCTCTTCCTCCCACACCTCTCAATCCTTGAGAATTGCCTAATATCTAGAAAATTATTTCCCCAATATTCTTCCCCACATCATAAAGCTTCTGGTCACACCAAAATAACAAATCCAAATCCCTTAAGAAGGGTATCAAGGAGAAGAGATGAAAAGGTAAACATCCACTTTTGTTTTCCTTATTTTCTTTCATTTTATGTTATTATTTCTAATTTTTATAGAATTATATTGGGATATTTCATTCTGTATCCCTCTTACTTCCCATATTATTTATGAATAATTAGAGAACAATTTTCTCTCATCAAAATAATTTATGAAATTTTATGCGACGCCTTAGGCTGCTGAATTTTCATAAGGGATTTCTCAACTCTTCTATTATTTTGAGTTCATTTGTTTTCTTCTTCTCTCTCTTCCCATAATATTATCTTATAAGCATGAAATATAAATAAATCTTTTATATTATGGATGTTCTCATGTTCATGTAAAATTCTTCATCAATCGTATTCTCCTCTCCCTCTTATTCAAGGAATAAAAACATTGTCCGCGATGTGTTGAATTTCCGACATCATGGATGATGTGATTTCCATTTTCATTAATTCTTTAAAGTCTTATCATGAAACCATTTTTATGGTTAGACCAGGTTAAAATATATTTATTATGTCTCAACCATGGTTCTGGAAATATGTAACTACCATTCCTTTCCAATTCTAGAGTTTCACTCCCAATCGACAAAAATATCCACCATGAACCAATCATGGAAACCATGTAAAGAACACACACACACAAATAACAAAATGTTACTAATAAATTTGTAAAAATACTACTGTAAAATGATAATATAAGGTGTTATGAACATTAATATGTTTTATTAAGATATTAATAACACTCTTTTATCAATTATATAGCAGGTTTAAACACATTTGAAGTAAGAGGAACCCAAGGTAATGGAATTCTTAACCCAATTTCAAATTTTTGGGTTCACCTTCTACTTTATCCATTATTTTGTATTAAGATTATTGGTGCGGTGAATTTTTGTTTATATTATGTATTATTATGTTCATTTTAAGTGTATACACATGTCTATTCCATTCTATTAATTCTCACTATGATTATATTTTTTAAGGGATGCTCCATTTAAAATCCTTTTAAAAGTCTCTTTAATAAATTTAAAAGTGATTGTATTTTTATATGTATATGGAATGAGTGATTTTTCCTTATTTAAAGAAACTTTATTACCATTATACGTTCTATGAACATTATTTATGTTGTTTTGATCCCAATATATCTCAATATATGTTGGGCTGAGACCATTATAGCTCAAGATATGTTGGGTTGAGCCCATTATAGCTCAAGATATGACTGGTGAAACCCACTATAGCTCTCAAATTCATTGGGTACACCGGAGATAGAAGTTTACCAAAATGTTATTCCATGTTCAAGGGTGAATTTAATAGTGACATGGTAATTATATCCCAAGGAAAATACATGTTGTTTCAATGCATATGAGTTTTATGTTTCTGAGTTTTTTGGATTTTTATGTTATCACTTGACTAATAATTTCTTTATTTATATCCCTTACTAAGTTTTATACTCATAACATGTTTTCAAAATGTTTTACACAGGATATAAGGATGTTTTTGAGAAATAAGGGAGTCATGATGTTTGATAAGGATTGTTGTTAAAGAAATCATGTTTTAAGTTTTAATGTTTTATATTTTGAAAAAATGGACACTATTTTAGTAGTATCCTCTTGTACGAATGTGGTTTCTCATGTATCTAAGATATCCTAATTATTTAAAACTCACTACATGAAAAGATATTAAATGTGTAATAATGTATTGTATTCTATAAAATTCATGATTAAGTAACATTTTAAGGTTGAGTCCTTATAGTTGGTATAAAAGGATGGTTTAGAAAATATTAGGGGTTAGGATAATGTTAAAGGAATAACATAAATAATTTTTTACACTATTATTAATTTGAAATGTTATAGAATTTAAATATTACCATGTTTATTCATATAAGATATCTTTGTTTATAATGTTTGTCTGTATAAGAAATAGGGAAGCAGAAGTCAAAAGGCACCAAGAGGATGATTTTTGTTCGAATCTGTAGCCTGAAATGGTGGGAATCGGAACCAAGTAGTTTGTGGTAGAAATGGCTCAGTTGAATCAAGAAATAAATGAGGGTGGTATCCATTTTAAATAGTAACATGATCAACCAAAAAGAAACATGTCTTTATTGGAGCATTTTATAAGGTAACAACCTTCAAAATGCAGTGGAATTGCAGATCCAGTGATAGCCAAAGGATGAATCAATGCTATAAAAAAGATATTTGATGTCATGAAATATTCAGAATTTCAAAAGGTAATACTAGCCATTTAAAAATTTTAAGGTGAATCCAATCAATGGTGATCTCTTGTTAGGAATATGGGAGAAAGAAATGATCTTGAATGTCTGGAATGGGATGATTTTATGAGACTTTTTCTGGAAGAATATTTTCCTAAAACTATTTGACTCAGAATGGTGAGGAAATTCCTGGAACAGAAGTTGAATAATAATGATTCTATGGCAGCATATAAAGAAAATTTCACAAGACTGGCAAGGAATGCACCAGATTTTACTCTTTATTTTGAATGTAAAATTAATAGATTTTACTCTAGTATGAAACTGTTTTTGCGAAGAGCATTGGCCACATAAGAGTTTAAAAACTATGATAAGCTTGTTCGTTGTGATGAAAATGTTCATATGGAGTTTTATATAACATATGTTCATCAGGATAACATGAATAAGAAGAAATTAAGTTGGTAGTAAATGGGGTAGAACTCTTCAAATAAGTTCGTAAGTAAGAAAATTAATTACCCTTCTTGAGAAAAGTGTGGTAAAAGGAATTATGGAGAATGACTTGTAAATTTTGGTAAATGCTACCAATGTGGGATGTTTGGACACATGTCTCATGAGTGCAAGGAAAATGATATGAAAAATAATGATAAGTCAATGGTGAGATGCTTTAACTATAATAAATTGGGTCATTTTGCTAATGTTTGTCTGAAGATAGTTACTCAAGTAGGGAATATGAAAGATTGGAAGCTGAAGGGTTTGGTAAAATATTTTTTAACCACTTCAACAGATGTTGAGCCTTCAAATGAGGTGGTATCAGGTACATTTCATGTTTTTATAGATTTCGAAAATGTTTTTTTGATTCAGGGTCTACTCATTCCTTCATTTCTTGGAAATTTTTGGAAGAATTGGGAATTCAATCTCATGAAATGAAACCAGATGTCATGGTAAAAACACATAAAGAATTTTTTTTTTGTAGAAGTAAATTATAAGAATCTAGGTATACTTGTCTATGGAAAGTGTTTGCCTACAAAAATTATTGTTTTGACTCTAGTAGAGTTTTATGTTTTTATAATTATTAACTAGCTTTAAATTTATCATGCTAAGATAGATTTCAGAGAAAAACGTTGTTTTTCAGAAATAATTTTAGTTTCTGTAAAAGAATGAACCCATATAATTAATAACATATCATATTGCTAGGAAACTGATAATGGATAGAAATGAAAGTTATATTGCTCATATTTTTGATGAAAAGGGAGTTATCCATATTATTCATGTACAAGTGGTAACTGAATAAGTGAATATTTTTCTTGCTGATTTTCCTGGTGTTATTCCAAATCAGGAGGTTTAGTTTAATATTGACTTAGTTCTTGTTGCTAATATAATTTCTAAACTACATTATCGAATTAACCAAATGGAAGTTCTGGAATTAAAAATGAAGTTTCAAGAATTATTAGATTAAGGATTTATCTGACCTAGCACATCACCAGGGGGCTCTACAATCTTGTTTGTTAAGAAAAAAGATGGTTCAATGAGACTTTTAATCAATTAAAGAAACCTGAGTAACATTACTATTAAAAACTAGTATCCTTTTCCTTATATTGATGATTTGTTTGATCAGCTCCAAGGAGCACAATATTTTTCTAAGGCTGACATGAGGTCGGGGTACCATCAGTTGAAAGTAAAGGATAAAGATATCCTAAAGACCACCTTCCATACTAGATATAGACATTATGAATTTGTATTTTTGCCTTTTGGTTAACTAATGCACCTTCTGTATTCATGGATCTTATGAGTAAATATTTCATGAGTTCTTGGATATGTTTTTGGTTGCCTTTGTTGATGAAATTATGATATATTCTAGGAGTAAAGAGGAGCAAGAAAAACATCTAAGGGTTGTTTTGAAAACATTAAAAAAAAGAAACTGTATGGAAAATTCATAAAGTGTAATTTTTGGATGAAACAAATTTCTTTTCTTGGAAAAATTGTAAATAAGGATGAAATAAAAGTTGATCCTTCCAAAATAGAAGTGGTTGATGAATGTACAATACTTACAAATGTTATAGATATTCATAGTTTTCTTCGATTAGCAGGTTATTACAAAAGATTTTTTTAAAACATTAAACAGTTATCTATCCTGATATATAAGTTTACATAAAATGGGGTTAAATTAATTTAGACATAAGAATGTGATGTTTGTTTTCATGAATTGATGAAGACATTGGTAAATGATCTAGTTTTGGCCTTGCCTTCCCGAAATGGTGTGTTTTTCATCTACAATGATGCTTATTTGAAAGGACTTGGTTGTGTTTTGATGCAGAATGATCAGGTAATTGCTTATGCTTTAAGGAAACTAAAAAAGCATGAGGAAAGTTATCCCACACATGAATTGGAATAGATAGCTATGGTTTTTTCTTAGAAAATTTTCAGGCATCATTTATACAGATCTAAATTTCAAATATATACAGACCATAAAAGTCTGAAGTATATATTCAAATAGAAGGAATTAAACATGACGCATAGAAGATGACTTGAACTGATAAAAGATTATGAGTGCACGATTAATTACTATCCATGAAAAGAAAAAAAGTGGCAAATGATTTGAGTCTAAAACATCACGCATCATTAACCATGTTATATTTCGAACATGATCCCTTGATTAATGATTTGATGAATTTTGGAATAGAAGTTATTGGTGAAGGAAATTACGCTATTTTGTTTTAGGTTTTAGTGTAGTCATCATTATCAGAAATAATTTAGCAAGAATATAAAGAAGACCATGACCTATAGAAAAATGGTATAATTTGTTAAAATGGGTAAGATTCTAGAATTTAACCTTGATAAAGATTGTGTTTTATGATTTTGAAAAAGGTTGTGTGTGCCTTGTGATTCCCAGTTGAAGAAAGACTGTTGTGTGAAGCTCATAGTTCTCTATTTTCAGTTCACAGTCTAAGTAATAAGATGTATAAATAATTTCAGAATTATTATTGTTGGGATGGAATGAGAAGAGATATTGTAAAATTAACTGTGAAATGTTTTACATGTCAACAAGTTAAAGTAGAGAGGAAGTTACTAAAGTGGGTACTTCAGCCTTTTCTAGAGCTAGCGTGGAAATATGAGAATATATCCATAGACTTCATGGAGGGACTACCTAAGACATCTCGATTTAAAAATGTGATTTTGGTTATTGTTGATTGGATGAAAAAATATGCACATTTTCTTTCTATTTGAGAAACAATGTCATTGGATCAGCATTCACAACGGTACCTCAAAGAGATTGTTAGGTTACATGGAGTTCCTCATTCCATTGTATGTGCCCGGGATCCCAGGTTCAATTCTAACTTTTGGAAGGGCCTTCAAAAGTCATTGGTCATAGAATTAAATTTCAATACAACTTTTTTGTCCTCAATCAGATAGGTAGTCAGAACATATTATTTAGACCTTAGAGGATATGCTTTGAGTTTGTTCAATGGACTACCTAGGAAGTTTGGATCAACATCAGTCCACATTTGAGTTTTCTTATAATAACATTTTTCATTCCTGTATACAGATTGAACCATTTGAGGGATTGTATGGTAAGTGGTGTCGAACTTCAGATTTTTGGGATGAAGTCGGGGAAAGGAAATATATGGGACACGAAATAGTAGAGGAAGTGGCTGAGAAAGTGATGATAATCCAGAAACACATGAGGACTGCTCAGAGTAGGTAGAAATGTTATGCAAATAATAAAAGGAAATACTTCAATTTCATGTTAGGTCACCATGTTTTCATAAAAATCTATCCTTGGAAAAGTGTGATGCATTTTCGTATAAATGGGATGAAAAGTCCTCAGTTCATCAGTCATTTTGAAATCCTTTAGAATGATGGACCAGTTTCATATTGAGTAGCTTTGAAACTATTTTTGTCTTAAGTACGCAATGTTTTTCAGGTTTCTATGTTGAGAAATTATGTTCTAGATTCATCACATGTTTTAATCCTAGAAGCAGTTTAACTGAAATAGAACCTTTCTTATAAGGAGAAACCAGTTCATATTCTTGATCAAAGGGAACAATTATTGCAGAATAAGGTAATACACTAGGTAATGGTTTGGTAGAGAAACCACATGATTGAAGAGGAAAGAAGTGAATCTAAAAATGCTATGAGGTAATAGTACCCTCACTTGTTTAATGAGTAAATAAAATTGTGAGGATGTAATTTCTATAATGTGGGTATAATGTAACACCCCAAGGTTTTTAAAAAATAACTTGAAATCCATGAAACTTTGTTTTAAGTAGATATTTATAACTATCATTTTAACTTAATTTGGCAACATACATGTTTTTAATTTCTAAAAATATTCATCTACAATTATGTTCAGTATGTTATTTGGAGTCTGACGGAACAAACTGGGTTTTTTCTGTGAATAGTAACATACCCTTATATATAGTATTATGACTGTAATGAATAGTAAATTTTTTTATTATTTTATTATTAAGTAATTAAGATAAAGTAAACTTGGTTGAATTTTCAATGTGATAGAAAAGTAGTTATAGAATTAAAATTGTAAATTTGGGAATTAAGTATTATTTTATTTAAAAATTAAATAAATTATTTTTAGAAAATTATTTTTAAATAATGGATTTCATTTTGAAAATCTACACGTCAAAAAATGGTTAGGGAGAATTTTTGGGATTTTTCTGAAATTTTTGAATTTTTGAAAAAATAGTGTAATACGGTAAAATACCCTATATTCAAATTATTAGTAAAATACTATATTTATGACATCATAAGTGATTTAAGGCCACTTGGTTCGAACGCACAATACATTATAACATTTTTTAGTCCCATGAATTAGTACTATTCATAGTCTTGAGAAAAATATTATAATAATGATTAAAATAATATAAAATACCTCCCCTCTTCCACTCTAAATACCACCCTCATTCCCCTCTTCCTCCCACACCTCTCAAGCTTTTAGGATTGACTATTATCTGCCAAATACCCTCCCCAATATTCTTCCCCACTTCCTAGAGCATTTTTTCTCACCAAAAGACCAAAACCAAAGCCCTTTAGAAGGATCTATAGGAGAAGAGATCAAGAGGTAAACATCCTTTTTTGTTTTCTTTGTTTTCTATCGTTTTATGTTATTATTTGTAATTTTCATTGGATTATGTTGGATTATTTCATTACATATCCCCCTTACATCCCATATTATATAATAATGATGAGATAACCCTTTTCTCTCATAAAAATATTTTATGAAATTTTTAGCGATGCTGTTAGGCTGCCGAATTTTCATAAGGGATTTCTCAACTCTTCTTTTATTTTGAGTTCATTTATTTTATTCTTCTCTCTCTTCCTCTCCTCTTATCTATTAGGAATGAAATATGAATAAATATTTTATATTTTTGATGTTCCCATGTTTATAAATAATTTTTCATTAATCTTATTATCCTTTCCCATTTATTCAAGGACTTAAAACATTGTCTGTGATGTGTCGATTTTCCAACATCATTGATGACAGGATTTCAATTTTATTTAATTCATTAAAGTATGGTCATGAAACTATTTTTATGTTTTAACCAGGTTATAATATATATATTCTATTTCATCTATGGTTTTTTAAATATGTAACTTTCATTCCTTTCCAATTCTAGAGTTTCGCTCCCAATCGATAAAAATATCTATCATTAAACAATCATGAAAACCAAGTAAAGAATACACCCAAAGAAATTACAAAATATTTCTAATAAATATGTTTAATGATGTCTTTAAATGATCATATAAGGTGTTATAAACCTTAATATGTTTCATTAAGATATTAATAACACTATTTTAACAATTATACCTGAGGTTTAAACACATTTAAAGTAAGATGAACCAATGGTAAGGAAATTATTCTCCCAATATCCAATATTTGGGTTAACATTCTACTTTATCAATTATGTTGTATTAAGATTATTGCTATGTGAAAAGTTTTTTCATATCATGTAGTATTATGTGTATTTACAGTGTATACACATGTTCATTCCATTATATTAATTCCCACTTAGATTATATTTTTTAAGGGGATTTCCTTTTAAAATCTATTTTAAAGTCTCTTTAATAAATTACAAAGGTATTGCCTTTTTAAATGTATATGGAATGAGTAATTGACCTTGATTTGAAGATAATTTATTACCATGATATGTTCCTTGGACATTATTTATGTTGGGTTTAGCCCAATATAGCTCAAGATACATTGGGTTGATCCCATTATAGCTCAATATATGTTGGGTTGAGCCCATTATAGATCAAGATATGACGGGTGAGCCCCATTATAGCACTCTAATGAATTGGGTACTCTGGATAAGAATTTTGACCAAATGGTTATTCCATGTGCAAGTGTTAATGTAAGACTGATATGACAAATATTTCCCAAGGCAACTACATGATGCTTCTATGCATATGAGTTTTATGATTATAAGTTTTATTGGTTTTTATGTTATAACTTGACTAAATATTTTTTCTTTATATCCCTTGCTGAGTTTTATACTCATAAAATCGAGTTTTGATGTTTGATATGAAGTATTGTTAAAGAAATATTGTTTTAATTTCAAACGTTTTTAATTTTTTCAATAATAGATACTATTTTAGTAGTATCCTCTTGCATGAATGTGGTATGTCATGTATGTAAGATATCCAAATTATTTAAAATTATATACCTGAAAAGATCCTAAATGTGTAATAATGTATGGTCTTTTTTAAAATTCAAGATTAATTATAGTTTTAAGGCCAGATCTTTATATAAAGCTCTCTACTAGGTTCATCAGACCTTTTGAGGTGTTGGGATGAGTTGGTGTGGTGGAATACTAGCTAGAATTACCACTGTCGTTATAGAGGGTCCATGGCATATTCCACCTCTCCCATATTCGTTGGTATCTAACTGATAACTCCCACATTATCAACTAGGTAGTGTTGGATATCAAGGATGATCCGAAAATCCTGTAACATCTAGTAGAGATCCAAGGTTTTCAGGAGAAGGTGTTGTGTGGGAAGACCATTCCCTTGGTCCATGTGTTTTGGAGGCATGGTGGCCTCGAGGAGTGTCATTGGGAGAGAGAAGTGAAAATGTTTTCCCAATACCCAGAGCTATTTTGAGTTTCTCTTTTGTTCTTTTCTTTATGATGTAATTATTGAACCTTTTTTCCTATATGATGAGTTTTTTTCTATATTTTATAATGTTTGAAAAAGTCATGACATGTGGAGAAATGGGAGGGGGATTTGATCCCTAATCAAGAAATATTAATGTATATGTGATTCAACCTATGCGGGTGATTCTGTTCTGTAAAAGTAGATAATATCTTCACATGGATGATGTAATTCCATAATCCTTGTGTCGTAATAGTGTGACCTTTGGTGTTTAGGTGAATTTTTGAGGAAGTAGATTTCAGGTTAGGTGTTCTTATATGTCGATGTTTCACATAATCATCCAAATATAATAGGCCGATTTATCCTTGAGAGGTATCTTAAGGGTGGTTATTCAGACCCCTCTTTCATTTGGGTTTTGTTTTAAATCCTCCAAGGTGAGAATAGTTTGAGATGTATCTAATATAATCGCTTGGACAACTCAATACTATTCCTTTGGGAAACTATAATGTTAGATTATTTTTTCAAGGTCATAGTGGTTTGTTTCAGGAGTTTTTCAGAAATCTAGTTTTCCAATTATAGCTCATCTGATGGTAGGTCACCAAATAGTTACTCACCGAATGGTAGCTCGCCAAACAGTGACTTATCAAACACTGACTCACTGAATGGTGACTCAGAAAATTTTACTTCAATGATTGGCGACTCACCAAATGATAGGCCACCAAATGGTGACTCACCAAATTGTAGGTCATGAAATGCTGACTCTCCACCAATTGCTCGCACCTCATGATTCTCCCATCTTGCATCTTTTTATCCTTAAATGAGGATACAATCAATGTTTGAATATTTATTCCACTATATCCTCAGGAATTATTGTATCTTAAATATCATGAAATGTCCAAGCCATGTGGTTAAACAAGAATACATTGTTTAAGTACTTTGAAATTGTTTCAATGATTTTAGGATCTTGCATTTTCTTAAGCCAAGACACTCTCTTCCTTGAACTGTTCAATTTTCTATTGGTGTTCCAAGAAGCATTCTTCTTGAGGAGTTGTGCACTTATGTTGTACAATCATGTTTGTATTTTCCTTGGAGTATACTTCTCATGCGACTCTATATTTTGGCATAAAAAAGGATTGTTAGTCGCCTTTTTGTCCCAGGTAGAAATTACTTAGTCTCTCCTTTATTTGTGGATCACACAGGGTTGGTATACTCATGTCACCTCTTGATCAATGTTGAAACAAATTATTCATACCTTAGACATAAATGGGGGTCGTGAAGATGATGTTATTGATAAATTATTTTATGAGCTATCCTTGATTTTTACTTTTATGGTTTAATCTGGCTACATGCCTTCTGATAATCATGGTTATTGGTGGTATTTGTTTTCACACCCACAGTAGCTTGTGAATAATTTATGTAAATATTAATCTGAAAAATCATGTATACCAAGTCAAATGAAATGTATTCCACAAGATCAAACTTGTTTTTTGTGATCATCCCTATTTATCGAAGTGGAATTAAAGAAGCCTCATTGGATAAATTTGAATACACTTGGCTTATTGGTGTGGTTGTGTGCTATGTTTTGTTTTATTTTTTACATTGTTTGGGTTGTATGGTTCTGCTATTTATAGCATGGTTGGGATTATAGGAGTGGAAGGAGGGGTTGGTTCTTTGAGATTGGTGTGGTATGTTTCTGTAGCGGGGTTGTGGTTTTGGTAGTGGTTGTTGTGGGATTTGTGGGATTTGTGTATAAGGTGGTGCAGGAGGTGTGATGGAATATCAAGTTGATAGATTGATTGATTGTGGAATGAAAGAACTTTTAGAATAGTGGAACTACTTAGGGGTTATGTTACATCTATTGTTTGTGGGGTTTATATAGTGGGACTATAACTTGGTTTTTTATGTTGCTAGTATTGTGTGGTTAAGTAGTAGGGCTAGTGAATGTTGTTGAGAAGAAAGTGTGAAGTGGGTTTGTTTATCATGGTCCTTCTCCTTGGTGTGTTTTATGTTGTGTGGACATTTTTGGTGGTGTGTTGTGGTTGTTAGTTTCCCCGAGTATGGATGGAATGAATAATTTTTTATTATTAGGGAATGATTCTTAATGAAATGAACTAAATGGGGGTTATGAATTATGATGTGGTTTGTTGTGTGGTTGTACATGTAGGGATAGCAAAAAGGTGGTTTTGTATTGTTTGGTTGTTTGTTTGGAAACCCATAGGTTGAGATGAGTATTTTTTTCTATATGTATAAACTTATAGTTCCTTGCAATTTCTATATTTTCCCCACCCGTGTTGAGCATTACGTGTCGAACACCCCATTTTTTATTGGGGAGGGTGTTTTACCAACATCTTGGTGGGAGGATGGATGGCTAGGTATGTGCTCCCCTACTCCCTCTTCTGGACATTTATCATCCAAGTCTCTTATAGAATGTTGTTATGGCTTGAGTTTTGTTACTAGATCCGTGGTACTGGTTGTGTGAGAGGTGTTTTTAGGTTTCTTTAGGATGAGACCCATGTTTTTTCATGTGAGACATGTTATGGTTGTGGACTAGGTGTCAATAGGCAGGATGTGATGATTTTGTGGCCCAAGTGTCTGAGGATAGGATGTGATGTGGTTTGTGGCCCAAGTGTGTACAGGTAGGTTATTACAGTGGGTCCTGTGGAAGAGTGTTAGTTCTAGAATGTTCATCATTAGGGATGAGCAGTTAACCAATTGGTAGTGGTGCTAGGTACCCTATCATCGATGTGATTATCTTATTACCTTACTTGACATGCATTATTTGGTGAGTGTGCCATGGTGAGGTTGGGGTGGGTGTTATTACTTGTTAGGTGCTTTTGAGGTTCTACTGTTTTCTCATAGCGACACTAGTATATTCCCCCACATGTACATGAGTGACTTAGGATTTTCCTATTGAGTATACTTGTATTCTTACCCAATGTATATAAAATGATTTTTAGGTTTCAAATAGGAATTTGAGTACCATGATGAAAATTACAATATCGAGTGTAAGGATAGTTTTTGTGTTCATGTTTAGACTTATTTTTGGTACTTTACATTGGATTTTTTGTTAAACTGTGTGGATGTTATTTTTAAACATGCATGGGGTGGTTTACAGTTTCTTCTTCTTATAAAATATTTGGAGTTGTTTAGGATTTACCATCTTATCACCTGATTTTTTTCATTAAAAAGTATTATGCCTCCCATATTACATTAATTTTTACTTAATATTGGTTCTAGTCCCCACCCTAGGGTCTATTGGAGGTAGGACTCGGGGTTCATAATCTATCCTTCATCTTAATGAAGGAAGGTCTCAACATCTTGTTATCCCTTCCAATATCTCGAAGAAGGTGGGTTATGACAATCAATGTAAGGAATTAAAATTCCATGTAAAGGACCATTTTTTATTAAATGTATCACCATATAATTGAATAATTTGGTTTTTTAAGAAATTAAATTTATTACCAAGGTACTTAAACATTTTATAATATTTTAAATAATAAGAGTTATGGAATATCTGTAGAAATTTTACTAAACTTATACCAAGTACATGATGTATTTTAAATATATTTTATAAGGAATGAATGTTTAAATCCAAAACATGTACTTAATATGAAATAATTTTATTTAGATCATGATATTTAATATGAATAAAATTTTGTTTATATCCTCAAATTGAGAGAGTATGTTTTTTAGAATTAGAAAATACACAGGGTAAAGGTGTTGTAGAGTAATAAAGAACTAAAAGAGTTAATTTCGGGGATTGAGAAGTTTATGGAGTATAAGTATACACTTTTATTCTAAAATTTTGATAAAATTTACTTTGAAATAATTTTTATCACATGGGAGTAAAATATATAAATTAATTTGAAAATAAAAAAATAAATAAAATCTATGAAATGATTTAGTAATATGGTAAAATATTTTTTTTCATAAAAAAATATTACAATCAAAGATATTCATTTATATTAACATCTAAAAACACATTTGGATAATAAATATAAAGTAAAACCTTTAATAAGAATTGAATTATCTAATTGTATTCCATAAAAAACAAAAAATAAGTTTCAATCACAATAAATAAAATTAGAAACTAAAAAATATAAATTTTTATAGAGAAATGAAGCATTAGAATGAGAATAAAATTTTTTCATAGAAATGGATATAATATATTAGATATTATATTGGTTAATTTACAATTATATGATCACTGAAAGGGGATTAAATAGTCATTCTATGCCTGTTATATGCACATTATAAATAATAATCTTTTACCCATTAGATTTACTTACTAACCCTTGAAAATAGTAGGTGTTTAATTTGTAGATAAAAATTACATATATATAATCAATAATTCTATTCAATAGTCACTTCATAGAAAAATTATACTTTACCTAGAATATATAATTTTTAATGGTAATATATTTTTTATTATGAAAATAAAAATTTCAAAGTTATATTTCATTTCTTGTAAAATTTTATCTAAATTTGGATTTAGGATATTATAATTATGTATGATGGAAGTTTTAGAAAAAACCAATATTATAATAAAAGGAGAATATAAATTTTTTTATACAAATATTCTATAATTTATAGGTGAATTATTATTTAAAAATACTATAAAAATTCATTTTTTAGTATTTTTTAATGAAAAATAAATTTATAATTTAATATAATTCAAAAATTAAAAAAAAATTAAAAAACATAAAACATATTTTATCATCCTTAAAACTATTTTGAAACCCTAAGTTATTCCTTTAAAGGAATATTTAATTTTTAAAAGTGTATTTATACATTAAAATGATAAAAACTAAATTTTATGGTCAAAACAAAGATGATTTATTTTTGTTAAATTTAAAAAATGTTAAGTTTCATAGTGTTATATCTAAAATATTAATAAGAAATTATAGACATTTTTTCTGTAACTAAAAATCAATAAACTAATTTATATTCCCCAAAATATTCATATATCTCTTGTAATAACATTCAACCATATTCTTACTCATATTCATTCTCTTCAACCTACAGAAACAATAGTGGTTCTAGGAAACAATTCTTTAAAGCTAGGTAGTGAAGACAAGTAAGGTATCTTATTTTCATTCTCCCCATAGAACCACCTTTCAATGCTATTTTTATGATTAATTAATATAAAATTTAGTTTTATAATTACTATCTTCTTTTACAATGTCAATGTTGATGTTATTATAACCATGGTATTATATTTATGAAAAATATAAGAGGAATCATTGTTAGAATGTTATATTAGTTATATTTGGTTCAAACCTTAATAGAACCTTTAGGATTACTGTTGATATTAGTGAAAAACAAAAGTATTAATATTTGAATAAATATCCTAGAAATATTTCTTCAAATAATTTATAAATCATTGGATGTTATTATACATGAAATAATTATGGTGAATTATTTTCATTTTTTCCAATGATAACCCTTTATATGATCAAATAAAACATCAACTATATTTTAAGTACACTTTATAATATAAAACATGCTCAAGAATATATGAGGAGTATAAAGGGGGGGAATTTCAATCTTTTCTCATTAAAACATTCCCTCCAAAAAATATTACTCCTATTTCTAGTTAATGCATAAGATTTGACACATGACCAGTCAAATTTTGATGAATAATAAATCAATAAATCATACACATCAATACTATGTTTTTACTTGATTTACCAAATAATTAAAAATATATAGTCCCCTTTGATTGATGGGTTTTATCTGATCACTCATGGAATTTTTATCATTATCGATGGTGATTGAATAATAATGAAAAATAGTAAAAAATTCTATATAATGATTGTTTCTGATGCTTTTGCCGGGGCGCATGCATCTGTCTGTGGAGGACGTGCAGCTGTTGCCCCGCATTCCCACTTTCCAAAGGTGGGTGGCATTCATTCCTTGTTCAGGTACATATACTCCTTGATCGAAACAGGACGATGGAATGACGGTTCTTCCTTTCATGGATTCCTCCTCGGAACTCGTCTCCTAGTCCGGGTCTCCCTCATAGATTTAATACATTGTTCGTGAATCTCATTCCTGATACCATATCTTCATGGACGCCGATTAATTACACAACTTCCGTCAAGACATTCCATGGTGTCTTGACATGGTAGCAACTTTTTGTCGGAGTAGATGGCAACATCCGGCATGTCGAGGCATCTTTGGGTGCGTGGACATAGGGGAACCTGTATTTTTCCTCATAAGAGGGCATCTCAAGGTTGCAGAACCCGAGGCATGTATCTGAGGTTTTCCTGAGCTTCCCGTGTTTAACGTAGGGTATTCCGCGAGTTTAATGTCTGGCAGAGATGGTTACACCAAAGGCATGTCATCCGAGGTTTTCCTCAAGCATATCATGTTTATCACGAGGTAGGCCGTGAGTTTAATGTCTTACGGAGAAGATTACGCCAAAGGCATGCCAACCGAGGTTTTCCTCAGGCATCTCATGTTTATCATGAGGTAGGTCGTGAGTTTAACGTCTTACGGAGATGGTTACGCCAAAGGCATGTCATCTGAGGTTTTCCTCAGGCATCTCATGTTTATCATGAGGTAGGCCGTGAGTTTAACGTCTTACGGAGATGGAATGAGGGTAATCAGAAAGTCCCCTAGAGATGTATCAGATTGGTATATCCCTAGGAGGGAACACCTGGAAGGTTTACCAAGGGGATGGATCAGAACACCCAATGAGGACAGATCTGAGGTGGTGCACTCCCTAGAGGGGAGATGTCACACCGTAATGGCTGATCTGAACACCACTGAGGGCGGATCAGGGGAAGTGCACCCCAAGATGGGGGACACCATGGATTACCATTGGCTGGGATTGAACCTCTTGGAGGTTTCCTACATACCTTGTGTAGAGGAAAATGATCAAAAATCCGCGTAGTTCAAAGGGGTGATGAATCGGGGTGTACACAGAGGACAACGACCCAGAGACATGTTGGGGCTTATGCTTGGATAGCGGCCCATGCGCCACTAGGAGCAGCGAGGAGGTGGATGGAATGATCCCACCGGGATGTGGCGGCCCGGGTGAGGATTAGGATGGGTGATGGATGGATGAATGATGTGGAGGGGGAATGAAATGAGAGCATCGTAGGGGCGATAGTGAAGTTGGTCTTGATCCTCGAAGAGACCTCCTACGGATCCTCGTGGCAGGGAATCAAAGTCCTCGTAGTTTGGGAGGGTGCTGGTGAACTGACGTGAAGGTGGACCTTTGCCCGATGGGTGTCGTCAGCGAACCGATGTGAATGTGGACCTTGGTCCGATGGGTGTTGTCAGGGAACTGATGTGAAGGTGGACCTGGGTTTGATGGGTTTTGTCATCGAACCGACATGAAAGAGGTCGGAACGACCGGGTGATGGTCTTGAACCTTATAGAGGCTTCCTACGTACCATACCATGACATGGATCAAAGACCACATAGATCATAGTGGTGGGTCGGAGAGCCGACGCGAGTGAGGACCTTGGTCTAGATGTTGCAGGGATTACACACTAGGTTTCTCAGGTTTTGGTGACCCAACGTGAAGAAGGTCGGAGTGACCAACAGGTGGCGGGCTTGAACCTCTGGGAGGATTCCTACGTACCATGACTTGACATGGATCAAAGACCTCATAGTTCAAGTTGGACGCCAGAAACCTGGCGTGAATGATGAGGACCAGTGGGGTCCAAGTGGTGGTGGGCTTGGACCTCGTGGAGGCTTCCAACGTACCATGCCTTAGCACGGATCAAAGACCACGTAGTTCAGGTTGGTTACAACGGCTTTCCGTCGGACTGGAATACAGTTTAATGTCATGTTGGACGAAGATGAAACCTGATGTGAATAAACGACGAGAGGTGGGCTTGACCCTCGTAGAGGCTTCCTATGTACCGTGCCTTGACATGGATCAAAGACCTCGTAGTTCAAAGGGTCTTCATCGGGGAACATTCGTGAAGGTGAACCCGGGGGTCCACTTGTGGTGGGTGTCGGCGAACTGATGTGAACAAGGGACCTTGGTCTGATTAGAGATGGGCTTGAACATCAGGGAGGCTTCCTACGTACCGTACCTTAACATGGATCAAAGTCCTCAAAGTTCGGGTTGGTCACAACGGCTTTCCATCGGACTGGAATGCAGTTTAACATCATGCGGGACGAAGATAAACTCGACGTGAATAAATGATGGGTGGGATTGAACCTCAGGGAGGATTCCTGCATACCATGCCATGAAATGGATCATAGACCTCGTAGTTCAAAGGGGGGATTCATCGGCAAACCGATGTGGAGGTGGACCTTGGTCCGATGGGTGGTGGGATTGAACCACAGAGAGGCTTTCTATGTACCATGCCTTGACATGGATCAACATCCACATAGATCAAAGGGTCACAATGGTTTGCCGTCAGACTGAGATGCAGTTTAATGTCATGTGGGACGAGGGTGGAACCTGTCGTGAATAAATGATGGGTGGTCTTAAACCTCGGGGAGGCTTCCTATGTACCATGCCTTAGCACGGATCAAAGACCACGTAGTTCAAATGGGTGTGTAGTTTAATGTCATTTTGGGACAAGGGCATACAGTTTAACGTCATGATGGACGAGGGCATCGCTATGGCAGATGCTTACTCTAAGCCCACATGAGTCATGCTCAGTGTGAGAAAGAAGAGGAACCAAGGACCTGACGATCACGTCGTGAAGGATGCGTCCGTGAGAAGCAAAGAGGGGATTACGCGTTAGGCGGCCCATGGTACTGGGACTTACTCCAAGATGGAGGCCCGGAGAAAAGGATGAAGATAGCTTCGAGCTTGAGCCTTGAAGAGGCTTCCTACGTATCCCTGTGGCAGAGAATCAAAGTCCACGTAGTTCTTATGATAACGGCTTACCGCTGATTAGGGGTTTCCACGGCTTACCGCTGGATTGGGTCATAACGGCTTACCGTTGGATAGGATCACAACGGCTTACCGATGGATAAGGATGTGAACAGCTTACCGCTAAATGGGGTCTCAATGACTTACCATTGGATTGGGTCACAACGGCTTACCGCTGGATAAGGATGTAAACGTCTTACCGCTAAATGGGGTCACAACGGCTTACTGCTGGATTGGGTCACAACGGCTTACCGCTAGATAAGGATGTGAACGACTTACCTCTAAATGGGGTCGCAACGGCTTACCGCTGGATTGGATCACAATGGATTACCGCTGGATAAGGATGTGAACGACTTACCGCTAAATGGGGTCGCAACGGCTTACCGCTGGATTGGGTCACAACGGCTTACCGCTGGAAAAGGATGTCAATGAATTACCGCTACATAGGATCACAACGGCTTAACGCTGATCGTGATCACAATAGTGGAGGGGCTTACGTGAGGAATCTGCCCAGGTGCCGCTATGGAGTGGCAATGGTGAATGGGGCTTATGCAAGGATGCTAACCGGGTGCCGCTATGGAGCATCAATAGTGAATGGGGCTTACGCTATGAAGCTTCCCGGGTTACGCTATGGAGTGGCACTGGTGAATGGGGCTTACGCTAGGAAGATACCCGGGTGCTGCTATGGAGCGGCACTGGTGAATGGGGCTTACGCTAGGAAGCTGCCCGGGTGCCGCTATGGAGCGGCACTGGTGAATAGGGATTATGCTAGGAAGCTGCCCGGGTGCTGCTATGGAGCGGCACTTGTGAATGGGGATTACGCTAGGAAGCTGCCAGGGTGCCTCTATTGTGCGACACTGGTCAATGGGGCTTACGCAAGGATGCTGCCCGGGTGCCGTTATGCAGCAACAATGGTGAATGGGGCTTACGCAAGGATGTTGCCCTGGTGCTATTATGGAGCGGAAATGGTGAATGGGGCTACGCAAGGATGCTTCCCGGGTGCCTCTATGGAGTGGAAATGGTGAATGGGGCTTACGCTAGGATGCTGACTGGGTGCCACTATGGAGCAGAAATAGTGAATGGGGCTTACGCAATTAAGCTGCCCGGGTGCCGCTATGGAGCTGCAATGGTGGATGGGGCTTACGCAAAGAAGATTCCTGTGTGCCACTATGGAGCAGCAATGGGGAATGGGCTTACGCAAAGATGCTGACCGTGATGTCTTCCTCATCTCTGGTAATGAGGGTATCCCATCTCACTGGTGGGTTGATGCCTTCACCTATGCGCTAGTGCACAAGCGGGATATCGCCAAGGGGCGTTGGAATCATGCCACTATAATCATGGAATTATGAATCTAATGCTTGGAGAATAAGGCATCTCTTGTATAGGGCAAGAGGCATCCTATCATTTGTTAGATAGGGAGTACTACAGTTTATAGTCATGTAGATAGGACTGTTAGCATCTCATGCTAAGAGCATGAGGCATCTCTCGCTTGGAGGAAGAGGCATCTAATGATTTTTTTGATAGAGATTACTATAGTTTATAGTCATGTAGATAGGACTATTTGAATCTCATGATTGGAGCATGAGGCATATCTTGTTTAGAGAAAGAGGCATCCAATGTTAGGAACATAGGGAGTACTACAGTTTATAGTCATGTAGATAGGACTACTAGCATCTCATGCTAGGAGCATGAGGCACCTCTCGCTAGGAACAAGAGGCATCCTATCATTTGTTAGATATGGATTACTACAGTTTATAGTCATGTAGATAGAAATATTGACGTAAGGTGCCTAGGAATGGATGGTGTTGGGACTTACGCAAGGGAAACCATTTCTGGTTCAACCTGGCATAGGAGCCAAGTGATCGGGTTTGGAGGAGTTGCCTGAGGAATGAATTGACTCAAGGTACTCAGGGAATTGATGATAAGATCCTAAACTCAAGACATAGGAAATGAACCAAGAGGAAACCATCAAATCAAGGTGTTTCATGGTGTGTGAAGGAGTGTCTCAAATCATGGTATTCTATAGGTTGAAGGTGGGTGCACATAAAGGAGCAATGGATAATCCTGACGTCTCTGCCCGAAAGGTTCGCGGTGCCACTATCCATTTTTCATGGGGGTCTATGACGGTTGCGAGGTGTCCGGACCGGAAGGCCGGGACCGTAGCCCGACACTGACCCCGAGCAGGGGTGTGGGGGTGCACCCCCCATGGTATGGACCAGTGGGCGCGAAGGTTAGATCCACACAAAGGATAGGTATTTGTGAAGTAGCTTCGCGAAGCATGGCCTCGTGGAGCAGTGGTCTCTCACGGAGCAAAGGGGTCTCGCGTAGAAGCATCGCGGAGCATTGGCTCACAGAGCATGGACTCACGGAGGATGGTCTCACAGAGCAGCATTGCGGAGCATGGGCTCGCGGAGCATGGGCTCGCGGAGCATGGCCTCACGGAGCAGCAATGCGGAGCTCCGCTCGGCCGACCAAGGGGCGAAGTGGCCGTGGACGTCCACACTTGAGAAGGGGGGTGATATGGGTATTTATATTCAAGGGGCACTACAAAGTAAAGCTCACTAGATGCGAAGACGGAGCTTGCTCCGTGGAGGATCTCCGCGGCGTGTCGCGAACGTCAAAACACTTCGCGGAGCCATCTCGCCTCCTTTGCTTCGCGGCGGGTTCACGAACATCAAATTCATTCACAGAGAATCCCATATCCTATACTTCCCGGTGGGTCTTCATGGCACATCGCGAATGTTAGATGGGTTCATGGAGCCTCTCGCCTCATTACTTCACGGCGGCGCTCCGCAAGCACGGAGGGAGCTTCCCGAATGGGCTTCACGAACCAGATTTCCAGCCCAACATCAAATGTCTATAACTCCTAATCATTAACTCTGTTCGGTCCCTACGACCTACCAAATCGAAGCTTGCGAAATGGACTACGATCTTGGATCATGTATGGAAGCATTTAGAAAATTTTGGGGCTAGTGTTTTGGGGTGTACAATGATTTTTACAAAAATATAATAGTGCACTGCCCACACATAAAAATTTAAAAAAATATAAATATAAATAAAGAATAAGTTCAATAAACAAATTACGATATTATTCCTTCCCCGATAAGTGAATTCAATTCACTATAAAACTGTACACTTGTTCTCCTTTAAAAAACTATCACTTTTCTCTAACAAAATCTATAGTTAAAATTTGAAAAAATTTATTTCTTTTTCTCTAAGAAAATATTAAAATAGTTATATTAAAAAACACTAAATATACAAAAAAAATATGATGTAATATTTTTACAAATATAGATAAAAATATTAGGTCTTATCTTTAACTTCCTCTTGAAATTAGAAAATAAATATATAAATGTTTGAGAAAATATAAAAAATACCACAACACGTTTTTGGAAATTACAATGTGTCCAATTTATTCCTTCAAAACCATTATATAAAATTTTATCCTATTTATTTCTTCTTTTGAAAAAAATTTAACTCCATATTATCATTAAATCTTGGTTTAATTAACCATGATGTGTTTTTTTTACATCAATTCCAATAGGGAATCATAGTTCTTCCCTAAAAAAATATTTTAAACTATGACACAATTTATTAAACTATGAAATATTTATAATAACCATGAAATTTTTTATTGAATCATAACTCTATTTTTTGTGCAAGTTTTTCTTATAATCAGTGTTGAGATATTATGCTATAGTTTATCCAATGATAATTTCTTTTATAAAATTATAGCTTGGATGTATCTTCATGCTTATTAGTTGAAAATATATTTCAATATATTTAATTTATGAAAACATTTAAGTCTCTGTAAATCATTCACTAAAAACATTACAAGAACTATAAATTTTTTTCTATCCTTCATTAGAACGTGGGTAATTTTCCTCTTAATCCTTCAATAATTTTTAACATGAACACTTAATAAATTTCCTCATGGAATAAACATGATTTATATCCAAATCAACACATAGTAAATTTTTAAATATCCCTTCATTTTAAACCTATTAAACATCAATAAAACCGAATCATATTCACTGATATATTGAAAATAAATAAAATATTCAAACATGTTCATAATGCATGAATCATAAACTCATGAAACTAGTCCATTGTGTACTTTTAATTTTAGAGTAATTTAAAAAAAATATTTTATTTTGTAATGACTATTAGAGAACCCCAAATCTAAGTATAAAGAATACTACACTATCCAAGTATCATTACTAATCAAGATTTCTCCAATATTATCGATTATTCTTTAGCTTCACAACCTATGTTTGATCCATCAATCCAGAACCAAATTCCACATCACTTTAAGTGAACTATATATTGTATAGAATATATTATCTAAGAATGATTGTTTTCTGATCCACCACCAGAGAGTAATTTACCCATGGTATCAAATTTAATAGAAAAGAATCAAAACGTAATTGTTTTAAAAAATACATAACTATATATAATAAAATAATCCCACTATCAATAAAAATAATTATAAAAACAATAAATAACAAAGGATAATATACATTCCATGGAGAATATATCAATCATATCACACACACACACACACACTATATAGGTTTGAACATTCTTGTACTTTACATTGTCTTTTATGGATTCTCGGTGGTCCTGATAGGGTGTTTAGAGGTGTTATAGAAGCTTGGAGATGTTTTGATCCTTTTTAGAGGTCACAACACCATAGTGGTGGGCGTTTGGACTAGTCATTTGGGGTAGGTTCACAATGATCAGTAATATGGATTGTTAATTTATTTTAGAGGTTGGTTTGGGAATATTTTGTTCCTTTTTTTCTAAAATGGGATAGTGTAATCACCCAGTGAGGGGGCAGTGCTAGGTGTGGCTCCATGAAGGTTATTTTATCCAAAATAGTTAGATAGGAAACATAATGTAATACATTTTAGAAGATGTAGATAAAAGAAAACAACTTGCATTTGGGGGACACACCAAAGAGGTTGTGATGTTAGGTTAGTGAGATGAAGGAATAATATGACCCTGGCTAAGCTATGGTAGAATCTATGGTGGCATTGGATATTATTTTTAAATGATAGAAATGGATGATGATCATTATGGATCTTGGCCGGTTCGATAGAGGAATCATGTGAGATGTTAATAGAGGGTACTGAATGAATATTAATCCATTATTCTCCTCTATTAACTGATCCAAACACATCCTATTGAATTTATTTTTCATAGATATTTCTGGGTGAACTAGGTGTTGGTTATGTTTTCATGAACCAACTAGGGTCAACCTCAAACTAGTCACTCATGTCAGTCCACCACAAGGCCTGAGAGACATTCCTTGTCCTCCCAAGTTGGAAACTAATGCTGTGAATCAGATTTAAATTATTTTGGAATTATTTATCCCCTAAAATAGATAAAAAGTCAATAATAAAATAAAATAACTTATTGGCGCCATAAAAAGAATTAAAAAACTACCAAACATACCTCCATGTGACCTGACGGGTCACTATTATCCGTTGAACCAATGTTGCTCCCCAGAGACTGAGACCAAGATGGAAGCAACACCCGAATATAAAAACAAATATAGAGCTATAATGATGAGTATTAAAACCTAGTAGGTGTGTGAGAAGAAACTACTCCCATTGCCTTACCTTAAAAAATAAATCCAATAATTCTCAGTTAATAATTCAAATATATGAAAATAAGGTTTTCTATTTCTTTTTAAAACATGTAACAATTGAAATTCCCTTAAAGAAATTTTAATTTTTTTGAAAACCATTATAAAAAATAATATAATTTCAATAATCTCTCAAATAAATAGATAATGCATTAAAAGAAACATTTCAATTTGAAATCTTATTATCTGGTATGAAAAAAGAGGGGTAAGTAAGATGTTCTTTTTATTATTTTTAACTTGTAATGGAAAACTAATAAAACAACATTTAATAAAATAGTACAATATATATTGAATAATGAAAACAATACTAGTCACCATGTGAAACCTCTAAATAGCTAAGTCAATTGGGTAATAGTATCCTTATACATTAGTGATCGAACCATAAAATCTATATACTCATACATTAGCCTATAGAGAGGTAACAAATAATGTTCTCATAGTCCCCAAAGAATAATCATCCATTTAGTTAGTTTTGTAGCATAAAACATTTTTGAGGGCCTTTTCCATTACCCTACAAACTCAATCAGCGTAGTAGTTCATAAAAACCAACCTATGTACCCAAGGTTTCTAAGTGCATTAATTTTTTAAATCATACTACTTTGCCATTTTTATCATAAACCAACCATCTTGAGCTATCATACCAATTCAAATCAATTCTATTGGGTATAATCCAATTATAAAACCATAAACACATCAAAATCCATGGAAAATCACCATTGGATCACACACACCAATCATATTTGAAATCAACCATGTCATACACAAAAGTATTCTAAAAACACATAACATTTAATTTTATTGTCATTTGAAAATAAGCATTAAAACATGCTTAATAAAAGAAACAAAGGTTAAAGGCTTAAATAAAATATCGTACGTGAGTTAATATTTATTTCTATGAGTCAAAAGTAACATTTTATAAAATATAATTTGTATATAAAAATGAAAATATTTTTTTTAAAATAATCAAGAAATTATGGAATTCAAATTGAAGGGTTAGGTATAGGGAATCTACCTCAAAACGGTCTACCATTGATGAATAAAACCCAAAACAAATTCATACATATACTTTTATAAAACTTCACACACACACACATATATGTGTGTATGTATGTTTGTATACCCTCATCCAATGTACATATTTCCCTCACCATGAGGGAATTTTTACATGAAGGATGTTGACATATATATGCGTGTGTTTGGAAGGGCGGGGTGAAGGTGATTCTCTCAGGTGATAGACGTTTTAACCCTTACATTGCTGATCAAGGGTTCCAAGATGAGCGATCCTTCACAGATGTTGTCTGGGGTAGAATCCCACGCACAGAATCGAAGGCCTCTGGCATTATTGCTCCAAAAACCTACAGACATAGAGGTCTATTGGTGATCGAGTTCTTCGATTACCGATTTTGGATTCGAGGTTCATGGTCTTTTGGGGGGGGGGGCTCTTATGAAGGTCTTCAAGTGGTCTCAAGATTTTGAAATAGATTCTGAGCCCCCTATTGTTCCACTTTGGATTGGTTTCCCAAGTTTTCCTGTACAACTCTTTATGCAGCGCGCTCTAACTACCTTTTTAAGTCTATTTGGAACTCTGATTAGATTAAATTTTTCCACCTTGAACTTATCTCGTCCCTCATTTGCTAGGATCTACACTAATATTGATATATCACATGAATTTCCTTCCAGATTTTGGCTCCAGAATGGTGATAAAGGTTATTCTCAAGAGGTGGTATTTGAAAATGTTCCACCTTATTGTAATTGCTGCTACAAAGTTGGTAATTCTATGGAGGAATGTGAGTCAAAAATTTTTAAACCACCTCAACCTCGTTGCAAAGCAGTTTGGGTAGAAAAAGCTAATGCTAAAATTAACTTGGATCCTCCTAAATCAAACCCTGCTAATGGTATTGTGACTCCTATTTCCAAAGATGTCCTAAGGACTTCTAATGTGCATCCAGAACATTGTGATTTTTTTCTCACCCGGAGGGATCATGAAAGTTCTTCTCTGGATATGGGAGAGAAGGAGATTTCCCCCACTATGGTGAATTAAAAATTCCATCATAGTCCCTCACCCGTACTTGAAGATAGGTCGATAGTGAAAATAAAAGAAGGCACTCAGGAAGATGAGGAAAAGGAGAGGTGTGATGCATCTGAAGATAGTCTCTCACAAAGTGATGAGGAAGATAAATCTACTAATATCGAGGAGAAATATCTAGGGGACATGGCCAGGAAAGGTAAGAAACCAATTGTTGATGCGGATGGGTTTATTATACCCAATCCTAAAATAATAGAAAACACATGGATTTTTCACACATGGAGAGGACTATTGTCACTCTTTCCTTGTACATTTCTAGAAATAATGTATCTACCGCTATTGCAAATCAACATGTAGAGAAGGAGTAACAACCTGAAAGGGTTGATAAACATAATATTCCAGCATGTGAAGCTCCTGTTTCTTCGGCGGGACTCAGTGATGAAATCCTATACAATTCTTTTATGAAGGGAGAGATCACTAAGAGCACCTATTTGGCTGCAAAGAAAGAAATATTCAATGAAAGAATCAGGAAAGATTTCTTAAACTGATCATGTTTCGGAAGTCTAATTTCCAGCTTTGATCCACTTTTGTTCTTTCTTTTCTGTTGGATGATTTTTTTCTCTATGAAGACTAGATTTGAAATTTCCTACTGTCTTGATGGATCTTTTTTAGATATTTCTTTGAAGCATTTTCTTTTATTTCTTCAATCCATTGCTTTTATGCTGCCTAAAGTGATTCTGGATTTTCTGAGAAGGCATGCAACAGGGATGAACTGTTTGATGGTTTTTCTTCTTCAGTTGATGTCTGAGATTCTCTTTGGAGCAAAAGGGAGACTATTTGTATTATGATACAATGTTTATTGAGGATATTGCCCCCATTTTTTTGAAGTCTATTCCGCTACTCCTGAGAGCTATGCACTGGAGAGGTTGTTTGGTAGGTGGATTGTTGTACATCTATTCTTCTATTCCTGAGGATCTCATTTACAAAATTTCGTGGCTAGATGGATATTATCATGGTTTGTCGCTCATTAGGTAACTGATTGAGCTCCTGGATGTTTCCTCATATTGGTTGATGTTGTTCGGGTCTTATTCTGCATTGAGCTGGTTCTTTCATCTCCTTGGTCATAATGTTTTGATTTGACTATTTTCTGGAGTTCCCTTATTTCTGGTTTCTATTAATCTGATGTTTCTTAGATTGATTTTTTTCTTTATTGCACATTCTATGACATGGAACCGAGATTACCTCTTCCTGAATTGAACAACACATGTGCTTATGGATGACGTATGATGAGTATTTTTGGATGCAGAATGGATTTATGGTTCTGATTTATCTTGCTAGCCTACAAATTTTCAGCTTAATGTGGTTCTACAGATGATGGTTGGTCTGATTTCTCTTTATCTTCTACAACATGTTTCATTTTGGATGCTTTATGGTTATTTTTAAGTGTTGTTATGTGGTATGCTTGTCGGCCAGTTGCATGATGCTGCCGATCTCTTGCGTTGGAGCTTGGGATAGAAATTTTGACTTTTGTCAGAAGTTTGTATGCACCTCTGTTTGGCATGAAGAACTCTTCTGACATCATCTGGACTTCATAAAAACTTGTGTAGGAGATCTACTATGTCTCCTTGCTACTTATTTATTTCTGACTTTAAACAGGAAGGATGGATGCCTTCTCTGTGAGCTCGAGATTTTATACTATCTCTCCTGGAAAAGAAGGGTTTTCTCAAGAAGTAAAGAGCAGGAATGGAAACTCCAATTTCACTTTTATATTCTTCATTGTTAATCCTAAATTGTAACTTTAAATTTGTGATGGTGTAATCATATTAGACCTCGAATTTCCTTTTTAACCTTTTGATTTAATAAATTCCCTCGACATGAACTGTTTTTCCAGTTCATGTCACTTTTAAAAGAATATATATATATGTGTGTGCTTACCTATGTATATACATGAAAGGTGACATCAATGAACCTCAAGATACCATAAATAATAAATAAGAAAATAAAAATTTAGAAATCCCAAATTAAAATTTTGAAAAAGAATAAAATTGGAATAATCCCTATCCAAAACAAAAGGATAATCAATTTCCATCAATGAATGTAGTATGAACAATCCTTAATTTATCCTCATGGTTCTTATGAACCTTCAATCAACCAATAAAAAATGAAAAATGGATAAGGGTTTTCCATAGGCATTCAGACCACAACGAAGATTGAATAAAACCAATAAAAAGGTGAAACAAGATTAAGAAGGAGGGAAAAACCTGTAGAAGATGATTGAATCATGATAGAGGGAGTGGAGAGGCATGATGCATGACTAGGGATCAACTCTTAAGAGGTGTCTCATGATGGGGATAGGGGAATGGGGCATTTTTCAAGTTAGGGATATAGGGAGAGGGTGGGGCACAACACGTAATGGGAGGGGGAAGGGTATAATAATAACAATAGTAAAAACAACAATAACAATAACAACAATAATAAAAACAATAATAAATAATAATAATTTTAATAAATCATTAATAATAATAATAAATTATAATAATATTATTTATATTAATACTATAACATTTTTATTTTTTTACATTCATTTTTTTCAATACCTAGAAGGTCACACAGTTTGGATGTTTGGTCTGCCAGACCATGTGCTAATCGTTTGGCACCTCTGTCCAAGAAGGAGGAGAGGCTTCATGGTTTCTAGGGAATAATGTATGGTCATGATCCTAACCTTATAACCTATAAAAATCCATAGCCTGTGATGCATGGTTGTTTCTGCACCGGTGAATGGTTTCTCCTATCAGTGCACCAACCGTGTGCCACCTCAAACCAAACAAAGTTTATACTTTCATGAAAAAAGACATTAGAAATCCATAAAATTATTGAAATAAAAAATAAAATAAAATAGATCCCTTAGGTCGGGGTGTGATAGTTTTCCCCACCATTAACACTTTATTTCCCCATAAAGACCCCAAAGACTTGAATAAAATTAGAATGAACAATACAATACTCAAATAGAAACCAAAACCACAAGAAGAACAAGAACCAAAAACTCACTTTACACCCAAAACATGAAACACCAAGACCCCCAAAAACTAATAGAAAATACTAAAGGAACTAGTTCAAATTAAAAAGAAAAAATAATGAGACATAATGACTTGAACCACCAAAATAAATAACTAACAAAAATGAACTCACATATCTAAACATTACCTAAAAACAAGGAATACCCTAACCCCTAAAAAATAATTCAAAAAGAAACCCATCATTGTTTGTACTGGATCTCTATTAGAATCTGTCACATGACCAATTATCTAAAACAACCGAACTCCTACGGTTATGGTGATGCATGGAAGAATTAAATAATCACACAGTTAACTAAATTTTGAAATTCTTATAAATAAAATAAGAAGGGTTAAATAACTAGGATTTCCATGAGATCATCGACGGTGTTATCCCACCATTTTATAACTATAGTGAGGTAATTTTTCCTCAAACCCAAATAGGATAAAAAATTATTAACAAAAAAACCTAATGAAATGATGCATGGGAAAAGAGGCACCACCATTCCACATCAATAATATTTGTTAATTTTCAAGTACATATCCATTTAAAAAGAGTTTTAAAAAATTCTACAACATCATTCTCTGTAACAAAAAAAGGCAATATAATGTGATATATCTATTTAAAAAAAGTCATTTACAATATAAAAAAATATTCCAATTGAGATTTCACAAGAACTATGTTCATTAAAATGGGATATAATATTTTCCAAGGGAGTATATTAGTATCCACTTCACTTATTGAAAACACATTGAAAAAACCTCTAGACATGACCTAAACACCAATAGGTAAGATAAACCTTTGTTGATTTTTAGTTTTAAAACAACCAATACCCCGGTTCCCACCCAACTAAAACAAATAGATCTTACTCTTAGATGAATCTTGGAAAATAAAAATAGATGACCTTTTCATACCAGTTCTCAACTAGCCAGGTTCAGATAAATCATCTTTTTTCCTCAATATCCCACCTCACTACTTCTTTATAAATATATGGGAATAAAGTCACTACCTTATGAAATTAGGATCAAATCTACCTTTCAAAGAATTGATCCTTTAAGAATTTATCTCCGATGGGATTTGAGAGATATGACACTAGCTCAATGAAGCTCATAGCATACATTAATATAGTTAAATCACTCTACAAGAGAAAGTAAAATTAAGAATCCTTTGGTATCCTCAAGTAATTGGATCTGTTTTATTGGACGAAAAATTTATTAAATCTTTCCCATGAGTAATTATTCGTTATTACATTATGAGGAATGGACTTACACCACTCCTAGATTGGGCCTTTCAATATTAAGGTGGAAATATCAAGATTTTTTTTGGTTTTAGAGACTCATTCTGAAAAAGTATCTCCATGATATTTGGAATCCATTTTTCAACTTTAACTAATTCTGGTTTCTTGAATAAATGAGGAGAGTTCGAATCATAGAACATTTGGATGAACTACTGATACTGCAGAACACTAGGATCCATATCCAGAATGGATAAATAAAATGTAAAAAGAATGAATTGATCAATTGAAAGACACTTTATGGAATTACAACCTACAAATGTTTTCAAAATACTTTAGAACTCAGTGGTGTATACTTTAAAAAAAACATGAGACCAAATCAAAACCCATTATGAACCAAAATTCCATATCTCAATTAAAAGTCATCAAACCAAAAAAAGACCACTTAAAAAACATTTCCAATATACCAAAAAACAAAAATTCCAAAAAATACCCCCCAATCACAAAGTAAAGCATCAAAGAACACCCACATATCAAAACATTGCAATTTACCTCATAAGAACTGATTGAAAAAGAATAAAAATCATAATAACATGGGAAATTAATTTTTTTCTCTGAATCATCACACATATACATTCTTATTCCAACTCAAGTACCCATCCATCCACACCACCAAACATCCACTTCTACACACACATACATATATGTGAGTATTTATCAGAATACTAAAGGTTAAAATAAGAAATTTTGATTAAAAAAACATTCAACCCATGTTTCAAATTACCAGACAATATGAATCTTGCCCATTATCATCAAAAAAATGAAGCATTTTTCAAATTCCTAGTTTCCAAGAAACACCCATTTCACATTTCAAAAACCTTTCTAAAAACCTCCAAGACTTTATCCAAACCATTTTTGATTCTATTTTTACGAAACCATTCAAAATCCCAAAACTTTTACCAAAACACATTACATTTTCCAAAAAAACCCATTTCATTTTCCAATCAACCCAAAATTCTCATTTTGAAAAACATATTTGGAAAACTAAACAATGATTCAAAATACAATATAAAAATTCCAAAAAATATATAAAACAATAATAATAAAAGGAAAATCACCACTAAATGGACCAAAAAACTCCAAAATATTAGAATAAAAACCACTACACATGGCTTGGATGCATATTTTGGCAGTCTATACACCAACTGATTGTGCATACTAGAGGTTGAAAAAGTAAACATCATGGTCTATTCATGGTTTTCTAGACCTTTAATATCAACCATGAACCCTATTTATCACACCAAAAATACATTCCAGGATTTTTGGATTCTCAAGACAACCCAACAGATCTCAAAACTAATAATAATTTCCAAAAAAGTTGAAAAACCATAAAAACATCTGAGAACTAATATTTTATAATGAGGTGAAACCATCTTGGACTATAAGATCCCTGACATCATGGAGGTATCTCCATATTTAAATTTTAGGTTTCAATCCCTTATTTTCATCCAATGAAATGTGTCCTTGTTTTATGAGGGGCCTAGGGGTGTTTCATGGGGTTCATGACATGAAAGTAAGGAAAACAGAGCCAAACTATACAAGGCTCACAGTTGTAAAATGGTAAAGAAAACTGACTAGCCTTCCTAGGTGAACCATGCACCCCTAGACACAGTCCTTCCACATGGTTGGAGCATGTTTATTATACTTCATGTCCTGCCCAGGTAACCGTGTGACCCAAATCCCCTTAGACGGTGTCTTGCACATGATTTGTGCACGATTTGGGAAATTGTGTGGGTAAACCATGCAGCCCAGTAATGTTGGAAAAAAAATTAAAAAATACCAATTACTGGATTTTCATGATCTACCTGATTTTCCGACCATTCTATCCCTCACAACCCAATTGATGAACAGTAATCCTTAAGGGATTTCATGGATGATTCTCCTTTATCTATAGGTTGTTTTCCACACCATCAGTTTTAGATCAATGCTATGGGTAAGTCTAATCCTCTCATCTCCCCTCTTTCTGGATTAGGGTTTGTATCTTGGGTGATCTCCTTTCAAATCTCTAAATCCATTCTTTTCTGTTGGAATCAAGGTTTAATATTAAATTAGAGTTTGAATCCATATCTCATACAATGTTTTAGAGTGTGTTCATTAATAAATTCTAGGTATGAGGTCTATAAATTATATCACATAATTTCATTATAAATTTTTGCATGTTCAGTTTTGTTTATGGTTTTATCTTATTGTTATCTTGATTAATTTGACATGGTTTAGTAAAATTGGTTTCTAAATTATGAATAGAAACCCTCATGGTCCCCACGGCACACATCGATGTTGATTTGACCAACAAAGGGCCACCCATAGGGTGTACCGATATTCATGGGAATATATATTAGTTATGTAAGTGCAATGTCATTGTGTGATAACGGGGATCCCTTGTTGAGTATGATGATATATTAAATAGAAGTGAAAATGGAATATTGGTAGTGTCACTATATTTGGTAATATGTTAAGGGGTTGTTAGGCATGGCCCAAAAAATGGGTTAATTAGGATAATTGAGATTGTGACATGTGGCTTATGAATTTTATTATAAATGCCTAAGAGAGTTAGTGAATATGATACAATGAATATATTAAATTGGGAATGGGCTGTAAAATGATAAATATGTTAAAATGAATTTCTTAAAAGAAATGATGAATAGTGATATGGGTTGATATAAGGGAAATATTGAATGTGAATAGTGATCTAGGCATGAGAATAGGAATTGAACTAAATTGGATATGTAATGTAAATGGAAAATGGGTTAATGGTTTGTGGAATAATATTCATTTCCATCTTGATTGTTATGGATTTTGACTGTTACATGTTTTGGTTGTGTTTTTATTTTGGATATGGATTGTGTGTGGTGAATAGTTTAATAAGCATATGAACATGGCTTGAGGTGCGAGATATAGGACTGAGGATCATCCCATAGGTTGAGTTTTTCAGATGATCTAACTACACCCATAATGAATGGGTTAGGTATGGGGATGAAGATATATTCCCCTAATGGGTTCTTTCCACCTAGACTAAGTATTCGAGGTGAGGACATTGTAATGTTGTGATGTATTATCTCTAGTTAGATAGGGACTTGACTTCTTACGTTATGAATAATGATAAATGATTTAAACATTTGTGTGAATGATGTATGTTCCAACCCCATGAATTAAATATTGATGATGAACTATGTAATGATGAATATAAAAATAATGAGTTATTATAAGGGTTGTAATAATTAAATTAAAGGTTATTAACTGATGCAACTGGAATTATATTTTATGAACTTTTCATTTATTTAATACTTTAATGAACTATATTTTTAGACTAAATATTTTTAATATACCGGTGGTGGTGGTCTACTGAGCTATACTCACACCCTTCTTGGGACACCATTTGGTACCTGAGCAGATTTCATGTTTATAGGTTAGAAATAGGGAAAGGGCCTTGTGCTTTGGAGTTTAGTTGGGATTGAGAGGTACATGGATAATGTTTTGGACTTGGATTTAGGACCATTTTGGGGACTTCAGTGTTTTTATTATTTTTTGGTTTTGTTCACTTAGAACTGTAACATGACATGACATATTTACTATTGGTTGAGGTTTGTACCGAGTTTTGGGAGATGGTTATTTATGAATGTTCATTGTTATTCTATGTTTTTTCAGCTATTGAATACATTTTTTGATGTAAATTACTCTAGTAAATAGGTTATAATCTCCCACATGTCTTTTAGACATTCGATGGTAGTTGGAAAATGTTGTCTTATATGGAGGTGTGATGGAGGTCATGTGGCAACCAGGCTTGGGGCACTAGTTTAGTGGATTCTGGACTGGGATATTACAAAGATGGATTAGAGGATCTATTTTTTGTTAATTACTATTTTGGGGATTATAAGTGAGTTTAGTAAGGTGTTGGGCCTTGGTAATGATCTTGTTCTTCGGAGTAGCTAACCCATGTATGAGGTAAAACCCAAGTCACCCAGGGTGGGAATTGTTGTTCTTATTTTGTGTTGTACATTTGACGATATTTCACCATTGGGAGATGCATTTGTTGTGTGATGTTCCAATTTAAAGATATTTTCCTCATGATTGAAATGGTATAAGGTTTTGAATTCTTGCATCATTCTAGGAACATAAGTATATAAGTATCATGCATCATGGTAGACACACACACAAGACAGGTGTGTGGGACATAAAGGGTGGGATGCATTTAATTTTATTGAAATTGATGAAATGGGTGTCCAATAAAATGATGAAAATGGGTAAAAGGAAAGTAAAATGTTAATTAATTACTGAATAATTGTTCTAAACAAGGGGTTATAAGTAAATTAAAATGTTTTTGAAGTAAGTTGTGATATGGGAATTGTTTGAAAATGGTGCAGATGGTAAGGATCGTAATCGTATGATTTAGTTACCCTATTTTAGCATGGGCCCTAGATAGGGTTCGTTGGGGTTAGTGTTCATGGTCTGATAGGTCTTATTTGAATAGTTCACGTAAAATTGTTTATTTATGGATACTAGTGAGACTTTATATTTTTTTAAGCTTTAGTATTTTTTCAAAAGCTCGTGTTCATATTTGGACAAAAATTCCACAAAGATGACGTGTGCTGGTTGTATGACTAGAGGACGTTGTCATGAATTCCCCCCCCCCCCATAGTATAGAAAATAAATCCAATGGTTTGAGAATATATGGAAGATAAATTCCATGATACATTTTATCATTTTATGTAGTTGATGGAACAAGACCCATGGTGGGCTACATTGAGTATGTTCGAGCTAACTTGGGAGTTTTTGATACAACACCGTCTGACCTTTACCAGTGACGGTGGGCTAGATGCAGCCGAGTTCTTGAAAACGTCCATCCAATAAATTATTAATCATCTAGAGATTAATTCTTGGAGGTGATTCAATCTATCGACCTATATGTTTTAGGGTAGGAAAAGAGTTGGTGGGAAATTATTGTTCAGATAGAGGAGGCAAAATGAAGGGTATGGGAGAATTTTCAGAAAAAGTTTCTCGAACACTACAACCTAGAGACCATGAGACAAGAGAAGGTTGTGGAGTTTATGAGTATGAACTAGGTGTTTGTGCTAGTGATGGTTTATGATAGTCTTTTCACTGACATGTGTATCTTTTTGTTCCAACGTTGGAAGGAGATGAGGCGAGTATAGCGAAACTCATCCAAAATGGGCTTAGGTATTAGATCAGGACCCAGGTGAATAAAATCCATTTGAAGAGGTTGGAAGATATAGTGGACCGGTCCCTAATATCATAAGGTAACTTGAAGGGAGATTAAAGTGGTGAAATTTTCGTGCTAGCTGGGCGGACATGTGGCACAACTTATGAGGGAAGCAAGCATAATTTATGAAATTTATAATAGGGAAAAAGTTCCCAAAGTAATCAAAAGAGAGGGCCATACTCTAAGGGTAGAAATTAGGTGTTCTATTACCAGTGTGGTAGGACGGGGTACATTCATGGTCAGTTTCCACAATCACCAATTGAGTACCATTCATGTGACAGGAAGGGACATATAAATAGGTTCTGTAAGAACCTTCAATAGCTGGGCACATATAGTGGTCTGAGGTAGATGCCATGTGTGGACAAGGGGTCAGTCACCCCATATCAGCAAGGTAGTTGGAGCTCCATGGTTCATACTGGTGGGTGTGGTAGACATGGAACTATAGGGTGATATTTTTTTTACTAGTAGGGAAGTGATGTTCATGGTACATAGGTAGGAACCCAGGGAAGAGGGGCATGTCATCTGCACATAGTTCAATCTACACTGAGAGGTGGAGAGAATGGATCGTCAACCGTTCGAGGTACGATTCTTGTATCTTCCACAGTTTCTTGTACTTTATTTGACATTGGTGCTATAAATTATATTATTTCTATGTAGTTTGTAGTTGTGTTGAGCCTAACCGTGGAAAGTGCATGTGGGTTTATGCAATTGAAACTTTGTTGGTTAGTGAGTTGAAGGTATCAGGTAATTTAAGGGTTTTCCTCTAGAAGTTAGTGGGTATCATTTTCGGTGGAACCTTTTTTTCTTTAAGATGTTAGGTTTTGACCTGAAATTTTATATAAACTGTCTAGTTTTGTATCAAAACCACATCGATTGTTACAGACATAAGGTAACATTCACATATCTCGATGCAGAAAATTATGTCCTTCATGGTGAGTTGGATGTTTGAGAAATCTATTTATGGAAACATTTCAAACAAATGGTAGAACTCATATCCCAAGTGGTTTGTATTATTCTCAATGAATGAGTAAGGGATAAAATGTTCTCCCTCCCATTATAGATCAATTTCTAGATGTGTTTCCTAAGGATTTTCTAATAGATATGTTATGTTTATAATCGAGCTGCTTCCTAGGGCAGAACCAGTTTCCATTAATCCATATCAAATGGAACCAGTAAAACTACATGAATGTAAGGTTTAGCTTGAAAAGTTAAGAGTGGAAATTATTCATCCAACCCATATGCCACCTCTGGGGTCTCCCATGCTATTTTCCAAGAAGTCAGACAAATCACTGAGGTTATGTGCTAACTATAGAAAGTTGAATTAGATGACAGTTAGGAATAGGGACCCACTTCCCAAAATCGATGACCTATTTGACCAATTGAGGGGTTCCGTAGTTTTGTTCATGATCACTTTGTGATCGGAACATCACCATCTTTGGGTGAGACATTCTGATGTACCATATAAATCATTTTAGAGTAGTTATTGGTTGTATGAGTTTGTGGTGATTCCGTTTAGGTTTTCCAATGCACCATTACTGTTCATGGATTTAATGTACTAAATATTTCACCCATACCAAGATCATTTCATGGTTTCCTTTGTTGTTAAAATCTTGGGGTAGTCAAGAATGCGTGATGATCATGTCAAACATCTTGATATCATCCTGAATATAGCAATAGAGCATAGTATTTATTCTAATCTCTCAAAATTTTAGTTCTTGATTGGTAATGTTCATTTCTTTGGTCATATTATTTCTGAGTTAGTTTTTTCTATGGATATAGAGAAATTGAATGTTGTGGTGTCTTGGGAGAAGCCCCATAATGTTTTTTTGTTTGGTGTATTCTTATATTGGCATGTTATTACCGAATTTTAATTAGGGATTTCTCCCACATAGAAGTTACACTCTTAGGAATAACAAAAAAATGGAGTCATTTTTGAATGGTCAGAGGCACGTGAGAATGAATTTTAAGAGATGAAGATGGGTTTTACTACCATAGTGATCCTGATATTACCTGAACAAGGTAAGAGGTACAATATTTTATGTGATGCATCCAGTATTAAACTTGTGGTAGTGATGATGTAGGATGATCGAGTTGTGGAATACAGGTCAAGATAGTTGATGCATCATGAATGAAATTAACCTACTCATGATATTGTTATGGATGTTTTGGTTTACGAATTAAAGTGTTGGAGGCATTACATTTTTTATATTGGTTACGATGTTTACTGATCATAAACATCTTAAACACATATTCTCTCACCAATATTTTAATCTTCAAAATAAAAGGTGAGTCGAGTACCTACAATCCTTTAACATAGATTTGGTTTACAGAACATAAAAATAGAATAGTTTTATGGATTATAGGTGCTGAAATACTAAGAATCAAGTGGTTTAGTAATCCAAATCCTAGAAGTGAATGATGTCATAGTTTGATGATATGTACCTAAAGGTTGGGGATGAGAATAGGAAAATGAACCTTATGTCTATATCAGTTGAATCTGTTATTTTGAGTTGGGTCAAAGAGTGTCAGGTAGAGGATCCAGAGTGTTTGGATATGGAGGAAAGTCTTAATGGTGGGGAGTCACCATCTATTTGGGCTATTGGTGATGGAAGAATTGTAAGTGTTTGTGGTCCTATGGTTATGCCAGTGGGTGTGCGGGAAGCTTTTATGTGTGAGATCAATGCATTGATGTAGTAAGTGCATCCTATAATGACTAAATTGTATCTTAATCTTCATTGGAAATATTGGTTGCTGGGAATAATGAACGTGGTCATTAGTTTTGTGGCATGATGCCTTACCTGTCAATAGGTGAATGACAAGAATTAGTGCCAAGGAGGTATGTTGCAATCATTACCCATTCTAGAGTGGAAGTGAAATGTTGTAATGATATAATTAGTAGTGGTTCTTATGGGTAAAACTTATAAGACTGATGTAGTTTGTGTAATTGTGGATCAGTTTACTATGGTGTCCCATTTCTTGCTGATCTTGGAGACTTACATAGTTGATTAATGGGGTAAGTAATATGTTTGAGTGATATTTTGATTTTATGGTTTTCCTAGAACCATATTTTTTTATAATGACCCGTGTTTCACATCACTCTTATAGCTAGGATTATAGAAGACACTTGGTAACTAGGTACTTTTGAGTACATCTTATCACCCACAGATGGATGGGAAGTTAGACCGTAAAATTCAATTGTTTGAGGACATTTTGAGAGATTTTGTCTTGGATTTCAGCGGTTCATTAGAATTTTTTTTCACTTGTTGATTTTTCCTACAAAAGTAGTTTCCACAATATGATTGATATGTTACATTTTTAGGCAGTCTATGGGAGACCATGTAGATATCTGTTATGTTGGTTTGAAGTTGGGGAGTCAGAGTTGTTGGGACCAAGTTTCTTGCAGGAGATGTTAGGAAATGTTCGATTGATTTAGAATCACATGGTAATAGCTAAAAGTAAGAAAAATTCATATGAAGATTGGAATTTTAGACCTATTGAGTTTATAGTGGGTGGCTGTGTGTTACTTCAGGTATCTCCAAGGTTGGGGAACCATCAAATTAGGAAAAAGGGAATGTTAGTACCTAGGTATGTGGGTTTGTTTGAGATTGTGGAGAGTATTGGACTAGTGCATTATATATTAGATCTTCCATAATAGTGTTGTGGAATGCATGATGTTTTTAATGTTTCATAACACTGGTAGTATCACCCTGATCTATCTCATGTGATAAATGTTGTGGATGTAGATCTTGAGGCTGATGAGTCCTTTGAGGAGCATCTAGTTTGTATCATGAATCATAGTGAAAGGTCTTATGAGGAACGATTGTGCCTTTAGTTTGAGTTTTATAGAATCATGGAAATTTTTGGGAAGAAATATTGGAGTGGGAATTAGATATGTGATCCCAGTGGCCCAATATATTTTCATTGTAAAATCAGTAATGGTCGGGAAGTGCAGATTAAGGATGAGCCGTTATAAGGTAGAGAGGTTGTAAAATACTAGACTTCATGGAAGTATATGATTATTTTAATTTGGTATTTTAATATCTAGTTTCTAGCCAAAGAAATGTTTTATAAGTGTACTAGAGGACTCATGTGTGTTCCTAGGGGTTTGAGACAAAAAAGGAATGATATCCTGGCCAAACTATACACGGCGTATGGTTGGTGCATGGTTAAAAAAATCATGCAGCCTTCTCTAGAGAACCACGTACCCATGGATAAAGAACTTATACATGGTTAGAGAATTATTAGAAAGCTGTATAGACATCTGTGGTAACTTTGTGACCCAGATCCTTTTAGACAATGGCTTGTGCATGGTTTGTAAAACCCTACGGGTAAACGGTGTGGCCCAATAATTTTGAGAAAAATTATAAAATCTCCACTGTGGGATATTTATATTCTACCCATTTTTTTCTCCGATCATATCCATCTCATCCCTAATGATGAAAAAGAACCCTCAATGTATTCTAAGGGTGATTCTCCTTTATCTACAAGTCATTTGGAGTTCCATTAGTTTTGAATTAGATCTTTGAGTAAGTCCAATCCTCTCATCTCCCATATTTTCCAGATTCAGGTTTGTATCTTGGGTTATCCCTTTCAAATCTATAAAACCATTATTTTCTAGTGTAATGTTGGTTTAATAATAAATAGGTGTATGAATTTGGATCTAAGGCCATGTTTATGAGTCCGTTGATCAATAGATTCATATTAGGTGGTCTATAAGTTATATCCCATAGTATCGTTGTATATGTTTGAATGTTCGGTTTTGTTCATGGTTATCCCTTGTTTTTATATTGATTCATTTGGGAAGGTTTAGTAAAATGGGTATCTAAATGATGTAAAGAATCCCTCATGGTCCCCATGGGATGAATCTAGGATTATTTGACCAATTTAGGGGAACCCATGGGGTGTGCTAATATTCCCAGGCCTAGAAATTGGTTAAGTAAGTGCAAGGTCATTATGTGATAACATGGATCCCTTGTTGAGTATGTTGATATAATTAATGTAAGTAAAAATTGAATATTAGTAGTGTGTATAGTATGGGTAATAGATTCAGGGGTTGTTAGTAATTTCATGGAAATGGGTTAATTGGGTTAATTGAGATTGTGACATGTGCCTTATGAATTATATTAGAAATGACTAAGAGGTTCAGTGTATATGAAGGGCTGAATATGATAAATTCTTAATGGTATGTGAAATGAAAAATATGTTAAATGAGATTTCTTAAAGAATTTATGAATATGAAAAATGGGATAATATAAGGGAAATAATGAATATGCTTAGTGAGTTAGAAAATTAATGGGAATTGGAAAAAATTGGGCTATGTTATGTAAATCATAAATGAGTTAATGGGTTGTTGCATAATATTAAATTCCATTTTGATTGCTATGGATTATGATTGTTATATGTTTTGGTTATGTTTGGTTGTGATATGGATTATAAGTGGTGAATGGTTGAATAATCATGTGAACATGGCTTGAGGTGTGGGATAAAGGACTAACTCTCCTCCCACAGGTCGAGTTGGACCAATTGCCTAACTTCACCCAAAATAAATGGGCTAGGGAAGGGGAGGAAGATGTATTTCCAAAATGGTTGCATTCCACCTGGAATGAGTCTGAGGTGAGACCATTGTGATGTTGTGATGTATTATCCCTAGTGTAGTAGGGACTTGACTTATTCATTTAAACATAATGATAAATGCCTTGAACCTTTATTTGAAGGATGCAAGTTCCAAACCCATGGATGAAATGTTTCTAAGGAACTAAGTAACAAAGAAGATACAAATAATGAGTTGTTATAAGGATAATAATAGTCAAATTGAAGCTATATATCTCATGGAATTTAAACTATATTTTATTTATAGTAATTTATTTAATAATTTCTTGCACTACCTATTTATACTGGAAATATTTTGACACCATTGGTGGTGGCCTACAGAGTTTTACTCACACCATTCATGAGCCACCGCTTGGTTACCGAGCATATTTCATGCTTGAAGGTCAGAAAAAGGGAAAAAACCTTGTGATTGGGAGTTGAGTTAGGCTTTTCAGGTACATAGATGAGGTTATAGACTTGAATTATAAATAGTTTTGGGGTCTCTGCTATTGTCCTTATTTTGTGTTTTGATCACTTGGAACTGTAGGATAACATGACATATTTACTTTTGGTTGTGGTTTGTACCCATTCTTGGGAGATGGTTAATTATTAAAGTTCATTGGTCATTCAAGTTTTTTTTAGGAATTTTATATATTTTCTACTGTGGATTACTCTAGTAAAGAGGGTATAGTCTCCCCATATGACTTTTAGACCCCCACTGCTAGTTGGAAACCTCTAGCCTATGGGGAGGTGTGCTTCAGGTCATGTAACAACCTGGATCAAGACACCGATTTAGTGTCTCTTGGGTGGGGTACATTACATGGAACACCTTTGGAATTCAATTTTCCTTCCAAATAGGTGGTGATCAAGAACCTACCTATGACTGACCACTTAAATTTATATAATCCTAGATCTGAACTACCAAAAATCACCAAATAACTAGTTATAACATGTCTCTGATATCATTTTTTTTATGAAATAACATTGGTCAACCCCAAACTAATCACCTGAGCCATTCCGAAAAATGGATTGAGTGGAATTTTCGATCCTCTTAGGCTAGAAACTTGTGTAGAGAATCAAATAAAACCAACATGGAATTATTTAGACCATAAAAGGAAGATAAATGAACAATAATAAAATCCAATAACAAAATAAAAGAGGAAAATGGAATAAAAATACCAATCATACATCCATGTGACCTCATTAGTCATAATCATCAACTAAAATTATGTTACTCTATAGTGATCGAGATAGAGTTGGAATCAAAACCAAAAGATAAAAAAGAAAGATAGATCTATAAGAGTGATTATTAAAACTCAGTAGGCATGCTTGGGAAAACTACACCATATTTCATAACTTAAAAAAAAATAAATCTAATCATTATTTTTTGAAAACGAAAGTATTTTAAAATAAAGTTTTCCACTTATTTTTAAAACAAGTAACATGCTAAATTTCCTTAAATACGATTTCCAATTTTTATTTTGAAAACCACTTCTAAACAATAATATACTTCCTATAGTCCCTTTCCTAAACCCTAATATGAAATGAATGAAACATTTCATTATGAAATATTAAAATCATGTGCTAATAAACATGGGTAAGTAAAATATACATTTATTATTTCAAACATGTAAAGGAAAATTAAGTAAATGGAATTTAATAATGAAGTACAGTAGAAAAACAAAAGTAAGCAATAGAAGGTACCATGGGAATCCCCTAATTTTCTAAGTAAACTAATTTCTAGGATCCTAGAACCCCATTTATAAAACCATATAATACTTTCTAATGCACAATCCACTATAATTTTAAAACCAAAGTTCTAACAGTCCCCAAAGAATAATAATTTGTTTTGTCTGTCTTGTACCATAACAGTTGCTGGGGAGACTGGGTCATTGCCCTACCGACTTAGCTAGCGTACTATTCTATAGTAACCCACATTGGCAACTAGGGTAACCATGTGATATAATTTTCCAAATCATACTAGTTAACCATTTTTATCAAAAACCAACCATCTCGAGCCATCATTCCATTTAAATTCACATACACTTGTAAAAAGCCAATTCAGAAACCATACAAATATAAACTCCCATGAGAAAACACTATTTTCAAGCACACATAAAATATGTTTGAAATCACCCATCACACACTAAAATGCATTGATAAAAGAATTAAACATTTAATATTTTTTATATTTAAACATTTCTATAAATTTATGATTATAAAAATGAAACCCATGTTAACGGATTAAGTAAAATATTAAAATCAAGTAAATATTTATTCCCTAGAGTCAAAAGTATCTATTCATAGAATTTAGTTTTTATATAACATTGAAAAAATATTTTTTAAGATAATAATGAAATAATGGCATTCAAATGAAAGGGTTAGTTATAGGTAACCTACTGCAAAACACACCACCTTTGATAAAGACAACCTAAAACAACTTTCACACATATAAATATATACATCTTCATAAATATATATATATATTTATGTATCCCTTGACCCAATATACATATAACCCTCACCATGAGAGAATATGTACAAGTATGATATGGATATATATATGTGCTTACCTATGTATATATATGCAATACACTTTAAAAGAGCCAAAAAATAAACTAAATAATAAAAAAAGATAAAAATTAAAAAAATACCTAATTAAAATATGGTAAAATAATTAAATAAGAATAAAATCTACCAAAAACTAAAGGCGAACCAACTACCTTCAATATATGTGGAATGAATAGCCCTTAATGGAACCTTTTGGACCCTAATAACTGAGAATCAATTGAGACAACACCCAAACCGGGTTAGGGTTTTTCCTAGGCATGTGCACCATAAAGTGGAAAAAAGAAAACCAACAAAAAGGAAAAAAAGACGATGAAATAAGAGGGGAAAACCTAATAGAGACGGTCTCACTAGGATAGAGGGAGAGGAGACGCATTCCATGGGGCTGGGGAGCCCCTCTAGGGCAGCGGTCCCATGAGATGGAAAGGTTGAGGGGTCTTCAGCTGCATGAATGGTAGGGGGAGAGGGTGGGGAGTAAAGGGTAATAATAGGGGGATGATATGATAATATGAATAAAAAACAACAACAAAAAAACAACAAAAAAACAACAATAATAATAATTTTTCAACACCTAGCATGGTGCATAATTTGTTTTCATGGTCTACTAAAAATGTAGCAACTATTTGGAGGATCTATCTAATAAGGTAGAGAGGCCCAATGGTTTCCAAGGCTTGGCACATAGTCGTGCACCTAACCGTGTAGCCTAAATATAGAAGCTATCTAGGCCACGATGTATTCCCTATAAAAGATCACAATTTCACTTAACCATGTGCCAAACATGATCCACCCTCAAACCTTCTGAAATTTTAAAATTTCATTGAAAAAACCTTTGTAAATGATAAGATAATGTATGAAAAAAGTAAATAAAATAAAATAGAAGTGTGGGGTTGTGGTGCAATGAAAGTGTTCTCATTCATGATGTTTAAATCAACAAATTTATTTCATGGTAGAGTACATTATATATCCATTTATATTACCTTGATCCATTAATTGTGTTTTCAAACCTTTCTTTATAGAAAATAAATTTTTTTTGAGGTATGCTTCCCCCTCTTTTTTTGTTTCATTAGATTCTTCTTTTTTCTGGATGAACACAGTTGTGATAGGTTATGTCATGGTTTTTTGGTGTGCGTTGAAGGTGGTTTGAGGATTATAGGTTTTTTCTGTCTTTAGGTCAAATTTTTTGTGCTTTTTCTGGTGGTGGTTAGAACTTGATCATCCATTATTTTATAAATAATAGTGAATATATAATCGAGGAAAAAAATTAATTATTTCCCCAATTTTTATGTGAAATCATAAAGATTGAATGATTTATCTATTTGGGTGATAGTTTAATTAACCTTAATAATAGTTAAACTGGAATAATTAAATTATATTGTTTATTGTTTTAATGATAAAACTATTTTCCACCTTGAAGACAATTATCACCTTATTTTAGAAGATAGTTTATAGTCAATGTTTATGACTGGGTTTAGAATCTTTCAATATTGAAAATGGTTGAATTACATAAACTTTATAATGTTTTTTTCAATATAATTAAAGATACATATTGAAATAAAAATTTTCTTTCTTATAATTTTATGGAAATCCAAAGATTATTGTGGAATTTTTAATTAAAAATGTTCATTCTTATATTAATGAAATTTTGATTATGAAGGAGAAGCTGGTATAATTATTTATAAACTAATAAAGTATCACGCATAATGAAAATGTTCTTAATTATTCTGATAAAACTAGAAGTTATTCTTGAAATCATGTTTAATTTATTAATAAATTTTAATAGATGATGTGTTAGGTTATCTATGGTTATATCTTGTGATAAATTAATCTGTTAGTCTAAGACAATAATCGAATTGTTTTGAATAAAGATAAATGTTTAGGGATAAGCTTGATCTTTTTCTTTTGAATGATTTATTAATTTTTATGAAATTAATTCCCTGTTGACTCTATTTGTAGTTTACATACTAGATTTTGTGCTTCTCTAGATTTTATCCTTTCAATGTAGTATATGTGTTTCTTGAGTGGACGGTGATAGAAGAGACATTGACATGAAGTCTTGAGTTTATAGGAGGAGATGATTCCTAAGATGGAGGGATGCATGGTGATATTCATGTTTGTGTCTGAGATGAGACTATGACTGATGGAATGGGTTAAAGTTGGTCTTTCCTGTTGTTGTATTGAATGCTGAAATGATTTCTTGTCAATTAATCTAAATTAAAGGCAACATGGATAAGTTTATTGTTTCTACAATACTTTCTACACTCCTTGAAGATGTTGGATGTACTATTTTATGTATCTCTTTTATGGTATATTAGGAAAAGTCATAGAGTACAAGGAATTATTTTATTCTAATGACTAATAATGTTTTAACCAATGGGGTTGATGGTTTTATTGAATGAAAAAAATTATAAATTTGAGAAACTATTGGGTCGGTTTGTTATTCTTAGAGGACATGAGAATCCATTAGTGACTCTATTAAAGAAATGATAAGGAGATTTAAATGTTTAATTGAATTAATTAATATAATGTGAATATTTAATGGAAAGATATAAAAAATTAAAGTATCCTTAAATTATTGGGTGCTTATTGGATAACTAATCCTTAATAATGGATGTTTGGTTTCTGAGTGACGATGTTTTTATTTGAGCGTATGAATGATTTGATTCCCATAGTGTGATAGTGAGATATATTTTATCCTATTTTTTATGTTATTTCATATTCTAACCACCAATTTTGGTAGGGAAACTGATACCTAGTGGACACTAGAAGGGTGTTATCTATAACATCTAGGTTATCGAGGAATGGATATCTTACTGCCCCTCTTTCCCCAATCTCCTTCCCTAGTATTATTAACTGATACTATGCACAATGGTCATCTTTCCAATATATGTTTTTAGAGGGTGGTAATGTATTGTGGTTGTTTTATACACATATATCTTCACATATAGCATCCAAATGAATTTATAGTAATGTCTTATGTGTGTTGTGGTGTCTTGAGGTTAATTACTCAATATATGGGTTATGGTGGATCCATGAAGTTACATAGTTTCTATATAGAGATGTGACATGGGATGATGAGATTATTTTATGCATGTGGCATATGATATGTGATGGGATGATGCATTACATTAGATACATGTTATGATAATTTATCCTAGGTGACTTTAGGATGGCTTACTTTTTGAGAGATACGGCTCAAGAGATGTGACATTGGGGTAGAGCAGTAAACCAATGTGGAAGTGTTTTTGGGGTACCTTATTTTGATATTATATTATAAGATCACTTGTAAGATCAACATGATGAGATATCCATGGTAAGGTTAGGTGTATAGTAAACCTATTTAGGTGATGATTTACTTGAATTGTTTTTCAATGGGATTTAGTATGGTTTCTTTATCTTTTACATGAGATATTTTGGGGATGATCCTACTATGTGTACCTATTATACGTAACATATTAATATATAAAATATTTTCAGGTCTGCATGAGATGGTTGGTGATGGGGCAGGATTTTTCTATCTTATATTGTTGCTGAGGATCATTTTAGGTTTCAAGGGTTTTGTTGGAGATATATTTTTGTTCATGTAGTTTTCTTATTTTTCTTCATTTCTATGTCATTGCACCCATTTATTGGGATATTTTTTTTTACTTCCTATGATTAATAGTTGTTGAGTGTATTTTATCTATAATTTCATAATCATAGAGGGTAATGCCTCCCATTTGTGTGTATGATATACCCTTGAAGATTTTTTTAAACTTGTGGCCTATTAAAAGAGGGATTCTGGTTTCATTATCCCCCTTCTCTCATTGCTTTCCATGGAGGGGAACCATTAGGGGGTCAATATAGAGTTGAATTATTGGTTTAGGTTAAGAGATGAAATGATGTTCAGAGGTAGGAACTAATGAGGAAGGTATTTTTTTGTTGAGAAGTTATGTCATCTAAGTTTAGTATATGATGTTGAAAATGGATAATAGATAAGAAATATGTATTTATCCCCCCTAATGATTCATTACATATATCCTTATGTTTATTTAGCCTAATGTTTAATGTGATGATAGTTGTGGAGTAGGGGATGAGAAAATGATTATGCGTCATTCATATTTTCACCCACGTATGAAATGGGTAGACCATGGAAGTAAAATGAAAATTTATTAATTAATTAACCATAAATATTCCATAATATAGTTTTAGGAGTGATCAATAGATTTTTCATTTATTGGAATGGTTCCAGGTCAACCTCCTCATCAGGTTTACATTGAATATTTTCAGCAGGATGTGCTAGGAGATCATTATAGATCAGAGGTCAAAAATGATGAATCATGGAAGAGGAAACTATTAGAGTTTCAACTCTAAAGTCTGTAGAAGTTGGAGGGATCACATTCAAACATAATTATAAAGGACTAGTTGGATTTGGTGTAGATATCATTTGGTTTGTTCTCTGATCCAAAGGAGCAATGGTATTCATTGGTAGTGAGGATGCTATGTGGATCAACTAAGAAGTGATGGGTCTTATTCCGTAAGAACCGTGAGGAGTATGTATTCTCCTGGGAAAATCTTTCAGAAAAATTTTGAGCAATTATTATTTCTTTAACTATGAAGACAACTAGTCACTAGGAGATTGTTACCTTTCAAAAGTGATGTTCTAGTGTGAAAGATTTTGAGATCATTTTGGAAACACTTCTCTAATTAGTTTTATAGTTTTTTTGGATGAGGATTCTAGGGAAAGGAAATTCTAGGAGCCTTGACACCCAGTGTTATAGTGATAGGTCACCCTATTTCTGATTTTGATTTACTTTGAGGTAATAGATAGAGAAAATTTCATTAAGATGATACTTTCCATGAATATATTGTGATGTGATTGGAATAATTAGGATTCTCCACGTAACTAAGTTATTTTATGTGATTCCTCGCTGTCAGGACAAAAGAGATTTTAGATAGTTGTGGGTAGATCTCAATTATCATCATCTCACTTCTCTAGGAGTGATAACTCTTAGGATCCTACCAATGGATAAAAACTAATTTTTCTTATGAAGAACATGGTCATCAATGGTGGGAGTTCCTTAATTTTCTGAGAAGGTTGTGTTTGTTAGGAGTTTTTATTTATTTTCCTCCATTGAGGTAGTTTCATTAAAGGTATAAATAGTAGTGTGCACCACCTTTAGACCCATAGAAAGGAGATAGGGAAGGTATAAGATAAACTTATGATGATCCTTATCCTTAGAGAGAAAATCACGACCAGGGAGGTGGTCATCATCAGGATTAGAGAATCCATGAGGCAGGTCATGGTTAGCTGGATTCTCAAGAGTTGCTAGGGAATGGTCAACCATATTTTTTTCGAGGGAGCCTTTCATAATGAACTAAATTTTAATAATCACAATTTCTTTTTTAATGAATAATTCTGCATTCACTAATGTTGTTATAGAAAACACATGCACTAATTTAGTTATTTTAGACCATTTTAAAATATAGATTGTCAAATTTAAAACATCATTATGTATCATAACCATTGATAATATAGATTCTATAAAATGATCATTAATATTAGTATATATTATGTATTATGATAATATTTTAATTAAGATAGATTAAAGAATTGTTAACCTAGGCATGTAATATCGTACCTTATAAATCCCACTTATAAGAGCTTCCAAGGGATACAGAATCACTAGGGTTTTCCTTTGACCTTGACTAAGAAGATATTCAACAACACAAACATGAGTGAAACTATTTATATGAGAAGATCAAGATTATTGATATCATGTCCCAAACCATGTTCACTGAACCACTCTACGAATATACCTCCATCGCAAACCTTACCCTAAGGGAATACACTAGTATAATAATGGATTCTGTATCTAGAAACAAATTTTATGAAATTTTATGTTTTTATTTTTTATAAAATAATCATTATATTTATCAATTTTCATTATTAATTTATATATGTAATTATATGATTTTATTAGATTTTGATGCAGACAAACAAAAATTTTATGTTTGGAAAATATGTGGTTTTAATTAAGACACAGTTTTTAAAAAAAATCAAGAATTTTGAAATAAATGTTTTTTCTATATGGTATTTTTATTAAATAATTTCTATTTATATAATAATTAAATTATAATTGAGTTGAGTTCACTATAATATTTATAAGGGAAAGAAAATTGTTATTACCATGAAAAAAATGTATTTAAATTAATGAGAATTTTGATTTAAAAATGTATATTATCATATTTTGAGAATTATTTTGTAAAAATAAATATTATTTTTGAAATCATAATTTTGAGATTATCTAGTGGGGAATTTTTCATATTTTTTTGAGATAGTCTAATTTTTGGGTCAAAATTAAATATAATATAAATATATGGAATGTATTGTGACATCTTAATTGCCCAAAAGTATTTATATAAATAATATAAAGGTTACCTACAATCAAATATATATTTACCATTTAAAATAATGTATTTTTGATTTTTGTTTTTAATTTTATAAACCTTCAATGAAACCTCCAATACCTATATTATATTTTAATGTTTTAAAATCAATTAATTATGAACATGATTCACTTTGTCCTCATAAGTGGTATTATTTTAAAGATTTATATTTTTATATTAATAAAATATTTAAAAACATCAAATATTTTACAAAAAAATGTGAAAAAACTAAGGGTTGGTATGTGGGTTTGATTATATTTTCTCAGAGTCTAAAAACTATGCTCAGAAATTAATCATGAATTCTCCTCCCATTTTTTATAAACACCCACGCAACGTCCCACTCACTTTCACTAAAACAAATTAACATTAACTTAATATCCCTATACATAAATAAATCCACCCATCATGTTCCAAATACCTTTAGGTGATCCTTATGATCTTATTGAAGCACGCTCCCAAGGTATGAGATCTCATTTTCCCTTCTTTTCCAATCAAGAACCTAGTCTTTATTCAGTATTTTAAATCTAAATTTATTCTTTCTTAATTTCTATATAAATATTCCTTTACAATCCAATTATTGTTCTAAGAATTACATATCATTTATCACATCTCATTATAACCTTTACATATTCCATTACTATATCAAAGTAAGGGGATTCCTACCTCACGTATATTATTTAAACACTTTCTTTGTATTTTGATATTTTATTTTTGATTATTCTTGTTGGAATATGTTTTTCACATTCGTTTTACTATCCTTAAAATGTAAAACTTTTTAGATAGCACATTTAACTCTCATTAAACCCTTCATTAAATCATTATATACACATATTATGCTAATGAAATTATTCTATAATTTTCCATGACAAACATTTGTGCAGTAAATACTCATCCCCATTTTCACACAATGGTATTCACATATATGTACCTCTATTTAATTTATTGGAGACTTAAAAATATGTAACAAAAAATATTTAATTTTGGGATTAAAATGGATAAAATAAATTCTTATTTCATATGATCTATCTTTCACACAAATAAATATACATGATATAAAAGTGAGAAGTGGGCCTGTGATTATATATCCTTCTAACACATTGGGTAATATTTTTATCTCATGAGTTACCATGAATGCAGAAAGCGAGGTTATAATAAAAACCCTATGTTATGATATATCAATAGTTATTTTTGGCTTATGAATTTGATTTTATGTTTTATGTTATTGTTACATTCCTATATTACCTTGATATTATCATATTATATCATGATTTGATGTTCATGTTCATGATTCTTGTAACACACCAAGATTGTGTGAAACATTTTTTCAAAAGAAATATAAATTTTTTCAATATTTTTCATGACAAAAAATAATGAGTTTAGATTTCATTACACTCTATATTGAGTTTATCTTGTGTTATACACAACACTGAGTTTAACTTCCATTACACACAACTCTGAGTTTAAAAGAAACATGACATACTATTAGATAACTGTTATTTAATATGGAAGTTATCACCATGTCATTATAATGGTGGGTGTGAATAAGATTAAATTAATTATTAAAAAATATGCTTTACATAAGTATATAAAATAAATTCTTTGGGGACCATTTACTGTTAAATACAAATATAAAATATTTTAAAATAAGGATTTTTTATGAAAAACTATTTTTTTACGCAGAAATGAATTTTAACCCAATAAATTACTATTTCTTTGGTGATCTATTTGAATTAAATTATTAAATTATATATATAATTTTTTTTTAAAAATTCATCATATATTTATTTTAAATATTTGAAAAAAATAAATCCAAATTTTTTGTTTTAAAACTATATTTTTCTAAAAATAAGTATTATTATCTTTTGTGCACTTGTTTTAAAATAAATTTTTTCTAATTTCGAAAAATTTATTTTAGAAATAAATTTATTTACAAAATAATAATTTGAGAATTACCTTGGAGTACATTTTTGATAATTTTTTGAAATGATAAATTTTTCAATGAATAGTAAAAAATATAGGTTTCTATTAAAAATAGTTATTTCATTATAGAATTTCAAAAATAATAAATTATTTTAATATAGTTTAAAAAATAAAGTTATTTAAATTATTTATCTAATAATTTAATTTAAGAAATTTTAATCAATATTAAATTGAATTTTGATATTAAACATGTTATACTTTTGAAACTTTTCACTTTCAAAAATCACTTTTTCGATGCTTTTGTGGGATTAATTCTAAATTAAAATTTACCACTTATGTTAATGAAATTTGGTAAAAAAGATTCAATATTTTTAATCTGAATAATTGTTATTATCATATAAGGTGAATTTAAATATTGACCATAACCAATTGTAAAAATATTAAATTCTAATTACATGGTTTATGGTTAAAATGAGTTTATTATGAGGGTTAAACTAAAGATATAAAGGATAAAATGACCTATAAACTTGTAAAAAATCCATTTTATGGACTTATTTTTACCTTATCACCTATTATGTTTAATAATTGCACATTTATGTTCCTTGTGTCTTGTGAAAATGTGGTTACACCTTTTTTTCAAAACATATAAGTGTACTACTCACCTCACTTATAAAATTTCTCCCCATATTCTATACTCATCATACATTTAAATGAATTTTCATTAAAAATATAAAAAAAATAACTTAATTAATTCAAACATCTCATCTTAGAATCCTTGTTTTGGTTATAAAGATGGCCTAGGAAGGATTCTGGAGAAAACCAAAAGAAGTTTTCCAAAGAAGAGGTAATGTCCTTAACCGAGAATTTTATTTTATTTCTCACTCCACCTACTTAAATTATTATTTCACCATAATGATAAAATAATATCAATACATTACATATACTTATATTTTGTCATGTTATGTTGATGACCTGCATCTGTCTCCATTCCATCAAATGAGATACGAAATCATCATTCGTGCAACGACGGGCTATCACCTCAAAAACCGATGTTATTTTTTTCCATCACCACATATAAAGGATTGGTATAATTATAGTTTCAATAATTTTATATGATATTTATGACATTATTTTACCCATTTAATTATAATATTATATCATGCATTTTACCTCCCAACAAATTGGAAAATAATAACGGTGCTCAAGTGTATAGAAGATTACTACCTCATGAAGTGATATGATGCATTTTTCATTTTTGTTTTACATGGTTGAAAATAAGGATATATTTAATGAATTTATATTATATTTATAATCACAATAACTTTATTAATTTCCATTCCATTGGGGATATGATAATTTTATTTATGTGTATGGAAGACTACCACGTCATGAAGGGATGCTATTTGTTTTTCACTAACTCTTTTCATAGAAGTTAATTATGGTAAATTTATTGAATATATCTGATATATATAAAATAAATATGATTATTTAATGTTAATTTATTATTTTAAATTCATTCATTTCATCCACCATGAATATCGAAACAATGCTCATGCGTACGTACAACCTACTATCTCCCTCACTGATGTATTTCATTTTCTATCTCTAACATTAATGGATTAATATGATTTAAAATATAATAAATAAATATAATATTTATACCCTGGCTAAAATTATTTAGATTATTTAGAAATGATAAAATTAAAAAGAAAAAAAATAAAAAATCATAAAATTCATGAAAAATAGATAGGTATTACATAAAACGTGATATTAAAAATGAATTATTCATAAAAAGTTAATAAATGGTCATTAGTAAATAATATATGGTAAAATATATATCATTATTAGTCTATAATATATTTACAATAAAAATAGATTTATTTTACATGAGGAATAAATGTGTATGAATGAAGTTGAGACTTAATGCATGGGACTTCTGTCTTACTTTTTTTTGCTGTGAGACACATGCAATATTCACAAAGTGTTTATTTTATGTAGTGTATATATTATTTAAATGAATTAATTTTATGTTTGTTATTCTAAAGGATATATTTACTTACATATCAATTTTATGATATCTCTTTTATGGGGTTTACAGGTCAAATGTTTTGAAAGAGGTAATGGATTTACATTCTCTCTTTTATCTTTGAGAGACATATGCAAATTCACCACTCATTATTATATGTGGTTTAAATAATTTCTATTTTATATTTTATATAATTAATAGAATTATTTTCATTATATTTAAAGTCTCATTTTATGTCATTATTTTTTGTGGATTTGAACTTAAATTATTACCCAAGTGGTAATGTATTTTTTCTCAATTTTTCTTCTTTGGGAGATATGTTACATTTTACAACTATATTCTTTTATGGGGTGTATATATAACACCTTTCAAATTTAATGTCATTAATTAATTTTTTATAGTGATATTTTAAGTTACATTTAATGTTATTCATTTATATGGCTAACGAATCAATGTTAAAAATGTGGTAAGGGTTTTATGATACAATCTCATTGTTTATCTAGATTGTTGTTGTTTATGATTTTGAGGATAGAATTTTATTATATTTATCTCAAGAATAGCACAAATTTTCTCCTCCAATGTTTATTTATTGATTAAAAATGTTTTATATTTACTCTAATCTTTTGATGTACCCATTATTCTAAAATAATTTATTAAAATAAAATAGAAGTTATTTATCTATTCAGTCGAAAAACCTTTTTTCATCCATATCCATGTTTTCTAAAAAAATTTTCAAAAATGTTTTAATGATTTAATGGGATTTTTAAATTCATTTTCAACCTTTTTTAAATTTTATATTTTTTTAAATTAGACTACATGTCATTTTAAAAAAATTTCTATTTGGATTTTATCAAAAACATCAACAATATTTTTGTTTAAACATATATAACCTTTCCTGCCATCATGACCACTCAATTTTTTAAATATTCATTTATATGTTTCAAAAAATATTTTTAAATAAAAGGAATTTAATTTTTTTAATGTTTTAATAATATTTTTTTTCTCAAAGTGGAAAGGATATTTTAAGATGTAAATAGTGTTTGTAGATGCTCACTTACAAGAGGGGGGGGGGGGTGAATTGTAAGTTTAAAAAAATTGGGTTTTAACCTCATGGAAAACTATGGTCAACAATGTTAAAAAAGGTAAATTCACAAACCCTAAAATAAATCTTTGATAAAAACCTTCTTACCTTCCAGAAATATGTTTCCAGAAAATAAACATAATGAAAATTTACTTAAGAAAATATTCTACCTTAAGGCGTATAGAATATCTAATATCATAGTTAATAAAAGTACAAGAAAGTATAATAAGTTTACATTAACTTACATTAACAAAATTTAGATGAAATAAACTTGAAACAAAACAAGTAACACGTATGAAATATTTTAAACCAATGTTTAGAGTATCCATCAACCTTGGATAAAATATCTTGATTTATACTTTCAATAATTTCTTTCTAACCCACACAAGGGTAAGACCTCAATAGGAATATTATAATTTGTCTTTCGATCCCTGTAATCCCTCGATCTTTAAGGTAGTCAAAACATTTGTCTTCCTATCCGCAAAAGCCCTCGAACATTAAGGTTGTCAAAACCTCTGTCTTGCTATCACTGGAAGCCCTCGCGTGTACTCAGAAATAATTAGAGTCTAATGAATAAATCTAAACAAGATGTTTAGATCCACACAAATCATGAGTGTCTATCTCTAGAAATAGATTCACTACATGTAATCTATAGATTGATGGAATGATAATGAGATCTTTCAAATGAGCTCTTAGTTATAGGCACTTCTCCAACAGTCATCTCCCTCTTTAAATTGTCATATATTTCCTTGAATTTTGGAGGGACCAATACCTGTGTCCCTTAACCAAAAGTTAGTTTTAAATAGATTACAGGAAATCATTTCATAATAAAAATATGTCTAAAAAATATAATGTTACCTAACCAAATCTATTTTTTAGAGTCTAAAGAAAAATGTAATTCAGAGCCTTTCAAAATAAACATTCAGAGTCCATAAGACAAGGATATTCAGATTCTATTTTCCAATGAATTCAGAATCTAAATTCTGAGGAATTTGGGGTATGAATTTGAGAATTCAAAGTATGAATTTTAGAGAATTATGAATCCTAATTTCATAGAATTTGGAATCTGAATTCCAGAGAATTCAGAGTTTGAATTTCAGAGAATTTAAAATATAAAAATTGAACACTCTATATCCAAGAAATTATAAGATTATGAGGATTTCCATAATAATATGAATATTATACTTTGTAATAAAACGGTTTTGATTTATAGAGTTTGTAAAATGAAACAATAAAAAACAAATGTAAGGATAACAATTTCCTTAGAGAAAGAAAACATTCGTTATGAAAATAATCCGTAGAGTAAAAACATTTCCCATAAGGTAATGTTTTTATGATTTTAAAAAATATAAAGGAATAGAAAAGTCACAAGGAAACCTTATTGAATCAACAATCTCCCCATTTTGGGAAAGCAAAAACATCCTTATGAAAAAAATATAAGGACTTATAATTTTTCATAAAATAAAAACTTAACTTACTTTACTTATAGATCATGATGAATATAACTAACTCCCCCTTGGTTTTTGAAATCCATAAGGACCGTATTAATGACTTCCTTAAATATATTTTTCTTTTTCTTTCATAAGGAAATATTTTTTGATTAAACTTCATATTATATGGACTACCCCTTACTTAGGAATTTCTCTTCATTTTAAAAACATTTTTTTAACCATAAGGAAAAAAATGTTTAACAAAGTTAAACAAGGTAAATTTAGAAACCCTAAAACAGTTCCATGAGTCAATCTTTCATAGGTTCTAACAATATGGTTTCAGAAAATAATCTTAAGTAAAGTTTACTTAGGAACATATTGTACCTTAAAGCTTATATAATCTATAATATTAGAGTTAATCAAACTAAAATAAAGTATAAGAAGCTTAAACTTTCTTCCTTTAACAAAATCAAGAAAAAATAAACATGACACAAAACAAGTAACATGTATGATATCTTTTAACCCACAAAGTAGGGTATCCAACAACCTAGGATAAAGGTCCCTTAATTTATACTTTCATGAAAGCATGTCTTACCCACACCAGGGTAAGCCCACAATATTATTACTAGAGTCTGTCTTGCTATCCTAATATTCTCTTAATCCTTAAAGTAGTTGACACCTCTGTCTTACTATCCTAATAAGCCCTCGAACATTAAGGTAGTTAGAACCTCTATCATCCTATCCCTAGAAGCCCTCAATTGTACTCAGCAAAAGTCAGATTCTCACAAAGCAAGTTGAACTAGATGTTTAGATACACACATTTCATTCAACTATCTCTCTCTAAAAATCACTTCATAGCATGTAATCTCTAGATTTATGGAACGGTAATGAGCTCATTAAAATGTGCTTATATTTATAGGAACTTATCCAATGGCCATCTACCTCCTCCAACACTAATATATTTCCTAGAATTTTGGAGGGATCTATACAAGTGTCACTCAACCAATAATTAGTTAGCAACATATTACATGACATCATTTCAAAATAATAATATGTGTAATAAAAATGAAGTTACAAAACTAAATATCTTTTTCAGATTATAAGTAAAAATGGAATTCATAGTCTAACCAAATACAAATTCAGAGTCTATTAAACATGGATATTCGGATTCTATTTTCCAAAGACTTTGGAATCTAAATTATATAGATTTCAGATTGTGAATTCCAATGAATTCAAAATCTAAATCCTGTGGAATTCAGAGTCCAAATTATAAGGAATTCGGAGTCTGACTTCTGAGGAATTCAGAGTCCGAATTACGAGGAATTCAGAGTATGAATTTTGAGGAATTTTAGAACAGAATTCTATGGAATTCGGAGTTTGAATTCTGAGAATTCAGAATCGGAATTTCAAAGAATACAAAATCTGAATTGCATAGACTTCAGAATCTGAATTTCATTGAATTCAGATTCTAAATTTCACAGAATTCAGAACCTGAAAATAGAACACTCTATATCCAAGGAATTATAATATTATTAAGTTTTACATAAGAATCTAAATTTAGGCTGAGTAAAAAAAATGGGTTTGATTTAGAGTGTTTTTAACATGAAACAATGAAAAAAAGGTAAGGATAAAAATTTCCTTAGGGAAGAAAAATTATCTTTATGAAAATAATCCTTAGGAAAAAACATTTTTTTTAAGATAAGGTGTTTTTGATTTTCAAAAAATAGAGGATTGGAAATGTCCTAAGGAAACCTTATTAACTCAAAAAATATTTTTCAAAACAAATTTAATAATTTGTTTTTAAAATGTTCCATTATACATTTCAAAGGTTATTTTCAAAGAATTGGATTTTGAAAATGTTTTATGATTTTTTATTTTTTTTCAAAGAAAAAATTATATTTTCTTTTACAAATAATTTAAAAAATATTTATATATTCTGTTACATTTTTCCAATGTAATTTTTAAAGAAAATTATTTAAAAAATTATTTATAATTTTTTTTATTTTTAAATAGTGATTTTCAAAGTGAAACTGGTATTTTCCTTAAGAAATGTTAAATGTGATCCTTCAAAATCATTTTCCATTTTATTATTCATCCTTTTATGTCACATAATATTTAATGGAGATATGATCCAATGATACTATCTTTATTCTTTCTCTAGATGGTGTATGTTTATAATGGAAAGAGGTTTATGAAACCCTTTTCTCTCCAACATGTTATACCATGATAAAATAATTATGAAACATACTTTTTTATTCACAAGTAATTCCATGATAATATTCATAAATCCAGTTTAGTATTCCATGGGTTATGATTTGATGAAATGATGAAATGATTGGGGATATTGTTTCTTTTCTATAGGTTATATTATGATAAAATTTTTATGAAACCCTTTTATATTCATGGGTTATGATATAATTAAGGTTTTATGATCTTATTTTATACATATGTATTATTTTAAATACGTAATGGGTAGGACCTATATCTCCCCCAAATACATTGAGTAAATATTGATATATAATGGGATAAATTGGACTGTAATGGAGAGTGATCAAAATCCAGTAGGGAACATTATCCACTATGATAGTCATGGGAGTGAACCTTGACATCAAAAATGGTCTGGGGAGTGAAGCCATTCCACTATAAATGTGTTGAAAAAAGACTTTACTACTAAATAAATAATTTTCTATTCTTATGTGTATGTAAAAAAATCTTTGTATTATTCTAATGGTATGTTCTAAGGGTCTATGTTATTTGATTCCATTTTGATTCATGATTTATGAAATACTATGATTTATTCCAAGACTCAGGTTTATGATCTATGATATGAAGGGTATAGTTTTTTCAAATGGTATTCTCATTTTTTCATACCCTTATTTAATGTTATGGTGATATATCCTTAATTTTACCTTACTAAGAATTTGAGTTCACACATTATTATATTTCCTTTCCCTAGGGTAAGAATACTGGTAGAATCTATGATATTTCTAAGAAGAGTGCTCGTTATGGATAACTTATTGGGAAATAATGTGTCTCACATAAGAACTAGTTGTTTTTGTTTCCAATTTTCCAATTACACTAGACCATTACAATCCTCAGTGTGTATTTCTGCAATGAAATTAATATTAATATAAAAAATGTAATATCTATGAATGAAATATTAGGTTTTTATATTTTTTATCAAAGGAAAGGTTTAGTTTACCTTTTAAAACTACAATAATAAAAAATTAGTGAGATCCCTCGGTATATTTATATGTGTATGTGTATGTATATGTATGAGGATAAGTCTAAGTATGAGTCAAATTAGAGGGAAAATGTCTTAGAATTTTTGTAATATAATGACCCAACCTTGATGTAGTTGGATAATACATTTCTTTTGTGGAATACTTAATACATCACAAAATAGATACCCAAATACCATAATAGTTTAGTGTATTTTGAAACATGGAACATAATATTCTAACATAGTGAAAGATCTTCAACATCTCCCATAATAATCATCCCCTTTTGTTTTCTTACCTAAAAACATTGTTTTTATCCTAGGGAAAAGAAAAAAATGGTGAGACCAAATTATCAGTAAGGGTAAACATGAAGAACATCAATCCAAACATAAAAATAAGAATGTAAAAAATGATCAAAAAATTTTAGTATCAAAATCGTGAGTCATGAAATAAGTCTTGGAAATTCATAAGGAATAAATCATAAATTAACATAAACCATGATAAAATAACATTGACATAAACCATAGAATTATAGATTAAAATAAGCACATAATATTATTTCCATTATATCCAAGGAATTTCATCCAAGACCATCATAGTAGAGAAATTCCATTACTGAATCAGGGTTTCTTGTCATTCCAACCATGTATTACTGAAATATATTTACTTGTCATTCTATTCATTTATATCTCATGAGATATAAATATTTACCCAATTAATTGGTGGAAGATATAGGCCCCACCCATCTCATAATTAAAACATTCTTACATGTTCCAAAAAATCATAAATCATTCATCATTACAAAACCTAAGAATCAAAAAAACGAGTTTCTTAAACATCATTCCCTCATAATACATATGAAATAAATCGATTGCATAAAAAAATTTCATTATAAACTAAATAAAATAAAATTAAAAATATGGATAGAAACAGATTCCTATGTCATCATAGAGGGAATATAATTTTGATAAAATTCATGAACTTAATTCTTGAAGAAGATATCATTTCTTCTTCAAAAACATTTTCTTTTCTCAATAAGCCATGTCATTTTAAAAGAAAATAATTTCATTGAAAATAAACATGAAATAATGTAGAGAATGAATCAAGTAAACAATTAATTATTATTATGAAAAAAATCCATTCAGCCCCTATAAGTTTAAAATAATCATTCACCTTGTAGTTTTTCCAGAAAAGTCAAAAAAGTGTCTTGTATCGAATAATAACAAAATATTACTTTCATATGATTTAATAAAAATTCACTATTGGATAAAATTGAATTTAAAAAATATTTTAATAATAGAAATATTATTACATATTTGGGGAACAAGGATGTTAATGATAAATATACACCAGTAAATAATTACGTTTAAACAATCTCAGATAATAATGAGATTGAAAAATTATCCATTATCATAGGTCGTATTTCTTCTATATGTGTGAGAAACTCATATATGGTGGGTTTAACCATATTATGAGCTTTTAATAGAAGAATAATTATATATATGATATTACGTATGATTCACTTATGACTTTATATAACCCATTTAGTTGTCAATTCCATGTTAAAGCAACATTTTGGGTAATAATCATTTTATTAATCGTACATTTTGGACTTTTATTCTTGATATTCCTTCTTAGATCATGATTTATGTACTTATAGAGTATAAAAAAGTTTTATATATCATATATATTCAGTATATAAATATATATAATAGATAGATAAATGAAATTGAATACACCATTCATGGAGATATTAGGTCGTATGTACGCAAGAACACTATTTCCACTCCCTTATTGAATTGAATGGAAGCAAGTAAATGACACACACACACACATATACATAAATATAGTATAATTATTATTTATTATATTTCATTATTATTTATTATATATACTTTATAATCATTCTTGAATGCATAACATGAAGAATGAATCTCATCGTGTCATTGAGACGGTATGCTGTACATACGCACAAGCGACGATATTATTCAATTAATGGTTAAATGGTATAAAATTTGATGTTATATTAATTATAAATAATAATTATAATGGTATATCCATTATTTAAATCTATTATACTCATAATTATACCCACCCAAATTAATTATTATTGAATAACAAATTACACCATGTCGTGGAGATGGTATATTGTATGTATGCTCGCATGGTGATATTGTTATTCGTAGGATGGATAAAAGAGGTATAATGTTGTCACATAACTATAATAAAATCTCATCATGTAGAATATACTAGATTTATTACATTGTTATTGTAAAAACATATTAAGAGAAATTATCAGAAGAAAATAATTTTGAAAGAGGTGATAAAACAATTTCCTCTTTTCTGAGTATCTCCTTTTTATTTTCACAAAATGTCTCTTTAAGATGGATTTATGCCAACATTGTGTCCTCTAAGATGAATGGATGGATTTTTGGAGCTTATTTTATCATATTTTGGATGAAACAATGGGATTGAGAGGTGCGAGTATGTGGGTAGAGGTGGTGGACTTTTATAAGAGGGAGGAGGGGAACTTTAGGAATGTTTTGAAATATTGTTATATTATATCATTATATTAAAATTAAAATAGTTTAAAATTGATTAATTTCTAGGATAATATGTGGATGGGTCTAAATCCTACCAACCAATAGGTTTTAGACATGTTTTTTAATAAATATAACCTTATCTTTTAGCTTTAACCCTTAGTTAAAAACATTAACTCTTACCATGTATTCTTGTATTTTCTAATATATGGTTACTATAGTTATTATAAAATACTAAGAGAACCGAAATTGGATCATTAATGAAAGTATTTAACATTATATTAGTCATTTGGACAAATATTTTTTTATGACTATTAAATCGTTTAATAAAATAGTTCTTATTTTAAAAACATATTTAAGTCAATTTTGACATTATTCAGTAATTGATTTTTGTTAAATTCATGAAAATTTATTCCATAAAACAAAATAAGTTTACTCAACTCTAATATTTTAATGTAATCGGAAAAATTCATATATGGCATTAAAAGTTTCAAATTATATTTATTTTAATATTTATAATATCATTTATTTGAATCATTCATTAATAAGGTAATCACTGCATCCTCATTTGGTCATAAATAAATATATTTATTTAATTTCTAAAAATTATAAATAAAATACCATGATGTATGAAATTATTTTATATTTATAATAACTATTTATAGTAAATTATGTCATTTATATAAAAAATTTAAAATTGTTTTATTTAGGAGATACATGTTTATGTTATATTTCCCTTCATTAAATTAGAAATTATAAAAGGTCATTATCACACTCATGTGGCTCTATAGGGTCCCAAAATCAACCTAAGGATTACAATGAACAGAAATATGTTATCCAATAGGTTTAAGTCATGTTTTATAGTAGTTTTATATTTTTATATTATTATTTTGTTTAACCTTATTTACTAGATTTACCCTTTCACCATGGTAAATAAAAATAATTACAGAAGTTACTATTCATAATGTCTGAAAATACAAGGTACCTCTATTAAATAATTTGGAAATTATGATTTGATATATGGAATTAAATTTTCCAAATTCAAAAAAAATAAATTTCATTAACTAATTTAAAATTAATCCCCATTTTTAAAATCAGAACATTTGTTTTTATGAAATAAAAATAATCAAAGGATTGACATGTGTTTATGTCCAATTTAAATTTGAAATTACATGTAATGACCAAAATTGGGTTAAATGATAAAAAAATAATGTAATTACACTTTAAAACTGATTGAAAAGATAATATATCTATATACATAAGCAAGAGGAAAATGTAGTTTTGAATTGAAATACAGTATGTTCAATATTCATTTAAATAGGAATTTCGTAATAAAAATATATAAATTTCAACCAAGGTAAATTTTGATGTCCATCATCAAAACAAGAAGTTTATAATGTCAAATAGAATATATAAAATTGTAAAAATCTAAATTTATTACGGGTTCTCCATCAAAAGGTGGTAAAACTATATTGTTTTTTGAAAAATCCTTCTTTCATCTGAAAAATTGAATTTGTTCTTATGTCACATCTAGATAAAATATAATATGAATTTAAAAAATTATATTTAATATACTAAATTTATATTTTTCTAATAAAATACATAAATAGGGATTTTAGTATTTTTATAGTCTCACTTATTTTCATTCAAATCATTTTTTAGAAGGAAGTCAATAATATCTATACCCTCCATTATAATGACTCGGTCATATTATGTAGTTATCACTTGTACTCAGTCTTGCATGAAATTAATTCAATCAAAATAACATCAAATTGTGTAAATCAAAACCCTATAATAGTGATATTTATATTACATGCTAATAATGTGTTACATATATGGAAATCTAATCTCAATGTAGTGTAAAACACAATACATCGAAGAAATTAAAAAAATATATCTCAAAAAATATCGGGGTGTTACATTATACCCCCTTAAAATGAATTTCGACGTTAAATGTAACACCCTGAGATTTTATGAGAAATATTATTTCTAATTTCATTTACGTCTTGTGTTGTACGCTACACCATGATTAACTTGCACTATACACAACATCATAGTATCTTGTAGTATACACAACACTATTCTTGGCTTGTGTTGAATGTAAGAGAAACCTTCTTCAATAGTGTGTGTTGTACACAATACTGAGTTCCACTAAACAATGATATATTGTTATAATATTATTATTAACTAGTCGTTATGAATATTATTGACCACATTTTTTATTTTATAACATTATCATTCAACTTACACATATTCGAGAACATGGCATGAGAAAAAAATAAATATTTGAATTAAAATAAGTATTTTTCAAAAAATACAGTTTTGTCACCTTTTGAAGGTGAACCCACTATAAATATAGTCTTTTACAAGTTTATGAGCATAATTTGAAAAAATAAACTTATTCATTTCAATAAGTATATAAAAATTTACTTTGGATAATTTTATAATATTTATCTGTTAACTTTTATATTTTGATGAATAGTAAAAATACGCTAAATGTTAATTAAAAACAAATTTTTTCATTAAGATAATTTATATGTTTAAATTATAATATTTAACGGGTTAAAAGTATAAATTTAATATATTTTTCCATTTCATATTACTTATCACATTATCATTAATTTTACATTGAATTCATAGTTAAAATCTTTTTCCATATTTTGCAATGTTTTAACTTTTAGAACCTTTTTTCTCAATTGAAGGATTAATTTTAAATTAAATACTGAAAATTTTGTGTTTTGAATTTGTAAAAATGGATTCCATATTTTAATCAGTAGGTCTAAATTATGTTAATAGGATACTTTTTATTAGTAACTACGGTAAATTTTATTTATCACAGTTAAAGGTAAATCAAGTAATTAAGTGTAAAAATAATATTATAAAATTACTCTAACACTTGTCTTAATATAATTGGATGATTATATATCTCTATAAAACATAATTGGGTTTAAATGGAATCTATTGGAACCCACTTGGGTGTGATTAAGACCATTAATTTATTTTATTTAAAGAAAGTGAAATATGTCTCACTCAAACATTAATATTTAAAGTATTTTTATATAAGGTTATACAAAATATAAATTCGATTATAATTGCTCATTTGAAATATAAAATGTTTTTATTTATTATGGAAATTTATTTGAAATTTTCAAGAAATATTTAATTACCTTAATAGCTTATACATTAACGATACAGAAATTATTTATTTAGTGAAAAGTCAATAATATGGTTTTTATTCATATAATAATACCCATAAAAGGCCTAAACACATGCCGGAAACTTATTGGTCATGTATATATAGACCCTAATAATCCAAATATAGAATATTTGACCATGTTGAGCCTTATATAAGCGATTATGACAGTTGTATTATTTTATTTTAAATAATGTAAAAGTTTTCACCTTCATAATTTAATAAACATATCATTTTAGAATTTGGGTGTTTTAGAAAATAAATTCGACTAGAAGTATTATTATGAAATATATTAGATTTAAAGTCATCATATTATTTTATTTTTAATATTTATGAAATAAATAAGTAAATTAAATAATCATACACAAATGATGTAATAATTATTTTATGAAGAGATATATCAAATAAATGGTTTTAAAAATATTTAAATAAATATTATATGAACTAATTAGCGTGCCTAAAAGATTTTATAGATTAATATGAAATTTTAGGAATATAGTAAATATTTTGGTTCGAACATATCTTCTGTGTGGATTTTATTTAAATTCAAATAAACGAATAGTATCAAAAATGAAACTATTGATATTTTAATAAAATAACATATTATTAAATTGTTTAAAAGTCACAAAAAATATTTAAAAATTATAATTTGAAATTTATAGGGTCTGAAATGTCATAAAATATCCAATTATGGACAATTCACAACACATAAGTAAATATTTTAACAATTTCAAATTTATAATATTATTACCACAAATTAAATTAAACAGATTAAATAAGGATAAATCAAATTGATAAGGTTTAAAATAATTTCCCAACATGAATAAATTTTATAGGATGATGAGATTAAAACCCTATCTCGTATCATATTCTAATTTGAGTCATTTTGGGGGTTTTTAGGTGGGGATTCAGTTTATTATAAATTAATATTTTGGAGGTTTCCAAAAGTGCCTCTCTCCTCTCTTATAGAAGGGCACATCCTCCCTCTTATCATCACTCCATTTTGTGATTTAAAACTCGGCCAAACCCTTACCATTTCTCTTATCAACACCCCTATAAATATACTAGACGTCCTGGTCTTCTTCAATGAGCATCTTTAGAGCCCTAAGAGTAGGTTTAGAAGAGGCACGTCGAAGAAGAGGTAATCACTTCTATAGATTCTTTCAAGTTTCTTTCTTATTCTACTTACTCTTTTTTAGTAGTTTCATTATAAAGTAATAACATAAGTTTCAATAATATACTGATATTTTATTATAAATATTAAAAAAACCTATTTCAACTTCTATCCATCCTACGGAAAACGAAACCATCGCGCGTGCGTATGTACGTATTACCGTCTCCACACTGTGGTGTAATCTCTTTTTCCAACACCACTATAATTGGATGGGTATAAGGGTGGAAATAAAAAATAAATATGATTATTGTAACATAATACTGATTTTGAGATATTATATCATCCACTATAATTACATTAATTAATTATGGGAATGATACCATCGCTCATGTGTACGTACGGATTACCGTCTCCACAACGCGATGAGATTCATTCTCATGTTAACCATTCCAAAATGATTATAAAGTATATATAATAAATAATCATGAAATATATGACATAATAATGATACTGGATTTATGTATCTATTATTTAGTTACTTTCATTCAATTTAATAATGAAACAAAAATAGTGATCATGCGTACATATGACCTACCGTCTCCATAAATAGTGTATTTTATTCCATTTATCGATCTGTTATATATATATATTCGGAATATATATTATATATAAATCATGTTTTACATTATTGATGTAATTAATCATGATCTAAGTAATCATATGAATGATTAAAAGTAAAAACACATATGATAAATGAAATGATTTTACCCAAAACACTGCTTTAACATTGAATTAACAAATCAGAGGGTAACATAAAGTCGTAAGTGAATCATATATGATATCATAAATATTTTTATGGTTATTTAATAAGTTAATAATTTTTTCAAACCCAATATACAAGATTCTTGGACACATATGAAAGAAATTGGACATAAGGTAAGGGATAATTATTCCAATCTCGTTCTTATCTAAGATTGTTTATTCCTAAGTATTTACTAGGGTTATGTTTATCATCCCAGTCCATGTTTTCTCAAAATGTTTTCATAAAATGTTTACTATTATTCAATATATGTTTAAATTAATTTTTGACCTTTTTTTACTTTTATCACAAGGTATGGAAGGAATCATTCTTCTGTTCACCATATGAGGTACTTTTGGACTTTTCTGGCAAAAGTACGAGGAGAATGTTTTTTTAACTTATACGGCATGAACAGATTTTTACGGTTTCATAACGCCTTATTTTCATGAAGATTACTGTACAATATTTCATTTTTATTTTCAAAAAAATATTTTTCTTGAAAAATTGCATGGCATTTAGAGAAAAGAAAATGATTTTGAAGAAGAAAGGATATTTTCCCCAAGAATTGATTTTAAGTGTTTTATCAAAAATATTTTCCATATATGAGGACATTATTTAGTATGTTTATGTTTCAAGAATAATGTCTCTATTATTTATATGGTTTTATTTTTCGTATGATGAATTGATATCCATTTTATTTATATGGATTATTTTATGACTGGGTGATGTTTATGAAACACATTTTATTCTGTGGGTTATGATGAATAATTTATGTTTATTTTGTGGAACCCGTAAGAATGATTTCATTATGAGATGGGTGAGACCTATATCTCCCTCCAATGGATTGGTTAAAGATTAATATCTCATGATATAAACATGGTTGGAATGACTAGTGAATCTGGTTCAGTAATACAGGGCTGGAATAAAAAGTAAACCCGGTTCAGTAATGGACTTTGTCCACAATGATGGTCTTAGGAGTAATTCCTTGGATACTATGGAAATAATATCATTTACTTAATGGTTTTCCAGATTTACATGTTATATTCCCATGCAATTTTATCATGATTAATATTCCATTATGATCTATGCCTTATGTACTGCTAAGATTTATGTCTTTACTCATGATTTTATGTTTTATGTTGATGTTTTTATGTTAAAATGTTTATGGGTTGTTTTATGTTATCCATGTTTTCCCTTACTAATAATTTGAGCTCATAATTTTTATGTTTTCTTCTTCCCATGATATAAATAATGGTTTTAGGTAAGGGAACAAAAGGAGAAGATCATTTTGGGAGATGTTGAAGATCATTCACCATGATTAAAAGATTTTGTTCCGAGTTTCCAAATACACAAAACTAATATTGTCTTTGGGCTCCTATTTTTCTTATGTATTAAGTATTCTTCAAAATTAATGTATTTTTCATGTACTTCAAGATTTGGGTCTCTACAGTTGGTATCAGAGCGAAGGTTTAGTTATCCTTTGGAAATTAGGATGTGAAAATTTTAGTGAGATCCCAATAGATATTTCTAAGGTATGTATAGGGATTTACATGAGGTTAAGTATAAGTATAGGTTATAGTCCTAGAATTATGGTAATGATCTACGAATTAAACCTAAAATGTTAGATATTAATGTTACCCCCTTTTATTATGTTGTTTTCCTAGCATGATTTTTCCATCGCACACTATTCTTTTTGGGTTTTAGATGGTGGATGTAACTCGAAGGAACCGTGTTGATCAATGTAATGGAAATTTAAATGGTTTTCCTCCTGAACAAATCAATTTTATGGGAGATGGAGCGGAAAATCTTATTCCTATACTTATTCAAGCTATAAATTCATAAGTAAACAACATTTCAATCTTTTGCAATGTTTTAACTTTTAGAACCTGTTTTCTCAACACTGGGATTAATTTGAAATTAAATACTGCAATTTCTGTGTTTTGAATTTAGAAAAATGGATTCAATATTTGGAATCAATATGTCCAAATTATGTTAATAGGATACTTTTTTTTGTAACTATGGTAAATTTTATTTACGACAGTTAAAGGTAAATATGGTAATTAAGGGTAATAATAATATTATAAAATTACCCAACACTTGTCTTAATATAATTGGATGATTATATTTCTCTTTAAAACTTACTTGGGTCGAAATGGAATCTATTGGAAGCCTCTTTTATGTGATTAAGACCATTAATTAATTTTATTTAAAGAAAGTGAAATATGTATCACTCAATATTTAATATTAAAAGTATTTTTTATGTAAGGATATACCGAATATAAATTCGATTATAAATAATCATTTGAAATCTAAAATTCTTTTATTTGTTATGGTAATTTATTTTTAATTTTTAAGAAATATTTAATTACCTTAATAGCTTATACATTAATGATGTAGAAATTACTTATTTAGTGAAAAATAAATAATATAGTTTTTATTCAAATAATAATACCAATAAAAGGACAAAAAACATGACCAAAACTTATTGGTCGTATATATATAGACCATAATCATCCAATTGTCGAATTTGTGACTATTTTGAACCTTATAAAAGTTATTATGACACTTATATTATATTATTTTAAATAATGAAAAATTTATCACCATCATAATTTAATAAACATGTCATTTTAAAATTTTGGTGTTTTCAAAGATAAATTCGACTAAACGTATTATTATGAAATCTATTATATTTAAATTCATCATAGTATTTTATTTTAAATTTTTATACAAAAAATCTATATATTAAATAATCATTAAAAAATAATGTAGTTATTATTTTATTATGAGAAATACTATATAAATAGTTTTAAAAATAATAAAATAAATATTATATGAATTAATTAGTGTGCTACACAAATTTTATAGATGAATATGAAATGTTATAAATCTATTAAATTTTTTTTTCCGAACATTTCTTCTGTATGGATTTTATTTAAATTCAAATAAATTATTAGTGTCAAAATTGACACTGTTTGTATTTTATAAAAATAACATATTATTAAATTGTTTAAAAATCACAAAATTATTTAAAAATTAATAATTGAAATTTATATGGTATTTAATGTCATAATTCATCTAATTATTGACAATTACAAACCCAAAAGTAAGTATTTATAATAATTAAAAATGTAGAATATTATTACCCAAAATAAAATTAAATGGATTTAATAGGGATAAATCAAATTGATAAGGTTTAAAATAATTTTACAACATGTATAAATTTTATTGGATGATGATATTACAACCATATATAACTCATAATTGAATTTGAGTCATTTTTGAAGGTTTTAGGTGGGTTTTGAGTTTATTATAAATTAATATTTTGGAGGCTTCCAAATATGCCCCTCTCCTCTCTTATAAAAGGGCACATACTCCCTCTTATCTTCACTCTAATATAAGCTTTAAAAATAGGACAAAACCATCCCATTTATCTTCTTAACTTCCCTATAAACATACTATAGTTCCTAGTCTTCTTCAAAGACCAACTTTAGTGTCATAATAGGAGGTTTAGAAGAGGCACATCAAAGAAGAGGCGACCTCTTCTACCGATTTTTTTAAGTTTCTTTCTACTTATACTTCCACTTCTTCAGTTGTTTTATTATAAAGTAATAACATAATTATCACTAACATATGGATATGTTATTATAAATATGAATCAATCCCATTTCACCTTCTATCTATCCTACATAAAAGGAAATCACCGCGCGTGCGTACGTACATATTACGTCTCCACACAGTGGTGTAATCTGTTTTTTCACCACCTCCATACTTGGATCGGTATAATGGTAGAAATAATGACTATATATGATTATTGTAACATAATACTAATTTTGAGATATTATATCATCCACTCCAATTCCATTCAGTAATTATGGGAATGATATCATCGCTCGTGCGTACGTGCAGCTTACCTTCTCCACAACATGATGAGATTCATTCTCATGTTAACCATTAAGGAATGATTATAAAGTATATATAATAAATAATCATGAAATATATGACATAATAATAATATTTTATTTATGTATATGTTATTTACTTACTTCCATTCAATTTAATAAGGAAATGAAAATAGTGATCATGCGTACATACGACCAACTGTCTCTATGAACGATGTATTTCATTCCATTTATCGATCTATTATATATATATTCTGAATATATATTATATATCAATCATGTTTTATATTCTGGAATTAATTAATCATGATCTAAGTAATCATATGAATAATTACAAGTCAAAACACGTAAAATACATGAAACGATTTTAAACAAAACATTGCTTTAACATGGAATTGAAAAATGAACAGGTAATATAAAGTCGTAAGTGAATCATATATGATATCATAAATATTATTATGGTTCTGTTAGATGTTAATAATATGTTCAAACCCACTATAAATGAGTATCAAACACATACAGAAGGAATCAGACAAAAGGCAAGGGATAATTATTCCAATCTCGTTCTTATCCGAGATTGTTTATTCATAACTATTTACTGGGGTTATGTTTATCTTCCATATCCATGTTTTCTCAAAATGTTTTCATAAAATGTTTACAATCATTACATGTTTGTATAAAGTAATTTTAAACATTTTTTTACTTTTACCACATGGTATGGAAGGAATCTTTATTTTGTTTACCATATGATGCACTTTTTACTTTTCCGACAAAAGTTCGAGGAGAATGTTTTTTTAACTTATAAGACATGAATGTATTTTTACAACTTCATAAAACCTTATTTTCATGAATATTCTTATAAAATATTTCATGATTATTTTCAATAAAATAATTTTCTTTTAAAAATGCATGGCATTTTGAGAAAATAAAATGATTTAGAAGAAGAAAGGATATTTTCCTCAATAATTCATTTCCAGTATTTTATCAAAAATATTTTCCTTATTAGATGAAATTATTTAGTTTTTGTATGTTTCAAGTATAGTGTCTCTATTATTAAAATGGTTTTATTTATATTATGATGAAATGATATTCATTTGTTTTATATGGATTATGTTATGATGAGATGATGTTTATGAAACCCATTTTATTCTTTGGGTTATGATGAATGATTTAGGTTTATTTTGTGGCACACTTAAGAATGATTTCATTATGAGAATGGTGGGACCTATATCTCCCTATAACTAATTGGGTAAATATTTATATCTCATGGTATAAACATGGCTGGAATGGAATGTAAATCCAGTTCAGTAATACAGTGCTGGAATGGCATGTAAACCCGATTTGTATGAGACTTTTTACACTATGATGGTCTTGGTAGCAATTCCATGGCTATTATGGAAATCATATCCTATGATTAATTTTTTTCCATAATTAAATATTTTATTACCATTATATTTTATCATGATTAATGTTACTTTATGATCTATTCCTTATGTACTACCAAGATTTATGTCATTACTCATGATTTTGATTTTTTATGTTCATGTTTTTTTGTTATAATGTTTATGGGTTTAATTATGTTATCCATGTTTGCCCTGACTGAGAATTTTAGCTCACTCTTTTTGTGTTTTATTTTTCCCAGGATATAAATAATGGTTTTATGTATGAAAACAAAAGGGGAAGATCTTTATGGGAGATGTTGAAGATCTTTCACCACGATTGATCATTTTGTTCCGAGTTTCCAAATACACAAAATAAATACGGTCTTTGGGTGGCTGTTTTTGTTATTTATTAAGTATTTCTCAAAAGTAATATAATTTCCATGTACGTCAAGCTCTGGGTCTCTACATTAAAATTATTTGGGGTTATAAATGGTTTAATACTTGGATTTTTCATTCATAGAAACCCACACCACTAAAAAGAATACTAAAACATAATTTGAAAAAGAAAAGTTAGAAACATAACAGTTACCAAAAGTAACTCATCATATGGTATCCACATAGGATAACATAAGTAGGAAGAGAAAACATGGATACGGAAGAAAAATATAACAGTCCAGTTCTGATGGACAGTGTTAAAGAATAAGGTTGGAGAATGTTAACAACCAAAAATCCATAAATTAGTGATGATTTAAGGGACTATCGGATTCATCTAATAAGAATGCACTAGGATAAAATTTTGGGATTTCAAGATCCTTTTCCTAAAGTTGAAAAACATGAGAATAAATAATTACTTGATTTTATTAAAATCTCATCATTGGTCGTGCCTTGAATAATTTCCACTTCATCTCTTATTCAATGAAATAAAGTTGAAATTTTCATTACTGAAGTATTAGCAGATCATGTGATCTATAAATTGAATGATAAGTCATTCAATTTTTCTTTATCTAAAAAAGGTTATCACAAGTAATCAAATATTCTTAAGTCCACCTATAGTGATATAATACATTAATCTAACAATATTCCACCATAATATAACTTATAAAATCCATAAGTGGATAACATTATAATCCATCCGAAAAATAAAAATAAAAAACATTAGAATGTGGTGAACTAAATCAACTTAATATTTATCTCACATATCTCAAAAGTTAGTTCAGGGTTGTCACATTCCAAACATGTGAATAACATAATCATTTATTCTCTTGAAACAAGATAATAACATGAATTACTATAGAACCTTAGTGAAAATATTCATTCTATAAAAATTAACTCCTTCCACACAAGAAATAAAATAAATAACTCTATATAATAAAACCATGATATCACATTGTCCTTATATCATTAATGAGGTCATTAATACCATAAAACATCTCTTTATCTCTTTATCCCATCATTATGCAAATATCATGAATTTTCCAAAAAATATCTGAATAACATTTAATGGTTACCTTTATCATTCTACATATACATTAAAATGTATAAGAAAAAACAATAATGTAATAATCATTAGACGTTTCATTATTCCATAATACCATAAAATTAGTTATACAAACATTATTCTTGAAAATCATTTAATCATTCCACTCCCTTACTAATCTATTAACCAAGCTTCAACATTTTATTCCTTAACACTTTTTTCATATCAATTATCATTTATAGTATCTTCATTGTAATCAATAAAAATACTACCCATAAAAACATGATAATTATCTTCATGAGAATTTCCCATATGTGATCAATTTTTATAATTCCCATACATTCGTCATTTAAAACATTTAACCATCATTGATGTCATAGCAATACAATTATCCTTGTCCATTGTGTTAACTGAACCGTTTCCTTTACAATTACTGGCTTAATGTCCTTCTTTTACACACCCAAATCATCTTCTATTTCCTTTGACACATTCTTCTAGATGCCTCTTCCCACATGATTTATATGAGGAAAATTGATCTCTCTTTCCTCTATGATCACCATGAAACTCCATCTTTCTCTTATTATCAGGTCCTGGAAACTCACTAATGTTGAGATTATTTATTATATTCTGAAATTTCAAATTAGGAATATTAACTATGTTTTCCCTTTCAGCTCCCATTTCATTTCGTTTCTCATGAATAATATCATTTCATTGTCCATTATATTCTCAGTTAACATGAATCCACCTATTTTCATCCATTTTAAAAACCCAAAAAGAATTGTGTGAGAGGAAAAAATCATACTCAGAAAGAAACATTATCAAGGTGCTGTACTTTCAATTTCTAACATATTTGGTTTAATCCTAAGTTATTCATGATCATTACCATAACTCTAGGACTATAACCTATAGTTATAATTACCCTTTGATACATCCCTAGACATACCTTAGAAATATCTATAGGGTTTTCACTAATGTTTTCACATCCTAGATTCCAAAGGTTAACTAAAACTTCATTCTAATACCAACTCTAACGACCCAAGCTTTATGTACATGGACATTACATTTATTTTGTGGAATACTTAATATATTTAAAAAATAAATTCCCAAAGAATGTAATAGCTCGGTGTCTTTGCAAACATGGAACATAATCTTCTAAATTGGTGAATGATCCTCAACATATCCCATAAAGATCATCCGATTTTTCCCTATATAAAACATTTATTTATATCATGGGGAAAATAGAACAAAAAAAGTGTGAGATAAAATTCTTAGTAAGGGTAAACATGAAGAACATGAAACAAAACATGAACAAAATAATTTAAAACATTAACATAAATTTTCAATATTACAATCGTGAGTCATAAAATAAGTCTTGCCAGTTCATAAGACATAAGGCAAAAATCATAAATGAACACAAACCATGATAAAATAAAATTGAAATAAAACATTGAATTGTGGAAAAAAACAAGAATATAATATTATTTCCACTGTAGCCAAGGCAAGGCTACCAAGACTATAATAGAGGACACATTCCATTACTGAACCAGATTTACTTTCTTTTCTAGACATGTATTACTAAACCAGATTTTGTTTCCATTATAGTCAAGTATATTTCATGAGATATAAATCATTACACATTGCATTGGAGGTATATACAGGTACCACCAATATCATAATGAAATAATTCTTACATTCACCACAAAAACATAAACTATTCAATATAGAATGACCTAAGGAACAAAAAAATGGGGTTCTTAAGCATCATTCCATCATAATACATATAAAATAAATCGATTTCATAAAAAAAATTCCATCATAAACAAAATAAAATAAAATAAATAATAGTGATATAAACAAAACCCTATGTCATATTATATGGAAAATAATTTTGATTAAACTCTTGAAGTTAATTCTTGAGGAAAATGTCATTTATTCTTCAAAAACATTTTCTTTTCTCAAAATTCAACAAATTTTTAAAAGAAATGAATTTATTTGAAAATAAAATTGCAATCGTGTAGAAGAATATTCATTAAAAAGGAATTATTAAGATGTAAAAATCTATTCACTCTGTATAAGTTGAAAAACATTCTCCTCATACTTTTATTAGAAATTCAAAAAAGTACCTCATACTGAATTAGGGAAAAATTATTCCATTCACACCATTTATTAAAAATTAAACTATGGGTAAAATTGACATTAAAAAATTATAGAATAATGTAAATAGTATTAAATATTTTTGGAACAAGGATTTGGATGATAATTATAGCCCAGAAAATAATTACATAAAAACAATCTCATATAATAATGAGATAGCAAAATGATCCCTTACCTTAAGTCTTATTTCATCTATATGAGTCCTAAAATCCTACATGGTGGGTTTAAACATATTATTAAATTCTATAATAACCATAATAATATCTATGATATCATATATGATCCACTCATGAATTTATATTACCCATTTATTTATCAATTCCATGTTAAAGCAACATTTTGGGTAATAATCGTTTTACTAATCACGTGTGTTTTGAATTTTTATTCTTGATATTTTTACTTAGATCATGATTTAATAACTTAAAGAATGTATAAAAATTAGTTATATATCCTAAATATTCAATATAGAAATATATATATTATATATAGATAAATAAAATATAATACACCATTCATGGAGATGGTAGGCCTTATTTATGCATAAACGTAGTTTCTGTTTCCATATTGAATTGTATATAATCAAGTATATGATATAAATATATACATATATCCAGTATCATTATTATTTCTTATATTTCTATCTTATTTATTTTATATACTTTATAATCATTCTTGAATGGTTAATGAGGAGAATGAATCTCATCGTGTCGTGGAGATGGTAAGTAGTACGTACGCACAAGCGATGATATCATTCACTTAATGGTTAAAAGGTATGTAATTTTATGGTATATTAATTATTAATAATAATTATCATGTTATATTCATTATTTAAATCCATTATACACATCATAATACTCATCCAAATTATGTATTGTTCAATAACAAATTACAACATAGTGTGGAGACGGTAAGTCATATGTACACACACATTGTGGTATTATTATTCATAGCATGGAAAAATGAAGTATAAGGTTGTAACATAATTATAATAAAATATAATAATATATAATAAAATGTATTTATTACTTTATTATGGTAACAACATAAGAATAGGAAGTAGAAGAAGAAATTAATTTTGAAAGATGTGATAAAACAATTACCTATTTTTGAGTATCTCCTTTTGATTTTCACAAAAGGTATCCTTAGGATGGATTTATTCTCAATGTGTTTCCTCTAAGAATAATTCAGGGATGTTTTTATATTATTTGAGTAGATATTTTATGAAAAAATGGTTTTGAGGTGTGTGAGTAAGTGGGTAGAGGTGGGGTCCTTTTATATGAGGGGGGGGGACTTTAGGAATCTTTTGAAATATTATTTTATTATAAAATGATTTTAGAATTATATTAGTTAAAAAGTGATAAATGTATAGTATAATATGATTATGGGGCGAAATAATATCATCCAATAGGTTTTAGATAACTTTTTGTCACAAATAAAACCTTATCTTTTAGCTTTAAACCCTAGTTAAAAACATTTACTCTTACCCTATCTTCTCGTATTTTCATAATATATGGTTACTATAGTTACTATGAAATACCATTACAACCAATAGTGGATCATTAATGAAAAGTTTATCATTATATATGTAATTTGGCCTAATCATATATATTTTAATACTATTAAACCATTTAATAAAATAGTATTTTTTTGAAAACTTATTAATTCCAATTTTGAAAGTATTTAGTAATTGATTTTTATTAAAGTCATAAAAACGTTATTCCTTATAAAAAAATGAATTGACTAATACCTAACATGATAATGTAACTAATTTTTTTTGTATTTCATCAAAAGATTCAAATTGAATTTATTTTTATATTTATAATATCATTTATTAGAATCATTCATTAATAAGGTAATCGCTGTATCATAATTGTTTCATAATTAAATTTATTTATTTAATGTTTAAGAATTACAAATAAAATACCATGATGTAGGAAATATTTTTATATTTATAATAATACTTTTAGTTTAAGATGTCATTTATATAAATAAAATAAAAAAAATTAGTTAGGAGAGACATGTTTATGGTAAATTTTCTTTTTCTTTAAATTAAAAATTATAAAATGTCATTATCACACCCATGTTGCTCAATGGGGTCCTAATATCGACACAAGGATTCTCATGGTCAGACATATCTCATCTAATAGTATTATTACATGTTTTAGGTTAGTTTTTTCTTATTCCAATATTATTTGTTTTACCCTTATTTACTAGATTTAATGATTAACCATGGATAATAAAAATAATTACTAAAGTTACTATTCATAATGTCCAAAAATAAAAGGTAACTATTTACACAATTTGTAAATTATTATTACAAATATGGAATAAATTTTTATAAATTCAAAACATTGTTCTTGAATTAATCAATTTAAAATTAATTCCCATTTTCAAAACTAGAACACAATTTTTAAGATGTAAAAACTATTAAATGATTGACATGTGTTTATTTCAAATTTAAATGTGAAATTGCTTATAATGACCAAAATTGGATTAAATGATAAAAAAATAAAATTTATCATTAAAACTAATTAAAAATATAATTTATCTATATAATTAAATTTTACAAAATGGGAGTTTTGAATTAAAATGCAATATTTTTCACTATTCATTAAAATATGAATTTAATCAGAAAAATAGAAAAATATCAACCAAGGTAAATTTTGATACCCCAATTCAAAATAACATGTTTATTTTGTCAAATAGGATATATAAAGATTTTATAAACTAAATATATAATTTCACCACTAAAAGGCGGTAAACCTGTATTTTTTTAAAAAAATACTTCTTTTATCCAAAAAATTAAATTAGTTCTTATATTATATAAAGAAAACATATAAGCTGAAATAAAAACATTAATATAAATTTATTACATATATAGTTCTCTAATAAAACCCATAAAGATTTATTTTATTATTTTTGTAAACTCACTTATCTTCTAGGAAATAGTTTTTTAGAAGGATGTTAATACGATTCATACCATCCATTATAATGACTAGGTCATAATATTTAGTTATCACATATACTCAGTCTGGCGTGAAATTAATTCTATCAAAATAACTTGAAATTTTGTGTATGACCAGCCAATAATTGTGTTCTTTATACTAAAAGATAATATGGTGTATCTTATAGCGTAAGATTATTGTTACACACCAAGCTTCGATGGAATATTTCTCTTTGAATAACACAATACCTTGCATTGTACGCAACTTTGAGATTTTAACACACTGTGACCAATCAAACAAGCCGTTATGAATAGTAATTCCCACCTTTTGAAATTTTACAAATTTATTCATTCAAAATGGACTTCATTTTTGGATTTGGAAAATCTAAATTATCTTAGTGTGAATTTTGGAAATTTTTCTCAAAAAATTCCAATTGTTGATGAATAGTGAAAATACTAAATTTTAATTAAAAACAACTTTTATAATAAAAATAATTTATAGTGTTGAATAATACATTTGAATGGTTTTTAAGTATCATTAGACTATATTTGTATCATTTAATATAACTTAAGTCATTGGATGTAATCTCATGATTAAACTGGACATAAACAAGTGTCAATATTTTGATAGTTATTATTTCATAGAAACACATTTTTTGTTTTGACAACAAGAATTAATTTTAAATTAATTACTGCAACTTATGTGTTTTGAATTTGGGAAAATGGATTCCATATTTCAAATCAAGAGGTATAAATTGTTTAAATAGGTAACTATTAATTTTTTATACATTAGAAATATTTACTTCAGCAAATATTTTATTTACCATGGTTAAAGGGGTAAATCCAGTAAGAAAGGTTAAAAGATAATATCATAATAATATTAAATTACCCTAACACGTGTCCTAACCCTATTTGATGATACAAGTCTGACCATGAGAAATATAGGGTCGATTTTGGGATCCCATGGAACCACTTGGGTGTGATAATGACATTTTATATTAAATAATCTAAAGTAAAGACAAAAATAACAAAAGAAAATACCTTTTAGTAAAAAAAAATTATACGAGGTTATATAATTTATCTATTCAAGTATAAATAGTCGTTAGAAATATAAAAATATTTTCTACCCCAGGATAGTTTATTTATAATATTTAGACATAAAATATATATACTTATGTATGACACAATTAGGATATAGTATTTACATTATTAATGAAACAATCAAATAAATGATATTATAAATTATAAAACAAAAATAATTTGAAAGTTTTGATGCCATTAAAAACTTGTATGGGTTAATATGTCATGTTAGGGTTTATAAAATGTATTTATTTTAATGTAATAATGTTTTTAGTACTTTAACAAAAATCAATTATTAAATAATGTCTAAATTGACACAAATGAGTTTTTTAAAAAAATACAATATTTTTGGTTGATATAATAATCCAAAAATAGAAGGTTCATCCAAATGACTTATATAAGGTTATATATATTAATAATGAATCACTTGGGATTCAATTAGATTTTTATATTAATTTTAATAATTATATAATATAAAAATACAAAGAGACATGATAAATGTAAAACTATTTAACTAAGAGTTAAATATGGAATATAGGGTTAATATTGTGACCCAAACCTATTTAAAACCTATTGGTTGAGTGGTTTTCAAACCATAAACACCTTATAATTTAAATAATTCATTTTGGAGCCATTATAAACCCAAAATGATTTTATTATAAAATAATATTTCAATCTTTTTCTAAGGTTCCCCTCACCCCTCTTATAAATGGTCACTTCCCATTCTCTGAAATACACACCTACAAAGCCATTTTTCTCAGCCAAAACCTGCCCAAATATCCACTCCACTTTTCTGAATTCATACTAGAGGCCTTAATTTAGTCATAAATCCTACCTAAGGAGGCATTTTGATCAAATCAAAAGGAAAAACCCAAAGAAGAGGTAAATATTTCGTCACCTCTTCCAAGTTTTTTATTTTTCCACTTATTCTTTCCTAGTTTTTTCCATTCTAAAAAAATAACTCCATTATATTCTATATACTGTGATGTTATTATAAATATGTTACAACTATATTCATTATTATATCCATCTTACGAATGACATGTCACCATACATGCGTACGTACGGCTTACCGTCTCCACGTCGTGGTGTAGTTGTTATTCTTGGATGGGTATAATAATGATATATAATTAATATAAATAATAAATATAACATTATAATGATTCTGTATATATGATATACCCTTCAATTATATATGATTTTAATATCAAAATAATGATATTGTCGCTCGTGCGTACATACAGATTACCATCTCCATTCATTCCCCATCGTATCCATTCAAGACTAATTTTCATTTGATGATAAAAAATAATGTTTAAATACTTAATATCATTATGAATATGAATAATAAACATCCTATCCATAACAAACATTACTTACATAGCAAATCATATAAAGGAAAACGAGTCAATTAACACCAGAAACGACAATAATTCTAAAATATTATTAGCAAAGAAATATTAAATGAACATATATGATATAGTATTAATGTATATAGTTCTTGTATAATTTAATAAAAATTATTTCATCACTATACAAGAGTTTAACCTACCATCAACCAAGGGAAATTACAAGGTAAGGGTTAATTGTACAATCTCATTATTATCCGAGGTTGTTTTTACATAAGTAGCTACTAGGACCTCTTTATCATCCACATCCATGTTTCATAAAAATGTATTTCAAAACATTTTTAATATTTACTATAAAATTGATTAAATTCACTTATACTGATATTTGAACTTATATGTTTTGAATGTAATCTTTCAATGGATTTCCAAACCAGGTACTTTACGACCTTTTCGACAAAATTAATGTATCAATGCCTTTTTTAACTTATACAACGGGTGTGGTTATTCTCTACCATTATAAAATCGTCAAATCTTCCCGTACAAGTTTATAAGAATATTTTGAAAATAAATATTTCCTTTTATAATTATGTAACTTTAAGTGATTTCAAAAAAAAGAAAGGTATATTTCTCTCAAATAGTTTTGATTTCATCTATGTAAACATCCATAGATGGATTTTATACTTGTTTGAAGTCAATTAATTATGATAAAAATCTTCCATCTTGTATTGAATGTTTTTTGGTATGTTTGAATATGGATGATTTATTTTTATACCATTCATAGTTTTTGGTTAATGCATTTACATTTCGTATGCTAGTTTTAATACAAAAGTTTATATTATATTTCAACCTTTTCATATGTGGAATGTATTGGAATTAGTAAGTGACGGGTGGTGCCCAATATAGCTCATTGATGCATCAGTATGCCTCATGACACAATTAGACGTGGAATTGGCCGAGGGATTTCCCTATATGATATATGGTTTTGGCTAAGGCCTTAATTATTTTTAGAAATCTTGGCTGAGGCCTGGACAAAATGTTTCAGAGTGTCTGGCATTATACATTCCCTCATTATGAAACTAATATTGATGGTTCATCTGGTCATTTGACTAGTAGAATACCCATGATTATGTTTTATTATGACAGTATTTTGTTATGTCATATTCCTTCCATAAAAGTATTCATGTTTGTTATTGGTAAAGGCATATGTTTTCAATTATTCACCATGATTAATATTTATGTTATCTTCCACTGTATTGCTTACCCTTACTGTGCATTTTAGATCACCCCTTTATTATGTTTAATTTTCCTAGGATATGAAGAAGTTATTTATGAGTAACTTGTAGCCATAATCTTGGAGGCTTGGATGTTTCTAATAGAATAAATTAGTGTTGTATTTATTTACAAGTTGTAATGTCGAACTTATGTATGAATCTCATTTCCAATAATACTAAACCGATCGGTCTTTTAGGAGATGATTTCCTTGTGATCATGATAATGTTATGTAGTAATGCACCGACTCTGGGTAACTGGTGTTGGGGCATTACAGTCAGTATCATAAGAAGTTTAGTACAATCCTTGGAAACTAGATTTAGATAAACTCTAATCAGAGCACATATCCCTAAGATATAATTTGAGGATTAGTATAGAAGAACTTCCTAGAATTTTTGTACTATAGAGATTTTGTTAGTTTTCAATGAAATACATCCCTGTCTACATACGAGCAGGTAGAGCCGGCTTTGGCACATATGTACTGAGGGGTACAACCCGAAAACACCGCTTTGAACAAGACTCGAATGGGAATTGGTGCATGACAACGGGGCTTGCTACACTCTTGGTTATGACACTCCTGGGGGATATGCTTAGAATAATTCCTATTTTCTTTAAAAAATTATGAAGGGTTTATGAGTTTATACTTATTCAAAGAAAACATTTTTATTATTATGAATCATATCCATAAACTATTCAATTTATGTTATGTGTTTTACAAATTTGGATTTATGTATTGCGATTCATAAAATAATCTAGTTTATGCCATTGTTTTAAAATGGCTCCTAGTGGAAGGGATAAAAAACGTATAAATGCACGTAATCCATGTAGGGATTTTCCTCCTACTCAAGATAATTATAGTGGAACTGGTGATAAAACTAGTGCAGATCATCTTATCACCATACTGGGACAACTCAAACAGGTTATGAATAATAACCTTACCTGTATGGAGACCCCTGATCCACAACGCAGAGGATCAATGTTTGACAACTTCATGAGGAAACAACCACCATCATTCAATGGGAGTAAAAATCTATTAGTGGTTGATCAGTGGATAAATTCCTTAGATACATTTTTTTATGCTTTGGGGAGTAGTGAAAGGGAAAAAGTTTTCATGGAAGGTTATCACCTCACAGAAGATGTTGATCAGTGGTGTTCATAGATTCAAAACACAGAGGAAGATGAAGAAGTTTCCAGTATGTAATGGAGGGAGTTTAAAGATCTTTTCCTATAAAAATACTTTCCTTGTGACCATCGAGAATATTTGGAAAGGAAACTTCTAAATCAGGGGAAGAAAGAGGATGAGAATGTAATAAAGTGTGAAGCTGACTTTACAAGGTTATCAAGGCATGATACATATTATATACGTAACCCAAGAAGTAATATTAACCGTTTCATTGATGGGTTGAAACCATTTCTCTGTTGATCCTTAGTATCACAATCCTTATCATCATATGTAGATATTATCTCATGTTCTATCAAGACATAAAAGGAATTCTCTAAGTCTTATGACTATAATGAAAAGCAAGAGAAGCAGAGATCTGCTGAACACTATGGGAAATGAAATAATGAAACAAGGAAGAAGGGAATAATTGAATTTCCACCCTATGATAATTTTGTAAAGAAGCACCCTAGTGCCTGTCTAAAAGGAAAAGGAGTATGCAACAAATTTGTACAGAAATTCCATCTTGGTGGTGATTGTAATGGAAAGAAAGAAGGTACCAAGGTTGAATGATACAATTTCAGGGATATGGGACATTATGAAAGTGAATGTCTTAAGTGTCGGGGAAATATACCTCAGAAACGGCCAAGGTATCAAGGCCAAGCTAATGCGATCACTACTGCTGAGGTTGAAGCTCCGAAAGATGGGGTGGAAGGTAATTTAATTGTTTCCTGAAGTTTAGACAATGATTTAATTGATTCATGATCATCTCATTGTTGCATATCATCCCAGTTTTCTAAGAAAATCAGATATTTCCAATTTTATTAGGGAGTTGTCTGTCAAAACACATAAGGGAAGATCATGACAACAATGTTTTGTGAATCAATTCCCATTAGGGAATATAAATGTTCTTTATCTGATAATCTCATCGTCATACCCATCATTAAATTTGATATAATCCTCGTAATGGATTGGCTCTCAAACCATGATGAAAACAATTATTTTAATAATAAGGAGGTTACAATTTGTGATGATGATAAGGAGTACCTTATATTTATAGCAGACACGACACCACCCCATTCTTATATAGATCCACCTCTAGTAGATCAACTTAATTCAATTATTATGGAGGAAGAGAACAAAATAACTATGAGTGAGGAAAGGAATGTTCAAATAGATGATGTACATATTGTGCAAAATTATATTGATGTGTTTTCAGAAGATTTACCTGGACATCCTCCAGAATGAGAAATTGAGTTTTCCATTAATTTAATTCATGGTTCGAGACCCATATCGAATACCCCTTATAGAATGGAAAATGTGGAATTAGTGGAACTAAAGAAATAACTAATGTAATTGATTAATAAGGGATTTATTTGACCTAGTGTTTCTCCATGGGGAGCCCCTGTTCTTTTTGTTAAGAAGAAAGATGGATCTATGAGGTTGTGCATTGACTATAGGGAGATCAATGCTATAACAATAAAGAACATGTATCCCCTACCCTGAATTGATGATTTATTCGACCAACTTCATGGAGCTCAATATTTTTCAAAGATTGACCTTCGATCTAGATATCATCAGTTGTGTGTGAAGAAGGAAGCCATTCTGAAAATAGTATTTTGAACCAGGTACGAGCATTAGGAGTTTACAGTAATGCCTTTTGGGTTGACTAATGCACCCTTTGTTTTCATGGATCTAATGATCATATTTTTCAAGGAATATCTTCATGACTTTGTAGTGGTATTTATTGATTATATCCTGGTATAGTCCAAACGGTATTAAGATCATTAAAATAACTTGTGTACCATTCTGAAAAACCTCATAAGATATAAATTGTATGGGAAGTTTAGAAAGTGTGAATTTTCGCTTCGAGAGATTTATTTTCTAGGTAATATTATATCTAAGGATAGAATCTCTATTGACCCTTCTAAGAAAAAGGAAATCCAAGAATTCCCTACACCGACTTGTATAACTAAGGTATGGATTTTTATTGGTTTAGCAGGTTATTATCGATGTTTCGTCTAGAATTTTTCCCAATTGGCTAACCCATTAACGAAGCTCACATGTAAAGGTGTTAAATTTGTTTGGAAGAAATAGTGTGAAGAATGTTTCGAAGAACTGAAGAGAATATTAGTCAATGATCCTATCATTACTCTACCATCGGGGAATTATGGGTTTGTTATTTATATTGATACCTCAAATAAATGACTAGGTTTTATCCTTATGCAGAATGATGGGGTTATTTCCTATGCATCACGATGGTTGGAAAATCATGAGAAAAATTGTCCTACTCATGATCTTGAGTTAGCAGCATTAGATTTTTCTTTTAATATTTGGAGACACAACCACTATTGTGAAAAATGTGAGATTTATACTGATCATAAGAGATTGAAGTATATTTTATCTTAGAAGGAAATCAACATGAGGCAAATGAGAGGGCTTAAAATACTAATGGATTATGATATCATAATAAAATGCCACTTGGGGAAGGAAAATAAGGTGAAAGATGCTTTGAGTAGAAAGGATATTGGAGTTTTGAACAAGATTAGAGTGGAAAGGGATCCTATTTTCATGGATCTAGTAAAGATGGATATGGGAATAAACATGGAAGGTAAAACATCAATGATTTGTCAAATTGTTGCCAAACCATCTTTACTAGAATGGATAAAAAATTCTCAGGTTGATGATGAGAAATTTCAAAAGAAGATTAAATCTCTGAATGAGGGAAGATTGATTGACTTCGTATATAAAGATGAGATTTTGTAATTTGGGGAGATACTTTGTGTTCCCGATATACCCAATATGAAAAAGGGAATTGTTAGATGATTCTCATTTCTCCAATTTCTCTATACACCCTGGTATCACTAAGATGTATAGAAATTTGATGGAACATTTTTGGTGGGACAACATGAATTGGGAGATTTCTGGTATTGTGTCAAGATGTATGGTTTGTAAACAAGTGAAAGCTGGAAGGAAACAACCTGGAGTATTCATTCAACCTCTTCCTATACCTGAATGGAAATGGGATAATATTAAAATGGACTTTATCATGGGACTTCCAGAGACTCCTAAAAGGAATGATTTAATATGGGTCATTCTTGATCGTCTTACCAAGTCAGCACATTTTCTTACTATAAGAGAAGATTTACCACTTGAGAGTTTAGAAAGACTCTATATTAATGAATTTTTAAGTCTTCATGGAGTACCCTTATCGATTTTTTCTGATCGTGATCTACATTTTACGTCAAGATTCTGGAAAAGTCTTCAGAAATCCTTGGATACTGAACTTTGTTTGAGCACTTCCTACCACCCTCAAACTAATGGACCATTAGAACAGACTATTCAAACAATAGAATACATGTTGAGATCCTGATCACTTGACTCTCAAGGTATGTGGGATAAATATTTACCTGTAGTAGAATTTTCCTATAAAAATATCTTTCATTCATGTATTCATATGGAAACATATAAACAGTTATATGGAAAGAGATGTCTTACACCAACTTGTTGTGATGATGTTGGTGAAATAAAACTTGTAGACGTAGAAAATTTTGAGGAAAGGATAGAAAATGTGAAGTTAATCCAAACCCACATCAAACCAGATCAAAGTAGGAAGAAGAGCTATGCTGATTACCAAAGGAAGGATTTGGAATTTTAGGTAGGAGATCATGTTTTCTAGAAGGTATCTCCATGGAAGGGAATTATACAATTCGGTATGAAGGGTAAATTGAGTCCCAGGTACATTGAACCTTTTGAAATTCTATAATGAATTGGGGATGTAGCTTACCTTTTGGCAATGCTGCAAAGTGTCTCCAAAGTTCAGGATATGTTCCAAGTATCCCTGTTGAGAAAATGCATGCCTGACCCAATACATGTACTTACCTATGAGAAACTAGAACAGGAACCCGACATGTCTTATTGAGAAGATCCTGTCAAGGTTCTTCATATAAGAGAACAAATGTTGAGAAACCATATAACTCATCTGGTAAAAGTTCTATGGAGAAAGCATAATATGGAAGATGCAATGTGGGAACCTGATGAATTTATGATGAAGAACCACCCAAATATTTCTATGCAGTAATATTCTTGAAATTTCGAGGACTAAATTTTTTGATGGAGGGGATAATGTAACACATCAAGATTCTACTATATGTTTCCCTTTGAATAATGCAATAGCTTTCATTGTACGCATCTTCGCGATTCTAACACACCACGACCAATCAAACTAGCCGTTATGAATAGTAATACCCACTTTTTTAAATTTTATAAATTTTATCATTCAAAATAGACTTCATTTTTGGATTCGAAATATCAAAATTATCTTAGGGTGAATTTTTGGTACTTTTCTGAAAACCATTAATTTTTTATGAATAGTGAAAGTACTAAATTTAAATTTAAAACAACTTTTTAATCAAAATAATTTATAGTGTTAAATTATACATTTGAATGGTTTTTAAGTATCATTAGACTATATTTTTATCATTTAATATATATTAAGTCATCGGATGTAATCTCACAATTAAACATGACATAAACAAGTGTCAATCTTTTGATAGTTATTATTTCATAAAAACACGCTTTTTGTTTTGACAACAGGAATTAATCAAAATTAACTTCATCCACTTATGAGTTTTGAATTTGAAAAATTGGATCCCATATTTGGAATCAGGAGGTCCAAATTGTGTAAATAGGTAACTTTTATTTTTTATACATTAGGAATATTTACATCAATAAATATTTTATTTACCGTGGTTAAAGGGGTAAATCCAGTAAATAAAGTTAAAAAAATAATATTATAATAATACTAAATTAACCTAAAACGTGTCCTAACCCTATTGCCGGATACATTTATGACTAAGGCCATCCCCGGGTTTGGGACCCCATGGAGCCACTTGGGAATGATAATGACATTTTATATTAAATAATGTAAAGTAAAGGCAAAAATAACAAAAGCAAATATCTTTTAGTGAAAAAAATTATATGATGTTATATAATTGATCTATTCGACTATAAATATTCATTACAAATATAAACATATTTCCTACCTCCGGATATTTAATATATAATTTTAAGATATAAAATAAATATATTTATATATGACACAATAATGATGCAATATTTTTCTTATTAATGAAACAATCAAATAAATGATATTATGAATACTAATATAAATATAATTTGAAATTTTTTATGCCAAAAAAAAAATTTATAGGTGATTATGACATGTTAGGGTTGATTAAATGCATTTATTTTGAAGTAATAAAGTTGTTAGGACTTTAACAAAACTCAATTATTAAATAATGTCAAAATTGACAAAAATGAGTTTTTAAAACAATTACAATATTATGGGTTGATATATTAATCATTAAAATATGAGGTTCGTCCAAATGACTCAAATAAGGTTATATATAATAATAATAATGAACCAATTTGGGTTCCCTTGGATGTTTTTAGTAAATTTATTCACAACATAATATAAAAATAAAAAGAGACATGGTAAATGTCAAACTATTTAACTGAGAGTTAAATCTAAAAGTTAAGGTTAATATAGTAACCCAAACATGTCTAAAACCTATTGTTTGAGTGGTTTCGACATATCACCACCTTATACTTTAAATAATTAATTTTTGAGCCATTATAAACTGAAAATAATTTTATTATAAAATAATATTTCAATCTTTTCTTAAGGTTCCCCTCACCCCTATTATAAAAGGGCTCTTTCCCTTCTCTCAAATGAACACCATCAGAGCCATTTGGATCAACCAAACACTATCCAGATATCCTATCCACTATCCTCCTTTCATCCTATTGGCCTTATTTTAGTCATAAATCCATCGTAGGGAGTGCTTTATATCAAATCAAAAGAAATAACCCAAAGAAGAGGTAAATATTTCATCACCTCTTTCATGTTTTTTCTTCTTCCACTTCTTCTTTACTTGTTGTTTCCATTATGAAATAATAACTACAGTATATTATTTATACTTTGTTGTTATTGTAAATATATTTCAACCATATTCATTATTCTATCCATCCTTTGAATGACATGTCACCATACGTGTGTATGTACGACTTACCGTCTCCACGTCATGGTGTAATTGTTATTCAGTACATTATTATTTGGATGGGTATACTAATGATGTATAATTTATGTAAATAATAAATATAACATGATAATGATTCTGTATATATGATATATAATCCATATATATATGAATTTAATATCAAAGTAATGATATTGTCGCTTGTGCATACGTACGGATTACCGTCTCCACGAACACGATGAGATTCATTCCCCATCGTATCCCTTCAAGAATAATTTTCATTTTATGATTAAAAATAATGTATAAAGACATAATATAATTCTGAATTTGAATAAGATACATCCTATCCATTACAAACATTACTTATGTAACAAATCATATAAAGGAAAACGAATCACTTAACACCCAAAATGACGATAATACTAAAATATTATTAACAAAGAAATATTAAAAGATCATATATGATATCATATTAATGTACATAGTTCTTGTATAATTTAATAAAAATTATTTCACAATTATAAATAAGGTTAACCTATCACCGACCAAGGAAAAGTACAAGTTAAGGGTTAATTATACAATCTCATTATTATCCGCGGTTGTTTTTTCGTAAGTATACACTAGAACTTCTTTATCATCCAAATCCATGATTCTTAAAAATTTAATTCTATTTTTTTTAATATTTACTAGAAAATGGGTTAAATTCATTTATACCCTTGTTTTAACTTATATTTTTTAAAAGGAATATTTCAATCATTTTCCAAACAAGTTACTTTAAGAGATTTTCAACAAAATTAAAGTAAGAAGGTATTTTTTAACTTATAGGGTGGGTGTAGTTATTCTCTGCCATTATAACATCATCAAAGCTTCCCTTAAAAGCATATAATAATATTTTCAAAATAAATTTTTTCTTTTATAATTATGTAACTTTAAATGATTTCCAAAAAAGAAAGAGATACTTCTCTCAAATAGTTTTTATTTCATCTATGTGGACATCCTTTGATGGATTTTATAATAATTTAAAGTAGATTCATTATGATACAAATATTCCATATTTCATTGAAGTTTTTGCGATATGTTTGACTGTGGATGTGTTATTTTTATACCATTCATGGTTTATGGTTAAAGTATTGACATTCTGTATGCTAGTTTTAATACTAATGTTTATGTTATATTTCAACCTTTTTATATGAGGAATGTATTGGACATAGTAAGTGACGGGTGGAGCTCGCTATAGCTCCTTGATGCATCAGTTGGTCTCATGAGACAAATAAACATGGAATTGGCCGAGGCCTTTCCCAATTAGATATATGGATTTGGCCAAGGCGTTAATCAATTTTGGACATCTTGGCCGAGGCATTGAATTTTTTTTCAGAATGTCCGAAATTATACATTACCTCATTATGAAAATAATATTGATGGTTCATGTGGTCATTCGACTTGTATAATACCCATTATTATGTTTTATTATGGAATTATTTACTCAGCTAATATTTCTGAAATAAAATTATTTATGTTTATTATTGGTAAATGCAAGTGTTTTCAATTATCCACCATGCTTAATATTTATGTTTTCTTTCACCGTATTTCTTACCCTTACTGAGCATTTGAGCTCACCCCTTTCTTATGTTTCATTTTACAAGGATACGAAGAAGTTAGTTATGAGTGAATTTTAGGCATAATTTTGGAGGCTTGGTTGTTTATAACGGAATAAATTAGTGTTGTATTTCTTTTCAAATTGTAAAGTTGAACTTATGTACGAATTGTGTTTCCAATAATACTAAATTGATTGGTCTTTTGGGACACAATTTCCTTGTGATCATTCAAATGTTATTTAATAATGCACCAACTATGGGTAACTGGGGTCAGGGCATTACAGTTGGTATCAGAGGAAGTTTGGAATTTACATTGGAAACTAGATTTAGATAAACTCTGATTAGAGCACATAAACCAAAGATAGAATTTGAGGATTAGTATAGAAGAACTTCCTTGAATTTTGGTACTGTAGATATTTTTTGAGTTTTCAAAGAAATACATCTCTATCTGGATATGATAAGATAGAGGTTGCTTTGGCACATATGTACCTAGGGGTAAAACCATAAAAAACTGCTTTAAGCTAGACTCGAACATGAACTAGTGCACGACAACGGGGCTTGCTGCACTCTTGGTTACGACAGTCCTGGGGGATATTCTTAGGATAATTATTATTATCTTTACAAACCATTATGAATGGTTTATGAGTATATAATTCCTCAATGAAAACATTTTTTATGATTATGGATTATATCCATAAACTATTCAATTTATGTTAAGTGTTTTATATATTTGGATTTATGTATTGTGATTCATAAACTAAACTAGTGTATGCCATTGTTTAGAAATGCCTCCTAGTGGAAGGAATGGAAACTGTATCAACACACATAATCCATGTAGGGATTTACCTCCTACTCAAGATAATTATAGTGGAGCTGGTGATACAACTGGTGCTGATTATCTTATCACCATACTGGGACAACTCACATAGGTTATAAATAATAACCTTACCTATATGAAGCACCCTGATCCACAATGTGGAGGATAAATGTTAGACCACATCATGAGGAAATAACCACTAACATTAAATGGGAGTACAATTCCATTAGTGTATGAGTAATGGTTAAATTCCTTATAGAAAATATTTCACACTTTGGGGGGTAGAAAAAGAGAAAAAGTTATCATGGCAGTTTATCGCCTCACTAGAGATGCTGATCAATGGTGGTCATTGATTCATAACATGAAGGAAGATGAAGAAGTGTCTAGTATCTAATGTAGGCAGTTTAAAGATATTTTCTTAGAAAAATACTTTCCTCGTGACCATCGAGTGGATATGGAAAGAAAATCTCTGAGTCAGAGGAAAAAAGAGGATGAGAATGTCACAATTTATGAAGATAACTGTACAAGGTTAGAAAAGAATGCTACGGATTATATACGTAACCCAAGTAGTAAGATTGACTGTTTCATTGATGGGTTCAAACCATTTCTTTGTCGAGCATTAGTATCAAAATCCTTCTCATCGTACGAAGATATTTTCTCGTGTGCTTTTAAGACAAAAAATGAATTCTCTAAGTCATACGACTTTAAAGCAAAGAAAAAGAAGAAGAGATCTACTGAACACTCTTGGAAAGGAAATAAGGAAATAGGTAAGAATGGAACAATTAAGTTTCCACCTTATTATAATTGTGGAAGGAAGCACCCTAGTGCCTGTCTAAAAGGAAAAGAGTATGCTACAAATGTGGATAGAAAGGCCATCTTGCTGTTGATTTTAAGGGAAGGATAGATTCTACCAATGTTCAATTCTACAATTTCAGGGATATGGGACATTATGAAAATGAAATTCCTAATCATCAGGGAAACATACCTCAGAAAAGGCCAATGGATCAAGGCCAAGCTTATGCGATCACTATTATTGAGGTTGAAGCTCCGAAAGATGTGGTGGCAGGTAATTTGATGGTTTCCTCAAGTTTAGACAATACTTTATTTGATTATAGTTCATCTCATTGTTTCATATCATCCCATTTTCTACGAAAATTATATATTTCCAATTCTATTTAACAATGGAGTTGTCGGTCAAAACTCATAAGGGGAGTATCATTGTAACAAAGTTTTTTTGAATCAGTTCCTATTAGGGAACATAAATGTTTTTTATATACTAATATCATAGTCATACCCATGATTGAATTTGATATAAGCCTCAGAATGGATTGGATTTCAGACCATGATGTGAATATTTATTGTAATAAGAATGAGGTTACGATTTCTTATGATGATAAGGAGTAACTTATCTTTAGAGCAGAAATGTCCCCACCTCATTCTAATCCGGATCCACCCCTAGTTGATCAACTAAATACAATTATTAGGGAGGAAGATAATGCAATAACTATGGGTGAGAAAAGGAATGTTCAAATAGATTATGTGCCTATTGTTCAAGAATATGATTATGTGTTTCTAGAAGATTTACCTAGACATACTCCAGAATGAGAAATTGATTTTTCCATTGATTTAATTCTCGGTTTTAGACCCATATTGAAGACACCTTATAGAATGGCCAATGTGTAATTGGTGGAACTAAAGAAATTACTTGAGGAATTAAGTAATAATGGGTTTATTCGCCCTAGTGTCCCTCCATGGGGAGCCCCTGTTCTTTTTTTAAGAATCAATATGGATCTATGAGGTTGTGCATTAACTACAGGGAGATCAATGATATAATAAAAAGAACAAGTATCCCCTACCTCACATTGATGATTTATTAGACCATCTTCATTGAGCTCAATATTTTTGGAAGAATGACCTTTGATCTGGGTATCAACAGTTGTGTGTGAAGAATAAATACATTCCGAAAACAATATTTTGAACCATGTATGGGCATTACAAGTTTACAGTAATTCATTTTGGGCTGACTAATGCACCCTTTGTTTTCATTGATCTAATTAATATAGTTTTCAGGGAATATATGGATGACTTTTTAGTGGTATTTATTGATGATATCCTAGTATATGCCAAAATCTATGAAGATCATGAAAATCAATTGCGTACTATTCTAAAAACCCTCAAAATAAATAAATTATACGAGAAGTTTAGCAAGTGTGAATTTTGTCTTTAGGAGAATTATTATCTTGGACATATTGTCTCTAACGATGGAATCTCTGTTTACCCTTCAATGACAAAGGCAATCTATGAATGGCCAGCACCGACAATTATAACTATGGTATGCAGTTTTATTGGTTTAGAAAGTTATTATCAATGTTTTGTCCAGAATTTTGCCCGATTGGCTAACCCATTAACAAAAATCAGATGCATAGGTGTTAAATTTGTTTGGAAAAAAGTGTGTGAATAATGTTTCGAAGAACTGAAGAGATGATTACTCAATCCTCCTATCTTGATTCTACCATCGGGGAATGATGGGTTTGTTATTTATAGTGATGCCTCAAAGAAAGGACTCGATTCATTCTTTATGCATAGTAATAGAGTTGTTTCCTATGCATCACAAAAAAATAAAATTCATAATAAAAAATTTCCTACTTATGATCTTGAGTGAACAGCTATAATCTATTGTTTGAGGATTTTAAGACACTATCTCTATGGTGAAAAATGTGAGATTTATTCTGATCATAAGAGTTTGAAGTATATTTTCTCTCAGAAGGAACTCAACATGAGGCAATGGATATGGCTTAAACTACTCAAATATTATTATAGCACAATACACTACCACATGGGAAAGGAAAATATGGTGGCAGATGCTTTGAGCCGAAAGAATCATGGAGTTTTGAACAAGATGAGAGTTGAAAGGCATCCTGTTTTCATGGATCTAGTAAAGATTGATATGGGAATAACCATGGAAGGTGAAACATCAATGATTTTTCAAATGGTTTCCAAACCAACATTACTAGAAATGATAAAAAGATCTCAGGTTGATGATCTGGAATTTCAAAAGAAGATTAATGCTGTGAACAATGGGAGATTGATTGAATTCATATATGAAGATGGAATTTTGAAATTTGGGAAGAGACTTTGTGTTCTCGATATACCCGATCTGAAAAGGGAATTTTTAGATGATGATAATAGCTCCAATGTCTCTATACACCCTGGTAGCACTATGATGTATAGAGAGTTGAAGGATCATTTTTGGTGGGACAACATGAAGAGGGAGATCGTTGATTTTGTGTCAAAATATATCGTTTGTCAACAAGTGAAAGGTAGAAGGCAACAGACTGCATGAGTCATGCAACCTATTCCCATACCTGAGTGGAAATAGGATAATATTACAACGGACTTCATCATGGTACTACCAAAGACTCCTAGAAGTAATGATGTAATATGGGTCATTGTTGATCATCATACCAAGTCATCATATTTTCATGATATAAGAGAAGATTTACCACCTCAATGTTCAGAAAGGCTATATATTAATGATGTTTTAAGACTTAATGGAGTACCCCTATCGATTGTTTTTGATCGTGATCCATGTTTTACATCTGGATTCTATAAAAGTATTCAAAAATCCCTAGATTCTGAACTTTGATTGAGCACTTCCTACCACCCTCAAACTAATGGACAACCAGAACAGACTATTAAAACCTTAGAAGAGATGGAAATATCATTCTCAGATGACTTTCAAGGTATATGGGATCAATATTTACCTCTAGTAAAATTTTATAATAATAGTAAATTCCATTCAAGTATTCAGATGGAACCATATGAAGCGTTATATGGAAAGAGATGTCGTACACCAACTTATTGGGATGATATTTGTGAAAGAAAACTCATAGGCCCAGAACATGTTAAGAAAATGATGGAAAAGGTGAAGGTAATCCAAACCCACATCAATGAATCTCAATATAGGTAGATAAGATATACTGATAACCAAAGGAAAGATTTGGAATTTCAGGTAGGAGATCATGTTTTCTTGAAGGTATCTCCATGTAAGGGAATTATATGATTCGAAAAGAAGGGTAAATTGATTCCAAGGTACATCTAACCTTTCAAAATTCAAGAATGAATTGGGGATATGGCTTACTGTTTGGAAATTCCACCAAGTCTCTCCAAAGTTCATGATGTGTTCCATGTATCACTATTGAGAAAAAACATGGCTGGACCTAGGCATGTACTTACCTATGAGGAATTAGAACTGGAACCTGATATGTCTTATTGCAAAGATCCTGTCAAGGTTCTTGATACCATAGAACATGTGTTGAGAAACCAAATGACTCGTCTGGTAACGGTTCTATGGAGAAACCATAAGATGGAAGATGTAACATGGGAACCCGAGGAACTTATGATGAAGAACCACCTGAATAATTTTATGTAGTAATATTCTAGAAATTTTAGGATGAAATTATTTGAATTAGGTATTATGTAACACCCCAAGATTCTAAAATACATTTCCCTTTGAATAATGCAACAACTTACTTTGTACGCAACTTCGAGATTCTAACAAACTACGACCAATTAAACTAGTTGTTATGAATATTAATACCCACCTTTGAAAGTTTATAAATTTTATCTTTCAAAATAGACATAATTTTCTTATTTATAATATCGAAATTAGATTAGGGTGAATTTTTGGTATTTTGTTGAAAATATTAAATTTTTTATGAATTGTGAAAATAGAAAATTTTACTTAAAAACAACTTTTTTAGTCAAAATAATTTATAGTGTAAAATTATAAATTTGAATGGTTTTTAATTATAAATGTACTATATTTTTATTATTTAATATAATTTAAGTCATTTTATGTAATATCATTATTAAACTGGACATAACCAAGTGTTAATCTTTTGATAGTTATTATTTTATAAAAACACGTTTTTTGCTTTGACAACGAGAATTAATTTTAAATCAATTTCCACCACTTCGGTGTTTTTAATTTTAAAAAATGGATACCAAATTTGGAATCGGGAGGTCCAAATTGTGTAAATAGGTATCTTTTATTTTTTAGACATTAGGAATATTTACTTCGGTAAATATTTTATTTGTCGTGGTTATCGGGGTAAATCCAGTAAATAAGGTTAAAAAATAATATTATAATAATATTATATTACCCTAACACATTCCCTAACCCTATTGGCTGATAAATGTCCAACCTCGGGTATCCTAGGGTCGATTTTGGGACCACATGGAGCCACATGAGAGTGATAATGACATTCTATACAAAATAATCCAAAGTAAAGACAAAAATAACAAAAGCAAATATCTTTTAGTAAAGAAATTTTTATATATGGTTATATAATTGTTATATTATACTATAAATAGTTGTTATAAAGATAAAAAATTTCCCACCTTAGGATATTTTATTTATAATTTTTAGACATAATATAAATATATTAATAAATGACACAATAATGATGTAGTATTTTTTTATTAATGAATCAATCAAATAAATGATATTATAAATACTCAAATAAATATAATTTGAAAATTTGTATTCCATAAAAAACTTTTATAGGTTAATATGACATGTTAGGGGTGATTAAATGTATTTATTTTGAAGTAATAATGTTTTTAGGACTTCAAAAAAATCAATTATTAAATAATGTCAAAATTGACATAAATGAGTTTTTAGAACAAATACAATATTATTGGTTGATATAATAATCATTAAAATCTAAGGTTCGGCCAAATGACTTATATAAGGTTATATATATTAATAATTAACCACTTGGGTTTCTATTGGAAGTTTATAGTAATTTTATTAACCATATAATATAAAAATACAATGAGACATGGTAAATGTCAAATTATTTAACTAAGAGTGAAATCTAAAAGATAAGGTTAATATAGTGACACAAACCTATCTAAAAACTATTGGTTTAGTTTTTTTACCCATACCCAACTTATACATTAATAAATTTAATTTGGATCCATTAGAAACCAAAAATTATCTTATTATAAAATAATATTTCAATCATTTCCTAAGGTGCCCCTCACCCCTCTTAAAAAAGGGAACTTACTCTTCTCTCAAATTCACACCTTCAAAGCCATTTGGATCGGCCATCCCCAACCAAAATATTCTCTAAACTATACTCCCTTCATCCTATAGGCCTTCGTTTAATCATAAAGACTAACTAAGGATACCTTTTGATCAAATCAAAAGGAAGAACCTGAAGAAGAGGTAAATATTTCATCACATCATTCAAGTTTTTCCTTCTTTCACTTCTTCTTTCCTTGTTGTTTACATTATAAAATAATAAATCAAGTACCTTCAATATAATTTTATTTTATTATAAATATGTTACAACCATATTCATTATTATACGCATACTTTGAATGGCATGTCACTATACGTGCGTACGTATGACTTACCATCTCCATGGTGTGGTGTAGTTGTTATTCAATACATTATTATTTGGATGGGTATAATAATGATGTATAATTGATGTAAATAATAAATATAAAAGGATAAATATTCAGTATATATGATATAATATTCAATTATATACTATTTTAATATAAAAAGAATGATATTGTCACTCGTGCATACGTATAGATTACCAATCAATGAACACAACGAGATTCCTTCCCCATCATATCCATTCAAGAATAATTTAAATTTGATGATTAAAAATAATTTCTAAAGACATAATATCATTATGAATATTAATAAGATTCAATCTATAAATAAAAAACATTACTTATGTAACAAATCATATAAAGGAAAATGAATCAGTTAACACATGAAACGATGATAATACTAAAATATTATTAACAATGTAATATTAAAAGATCATATATGATATCATATTAATGTATATGGTTTTATTCAATTTAATAAAAATTATTTCACCATTATACTGGAGGTTAAACTACCCTAGACCAAGGATAATTAAAACGTAAGGGTTAATTCTACAATCTCATTATTATCTGAGGTTGTTTTTACGTTAGTATCTACTGGGACCTCATTATCATCCACATCCATGTTTCATAAAAATTTATTTCAAAACATTTTTGCTATTTACTATACAATGGGTTAAATTCATTTATACCTTTATTTGAACATATATGTTTTGGAAGTAATCTGTCAATCATTTTCCAAATAAGGTACTTTATGAAATTTTTGACCAAATTAAGGTAAGAATGTCTTTTTTAACTTATACAGCAGGTGCAGTTATTCTACACTGTTATAACATCTTCAAATCTTGCCTTACAATATTATAAGAATATTTTCAAAATAAATTTTTTCTTTTATAATTATGTGACATTAAATGATTTCAAACAAATAAAGAGATATTTCTCTCAAATAGGTTTGATTTCATCTATGTCAACATCCTTCGTTGAATTTTATACTTGTTTGAAGTCAAATCATTGTGATACAAATCAACCATTTTGTATTGAAGGATTTGTGATATGTTTTACTGTAGCTGTATTATTTTTATACCATTCATGGTTTATGGTTAAAGTATTTAAATTTTGTATTCAAGTTCTAATAAGAATGATTATGTTATATTTCAACCTTTTCATATGAGGAAAGTATTGGACTTAGTAAGTGACGGGTGGAGCCTTCTATAGATCCTCAATGCATCGGTAGGTCTTATGGGACAAATAGATGTGGAATTGGCTAAGGCCTTTGACAATTTTATATATTGTGTTGGACGAGGCCTTAATCATTTTTAGACGTCTTGGCCGAGGCCTTGAAAAAATGTTTCAGAATGTATGACATTATAAATTACCTCATTATGAAAATAATATTTATGGTTCATGTGGTCATTCAACTAGTAGAATACCCATGATTATGTTTTATAGTGCAATTATTTACTCAGCTCATATTCCTCACATAAAAGTATTCATGTTTATTATTGGTAAAGGCATGTGTTTTCAATTATTCACCATGCTTAATATTTATGTTATCTTCCTCTATATTTCATACCATTGCAGAGCATTTGAGCTCACCACTTTCTTATGTTTCATTTTCTCAGGATATGAAGAAGTTAGTTATGAGTGACTTGTTGTCATAATCTAGTAGGCTTGGATGTTTCTAACAAAATAAATTTGTGTTGTATTTCTTTTCTAGTTGTAAATTCGAACTTATGTATGAATGTTGTTTCTAAAAATACTAAACTTACCGATCTTTCAGGACATGATTTCCATGTGGTCATTCCAATGTTATGTAATCATGCACCAAATCTGGGTAACTGGGGTTAGGGTGTTACACTAATCTTTGTGTAGAATAAAACACAAGGAATCAAATAAATTTTTAAAAAATCTATCTCATTAAATATTTGGGCGGTACTAGTAAAGGATAAAGTGAGTGGTTTCTAAGAAATTACATCCTTGACTGAATACTACATGTTTTTGTGGCTCTCAAATAATGGTACATAGGGGTAAAAAATTGGAAATGGGTGCATTTATCTTGACTCAATCATCACTTGGTGCCATACAATAGGACTTACGTAATATATGGTTTGACACTCTTGAAGTATATGCCTTGGAAATTGATAAAATATTTATATACCATCACGAATGACTTGAATAATGATCATGATTGTCCTAGGTTATGTCTAAGGTGTAATATATTTAAAATAAGGTTTCGTGATTTAAAAATCATATAAGTTATTTTTTGTGATTATGTGGTTCCAACTATGATATTATCTCTCATACAATGCTTTTTGGTTTTAATTAATGGTTGTAACCGAGACGAAATATGTTGACACTAAAAGTAATGGACAATAAAGTGATTTTGAGAAACCAAATTGGATGATAACTAGAGAGAAATAAATTTTAATTATTATTAATTTTCTATTAGGTAATACTTTTAACAATGTGAAATTTTATGATATTCCTACTACATAAAATAAGATGATAAATGTAATTTTATGAAAGTTCATTAGGTAATGAACATAGAAGAAATAATATTCATACATAGACATAGGAATAAGGTGGGATGAGGAACCTATTTGAATATATAAAGATGATGGAAAGATGATTTATATGTGTAAATGATGACTATAGAGTAATGAGTTTCCATGTAATAAAATGTCTTATATTTAGGGACCTTGGGCATTATCTGAGTCAATGCTCCAAACTAAGGGTTATCCCCTAGACCATGAAAATGCAGATGATATTCTACTATATGAGGTAAAACTATTGATGTCAGTATGTATTAGGATTCATTAATTATGTTGTGTATGTATTTTAGAAATGGGATTTCAGATATAATAATTAGGAATCATTGAAGAATATATTTTTCATGAAATATTAACTTTCGAGTTATGTATACCATCATGGGTTTATGAGTTTAAGGTTGATCATAAAATAAAAGTATTAAAACCCCCTTTTTAAGATTTAGGTGATGGTAGTTTATCAAGATTAAGGATATTTTGATAGAAAATTATTGAAATGAAACCCTTTGGGTTTGTATAATTTTTAATAAAAATATTATTTGGAGGGGAATTAATTTTTATGGAAATACGATTAATGGTATTAGAAACAATTAGATTTTATTTTATCTTTCTTGTTAAATTAATTATTGGATATTACAATTTTGGAATGTTTTTATTAATATAGTTTTTTTAAAAGGATATCATGAAATCCCAGTGACAACTTTTTGTATCCAGGAAGGCTATGGGGCCTGAACCCACAACTATAGGGAAACAAGGGTATATTGCATACCACTAACCAACAAGAAATATTATTTAAGCAGGGAAAACATAATGAGAAGTATTGTTGAGTATGTATCTCAATTAATAGTATAAATCAATGATTTTTTAGGAGACAAAGATTAAAAAGGATGTTATAGTCATTATCCATACTAGAAATGAAATGGGAAGAAATCACAAAGATTTTTATTGTCAGACTTGTGAAATCATCTAAATAGAATAACGATACATTGGTTGTATTAGATACCCTTGTGAAGTCATAACACTTTATCTGTATCAGACAATATTTCTAAATGGATAATATTTATAGGATATATATATGAATTGTTGAGGTTTCATGGAGTAAAATATTCTATTGTATTTGATCGGGTTCTAAGGATTACCTTGATGTTTTGGATAAGTCTTCAATCGTATATGGATAATTATATATATTTCAACACTGTATATCATCCCTAGATAGATAGACACTTTGATAGGATAATTAAAACCCCATAAGACATGATAAGATCTAAATCTATGAATTTCAATGGTGGTTGAGATCAACACCTTCCCCCAGATGAATTTTCATACAACAACATATTTTACTCAAGAATTAAGATTTATCTTACTGAATATATCTATAGAAATAATTGTAGAGAAAAAATTTATGAGAAATATTTTTTATAAAGAAATGTATTATTTCTTGAGGTAGATAATGAAATGGAAGAGAAGGTTAGATCCATTCAGCAACACATAAAGGAAACAAAAATTATCAAAATAGTTATATAGATAATCATGTATGCTATATAGAATTTAAAGTTTGTGAAATCGTGTTTCTATGAATTTATTTGTGCAAGAAAATATAGAAAAATATGAACTAGGAAAGCCAGACCTATTGAAATACTTGATCATATAGGGATATTAGATTATCATTTAAAGTTTCCACTGAACCTCTATAATGGGCACAATGTGTTCCATATATCTATCACGAGGATAAACATACCTAATACATCACATGTATTGAACTTATAGGCCATACCATTGGGGCATGATCCTTTATATGTGAAAAAACTAGTGGATATTATATAGCATACATATAATGTTCCATCAAACAAGACCACTCACCTAGTAAATGTTTTGGGAAAAATCACCAGCTTGAGAAAGCTATTTGGTAACCTAAAGGTGCAATGAATAAGAATTATCCTTAGTTTTTGGTACCAACATGATGAATTAGGAGCATAGAATTCATTTTGAGGGTGTGTAATGTTACACCATGAGATTTTGAAAAATATAGTTATTCAAATAAATTTAATTTAATTTTTTCAATATTTTTCATTACACACTAAAATTATTTTAGCTTGAGTTACACTCCACACTATCTTTATCTTGAAATACACACAACACATGGTTTAGATTTCATTACATTCAAAATTGAGTTTAACCAAAACATGACACACATTTAAAAATGTTATTATTTTTTATGATAGTTACCACCATTCTATTGTAATTTTTTGTGTGGACAGGATTTAAAAAATAATAAAAATATATGTCTTAAATAGATATATAAAATTAAGTATTTGGTGACCAATTAATTATATAAAACTAGTAAAATAAAAATTAAGGAAATATTTTTCAAAAAAACTTCTTTTATGAAAAAAAACTTGTTTTAACTTAATAATTTAAAAACCCATTTTTTGTGAATTATTTTAATAAAATTAATATAATATATATTCAATAAATTTTTTAACATTAATCTTATATTTTTTTAGACAAGAGATAAGTATAAATATAATTTTATGTTTAAAAACTATATTCTAAAAAGTAGTATTGTCCCCTTTTTCACACATTATATTAAACTAAAACTTTATACTTTCAAATTTTTTTAAAAAATAAACTCATTTTTAAAATCATCATCTCAAAATTATCTTTCAGTGATTTATTTAAAATATCCTCAAAATATAAATTTTTTAGTGAATAGTGAAAATAATTGTTTTTATTTAGTATTGTCAAGAATTTAAAAACATACAAATTATATTATTATTTAAGAATTAATATTAGTTGAATTATATATATATTAATCCAATTTCGGTAATTGGAATCAATTTCATATTAAATTTTAATATAAAGACTTATTAATATTTTAAAACATTTCTCATTGGAAAAGCCCTTATTATCCCTTATATGGGACTAATTTTTAATTTAAAATTAACAATTCATTGAAATTAGTTTAAAAAAATGGACTCTATATTTTTACTGTAATTAAAATTAAAATTAGTAAATATTAATTTACGTGGTTTTAGTTTAAAAGAGTTTATAGTGTGGGGATAAACTAAAATGGTATGGGGTAAAATAGCATAAAAACTTTTCCAACAGCCATTGGATGGAAATATTTCAATTTTATAATTACTAAGGTCTATAATCTACCACTCTGTATCCTTTTTACTTGTGAAAAAAATGGTTATGACTTTTTTTTATCAAAAATTACATGTGTTCCCCTCACCTCACTTATAAAAGGCCAACCCTATCCCCTTCTATTTATACCTTTAAATCCATTTAGCTCAGGAAAGACCATCCCAAATAACTAATTTAATTCAATAATCTCATCATATAATCCTTTTTTGTTCATAAATCTAACCTCATGAGGATTTTGGTTTAAACCAAGAAATGTTTTCATAAGAAGATGTAATAACCCTAACTGAGCATTTTATTTTATTTCTTCCTCAATATCCTTATTATATTCTAAAACATGATGATTTAAAAAAATAATTATCTTATATAAACTAAGATTTTGTTTTGTAAGGTAATTACCATGAACCATATTAAATATCATCAAATGGGATATGATATATTCATTCATGTGTTTGGAGGACTACCACCTTGTGAAAAGATGTTATGCATTTTCCTTCACAACCTCTCATAGACAAGTATAATGATGTATATAATGTTTATATATGATATATAAATAAGATACTAATATTTAGAGGAGGTATTTCACTATTTTAATTTTTATTTCACTCCCTTTATATTGGTTAATGAAATGTTTCCAAAGAATAAGAGGGGAAGGGGGATGTACTGGGGGTGCAGAACACAAAAAGGGAAGAAAATAGTCTATACTATGAAGGGTAAATAGTTGGAACACAATTAGTACTAACCATGCACCTTAATCATGCATACTATAGAGGGAGAATTAATTTTTTTGAAAAACAACCAATGGGGATCCTGGAGGCTGTGTTGTTTCTGATAGAGTGAAACACATGGCTTCTGTATGGTTTAGAAAAACCATGTGGGCTCCCTAGGAGACCATGTGACCGAGGGACCCTCTTGGACAAAGGGTGGCACATGATTAACACCCGGTTTATTCAACTACAAGTACAAATTGAATGGATCATTAAAATAGAGAATTTATAATTTTTACCCCTCATGATTTATGTTTTATTACACAATTTCCTTCCTCTATACATCTTTACCATATTTAGTGACGAACTAGTTACTCACCCATCTTTCAAATATTTTCTCCCTCAATTTGCAGTCTAATGATGTGCCATTGGGTGAATATAGAAGATTTGGGTGGGTCTATCAATCAGATTTCCTCTATTATTTGGGAGATGCCTTATATAATTGTTCTCCTACTTATAATGAATCTAAACCCATGTTTTCATGTAGATTCTATGATTTCGATTTTAAGATTGTTTATGTATGAATCAAGGGATATAGTTAAGTAAATGTTCAGCTATGAAATTATGGTATGTGGTATACAAGTATATCCCATAGTCTTGATGCCTTAATTTATGATTATAAGGATGTTATTTGGTGCTTTATGTTGTGTGTTTGTATTTTTGGTAATAAATATTAAATTGGGTTCCTAAATGTGATGATAGGCACCTCAAGATCCCCATTATATTAGATGAGGATGATTAGACAGAACTTATTGTCACATAAGGGGAGAGAAACTCCCTTAAATAATATAATTTAGTTATTGAATGATGAATTGAATATTTATGAGATTAAAACAATTGACATAGTGTTAGTATGTAAAAATAGTATAAAATGGATAGTTGGATCAACATGAATAGGTTAAATGAAACATGGAATGTAAAAGGGTAAAAGTGATTAATGGTTAAAAATGATTTTCCATATGGTTAAATGAACAAAATTGGGTGAAAAATGAATTTAATGTTATTGAATGATGAAATGGGATAACTATGGAAACCAAGGACATGTTTAGTGTAATGGACCATAGAAATGTTATTAATGAAATACGTGTACCTATGTTATTTTATTATTATAAAATGGTCATTGATATGGAACTATGGGAAATTTATCAAATAGTTGGTGGGATATTGAATTGTTTCTCCCGGATCCACTATAAATAGTATTTTTTAGAGAAATAAATGATGCTCCCAACTTAATGGGTATTGACATGGAATTCCATATTGTGATTGGGATGGTCAGACATGGAGTTCTATATCTTAGTTTGACACTTAGACCGATGATTCTTATTTTCCGACCTATGACCCATTTTAAACATGGTTCGGATGATCGACATGGGCCAAATATGGTTTGATATATATGATCAAAATATGAAACTAGGAATAAAAGTGATTGTATTAAAGAATATAAATATTATTCTTAGTTAATTTTTATATCATCAATTTTTATTGTAGTACTTCATATTCTAAATTAGACTACATATTGTTGAAGACATCATTGGTGGTGGCCTAAATATTTTTAATCATACATTTCTTTAGCCACCATTGGGTACTCGAGAAGTCATCATTATTGTGGGCCAGGATAAGGGCAATGACCCTATAATCGATGGTTAATTTTTTATACATGAAGAAGAATGGATAAAAGAGATGGAATTTCTACAAGTAACATTTTTTCTGGTTTTTTATAATTTATTATTTTATTTTTTATTTTGGAACTTGACACTAGTGATATGGTATATTTTACTGTATTGGTTTGTGGGTACTTCCTCAGTTTGGTAATGTGGTATGTTATGTTTCTTGAAATTATTATTATTTAATGTTGATGTCTATTTTGATATCTTATTTTGGTTTACTCTCATAAAGAGGGTATATTCTCTCCATAGGGTCCATCAGACCCTCACTTATAGTCATCAACCTCTGGTGTAAGTTCAGGTGATATTGAGGTCAGGTGGAGAACTAGATCTAGGGGCTAGATATTATGGCACTGAGATAGGATGTTAAATGTTGTTTTAGAGGGGTTTTTCTTTTCTAATGTTTTACTATTTGGTAATGATATATGGGATGTTAGGATGTGTTGGGAATTGGTAATGAGGTCATGATTTGGCGTAGCTAACCCATGTCCAGGGTAAAACCCAAGTACCTAGTGTGGAATTATTGTTGTTGGTTTTTTATTCTTAGAGTTGTACATTATTTCACATTCAAGGATCTGTATATAGAGTGATGATATTATTTTTCTAGACATTAATTGTGGATTGACATGGAATGATATTTGAGTACACATATATCATTTTTGGAACTTAGGGATATATGTAACATAAATCATGTTAGGCACACATGAAAAGATGTCACTGGTTAGGTCATGGAATTTAAAAATTAATTTAGTTTATATTGGGGTTTTAAGGAATTGTTGCACAATGTAAATGGTTTAATTGTTTAAATTTGAAGGGTGTTACAATGGAAATAGTTAAAATAGTTCCTCATAAGAGTTTCATTTTTTTAACTGTGATTTTTTTAATTGGAATGAAAAAATGGTGCCTAAATGGGAAAGATTTAAGTTGTTTAAAGTAAAATGGTTAAAAGGTTATATAATGAAGGTTTTAGACTATATAGTTTTTATTTACTCCATGTTGAACATACCCCAAAATAGGGTTCAGTGAGGGTATTAAGGGTGTGGTGTTTGAAACCATTGGGATAGTGCTTGTAGTGTATTTTGTTTACTAGATGTAATCCCTCTTTTTAATAGTTGTGCAAACCTTATGTTATATTTTTTGATATGTTCATCTATCATTTTTTAGAGATTACACCATGATTATGCCTACCTAATGGGTTATATGAGGAAATAAATAAAGAATGTACTAAAATAGAGGGGAAAGAGACCTAGTTGGTTCCAAATAATATAGGGTAAGAGTATTTTCATGATAAATTTTCTCGTTTTATGAATTTTATAGTGTGAGAGCCACTGTAGGGTATGATGAGTATGTTCTACATGACTAGAGAATTTTAATTATAGAACCCTCAAATGTTTTCCAGATAGGCTGGACCTAAGGAAGCTGAGTTTTGGATTGAATCCATCCATACAATTTAGGAACACTTTGAGTCCCCTATTGAGAAAATAGCTAAGATGGAAAATTATATGTTACAAGGACCAGTTAAGCACTTGTGTGATATATAGGCTCAGGATGATCAGGTGGAGGGAAATGAATTAAAGGACATGCAGGAGAAGTTCCTAGAGAAGTTTTACCTTGAGTCTATGAGGTAGAGGAAAGATGAAACGTTTATGCACTTGACATAGGGAAGTATGATGATAATTGACTCTAATATAATTTTGATAGATTTTTGGAATTTTTCTCTGATATTGATAGGAGATGATACAGTTATGGATATGTTTTTTCCTTATGGACTTAGAAATGAGATTAATTCTGAGGTAAATATATTTCATTTGAAGATGTTTGATGAGGCACTGGATCATGATCTTATATCTAAATGGAACCTAAAGGAAGCTTCTAGTGGGGGATAGATCATTTCAATTAGGAAATATATTGGTACATATTCATATAGAAGGGAGTATCATTATGTGAACTTTCACTAGAGTAGTGGAGGTAAAAGTAGCTAGGGAAGAGGAACTGTCTCTCATGGTGGTTTCTTAGTCATCTACTATTAGTGTTGCAGACCGGGACACATGCAATGATAGTGTAATAGACGAGAAGTTGAATTTTCAGTATTTGGAAATATGGGTTATATTCAAAGGTTATGTAGGAACCCACAACAAGAAAGAAGTTGTGGAGGATCTATGCTAGTACAGAGTGTCATAAGGGGGTCTTGTACCATGTATCAGTTGGTAATTTAGAGTTCCATCAACCATACTAGTTGGGATATAAAAATTGGTACTTTTGGAAAAGAGCATCCATATCAACGAGTAAGTGTAACACCATCACCTCAAACTAGAGCCCAGGGTATAGGGGAAGTTCAGTTTCCTTCATTTTATTAGGCACATGGTGGTGGTGAGGCTGGACCATCAACTATTTGAGGTATTATTCTTGTATATTAAATGGTTTCTAGTTCATTATTTGATATTATGGCCTCATATTATTTTATATCTGGTAAATTTGGAATTTTGTGTGTGTGTATATTTGGAATATATGTATGGGGTTATATCAATTAACACACTATTAAAATTATGAGAAATAAATATCCTATAATATAAGGAGAGTTCCCTTGAGGTTGGTGGGTTCTTTTTTCCTTTATGACTTGTAAATGGTTGAGATGTCATGTTTTGACCAATACATTGTATGGACTAGTTCTTCACATACCACGGTCACATTGATTTCTACCATCAAAGAGTGCATTTCACATACCTTGAAGGAGACACTTATTTCCATCAAGGGGAAAGGAATATTTTATCATTCTATTTTAGGCCCGTTCTTACAAAACAGGGTGATATTGTAGCTAAAGTTATGAGTCTTTTATTAGATGATGAGGGTGTAATCATGATTTCATTCCTCCTATTATGGATCTGTTTTAATACAAGTTTCATGATGAATTTTCAGGGTAGCCACTTGAAAGAGAGATTGTGTTCATTAATGAACATAAAAATTGAGGTGAGCTAGTTTATATTCTATAATCTAGGATATAACTACCAGATCTTCAAGAATATAAAGAACAATTATATTAATTAGATAATAAATTGTTTATTTATATAAGTATGCCACCATGGGGATATTCTTATTTTTTTTTCTAAGAAGTATGGAAGAATATTTCAGGTATCTTTTTATTATCATAAGTTGAATCAGATAATAGTTAAAAACAATTATCCTCATCAGTGTATTTATAACTATTTTTATCAAATTATGTATTCCTATTTCTTTCTATAAATTTGATCTGATGTAAGGGTATCACCAGTTTAGGGTGATACCTTCTTATAGGTTGAGGAAAACATTTAGTGTAATATATGGTATGTATTAGTTCATTATAATTCTATTTGGGTTGATGAATGCTCCAATAATGGTTATGGACTTCATGATCTGAATCATTCACCCACACCTAGGTCACATTGTGGTTGTTATTGAAGATGAAATGATGTTTTAGTCCCAAACTCATGATGATCATTCCATACATATCCATATTGTATTGAGTATAATAAGAGAGCATCATCTATTTTCCAATCTATCTAAATGTCATTTATGGATTGTCAAGGTACCCTGATTATGTCACCTCATCTTGAAGGTTGTTGTGTTAGTGGAACAAGAGATTCTTTATGAAGTTTTATCATTGGAGCATCCCATTTTTTTTTGATATAAGATGATTTTTGGGTTTCAAAGGCTAATGTAAAATGATATTTTCAAAATTTACTCCCTTTTTGTTGTATAAAATAGACCAAATTATAGTACAATTCCATGGTTGATATTAGTTTTTGTTGAATTTTAGAAATTATAACAAAACTATAAATTAGATTTAAATATAGAGTTTCCTCTTGAATTTTTAGGGTGTACTTTATTCATAGAAAAATAATGCACTAAGAATGAATATGAAATTTTTAATGGTAGGAAAATTACAAATTATAAGAGTGACCATGACATCCATGGTTACTATTCATACTGTCGGTACTCAACATATGATTCCACTACATGAGCCTACAGTGACATGGTAGGAATGGTGACCATCCCTTTAAACTACCATGAACACTACTCAAGGTAACCATCCCACCTTAAAAAACCATATTCTACTGATAATTCTACCTACCTTGAGTTCCATCAGCTGATTATGTCCTCAAAATTACTCAAAGGGAAAAACTGCTGACCGCATGGACAAAATTCATGTACCTTGCCAATATTCTCATGGTAGAAATACCTACTCTGGTCCCTTCATTTTCAACCACTATCTCTTTTTAAGAACATTGACATATACCTTAATTGTAAGAATTATTACAATAAAATTTACCCACATAACATACCATGAGTCTACCATCCTAGCTTCCCATTATAGACCGCAATCCTCCACTTCCCTTAAAGATAAAGATCCCTCTCGACTAATTCTTGAAGAAGATTGATGAACCTGGTTCTACTCCAAAAATTAAAACCTAAAATAATGATTTCACATTATTCTTCCAAATATATAGATAATATAATGATTGAGTGTCTCTACTCTTCTAAAAGAATAATTAAATTACTCTGCTCTAATTTGAGCTCTACACAGATTCAGGGTGAGATTCATTCGGGTGTTCCATGAGAAAATAAATACTTTCTGTACAGCTCCTGAGGGAGCCTTAAAATTCCACCCTATCCTAAAGAATAATTTTAATTATCAACACTAGATCTACATGAACAAATACTAGGCTCCCATTTACATGAAATAAAGGAAGCAAGATGAATCTACTCTCAAAATTAAATAGAGCCACCAGAGGGTGTCAATTTTGATCATGAGTTAATAAGGAAAACAGATTATATTGAGAAGCTATAGTTCCATAAGAAATAAAATGTTTGGACACCTCTAGGAAATGATGGGTGAATATGAGTGCATATACTAAATGAAATAATTCCTCATGGGTAAAATAATTTAGCCAAGGATACATTAAAATAAATGAGCCCCATAATTTAAATCCCATGAAAATTAGCCTTTACTAACTACTTTGAAGAAATCGATCATACATCCATTAAAAATGATATTTTTATAGATCATGGAAGAGCATTTATTCCTGGAAAAATTCATTTATACCCTTTATTCTGAACACATGTCAACCATTATGCTAAAAGTTAACTAGGTCCCTATAGACATTGTAGATGTCAATTAATAAGTATGTCCCTCTCACATAAATAGAACCTACGAAACCTAACACTATATAATAGTAATAAATTACTTTGTATGGGGAATATAAAGAACTGACACCAACAAATCTTGTTCTTTACATTATTTTTCTAATACTACAGTGATATAAAACTTGTAAACCTTTGGATCAAACAAGTAGAATGTAATGACCAAAAATTTTGAATAAATTTTTTTTCCTAATTTTTTGTGTTATTTCTTTAAAGTAATGAAGTGTGTATAATTAAAATGATACCATTGGGTTTCGACTGATATATGACTCTTGGAAACTAAAATCACAACTTTACGATTATTGTTTATAAATACAAGTGATCTTGGTTAAATAATACAGAAAGAAGTGTTGATGGCCTCATCTAGTAGAGTCGGGCCATATGAAGCCCACCTATCAGAACTTGGGAATGAGGTAGAATATTTGGGCTTTTCTCTAGACCCTGCCCAAGCTGAGCATCAACATGTGATGCTTGAACAAAATCGCTTATGGGAGAAGTTCAAGCTGATAGAAATCACCACTTGGGTAATGTTGTTCAATCCGCCCCAAGATTCTATTACCATATCACACCTAACACTTAAGTTCTATGCAGGTGTTATAATGGGCTATGTAACGAGGCCTTAGATAATTTTTGTAATATCTTGGTATAAATAAAATAGTTATTTCTTTTTTTGGTAAAATTTTTGAATTTCAAATGACCAGAAAAATGTAGGATAAATTTATAGAAGTTCTGTATTATTGATGAATTTTTGAAAAAGGGTATTTTAAAATATTTTTGTATACTTTAAATAATTAATAATTTGAAATGATATTCGAAAAATGGCCTTCTACTACTATGATCAGTAAGGAATTTAGAGTCTAATAAGATCCACTTGATTTTTAGAGAATAGTAAATTATGAATTGTATCATACCATTATGAATAGTAATGAATAGTAAATAGGCCAAAAAATAGAAACTTCACCCATGATTGCATAAATGTAATGTGGACATCATAAAATTTAAAAAACGATCATAGTATAAGTTTTAGTATTTTTATATGTCATAAATAATTTATTTACAATTTTATAATTAATTTACTAATTTAAAATGGAAAAATATATTTTAAAAAAAATATAATCATAAATTTTTACTTTATTGGCTTATGGTTATACGATAATTTTATGGGACCTTGATTATTTTTTTACGGTGTTACAAAACAAGTTATAGTTCTAGAGTTGTTTTTTTGAATAAATAATGTTTTTATTTAAAAATAAATAAATTAAATTTAGAAAATTATTATCATAAAATTGATTTCATTTTTTAATTCAGAGCATTGATATTAGGTTGGTTTAAAATTTTGGTTTTTCTTCTAAAACAATTGAATTTTCAGTGAATAGTAAAAATACAGTTTTGAGTTTCAGCTGTTTAATGAAATCATTGATAATGTAATCATGATGTAATAAATCTGGTAGACTTTTTAACAGTAAGATATGTTATGAGGTTTCCCAAGTGGCTAATACCAAGGGAAAATACCATGGGAAAGCCCATGGTTTTGTAAATACCACCAATGAGGTGTCCCTTGGAAATTAATTAAATATTCCCTCTCTTTCCCTATAAATACCAAGCCAATCCCTTATTCATTTCATTCCAAAATCCTCCTCAATTAAGCTATGTACTTTTTACCTCCCAAGGAATCCTCCCAAGATTCCCTAAATCCCCCAATGGTCCCAACCTTCGATCTTTTGAAGTCACTCTTCAAGCTAAGGGAACCTTTCACCCTCCTCTTTTGAGTCATGTATTTATTTATGTTATTTAATATAGTTTCTATTTTATTTTGTTGTTTTATGTTCCTATATATAATTCATAAATTACATTTCATGTTGAATTGACCTGAGACCCTTTCCTCTCTCATCAACTGATTTTCTGAATTTTTAGTTGACATCGTTAGGTGGTCGAATTTTCATAAAAGAAATCACATCTTCTCTTTTCCTTTGAGTTTCATTTTCATATGGTATTTCCTTAAAATATTGATTCCATGATCTTATTTCTTTTTATTATATACCCATACTGTATTATGTGTTATTTATGAGTGGATTAGTCTTTTCCCCACTCTTTCAATGTTTTCTAAAACCATGTTATACTTCCGTTATGCTGTAAAATTTTCATCTCATAATCTCTCTCTTTTTCTCATGAAGTTATCTTCTATTATTTATGTGAATACCCAATTATATTTTCCTTTCAATGTGTATTCACCAATACATAAATTATATCTATTTGAATATGGAATTGACATATAAATAACCCTCACTCCCTTTCCATGGGTTATAAATGACATAACGATCTAGTTTTTAAGAACTTTTAAAACGTTACGATTTTTAAATGAATCCCATTTATTTTATTCTATATGGTTTATTTATGAAATTTTTGATTATGATCTATGTGGATCAAAAGAAAATAAATACAAATTAATGGTGCACCCTGATGTCACTCCAATTCATTGGGTAATGAATTTAATCTCTAGAGATGACAAGTTTTACGATACCTTGGTGAATAACCTTGGTAATTTTTATGACACCGTGGGGATTAACTTTAGTGATATGTTAACGAATGACTAAATTAAATATTATACCCAAAAAATAATGTTATGATTCAATTTATTTTTATTATTATATTCCTCCTCATCCATTGCTCATGTCTTTGCATTTTTTTCAAGTTCTTATTGATTTCACAAGAAAATTGATTCCCTGGTTTTCTTTATTGGGTCTTATGCTCAACCTTTCCATTTATTTATATCTCCAGTTTATGAGATGCAATAATATTAATTATTAAGAACTTATTATGAAGCCCTACATGTGTATTTGAATAATGTATTATGTTTTCGTGTTTTATGTTCCTGATTTCCAATACATTGGACTTTAAAGATCCTCTGTTTGTAAAATGTAAGGAAAAGTTATGTAATAAATGATGGGATGCCATAGAGAATACCCTCACATATCTTGTTGATAAATTATGATATTCCAATACTTTTAAAAAATCATATTTTGAAGTAAATATGTTTTTAAATATAGGTTTATTTTCATTTATCTTTTAATTTCTTCTTCTTGTTCGTAGTATTGGACTCACAATCTACTTGCAATAAGTCAAATTACCATGATAGTGCTTTTAATACATGGAGATCAATGCTATAACAATAAAGAACAAGTGTCCCCTTCCTCGTATTAATGATTAATTTGACTAAATTAATGGAGCATAATATTTTTCAATGATTGACCTTCGATCTGGATATCATCAGTTGTGTGTGAAGAAGGAAGACATTCCGAAAACAGCTTTTTGAACCAGGTACGAGCATTACAAGTTTACAGTAATGCCTTTTGGGATGACTAATGCACCCACTGTTATCATGGATCTAATGAACAGTGTTTTCAAGGAATATATGGATGAATTTATAGTGGTGTTTATTGATGATATCCTGGTATACTCCAAAATCTATAAAGATCATTAAAATCACTTGAGTACCATTCTAAAAACCCTCAGAAGAAAGGAATTATATAGTAAGTTTAGCAAGTTTGAATTTTAGCTTTAGGAGATTTCTTTTCTTGGACATATTGTCTCTAAGGATAGAATCTCTTTTGACCCATCTAAGACAAAGGCAATCCATGAATGGCCAGCACAGACATGTATAACTGAGGTACACAGTTTTATTGGTTTAGCAGGTTATTATCAACGTTTTGTCTAGACTTTTACCCAATTGGCTAACCCATTAATGAAGATCACACGTAAATGGGTTAATTTTTTTTTAGACAAAAGAGTGTGAAGAATGTTTCGAAGAACTGAAGGAAGATTAGTCAATTCTCATATTTTGACTCTACCATCGGGAAATGATGAGTTTTTTATTTATAGTGATGCCTCAAAGAAAGGACTCGGTTGTGTCCTTATGTAGAATGATAGATTTATTCCCTATGCATCCCGAAAATATAGAATTCATGATCAAAACATTCCTACTCATGATCTTGAGTTAGCAGCTGTAATCTTTGCTTTGAAGATTTGGAGACACAATCTACATGGTAAAAAATATGAGATTTATACTGATCACAAGAGTTTGAAGTATAATTTCTCTTAGAAGGAACTAAATATGAGGCAATGGAGATGGCTTAAACTAATCAAGGATTATGATTTCACAATACACTACCACCTGGGGAAAGAAAATAAAGTGGCAGATGCTTTGAGAAAAAAGGATCATGGAGTTTTAACCAAGATGAGAGTTGAAAGGGGTCCTATTTTCATGGATCTACTAAAGATAGATATGGGAATAACCATGGAAGGTGAAAAATCAATTATTTTCCAAATGGTTTCCAATCCAACTTTACTAGAAAGGATAAAAAGTTATCAGGTTGATGATGAGGAATTTCAAAAGAAGATTAAATCTGTGAACGATGGTAGATTGATCGACTTTGTATATGAAGATGCGATTTTGACATTTGGGAAGAGACTTTGTTTTCCTGATATACCCAATTTGAAAAGAGAATTTTTAGATGATGGTCATATCTCCAATTTATTTATACACCCTGGTAGCACTAAGATTTATAGATAGTTGAAGGAAAAGTTTTGGTGGGACAACATGAAGTGGGAGATTACTGATTTTGTGTCAAGAAGTATGGTTTGTAAACAAATGGAACCTGGTAGGAAATAGTCTGGAAGAGTCATGAAACTTTTTCTAATACCTGAGTGGAAGTAGGATAATATTACAATGGACTTTATCATGGGAATACCAAAGACTCCTAGAAGGAATGATGCAATATGGTTCATTGTTGATCATTTTACCAAGTTAGCTTATTTTCTTGATATAAGAGAATATTTTCCACCCTAATGTTTGTAAAGACTATATATAAATGATTTTTTAAGACTTCATGGATTACCCCTATCGATTCTTTCTGATCGTGCTCCACGATTTACATCAAGATTCTGGGAAAGTCTTTAGAAATCCCTAAATACTAAACTTCATTTGAGCACTGCCTACCACCCTAAAACTAATGGACAATCAGAATAGACTATTAAAACCTTATAAGATATGTTATGATCTTTCTCACTTCACTTCCATGGTTTATGGTATCAATATTTACCTCCAGAAGAGTTTTCATATAACAATAGCTTCCATTGAAGTATTAAAATGACACCATATGAAGCATTATATGGAAAGGGATGTCGTACACCAACTTGTTGGGATGATTTTGTTGAAATAAAACTCATAGGCCCAGAACATATTGAAGAAAATGAAGGAAAATGTGAAGGTAATCCAAACACACTCAAAGCAGCTCAATATTGGTAGAAGAGATATGCTAATAACCGAAGGAAGGATTTGGAATTTCATGTAGGAGATCATGATTTTTTGAAGGTATCTCCATGGAAGGAAATTATACGATTCGATAAGAAGGGTAAATTGAGTCCCAGGTACATCAGACCTTTCAAAATTCTTGAATGAATTGGGGCTATAGAGTACTATTTGGCAATGCCGCCAAGTCCCTCCAAAGTTCATGATGTGTTCGATGTATCACTATTGAGAAAACAAATGCCTAAAACAACGCATGTACTTACCTATGGGGACTTACAACTAGAAACCGATATGTCTTATTGCGAAGATCTTTTCAAGGTTCTTGATACAATAGAACATGTGTTGAGAAACCAAACAACTCGTCTGGTAAAATTTCGATGGAAAAATCATAAGATAGAAGAGGCAACGTGGGAACCTGAGGAACTTATGATGAATAACCACCTGAATCTTTTTATGTAGAAATATTATCCAAATTTTTAGGATGAAATTATTTGAAGGAGGTTAGAATGTAACACCCAAAGCTTTTATAGTACGTTTCCCTTGGAATAATGCAATATATTTCTTTGTACGCAACTTCGAGATTCTAACACACCGCGACCAATTAAACTAGCCGTTATGAATAGTAATACCAAATTTTTGATATTTTATAAAATTTATCTTTCATAATGGACTTAAATTTTGGATTCTAAATATCAAAATTTCCTTAGGATAAATTTTTGGTATTTTTTTGAGAACATTCAAGTTTTGATGAATAGTGAAAATACTAAATTTTAATTAAAATTTTTTTAATCAAAATAATTTATAGTGTTGAATTATAAATTATAATGGTTTTTAAGAATCATTAGACTATATTTTTATCATTTAATATAATTTATGTCATTTGATGTAATATCACGAATAAACTGGACATAAACAAGTGTCAATCTTTTGATAGTTTTTATTTCATAAAAACACGTTTTTTGTTTTGATAACGGCAATTAATTTTAAATTAATTTATTACACATCTGGGTTTTGAATTTGGAAAAAATGTATTCCATATTTGTAATCAAGAGGTTCAAATTGTGTAAATAGGAAAATTTTCTTATTTAGACATTAGGAATATTTACTTCGGTAATTATTTTATTTACTATGGTTAAAGGGGTAAATCCAGTAAATAAGGTTTAAAAAATCATATTTTAATAATATTAAATTACCATAACATGTGTCATAACCCTATTGGATGATATATTTCTGACCAAGGGTATCCTTGGGTCGATTTTGGGACTCCATGGAGCCACTTGTGAGTGATAATGACATTTTATATTAAACAATCTAAAGTAATGACAAAAATAAAAAATCAAATATCTTTCAGTAAAGAAATTTTTATATGAGGTTTTATAATTGATAAATTATACTATAAATAGTAATTAAAAAGATAAATCAATTTCCCACCTTATTATATTTTATTTATAATTTTTAGACATAATATAAAAATATTAATATATGACACAATAATGATTCAGTATTTTCTTATTAATGAATCAATTAAATAAATTATATTATAAATACAAAAATAAATATAATTTGAATGTTTTGATGCCATACAAAAATTTTACAGGTTACTATGACATATTAGAGTTTATTAAATGTATTTAATTTTATGTAATAATGTTCTTAAGAATTTAACAAAAAATCAATTATTAAATAATATCAAAATTGGCATACATGTGTTTTTAAAACAAATACAATATTATTGGTTGATATAATAATCAGAAAAATATAAGGTGTTTACTAATGACTTATATAAGGTTATATATATTAATAATTAACCACTTGGGGTTATATTGGAAGTTTATATTATGTTTATTAACCATATAATATAAAAATACAAAGAGACATGGTAAATGTCAAACTGTTAAACTAAGAGTGAAATCTAAAAGATAAGATTTATATTGTGACCCAAACCTATCTAAAACCTATTGGTTGAGTGGTTTTCGACACAAAACAACCATATACTTTAAAAAAATTATTTCTGAGCCATTAAAAACCGAAAATTATCTTATTATAAAATAATATTTCAATCATATCCTAAGGTGCCCCTCACCCCTCTCATAAAAGGGCATTTCCCCTTATCTCAAATTCCCATCTTCAAACCCATTTTTATTTTCCAAACCATGTCTGAATATCCTCTACACTATCCTCCCTTAATTATATAGGCCTTACTTTAGTTATAAAGACAAACTAAGGATCCTTTTTGATCAAATAAAAAGAAAGAACCCGAAGAAGAAGTAAATATTTCATCACCTCTTTCCTGTTTTTTCTTCTTCCAATTATTAATTCCTTGTTGTTTCCATTATAAAATAATAACACCATTATATTATATATATTTTATGTTATTATAAATATGTTACAACAATATTCATTATTCTATCCATCCTTTGAAGGACATGTCACTATACCTGTGTACGTACGGCTTACCGTCTCCACGGCGTATTGTAGTTCTTATTCAATAAATTATTATTAGGATGGGTATAATAATGATGTATAATTCATATAAATAATAAATATAAAATAATAATTATTCTGTATTTATCATATACCATCCATTTATATTCTATTTTAATATCAAAAGAATGATATTGTCGCTCGTGCGTACGTACAAACTACCACCTCCATGAACATGATGAGATTCATTCCCCATTATATCCATTTAAAACTCATTTTCATTTGATGTTTAAAAATAATGTTTAATGACTTAATATAATTCTAAATATGAATAATATACTTCCTATCCATAAAAAATATTACTTACATAACAAAGCATATAATGGAAATTGAATCAGTTAACACCCGAAACGACGATAATACTAAAATATTATTAACAAAGAAATATTAAAAGATCATATATGATATCATATTAATGTATATAGGTCTTGTATATTTCATAAATGTTATTTCACCATTATAAATGAGGTTAACCTACCATACCAGGGAGGTTATTTATACAATCTCATTATTATCCGAGGTTGTTTTTACGTAAGTATCTAGTGGGACCTCTTTATCATCCACATCCATGTTTCTTAAAAATTTATTTCAAAACATTTTTACTATTTACAATACAATGGGTTAAAGTCATTTATACCCTCATTTGAACTTATATGTTTTGGAAGGAATGTTTCAATCGTTTTCTAAACAAGGTACTCTATGAAAGTTTCGACAAAATTAAGGTAAGAATGTCTTTTTTAACTTATACAGTAGGTGCAGTTATTCTACACCGTTATAACATATTCAAAGATTCCCTTACAATCTTATAAGAATATTTTCAAAATAATTGTTTTCTTTTATAATTATGTAACATTAAAGGATTTCAAAAAAATAAAGAGATATTTATATCAAATAGTTTTGATTTCATCTATGTCAACATCCTTTAATGAATTTTATACTTGTTTGAAGTCGATTCATTGTGATAAAAATCATCCATATTTTATTGATGGTTTTGTGATATGTTTGATTGTTGATGTGTTATTTTTATACCATTCATGGTTCATGGTTAAAGTATTGAAATTTTGTATTCTAGTTTTAATACGAATGATTTTGTTATATTTCAACCTTTTCATATGACGAATGTATAGGACTTAGTAAGTGACAGGTGGAGCCCTCTATAGATCCTCGATTACTCTATAGGTCTCATGAGACAACATGATGTGGAATTGGCTGTGGAATTTACCAATTTGGTGTATTTTTTTGGCCGATGCCCTAATCATTTTTAGATGTTTTGGCCGAGGCATTGAAAAAATGTTTCAGAATATCTGACATTACACATTCCCTTATTATGAAAATAATATTGAGGGTTTATGTGGTCATTTGAATAGTAGAATACCCATGATAGTGTTTTATTATGGAATTATTTACTCATCTCATATTCCTTTCATAAAAGTATTCATTTTTATTATTGTTAAAGGCATGTGTTTTCAATTATTTACAATAATTAATATATATATTATCTTCCGTTGTATTGATTACCCTTATTGAGCGTTTGAGCTCACCCCTTTAATAGGTTTAATTTTATCTGGATATGAATAAGTTAGTTATGAGTGACTTTTAGGCATATTCTAGGAGTCTTGAATGTTTCTAATGGAATAAATTAGTGTTTTATTTCTTTTCAAGATGTAAATTCGAACATATGTATGAATCTTGTTTCCAATAATACTAAACAGACTAGTTTTTTCAAGGCATTATTTCCTTGTGATCATGCCAATGTTATGTAATAATGCACCGAATCTCGGTAACGAGGGTCGGGGAGTTACACTAATATTGGTGTATGTTACAACATAAGGAATCAAATAAATTTTTAAAAAATCTTTCTCATAAAATATCAAGGTATTACTGGTAATGGATAATGTGAGTGGTTTCTATGAAATTATATCCCTGATTGAATACTACATGTTTTTGTGGCACTAAAATAGAGGTACATAGGGGTAAAAAAATATTCAATGGGTGCTTTTATCTTGACTCAATCATTACTTGGTGCCATAAAATAGGACTTACATAATATATTGTTGGACACTCTTGAGTTATATGCTTTGGAAATTCATAAAATCTTTATGAACCAACATGAATGACTTGAATAATGACCATGAATGACCTAGGTTATGTCTAAGGTGTAATAGATTTAAAATAAGGTTTCCTGATCTAAAAATCATTTAAGTTATTTTTTGTGATTATGTGGTTCCCACTGTGATTATTATATCTCATACTATGCTTTGTGGTTTTTGTTAATGGTTTTAACCGGGACGAAATATGTTAACACTAAAAGTGATAGAAAACAAACTGATTTTGAGGAACCAAATTGGATGATAACTAGAGAGAAATATATTGTAATTATTCCTAATTATCTGACATGTAATATGATTAACTATGTTAAATTTTATGATATTCCTACTTAAATAAATAATATGAAAAATGTAATTTTATGAAAGTTCATGTGGTAATGAACATAGAAGAAAGAATATCCTTACATAGACATATCAATAAGGTGGGATGATGAACCTATATAAATATCTAAATATGATGGAACGATGTTTTATATGTGTAAATTATGGATATAGAGTAATGAGTTTCCATGTAATAAAATTTCATATATGTAGGAAACTTGGGCATTATCCGAGTCAGTCCTCCAAACTAAGGGTTATCCCTTAGACCCTGAAAATGCATATGATATTCTAATCTATGAGGTGAAACTATTTATGTCCATATGTGTTTGGATTCATTAATTATGTTGTGTATTGATTTTAGAAATGGTATTTCAGATATAAGAATTAGGAATCATCTATGTATTGTGTAATTTTCTGAAGAATATATTTTTCATGAAATAATAACTTACAAGTTATGGATACCATCATGGGTTTATGATTTTAAGGTTGATCATAAAATAAAATAATTAAAAATCCCTTTTTAGGTTTTAGGTGATGGTAGTTTATTAAGATTAAAGATATTTTGATAGAAATTTATTAAAATAAAACCCTTTGGGTTTGTATAATTTTTAATGAAAATTTTATTTGAAGGGGAATTAATTTTTATGGACCTATGATTAATGGTATTATAAACCGTGAGAGTTTATTTTATCTTTTTTGTTAAATTAATTTTTGGATATTACAATTTTGGAATGTTTTGATTAATATAGTTTTGTAAAAAGGATATCCTGAAAGCCCAGTGATAAATTTTTGTATCTTGGAAGGCTATGGGGCCTGAACCCACAACTATAGAGAAACAAGGGTATATTGAATACCACTGACCTACTAGAAATATTATTTATGGTGGGAAAACATAATGAGAAGTATTTTTGAGTATATATCTCAATGAATAGTATCAATTAATGAAATTTTAAGAGACAAAGATTAAAAAGGATGTTGTAGTCATTCTCCATACTAGAAAAGCAATGGTAAGAAATCACAAAGAGTTTTATCGTTAGAATAGTCAAATCATATAAAGGTAATAATGATAAATTGGTTGTATTAGATACCATTGTGATTTTATATCACTTTATCTATATCATAAATTTTTTCTAAATGGATAATATTTATACGATATATATATAAAGTGTTAAGGTTTCATGGAGTAAAAAATTCTATTATATTTGATAGGGATCCAAGGATTACCTTGATGTTTTAGATAAATCTTCAATAGGCTCTAGATAAAGATATATATTTCAACATTGTATATCATCCCTAGATATATAGATAGTTTGATAGGATGATTAAAACCACATAGTATATTATAAGATCTTATTCTATGAATTTCATTGGTGGTTGAGATCAACACCTTTCTCCAGATGATTTTTCATACAAAAAAATATTTTACTCAAGATTTAAGATTTATCTTTATAAATATCTCTATATAAATAAGTGTAGAGAAACAATGTACTAGAAATATTTTTTAGAAAGAAAGTTATTATTGCCTGAGGTAGATGATGAAGTAGAAGAGAAGATTAGATCTATTCAGCAACACATAAAGGAAAACAAATTCATCAAAATGATTATACTGATAATCATGTATGCTATCTAGAATTTAAAGTTGGTGAAATGGTGTTTCTATGAATTTATTTTTGCAAGAAAATATGAAAAAATATGAACTAGGAATACTAGACCTGTTTAAATACTAGATCATATCGAGATACTCGATTATCATTTAAGGTTTCCACTGAACCTCTATAATGAGAACAATCTGTTCCATATACGTATCCTGAGGATAAACATACCTAATCCATAACATGTATTAAACTTAGAAGCCATACCATTGGAGCTTGATATTTCATATGTGAAAAAGCTTGTGGATATTATATAGCATACGTAGAATGTCCCTTAAAATAAGACCACTCACATGGTAAATGTTTTGGAAAAAATTACCATCTTTATAAAGCTATCTAGTAACCTAATGATGCAATGAATAAGAATTATCCTTTGTTTTTGGTAGCAAAGTGATGAATTTTGAGGGTAGAATTCATTTTAAGGGGGTGTAATGTTACACCCTGAGATTTTGAAAAATATATTTATTCAAATAAATTTAATTTAATTATTTCAATATTTATCATTACACACCAAAATTATGTTAGCTTGATTTTCAATAAACATGGTCTTTAGCTTTAAATAAACAAAACACATGGTTTATCTTGTGTTAAATTCAATATTGTGTTTAAACAAAACATGACACACAATTTAAAAAGCTATTATTTTTTTATGATAGTTACCACCATTCCATTGTAATTTTTTGTATGGATAGAATTTACAAAATAATAAAAATCTATATCTTAAATGGATATATACAATGAATACTCTAGTGACCAATTAATTATGAAAAAATAAATAAAATAAAAATTAAGGAAATATTTTTCGAAAAAACTTTTTTCATGCACAAAAAGATGTTTCATGTTTATAAATTAAAAACCCATTTTTTGTGAATTATTTTTATAAAATGAATATATTATATATTCAATAAAATTTTTAAAAATCATCTTATATTTTTTTAGACAAGAGATATGGATAAATCTAATTTTAAGTTTAAAAACAATATTCTAAAAATTAGTATTGTCATCCTTTTCACACATAATTTAAAATTATAATTTTTTACTTTCAAAAAATTTATTTGAAAAAATAAATTCATTTTTGAAATCATCATCTCAAAATTATCTTTCAGTGAGTTTTTTAGAATATCCTAAAAAGGTAAATTTTTCAGTGAATAGTGAAAGTAATGGTTTTTATTTAGTATTGTCAAGAATTTAAAAACATAAAAATTAGATTATTACTTAAGAAGTAATATTAGTTTAATAATATATCTATTAATTATATTTAGGTAATTGGAATCAATTTCATATTAAATTTTTATATGAATACTTTTTAATAATTTGAAACTTTTCTCTTTGGAAAACCACTTTATTATCCCTTATATGGGAATAAGTATTAATTAAAAATTAACAATTATTTGAAATGAATTTAAAAAAATGGATTCTATATTTTTACTCTAATTAAAATTAAAATGGGTAAAAATTAATTTACATGGTTACAGTTTAAATGAGATTACCGTGGGGGGATAAACTAAAAAGATAAGGGGTAAAATAGCATAAAAACTTGTCCAACAACCATTGGATGGAAATATTCCAATTTTATCATTAATGAGGTTTGATAATTTACAAATTTTTATCCTTTTTACATGTGAAAAAAATGGTTATGACTTTTTTTTATCAAAAATTAAAAGTGTTCTCCTCACCTCACATATAAAAGGCCACCCCTCTCCCATCCTCTTTATAGCTTTAAATCCATTTGGCTCAACCAAGATCATCCCAAATAACTTATTTAATTCCATAATATCATCATATAATCCTTTTTTTTCATAATTCTAATCTCATAAGGATTTTGGTTTAAACCAAACAATGTTTTCATAAGAAAAGGTAACATCCCTAACTGAGCATTTTATTTTTTTCTTCCTCAATATCCTTCTATTCTTTTAAAACATGAATATTTAATAAAATAATTATCTTATATAAACTGAGATTTTGTTTGGTAAGGTAATTAAAAAGAACCATGTTTAATATAATCAAATGGGATACGAAATATTCATTCATGTGTATGGAGGACTATCACCTTTTGAAATGATGTTATGCATTTTCCTTCACAACCACTCATAAATTGATATAATTATGTATACAATGTTTATATATGATATATAAATAACATTCTGATATTTAGAGGAGGTATTTCACTATTTTAATTTTGATTTCACTCCTTTTATATTGGTTAATGAAATGTTTCCTAAGAATAAGAGGAGAAGGGGGATGTATTAGGGGTGCAGAACACTAATAGGGAAGAAAAGAGGATATACAATAAAGAGTGAATAATTGGCACACAATTAGTACTAACCATGAACCATAACCATGCATCCTATAGGGGGAGGATTAGTTTTTTTGAAAATCCAAGAATGGGGATCCTAGGGGCCATGTGGGTTTTGATAGAGCGAAACACATAGCTTATGAATGGTTTAGAAAAACCATGCAAGCTCCCTAAGATACCATGCGACCGAGGGACCTTCTTGGACAAAGGGTGGAACACGATTAGCACATGGTTTATTAAACTACATGGATAAATTGAATGGCTCATTAAAATAAGGAATTTATTATTTTTACCCCTCATGAATTATGATTTATTACACAATTTTCTTCACCAATCCATCTTTACCATATTTAGTGATGAACTACGAGCTCCCCCATCTTCCAGAGATTATTATCCCTAAATTTGATGTCTATTTATGTGTCATTAGGTGAAAATATAAGAGTTGGGTGTGTATATCACTCTAATTTACTCTATTATTTGGGAGATGCCTTATATAATTTTTCCGCTACTTCTAAAGAATTTAAGCCTATTTTTCATATATATTATATGATTTGGATTTGAAGATTGTTTGAGTCTGAATCAAGGGATATGGTTAGGTAAACGTTCAACTATGAAATTATGGTAGGTGGTATAAAAGTATATCCCATATTATTGATGCCTTAATTTATGTTTATAAGGATTCTCTACGGCGCTTTATGGTGTGCGTTTGTATTTTTGGTAAGAAATATTAAATTAGGTTTCTAAATGAGATGATAGGCACCTCAAGATTCCCATTGGATTAGATGAGGATGATTATATGGAATGTATGGTCACACAAGGGGAGAGAAACTCCCTTGAATAAGATAATTGAGTTTTTGAATGATGAATTGAAGGTTTATGAGATTAAAACAATTGAAATTGTGTTAGTATGTAAAAATAGTATAAAATGGATAGTGAGATCAACATGAACATGTTAAATGAATCATGACATGTATATGGGTAAAAGTGATGAATGGTTAAAAATAATTTTCCTTATGGTTAATTGACCAAAATTGGGTGAAAAATGAATTTAATTTTATTGAATGATGAAATGGGATAACTACGGAAACCAATGACATGTTGAGTGTAATGGACCATGGAAATGTGATAAATGAAAAAGGTGTACCTATGTTATTTTTTAATATAAAATGGTCATTGATGTTGAACTATGAGAAATTTAACTAATAGTTGGTGGGATATTGAATCGATTCTCTTGGATCCACTATAAATAGTAGTTTTTAGAGAAATAAATGATGCTTCTAACTAAATGGGTATGGACATGGAATACCATATCATGATTAGGATGGTCAGACATGGAGTTCTGAATTCTAGTTTGACACTTGGACCGCTGATTCATATTTTCCTACCCATGAACCATTTGAAACATGGTTCGGATGATCGACATGGACCAAATATGGTTTGATAAATATGATCAAAACATGAAACTAAGAATAAAAGTGATTGTTTTAAATACTATTAAATGATTATTCTTTGTTTATTTTTCTATCATCGTTATTTATTTTCGTCCTTCATATTCTATATGATACTGGATATTGTTGTAGACATCATTGGACATGGACTACTGAATTGTAATTATACATTTCTTTGGCCACCATTGGGTAATCGACAAGACATCATTATTGTAGGCTAGGATAAGGGAAATGACTCTATAATCGATGGTTAATTTTATTATACATGAAGAAGAATGGATAAAAGAGATGGACTTGCTTCCAGGAACATTTTTTCTAGTCTTTTAGAATTTATTATTTCATATTTTATTTTGGAGCTTGACACTAGTGATATGGTATATTTTACTATATTGGGTTGTGGGTACTTCCTCAATTTGGGAATGTGGTATGTTATGTTTCTGGAGTGTATTATTATTTAATGTTGATGTTTATTTTGATTTTTAATTTTTGTTTACTCTCATAAAGAGGGTATAGTCTCTCCATAGGGTCCATTAGACCCTTACTTTTATTCAGAAACCTCTAGTGCAGGTGCAGGTGATATTGAGGTCATGTGGAGATCAAGATATGGGGGCCAGATATTGTGGCACTGAGTTAGGATGTTAAAAGTTGTTTTAGAGAGGTTTTTCTTTTCTAATGATTTACTATTTGGGAATGATATATGGGATGTTAGGATGTGTTGGGCATTGGTAATGAGATCATGATTCGGCATAGCTAACCCATGTCCTGGGTAAAACCCATGTATCTAGTGTGGAATTATTATTGTTAGTTTTTTAATTTTAGATATGTACATTATTTCACATTTAGGGATCTATATATAGAGTGATGTTCTTAGTTTTATAGACATTACTTGTGGATTGACATGGAATGATGTTTGAGTACACATGTGTCATTTTGGGAACATAAGGATATATGTAACATACATCATGTTAGGCAGACATGAAAATATGTCTTTGGTTAGGTCATGGGATTTAAAAATGAATTTGGGTTATATTGGGGTTTTAAAGAATTGGTGCACAATGGAAATGGTTTAATTGTTTAAATTTGAAGGGTGTTATAATGAAAATGGTTAAAATAGTTCCTCATAAAGAGTTTTAATTTTTTTTTATTGTGATTTATTGAATTGGAATAAAAAAATGGTGCCAAAATGGGAAAGATTTAAGTTGGTTAATGTAAAATGTTTAAAAGGTTATAAAATGAAGGTTTTTGACTATGTAAGTTTTATTTACCCCATATTGACCATTGCCTAAAATAGGGTTAATTGAGGTTACTAATGGTGTGGTGTTTGAAACCATTGGGATAGTGCATGTAGTGTATTTTTTTAATAGATGAAATCCCTCTTTTTAATAGTTGTGGGAACCTTATGTTATATGTTTTGATATGTTCATTTGTCATTGTATGGAGATTCCACCGTGAATATGCCTACCCGATGGGTTATAGGTAGAAATCACTAAAGAGTCTTCTAAAATAAAGGGGAAAGAGACCTGGTTGGTTCCAAATAATAAAGGGTAAGAGTATTTTCATGATAAATTTTCCCATTTTATGAATTTTCTAGATTGAGAACCACTGTATGGTATGGTGAGAATGTTCGACATGACTTGAGAATTTTAATTGTAGAACCCTCAAATGTTTTCCAAACTGGGTGGACCTAAGGAAGAGGAGTTTTGGATTGAATCCATCCATACAATTCAGGAAAACATAGAGTCCCCTATTGAGAAAAGAGATAAGATTAAAAATTATATGTTACAAGGACCAGGGAAGAACTTGTGTGATATATAGGCTCAGTATGATCAAGTGTAGGGAAAGGAATTAAAGGACATGCATGAGAAGTTCCTAGAGAAGTTTTACCTTGAGACTATGAGGTAGAGGAAAGATGAAAAGTTTATGCGCTTGACTGATGGATGTATGATGATGATTGACTCTGATGAAATTTTTAAAGATTAATGGTGTTTTTCTCTGATGTTGATAGGAGATGGTATAGTTATGGATATGTGTTTTCCTTATAGACATAGAAATGAGATCAATTCCCAGGTAAATATATTTCATTTGAAGATGTTTTCTGAGGTACTGGATCATGATCTTATGTCTAAATGGAACCTAAAGGAAGTATCTAGTGGTGGATAGATCATTTCAATTTGTAAATATATTGGTACATGTTCATATAGAAGGGAGAATCATTATTGAAATTCCTATAGAGTAGTGGAGGTAAAAGTAGATAGGGAAGAGGAATGGTCTCTCATGGTGGTAGTTTAGTCATCTTCTATTAGTGTTGCAGACCTGAACACATGCAATGTCAGTGTACTAGATGAGCAGTTAAATTTTCAGTATTTGGAAATATGGGTTATATGTATATGTTATGTAGGAACCCACAACAAGAAAGAAGTTGTGGAGGATCTTTGCCAGTATATAGTGTCATAAGGGGGTCTTCTACCGTGTATCAGTGAGAAATTTAGAGTTTGATCAACCATACTATTCGGGGTATAAGAAGTGGAACTTTAGGAAAATATCATCTATATCGTTGAATAAATATTACACCATCACCTCAAACTAGAGCCTAAGGTATAAGAGAAGTTCAGTTTCATTCATTTTATTCATCACATAGTGGTGGTGAGGCTAGACCATAAACTATTTGAGGTATTATTCTTTTATATTCAATGATTTGACGTTCTTCATTTGATATAGGGGCCTCAAGTTATTTTATATCTGGTCAACTTGGGATTTTGTGTGTGTGTATATTTGGAATATATGTGTGGGGTTATATCAATTAACACACTATTATGATTATGAGAAATAAATATCCAATAATATAAGGAGTGTTCCCTTGAGGTTGGTGGGTGCTTTTTTCCTTTAGGACATGTACATGGTTAAGATGTTATGTTTTGAACAATATAATGGATGGAAAAGTTCTTTGAATACCACTATCACATTGATTTCTACCATCAAAGAGTGCGTTTCACTTATCTTGAAGGTGACACTTATTTACATCAAGGGGAAATGAATATTTTATCATTCTATTTAGGGCTAGTTCTTACACAACAAGATGAGAATATAGCCCAAGTTATGAGTCTTTTATTAGATGATGAGGGTGTTATCATAATTTCTCTCCTCCTATTATGGATCCATTTTAATATGTGTTTCATGATGACTTTTTAGGGTAACCACTTGAATGAGATATTGTGTTCATTATTGAGCTTAGGAATAGATGTGAGCAAGTTTATATTCTATAATTTAGGATATAACTAGTATAGCTTCAAGAATATAAAACAAAATTATATTAATTAGATAATAAATTTTTTATTTATCTGAGTATGTCACCATGGGGATCTTATTATTTTTATCTAGGAAGTATGGATGAACATTGCAGCAATCATTCGATTAGCAGAAGATGAATCAGAAAACAATTAAAAACTATTATCCTCTTTAGTGTATTGATCACTATTTTTATCAAATTAAGTATTGCAATTTTTTTCTATAAATATGATCTGAGGTTACAGTATCACCAGTTTAGGGTGATACATTCTTATACGTTGAGGAAAAAAATTAGTGGAAGGTATGGTATGTATGAGTTTATCAAAATTCCGTTTGGGTTGATGAATGCTCCTATAATGGTTATGGCCTTGATGATTCGAATCTTTCACCCACACCTAGGTAATTTTGTGGTTGTTATTGAAGATGAAATGATGGTCTACTCTTAGACTCATGATGATCATTACATACATCTCCATATTATCTTGTGTATAATAAGAGAGAATTAAATATATGCCAATCTATCTAAATGTCATATATGGATTAACAAGGTACCCTCATTATGTCACATCATCATGAAGGATGTTGAGTTAGTGGAACAATATACTCTTTATGAAGTTTTATCATGGGAGCATCCCATAACGTATTTGATATCAGATGATTTTTGGGTTTTAGTGGTTAATGTAAGATGGTATTTTCAAAATTTACTCATGTTTATTCAATAAAATACCCCACATAACCATCCAATTGCATTGTTGATATTAGTTTTTGTTGAATTTTATAAAATATAAAAAAATTATAAACTAGATTTAAATATGGAGTTTCCTCTTGAATATTTAGGGTGGAATTTATTCATAGAAAAATATTTCACTAAAAATGAATATGAAATTTTATATGGTATGAAAATTACAAAGTATAGGAGTGACCATGACATCTATGGTAACTATTCATACTGTTGGTATTGAGCATATAATTCCACTACATGAGCCTACAGTCACTTGGAAGGAATGGTGACCATCCCTGCAAACTACCATGAACACTACTCAAGGAAACCATCCCACCATAAAAAACCATATTCTAATGGTAATTCTACATACCAGGAGTTCCATCAGCTGATTGTGTCCTCAAAATTTCTCGACGGAAAAAACAGCTTACCACATGGAAAAAATTCATTAACCATACCAATATTCTCACGGTATCAATACCTACTGTGGTCCCTTCATTTTCAGCCACTATTTCTTTGGAAGAACATTGACCTTTACCTTCATGGTAAGAATTATTACAATAATATTTACCCACTTAACCTACCATGATTTTAACTTCCTAGCTTCCATTATAGACCCCAAGCCTGCACTTCCCCTAAAGATAAAGATCCCTCTTGTCTAATTCTTGAGAATGATTGAGGCACCTGGTGCTACTCCAAAAAATAAAACCTAATATAATGATTTCACCTTATTTTTCCAAATATATATGTAATATAGTGATTGAGTGCATCCACTCTTCGAAAAGAATCATTAAAGTACGCTGCTCCAATTTGAGCTCCAGACCGATTCAGGGTGAGATTCATTCAGGTGTGCCATGAGAAATTAAATACTTTCTGTACATCTTTTGAGGGAGCTTTAAAATTCTACCCTATCCTAATGAAGAATTTTAATTATCAACAGCAGATCTACATGACCAAATATGAGGCTCCCATTTACATGAAATGAAGGAAGCAAGATGAAGCTACCCTCATAATTAAATTGAGCCACCAGAGGGAGTCAATTTTGATCATGAGGTAATACAGAAAACATATTATATTGAGAAGCTATAGTTTCATAAGAAATAAATTTTTTGGACTTCTCTAGGAATTCATGATTGAATATGACTGCATAAACTAATATAAATAATGCCTCATGGGTAAAATAATTTATCCAAGGATACAATAAAATAAATGAGGCCCATTATTAAAATCCCATGAAAATTTTCCTTTACTAACTACTTTGAATAAATTGATCATACATCCATTAAAATGATATTTTTATAGATCCTGGAAGAGCATTTATTCCTTGAAAAATTCATTTACACCATTTCTTCTAGACACATGTCAACCATTAAGCTAAAAGTTAACCGGGTCTTTATAGACATTGTAGAAGTGAATTAATAAGCATGTCCCCCTCACATGAATAGAACCTAGGAAACCTAACACTATATAATAGTAAGAAAATACTTTGGAAGGGGGTTATGAAGAACCACCACCAATGAATCTTTTTATTTACATTATTTTTCTAATACTCTAGTGATATCACACTTTTAAATCTTTAGATCATCCAAGGAGAATGTAACGATCCAAAATTTTGATTAAATTTTGTTTCCTAATTTTTTGTGTTATTTTATTTAAAACTCAACAAAACTATATCCTTAAAGTAATGAAGTGAGTATAATTAAAATGATACCATTGGGTTTCAACTGTTATATGACCGTTGGAAACTAAAATCATATCGTTATGATTATTGTTTATAAATACAAGTGATCTTGGTTAAAAAATGCAGAAAGAAGTGTCGATAGAATCATCCAATAGAATCAGGCCGTACGAAACCCACTTGTCAGAGCTTGGGAAAGAGGTATCATCTCTAGGATTTTCTCTGAACCAAGCCCAAGATAACCTTCAACAAGTGAAGCTTGAACGAAATCTCATAAGGGTGAAGTTCAAGCTAATAGAAGTCACTACTTGGGTAATATTGTCCAAGCCACCCAAAGATTCTATCACCATATCACACCTTACACTTACGTTCTCTATAGGTGTTATAATGGGCTGTGTAACGAGGCCTTAGATAATTTTTTTAATCTCTTGGTATAAATAAAATAAGCATTTTTTTCTTATGGTAAAATTTGTGAATTTCAAATATCTAGAAAAATGAAGGATAAATTTATAGAAGTTCTGTATTATTGATGAATTTTTGAAAAAGGGTATTTTAAAATATTTTTGTATACTTTAAATAATCAATAATGTGAAATGATATTCAAAAAATGGTCTGCTACTGGTGTGATTAGTAATAAATTTAGAGTCTAATAAGACCAAATTTATTTTTAGTGAATAGTAATGTATGAATTATATCATACCCTTATGATTAGAAATGAATATTAAATAAGCCAAAAAAATAAAAACTTCACCCATGATTGTATAAATATAATGTGTACATTGTAAAAGTGAAAAAATGATCATAGTATAAGTTTTGGTATTTTTATATGTCATAAATAATTTATGTACAATTTTATAATTAATTTAATAATCTAAAATGGAAATGTATTTTTATAAAATGTAATCATAAATTTTTACTTTATTGGCTTATGGTTATACTATAATTTCATGGGACCTTGATTATTTGTTACGGTGTTAAAAAACAAGTTATAGTTTTAGAGTTGTTTTTTTAATAAATAATGATATTATTTAAAAATTAAATTAATGATATTTAGAAAATTTCTATCTTAAAATTGATTTAATTTTTGAATTCAGAGAATTGATATTAGGTTAGGGAAATTTTTTGGGATTTTTCTAAAACAGTTGAATTTTTGGTGAATAATAAAAATATATGTTTGAGTTTCGGGTGTTTAATGACATAATTGATTATGTAATAATGATGTAATTAATCTGGTTGACTTTTTAATAGTAATATATGTTATGACCTGTCCCATGTGGCTAATACCATGGGGAAACACCACAGGAAATCCCATGGTTTTGCAAATACCACCTATGAGGTGTCCCTTGGAAATTAATTAGATATTCCATCTCTTTCCCTATAAATACCAAGCCATTCCCTCATTCATTTCATTAATAATTCCTCATCAACGAAGATATGGACTCTTTACCTCCCACGGAGTCCTCCCAAAGTTCTCTCAATCCCCCAATGGTCCAAACCTTTGAGCTTTCGAAGTCACTCTTCAAGGTAAGGTAACCTTTCACCCTCGTCTTTTAATTCATCACTTTATTTATGTTATGCATTCTAGTTTCTATTTAATTTTTTTTGTTTATGTTATTATATATAATTCATACTTTCCATTTCATGTTTAATTGATGTGAGACCCTTTCCACTCTCATTAACTGATATTATGAATTTTTATGTGATGTCGTTAGGCTGCTGAATTTTCATAAAAGAAATCATATCTTCTCTTTTCCTTTGAGTTTCATTTTCATATGGTCTTTCCTTCAAATATTAATACCATGATCTTATTTCTTTTTATTATATAACCATTCTATATTATGAGTTCTTTATGATTGGTTTACTCTTATCACCTCTCTTTCAATGTTTTCTAATACCATGTTATATAGAAGTTATGCTGCAAAAGTATCGTATCAAAATCACTCCCTTTATCTCAAGAAATTAACTTTTTTTATTTGTGTGAATACCCAAGTATATTTTCATTTCAAAGGGTATCCATAAATACATAAAATTAATCTATTTGATTATGGAATTGACATACATATAACTATCACTCCCTTTCCATGGGTTATAAATGACATAATGATCAAGTTTTTAAGAACTTTTAAAACGTCAAGATTTTGAAATGAAACCCATTTCTTTTGTTCTATATGGGTTATTTATGAAATGTTTTATTATGATATATGTGTATCACATGAAAGTAAATACATATTAAGGGTGAGCCTTGATAACACTCCAATGCACTAGGTAAAGAATTTAATCTCTAGAGATGACAAGTTTCACGATACCTTGGGGAATAACCTTGGTAATTTTTATGACACCTTGGGGATGAACCATAGTGATATGTTCATGAATAACTAAATTAAATGTTATACCCAAAAAATAAAGTTATGATTCAAGTTATTTTTATTATTATATTCCTCTATATCCATTTAAATTGTCTTTATGTTTTTTTATCAAGTTCTTATTGATTTCACAAGTAAACTGATTCCCTTGCTTTCCTTATTGGGTCTTCTGCTCACACATTCCATTGATGTATGTATCCAGGTTATGAGATGCAATAATATTACTAATTAAGAACTTCTAATTAATCCCTAAAATTGTATTATAATAATGTTTTATGTTTTCATGTTTTATGTTCCCGATTTCCATGACATTAGACTTTAAACATCCTGTATTAGTAAAATATAAGGAAAATTTATGTAATAAAAGGTGGGATGCTATAGAGAATCTCCTCACATATCTTATTGATAAATTATGTTATTTCAATAATATTACTAACTCATCTTTTCAAGTCAATAGGTTTTTCAATATAGTTTTTTTATTTATCTTTCAATTTCTTCTTCCCGTTCTTAGTATTGCACACACAATCTACTTGGAATAAGTCAAATACCCATGATAGTGGACAGTGGGGGTAATTAAATAATAAGAAGATATATCCAAATATCAGGTGAGGAAAGGGTGAGAAATATAGTGATCTTATTTTTATGTGAAACTCCATGATGCAATTAATCAATTCGATTCAATAGATGATAGGTATATTTTAAACCAAATGAATAATGATTCAATATGTGAATGAGGGAATAACATATTACTGGACCATAACTTACTTAATTGATTTTAAAATAAAAAAAGATTACTTATGGGATATTTTAAAATCGAACCACCAAAACCATATTTTGAAGCACATATTACACATTCTTCTCAAGAGACAATCTGAGTCCCACTTCTACTACATATTTTTCAAGTTCAAATAATGTTTTTTTGAGTGCGTTGTGATAGGTGCACATCAAACATGAAATCATTGCTGGGGAGGCTAGTGTTTTTTTAAATTTTATTTAAAAAATGTATTCAAATGACCATGTCATGTTATTGGAACTTCAATATCTTTGATTAATATATTGAGAGAACTACATTGGACATACTTAAAAATTTAATAAACACATATCAAGAGGAAAGAGATATTTTCACTGTTCCATTTACTAATTCTCCCACCTTAGTTTTAACCTCTAAAATTATATAATATAAATTGATGATTTGGAGGGTAATCTATATGAAGATAATAGGAAATTGAGATAAATTTTTGAACCCAATTTTAATATTTACAACTGATAATTACAATTATATGATAAAAAAGGCCCTGATATTAAAACGAGAATGATCATGATACTACATAAGTTACAAGGAAAATCTAGTGAATACCCCTATATATACTTATGATAATTTAAAGAATTTTTTAATATATTTATAACTAGATGAATCATTTATTCTAAAATAAACTATAAGGGTTTTCACTTATCTCTTGAAGGAGCATCCAAGGATAAAATCTATGATCTATACCCTATAGAACTCAATTTATGGGATGAGCTATAGAATATTTTCCCCTAGAAATTATTTCCTACTTCTAAGAGTGACCCACTTTAAAAATTAAATTTTATTATTCAAACAGAGAACTATTGAATCTATATATGAATTTTGGTGGTGTTTCAAGAAACTAACAACATCCTACCCACAACATCCATATAAAAAATATCACTTTTTGGTGTTTTTATTCCAAGGATTGATAGAGAATGACATGAACCAACTTGTTTATTACTCAGGAGGATAACTGATTGATAAGTCACTAGCTAAGTTAAGAGAACTCAATGAAAGGATCTCACAAAATAAAAAATAAGTTGGAAACATAAATTCAAGAATAGGAGTAAATGAGTTAAAACACTCCAAATATACCTTTTTTGAAAATAAAAATTGAAGAATTAATTCCCTTGTAAGACAATTAGTTACAAAAAATGTACATGAATCATCAACTACCACATTACCTAGGGTATGATTATTGTTTTATTCTAATGATTAGTTTACGAATATATTCCATCATGTTCATGGAACTGAAAGTTGTAGTTCCATTTTTCAAAGGAAATTCTAGAACCAAACAATTTGTGACTAAGTGTTTGGATAATTTACCACTAAGTAATTAGGATCTGTGAGACAACAGACCTAAAGACAACCATTTTAATAGTATTATAAACAAAATTTTCAACCAAAAACATTCTAGGGAAATAATTTCCCACAATATTTAATATTATAGTAAAGAAAACCACAAGAACCAATTATTTACAACATACTGATACAAATAATATAATCTAAAAATAATTAACACACCACTCTCACCACTCAAGAGTTTGAATTAAAAGAACTAAAAAGATAGTTTATCTAGATCATGACCTCCCTAAATAATATAGTAAATCAATTACTAGGAAAGAATCATGCTAAGAAAATTCCCAATCATAAATGAAATTTCAGTTCCATTAAATTGAAGAGTGGGAAATAACTGGAATATAGTATAGGATTACACCTAAAAATTGAAATTGGAAGTAAATTGTAGTAAGAATCTACCTTAGTGAAATAACATAAGGAGGAGACATGAAAAAAACCATCAAAAGTTAAAATAAAATCCATGTAAGATCCACTAGAAACCCAACTACCTTCATTATACGAATAAAATAACCATAAATAACCAAGGATGAATCTCTACAATAAGAGTTGTTAGAAGTTTTCAAAAATCCTTAAATTAATATCCGCCTTCTGAAATCCATTCTCCATATTCTAAGGTATGATAAATTCATTTATGAAGCATTCACTAATATAAGTATATTAAAAGGAAATTATGATTTATGTCTAAGTAAGAATGTTTATGCTATTTTCAACGCTAAAATTCCTAAAAAATGTTATGATCAGGAGACTTTTTCTATTACCGTCACCCTTGGTAAGATTAGTTTTTTGAATTCGTTATATGAATTGGGTTCTTCAATTAATGTAATTCCATATTCCCTTTATTATTATTTATAGATTGGAGAACTTAAAACCAATCCTATGGTTGTACATCTTTTCAACAGATCAACTACCTATCTGATCAGTGGACTTTAAGATGTCATGGTAAGTGTACAAGGTTAAACATTCCCTGTTGAATTATATATTCTTAACATTGATGATAGAAAAGGTAAAGATAATTCTTAGATTATTATAGTTGGAACCTTTATAAATAATTTTAAGTACAACATAAATGTCAATGAATGAATCCTTTTCATGACATTTGGTGAGGATACATTGGATTTCAACACTATTGATTTAGTAAAACATCCATATAAAGAACATTTTGTTTTCCCTATAAAATATCATGAAATCATGAGTTCCTCTAGGGAGGAAATTAATTTTTTATTATATAGTTAAACAAGTATAATATTTTAAAATTCCCAATCATTGTATAAATATATTTTTTAAACTGATCTAAATCTAGTGGAAATTTCAATTGATTATAAATTTGAAGAGATTGATGGGAATTATTTTGATGAGATGTTAAAATTTGACACTAACATTTATTCCTTACATGAAAAGACTTCAAACATAAAAAATAGTGAATTAAAAATATCTCTATAATCCCCCTGAAATTTTATTAAATCTGATACCCTTGAATTTGAAATATGTTTTCTTAAATGAAAATAAGAAACTTCTTGTCATAATTTTTAACAACATTGAACCAGAACATTAAAAAAAACTACTCAAAATTCTAAAAAATTAATTTTAAATTCATGGTATGTTAATTGGGATATATTATTAGAATAATTCCCACAACCTATTTGTAGAAAACTTCATTGTTATAAGGGTCCAAGTTAATAGGTTAACCACATTGAAGGATCAACCCAAACCTCATGGAGGTAGAAAAATAAGTATGTAGAGAGAATCTAAAAAGATGAAATAATATATACCATATCAGAATCTTAATGGGTGATCCCTATTTATATTTTTCCAAGAAAACCTATTGTTCAATTGTAAAAAATGAAAAAATGAATTAGTACCCACTAGAATCTTGAACAGTTTGAGATTTTATATCAACTATAGAATATTAAACCCTATGATTATCTATGACCATTTCCCCATACCATGTATAGGAAAAATTCTAGAATTAATATATAGGGAAGGACATTATTTTTTAATTGAGGTATTTTCTTGGTATTTTAATATTTTCACTACTCCCTGTTACTAAGAAAATGCCACCTTGTCATGTCCCATGAATGATGTTTTCTACTGAAGGGTGCCTTTTTGTCATTGAAATTCCTGAGGTACCTTCCAATTCTACATGGTAATAATCATTTCATACATGAATGATAGTTGTTTTTAAGAATTACATAAGGAATTGAATATTAATGGTATTAGATTTTATAATAATATGGATAATATAGAAAGGTTTCTACAATGAATAATTGAGAAACATTTGTTTTTGAATTTTTAAAAATTAAATTTTATGGTAAAAAAAGAAAATTTATTGGAACATTTTATTTATAAAGAAGGAATTTAGGTTTATAAATCCAAAGTTGATGGTATTTCAACACTACCCAATCCCACCACTATTAGAAAAATTAGATCATTTTGGAAAATTTTGATCTTATAAAAGGTTTATTAGTGACCTTAACAAAATTTCATTCCTATAACTAACATACATAATAATGAAAATGATTTTGTATTTAATGATTAAGGTTATATAACTATTGAAAACATTAAAGGATGTTTAACCACTTCCCCCATCATATTCCCACCAAACTAGAGTCATTCATTTAAGATACCATGTGATTATTCTAATAGAGATGTTATAGCCCTGATGTTCAAAAAGAATGATAATTTTCCATGAGTGATAGCCTATATTTCAATAACCCTAGACACATCCCATATTAACTATATAATAGTATAGAAATTAATTTTATCTGTTGTTGTAGCTTTAGAAAAATTCCATTCGTACCTATATGTAAATAAGAAAATTTCTTATTATCGTCATGAATTCATAAGATATTTAATCATAAAGATTGATTCATAGCCCATAAAGATAACATCGATGTTGTTACTATAATATTTTAACCTTGAGATTAAGGAAACGGAGGGATGTGAAATTACAGTTACTGAAAAAACGTATAGGCTGCCTTACACTACCACAGTATAAAATATCCCCAATACTAGTATGAATTATTTGTTACCTAGTGAGAAGCTATAAAACCTAACCCAAGTAGCCTATTATACTAACAAAATGAACTTTCTAGTCAAAAAAACTGTATCTTTCTTCTTTTAAGAGAACCAAACTACTAGATTAAAATATAAATCAAAACACAATGTTTTGGAAGAACCATATTTGTGGAAAAATGTTTAATGACCAAGTCATTAGATTATGAATTACCAAGGAAGACCTATATTATGTAGTTTATTTTTCATACACTTATATGTGTAGGCTATTTTGGACCTCAAATAACTGCGAGGGTTTTTGGATGTTGGAATTTTTTGACCATCCATCTTTAAATGTTGTTATGATTTTTGTAAAAAAGGCTTAAAATGTTAGTTTACTAGTGAAATTTCCAAAAAAAATTAAATTCCCTAAAAACCAATGATTTTTTGTGAAATATTTTATTTCTGTATAATTGACTTCATCAGACCATTTATCATAAAATTTTGATTTTACTATATCTTTTTTATAGTAGACTATGTGTATAAATGGATTGTATCCAAATCCACTCAGGGTGATGTAATAAAAAGTTTAATTTAATTTCTATAGTAATAAATATTTTTTTGGTTTGGAATACCCCAGGATATAATCAGTGACCAAGGAACCCATTTATTCATCAAAAACATTGAGGCCCTCATTAGAAAATATGGAGTACTCTATAAAACCTCCACTACCTACAACCCATAGAAAAATGCTCTAATAGATGTATCCAATAGATAAATCCAAAGGATCTTAGAAAAGATTTTTAAAACTAACCATAAGGATTGGAGTAAGAATATAGAAGATGAATGATAGGCATACAAATCTTCATACAATACCCCATTAGTTATATCTTCTTATTGAATTATTTGTGGTAAATATTTCCACTTAACTATTGTGCTACATCACAAGCCCTATTGAGCCATCAAATGATTAAACCGAGAGATCAGAAAGGCTAGAGAACAATTGAAACTACATTTAATGGAGCTTTAAGAATTGAGGTGAGCGTCATATGAAAACTAACTACTATACAATGAGAAAAAAATACACCCATGAAAAGATGATCTAGAAATGAAAATTTAAAATTGGAGAAAAAATAATTCTATTTTAATCAAGGATAAAACTTTTCCAATGTAATATTCATTACAAAGGGAATATACCACACATAGTAATAAATAATTTTCCTTTTTGAATATTTTAAACTGAAGGATAATGTTCAATGAAACCATTCTAGGTGTACAAAAAATAACTACATAAGCACTAGGGGGATTTTGTAAATAAGTTATGGAGGAGTCCAGACACGTCCTTACTATCAGAAAATAAATACATCTAGGTTGTACCATTCCTTTATTTGTGTCAAGATATTTATTTTGAACTACCTTTTTAAACATATTTTACTAAAATTAAACTATACAGTGTTAGATCCATGTTTAGTGAAAGAGAGAAATTAGAATCAATAAATATTTAACAAAAATCTATAAAATATATTTATTTATATTACTATTTTTTATAATGTTTTGTTTTTATTTTTTATCATTTCATGAACCAAATTTATCTCCTTCCTAGTTTGGAAATACAATGCTAGAATTAATTTTATTCCTACATTCTAAAATTATAAGATCTTAAGTGATTACTGAGTATGTTAACAACTGCTTTTATGGATGTTTTATTTTAAAACTAGGATAAGGAGAGTGAGTGATATGTTTTACATGGATTTAATTTTATAAATTTATGTCACTGGAGTTTTGAACATGATCTAAGAAAACGGGACTTATTTGAGAGAAATACCATAGAGAGAAAACATAAATGACTATGATACAAGTCCTTTGAGACTATTATAAAAATTAGAAATTGGGAACCCATAATAGATATTTAATATAAGAGAATTGGGTGTTTTTATGTAATAAAACAATCCATCTCAAAAAAATTTATGTATAGTTATTTTCACCCAATTGGGTCGGGAATAATAAATTCAAAAGAGCCATGTCAAAAAATGAGTCCATTTAAGTGGCTAGACTATTGAACCCATATAAAGATGTACAATTTAATTATAACACATTAATTTGAGTTGTATCAATAATTTCGAAAATAAAACATTGCCTTAAGGTAACCTAGAAAATAAGGATAAATGGAGGAATTTTTTTCTAAAATTTAAATTCCATGTAAATATAATTTGATCCACTTATAATATGAAACTATTTTTGAATTTAAGATGGGTATTGGTTTAAATCATAGATGAGGCATGATAAATTCAATAGTGGATGATTCCATTTTTTATCTTTTCTTTGGATTGTAAATTCAGATATAAGCAGAGTGGCATTATTTTTTTATAAACTTAATTCAATATTAACATTTATGGGAGTGAAATAGACCATGTGTGTGTGGGTGATTTGAGGGGGAACTTTCAAAATTTACTATCTTTTATTCATTGAAAATTTCCCACATTTTAGTTCAATTACAAGGATGTTATTATTTTCAATTGACTTTCTAAAATTGTATTTTAATTAGAAATAAGGTTTAAATATGGATATTTTTCTTAAATTATTAGGGTGGACTTTAGTCCTGATAAAATAATACATTAATTAAGAATTTTAACCTTTTCTGTTTGGTAAATTAAAATTGCCAATAGTGACCCTAAAATTCATGGTTACTATAATCACTGTTGGTATTGACCGTATGATACCCCTATATAAATTTTCTATCACATGATATGAATATTGATAGTTCCTTCAACTTACCACAAGAGGTACTCATGATAACCTACCCACATTACCACCACATAGTCTCTTGGTTTTTCTACCCACCACGAGTTCCATCAGCTGAACGTGTGCTAAAAAATCCAATAATGGAAAGAAGAGGTGACCATATGGATAAAATTCATTTATTGTGACACTAATCTCATGGTAGGCATACTTACCATGGTCCCTTCCTTTTCAGGAACCATCATGTGGTAATAATTATGAATATAACCTTTACAATAAGAAGTCTTATCATAATCTTTACCCACCAACCCTACCTAGACTTTACCATTTAAGATATCATTAAAGAAACCAATCCTCAACTTTCCCTAATGAGAAATATCCCTCTTGACTAATGCTTGAAAAAGATCTAGGCATTTGGTATTTTAAAAAAAACCCCCACCAACCCTGCAGATGAATTTTTTTTTGTTTCCACATCTAGATATAATATGAATATAGTGTGAAGGCACTCTTCTAAAATAATCAGGGAAGTATAAAGCTCCAATTTGAGCTTCATACAGATTTTGGGTGAGATCTAGTTGAGCACACCATGATCAAAGCTACCCTTCTTGTATATATTCTAAGGGATCTCGGGCATTCCACTATTTTATGAAGGATAATTCTTCTTGTAAACACCAAACCGACTTAAGAAAGGAAAAATATATAATATATAGGAAATAAAGGAATTAATGCCTAACTGTGTTTTTGGAAAGCTATTCTTACTATTAAATAATGAAAATATAGGGTTTGAGTTTGGAGTGTGAGGTTTTTAGGAAAACCTATTCAAATGAGAAGCTATAGTGACAATAAAAGAGTAATGTTTGGTGTTCAGAAGCCAATGATGGGATAATCCAAGTGCACATACTGGATGAAATGATGTCTTTCAATTAAAATAATTCATTCTAAGAACTTTATTGAATAATGATGCCCAAAATTGAAAAACAATGACCATTTTACATTACCCTCTAATGTGAATCACTAGATGAAACCACACATAAGAATGATATTGGGATAGATTATGGAAGAGTATTCATACCTTGAAGAATTCATCCAAACTCTTCCTTCATGACACATTTCAACCATAGGGAATAATTTAAAACTTCTCCTTATATACATTCAAAAACACAATGAATAATCATGTTCCCATCACATGAATAGAACCTAGGTATATAATCACTATATAAGAGGAAACAATTACTCTAGAAGGGGGATCTAAAGCACCACTGACAATGAATCTTGTTAATTTATATTTGTAATAATCTAGTGACGAAACACTAGACCCTATATGTTTTTGAAAAGGAGAATCCCCTCCTACTGACTGTTGATAAATACATATCATTAAATACTATTACTAACTCCTTTATAGAAGTTAGTGATTATTTCAGTAAAGGTTTTTTTTCTGATTCATATTTTTCATTCTTCTTTTTGTTCTCAACCTTGCCCAAACAAGCCTGGATTAAGTCCACTGTATGTGATAAAATACAGGGAGGATAATTTAATAGTAAATGGATATATACAAAAAATAGTGATGGAAATGGTGGGAAATACATTGAAAATTTGGTTTCTTTATCAGAACTGAAATTTTCGGATGCATGTAATTTGATGGGTTCAATTGATGAGAGGGATATTAGAAACAAAATTAATAGTCATTCAACAGTTGAATGAGGGAATAATCCAATAATGAACCAATACTTAATTAATTTATATTCAAACAAAACATGTTTAAATAATGAAACTTTTAATAGTGAACGAAAAAAAAAGATTTCAACACACACATAACACTATGTCCTCCTGATACAATCTGAGTCTCAATTTAATTGTATTTTTCTGAGGTTCAAATTTATTTTTGCTGAGTTATCCACTATAGGTGCACATCAATGAGTTATTATAGAAGGTTCATTTAAAGACAAAATATTTTTCAAAATTTATATTTAAGTTCAATTATTTTAGACCCAAAATTGTTATTCTATTGGAAATTGTCACATTTTTATGTTTTCGTCGAAGTTTGAGCTTAATCGTAAAAATTAAAAAAATTTAGAATTTAACTGTTTTATTTTTATAATGTATTTCTACAATAACATTTTATAAAATAATTTAAATTGTGACATTATTTTTCTAAGGATCCTAGATATCTTGTGGTACATTTCATACATCTTTACTACAAGCTAAATCCATCAATCGTTGGCCCTAAATCATCTCACAACGTAGGCCTCAAATATTGTTCATGGATCTAGAATGTTTTAAATATGATCTTATATCTAGAAGTGGGCCTCCCCAATGAATATTCAATTAGACATGGAGTTGGATACAAAATTTATTAATAACTTTAATTAAGGAGGAAACTCATTAATCATCCATTTGGAAGGACATTCATACATGAGAAACTAGATACATGGAAAATCAAGAGGCTGTTTAGGCATATTACATTTTCAAAGAGAAATAGTTATACCTTTCACTCCATCACCCCAAATACACTAAATGTATGATGGGGCACTTTCAAGATAATAGGGAACAAATTTCATTAAGGGGTCTTTGTGTGAAGAAACCATTTAACAGGTCTACGACCTGATGTATTTTGAAGGAAAATATAGCCAATAAAAGGAGGATCGCTCCTCCATCCCAAGTCATTATATTTTATCCCATTCCTTTTGAGTAAACTAGGAGGAGATCTATACTGAGAGAGGCCAACCTAAAATATCCCCCTTTTATTTTTTCATTTTTTAGTTCTCTTTATTTTATTTATATTTGAAATTATAATTTATATTTTAGTTTTATTAATCCTTTCATTTGAGTTTCTCTATACATTCCACAATTCTTCTTCTCAAATATCTTATTCGAATTATAATTATTATATTCATTATTAGTATTAATAGTAATATTAATAATAATATTTTTTTATATGAGTTCAAAGGATCTTGAATTAAAAAGGAAAACAACAAGATTCTAAAGGTGGAAACTTTACATTTGTCTTTTTGGAAAATATTTAAGAGATCAATCGAGATAAGAGTGTTGGAAAGACTAACCTCCTCATGCACTCCTTCGTTAGAAAGAGAATCCACTAGTTAAATTGATTCTCTGATGGTGTGGGTAATGATGTAGCTCATTGACGATAGTAGCGGGAGGCAGTGCTCCCATTTCGCGGCCAGCCTCTAGGAAAGATGTATTTGTCAATTACAAAATGCCTAAACCATGGTTAAAGAGTCGCATTCAAAACAAATGTTATTAATTCCCCACTGAAGAGTATAAAATAAATCTCAATCATCCCCAACATCTCTGCTTCAAGGGTTTTTTCCATTCCACACGGGCCATAGTGATATCATATGACATCCCCCACAAAATCCCTAAAGTTGAATCCATAATAAGCCAATCCTGGGTTCTCTTTGGATGCTCCATCAGTGTTGCATTTGACCAACCCAGCAAGTAGGAGACACCAATAGTCTTCCATCATGTAGCAGGGAGGAGGGTAGTTACAGGGAACCTCAAGTCTTCGTAGCACTATGAGGTCATTGATGGAGTTGTTGTAGAATTCTGAAATTGTCTTATTGGCATGCTTAATAGCATTTCAAATTTTGGAAAGTTAATTTTTATGGTTAAAGGTTTAGACCTTGTGAATCCTATTATTTTTAATCATCCATGTCACATTCCCCATCTCAGCACATGCTTCCTTCAATAGAACAAAAATATTCTTCGACCAGCTGGAGCCTAGAATTGCAGATACGAAATCCATGAGTGTACCTGAATTTGGAGGCCTTATATTGAACAAGGTGAGGAGTGACATCCAGAGGGAATCCATGGTGTGGCATCTGAGGAAGAGTTGATCTAGGTCCTCCCTATGTTGATGGATGATTTGGAAACATGATCATCTGGAAATGCCAGTTTTCTGGAGGTTACTGTCAACCGGAAGCATGTTTTAAGAGATTCTCCAAAGAAGAGTGAAGTGGGAGGGAAGGATCCATTTTCTGTTGAAGTCTCAAATCTAGTTCCTAGTGCCTCATGATTGATGTTTATGGAATGCTTTGGATGCATGTTGCATGTTCAATTTTGGTTATCAAATAAAAACTTACTCTTGTAATGACAAGTAATATTTGAAGATGCATTCATAAATCATAGTAGGTAGAGTCTCAGGCCTGGAAATTTTCTCTTTGGTAGATATATAAGAATCATGATTATGACATGAGGTGTCAATCCTATCAATGCGGGGAACATTGTTACAATTATTAGTCGAAAACATCATAGAGGAATTTTAATGATCCAGCCAGTGAGAGTTCAAGAGAATCATGTGGAAAACAGGCCAAAGCCCAGACAATGTCGAGGACTCCATGTGTCCAGTTTTTCCTTTTTTCATCTTGTCAGCAAAACTGGACCAAATAAAAAACAAATCATCATATTTTGATTTGAGTAGGTTCCAAATAAAATTATCTTGGAGGGATTGACTAAAAAGTGTCATATTTTTTATCCGAATTCCACTAGTGTCATAAGGTTTACAATAATATTCCAAAGAAACTATGAAGTAATTTTTCTCTAGAATACGTCCAATCCATATTATGATTCTCATGAGAGAGTTAATAGTTTTAATAACCTAGGAGGGACATATGTAAACCATGAAGGAATAGACCATTTTTGAGATAATGACATACTTGACAAGGCATACTTTTTTCCCATCGATAGAGACATTCCCTTCCATGTGTCCAAAGTTCTCATAATCCCACTAATAATAGAAGTGAAATTTGAGGCACATAGCCTGCCCCAGAATAAGTGTACTCCAAGATATATGAAGGGAACAGACCCATACCAAATTCCCAGGTTATTGAGAACATTGTTTTTCCTTATTGTTGATAAGTTTTTTCCAAAGAAGAAGAAGGATTTATCCCATCTGACTTCCTGTCCAGAAACACCTTCATAAAATAGAAGGATCTCCTTTATGTTTTTAATGTTTCTTCGATCACCCTAGGAAAGATGGTTATATCATCAACAAAAAATAAGTGGGAAGGGGAAATAGTAACACGATATTCTTAATATTATTATTAATATTTTTTTATTATAATTATCACATTATTATTTTAAAATTATTTTATTATTTTTCCCTATCCTTTTTCAAAATCTAATTATCTTAATTATAATCATAATAATTAATTGTATTGTAATTATTATTTTAACATTCATTATAAATTATATATTTTTCTTCTTTTTGTACCCCCTATCTTTATATACATCCACTCAACCGTTTTGATCTCTTAGTCTCAGAAATGAGAGGCTGACCAAGAGGCTTAGTCTAGGGGGTGGTCATGGTGTTCTTGAAATTTATTTATTGTTTGTTTTAATTTTGTGCTGGATTTGAGAAGCATTCATGGGTGAGGTGAATATACCTGGTATGGTGATTCAACCAAATGACAATAAACTCAATCTATTTATATTTTGTGAATGAATATTAATTCAAATATAAGATTTAGTGTCTTGTATTATCAAACTAGAATCAAATATATAAAGGAGAATGATGAATGGACCCAAAACCAAACCCAAGACCAAGTGCATTATTTTTAAATCATTAGTTTTAGAATTTAATGATATTTCATATTCCTATATGTAGTATGTAATCCAAAATGAAAGAAAATATTTTAAATATATGATTAAATTAATCAAAACAACAAAAAAAGAAGTAGTTTAGGTGAATTAGATTGAGTGAGTGAACAACAGAGAAACCTCTTCAAGAGAGAAGACCCCTGTCAGCCACTATAATGCACTAGGGAAAAAATATAAATGATTTTGACCATGACCAATGACAGGCATGTTTCAAGACTGGCGTTGTTTCTGGGGAACCAATCAATAGTTCAATTACTTTTTATCTTTTCACATATAAGGTATATTTCATTTCTTTTTATAAAAAATCTAAAAAATAATTCAATGATGTATTCAAATTCAGATTATTATGGATGGAAAAATTAATCCTAGTTTCCACAAAAACAATAACAAGAATATAAATATTATAGTAGACCTCAATTGAAATAACTTAGAGAAAGGATATAACAACTAACAACGAAAGGATCATAGAGTGTTTGATTATGTTCATGCATTATTGGAACAACCCAAACCCAAGACAAAGAAAGAACCTGAGAAAGTGGTGGCAGAAATTTCACCACATATCTTTGAAATTAAAAAACCTAGGAGGAAAAAGAGGAATACATTCTTATTGAGAAACATGTGGGTGATCAACAAGAACATTATGGATTACGGATTAAGTTGTAGGAACTACCTGATCTCCCCATACAATGAAAAGAATAAATTCCAACACAATTAAATGAAGACACCACCCAGGTGGTGGAATTGGAAGTGAAAATGAAGGAACCTAACTACCTACATCCATCCTCGAAGAACCTACTCCATGAGTCACGTACCACTGAGGCATTGATTGAAACTGAAAAAACTCATGGATTTGAACATTTCTTTGAATCTATATCTTTTAATTTAATTGAATTTGAATTGTGAATCACTTTTTATTATTTTGATTACATAAAATCATATAATATTTTCTATGACTTGGAGGATGATAAGGAATATGGACTTGCACCTTTGGAGGAACACATAGAGCTCCCTAATTTCAATGAACATAAATTCGAGGAATCCAATTAGAAGATCCCATTATCTCATCCTATGTAAATTAATTAAGTGGATGATAATTTTGAAAATTATAAATTACATATTAAAAATCCAAATTAAAATTTTATTCAAGAATAATTACCTACATATAATATATTTGATCATTCAATACATGAAATCCATGTGAAGTCATCACTAGGAGAGAAGACGTTTACACAAGTAGCAACCAAGAGAGAGGGTGATTCATACTTCATCCTACCCCTAACATGAAAGCTATACGTCATTGTGAAATGGGGGATCTAGTGTACTCTATCCATGGATCATTTCTGACCTATAATGATAAAAAACATGCCGGTAAAATCCACATGTTTTGGTTAATATCAATGCAGCTTCATCCACAATTTGATTTTGTATAATAGTAGGTAATTCCCTCTAGTGGAAGTAAAAATTCAGGCCACACATGGGGGATTATACAAAGACACATCTCTTTAATTTCATTCTAGTAATTTATAATTCAATTTACTTTTTAAAAAGTAGTGCATCATACATCCCCATCCATCAATCTTTTTGATTTTTAATGAAAAATGATCCTTGTACTTAATTGAGCTGTTTTATTTTATAGTTTTATGAAGAGAGAAGAGATCCAAAACTAATGAAAGAGAGGTAATATGCTTCAAGAGAAAGTTAGATCACTTTTAAATTATTATATTATAAACTCCATAATTTTTTTTCCAAAAAAACATGTAATGAGATTTAATGAAAAAATTGTATGCCCAGACATGAACTATGTTTTACTTGAATAATCTAGGAGACATGAGTTTTTTAGGATTCTTGTGAGGTCATGTTTTAAATTATAATTAAATTGAATCTATAAAATGGAGAATTGAATTTTTAATGTGAAGCATGGATATTAAAATGAGGACTCATGATTTGAGGGAAGTGATTGATTCATGTAAATAAAATTTCCCAACCAATTTTCATTCTTTGAATTTTTTAAAATTCGAATGGATTGATCCATTATTATTAATCATGATTTGTGTGAATTTCTAATAGCATATGTACCATTCCTGGGAGTATTTATTGACAATGTAATTCCTATTTTATCTTCAGCATATTTCATAAGTGATATAGGGACATACCACCATCTAGAACATGAATTTGATCTTATCAAAGATATTTTTGTAAAAAGAAACACTTAAAATGACTAAGACATATTTTGATAATTAATTTATCCCTAAAATACTAGTTCTATATCATTACATTTTTATCCCATAGAGACCATTAATGAAATTTATATGGATGTGCCATGTTTCAATTTATTTTTATTTGTTCCAACCCTACTCTTCATATTTTCATGACATTTTATAGTTGAAGTGTGGGGGTAAAAGAAATAATGGTGTAAGGGGTGATATAATTTTTATGGACGATGATTAGGTGTACTATATATAGTAATGGGAATGGTAAGTTGATTCATTCATTATAGACTTTATTTTTCCCCTTTTTAATAAAAAATAGAAAAATAAAAAAATAAAAATGTGTTTTGATTTTGGAAAACCAAAAAACAACATTACTAAAATGATGATTTTGTAATATTTTTTTAGGAGATGGATGTGAGGTTTGATTGAAGCATAATATTTGAAAAAATAACAAAAAATTATTTCAAAAAAAATCAAGAGGGTGCAAAAATCATTTATCATGCTTTACATTGATCTTGTCCTTAGTTTGAGTTTGGGGAAGTTGGATTTAATACTTTGAATGGGAGATTGTCATTAATTTTTTTTTAATTTTAATATCATGATTAATTATTAAATAGTTAAAACCCCTCTGTGGGATTTATTTTTAAACATCAAATCCTTTCAACTATAAACCTCAGAGTCATTAGAACCTTTATTACAAGTACTCATGATTTTATGGGAGTTTGTCTTTACAATGTGGATAAAGTAGTTCTTTTACATGCTTGTGATTACGTATCACATTCTCATGATATTAGAATAAAAATATTTTATTTGTATCATGAGTGATGAGAGAAAAGAATAAAAAATGTGGTAAATCATGACTTTTCATATTTGATAATAATGAATCGAGGAGCTTTAATGAATGAAAGAAGAAGCTCCAACATTTTTCAATGGGGAAAAGTAAAATACATGAACGGAATTTTTCATTAAAAAATTGTAATTGGAATTGATATTTTATGTTTAATTTTAAAATTTCATTTGACATTGAAAATTGATTTATTATATTGCATTTAAATTGAAATATGGACAACATCGGTACCTTCTAATTTTCGATGTTAAGATTTAATGCTTGAGGATAGGCCTAATTTAAGTGTTGATGAATTTATAGAAAAAATATTTGGCATAATTTTACGTTGAATTTCAATGTTTTTAGACCCATCATAGTGTTATTAAATTTTAAGTTCTCACATTTTTATGTTTTTTTGTGGAATTTTGAGCTTAATTATAAAATTGGCCGAATTTTGGAATTTAAATATTTTTATTATTTTTTTTTTGGACATAAATTTTTCTATAGTAATTTAAATTATGAAATTATTTCTTTATGATTCTATATATATTAGGATACATGTAATACTTTTGAACCAGAAGCTTAATCCATCAATTGGTGGCCCAAAATTAGCTCGCAACACATTCCTGAAAAACTGTTCATAGATCCGAAATGTTTTAAATATGAGATTATATATAGAATTGGGCCATCCCAATGAATTTGAAATTTGACATGGATCTAGATATGAAATTTATTAACTTTCATTAAGGAAGAAACAAATGAATAAGAATTTTTAAGGATATTAAATCATGGGAAACCTGGTACATGGAAAATGGAGAGGCTATCAGGGATGAATAAATTTTCAGAGTGAAATGGTTATAACATTATCTTCATTGGGCCAAATATGATGAAATATTTAGGTGACACGCACAAGACAATGGGGAACAAGTTTCATAAATTGTTACTCACTTTCATCTTCTATTTAATGGATCTAACACATTGTTAATTTAAAAGGAATAATTTGTCCTATAAAAATAGGAGAGCTCATCTTTCCTAAATCATTCCATTACATCAAATTAATTATGAGACAGTAAGGAGGAGACCTACACTAAGTGACTCTGGAAAAAAATATCCCACTTTGTTTCATTTTTTTAGTATTATTTATTTAATTTTATAATAAATTCTCATTTAAATTTTCATTTTTTAAATCCATGCGTCTGAGTTTATCTATCCATTCCACAATTATTCTTCACAATTATATTTTTTTATTATAATTAATAATAATAATAATAATATTATTATTATTATTAATATTATTATCATTTTTTACGTATCAAATTCTTATTTTAAAATTATTTTATTATTTCCCCTATCCTTTTTTTAAAACCAATTCTCTTAATAATAATAATAATTAATAATAATATTATTATTTTAACATTAATTATAAATTATATATATAATTGCTTTTTAATCCACTCTCTCTCTCCCTCTCTTTATATCCATCCACTCCTCCATTCTAATATCTTACTCTTAAAAATGAGAGGCTGACCCTGAGGATTGGCCCAAGGGCATGTCACTATGTTCTAGAATTTTCTATAGAATTCATTTTAAGATTGTGGTGGATTTGAGAAGCTTGCATTGGTGAAGCGAATTTTCCTGATATGATGATTTCCCCCTAATGACATTCATCTCAAACTATTTCTATTCTGTAAAAGAATAGTAATTAAAACATGATATTTTAATGTTTGGATTATCAAACTCGAATCCAACACACAAAATAGAGTGACGAATGAACCCAAAACCAAACCCAAAACCCAGTTCGTTCTTCTTAACTCATTTTTTTAGAATTTAATGATTGTTTATGTTTCTATATTTATAGGTAATCAATCACAAAAAAAATATTGCAATTTTTTCTTAAATTAATTAAATAACCAAAAAATAATGAGTTTAGGTGAATTAAATTAAGTGAGTCAACAACTAGGAAAACACCTCAAGAGACACGACTTTGGTCAGCCACTATGCTGCACTAGAAAAAAGTTTTGTTTCTTTTGAGAATTCCCCAAAACATGCATGTGTCATTCATCAAAGAATTTTCCCACTTGGTAGTTCCACTTTCAATCTTGAGCAAGAATGGTATATGATTCATGTGGTTTGAATCATGTGAGAATTGATTTTAGGACCCTAAAAAAATTATTGAACATTTCACCAATCTTGATCTTACCTAATTTGGGTAAGGAGTATATTTTTTTTGTGATGCATCCAGAATTATACTTGGGATGTGTTGATTCAGAGAGATTGGGTCATGGTGTATGGATCATATAAGTTGAGGCCACATGAACAGAACTATCCTACACATGATATTTAATTAGTCATAATGGTTTATGCATTGAAATTTTTGCAGCATGATTTTCGCGGTTAGATGTATTTTTATTTATATAAACAATAAAATACTTAGGTACATATATTCCCAGAATTATTTGAACCATAGAAAGTAGAGATGGTATGATTACATACAAGCATTAAACTTTGAGCTAGTATATATGTCGGGGGAAAATAAATAATTTTATAGATTTCTTGAGAATAATGGCACATATTCAAGCAGTTAAAATGTATAGTTATGAGTGGATGTTAATGGTATTTTTTAGATGAATTTTGGCGTTATAGAAGGGAATAAGCTATTGAAACTCATTTCCTTGCATATTGAGTTATCTCTTATAAACAGTGTTAAGAGGATACAATATGAGGATTTAGAATATATGGATTTGGGAGATAGTTTTGAAGGTGGGGAGCCACCACTAGATTGAATTATTGATTAGAATAAGATTATTCACATTTTTGTTTTGTTTTTATGCCTACCTATATATGGGAAGATATGATGCTTTAGATTAATGATTCAAAGTGGGTGGTGCACCTTGGTTTGTACAAAATATACCATGATTGTCACATACAATATTTGTGGTCGGGAATGAAAAAGGATATTGCATGTTTCCTGACATGATGCTACACTTTTTAGAATGTGAAGGTTGATAATTAATGACCACGTGGTTTATTACAGTAATTTCATATCTCATAATATAAGGGGGGTGATGTTACAATGGATTTTATTGTAGAACTCCAGAGGAAGTCCTAGAGGATTGATAAAATTTAGAATATTTTGGATCAGTTGAGTAAGGATACTCCTCTTTTAATTCAAGAGTCTTTTACTATGGACCATCTAGGTGACTTGTATGTCTAAGAGGTAGTATTTTTTCGTGGGGTACCATAGACTATAGTTTCATATCATGGTACTCCTTTTACTTTGAACTTCCTAAAATTAGCGAAGAAGGTGATGGGTACTCAAGTTTTTTTGGTATGAATTTTTACGTATTGATAGATATGAAATTAAAACATTCTATTCAGGTACTAGAGGACTTTTTTGGGGAATGGGTTTTGGGATTTGTCAAATATTTTGAGAAACACATAGGACTCATTGAGTTCACCTATAAAAATAGTTATCATAATACTATTCAGATGACCCCATATGAGGCACTCTATGTTAGGCCATTTATATCTTCATTATGTTTGATAGAAGAAGGGGAATTTGAGTTTTTGGGATTGATTGTCATGTAGGAGAAATCTGATCAATTTTAGCTGATTTAGAACTACTTGGATACATCTCAGATTAAGTATAAGTGATACAATGATCAACTTTATCGACCCCATTATTTTACGGTGGGTACTAGTGTGTTCCTTTGGGTGTTGCCAAGATTGGGTCAATGATTAATTTGGAAATAGTGTAAGTTAACACATAGGTATGTGGTGTTATTTGAAATTATGAAGAGGTTCATACTAGTAGCATACTGATTGCCTCTTCCATAATAGTATAGTGGTATAACTGATGTTTTTCATGTGTCATAGATTTGGAAGTATCACCCTGACACATCTCATTTGATTGATGTTGATGATGTGGATCTTGATACTGATGAATTCTTTAATGAGAATTTGATTCGTATTTTTTATCAGAGTAAGAAATTTTTGAGGGGTAGAAAAATTTCTTTGGTCCAAGATATTTAGTATTATAGTAATTTTTAGGAGGAATCCTTGGAGAGTGAGGTGGATATGTGGGCCCATGGGATCATCCCTTTTACCTCAGAGGTTTAATGATGCATGGGAGAACAACTCACATATGAGCTCTTCTAATGTGGGGAGATTTTTTGATCCTAACCTTTCAAGGTGGTAATTACTCTTTTAAATTTTTGGTTAACACCCTTCATATTTCTTAAGAAAATATTTCTAGATAATAGGAGGGGGATCATGGGGTTTATGAGGTTTTAGGACATGAAAAATGAATAAAAGAGAGTATAATATGCATAGTACAAAGTTGGTTCATGATTAATAAAGGTTGTGTGTCCTAAATGTGTTTCATTTTTTTGAGGGTGCATATTTTACTAACCTTAAAATGGTATCCCATAGATTGTGAGTTTTTAGAATGATCCAAACATCTGACATGCACATGGTTTGGATAACCATATGGGCTCGCTAGGAGACTGTGGGACCAAATCCCCCTTTTGGATAAAAGGTGGTGCACTCTTGGCACAAAATTTGGCCAACTAAGTATAAAACCCTTGGACAACATTAAAATATAGAATTTCCCATTTTCCACCTAGTCTTTAAGGGTTGTTACCCAATTTCTTAGCCTCTTCGCCATTACCAGCATGAGTGATGAACCAAGAGCTATTGACACATACAAGTATAATTCCTCATTGATTTCAAGTCATTTGTATTGTTGTTGGGTGTGAAATGAAGATCTATGTGATTCTATTGATCATATTCCCTCTATTTTCTAAAACATGCCTTGTATAATTGTTCTTATCATTCTAAAGATACTAAACACTTTTGTTCTAGTAGAATTTTTTTTGGTCTTTGAATTTTTTTTAATTAGAATAAAGGGATAAGGTAATGTGAACATTCATATATGAACATGAGGTAAGTGGTATATAAATATATCATATATTATTTATTCATTAATTTTTGTGTTTCTGGTTTGGTTTTGGTGCGGTTATGATGTGGATTTTTATCTTGGGTATGAAGTGTTATATTGGGTGTATAAATAATATGATGGACCCCTCACAATCCCCATTGGATCCATCAAGAATTATTAGACATGATGTATAGTCACTCATTTGATGAGGCACTCCCTTTAATAAGATCATTCAAGTGATAAAATTAATGGTTTATTAGATTATGCTAATTGAAATGATGTTATCATAATGAAATAGTATAAAAAGAGTATTTGTATGATCTTGAACGAGTTAAATGAGTTATGGCCTATAAAGTGGTAAATTTGATGGATGGTTAAAAAGGATTATCCTTGTGGTAAAATGATAGGAAAGGGGTGAACAAAATATTGTAATGTTCTTGAATGATGAATTCGGATAGCTATGGAAATTAAGAACATGTTGAGTGTAACAGACAATAGAAAGGTGATAAATGTAAAGGTATACCTATGCTGTTTTTTAATGTAAAGGGTCATTGATTTTTACCTCTATAAAATGTATCAAATATATGGCGGGATATTGGATTAATGATCCCCTCCTTCTAGAGGGCCATAATGATTCTTCAGGTTCCCCTATGCATTGTATTTTTCTGAGAAAGGACTAATGATTCCCACTCTAATGGAATTTACATGGAGTTATGTATCATGGTTGGGATTGTTGAACATGATGTTCTAAATCCTAGTTTGGTACAAGGATTGATGATACATATTTTTTAACCCTTTATCCCTTTGACATAGAGTTTATATGAATAGCATGGTCTAATGTAGGTTTGCGGAATATGGGTAAAACATGGAACTAAAAATAAAAGTAATTTTATAAATACTATTAAATGATGGAACATGGTTTATTTTTTTCATCAATATTAACTATATTCAAAAAAGAAATTTATTAGATATTTTATTTTTATATACACCATTGGTGGTGTCTTATTGAGTTATAGTCACACACTGATCAAGACAGAGTCGGGTACTCGATTAGACTTTACAATTTCAGGTTAGGCCAAGGGAAAGGGACCAATTCATGATTTTTAATTTTAGGTTTGGGATAAAAAAAGTGTGATGTAAATGGAAATTAAGTTGGAAATATTTTTTTTTATTTTTCCACATGTATTATTTTGGTTTTTATTATGGTACTTGAAACTAGTGACATGGAATATTCTAATGTATTTGTTTGTGGGTACATCCATTGTTTGGTAATATGGTATGTAATTTTTGTGGTATTTATTATTATTGTGTAATGATTTTGATTTTTATTTCTACTATTGGTTTACTCTTGAAGAATGGGTATAGTAACTCTAAAAGATCCATTAGACCCTCTCTTCTAGTCGGTATCATTGGTAGTATTAGGAGGCATGCTTGAGGTCACGTGTTGAAACCACTCAGGGCACAAAATATAGTGGAAACCAAGATAATAGGTTACTATATAGTATCATAAGGGCCTTTATTTATAGATAATTTACTATTTGTGAATGGTATATGGGATATAAGGATGTAACATGCCTTAGTAATAATCTCTCCCTTGAGGTAGTCTAACCCATGTGTGGGGGAAACCCCTAATACCTAGGGTTGGATTATTTTTCATGATGTTTTTATTATTATTTTTGTTTATTATTTCCCGTTAGGTTGTCCACATGTTTGGTGATGTTATTATTTATTGAGACTGTACTCTTGGCTTCGTATTACATGAGTTTTATGTATAGATGCATCATTTTGGGAACATAGGGATATATGTGACATACATCATGTTAGACACACATAAAAAATTGGTTTTGGTTGTTTTATGGAATTTAAAATCATATTTAGTATCTATTTATGTTTTAATGAATTGGTACCTAATGGAAATGGTATAATTGTTTAAATTTTAAAGGTGTTAAAATTTAAATTGTAACGTCCCGGTTCCGAAATCCACCTAAAGGCGCCCCGAGGCGCCCCGAACCCGGTTGGTCATAAGGCCTCAAGCACATTTTATCGAATGCCAGAGGCTGCTGACTAGCAGCGATGGCCTTGGGTGTGATAGTGGGGAATCTATGCCCTCATTGGAAGAGTACATTGTAGAAATAAACAACATACAATAGCAGAAGTAATAATAATCCATATAGAAATAAACAACAAAAGACTGAAAGAAGAAAACAGGAGAACAGATATAAAATAATGATGTATGATACATATTTCTAGGAAAGTAGCCAAAAAAATCACAATGATGAATACAATACTAAGTAATAGTACAAAAGAAAACAGGTAAACCCCTCAGCATCACAAGACATAGCTTGGTCCCATGATCTCTAGCTCCACAACAAGTCAAGTACCTGAAGTAGAAGGGGGCTTGCCCTTATCTATACCTACAACAATATAATCTGCTTGGGCCCAAAAGCATGCCCCATACAGGGTGTGAGACAAGGTCCTAGTAGGCAACCACCCAAAGATCTGTGCCTAATTGTCAGTGAATATATATGGCAGGTAGAGTACAGTAAGCAGTGAACAACAAACAGTGAATAGGATGAAACAGAGCAGTAACAATCCATTGTTCAAGCATGTAATATATAAACAAGAATCGGCCACTCAAGAAAGTAAAACAAAAAGTTAACATCTGCGTAGTTCTCATAGCCTAACCTCTAAGGTTCAACCTATAATTACTAGAAACCCTCTGGAAGGCACACACAGTCTCACCCCTCGGGTTTGGCCAAAATAATAGACTCTCTGAGGAAGTACTCATTGTCAATTACCCCTATAGTCCCATAACATACTAAAGCCTCTCTGGGGAAGCACTCAACGTCTATAACCCCTGTGGACTGCATCGAGGAACTACAGACTCTCTGAGGAAGCACTCAATGTCAATTACCCCTGTGGTCTCGCATCATAAATTAAAGACACTCTGGAGAAGATCTTACATCCATTCTCCCTATGGTCCACTACAATAGGTTCTCAAAACCCTGTGTAAAAAAAACATGCATAGAGTGCATATCATCCCAAGTAAACTTCAATAACTACTTGGATATCATTCTAAGGTACAACAGCATAACAATTCAACAGTTCCACTATCCTACAACTAGGCATGGAAACTGGATAAATGCCTAATAAGAAAAACATGCAAGGAAAAGCACATGAACACATTATAATCCAAATTTACAAGCAATGTTCTCTACTCAAGAAATCAAGCAAGAAGACAAAAAACAGGGGAAAAACTGGAAAAATGCAATACCCCGTTCAAGGGTATTGGTGGAATTTGCACAAAATATTCACATACTTCCTATGGAAAGTCACAAACCACCTACCTCAATTCTAGTAGAATGATATATGTGAACCATGAAGATTGATTCTCCTTAGAACATCGAGGATCTGAGAAAACATCCAAAACGATCAGCCCACAATAACTTGAGAACGAGGAGAAATTGAGAAACAAGGCTCTAGGAGAAGGAAGAACTCACTGCTGTGGTTCCAACGTAATCAGCGGTGGCTGAAACAGAGATCTGATAGAGATTCGAGAATTCGGAGAAGAATACCGGTCATATGGGTCGCTATTGGATGAAGTAATTGAAGAAGGGATGTGTTATGTCCGTCAGGCCTGACCACAGTGCGTTTAATGAAAAAAAAGAAAGTACACGGCGTGTACTCTAATTTTTTCATACTCTGATTTAAGCAGCCACCACATCGCCCCTACACACAGTGTGTGTGACCCAGACATGGCCAACACATGGCTTTGAGCGGCAAAGGAGTACACAAAGTGTACTCCGAAAGTACACGACATGTACTATAAAAATTTACAGAAATCCCAATATTCTCAAAAACTCAAGAAAAAGAAAATACATACCGAAAAAAAAGATCTGGGTTCTTAAAAACTTCCCCCTTAAAGAAATTCATCCATGAATTTCCCTAATGAGGTAAAGAAGAAGAAATCCCGAACGGCTCCGGCCACTGCGATCGTACATTGGCATCCCTTTCCCAGGTCTCCTCCTGTACTCGCCCATGCTGCCATAGCACCAATACTAGTGGAACAGACCGCCCCTAAAAAACCTTTGTACTACAATAAAAAATCCGAATAGGATGATCCTCAAATGATGCATCCGCTTGTAGATCAACCTGCTTGGGATGAAAGACTTGAGACGAGTCTAAAAAGTAATGTCGGAGATGAGAGACGAAGAAGACATCATGCATGGACTGGTACCTCTGAGGTAACTTCAATCGATAGGGAACCAGAACCACTCTCTCCAATACCTCAAACGGACTGACGTACCATGGTGAAAGCCTACCCTATCTATGAATCCTCTTGTGTCCCAATCTCGAAGAGATAAGCAAGAAAACCTGATTCCCAACCTCGAACTCTAGAGGTCTTCTCCATTGATCAGCATAAGACTTCTGTCAAGACCAAGATGTATCCATCCTCATCTGAATTAACTCAACCAACTCGGAGGTCTCCTAAACTAGACGAGGTCCCAGCAAAACTGCCTCTCTTGGATCCATCCAGCATAAAGGTGATCGGCATGGCCTCCATACAAATCCTCATAGGGTGCCATCAGAATAGTCGGCTGAAAACTGCTTTTGTAGGCAAACTCCACCAGAGGGATATGCTTCTCCCAAGAACCTCCAAAGTATATAATGCAAGCTCGGAGCATATCCTCATGCACCAAGATTGTACGCTCGGACTGGCCATCTGTTTGGGGATGGTATGTTGTAATCAAAAGTACCTATGTACCCAAAACCTTCTAAATCCCCTGCTAGAACTGAGAAGTAAAGCGCACATCTCTATCTGAAACAATGGAGTGTGGAACTCCATGCAGACTTACAATCTCTCAGATGCACAGTCATCCCAGATCAACAGCACTGAAGGTCTCTTTGATAGGTAAGAAGTGAGCAACCTTTGGAAGCTTGTTGATGAAAACCCAAACAACATCATTCCCTTAGGGTGACCATAAAAATCCGGCCATGAAGTCCATCACGATATCTTTCCACTTCCACTACGGAATGGGTAACTACTGCAAAAGGCCTGATGGTCACTGATGCACCGCCTTCACCTACTGAATAGTAGAAAACCTCAAGACAAAACCAACAATATACTTCTTCATACCTGGCCTCCAATACTGGCGATGAAGATCCTGATACATCTTGGTGATGCCAGGATGAACCACCCAAACTGAGGAATGAAAATCCCGCATCAGCTCCTCACATATGTCTTCTGGCACACATACGTGTCCCTTGAAACACAAGACCTCATCCTCGCCCATTGTCTATCTAGGAAGAGGGTCCTATCCTGACACACTCTCCCATAGGACTAACCCTTCTGAGTCTGATAGGTGCCTCATTCGTACCTGATCAAGAAGCGTAGAGGTAACATCTGCAGAATATAGGAAAGTCTGTCCCTGTATGTCGTGCACCTCTAGATGCATCTCATAGAACAGAGACATAAGCTACCACTCATTGCTAGCCTCATGAACTGCCTGAATCCGAGTTCTCCTGCTCAGCACATCTGCCAATGCGTTTCCCTTTCATGGAATATAGGTAATCTCGAAATCAAAAGACTAAAGACACTCGACCCACCTACGCTGTCTTAGATTCAGATCACGCTGAGTGAATATGTACTTGAAACACTTGTGGTTGGTGAAAACCATAAAATTATCTCTCAAAAGGTAATTTATCCAATAGTGTAAGGCATGAAAAATAGTTTCCAACTCCAGATCGTGCGTCGGATAGTTCCTTTCATGTGGCCTCAACTGTCAAGACCCGTACGCAACGACTCTATCTCCCTAAATTAGCACAGCACCCAGCCCGTTACCTAAAGCATCACAACAGACTGTATAGCTCTTTCCTGGCTCTAGAAAGACTAGTATTGGTTAAAATGTTAACCTTACCTTCAGCTCTTGAAAGACTAACTCAAAATAATCTGACCATAAAAACATTGCACCATTCTTGTTCAGACCTTTCAAATGTGCTGCAAGGCATGAAAAGTCTTGAATGAAGCCTCTGTAGTATCCAGCCACCCCTAAGAAACATCGCACCTCAAAAATATTCTTTGGCTGATCCCAGGAAACTACAGCTCTCACTTTATCTAGGTCCACAGATACTCTTTCCTTTGAGATGACGTGACCCAAGAAGTGAATCTGATCCATCCAGAAGTGGCACTTAGAGAGTTTAGCATAAAGCCGGTGCTCTCTTAGTGTACTCAGAACTATCATTGGTAGCATGGTTGGTTCTAGTGTGAGAGTACACCAAGATATCATCCAAGAAGACCACGATGAAGGAATCCAAGTAAGGATTGAACACTCGGTTCATCAGTGCCATGAAAACTGCTGACGCGTTCATGAGACCGAACGGCATGACCATATACTCGTAGAGACCATACCTGCTCCTAAAGGTTTCAGAGGTATATTTGATGGTCTGATGCACAACTGATGAGAAATGGACCTCAAATTGATCTTCAAGAACATGCGGGCTCCTCGAAGCTGATCTAAAAGATCACCAATCCTAGGCAAGGTATATCGGTTCTTGACCGTCAACTGGTTCAGCTTCCGATAATCCACATAAAGACTAAGAGTAACGTCTTCCTTCTTCGCAAATAGGACAGCCAAAACCCAAGGATAATTACTAGGTCAGATGAAACCATTTGCCTGCAACTCCTCCAACTGCTTCTTGAAATCCTGTAACTCAGGTGTAGCCATCCTATAGGGAGGAATGGACACCGGTTCCGCTCCTAGAATGGGCTCAATAGAGAAGTCCACCTCACACTCTGGAGGAAAACCTGAAAAGTCCCCTAAAAAGACATATCTGAAATAATCCACCACTGGAGGAAAGTACAACTGTGAAGTCCCATGATCATCCAGATAAATACTAGAAATATAGGCCGTCACCCTTCCTAGACCATGATGATTGAACCCTTCTCAACTCGCCTGAACTTCCCATTCGCCTCTATAAAGAAAATACTCACCCTCTGGTGAGATAAAACTCACCCTGCGGAGATAACAGTCGATGACTACGTAGAAGGGAACTAACCAGTCCCTCCCAATAATGAAATCATAGCCTGTCATCACTAGGACATAGAGATCCCATAAGAAACGATAGAAGCAACCTCAAGAGGGAACTCTTTGCACTGACGTACACTAGATGTCCTCACTCCCAAATGTGTGTCTAGTGTCAACAAGTCGGCAGAAGAAAAGATACAGAGCCTAATTCTCTCCACAATAGTAACAGAGATAAATCTATGTGTAGCACCAGTATCGAAAAGATCTGAAGATAAAACTGAGGCTACTAAAATCGTACCTCGAACGGTAGAAGGTCCGGTATCCTTCTTCTGATAGGTCTGCTCAACAACAAAAGTCTAGCCTGCCTCGCAACCCTGTGACCCTGCCTGACCACTCTGAGCTGATCTTCCTTGCTAACGCTGAAGGACTGGTGACTGACTGCCACGACCTCGACCTCCACCTCGGCCCAAACGGCCGGAAGATCTCCAGTTCCCCGATTGGTGAGAAACTGGTGGTGCTTCTCCAGAACAAGGAGTCATGGAAGAACCCCCGTCACCAGCTACTGGTGATAAAACCTAGAAGAAAAATTTAAGGTGACCCATCTTTCAACATGATAGAAACTCCACTGGGTCTCTCCGGAACTGCGGCCTTGTGTGCCTTGCCCTTCCACACTGGTAGCATACTACCAGGCTACCTGAAGATGTATCTTTCCTCCTCGGATCACTGCGTGTGGACTCCCTACGGTGCTTCTTGCTGTGAACTGGAGGAACACTATTTCTGGAAGCAGAACCGTCCTAGCTCGTAGTTCCAGAGTCTCTCATATTGCATTCTGTAATTAGCTCCCGGTTGACGATGGAAGTGATGGAAGTCAACTGGAAGAGATTCACCTTCAAGCAGATCTCCTGCCTGAGACCATCCTCAAACATCCATGCCAAGAACACCCCACTTCCATCCCTGAAGGAGTGTGAAATGCTGCAGCTCTGTGAAATGAGAGGAGTACTCCATAACAGAAAGAGTACCCTACTCTAGACTCATGAACTCCAAGTCTTGATCAGCCCTTAGGGTCTCCGGGTAGAAGTAGTCGTAGAACATGTGTTGGAACGTCTCCTAATCCATAACCTGATGATGACCCGCCTGTGAGATCACGTCCCACCACCTCTTGGTGGATTCTCACAAAATATACGTGGCAACCGTGACCCGCCACTCTAGAGGTGTTTCCAGATACCCAAAGATAGTCATCATGGCTTCCAGCCATGACTCTACAGCCTGTGGTCCTCCTTCCATCGTGAAATTCGGAGGATGCTGCTACTGGAAAACCAACGTCAAGTCTGCCATAGACGTGGCAGGAGGTGGTGCTACCTAGATGGTCTGCATCATCTTCATAAAGCCTTCCCTGAAGTATACATCAGCGCCTGCAAGTGGTATGACAGTCGGTGCCAAGGCTGGCCTGACTGGAGGATCAGTAGGAAGTCCCTGATCAGGCATATTTGGCATTTGATCACTGCCTGACAACTGACGTACAACCAGAGGACGTCTCAGAGGCATAGCTATGAAAGATCAAAAGCATACCTTAGATTAGGAAAACAAGGACAGTGAACAATGGAGTACAAAACAGAAATTTGAGAACAAAACACTCATGTTATACAAAATATAATTACATGGAGTGTATAAACTCTACACGGCATGTACTTAACTTTATTCCCTTTCTCATGCCTCCTTGATTGGCTAACCCACACAGACTTCTTAAATTGAAACTACATGGCATGTTTGTTGTGGACACGACGTGTAGTAGACAAGGTTTCAACGACTTGTGTTGTTAGTCACCCAACCAGCTACATAGCTGATACTACATGGCATGTTCTGAACAAACACGACGTGTACTCGAAGATTTCCCTGACCCGTGTTTTTGGAGACACGGCCAATTACCCAGCTGACACTTACACGGCATGTTCCAAACAAACACGGCATGTATAGGAGGAGATAACACCATCTTGTGTTGTTCATGACACGGCCAGATTCTGAGGACAAGGATACACAGAGTGTTCATAGAAAACACGACATGTATGACATGAGCTTCCCCAACCCGTGTTGTCAGTGACACGACTATGTACACAACTTACAACTACACGGCGTGTACCTACTATACACGGCATGTTCCTGAATATTTTCACAACCCATGTTTATGATCACACAATCAGTGAAATTGTTTAAAACAACATGGCATGTATATATAAAGTACACACTGTGTATTCTGGTATTTTCCATGCAGTAGCTCTGAAACTTCACCGAAGCCAAGAAAACATCGAAAAAAGAGTATGAAGGTGCCAAATTCCGACCCGTGAGGGCCCATACTCCCCACGAATCAAGGCTTGGCAACCAAAACAGTCATATGTAAGGAAAACAGGTCAATGATTCACCAATTTCTGATTCAAGAGGTCCCATAACACCTCTAGAACCAAAATTTCGCGTTCATTTAAGCAAGGTACAGAACAAACAACCTTTTTATAAAATTGCAGAAATTATATCAAGAACCTATCAAAATAGCATGCATAGTCTACACAAAGTCTATCACAACAACATGTAATTGCTAATGCTCCCTAGATGGCATGGAAAGAATGCATGGCATGTGATTTCTAACAAGTGCCTATATGATCCATGAGATGGCATACCATCATCTCATCAGGTTGCGATAGAAATAGAACCATAATATCAACAAAAATAACAACACAAATCATGTGAATCACTCTAGATTAAATCATATAACTCGTAAAATCTGAAAACCAGAAAACTACAATAATCGAGGTAGTATGGATTTCCATGTACACATGGTAGCTACTCCCGATCATAGCTTAATACTAAGTACCGGATCCATCCTATCCCTGGATAAAATCTCCAAACATTAAATCAAGATAAAACAACCTCCCTCTGATACCATATTGTAACATACCGGTTTCGGAAGCCACCTAGAGGCGCCCCGAGGCGCCCCGTACCCAGTTGGTCACAGGGACTCAAGCACATTTCCCCGAACATCAGAGGCTACTGACTAATGGTGAGAGCCTTGAGTGTGATAGTGGGGAAACTATGCCCTCATTAGAAGAGTACAAAGCAGAAATAAACAACATATAATAACATAAGTAATAATAATCCATACAGAAATAAACAGTAGAATAATGAAAGAAGAAAACCAGAGCACACATATATAATAGTTATGTATGATACATATGTCTAGGAAATCAGCCAAACAAATCACAACGCTGAATACAATACTAAATCAATGTACAAAAGAAAATAGGTAAACTCCTCAGCATCGCAAGAAATATCTTGGTCCCTTTCTCTCCCACTCCATAGCAAGTCAAGTACCTGAAGTAGAAGGGATCCTGCCCTTATCTATACCTGCAACAATATAATCTGCTTGGGCCCAAAAGCATTTCCCAAACAGGGTGTGAGACAAGGTCCCTATAGGCTACCACCCAAAGATCTGTGCCTAACAGTCAGTGAATATAAGACAGGTAAAGTATAGTAAACAGTGAACAACAAGCAGTGAACAACATGAAACACAACATTAACAATCCATAGTTCTAGCATGTAATCTACAAATAATAATCATCCACTCAAGCAAGTAGAACATAAAGGTAACCTCTAGGTAGTTCTCACCACCTAACCCCTAAGGTTCAACCTACAATTACTAACAACCCTCTGGGAGGCACACACAATCTCACCCCTCTGGTTCGGCTAAAATAATAGACTCTATGAGGAAGCACTCACCGTTAATTACCCCTATAGTCTTGTAACGTACTAAAGGCTCTCTGGGGGAAGAACTCAATGTCTATTCCCCATGTGGCCCACGTCAAGGAACTACAGACTCTCTGTGGAAGCACTCAACTTTAATTCCCCCTATGGTCTCACATCGTAAATTAAAGACACTCTGGAGAAGCCCTTACGTCCATTATCCCTATGGTTCACTACAATATGTTCTCACAACCATGTGTAAAATAAACATGCATAACATGCGTATCAGACCAAGAAAACCTCAAGAACTACTTGGCTATCATTCCAAGGAACAACAACATAACAGTTCAACAATTCTACTATCCTAGAACTAGGCATGGCAACTGGAAAAACGCCTAATAAGAAAAACATGAAAAGAAAATAACATGAAAACTGTATAAATTATCCAAATTTACAAGAAATGACCTCTACTCATGCAATCAAGCAAGCAGACAAATAGTAGGGGAAAAACAAGAAACACACAATACCCCGTTCAAGGGTATTGGTGGAATTTGTACAAAATATTCATAGACTTTCTACAGAAAGGCACAAACCACCTACCTCAATGATAGGAGAACGATATACGTGAACCACGATGATTGATTCTCCTCAGAACATCGATGATATGAGAAAATGTCCAAAACACTCAACCCACGATAACTTGATAAAGAGGGGAAATTGATAAACAAGGCTCTAGGAAAAGTAAGAACTCACTACTGCGGTTCCAACGCAATCGACGACAGGTGAAACGGATATCATATGGAGATTTGGGAATCTGACGAATAATCACGGTCGTACGGGTCTCTCTGGGATGAAGAAACAGTAGAAGGGATGTGTTCTGTCTGTTAAGCGCAACCCCGGTGCATTTAATAAAAAAAAGAAAGTACAATGCATGTACTTCTGGGGTACACGGTGTGTACTCTATTTTTTTGTACTCCGCATTAAGCAGCCGCCACATCGCCCCTACACACTGTGTGTGTGACCCGGACATGGCCAGCACACGTCTTCGAGCGGCAAAGGAGTACACGTCATGTACTTGAAAAATTTCCAGAAATCCCAATTTTCTCAAAAACTCCAGAAAAATAAAAGACACAACTAAAAAGAATATCATAGTTCTTAAATAAATGGATAAAATAGTACATAATAATGGGGTGTAAATATTTTTAACGATGAAATACTGATTTGGAATGAAAACAATAGTGACTAATTGAGAATGATTTATGTTGTTAAAAGTGAAAGGGTAAAAATGGTTTATAATGAAATGTTTTTGATTAAGTAATATGATCTAACCCTTATCAACCATGGGAAAAAATATGGGCTGTTGAATTTATTAATGATTCGGTGTTCATATTCATTGGGAAACTGTATATGGTGTAATTTGTTTTGACTATATACAATTCAGCCTTTTCTTAATTGTGGGAAAATTATGTTATGTGTTCTGAGATGTCCTTTTGTAATTTTATAGATATTCTGCCATGATGATGCATACTAGTTGGGTGATTGGGGAAATCACTAAAAATTATCCTCCTCTAGTGGGACAATAGACCCCATTGGTTATAGAAAATAGTGTTAAAGTGTTGTTCCATGAAAATTATAATTTTTTGAGAAATTTATGGAGTGAGACCCGGGGAGTGCTATACTGAGTATGTTTGACTTGATTAGAGATTTTCAACTATAAAACCCTCAAATGTTTTCTGGAGAGGGTGGGGATAATGCAGTCAAGTTCTAGATTGAATCCATTCAGATGATTTTAGATCTCTTAGAGAGACCTCCTGATAAAAGAGTTAAACTGAAAACTTATATGTTATGAGGACTAGTGAAGTGATAGTGGAATTTATAGTCTCACAATGAAACTGAGGAGGAAATTACATGGATGTCCATCTAAGAGAAGTTCCTATATAAATTTTACTATAATACCATGAGGCATAGGAAATCTAAAGATATATTTTCTTTAATTTGGGAAGTATGATAGTGATTGATTATGCTATCCTCTTCCTAGATTTTCATCATTTTTCACTAATGTTGACAAGAGAAGATGTTATTATAGCTAGGTGTTTTCAGGATGGACTTCAATGTGAGATCATCTCCAGGTTAAATATATTTAATTTGAATATGTTCACTGATGTAGTCGACTAGGCTCTCATATCCAAAACCTAATGTAAGCTTCTACCAGTTGTAGATAATTTAATTTCTGTCATATAGTGGTATGAATTATGATAATAAGAAGTTCTATTATGATAATTTCCACCCGATAAGTGAAATAAAATGTAGTCAGGGAAGTGGAACTGTCTCTCATGGAGGTAGTTCATTTGGAAACTTTCAGTGTGTGATACTGGGCCACAAGAGAGGTCAGTGTCCTTGATTAAAAGTTAAATTTAATGCATAAGAAGGATGATATCTATACTGATGTTTTACATGAACCCCCAATAGGAAGCCAATGGTAGTAGATCTAGTTCAGTATAGAGTATTGACAGGGGTTCTGCTACAACGTATTATCCTGACAGTTAGAGTTACATTGGTTATACTAGTTGGGGTGGGAGATATGGTACTTTAGTAAATGGTTTCCCATATCACATGGGCAGTACAACATGAAGAACTTAGAACATATCATTGAGATGAGGGGAAGGTTAACTTCATTTAGTTCAGCATGCATCTCATGGTGGTGAGGCTGGACCATCGACTGTTCGATGTATGATTATTGTAGATTTCATGATTTATGGAGATTTATTTGATACAAGACCTTTAATTATATTATATATTCTTTGTTTTTTAATGTTTTGGGTCTATAATTGGAATATATGTGTGGAGTTATATTGATTAACACACTATCAAGATTATAAGAAGAAAGTATTTGACAACATAAGAAGTGTACCCTTGAGGTTGGTGCATACCATATCCTTTGGTACTTGTACATGTCTAAGATGTAATGTTTTAATTTGATACTAGGTATGGACTAGTATGTTTCATACTAGACACACATTGATTGCGACCATTGGAGACTGAGTTTTGTATCTTCGAAATGTGTCACTTATTTCCATCTTGGGGAATAGAATATTTAATCTAGCCATGTAAAGCCAGTTCTTCGGAAACTGGGTGAAACTATATCCTAGGTTGTGAGTATTTTTCTAGGTGATTATAGAGTTTAGGATAATGTATTTACTATAATAGTGGACCAGTTTTAGGACTTTTTTCATGATGAATTCTCATGACTTCCCCTAGATAGAGAGATGGAGATCATGATTGATCTTATTCTAGGAGCTGATTGAGTTTCTTTTGTTCTATAGAAGATATCATCAAAATAGATTCCATAACATAAAACATTGTTAGAGTAATTGAAGAATATAGGGTTTATTCATCATAGTACATCATCATGGGGATCTCTATTATTATTTTCTGAGAAGTATAACTGAACATTATTGATGTATGTTGATTATTGGGAGTTTAATTGGATGACAGTTAAGAACCAGTATCGTCTTACATGCATCTATTACCTTTTTAACTATATAAAGGTTTCTAATGTGTTTTTCAAAATTGATCTAACACCAGGGCTTCGCCAGCTAAGTGTGAGACCTTTTTCGATGCCATGGATTTATTTTATGAACAGTTATGGTTTGTAAGATTTCATCATAATTATATTTGGGTTAATAAAAATTCTAGTAGAAGGTTATGTATATGATAAAATGAATAATTAACCCATACCTGGAACAATTTTTGGATGTTTTTGTTGGTGAAATCTTGTTGTACTCCTAGAATCATGATGATTAGACCCCACATCTTGACATCATCTTGAGTACACTAAGGGAGAACAAACTACACACCAATATATTTAAGTGTCATTTTAGATCAATTAGGTGAATTTATTAGGATACATCATCTTAATGGAATGTATGTCATTGGACCTAGATAAATTTAATGTTGTTGTATATTGGGATCATCTGCTTTTTTTAAATCCTATGCTTTCTAGGATTGGTTGGTTATTATAGAATGTTAATGAAATTATTTTTTAACTTGAAAAAACCACCTTAATGCTTTACCAAATAGGGTATAATGTTTGAGACGTTTGAATCATGTGAGAATTCCTTTAAGAGCTAAATGAATTCATGGAAACTACATCTATCTTGATCTTAACGAATCTGGGTAAGGAGTATATTTTGTTTTGTGATGCATATGGGATTGAAATTGGGTCAGTGTTGATGTAGATATATTGCGTTGTGTAATATGGATCATGGTAGTTGAGGCCGAATGATCTAAACTATTCTATAAATTATCTTTAATTGGATTTAATGGCTAATTTTTTGAAATTACAGTGACATTATTTTTTGGGTGATAAGTGTGTTTTTAATACCTACTATAAATCATTTGGTACATCTTTTACTAGAACAGTTTGAATCTTTAGTAATAGATATGGGATGAGTATATACAATCCATTGAATTTTATTTAGATTATACAATGGGGAAAGGAAACAAAGTTATATATGCATTGAGAAAAAATGTGCATGCTCAAGCTGTTTGGGAGTATAGTTCTGAGTGGACGATGATGGAACTATTTGCTGACATGCATTCATGTGTTCTGGAGGAGCCTGAGATAATGATACTCTTGTAATTTTTGGATGTCTCATCTCTTATGAACCATGTTTATAGGAGGAAATAGTAGGATTCATAATATCTAGATATGAGTGATAGTTATGAAGGTGGGGACCACCATACGATTAGACTATTTATGAGGATTATATTACTCACATATGTGGTTGTGTTATTGTGCCAACATATATGTGGGATGATTTGGTGTGTGAGATTCATGATTAGATGTCTGTGGTGCTCCCTGGTTTAACCAAAATGTACAGTGATCATCAGAAATAGTATTGGTGGCTAGGAAAGAAAAGGTAGAATTTAGGTTTCATGAAAACATGTTGCACTGGTTAGTAAGTGATGGTCGAGTGTCAATGGCTTGGTGGTTTGTTACATCCATTTACCATCCTAGAGTGGAATTGGGGTGATGTTACTATGGAATTTTTGGTAGTCCTATAGAGGATTTCTTATTAGAACAACACAATTTTTGTGATTGTGTATCACTTGACTGAGGTGTCTCATTTATTACTGAATTGAGAGACAATCAATGTTTACTAGTTGGGTGACTTGAATGTTTGAGAGGTAGTACGTTTTCATGGGGTACCAAAAACTATAGTTTTTATCATGATCTATGTTTTTATTCGCACTTCTATAAAGGGATATAGAAGGCACTGGGTAGTTAGGTATTTTTGAGTATTTATTTTCACCTAAAGATAGACAGACACTCATAACATACTATTTAGGAGCTAGAGGACATTTTGAGGGAAATGTGTTATTGAATTCATTGGATTTTCAGAGAAATAATTAGCACCGATCGAGTTCATATTTAAAAACATTTATTAGGGAGGTATTTATATAGAACCATATGTGGTTCTATATGGTATCCCATGTATATCTTTATTATGCTGGATGGAAGTAGGGGAATTAGTGTTGTTGGGACCGAGTTTCATATAGGCTACATCAGAACAAGTTTGTTCATTTGGATTAATATAAATATGACTCAAATAAGATATAATTCATACACTGATAAAAATAATTGTCTTGTATAGTTTAATGGGGAAAAATATGTTCCTTTCAGTGTCTCAAAGAATTTTTCACTATCAGATTCCAAAACAAGTCACGTTAGCACAACATTATGTGGGGATATCTAACATTGTGGAGAGGATCAGATTGATAACATATGGATTGGGTCTTCCATAGTGGAATAGTGGTACGAAAGATGTATTTTATCTTCCATGTATTTTTTAGTATCGTCCTAACCCTTCTCATGAAATCAATGTTGACATTGTGGATCTTGAGAATAATGAATCCTTTGAGAAGCATCGGGTTCCTAGTGTGGATCAAAGAGATAATTCTTTCTAGGGTTGGATTATACCACTGCTATGAGTGTTTTGGAGGAAAGGTAATGTTTAGAAGTAAACATTGGATAGGGATGCAGATTTTTGGTCCCATTTTCTCTACATCTTTACCTTGTAGGCCCAATGATACTTGGGATAACATCTTGAGGATGAGATGTTATAAGGTGGAGAGGTTTTAAGATCCTGACTCTTTGAGTATAAAAATTCATGATTCCAATTTGAGTTAATTGAATTTATATTTATTTAAAAAACAATTCCCAATAATATTATGGGAATTGGGGGTGTCCTAGGGGTTCAAGAGATTAAAAATAAAAAAATATGTTATGTCATGCAGGGGGAATGGTTAAAATTTGGTTATCACTACACATGTTCCTTAACCATGAAACATTTTGGGGGGAGGGTTCATGGTTAGAAAAACATGTAAGGGAATCCAAAATGCCATGTGATTTTTATTGTTCCAAACACATGGCCTATTCATTTTTTGGAAAATTGTGTGGGCTCTCTAAGAGATAGTGCAACCCTCATCCCCTCTTGGATAGAGGGTGGAAATTTTTTTTCCAACTTCATGGCCAAACCACGCACTTCTTTAAAAGAGTGAATTTATCATTTTAATATTTATGATTTAATCATTTATACTCAATTTTATTCCACTATACATATTTATTTTATTGAGTGATGAACAAAGATCTCTCCCCTCTTCCAAGGATCGTTCTCCCTTGTTATTGAGTCATTTGAAGCATCATTGGGTACGAATTGAAGCTATGATAATTTCTATCACTCTTTATCCTTTTATTTTATAGAATATATCTTTTATAATTATTCTTACCCTTTAAAATCCTCTAATTTTATTTGTTTTAGTTGATTATATGTTTGTGAATTGAAGGTTGTTTAAGTTTAAATCAAGCGATAAAGTTAAGGTAATGTTAAAAAAAGAACATGAGGTATGTGATATATTAGTTTATCCCATATTCATGATGCCTTAATTTATTTTTATGTATTTTTTTTTGGTTATTTTAGTTTTTGAATTTTTATCATTTGTAATAAATGTTAAATTGTGTGTCGAAATGATAAGAGAGTCCCCTCATGATCCTTGTTGGATCTGTTGAGAGTGATTAGACTTGGTGTACGGTTACCTATGGGGTGATCCACTCCCTTAAATATGAAATTAAAGTATTAAATGATTAAATAAATGATTTTTTGAGATTAAACCAATGGAAGTGATGTTAGTATGTTGAATCTTTATAAAAGGGAATTTTTCTCAAATTGAATGAGTTAACTGAGTTGCGGCTTATAAAGGGGTAAATGTGATAAATGGTAAAAAATGACCTTTTTTATGGTTAAATGACATGAAAGGGGTGAAAATTTATTTTAATGTTCTCGAATGATGAAATGAGACAACTATGTAAATAGATAATATGTTGAGTGTAATGGACCATGGAAATGTGATAAATAAAATGGTGAATCTAAGTTATTGTTTAATGAAAATGGTCACTAATGTTGACCTCTAAAAAATGTGACTACTATTTGGTGTTTATTGGAATGATTCTCTCCTCCCTTTGGTGAGATATAATGATTCTCCAAGAACCCATGAGCATAGTAGTTTTTGGAGAAAGTAACTATGCTCCTGATTATAAGGGTATGAAAATTGTGTTCCATATCATTGTTCTGATGGCCAGACATGGAATTCCAAATCCAAATTGGAAACATTGACTGATTCTATTTGTTTTCAAACATGTTACCCCTTTGAAATATGGTTCGAATGACCATCATGGGATGAAGTAGATTTGATGAAAATGAGTAAAACATGGAACAATAAATAAAATTGATTATTTAAAATAATTTTAAATGATGGAACCTAATTTATTTCATTGTATTAATTATTTATTATACTCCAAAAAATAATGAATTATATCAGATATTGTTATATAAAATTTTTTGGTAGCCTATAAAGTTATACTCACATCCTGCTTAGGTTGATACTGGGTACCTGAGCAGACTTCATGATAACAGGATTGAACAAGTGTAAGGGACCTATACAAGGTGGTTAGTTTTAGGATCAAGATGAAGCATTGATGAAAGAACAAAAAATTATTTCTAGACCATTTTTGGGGAATTTTAGACATGTATTACCTTGGATTTTCTTGTGTCACTGGACACTAGTGATATGGATTATTCGATTGTATTGGTTTGTGGGTACATACTCAGTTACATAATGTGGTATGTTCTATTTTTGGTGTTTATTATTATTACATGTCAATGTTTATTTTTTTTTTCTTGTTTTTGTTTTACTATGCTATAGAGGGTATTGTCTCCCCCCAAGTTCCATTTGATACTCTCGGCTTGTTGGATGCCTCAGATATAGGGGCACACGCACTTGAAGTCGAGTGGTGAAGTGGATCGGGGAACCACATATACTTTCACCATATATGGGGTGCTAAATTTATGATATTATTATTTATTTTTATTTATAACACCACATATTCCTTCTAACCTTCCAACCCATTGGAAAAAATAATATCTCTCAGGTGCACAACAAAAAAGGGCCTCGTGAGACACTGTGACACGTTTCTAATTTATATTTTAATTGTATGGTAATAAAGATAAATTAAATGAAAATATATTATATTTTTTATATTATTATAATTATAGAATTATGATATCACATAAATCTTCGTATCTTCCATTAAGTTGGGGTTATGATATTGGTGTTCTTCTGTATGGCGAACAACCTCCTCGCAAAGTGATGTGATTTGTTTTTCACTAAGGATTTGTGTGGAAGGTAATTAGGGAAAATTTAATGATTATATGTGATATATATGAAATAAAATTATTATTTAATGGTAATATATTATTTACCTTACTTTTGTTTCACCTATCAATAAAATAGAAAAAAACATTCATGTGTACGTACAACCTACCATCTCCATGAACAATGTATTTATTTTTCTATATATAACTTTTATGGATTACAATAAATATAAATATAATTAATGAATATGATATTTTTATCATGGTTAAAATTATATAGATGATGTAACAATGATCAAAGTATGTGGAAAAAACAACAAATCAAAACATACATGAAAAAACTAGTTGTTACTCGAAACATGATTTTAACATGGAATTGTTAATAAAAGGGAAGTAAAAGGTCATTAGTAGATTATATATTATATATTATATATACATGGTTATGAAACAGATATATTATAATCTTATATTTAGGGAAAATTAGGTTTTAATGTGTATGAATGAAGTTGATTCCTAAGGTAAGGGACTTCCGTATCAATTTAATTTTTTATGAGACACAAGCCATATTTATTATGTCATTATTTTATTGGAATAAATAATGTGACCATTAATGTGTTTTATGAATATTACCCTAAACTTTTTTGGTAATTACATATAGATGTTATTTTTTATCATTCATGGGATTTACAGTTCAAAAGTTACAAAAGTGGTAAGAGATTTCTAGTCTCTTTTTTATTTTTGGGAGACATGTGTCGATTCACCACTAGTTTATTTTATATGGTGTATATAGTACCCTTTTCACATATAATATCATTAATATTGTTATTTTATATTTATTAAAATTTTTATTTCATGATATTCAATGTTTCATTTCATGATATGATTTATTTTTTATTTTGATTCAAAATATTACAAAATCGGTAATGGTTTTTTTAATTTGTCTTATTTGGGACACATATTATGCTATGAAGATATCTTCTAAATGAGGTGTATATATAACCCATTTGACATTAAATATATTTAATTTATTTATCTTCATAATATTTTATGTTCTATTTAATTTTATTAATTAATGGGGCTTATAAATCAATGTTAATAATGTAGTAAGTGTTTGGTGATAAAATGTCAAAATTTCTTAGGATTTTTTATGTTTATGCTTATGATGATGGAATATTTTGATATATCTTTAAATAAACACATTTTTTCTAATTAAATGGTTATTTATTTATAATATATGTTTCCCTTCATTTTTCTCAGTTTATATACTAATAATTCCAAAAATAATTGTTTTAATATAAAACCAATGTTACTTTTCTCTTTAGTTGAAAAACCATTTTTCTTACACAACCAATATTTATAAAAATGTTTTAAAAAAATGATCAAATGTTTATTTGGTGTTTTTTAAAGTAATTTTTACCATTGTTTGAATTTTTCTAAAAAATCTTTTAAAAGGAATGTTCATGTTGTTTTCAAAACAGGAGACAGTTGGATTTAATTGAAAATGTGAAATAATTATTTGTAATAACATGTATTCCTTGTCACACCATAATTTCCCCTAATTTTTTTAAATATTCATTTATAATTTTCCAAGGTTATTAGAAAAAAATGATTTTTTTGTGTTTTAATTTGTTTTCCAGGTGTAAAGTATTTTTTCATCATGAAGTGCTGTAAATGTTTTTTTAAAACTTTTTTATAGGTTTTAATGGATATTTTTAGAGAAATGGATTTGGAAAATAATTTTTTAAAAAAAATGTAAATAAGAAAGGATATATTCTTCAAGAAAAATTTAAATCTATCATTGAATATTGTTTTATATTTTTCCCAAGTTATTTACAAAGAAAATATTTTTAAAAAAATTTTTAATTTTGTATTTTAAAAATATATTTACAATGTCAATGTGGTATTATCCTCAAGAAATGATACAATTGATATTTAAAAATCATTTTCTCTATAACATGACATCATTTGATGTTAATTAATATTTTATGGGGACATGATCAAATGATACTATATTTTCTATTTTTCTAGATGGTTTATGTTTATGATAAAAATTGTTTATAAAACCTATTTATATCCCATAGGTTATACCTTGATAAAATTATTATTAAACCCCGTTAATTTTCAATGGGTTGTTCCATGAAAAATATATTTTGAAATTCACTTGTTTTTTCCATGGGATATAATTTTTTGAATTTTTGTAATGATTATGAAAACTATTTATTTTATATGGGTTGTACTATGATAAAATTTTAATGAAACCAATTTCTTGTAATGAGTTTCGATATGATAAATGTTTTATGATCATATTATAAACATATGTATGTTTTTTCACACTTTGATTAGTGAGACCAATATTTCCCTCTAATTCATTGGGTAATTATTGATTTGTTATGAGATTAATAGAACTAGAATGGGGAGTTGACCCAGTTCTAAGGGACTTTTTCCACTATAATAGTCCATGGAGTGAACCTTGACTACTAATATTGTTTATAAATTGGACCCATTCCCGTATGATAATTTTGGAAATGATCCTTGACTATTAAGGAAATTATTTTCTTTTCTTATTTGTAAAACAAAACATTATGTCGTATGCCAATGATATGTTCCCGTGGATCATGTTCTTTGATTCTATTATTATTTACATCTTATGGAATTCCATGATTTCTTCCATGGATCATGTTCATGATATATGATTTATGGGTTATGATCATTAAAATGTTATTCAAATGTTATCATCCAATTATGCTCATGTTATGTTGATATCTCCCTTATTTACCGTTACTAATCATTTGACACCGCCCTTTATTATATTTCTTTTTCTCTAGGGTATGAAGAAATGTATTATTTATGATATATTTTTAAAGAGTTATAGTTATTAATTACTTGGTAGAAAATGATGTAGCTCACATATGATCTAGTTGTTTATGTTTCCAAGTTTCCAAATACACTAAAAATTTATGATCCATTGGCATTTATTTATTCTATTTATGGAATATGAATCCAAATAGAATTAATATATATGTATGAAGGCCTTAGTTTCTATAATTATCCCCCTTATATTTCACCTAGATATTTATTTTATGTTACTTTCATCATGTTATGCATAGATTATTGCCTTTTTGGGATTTATATGTAACCCCTTTCTTATGTATGTCCTCATATTATCTCGAGAAATTATAAAATATCTATGGATTATATGGCTATGTTATATAATATTAAATATTTTATTTATATATCTATTTCAAGTTAATGTTTTATGTACATAATTACCCAAATACACCATAAATGTTGATATCTAGGATTGTATTATGTGTATCTTTTTGTAATAAATAACGAAATAAAATTTTACAATGATATGGGTTGTTAATGATGTTATTAGATAGAAGGTCTTGTTATTTTTGTAGATTATGATTAAAAAACACAGTGAAATCATTAAGGACAATAATAAATATATAAAATACACAATAATGTTGGTAAATTATTTATTAATTCATTCCCAAGAATCAAAATCCCAATTTTATACTATAAGTGGATGTAGAATTAGAATAATTATACTTAGGGGAAATGACCCTGAAATGGGAACATTTGTTGTTAACTCAATAATCAACCAGTGCACAAACAATAGGCCTTAGTGTAAACATTGTTTTAAATTTATAAGGGCTGTGATTATGTAAATTTAAAAGATATTTATTAACCATTATTTAGGTAACAAAAATACCCAAAAAAATATGTTTGGAAATAGGATACAGAAAAGATAGAATGAAACCTAGAAATTTATAGGTTAATGAATATATTTCATTTATGAATAATATATTTAGTGATATTATCTTCCCCTATATTTGTTTAATATATTGTAAATTCACATCCATAAGTTTATTTTAAAAGAAGTAAATAATTATAACTATAATTAAATAGTAAAAGGTATTCCTATTGCCCCTTATGGAATATAAAATGTGCTATGTGACTATGGTTGTAGGATTTATTTAATATCATGTAACCTTAGTATAACTATTAAAACACCACATCAAAATATATAAGCTAGGTTATATGAAAAAAATGGAAAATGGTAAAATCATTGCATCCAATTTGATATCATCTCCTCTATCTATATTTGTAGGATAAAGTTCCTATAAAACCATATGATACTCTCTTCAAATGAATTTAATGATATTCTTGGTATATGTTGTATTTAGTTATATATATCCAATATAAATTGATTGGAGAAGGAAATCAACCTCAATTTCATGAATCACCCTCCATTTCTATACATGTGTAAGGAGGAGGGTGGATCTCCATTGGAAACATCATTTCAAGAATGGATATTAATATCTTATGAGAAAGTATATAACAATGAAATAATTTACACTAAGTAAAATATAATCCTTGAGGACATTACCATTGCAAGGGAATATAATGATGTGTTTTCCAAATAATTGTATGATAATTTTATAAGTTGCGTGGTTCAGTTTTTTATCAAACTTATACCCAAATCTTTTACAATATCCAGGTGTCTATATAGAATGACCACTGTTGAACTTTGAATATATAAATAATCAACTACATGAGAATATAGATAGAGGATTTATACACACAAGTGATTCATCGTGGTGTGTACTAGTAATTTTCATCATGATGAAGGATGGGCCAATACTCCTCTACATTTATTATCATGAGCATAAAAAGGCCATGATAAATAAAAATAATAATCTTACATGAATTTTTGAAATGTTTAATCAAATATGTGAAATCTAGTATTACTCTAAGGTGGATCTTTTGTCAGGATATTACAAAATAATGTTGAAGATGGAGGATACCCCAATGATACTTTTTTTGTACAAGGTACATGAATTACAAGTTTGATGTGATCAATTGGGACTTGCTAATTCTCTAAGTATCTATATTAACATAATAAATAGTGTCTATGTATTAACTAAACAATGTTTTGGTATTATTTATATATGTTATTCTATTTTTATCTGTATAAAAATCAGAATATCAGGAGACTTAAAATGTTTTACACAAGACCTTGCAAAAAAAGTCATATAAAAAGTATATTAAATGAATATTTTGGATGGAAAAATAAAATTTCAATGCGAATATTATCACAACTAAAGTTATATATATAGATCCTTCAAAAAAAGACAATTTAAGGATTTCCCAGACCAAAATTTGTGAAGGGTATTTGTAGATTTCTTGTACTATCATGGTACTGTTAATGATTTTTTGTTCAAAATCGAATGATTATCAGTACCAATAAAAAATATAACTCCAATTGTGTGAAATCATTACATAATTATGAATGTGAGGATATATTTAAGGATTTAAAGAATATAATAATCAATATAACTATTCTTACATTATCAACTATTGGGGAAAGATTTTTGATCTACAATGATGTATCTGAAAAAATATTGGGTTGTGTACTGATGTAATATTACAATATGATAGACTATAAATCCCACCAATTAATGATCCATGAGTGTAAATACCAAATTTATGATCTATAATTGGTAGTACTGATTTTCTTATAAACGATTTGGTGACATTAACTCTATGGAGAGAAGTGTGACATATATATGAAGCATAAAAACATTAATTATATATTCCAAAAAAAGGATCTCAATATATACCAATAAGGGAGGTATGAGATGTTCAATTATTATATTTTTTTGAATCCATTACCATCCTAAGAAGTAGAAAATATTCTTAGATGTGTTGAGTAGAAAGGATACCACAACACTATCCACAATGGGGATTTAAAGGGATCCAATCATTTTGGACATGCTAAATATGATAATGAGAATCATAAAAGAGACTTTATCCTACCTTTCTCAAATAAATTCTCAACTATACATTCTTGAGAGGATCATGGAGGCCCAATAATACTATTCATAGCTATATAAAATGTTATTGTATATTTTAGAGTTCACCATTGATAAGGTTGAATTTATAGGGTTAAGAAAGCAGATATGTGTACCATCAAAACCGAGATGAAGTGGTAACTTATAGATAATATGTGTAAATTATCCATCTCTATTCATCTAAGAATCACTAATACATATAATGATGTAAATAAATAATTCTGTTGGGATAACATGAAGAGAGAGATTATAGAATTTTTATCTTCATTTTTTGTATAATAAAAATTTATGGATAAATGATAGAAAAATAAGGGTATGATGAAACCATTTACCATACCAGTATAGACATGGAAAACACTACTATGCATTTCATAATAACACTCCCTATGCTATCTAATGGAAATAATTCCATCTTGGTGGTTTTTAGAAACCATAAAAATTCAAAATATTCAATTGTTATAAATAAAAAATTCCCTCTCAAAAAAATCGACAATATATAAATAAGGGAAGTGGTAAGTTAATATGGAGTGTTTGTTTCTATTATATTTGATCGAGATATGAGGTTTACCTTAATGTTTTGGTGAGTCCTTTAGTAATCACTGGACACATATATTTTTTTAGTAGTTACACCATTAGAAAAATGGTACATCTAAAATAACTATTCGAACTCTAGAGGATATGTTAATATATTTTTCAATATATTTCAAAGGATACATGGTTATACTCCTTCCCCTCATGGAGTTCTCATAAAATAGTAGTTTCCATTCACGAATTCAAATGGTTCCTTATGAGGCTCTATATGGGAGGAGGTGTTGGAGTCCAACATACATGGATGAAGTTGAAGAGAAAAAACTAATGGGACTTGATCATATTAAATATATTAAAAATAATTCTTAAACTATTCAAAGTTATATGAAATCAAAAATAAATAAATTAAAAGATACAAATACAATTGTCCATTGGACCTATAGTTTGAGGTCAGAGATAAGGTGTTCCTTTGTGTATCATCATGGAATAAATTCATTAGGTTTAGGAAGAAGGGAAATCATAGTCTAAGATACATCAACTCCATTTAGATCATGGATTATATCAGAGTCATGGCCTTTGTACTAGCACTTACAATTAACAAATCTCAAGTACATGATCTGTTCCATATATCCCTCTTAAAGAAGTACACAGTAGACCCCTCACATATATTTAATCCAATGGTGGTTCCCTTGTGGAGTGATCTTTAACATGGGGAGTAGTATGTGATAATATTATATCATAGATAGAAGTTCGATGAAATAAAAAAATTCACCTAGTCAAAATTCAACGGTGGAACCATATGTTTATGGAAGCAACATGGGAACCGAACGAGGTTATGAAATATAAGTACCCTCCTCAGTTATACTGTAGAAAATAACATTTTGAGGGTGAAATTTCTAAAGGGGTGATGAATATATTGACCTGAAATTTTATAAATGAAATTCTATTTTTAATGAATTTACCATTTATTTTGTAATGATGTTTTTAAAAACACATACACTAATTTTTATATTATTGATTGTTATAAAATATAGCAAATCAGATTCAAAATACCATTAAGAATCATAACCGTTTATAATATTGTAATTTTATAGTACCATTTAAGATTAATATATATTACAGTTTTTGATGAAATCCAATTATCATAGATATAATAATCATTTTCCCCAACCAGTAGAATTATACCCTTTAAATCCCACTTAACAAATCTTCTAAGGGAGATTTTATAAATCAAAAGTTTTCAATGACCAAGACAAAATTGAGATTCGACATCGAAAACATGAGTGAAACTATTAATGAGATAATTTACATCTTATCATGATCATGACCCAAACCATTTTCATCAAAACACCCCAGGAATGATCCACCATTACACACCTTACCCTTATGGTGTTCTACCACTGCACACCATATCCTTTGGGTGTAATTTGGTTTATTAAGTGGATATATATCTATAACCTAGTATTATGATGTTGTATATTTTTATTTTTAATAATATAATGATTGTTTTTATCCCTTATAATTATTACATTATATATGTAATTATATATGGGTTGGTTAGATTTTGATATAAAGAAGACGAATTCTTTTTGGAAAATATATGGTTTTAATTAAAATCACCCTTTTTGATAAATTCATGAATTTTGAAATAAAATTTATTTTTATATAAAATTATTTTTATATATAATTTATTTACATATAAATGATAATATAATTTAATAAAGCAAAATATAATCATTATAAGGGTTAGAAAACTTTCACTGTCATAAAAACCAGCATTATTCAATAAATTAGGAATTTGATTTAAATGTGTAAATTCTCATATTTATAAAATTATATAGACAAAATAAATATTATTTTTTAAATCAGAACATTAATATTAGCTAATGGTGAATATTTCATAATTTTCTAAGATAGTCGATTGTTTTGGGTTAAAATTAAATACAATATAAATATAAAATATGAATTATGACATCATAATAACCAAAAAGTGTTTTAATAAATAAAATAAATGGAATACATAGCCAAATAAAAACCTTCCATTTAAAATAATCTTTTTTTGATGTTATTTAATTAATTTTATAATCCATTAATGAGTCCTCTAATGATTATATTATATTTTAATATTTTAAAATTATTTTTTTATTAACATGAATCCCGTTCACATAAATAATGGTATTATTTTAATGACATAGTTTCATAGATAAATAAAATATTTAAACCATTAATCTTTAGTGGAAAACATAGTTTAAAACCATGAGGAGGTTTTTGGTTTTGAATATTTTATCCAATCGAGTCAAAAACATAAGTCTATAAATTAATAACGAATTTACCTCACTTTTGATATAAATACCCATGTATCTTCCAAGTCATATTCACTCCAAACCCATTGATCATAAACATCCCTCCCTATCGATCTCTAAATCCCTCCAAGGGTGTTCCGAATCACATAAAAATCTCCTCTAATGATTTTAGTAGAACCCTTTCAAAGTAAAGGATATGTCTATCCTCCTTTCCATTTAGGAAAATTTTTTATTTTAGAATTTTTAATCTCCATTGATTATGTTCTCATTCCATTATATATATATATATATCTATACATTCCAATGGATGTTAAAATAATGATATATCATTTAACTCATTACTTTTTAACCTTGAACCAATCCATTACTATGTTAATGTAATGAGATTATCTCCTCCTCATCATCATTAAAGCACTTTATTTTTATTATTCTACTTGATTTCCAATTATTCATGTTGCAATATTTTTTTTTCAAATCTATTTTACTATACTATTGATTACTATGTAATTATATACCACCTTTCACTCTCATTAAACCCTTCCATGAATCTTTATGTTCACCCACTAGGATCCATAATTATCCAATGATTTTCCATACCAAACATTTGTATAGTGAATATATATCCCCAATTATACACAAAATTATTAAAATAGATATAATTATACTTAATTTAATATATAGTTCCATATATGTAACCTATACCACATAATTGTGGGATTATAAGTGACGAAATATATTCTTATTTTATATGATATATGTGGAACAAAAATGTATGTACATGACTTGAATGTAATGGGTGGGACTGAAATTATATAGCTCTCTAATGCATTGGGTAATGCCTTTATCTAACATGATACCTTGTATGATGGAAGGGAGATTATATAATGAAGAATATTTTTTTATTTCTTAATTATATGTCTTTTATACTTGTGACTTCATGTTTTATGTTGTTTTCACATTCCTATATAGCCATGAATTTATCATCTTATATCAAGATTTAATGATCATATTTTTAATTCTCACCGTTATATTCAACCTTGATATTCCACTTGTATTAATTTTATCATGTTATGATTTGAATATTCCCTTAATGAGATTTATAGCTCAACCCTTTCTTATATATTTCCCCATGTTATCTCATGTTGTATAAAAAGATCAATAGATTTCAAGGGAATGTTATGGAGTTTTAAAAAATGTTATTATATTTTTATTTCAAATTAATGTGCTATGTACCTAGTTAGTCAATAAAACTAGGACTATATAACTAATGGGGTTGTATTATGTGTGTCTTTATAAAATGAATCATAAAATAATTTTTTTTAAAAAATATATAGTGGTCCTAAATTTTCTTTTTTCCTATATGGTTGCATGTTTTGGTTGATTTAGGAGCCACAGAGTCCTTCACATCATCTACCCTAGTACGTGTATTGAGATTTGAGGTAGAGAGACATAAAATCTCCTTGCCACCAACTATACTAGTAGGAGGTCAATTTTATTTTTCAAAAGTTTGTAGAGAAACTGAGCTAGTGATGGGGCATCACTTATCTTGGGGAGACTTCTGATGTTTTCGAATTTAGCCATATGACATCATCCTCCATATAAACTAGTTTTATTGATTACAATATATCATGGATTTATTTATGAGGAATTTTTTTCTATGATTATAATGTAGTGCTTATAATATTTTTTGGTGAGAAGGACCCTTATATGGGTTAGAGGCATGTTTTGTCCATGTATTCCTTGATGGATGTGCTAATGTGGAGTTAATTGGAGGTTTTTCCAATCTTGTTTCCTGGGGTTGTGAATGATTTCCTTGATGTTTTTTCCATGGAAGTTGTGGAGTTACCCTCTCTAGGGGTGATCAATTATGGGATATATATATATAGAAATAATATTTTTTGATTTAAATCTATCTATATATGATTACAACTAATATGTTTCTAGAGATGCAGTTATGGATTGATGATATTTTGTGGTGAGGTTTTGTTTAACAAATCATGTCACCTTGAAGTGAACTAGTTCAATTCACAATGATGCCCTATGGTGTTCTATGCATCTGTATCAATTTTTATAACTTGAATTAAATTAATGTAATGAACCAATATTATATTCAATGATTTGATGAAATATTGAATTATTGGAAATGATATAGTTGGTTCTTGAATATTGGTATGTGATTAGGATATCATCAAATGTAGGGGAAGAATGAGGATATGCTAAATACAACTTTTTGATGCAGTTATGGAAATTATAAGTTCATTTTTATACTTTCTGGGGTGATTTAAAATCCAACTGTGTTCGTAGATCTGGTGAATGTAGTGTTATGAGAGTTATTATATCAGTTTTTGGTAGTTTAAATTGATGATATCCTTATTTACTCCACATATGATAAAGATAACATAGAGAATCTGTGACTAGTAAAGGGATTTAACCATCATTATTAGCTATTAAGGAACTATCAAAGTTCTATTATAGTCTCATGAGGTTTTTTTCTTGGGTAATGTCCTTTCATATCATAGATTAGAACTAGTTCCTTTGGAGGTTAAGATAGTTTTTTCTTCGGCAGACCCCTCGACTATTGTAGAGGTGTATAGTCTACTTGGTATTATAAGATATTATAGGATATTCATATCTGATTTGTATTAGGTTTAACCCCAATAATAATGTTGAAAAGAAAGTATTAGCAATTTGTATTCCTGAATAGTGTAAGGCCTCATTCGAGTAACAAAAATAGAAATTTTTTAGTTCTCCAGTTCATCATTTTCGAGATAGAGTACAGTTTGAGGTTTTTTGTGAATAATTACATATTGTATTGGGAAGTGTATTGATAAAATATATATTTATTGATTATTATGGGTATAAATTGTTATATACCCATGAGTATAAATATTCCAAACATGATCTTGTGTTGTAAGTGAATGTGTTTTCCTTGAATTTATGGTGGAATTACATCATGAATGAGAACTTTTTGGTTTTCACTAATCACAAGAGTCTAAAGAATGTATTATGCTTTAGTGACCTTATGTTGGGATAGTTATGGTGTAAGGAATTATTATATGATTATGAAATCATGAATTCATATTCATCTAGAATGTTTAATGTTGTTTCTTGTGCATTGATCTAGAAGTCTTACACTAATCTTGTGTGAGAATCTGGATATTAATAGAGAGTTATGGAAGAACTATATATGATGCATATTAATTGGGGAAATGTTTTTAGAAGAGGATCACATTTCTATATGAGAGTTAAATCTCTTTTTGTGTAGTAGGTGGAGGAGTCCTTGTGAGTAGATTCTGTGGTGGAGGTCTGGAGGGACCGAGTTGTCTAGGGTGATTCCCCTGATTGTTGGTCTCATAATGAAAAACACTAAGTGTTATTCCAAGAGAGGATTTTATTTCCATTGATGATGTACAAGTTGGTCTCTATTAGTTCCACTATCCACCCTTAGTATCGTATTATATCATGAAATATATGTACCATGTATGAGAGTTTAGTTTTTATGGCCTTGGTTGAGCACTCTATTATAGAGTTTGTGTATTAATGGTTAGTTTTCTTGAAGATTTTTTACTCTAGACACTCAATGTTCATTAGTGGGATTGAGAGGAAATTTATGTATAAATAATCACTAGTTACCAAGATTTTAGGGAGTATATAATTCAATATTTGTGATATTATATCACTAAATATAGTTGGGTCTCGTATTATCCTTCAAAGTACTGAGCTCATTGGTGGTTTTTTCAAGACACTACTAAAGTAGGTAGCGTGACTCCATGAAGTCCTAAGGAAAATGTAATTTGACTATGATCCTCATTTATAATCTAGTTTTGGATAGGTATTTAGTAAAATTTTGGATCTTAGTTGTTCCTTAACACTTCATTCCATCCATTTATGGATGGGAATATAGAGCGGACATTCTAGAATCTTGAGGACATGTTTTGCACTTGTGTCCGGGATTTTGGGGTTTTTTGGATAAGGCACCAACCATTAGTTTATTTTTATAAATATAATAGTTTCAATCCACTATTGTTATAACATCATTTGTATATTTTTATAACGAACCATACGATTCCCCATTATCCTGGACTGAGGTGATGTATTTAGTACTTCTCAAACCTAAACTAGTGTAGAGCGTATTAGATATTTTACAAGTCATTCACAAGTGGATGAATATCGTTCCAAATTTGAATAAATTCAATTACAATCATAATAGGATACATAAGGGGTTTAATTTTTGTGATCATGTTTTCTTGAAGGTTAATCCTCATCATGGGTAGTGATGGTTTGGTTATGAGAGTAATATTTCTACAGTGTTTGTTAGCCCTTTTAGGGTGTTGGATCATGTTGGAGCCATTATGTATCAGATAAAAAATTCCTAGAACATGTTCAATATCTGTGTAGGCTTTCCTGTTTTATAGCTTCACTTTAATCTTCATAAATATTCTCACATTATTAATCAGGGTGATGTTGACATTGATATTGATGTAACATTCAAGAACCATCTTATATATATCCAATAAAACTAATTGAAGGTGTTATGTAATCATTAAATTATCATGGATCATGTATTTTGGTGATACAGTGGTGTGGAAGAGAGAAATTGGGAATGTGAGTCATAGATACAAAAACAATACCATGATTTACTTCATGTTTATATATTCACATTTATTAAGGTTTTTTAATGTGGAATTTTATCTTGTTTTTGAGATAGTTTCTCTATTATTAATTCCTTGTTTGTGGAATTGATCTTATGTTATTGGTATCTACCTAAAAATAATTTTTTTAGAGTTGTTTTTTGTGTTTCACAGTTTTTTGATTTGTTAAACTATGAGGGGTGTGAGTGATCTAGTGATGTGATGATTCTTGATAGGTATCTCATAGGATTGTAGGCCATATGACCCCTTTTATTTTATATCTATTGAGGGCTGGTTTCAAATTATCAAGGATAATAATTCTTTGAGAGGTATCTCATGTAATGATCTTGTCCTTTCATAACATTCCTTTGTGTTTCCTAATTCTCATTGGTGTCGATAGGGAGTTTGGAGGTTTTCTAGACGCTTGCATAGGGCGTTGGGACTTTTTGAAGGTCACCATGACCTAGTGGTGAGAATGAGGGGGCTCTTTTGGGATGGTCATGTAGTGTTGGTTCACCAGGGCAGGAAAAATGGATTTTCAATCCATTTAGTGTTTTTTTCATAGTGTGTTACTTTTGTCTGAAGTTGGAAACTAGAAATTCCCAACTATTGCATGGTTTTAGGTGTGGGACCATGAGTGTTTTATAGTTTGAAATAATTAACATGGATATTGAATTTAATAAGTTTTGGATGTTTTGGTTAAGGGGAAAAGACTTTTATATGGTAAATACATCATAGTGGATGTTGTGTTCTTTTGACAAGAACAATAACCACTATACCAACGGACATGACATGATGAATGTTATAGTGGCATTTAGGATTATTTTGAAACTGATGAAAAATCCATCAATCCTTTTGGATCTTTACTAGTTTTAAAGGGTAAATTAACGAGTTGCTAATGGATGATCTTAAAATAATTTTAACTCATTATTCCCATTTATTAATCGATTTATAAACCTCCTTGTGAATTAATTCAATGTTTAGATACATCCAGGTAAACCAGGGCTTGTTCATGCAATGTTTTCAATAGAAATTACATCAAAAGAGTTTTTTCTATGGTAGTTCACATTTTACCTCCCTTTGTCACACCTTTATCAATTTCCTATGTCCTTAACCAAGGATTCATCGATAATTTAATTATCTAAATTCAAGGTATGTTTCATCCTTCTCCTTATCCATTTTTCTAAGCAACTTATTTTCCCAAAAGAATTCAAAAATGGGTGGTGCTATTTTGGTTTTTTTGGGTAATGGTTTTATGGTGTTTTAAAGATGCAAGGTTTTGGAAATCCAAACTTCAAATTAGTCATGCATCTTATTATAGTGGTTGACTCTTGATTGTCTATTATTATCTAAATAAAATTAAAAATCTAATAGAGTTAAGAGATTTGTTGGTTCTCATATTATACATTATTAAATAATTAAGTTATAGTACTTTATCACTTTGGGTGATAGTGGAACATGAAATAATAAATATTAAACTAGATTAATGAAATGATACGGTATATGGTTGTAGTGATCACATGATTCTTTATCATGATAATAATTTTCCACTTTTTTACAATATTATGTGCTATATCTATTTGTAATTTTGTTTAACATGTTTATATATTTGAAAATGATTAAATAATTTAATGTTGGTAAGGATGTTGGCCAAAGAATTAAAGATGAATGTCAAATTAAAATGCCCTTTATTATAATTCTATTAAAATGAAATTATTATTGAGGCATGTTTAATTGAAAACATTCAATCTTATATTAATGAAATTTGGATAATGAATATGGAATTTGTACTATTTTTTAAAAATTAATAAAGAGTCAAGGCTAATTAAAAAAATTTCCACTAGTTTAATGAAACAATATGCTATATTTGAAATAATGTTGAAGTAATTAATATCTTATAATAGACGATTCCTTAGTTTTCTAATGGTTATAAAAAATAATAAATTAATTATTTAATCTATGATATAGAAAAAATGGTTGTTTGATAAAGATAAATGTTTGGGGTTGAGCCGACCTATTAGTATATATTGGTTGGATTCCTCAGTTTTCATGGAAAGTGGAACAGTTGAATCAGTTTATTTATTCATTTACCCCATATGTGTTGCTCTAGATTTGATCCTTCCTTCTAGATATTATGTGAGCCTAATATAACTTATGGTTCCTGAGACATGGGAGGGGAGGAAAGATGTTGTTGTTGGAAATGACATATGAGAATTAATGATGCATGGGGATATACATGGTGGTGACAGGGATGGATCCGAGACTGGTGGAATATGTTGAAGCTAAGATTTACCATTTCTGTACTGATTTTGATAATTCATGATTATTAATGAATATATTTTAATGGATGGATGTCCATATTTCTTGTTTCTGCATTACATTAACCACTACATGGGGCATTTGAATGTGATAAATTATATATGTATATATATTACAGAATTTTAATATTTAAAAATGTTTTTAGTCATGAGGTTGATGGATTTATAGGATGCAGATGGTGATAAAATTAAGAAATTGTGGGGTCAGTTGGTTATGCCAGGAAGGTATAAGAATAAGTTGGTGATTCTGTTCATGTAATTATATTGAAATATTAATGTTTAACTGAAATAATTAATGTAACATTTTTAATCGAAATAATGTGTTAAAGGAAAATATTCTTGAATGTTTGTGTGCATATAAGATATCTAGTTCTTAATAGTGGAAACTTGGTGTCTGAGGGATGATAGTTGTAGGTGAGCCAAATAATAGGTTGATTCCCATTGTGTGGTAATGTGATATATGATATCTTGTATGTTATGTGATTTCATACACTACCACACCCATGTTGGTAGGGTGACTGACACCTACTGGGCTCTGAGAGGGTGTTTTCCCAAATATTCAAGTAGGAGAGGAATGAATAGCTGACTACCCTGTCGTTCCCTTCATTCATCTCCCAGTAGTATTATATATTTCTATACATGATGGTTATATTTTCCATATATATTTTTAGAGGGATGTAATTTATTATTGTTATTTCACACACATGTATCTCTAAATATACTATCCTAAGGATTATTAATGATGTGTTATGTATGGACATTTATGACATTAGGTATAATACTCAACATATGTGATATGGTATCTCTTTGAAAGTACTCTCTTACTATGTATGGATATGAAATGGGATGATGAGATAATATGATGCATGAGGTTCATGATATGGGTCGAGATGATGTTTTTCAAGAGATAGATGTTATGATACCTTATCCTAAGTTTATTTGGACAAGACTAATTTTTGAGAGAGATGGACAAGGACATGTGAGGATAGGGATGAATATAAAACTTGTTGGGGAAGTGGTATAATGGTAACTTATTTTGAAATTATTTTATATTATAACATATATGTGATACTTGTTAAGAGTAAATAGTGAGGATATAGACTTTTTATACCTATTTAGGTGATGAGTAAGCTTCCATTTTAGTTTAATTTTATTTAGTATGATTTATTTATCTTTTTTTATGAGATAATATGGGGAGTATCCTACAGATTAGACCTTTTATTCTCACCATACCCATATATATATATATATATACTATTTTTAGGTCTATAGAAGGTGACTACTGAATAGGTTGGACATTACTATCTATTGGAGTTATTTAGGGGATGATTTCAATTTTACATAGATATCAAGGATATCTTTTGGTACTTGTTGTTTTCTTATATTTTTTCAATTGTTTTACATTACATATATGTATTGGGATATATTTTTTTAAATTTCATTATGAGAAGGATTTGTTATTAGTTTCTATCTTATCTATCATTTCTCAATCTTATTGGGTAGTACCAGCTATTTGTGTTTATGATACACCCTCATTACTTATCACCAAATTGTGGCCTATTAGAGGTTTGATTAATCCACCATTATCTCAATTCAATAATTACTATCCAAGGAGGGGTACCTTGGGAGAGGGGGATGAGATATACACACATAACTAGTTCTCCCAAGATAATAATACGTGAACATCTAAAAGAAAATAAAAACTATGCTCAAATAAATCAAAAAATATATCTGATACTCAACGTTGATGAAATATATAAAACATTAAAATATCTACCAAAATCATTTTACATTTACCCTAATGTTCAAGTACACCTGTAATAGAATACACATTTTCTGTATGTACACTAAAGGGTTGTGAAAATATTCTTATTTTTACAACATAGTTAGAGTTCAAAAATTAACCCCAAACATCTCTTACATATATCAAGTATTATAGGTGAAAATAATCATGTATCTGAAAAATATATTTTAATTAAAGAATAATTATGTCTTAGAAAATTATTTATAAACAATTAATGTAAAAAAAACTAACCCTGGGTTTCTATGACACTATGGTGTTTGATTTTTCATAATTTATAGAATTATAAGTTAAGTGAAGTTATCATTAATATCTTATTATGATATGATCAAGAGTGATAGGGATAGTTTTAATTAAACATCATCTCCTTATAGAATATCAATGATTGGTATGAAAAATTCGTTATAAAACAATCTTACTAAATGACACAAGGGTGAAATGATAATTCATTCTAACGTCCCGTTTCATTATCACACATAGGATAAAATAATAATTCATTAAAAATTACCATTCAACATATGAAATAAATAAATTCTTATTCTAAAAATTGTATAATAATTTTCATTCACATGAAAATAAGTGATAAAAAAATACTTGATCAATAGGATTAGCATAATTTTCATTTACCACATTAAATAACTGCAATTTTGTTAGTATTGGAACAAACATCTCATTATAACACAATCAATATAAAAAATTCACTTCCATATTTGAAATCCTTCAAAATATCCATTAAATATCCTCATCATATAATTAATAGTGTTTCCATATTTGAATGTAATGTTCATGGATTCCCTTAACTAAACAAAATCATTTTATTTGAGGAACCAGGCCAGGATTCCATCAAACCTGACAATTGTCCCAGTCTGTGATAATGTACAAGAAGAATTCTTGATCCTCCCATGATATATAAAAGCACTGGGCATCAAGGATAATCATATGGGAATGATTTAGACTGAGATAAATAGACAAACAGCTAAAAAGAGAATGAAAAATAAACAAATAATAATTGAAAAATAATAAATACGTATCCAAACCCAGAAGCACAAGTAACTGAACAAATAGAACTACAAACGAAACCAAAACCAAACAAAAAAACTCGATCTCCATGTGAAAACATAGTCACCACCAACCACAGGACCAAACTTCTCCAAAACCGGAAACCTAAACCTGCAAAATAGCTTGGGATTGTGGACGCTAAGAGGAATAATTTGGTGTGGGAATACATCAACTCAGTAGGTAAGAACCACATATTCTATACATTTCCTCTTCCAAATTATATCAAATATAATGGCTTCATATACCTGTATAAAATAGGTATTTTACCATATGAAATAATAAAACACATATTTAATTTTCAAAATAGTTTTTCCAATTAAAAATACCAGTCCAAAAACAAAAACCTAAATATGAATCCACACCAGCTGATATAAAGGGGAAAACTGGAAATAAAAAAAATTGAAAAAGCAGACATATACTGATAGTGGAAGGAAAAAGTGTATCAAAATATAAATTAACATATAGATAATAATCATGGGAATTTATTCAATATAAGTAGAATAAATAGTTGGACATACTTATTTTAGAATAATGTGATGACATATGGGGTAGCATCATAGTAAATAACCCATTGACTTATATAAACATGCCTCATTACTGGTATATCCTGCCTAGCCTCCCAACAAGCCCAGGGGTACCACCCAATCTAATCTATTTTGATAATAAAATGCCACTCAACCCTCTAAAAGAAACATAATAATCCCATGACAATAGTACATATTGAATGGGGAGGTGATCACACATGTAACATACACCAATAACCAAAATATTCCACCAAATTGTCATATCCCAAACACCGACACCACCTACGAAATGAAACTATCCTCGACAAGACTACAATAGAGTTTCCCATCGTGAAAGAAGTCATTCACAAGTACCAATAGGGTATTCATATCACATGATCATTCAAATAACTTTTCAAAACACAAAAATATTCCATCCAGGACTACACATCATGTTACTTTAACAAAAAAATCCTTGAAATTTAACCTAGTACTAATCAAGTCTTAGCATAAAAAATCAAAATTCATTTCCCAAACTATTTAAAAAAATGAGATAAAAACATACAACATTCTTAAATGGTGAAAATGGACCTTTATCTTACTTAGTTACCAAACCACCATCCAATATTCCAAACCGAAAACTCTTTGGAGGACACATTTGAAACAAAATTTTGTAACCATTTTAAAACCATTAAGTTATTATGAACACATAGGGATTTTAGAATAACCATTTTTGAAGAGATAAGATAATTAAAATATAAAGGAGAAGGGAAAGGTTCTTTTTAAATACATGGCTTAAGGGGAACATATTTCAAATAAGCCATTATCATTTGTCTGCTTATCCATGTTCTCACCCCATGCATTGATGGATATTCCAATGTAGAATGGAATATTCATGGTAAACCACAAAATACCACAGGCTTATTTTTAAGAATAAAAAAGATCATTACAACCCATACTAAGAGTCCCCACATAATCAGCAAACCATTAAAGTCACAATATCCCACAAACCAAACACAATTCAAATACATAAAAAGTTTCTTACGACATAAACAAGTCCAACAGAAAACCCAAAAAACCCGATTTCACATTTAAAGTCCAAATGTAATTTCACAAAACACTTTATATTCATATAAATATATCCACAATTAAGTGAACCCTTTGAGAACCCACATTTTTTTCCAAATTATTGAATTGGAAACCCCCATTAAAATCATATAAGATCCTCACAAGAATTAATAACAAAATTTGAAATTAATTAGAAATACCAAATCATCCAATTGTATGATTCGTAATGAAAGTGAACTAAAAAACCTACCTCATAGACCTGTACTATGAAAAAACCATTAGATGATGAAGAACAAGGCTCAAAGAACAATATAAACACCCTAGGATCAAATAAGACATGGATAATTAACCAAACCTCACCCAAGAGTTTGTCAAAAAGGGAACCAAACCAAGTAAAACCCCAAAATCAAGAGAGAATGAATAATAGAGGAGGAAAATCACCCAAAAACCCAAGGAAACTCACCTTGGATGCTTGGAGGAGAATTAAATATGAGAGGATAGCCATAGGGATAGGGGTTTGGGAGGCCTCTCAAAGTTCCAAATTAAACCAAGTTAAAGAGGAACCGGATTTGCGATACGTAGGAGGGAGAGTAGAAAATTAATTTTAATCTTTTTAATGATCTATGCATGCTAGAAGGTTTGGCCATATAGTTTTAAAAAATATGTGCCAACCATGCGCACCCAAAAATAGAGAAGGGGAATACACAAGATGGATAAAAGGGATGGGAAAAAATGTTCCAACCATGAAATTCAGCTCTATCAAATTACATATCCATCCCATAAACTTGCCCTTGGGTTTCATCTAACTATGTGCATTCCATGCTCTTGGTCCCATACACCAAAAAAATACCACACAGTTTCACCTTGGTCGTGCATGGTTTTTTCTGAATTTGATCAACCCACTCTATCAATACCATTAAATAAAAAATTGAACTAAAAATTCCCCTACCATAACATCACACATGATTTTCTTCCAAACCATTCACACTAACCATGCACTAGGTCGAAACCACTCAAAACCTCTAAAACTAAAAAAATCTCACCATTAACTCAACTTTATCGTAATAAATAAAACCCAATTCATTGAAAAAGGATAAAATAAAAAAATAAAAAAATGTTGTTGGGTTGTTAAATGTACCCCCACCATAAATAGATTGTACCCCCATAAAATTTCTTTACCAAAACAGGAATAATCTCAAGAATAAAATGGAATGAAATAGAACAAAACTATGAACCATTGTGTGACCATTCACTCTAAAAGTCACACCTGACCATCTATAGAGGAAAATAATTATGAGAACCATAGGTGAAAAAGGGATGGTTATCCCCTCCATAAGAAACCAACATATCATTACGATAACGACATTGGGAACTCCCAACACAGATCAACATGAAAACACCAACACCAAAAGAAACCCAAAAAGGGGAAACCCATAGAAGAAACTCAAAATAGATAGAAAAACAAAATAAAATTCATAATTTCCACACGAAAAAGGAATCTTCAAGAAAGAATAACTCCAAAATGATACCAATCCATAATAAATACAACCACTCGATGATTCATTACAACCCAATAACACATCAAAAATTTCCTCGGAACACAAGAACCTCCCAACAAAACTAACAAAAATAGAAATTAAACTATATCCATTATGATATAGGAGAGTAATGCTATGCTAGAAACCCCACATCCAATGAATCAGGTCTACATGAAATTCTTTACTCTAGATCCTATTGATAGAGTCCTAATGTAAGATCTAGAATCATGAAAATGTATGTCATCCTTTAAGTTTTTCTTTTAATCCCTTGTTTTGGTTAATTAAGTGCTTTTTGAAGTCCTTATGAAGTCTCATGGGTTTTCCGAGGGTTCAGGTCATGAAAAATGGAAAAGGGGGTTTTCTTGTGTAGGTTTCATGGTTTGTTCATGGTTATTGATAACCCTGAGGACAACCCATGAAACAGTGTAGGAGCTGGGTCTTTGGACAATGGCCTCCACATGGTTTGTGCTTGGTTTGGAAAACCGTGTTGGTATACCGTGCAGCCTAGAAACTTTTAAAAAAATTACAATTTTTTCCAATCGAGTATCTTTTATCCCAACTCATGATTTCCTCCCCATTCATCCCTCTTGACCCTAGGAATGAACCAAATCTCCCAAGGTCTCCAAGAGATCAATCTCCTTCATTTATAAGGTATTTTTGGGTCTATTTGTTTCAGATCGAAGCTTTGGGTATGGATAATCCCATCCTTGCTTCTATTTTAAGTTTAGGGTTTGTATCTTCTTCTCTTCTCCTCCAAAAAAGTAATACCCTAATCTTTGGGTGAGATCTAGGTTAAGGATTCAAGGGTTGGGGGAAGTAGAATCTATGGGCTTGATTAATAGTGCGTTCACCTACGGATGCGAGGTAGGTGGTCTATAAGTTATATCCCATGGTTCATTTGAAGATTTGGGAATGTGTGGTTTTGTTCATGGGTGTCTCTTGGTATGTTTTGACCACCCTTGGATAGTTTAGGTAAAATGGGGGTTAAAACGGTAATTGGAGACCCTCATGATTCCCATGGGATGTGTCGAGGGTGATGAAACTAATGTAGGGCTACCCCTGGGGTGTGCTGACTATCCCAGACCTAGGTATTTGTTAAGAACAAGTGATATTTTTCTGTAATCATGTAGATCCCTTGATAAACATGTTGATTTGATTAATATTTTTGGGATAAAAGCTTGCTGATGCACATAGGATTGATAATAACCAATGGGATATTGTGTTAATATGTGGAAATGATTAAAGACCATAATGGAATGTATTGTTAGCATAGCAATGAAGCCTAGTGAGTTAGGCATAATGAACATATCCTAGTGATATATGCAAAATGAATTAATCCTTAGTGATATAATCCAAATTAAAGGGAAATCAGGCTTTGTGGACAAATATTTTGAAATGTGGTAAATGTGTTAATGGGTTAATTCATGGTATCAACTCTTATGTTATTGTTATGATTTATGTTTTCCTTGGGAAATTGTTGTGATCTTGTGTGAATGGTTATTTTAATCATATACATATAGCATGTGAATATAGCATTGTAGTATGGATTATGGAATGAGGTTCTACACCCACAGGTTAAGTTGGAATGAGGCTCTAAACTCAACCCCTAATGCATGGGTTTGGAACGAGGACTTATGCACTATTTCCTTATCGGTTGCATCCACCCAGATGTAGGCGTTGAAGTGAGAATATGATTGACATGAGGAAGTTTTTCATAGTGAGATAGGATAACTGTTTTCTTTATGAATGTGATTGTGTACTTTAAGTTGTGTATCTTGTTGTTCATGATGATCCCATGGTAAATGTTTTGAAAATGGTAAGTAGTGGGAAATGGGATGAAATGGTAAGATAATAAAATGGTAATAAATGATTGTAATGGACCTAAACTAGTTAGGGGAACTTAATCTTTTCTTTTCATTTATTATTCACTTACCTTTTTCATGCATAATTTTTTATACCAGGTATTTTGTAGACACTGTTGGTGGTGGCCTACTGAGTTGTACTGACACCTTGCTCGGGTTGTCGTTTGGTACTCGACAAGACTTCATGTTTACAGGTTAGGAGAAGGGAAATGGCCCTTCCTAAGAAGTTGGGTTGGCATGAGTGTGCATGGAGGAGGACCCAGACTTGGTGTCAGGACCATTTTGGGGATTTTTTTAATTTGTTTTTATTTTGGGTTTTGTTCACTTTTTCACTTATAGAATGGCATGGCATATTTATTGTTTGGCATGGCATTACCCCATTTGTGCAATGTTTTTTATGTATACTCTGGTATTATTAGTTGTTATTCGCCTATTTTGTATATCTTCATCTTCGGATAACTCTTATAAAAGGGGGTACAGTCTCCCCAATTTACTATTTGGCCCCCACTGCTAGTCAACAACCTTTGGAGTACGGGGATGCATGCTTAAGGTCATGTAACTAACTGGCTCGGAGCACAGATTTAGTGGATTCTAGGTCAGGGACATTACTAAGTGGTATTAGAGGAGTAATTTCTTATCCTTCTTGAAAATATTGTTATTTAGGATGGTAGAAGAGAGTTAGGATGTGCCAATCTTTGGTAATGTGATCCTTCATAGGAGTAGCTAACCCATGTATGATGGAAAGACCAAGTCACCCTGGGTAGGAATTTTTGTTCTTGATTTTATGATTTTACCGATGATGATATTTCACCATTGGGGGATGCACATGTTGTGTGATGTGATGGTTTAAGATATTTGTCTCATAGCCTCAATGGAATGATGTTGTGCATTCATGCATCATTGTAGGCACCTAGAGAGATAGGTGGCATGAATCATGGTATGCACACAAGGGTTGAGAGTGTGAGTCATTAAAGATTGAATTCACCTTGGATCTTAGTAATTGAGACAATCAAAATGTCCGAAATGAAACAATTCAATTGGGTGAAGATAAAATAATGATAAATAAGGATTAATGAAATATGTGTAATTAAATGTTTATAATGAATTTAAAATGTTGTTAGCGACATGTTGTGTGAGCCTTATGGTGGTGTATGGTTGTTTACCCCTTGTGGGGAATCACTCATAGTAGGGATGTTCAGGGTGATTTTTTATAATATTAAGGTTTTTTGGGATGGTTTAGGTATAGAGGGTGGTTATAGATGGTGAAGAGCCTTCTTGTTATGAAGTTGTGGATGTTTTATTGTATGTATTAGAAAACTCATTTTAGGAATTTTAGTGAAATTAAACCACGAAGACGAGCATAGGTTGGTAAAAAAGAGGATGTTACTGAGAAAAATCCTCCAGTAGAAGAGCAAGAGAATGTGGTGATCCAAAAAATTAGAGAAGATAAGTTCTGAGACAACATGGATTGTTTTATATAGATGATGAATTAGGACCCAGGGCGGGTTGCACTAAGTATTTTTGAGCTGACCAAAGTGTTTTAGCTCCAACACCCTCTGAAATTTAATGGAGTGGGTGGGCCAGAGGCAGCAGAGTTCTGGAGAGAGTATGTATAAATGATACTTGATCATCTAGAGACTTTTGTTGGGAAGCGAGTAATTTTTGAAACTTGTAAGTTGTGGGTCCAAGACAAACATTGGTGATACATCCTATCTCAGATGAGGCAGACTGAGGGTATGTTGTGGCAAGATTTATTGGAAAAGTTTTTGGAGACTTTTAATCCTAAGACATTTAGGAAAGAGAGGGATGCAGAGCTCATGAGACTATATTAGGGTCGATGTTAGTGTTGGAGTATGTTGGCCACTTCACCGACCTGCGACGCTTTGTCAAAATGTTGGTGGGGAATGAGGTAGCAGTTACGAGGCATTTCTAGGATGGGATGAGCTATGAGATTAGGTCTCAGGTGAATATCTATTTCTTGAAGAGGTTTACAGAGGTAGTGGATCAAGTGTTGATCTATGAAGGAAACATGAAGGGAGATTTAGGTAGTGGTCTTGTTGTGCTAGATGGACAGATAGGTGCCACAAATTTTGAGGCCCCAAAGTCTGATTTTGGAAGTTTTTAGAATGGATTTGGTGTGAATAATGGTCATAAGAGAGGGTCATCCAATTAGGGTGGTGAATGGGTGTTCTCCTATCAGTGTGGAATGTCAAGGAACATGCATGGACAATGTCCTTGACCACCAGTTGAGTGTTGATCATGTGGAAGATTGAGACACATACATACGTTCTGTAAGAACCCTTAGTAGGAGAGTATGAGTGTTGGTGACATTTAGACTCCATGCAGAGGCAATGGATCAATTGTTCCATATTAAGCAGGTAGTTGGAGTTCCACAGGACGTATTATTAGGGGTGGTGGATGTGGAACTTCGAGGCGGGATCGACCATGAAAAACAGGGTAGTGTAGTGTAGGGCACACAGGTTGGGGCCTCAGGTAGTGGGGCATGTCAACCTCATGAAGTTTAGTTGGCACATGGTGATGGTGAGGTTGGGCCATAAATTATTCAAGGTATGATACATGTAGCTTCTACAATTCCTAGTGTATTTTTTTGACACTGGTACCACAAAATATTTTATTTTTTCTCAGATTATTGTAGTGTTTGGTCTTCCAGTAGAGTGTGTGTGCGGATCTATGTCGATTAAAACTCTATTGGGGTGCTAAATGAATAAATCAAGCAGTGTAAGTGATGTGATCTAGAAGTCGGTGGGTATCATTTCCTGTAGGACTTGTTCATTCTTGAGATTTCGCATTTTGACGTGATCTTGTGTAGGGACTAGTTAGTGTTATATTGAGCAAACATAGACTATTACCATCACAAGGTATCATTCATTTTACTTTAGAGGGACACTTATATCAATTGTGGAGAGTGGGATGTTCGATCAGGTTATGCAGGACCATTTTGTTAGTAGTTGGGTAGGTTTACATCTCAAGTAGCTTTATTTGTGATTGACGGTGAAAGAGGGGAACAATATGTCTTCCCTCCAATAGTGTATAAGTTTTAGGATGTGTTTCATCTTGATTTCTCTGGGTTTCCACCCGAGAGGGATTTTTATTTCCCAATTCTGTTGCAACTAGGAGTAGAGCCAGTTTCTATTCCTCTATAACAATTGAAATTAGTAGAACCCTAAGAGTTAATGGTTTATATTGAGGATTTGGAGTGTAAGGGGTTCATATTTCCTAGTCTGTATCCTTAGGGGTATTCTGTCATTTTTGAAAAGAAGGCTGATGGGTCGTAAGGGCTGTGTGTCTATTATTGAATGTTAAATCAGATGATGGAGAAAAATCAGTAACCTCTTCCTAGAATTTATGACCTATTTGATCATATGAGGGGTGCATCAGGGTTTTCTAAGATTGATCTAAGATTGAGTTATCACCAGTTGAAGGTGAGGCATTCATACGTACTGGTGATAGCATTGGGAAGTCGATACGAGTTGTTTGAATTTGTGGTGATTCCTTTCAGCTAGAAAAATACACCAACGTTGTTCATGGATTTGATGAATCGAAACATTAATCCTAATCTGGATTAGTTTGTGGTTGTATTTGTTGATTAAATCGTGGTTTACTGAAGAAAAAATTGACGATCATGCCGAACATATTTACATCATTGTGAGTACACTAAGAGTGAATTGGCTATATGACAAGCTATCAAAGTGAGAGTTCTGGATTGGATAAGTGAATTTTCTATGACACATCATCTATGAGGCTGGTGTGTCAGTGGATCCAGAGAAAGTGAATGCTATTGTGTCTTGGGAGCATCCCAAGAGTGTTTCGGATCTGTGGAGTTTTCTGGGTTTTGTTGGGTATTATCAGAGGTTCATCTAGGATTTATATCATTTGGTATCACCAATTTCGGGATTGAATAGGAATGGAATTAGGTTTGAGTGGTCTAAGGATTTTGAGGATTCCTTTCAAGAGATGAAAAAGAGATTGAAGACCACCCTGATCTTGATATTACCTGAGAAAGGTTGGAAGTATGCCCTATTTTGTGATGTGTTTGGTATCGGTCTTGGGGATGTGATGATGCAAGATGAGCTGGTCATGGAATATGGGTTGAGAAAATTGAGAACCCATGAGTGGAATTATCCCACTCATGATCTTGAGTTGTCTTTATAAGTGTATGCCTTATTTTTTGGAGGCACTAATTTTTTGGGGGAACGATTCACGATGTATATCGATCAGAGGAGTCTAAGATATATATTTTCGCAGTGCGATTTGAATCATCGATAGCGAAAATGGGTTGAGTATCTCCAGTATTTAGACAATGAGATGGTATATACACTGGTAAAAGGTAATAGTTTTGTAGATTCTTTGAGTAGAGAGAATTAGAACCATATGGTTTTGGAATCCGACACCAAGTGGAAGGTGATGGCTTTGTTCACGGCAATGCACTGGGAGGTGCAGGAAGAAAATGGTTAGCTGACTCCTACTTACATGGAGGTTGAGTCAATAATTTTTAGCCGAGTTAGGGAAAGTCAGCTTGAGGATCCTGAATCCTTTTTCCTGAAGGAATGACTAAAAGGTGGGGTTCCACCTTCTGGTTGGGTCATCTGTGAGATGAGGTTGTTTGTGGTCACGGTCATGTGGTTATGCCGGTATTAATGTGGGAAGAGTTGATGCATGAGTTCCATGAATCAAAATGGGATGTGAATCCTTGTAAAACTAAGATGTATTTTGTTCTCTGTATGTTGTTTTGGTGGCTGGTAATGAAAACGGAAGTTGCAGGCTTTGTGGAATGGTGCATTTCCTATCAATATGTGAAGGAAAAGAATTAATGCTGAGGTGGTTTGTTACATCCATTTCTATTATATAATGAAAGGTGGATGATGTGACAATGTATTTTGTGGTGGGATATTCGAGGACTCCTCCGAAGAATGATGAAATCTGGGTTGTTTTGGAACAACTAATGAAAGCAGCTCATTTCTTACCAATTCTGGAGATGTACACAGTTCATATGTTGGGTGAGTTATATGTTTGGTAAATAGTACGGTTTCATGGTGTGATGTGAACTATAGTTTTGGATCATGATCCTCATTTCACATCGCGCTTCTGGAAAGGGTTTCAGAAGGGACTTGGTACACAGGTGATTTTGAGTACCTATTTCCACCAACAGATGGATTGGTAGTCAGAGCGTACAATCCATGTGTTAGATGACATGTTGAGGGATTGTTCCATGACATTTGTAGTTCCTAGGAGAATCACATGGTCCTAGTAAAATATTCCCACAACAATAGTTTCAAGGGTATGGTTCAAATGGAACCATTTGAGGTTATCTATGGGAGACTGTGTAAATATCCATTGTGTTGGTTGGAGGCTGGTGAGTCCAAGCTTTTCAGACCTAGTCTTGTGTAGGAGACATCAGAAAAAGTTGAGTTGATTCAGAGATGGATGAAAATATCTCTTAGTATTTATAATTTTTATGAGTATTAGAGACGTATATCTTTTAAGTTTGAGGTAGGAGATAGTGTGTTCCTTCGAGTGTCGCCAAAGTTGGGTCACCAACGGATTCAGAAGCAAGGCAAGTTGGAACCTAGGTATGTGGGTCCATTTTAGATTGTGAAGTGGATTGGGATAGTGGTGTACCAATTGGCTCTTCCACAACAGTATAGTCTGATGCACGATGTATTTAATGTGTCAAAACATTGGCAGTATCACCCTGACCCAACTCAAATTATTGTTGTTGAGGATGTTGAGTGAGAGTTTGATGCGTCCTTTGAGGAGAATCTACTTCGTGTCTTAGATCATACTGGGAAAGTCTTAAGGGGAATGGTTGTTCCATTACTACAAGTACTATGGATGAATGGGAATGTTTTGAAATAAAATTGGAAGCCGGAATTCAATAAGTGGGATTAGTTTCCCGATCTCTTTCCCTTGTAATATCAATGAATCTTGAGAGCTTAGCTGGAGGATGAGCCGTTATAAGATGGGGAGTTTGTAAGATTATGGATCTTTGAAAGGTATGTTCTCATTTAAGTGTTGGTTTGAATCACTTTTTTTGTTAATTATGTGCATTCCCAAGTCCTAAAGGAGGCTTGAGGGTGTTTCGAGGGATCATGAAAAAAATAAAAAATGGGGTTTTCTGGGTAGGTCGCATGGTCTACGAACAGTTTGTGCTAACAGTGCAAACAACCCAAGAAACTATGCAGGAGATGGGTTTTTAGATAGTGTCCTATGCACGACTTTTGCATGGTTTGGAAAACCATGGTGGTAAACCATACGACCCAGAACCATTAAAAAAATTTCAATTTTTCTACTCTGGGATTTTTAACCCCAACTTGGGATTTCCTCCACCTTCACCCTTCTTCACCCGAGGAATGAACCAAATCTACCAAGGTCTCCAAGATATTAATCTCCTTTATTTATATGGAATATTTTGTGTCGTTGGTTATGGATCAAAGCTCTTGGTAAGTAAAATCACATCCTTGCTTCTCTTTTTTTTAGGGATTGAATTTTCCTCTCCTCTCCTTCCAAATCTCTAAAACCCTACTCATTGGGTGAGATATAGGTTAAAGATTCCCAAATTTGTTGAAGCAGAATCTAAGGGCTCAATGAAGAGTGCGTTCACCCACAAAATCATGGTACGTTGGCTATAAGTCATATACCATGATTTATTTGAGGATTTGGGCATGTGTGGTTTTGTTATTGGGTGTCACTTGGTATTTTTTGATCACCCTCAACATGTTTAGGAATAATGTTTATTAAATAGGTAAACAGACACCATCACGATCCCCATGGGATGCATCTAGGGTGTTGAGACTACTCAAGGGCTACCCATGGGGTGTGACAACTCTCCCAAACCTTGGTATTTGTGAAGATCAAGTGAGACTGTTGTGTAATTATGTAATACCTTAATAATCATGTGGATGTTATTAATCATGTTTGGATTGAAGCTAGGTGGTGCACCTAGGCTTGATAATAACCTAATGGATATTGGGTTAATATGTTGAAATGATTAAAGACCATAATGGAATGAATTGTGAGAATGGTAATGAAGCCTAGTGAGTTAGTCATAACGAAAAAATACTTGTGAGATAAGCACAATGGACGAATGCTTAGTGAGATAAACATAATAAAAGGTAAATTGGGCTAAGTGTCTAAATGATACGTAATATGGTAAATGTGTTAATGGGATAAGTAATGGTATTAAATATTATGTTATTGTTATGATTTATGTTTTCCAATGGTAATGGTTGTGATAATGTATGAATGGTTAATTGATATATATACACATAACATGTTCACATAGCTTGGTAGTGTAGGGTATTGACAGACATTCTATACCCACGGGTCGAGTTGGGCTTAGACTCTAAACTCCACCCATAATGCATAGGTTATGTAAAATGACTGATGCCCTGTTTCCCTATCTATTGCATCCACCCAGACCAAGGCTTTGAGGTTAGGATACAGATGACATGAGGTAGTTTGTCCAAGTGTGATAGGAAAACTATGTTTTTTTCCTCATATATATGATTGTGTAATTTAAACCGTGTATATAATTATACATGACGAACCCATGGTAAATGAGTTTGAAATGGTACGTAATTGGAAATGGGAAGAAATGATAAGATAAGAAAATGGTAGTAAATGTTGGTAATGGATCTAAACTGGTTAGGGGAACAAAATATTTTATTTTATTTTATAATTTATTTCCCTTTTTCATGAACAATTGTTTACACAAGATATTTTTTATACATCGTTGGTGGTGGCTTACTGAGTTTTACTAACACCCTACTCGGGCTGCCATTGGGGACCCAAGAAGACTTCAGGTTTGTAGGTCTGGAGAAGGGAAAATGTCTTTTCTAGGAAGTTAGGTTAGCATGGGTGTGCATGGAGGAGGACCCAGACTTGGTGTATGACCATTTTAGAGATTTTTCAGTTTGTCTTCATTTTGGGTATTGTTTACATTTTCACTTGTAGAATGGCATAGAATATTTACTATAGGGCATGGTTGTACCCTATTTGGGGAATGGTTGTTTATTCATACTATGGTGTTATTGGTTGTTATTCTGGTATTTTGTTTATCTAATGTTGTGGATTACTTTGATAAAAGGAGGTATAGTCTAATAAATTAACTATTTGGACCCCCTCTACTAGTCAACAACCTTTGGCATACAAAGAGGAACTCTTAAGGTCAATTAACCACCCAGATTAGAGAAACGGTTTAGTGGATTCTGGGTCAAGCACATTACACATAAATTCATGAAGAATCTTCTACCCCACAATGAGGAGATGAGTGGATTTGATCAATACTTCTTCTTCTCGGGATGCATCTTGAAAGCATCTCAAGGTGACAGAATTTCCAAGATTGATGACAATCCATTGGATTACCTTGAGAAGATGACTATGAATGAAAAAACTGACCTCTCTAGAAACACATGAATGAGAGATCCAATGAATGAAAAACTATAAACGAAGAAGAATACACTACAATATAAGTTTCCAATAGTAATAAATCATCTCTAGATAAGGAACTATCATGATTGTTAAGTGATACCAAACCACCAACGACCTATTCTTCAAGAACCAAATCCTTAAAAAATTACTCATCCTTCAACATTTCAAAAAAATGTCACTACATTTAAGGATGCAACTCCTAATATCTAGGTGAAGACCCTATACATTGATAAAATCCTTCATATGATCCTCTAATGCCATATTAGGATAGAAGGAAACCATCTCTTTGAAGTGTTCAATATAGGCCCTCACCATCCATTGAATTTTTTGATTACTCAAGAGATCTACCACTTTCCTCACATTAACCTCGTCATGTATTAATCATATCATAAAAGTGGTCTTAAAATCATTACAGGACATTCCAAATAACTATAATAATAGGGCAATAACCTTCCACTGCCCCTAAATTAGACCATCAAACATCACCAAAACAATATGTACCCCCACACCTTTAGATGTTTCCAATGAATTGAAGAGAAACACAACATTCTCAAGAAACCACATAGCCTCTTAAAGACCTAGATAACCATGGAAGACTAAAAAACTATGAATAACTCGACTCCACCACTATACTCAGATTCTAAGTAGGGCCACCAACAAGGAGATATCCACTAGAAACCTTTGGGACCTTTCTTAGTGACATATTCTAGACAACCAAAATAAGTAATCATAAATCATTACCCATGAAAAAATAAACCAAGAATAACATCTCAAATCCAAACTAGCTATCTCAAAATAAAAACACCAAAAAAACAAAACATGCTTTAAAAAAATCACCACTTTCATTCTAAAATCCAAACCAAAATTATTCCAAAGTCACTTTTTCAGACTAACCCACTCACATACAAATAAAATTTAAATACCAATAATAAACAATCAAATGATCATTTTCCTTTTCAAATTTTTCCCAAAAACCACTTTCGATTTTGATATCCACACACACTCGCCTAAATATATCAAAAAACAACACACACCAAAAATCTAGGAATAGGGAAATAGTGGTCATGAAAAACCTGACAACATGGTTAGTAGGACACGCACCAAGAAAACACTAACCCTAGAAATTACTTGAGTCAAACACATGGGATCCAAATGAATCACTACTCCATGTGAGACAAAAAAACCCCAAATCAGTTCCATTTTCATCCTCTATACATGAAAACCATGAAAAAAGACTCAAAACCCTAACTACATTTGGAAAATCAAGGATGAAAACAAGTATGATTTCATGAAACTCTTCACATACCAACCTTTTGAGTCTTTCAAGACTTAATCTATACTTTACATGACCCACCAACTAACAAAAAATGAATTCATTTGATACCAAATTTTCATGAAGCAATCTGGGATCCATCCAACCTGACACCCAACCATGTTTGCAACAAATCCTGAGAGGCATTCCCAATCATCTTAGGCATGTGACAAGCACCAGGCATCAGGGATAATCATTATTGAATTATTTCACCCAAGACAAATTGAAAAAAACAAAACAAAATTATGCAACATAATCCAACAATAAGATGACTATAATAAATCTATTACCAAACATAGATACAACTACAACTGAAGAAATTGAACTATAAAAAAACTAAAACCATATCGGTACAAAAAAAACTCTATGTAGTAACCTGGTCTCCACCAACCTCCTCCAATGGAAAAACCAAACCAAAACACTGAAATTTCAAGACAAATCAGCTCCGTTGACATTGAGTGGCACATGTAGGTCGTGATCAAATAGAAACTCAATAGATAATCACCATAGAGTCCATATATTCCCTTTCCTAAAATAGTTTGAAAAAGCTTCTTTGAAATTCATGTAAAGAGTGTGTCTTTTTCATTTTGAAGTACCAAACACATATTCATTTTTAAATTGGTTTTTCTAATTAAAAATTTCATTTGAAAAACCAGTACCTAAATAAGAATCTTTTCCTCATGATAGAAGGGGGAAATTATAGATAATGAAAATAGAACCATAATGAAGATACTAATAGGCGAAGAAATCAATTGTAATGGAACATCACATAACAGAAAGATAATAATCATGGGAATTTCATAGACATATCTAGAATAAATCGCTATATGTACTTGGTTCAGAGTCACCTTCCAGTGTATGGTGAAACTCCATAAAAATTTACCAACTAGATTCTCTAAACATGCCTCGCTAGCGGAATGATCCACCTAGACTCTCAATGAATCTGGGGGGGTACCAAACTGTCTAATTGGGGTCCGTAAAAAACCATCACCCAACCCTCTATATGATGCATAGGAATCCCATGATAATAGGTCATGGTGAATGTTGAGGCCCTCACATGCTTTAAATAAACTAATTACCCACATATACCAACATTCATTCCTAACCTAAACAATGAAATCAAGTATTTGATGAACCTCTCTTCAACAGGATTACCATATAGGTTCCCATCACAAATCAAGTCATTAATAGGTTAAAACTGAGCCTTCATATCACATAAACATTAAATTCCCTTTTCAAATCATTATAAAATGCCAACTGAGCTTACATATCATGTCACTTTAAAACCAATTTCCTGAAACACCATAAACTACCAACTATGAATTATCATTACCAAATCCATATTCATTTAAAAAAAACCTGAAAATGAGGTTAAAAAATATCGAGTGGTTGAAAGGTTCAAAATAGGCCTTTATCTCATTTAGTTACAAAACCACCTTCTAAAGTGCCAAAAGGCAAAGCTTTAAAGGATACAGTTGAATCAATATTATGAGACCATTTTGAAACCAAGAAACCATTTAAAACATACATGGGTTTTAAAATAATTTTTTAGGAAGAAAATGGATAATGAAAAGACGAAGGAGAAGGAGAAGGGAAAGGTTCTTTTAAAATTCAGGGTTTGAAGGAATTTTTTAATAACAAGACATTATCATTTTCATGCTTATCCATGTGTACACCCAATGAAAACATGGATATGTCAACATAAAATACCACATCCATGGTAAACCACAAAATACCAAATGTTTCTTTTTAATAATAAAAAAGGCCCTTACAACCAATCACAAGAGTCCACACATAAGAAACAAACCATTAATTTCACTAAAACCCTGACATGAAACACAATTCACAAACATAACATTTTTCTAAGATGAAAATAATGACAACCCATACCAACAACATCTAGTTTCTCTTTTAAAGTCCTAATGTAATTTCACCAAAAACTTTACATGCTTATAAATATATGCATAACAAGGATAATACTTCAAAAACCCATTTTCCACCAAATTACCAACATAGAAACACAAAATAAAATAATACAATAACCTTTAAACGAATGAATAAAAAAGTTATAAAATAATTATAAATACCAAATCATGTAATGGTATGCTTCCTAAAAAAATAGATGGAAATGAATGCCTCAACAAAAGGAAAATGTGAAAAAAACACTCAGAAAAGGAAGTTGAAGGCTCAATAAATAATCCACAAACCCTAGGATCTAGTAATAACCCAACATTTTCCAAACATCAAAATAGGGTTTGGCCAATATACAACCAATCTAAGAGAAAAAAATCCAAACCCACTAGGGAAGAAAGAATATATGAGGAAAATCACCCAAAAACCAAAGTAAACTCACTATAGAAGTTTGTAGAAGCATCAAATATGGGAGAAGAGACAAAGGGATAGGGGTTTGGATCTCTCTTGGGATCTAGATATGACCAAGGGGTAGATGAACGGAATTTGGGTTAAAAATGAGGGAGGTTAAAATGGTTGTTTCATACTTTTGAATGATCTTGGTAAGTCACATGGGTTGGATTCATGGTTTACCAATCTATGTTCCAACCGCGATCACCCTACTAGAGTGAAGGGGAACACACATGGGCTGGAAAAATGTTTTGGAAAACCATGGTGACCATGAGGTCACATGGTTATCAAGTTGTCCTCATTTTGGTTTAGTTGTTTCAATGTCTGATTTAGTTTTTTTAGTGGTATTTTTTATCTAGACAAGTTTATAAATTTGTTGGTTCATCATCTTTTTCAATTTATTTTATTTGATCCTATTTTATTTGTGCTAAATCGTTCTCATTGTGGTTAAATTAATGAATAATAAAAGTTTCCATCCCATGGGAGAAAAAATTTCCCTCCCGGCTATGTCATAGATTAGGTCAGGTGTCAGTTAGGATGGAAACCCAAACTAGTTCGTAATAAAATGGTATCAAATAAGCTTCCATGTTATTTGAAATGTCAGGTAGTTGGAGACATAGACAATCATGATTCAATAGGTATGTATGTAAAGATCTTTTTGAACTCATTATAATTCTGGTTATTGAGTTCGCAGAAGAAGTTTGGGTTTTGTGTAAATTTTTATGGAATTTTTGGGTGATGAATATCATTGAAGGTGAGACAACATTATTCCGTGATATCACATAGAGTACTGACCCATGTGGAGTCCAAGTGCATGTTTTAAGATCTGTCTTTTTGTTGATTCTTACTTGGATCATGGTCCACTAACCATGTACCTAGTTTAGGAATGATTACAAGTACCTCATTTCAGTAGTTCAGTATGAGTTATGTTTTTTTTGTTTTAGTGAGGTCTTAAAAGGAATGTAGTTTTTGGATATGAAAATTAAATCTTTCAAATTGTTCTGGATTAAAAAAATGGTCTTTAAAAGAAAGTGTTTCTAATTAAAAAATTTGGTAAATTCTTAGGCTATGATAATGAAATTCTAAGTGTGACCCTAAGTATTCTTTATGGATATTCACATATATATATATAAATAAATATATGGGTATGTATGGAAGGTACATACTGGAATGTTTTCATGGATGGTTAAAGAATAATTTGGATGGACATATATGTGGTGGTTCATAGGATGTCATGGGTGTTTTATTAAGATATAAAAGTTTTGGGATTGGTATTCCCTTGATAAGTGGGTTTTGTTTGTGAAAAATGGATCATGGAATTGAAAATTATCCTTCAGAGGTGATAATTATTAAAACTAAGAAAAAATGGTGATTTTTATAGGAGGATTTTGGTTGTGATCATATGAATTTGTCTTTTGATAGAATTGATTTGGATTTAGATGTTATTTTCTATTTAGGTTTGGCTTGATGTTGGTTTTGATTTTGTGTTCCTTGTGTTATTCATAATATGTTACCCAAAAAGTCCAAAAATATTCTAGTAAATCACATCCTATTTCATGTTATTCAAAACTATTTCCCATTTTTCATGGTGATCGAGTTCCATTAGTGGTAGTGGAGTAACATGGGGATGTTTTGTTTGTCTTCTGATAATTGGGAACTCTCGAAACTATTAGGGTTCATGATATCCTGGGTTCATTTAGTGTCCATCCTTAGACTACTATAAAATCAATTTTCCACCATTATTTCATTTTTTTATGATGTGGGGGTGTTTAATTCCACATTAAACCAAATTTTCATATTTGATGATATGAATATATGGATGGTGGAAGAGTTGCGGGATGTTCTGTAGGGCCAATGGTCAGTGAAAGCTTAGGATTCCCACTTCGAAGAGTCGGTTTCATTCTCTATAGAGTCAGTGCTAGAGGATTAGTTTAAATGTCTTAATTTGGTTTAGGGTCTCCCTCTAGAGTTAAAATTAAATATTCTCTCATATAGTGAAGTTTTTTTAAGAAGTTGGTGAATGAGGAGTTTTTAACTGAGTTTGTTCTCAGGGTGCAGTCAGTAGCAATTTTCTCTTATGAAGGTTCCCCATTTAAAGAGAGTGGTGTTCCAGAGGAGGCTTTTTCTAAAATTTATCCTCTATTGTTTATGGATTTTTGAATATTAGAACAATATCTAATGTGCTTCCAGTTCAGTCAGTTTCAAAATTCAATGTCCTCAATTGACAATCTTCCTAATATGTATCATCATTGTTGCCTTCTATGTAATATAGAGAAGTTTTTTAGGAATTGTTTCCCAAATATAATGTATTTACTAAAGTATATCAGCTTCTGGATGAGAGGAATTATATTCTTAAAACATGAGTTATCCATCCACAGGCTCCTGAGTGAACCTCACATGCAGTCAAGAACCCCTAGGGTGTGTTGAGAACCTTTGTCTAGTTTTTTCTCCCTTGTAGGGGTTGAGATATTTGAAGTTTCATTATTTTAGTTTTTTAAGTTAATATTTTCATTTTAAAAGTGTGATGGACCAATCCCATTATGATTAAGGTGTTTATGATTGTCTGAATGCAAATCATTAAATGGTTATACTTTTTGAGAATCAATTTCTTATTTTCAGTTGTGATTGTATGAAAATGATTGTGCTTGTGGAAATCAATGTTTTAATCTTGTGTGGGGTTTCTATAGTTTGTTAAAGTTAATTTAATGGATTTAACATTGTGTAGCGTGTTCGGTTTTGGTGGGAATTTTCCAATTTTGTTAGTGGTTTATTCCTTCTTGTGTATAAAATTTCAGGTTAGTTCTGGTTGGGAGTTACTGCACTTGTCACCCTAAGTTGGTGTTGTTTGAGTTTTTACGTTGGTGGTGTTAGTTCAGTTATTATTGTGGGGAGGTCCCTCTCATGTTCTACCATTTTTTATAATGATGTGATTTTATTTAAAAAGATTCATTTGTGACTTGTGAAGTTAATGGTCACCCTAAGGTTTGTGTTTTTTTGGTTTGTTTCGGATTTTGGCCTAAGTTTTACTTATCTTTCAACTCGGTGACTTTTTTTGGATAGAATGTGTTTATGGTGGGGTTAATAATCCCACTGAGACCTTTGAAATTATTTTATTTTATTCTTTTATCAAATTTGTATCTTTTGGTTGAGTTTTGGATTGCGCAACATTTTAAATTTCAGAATTTTGGATGTCTTGGTTTAGTTTTTGGAATGCCTACAATTAGCACTCAATTTTTGAAAACTATATAGAGTTTCCTAGCTAATCATGTGGCTTGATTTTGGGTCCATAGGTATGGATCATTAGTTTCACACGTTTTAGGAAACCATTCTGCAACCATGAATGAGTTTATATCCATTTGGACAATAGTGACCTCACGATTAACACATGGTATGGAAAACTGTGCGGTCTAACATTTGAACCACCCATAAATTTTAAATCATTAAATCCAAAATATACCCTCCCCTATTTTTACTCCAAATCTTTTCCCTACCCTGGGTTTATTTTCGGAGCATGAAGAGGTCCCAAAACCTCTGTCCCTTCGATTCTCCTCCATCTAATGATGCTTTTCGAAGCATACAAGGTAATATATTCTGAATATTTGGTTGATTTCATCTTCCTATCTCTCTTCTCTCTTGGTTATTTGTTATTTATTAGTCGGTCTCTTTCTTGTATAAACCCTAGGGTTATGGTTGGATGATTTGGTCAATTTTGTTTTTAGGTTGTGCATATTATTCCTTGGGTGATCTATTTTTTATCATAGAGTTTTGTCATATTTAAAATCTGTTGAAGTAGGTTATTCCATATGTTTCTTTTCCCACACATTCCATTTGATTCTTGGATATTCTTAAATAATTTGTAAATGTGTCTCACATTCTCATAATGTGTTTGTTTGGTAAATTTTGTTTCTTTATTGTTGGTGGAATTTGGTAGAAAAATACAACGAGAATCTGTAAATATTATTATTACCATGTGTTTAGTTCGTTTATGTTTTGATTGTATGGGTTGATTGTAATATGATCCTCATGTCCGGATTATGATTATTTTTCTAGTTTGGAACTTATGTATGGATTCTGTGATAGTAGAATAACGCTTTTTATTACATTGAAAATGGTTTCAGTTAACTTCATGGATACATGGGTGCGCCATTGGATGTAGGCACATCCATAGGTGCACAAGGTAAATGTTTTGATCGTCCAAAAAAGGATAATGGTCTTGTTCAATTTAAAATCCTTGTTTTCAAAACCCTCAACCTTTCTTCCTCCTCTATTTTTCAAATTCCTTTAAGTCTACATTTTTTCTAAATGGGTCGAGGTCTCAATGTGGATTGAATATGGTTTTTATGTTATGTATGAAATTATGGATAGTTTGGTACCTTGGAAAATATAGTTTCTATAAAAATTATAATAAATCAGATTTGAAATCTTTAAGTATTTTTTGTGTTTTCAATTTAGTTTAATTTTGTGTTTTATGTTTTTTATAAATGCATCAGAAATATTTTTGTTATGTATTTTAGTTGATAAGGTGGAACTCTCAGTTGGTGCTTTATAATGTTTTGGAAATAAAATGTGATTTGAAAGTACAAATGCATGGTTGAAATCGTAGTATGTTTTGAGAAATAGTTGGAAGGATCACGTGATGTGATGTCCTGATTGGAAATTTTGAATGACTTGTTGTGTGATGAAAAACCCTATGGTGGATTTTCCCAATATGGGTTATCATGTGGGTGGTGTTAGTGTTTGGGGTAGGCAAGTGCAGTTGCAGTTGGTAAGGTGCCCCATGCATGTGAGGGTCTCCTACTTACACAATGTACCATTACCTTATGTTAATTGTGCATCTCTTATATGGTTGAGGGATGATTTCATATCAACCCCAATTAGTTAGGTTGGTACACCCCCTTGAACTTATAAGGCTTGGTGGGACATGCCATAGGATTGGTAGTTATAAAGTCAGTTGGTTATTGACTATAGAGATGCACCATATTCATGAATGTGAGTCCAAACTGAGTTTTTGTAGGGGTCACTCTAATGAAATTTTGGAAATTCCAATGTTTCTATCCAAATGTGCTTATTTATATTGTACTGCACATGGTTTATCATTTATACTAATTTTTTAAATTCATCGATGTTTGGCACTATTCTATTGGGATTTTGGATTTGGATTTGGATTTAAAATGGTAATCCATTTTGAAAATAGTGATATGGTGTGTATTATTTTTGGAAAGGGATTATTGTGGTTGTTTATTAAAATTAGAAAAACCTATTTTTATATATTTAATTCAATTTAGTTTAAATAGACTATTTTTAGGAAATGAAATATATGGATTCTATGGTGATTACCTACTAAAATGTGAAGCTCATGACCTAATTTTTCCATTTGGTGTCATTAAATTCATGTTGTTTTGCAATTGCGGGGTTTCACTTCTATCGTACCTTTTAGTAGGTTGGTTTTGAGGGTGGTGGTAACTATGTGGTTACATTGAGATCATACTGTCCTCAATTTTGTTAGGATTTTTCATTATAGTCTTTAGTTTTTTAGTTTTATTTTTTATCTACATTAGTTTATAAATATGTTTTTTCTTTTTAATGATAAATTTATTTTATTTGATTGTGGTTTATTTGGCCTAATCATTCCCACTATGGTTACCTTGATTCCCGACACTAGTTTTTACCCTGTGGGGATCAGAAATTCCCTTCAGTTCATGCCATAAACTAGGTTGGGTCAGATGGATTCTCGACCTAGTTTGTGACATGTTCCATGTCTTCCAAGGTCTTTGTAGGTATTATTATTATTTTAGAATTGATTTTATTACCTCTTGAGTTTTATGGGTGTTGGAGAACATGGAATGAAATGAAATCTTATGTTTTAAGTAAAATTCAATCTTAAATGAAAATAAAATCATTTTGATTATATGACACACATTAGTGAATCAAAAAAATAGAATTAATGGATAAATAGTTTATGTTTTCGAGGATATAAAAACGGATTCATCAACTAGTCAATATGATTTGTAAAAGACATTACAAATTATTTAAACACAACATGGTGAAGATAAAAAAGATGCAGTTTCATGTCTTGGTATGGAGATGATTTTGGTTTATGTATTTGAATTTAGGGATATTGAAATATGTATTTTATTTTAAACACTTCATGGTATTTCAGTTTTTCTTGAAAATGTATAGGATTTTACATTGCCAACATGATGATGGGGACATGTCCTGTTGTCTTACCATTATTTTGAGTTAATTAAAGAAACATTCCATGAATTATTTTTGAAATTTAATATTTGATATTTGATATATGAAGAGTTTTTAGGGGTTAAAACCTTTCAAAATACACTAGATACAATAAAAACCTATTTTTCGTAAGACTAATCAATTTATTTTTACTGAATAAAATTAATAAACAATATAATATTTTTATTTGATAATTGATATGTAATATCTCTTCTACATGAGATTTATAAATTTCAATGAGATGTAATAAATATACTCTTATATCTTGGGTTATCAATTGTCTATATTAATTTCCCAGTACTTGGAATGGATTCCCTTCTATACAAGGTTTACTAAAACCATCATTTAATGTGTTGAAGGAAAATATGAGCTAAATTAAACATTAACCTTGTAATTTATATAACAAGAATGATACTCCCATAATTACCTCAACCATCTTATATAAGACTCTATGAATGTCTTTGAGTACTATTTTATCATTATAAATGAAAAATATGTTTTAATTATAAAACAAATATAACAATGATTTTATAACATTTAAACATTCATGATAAAACATTTATCTCTTTAACCTTTTCATATAAAACCATCATAAATCCTCTAAATATAATAATATGACATTCTATACTAATCATAATATATTATAATAGGACACAAAATAAGAAATAATTACTAGTATGAGTTATTCAATAAGTTATTCACTTCCATGCACTAAACCATGGTGTAGTATCCCTCACAGTATCATGGGTTATACCCCCAAAAATATGAATTAATTTTAAAAACCAAAAATTGTTTAAAACATTAGTGAATATTTCTAAAAATCTATGACAGTATCTCAATATTAATAGAATTACTAAAATACCTTTTCTTAAGATCCTGAATCCCAAAACCCACGTTGGGCTTCCGTATAGAATTATGTGCATCTCATGATTTCTATAGGCTATCCAAAAGTGATAAGATATAGAATAAATCATGATGAATTATTTTCCATAAAGAAATAAAACCCTAAATAATACATGACCATGTAAATTCTCTTTGAAACCAAGCCATTCAAAAAATTTTAGTCAATTTAAAATAATCTTGTTTTAAAATAAAACATTACAACACAAATATGTGAAAAAACATTGGACTAACACATGTCAAAATCACTAATAAAATGATTGAAAAACTATCCCACATCTTCTAAGAAATAATCCAAATAATTAAACTATAACAGAATAACGAGGAAGTGTGATATCTTCACTTTAGCAATATCAAGTATAGTAACGTCTATATAACTACTTTATGTAGTATTAGGGGGTGAGATAAAATTTGTAAAATTCCCCCAATAATACAACGTATGATAATGAAATGATAATTTTATTATGAAATTCTAACAAACTATGATATACTGAAAAAATAATTTAAATAAAAACTTTTTATCTATTTAAATTCCCATAATGAATTTTTTTATAAAAAATCATGAATTTTTAAAATATTTCTTTCATAATATAATTATATTTATTTCTAAATCAATGTTTTCCCCTTGAAAACACATATATTAAAAATTCCATTTTAACATGTTCCAAGAAACTGCTCTGTTTTTATACTTTAATTGAAATAAATGTTTCCTAAAATCCAATGAAAAATACATATTTTCCCATAAATATAATGGAAACTCCCTATTTTTCCTAAATAGAAATATTAATGAAAAGGTATTTCCAAGAATATCCAAACATACATTTTTTGTTCTCTATATTCCACAATTTACATAGAAATAGAAATAAGAAAACATGTTTTTAACTATACAAACATCCAATCCCACACCACAATGAGTATCACCACTTAACCTAGATTGTCACAACTATTACTTTCATTATTAAACACAATCTAAGTAATTCATCCCTATGGATTAAAATTTAAGGTTTAAAAAATGTTCTCATAAAATAATTTTTGACACACACACACACACATATGGTATAAAAAATATCAAATCCTTATTCAAATCATAAATCACTATAAAAAATATTTCTATAAAAATACCAGAAAAATACATTTAATACAAAATTACATGATTTGTGTAAATGTAATTACTTTAGAAAAAAATAAATTTATTATTGAAACAACAATTTGTATTTCAAAATAATTACATCAACTTCCCTTTAGAAAACAATTTTAAAATTCTGATGTAAAATAATATCATAGAAATAAAAATTTTCATTCTATGTTTCTCAATTTCTTTCCCAAAACAAAGATTATTAAAACCCCTATTTTCCATCAAAACCAATTTTATTAAAAATATTTATTTCTTCATAGAATATAATTTCTCATAATTTAATAAATTTTATCATTGATTAACCATAATTAACTAAAAATAGATTATAAATAAGTCAATACATTAAAGATATCAAGTCTGCCGATGTAGTCACATCATTACAAAAATTTTCAAAATTTGAAAATTTATAAGTCACACTGATCGGTTGAATCCTTAAATCCCTTAATGTTCACATCATTTCAATTCACACCCATAATAAATTTTTTATCTATAGAGAAGCACCAAAATAACCCAGAAGAACCCAAGATCTATCCTAAGCTGCATTAGAGCAATAATAGTGTTTTAGAGAGTTAATAAATATTTTAAAATGAACATTTGTGTTATAGTAATTTAGGTGAATGGATAGATCAAATGATCAAGATAAATGAACATATTAAAGTGTTATCTATTCATTATATAAAATCACTACATGATATTAGCTCGCCTGTTTTAGGTAATAGTATACCAAAGCATGATTACCTTTACACTACTTTAAAATTCCAAAATATAATATCAAAACATAAAAATATATTAGGAGAAAAAATCTAATATATATAGGGTGTTTCAATTATCATTACTATATTAATTTCTATCTCTGAGAAGACATAAATTTTTATTTTTCATGAAACAAGTTTGCTATTACCTCATCAGCTATGTCTCTCTCCCCAAAGTCCCCGCTTTGATTTTCCCATGGTACCAAAAAACCAAAACCAATGTAATAATACTTCCCTAACATGTATTCCGTCCAAAATCTATAATTTTAACTAGAATATATATTTAAGATGCATCAGGTTCAAATGAAACTACACCCCACCTCAAAACATAATATTGGTTTGATTGATACTTCATTAACTATGAAACATTAAAAAATGTACAAATAACTCTATAATGATATGGAATGTCCATTCTCTAAGACAATTAACCAATAATTTCGATGATAAAACAATGGTCTATATAACATGGAATAAACTTATCTTATTTCTTAAGAAACCATTTCCCTAATAAATGAGTCACTTTCAAGAACATGGAACTCAAAATAGTAAATGCTAAATGATATCATACAATAACAGTATAATTTTTCTTCAAAAAAATGAAGAAATAATATTAAAATAGATAAATTTAAAACACTTAATTTCCATCAGAACTAAATTGGTGTTTATGATATGTTTTAATCCCATCCCAACCTAATAAAATTGTGACCACCAAGACTATTCATTAAACGAACCAAATGGTTCCATAAGAATCAGAATTTATTAGCTATTGTTATAAACAATAAACAAATGGTATTATATCCTATTAATATATTTTAAAATAAAAAACACATCCTCTAATAATATCCTCTAAAACATAAATAATACACTTTTCTACCCATCTATTGAATGATGATGCATCCTAAATATATATAGCTATTTACCTATCAAATTCAGAATTCCCTTGTAAAATCTCATTATAAACCAATGATACATATTTGATATTTTAATATTTATAATCCCATGAATCTTAGTAATAATTTTTATATAAATACTTCCAATATCAAAAATCGAGAATATTTCCCATTTGGGTAAGAATTTCACTAACTTTATGAGGTAATATTAAATAATCTAAAAATAATTTTGAATTTATAATAACCTAAAAATATAACATTAATTTCATATATATATCCTACAATTTTTATGATATATCTAGTTGAGGATGAAACAACCTCATAGGTCATTGGTGATTAATCTTCACCCATTAAGAAACCCCAGAACAAGAAACAAGATCAACAACAGCCTTCTTCATTTTGATAACTCTAAATCATTTTTTATATCATGAAACATATTTATAGATCTACGATATATTGCACAACTTCAATGGTGATATATTTCAAAACATTACACCTGATATCTACATGAACCATCGTATTTCCTCTAAAATAAAATAATGAATGTGTTAGAACAAACAAATCATTGATAGTATTCCCACTATTTATGGAATTCCATATCCTCTTAAATATATCAATATAAAACAATCCCTCTTTAAAATAATCTACTAAAAGGTATGTTACATTGATACATGATCTAGACACACTTTTTATCATATTCATAACATTTATGTGTTCATATAAAAATATCTTGATTATACACTACTACTCCTTTGTTCCTTTTCCATTAATGTTAGGGTTTTCTGAAAAAAGTAATTCGACACTGTATATTCATATCCATGAAGTATATATGAGTTAGAATTAAAATGTTTGAAGTTATTCTACCAACCTTTTATTCCTTATTTTTAGGTAAAACTATGATTAAATATACTTTAATCTCTTATGATCTATATATATATATATTAAGGATTTCCCATTGAAAAGGTAATGATTACGACACTTTATATCATAAAAAAAATATCTTGATCCAACTCATGGTTAGGGAAATTATTTTTATATTTTCTCAACAATATATACCCATATTCCATTACATTACCTTCCCATATCAAGATATATCCCAAACCCAATCCTTTTGCATCAAAATTAAATTTATTAAAAAATACAAATTATGAAATAATCTAAAGTAAAACAGAAGATAGTCTTAAACTATATTCTATGAATACCATATGATATTTGATAAGACACTAATTATTTTCCTTTATAACATAATATTTTCATCGGATAAGAAATAATTGAAAAATATTGAATGCATCTTCAATTATTTTAGTCAATACTTATAAACTCCAAATCTCTAAAACATTCTTCAGTAATTCTATGAACACCACTTCCTCAATATTATTAGGGTTGAAATGGATTACTTTTTATCTAGGTGACTCTTATAATCCTCTTATGGCCTTCAATAAAAGAGTTTCAAACAAAAATATAACTCATAATGAATCTACGTATTTATAGAAAATTCTACACATAAAATCCATTAAGCCTATATATGTATTAGTAACTCCAAAATGAATTATTGAAAAATCATAATGGTTGTATCAAATATGTATTTTTTCAAAAAAAATTCTTATTTTACCTTTAATTACTGATAAATTGATTAGATGAAATTGTTTTTAAACTAGTGATCTCTCTTCATCTAGTAAAATTGATCCTCCATGTGTTAAGTATATTATTTTCACATCACATAATTATGCTTATAAAATTTTAAAATTACAAACTTATCCCTCTAACATGCGTGAATAAATGTGTTTGAATCTAATGATACTATTAGAAGAAATAAATAATATTAAATATGTTCATTATTTAAGTTTTATTCTTTTCTTAATTCTTTATTTCATATTATTATTATTCTGTTTATTCGAAATAAAATTTTTATAAATAATTTTTATCTTTTGAAAAACCATTTTAAAACTTATATAATTTCTTTTTTCCCTTAAATTAATTAAATTTAAATGAATATTTTTACCTTTACATTTTGTGTCACCCTTATGTGGAATCTTCATTAACTTTATAAAATATATATTTATGTAAATTCAAGAGAAGTTTACCTTTATGTAGAAGTGGATCCAATTTAGGGAAAACTTTGAATGACCCTTAATTATATCTCCCTCATGTGGAATATATGTTTTAACATTGTGTATATTTTGAAAGATGTCATAAAAAACCCCGTGTAAAAGTTCCTTACATATCTTATGAATGATTGTATGCATGTCTAATTCACTATTATGAAGTTTTAATATTTTTGTTAAATTGTAATGATATTGACATAGAAAAAAAATTATAAAATGATTTAAAATTTATATCGAGTCATTTAAAAAATAGATGAAATGAATCATACATTTCATATTGAAATAATCATACAAAAAAGTATAATGACTCATACACACAAAAATTTTCTTCTCTAAAAATCAAAATATGGTGGGTATTTTTATATTTTACTTTACAACAAATTTAGTTTAATTTTTTTTCTTTATATTAAATATTTCATAATTATATATTAATTATTTAGATATATGAAAAAATAATTGGGGGTATTTTTATATGAAATTATAAAAACATATGGGAATAATCATGTTCAAATGTTCAAACCACATTCTGGAAAATTTTGAGATCCAAATTTGAGTTGTTTATAATATGAATAACCAGTCTTGTATATTTTTAAAGAGTATGTAAAAGAATTTAATATAAGATAAAATAACCATATTTTATAGGAAATAAATTTTAAAATGATTTTAGATGTGAAAATGTTTTGGTTCTCCAAATAAAAAAAGTTTTTCCCACCTCAAAATAAGTTCATCATAACCATGACAGAAAATTACACCTACATGGGAGAAGATAAATTACGATGGCTTTTCATGTGTTAAATATTTTAAATATGATTTTCTTGAATAAATTTAATATATATATATATATATATATATATCAATATAACTAGTTCTATAAACACTGGCATATATATTTTAAATTTACTATGATATATAATATTTTAATCATATAGTACGAGATTTTGATGCAGAAAAATTGTCCGCATTGAACCTATACATTAAATGTGATCATAGACGGATCATTAGAAAAGATCTACACTATCTAAACTAGTTTATGCACTAAATTATTCTTCCAATTATACTCTCTTAGTGTATAATTTTTGGTTCATTTTTTTCATTAAAAAGTTGGACCTTAGTGTCGGGTGATACCACTACTACAAAAGGTATTCTAGACTATTATTTAGTTTTGTAAATGATAGGGACTTTTGGTTGTTCCTTACTTGGAAAAGCGGAAAGGTGGGTTCTTCCTTCAGATCAAAATAGATTTTTTTGGTAGATCTTCTAAATGAGAAAAAGGTCGGGTATTTGTGTTATTCCTTAACCTGTGAAAAGGAATTTATATTGTGTTATGACTCCTAGTGTGAAATACTCAGCTTTAATGGGTTTTGGATCCCCTTAAAATGTAATGTCACTTTTATAGAGGGTAGGATACTCTCATTTCGATACTGTTAAAGAAGATTTAGGACCATATGGTTCCTAATAACTATATATATAATTTTTTTTCAGATTGTATCACCCACTACAAATTAAATTTTCCATGATCAGTATTTAAAATTTTATAATGAGGATAATTCACCTCCTTCTTGACCAATAAACCATCTTACCATCTAAACCAAACTCAATACAAGGTAAAGAATATTTAATTTCTATCACAACTTAGTTCATCTGTTTATAATTAATACATAAATTTAAGCTACAATTTGTTTTTTTTTTGAAAAAACTAGATCTACCTAATAGGATCACTAAGTCAAATAAATACCTTATTGTCAAGCTCATCCTACAAAAACATTAATTTATGAAAAACATATGGGGTTATTTTATATGATTTTATCTAAGTATGCTTCACCCCAAACATGATACTAGGTGGAAATATTAATAAATACTACAGGAAAACATTTATATATTGGTTTACCACCATCAAAAGAAATGAAATATTCTTCTCTTCAAGGGATCCAATTACAAATACTATTAAATTAAAATATATTGATTCACTATTCCCTACTATCATTTCATTACTGCATGAATAAACAACCCACACTCTCTTAAAATGTTGGATTGTCCCATATTGTGCTGTAAAGAGAAATAATCTACTATAGTTGTTGATAATAAATTTAAATAGAAGAATCAAGTCAATACCAACAATCAAATTTTTTATATTCATGTCTAGAAAAATAATGTACAATGATATTTATAGATTATTGATTGTGATAGTCACTTAAACCCTTACCTAGTTATCTAACCTAGAGGAGTGCCAATTGTCATTGAATATAACATCACCACCATTCTCAGACCCAAATGATTAACCAATAATTTTAGATAAATGAATATAATACTTCCATATAAAAATATATAGAAATAATGGTAGAGGAAATCAAGATGGAAACTCATACCATATGTGGCCTCACATCATCATTATTCTCATATGGTTACTTTTTAGTTGTGAAGAGTTTTCCATGAATCTTTTTATATGTAATGTTAAGATTTGATAAGGCCTTTTGAAACTTCAGGATTCACTAATGATGCCACCCTCTCTAGAATCTTTCATTCTTGGATATGGTTGGATTCACTAAATCTACTCACCCATGGGAATCTAAAAAATATATTTATTTTTATATTTTACCTTCACACATTGAAAGTATATTCATAGAGGATTATGTTATTTAACTTTACGTGACCAAATTCCCCACTCATGAATTACTTAAATGATTTTTTTCCTTGTGAAACATTATAAGAATCTGAAACTTAATTTTATTATTAGTCTTTATGATTCTTCATTTGTATGATAACTAAATTATTTCCCCTTTTTTACTACAGAAGAGAATAATTTTCCATCATTGGAAAAATCTATAAGAATAATTCTCAATGGAATATTTGATAATAAAAAAATATGAAACATTTATTCCATGATCATTTCATTAGAAACCATCTCTTGAACATTTTTACTAACCTAGTTAACTTTGATAAATTTTCCATAATATACATATTTCCCTACTCAAAATCCATTAAATCTTGAGATTTAACAAGCATCAATTTATATAGGAAATATTGATCATTAAATATTCTTTGGAATACATTATATTTATGATATTTATCTTAATCTACTTCTATAATCACATTCCACCACCTTTTAGATGGTCCATATAGAAAATTGGATCTCAATTATACAATTGAGGTCTTCAAATTTCATTAAAACATTAAAACGTAGTTTATGTTTTATAAAAAATCCTTAGCATGATCTGGCCGAATATCACCGATGAATAATGGAGGGGTTCTAAACATAAATTATAATTCCCTACTTTCGTCCTTTTTATTACCTCGATTATAATCATTACCAATATCTTGGATAGCCAACACAATAAATTCTACTAGTCAAGTGTCTACAAGATCATTTTTCACCTCTCACTACCCTCTTCCATGCCTAATTGGTGCTATAATAGGTATTATATTTTACAATATACATTACACCCCCTCAACTACGTATTCAATATTTCATCAATTATCTCAAAAAATATACATTTTACACTATGACTATATAGATCATATTCCTTTGGATAATTTCATTCCAATGATTTTATCAAAACAATTCAACTAAATCTCCCCAACCTATTTATTTTAAAAACAATTTGAAAGATAAAAACCATGGATTAATTGGAAATATATTTTTATAAAAATGGAAACATTTCTTTGAAACAATTTAATTTGAAAAATTCTATACCATACAACCTATAATTTATTCACTCTTACCAATTTCTACCCATAACTGGTTAACATGAAAAAATAAAAATCTTGTGAGGTTATCACTAACTTCTCCATTACATGGAATTCTCATTAACTCAATTTTTTCAATGACAAATGATAGATATTTATTTTTATGGGTACATTATAATTTATAACCGACAAATTCTCTATACACACTAAAAATCCCAAAACATAACTCAAAACCCCTCCTTTAATACCATTTTATAACACCCCATCATGGGATCCAAAATCCAAAGACCTAAAACCAAATTCCTCAAGGCCTCAAGTACATTCCCTAATAACCAAAGGATTGAAACAAGTAGTGTCGGTGAAAAAACATTAGGAATATTTTTACATAAAAAATAAATTGGAAAATAATTAATACTCATGTAAAACTAGTACAAAATAAAACCCGATAGACAATATTAATATATAAAATTCAACCTTGATTTATAAATAAAAAATAACTAGTACAACTTGTGACATAAAACAAGATTCATACATGCTTACATACCTATTAGAATATTCAAACCAGGAGTCACCATATCATTTTACATAATCCCTTATATAAAACTACATCCCACTATTAACAAATAATTATGTATTCCCATTACATGAATGGTTTACAATAATGTCTACATGTCCTCTAAAGTTTAAATTAGAGGTTGAGTATAAGGTTACCATGAATTTATTAAGACTATAATCTATGTATATACAATGAAAATTTCATTATACAATGATAATGAACGGTGATAAATCAAATATGTTTTTAAAGATAAATATTTTGATTTATCTACCCATTCCCAAACATAAAATAAATTAGGAATTTTATAATTGTATAATTAAAAAAAATTATAAGCAATTTAAAAAATATAAGTTTTCTCCATAAAATCCTTAAACTAAAAAAATTATATTAATTTAGATCAAATATCCCCCTATTTTCACATTTTAATAGAAATCCCTATTTCCCAAATCAAAAGAAAAATCCCGTTTTTACAAAAAATATAATGGAAACTCAATGTTTCCTCAATATCAAAATCCCCATAGTAATGAATTAATGATCAAATCTAAATTGAAAATAGTTTTTTATAATTATTTTTCTATTTAAAATTACAAAATGTAAAATATGTCTTCACCCCTTCACATGTCCAAACCCATCCCATAGTTTGTGTAACCTTTTACCCCTGGTTATCCCAGGAATTATTTTCCATCACACATTCTCTCTATGACACCCTTCCCAATGGATGAAACCTAGAGGTTCCAAAACAAGTTCTCACTAATTCATTTCTACCACACACAAAAAACTGTATTTAAGTAAATTTATAAAAATCATTTTTAAATAAAAATCACAATCCAACCTATTTATAAATAAATATCATATAAATAAATTTAACACTAAATCCCATAATTTTTATTAAAAAATTACTTTATAAACCAATAAATTTATCACCAAAAGCATTATATCAATTTATAAATAAACACTTCAACATTTATTTTTTGAAAATCTATATATTCGAAGATGAAGGTAAATTAATTTTTCAAAATTGAAGATCTACATTTTCATTTCCCATTTTCTTTCCAAAAACTAAAATTATAAAATCCCCAACATTTAATAAAATTTAAATTATTTAAAAAATGACTATTAATATATAAAAAATAATTAAACACAATTTAATTAAATATGTCATCAATTAACTATAATAAATAAAAAAGAAATAATAAATTTTCAATTAATTCAAGAGAGATGATCTACCCGCAGAGTCACATCATTGTTAGAGTTTATAAAATTCACAAATCCACAAATCACACTGATATATTGAATATTTAAATCCCTTTAATTTAAAATAAATTTGATCAATCGATATAAAAAATATATTATTCATAGGTCGAGACATCCCAAAATTACCCCAATGGAACCTTGAATTTATACCGAGTCAATTTAGAGTAATAATAGAGTTTTAACATGTCAAGAAGAATATTAAAATACAAAAACCATGCCACTATTACAGATACATAGTGATAGAATACACTATTAGGATAACCCTACATCTTACCATACAACCTATTTCGATTAAAAAATATCAATGCAAGATTATATTGTATATGTTGAATAATAGTGATCCTAAGCATGAAATATCATTATAAAATTCTATATTCATTCACAGTTGAGATTGAATATTAGGCTAACCATGAACCTAACCATGTTTTTCTCCTTACCCCTTAAAAATTTATGAATTTCAACCCAAAATTATGAAAAATACCATGAAAAATTACTTCCCAAATTTAGTGTGTTATATTTTGTGTAGATTCACCTTACATCTCATCATATGTAATATATTGTGAAACTATATCAATTTTTTTTTTGAGTATATTTAAAAATGCATTTTGGAAATTATATCAATCATTTTCAATGAATGCTAAATCATAGGTAAATATTTATGAATATATAACCTTTTTTTGGATATCCTATAAAACACCTTTGAGATGGCCCCAAAATGTTTTAAAAAAAATGTGAAACAAATAATCCTTATTATCACAACTAAAAAGTATGACCCATCCACTAACTTGTATTCACAATCCTATTTCTCTTATACATGACATCAGGTATGAGAACATGACAAAAATCTTGTCAAACAGTTATCTTTAAATCCATGTTTCTCTCACAATTATTTGTGTATAATAAATATATTAATATATCTAATGTATATCAAAGATCATTAACTGACTCATTTTAAATAAATCCATAATCATTATGAACAACCTATCCCATGAATATAAAAAATTCAATGTTATTTCTAATGATATATCATTCATGATTGGTTGAAAATCTAATGAATCTCTATTTTAACCAAACTATAGAACGATAAATTTAACGCCCCGACCCCAGCTACCCAGAGTCGGTGCATTACTTCGTAACATTGGCATGATCACAAGAAGATCAAATCTCGAAAGACCGATTGGTTTAGTAGCCTTGGAAACACTAGATATATTCATAAAGTTTTACATTACATTTTAAAGTGAAAAACTACTACAACAACAAAGTCTTCATAATTCACACTCATATCCCCACATATTATCCCTACATGTCATTCATAACTTACTTCTTCACATCCTGGGAAAAATAAAACATAGAAAAGGGGTGAGCTCAAATGCCCAGTAAGGATAACAATAAAGAGGAACATTCAAAATAAGCATAAACATTTAAGGCAATTTATAACTAAAACAAAAGCCTTTTAAAATTGAACTTCAACATAGTATGGCATAAATAAAATTAAATAATGTCATTTACTTGTTCACATGGATATTCTACTAATCGAATAATCACATGAAAAAATCAATAACCACTTTCATAATGTTGGAATGCATAATGCTAAACGTTAATTTCTGTGTCTAGGCCTCATCCCAAGACCTAGGGGTTACTTCTAACCGGAACCCAACCCGGAGTGCCTCTAATAACCGGACACCAACCCGGAGTGCCTCTAATAACCGGACACCAACCCGGAGTGCCTCTAATAACCGGACACCAACCCGGAGTGCCTCTAATAACCGGACACCAACCCGGAGGGCATACTTTTACCAGTCCCTAACCTGGAGGGCTTACTTTAACCAGTCCCCAACCTGGAGGGCTTACTTTTACCGGTCCCCAACCCGGAACATACTTGTTTAGCACATTCATCTGAAAAAAAGTTTGAAATATAACATAAACATTCGGATTAAAACTAGCATACGAAATGTCAATAGTTTCACCATAAACTATGAATGGTATAAAATAGCACATCCACAGTCAAACATATCACAAAACCTTCAATACAATATAGAAGTTTTGTATCATAATAAATCAACTTCAAATAATCTTAAAATCCATCAAAGGATGTTGACATAGATGAAATCAAAATTCTTTTTAAAGAAGTATCTCCTTTTATTTTGAAATCATTTAAGATGCATATAAAATAAAACATTTTCTTTGAAAATATTCTTATAATCTTGTATGGAAAGCTTCAATGACTTTATAACGGTGGAAAATAACCGCACCCGCCGTATAAGTTAAAAAAAACATTCTTACCTCAATTCCGTCGAAAAGGTTAAAAAGGACCTTGTTTTGAAAACGACGGAAAGATTCCTTTATAAACCTCTTATAAAAATTCAAACAAGGGTATAAATGACCTTAACCCATATTCTTGTAAATAGTAAAAATGTTTTGAAATACATTTCGAAGAAACATGGATGTGGATGATAAAGAGATCCCAGTAGATTATTACGTATAAACAACCTCGAATAATGAAGAGATTGTGAAATAACCCTTACCTTGTACTTTTCCTTGGTTGGGGTAGGTTAACCTCCTTTAATCTAGGTAACTCACTTTGGTTGGAACCAAAGGACTTCTTGAAATGCTTTCTGCCTAAGGGGAAACTTCAAGGAGGAGGAGAGGGATGTGGGGAGCTTAGTTTGGCAGAGTTTGGACGAGCCAAGTGGCTTGAGAGGTGTCAAGAAATGAGAAGGAGGAGTGCCCTTTTATAAGAGGGGTGAGGGGCACCTTTGGAAAAGCTAGAAATATTAATTTATAATAAATTCATATTCGGTTTTCAAAGGCTCCAAAGTTGACTATTCAAAGGATGAGGTGGGGATAGGTCGAAAACAACTCATCCAATAGAATTTAGACAGGTTTGGGTACTTATATTAACCTTATCTTTAAGTATTAACTCTAAGTTAATTAGTTTCACTTTTACAATGTCTCTTTGTATTTTTATATTATATGGTTAATAAACTTACCATATACATCCAAGCGACCCCCAAGTGGTCCATTAATGACTAACCTATCATGATATAAGTCTCTTGGCCGAACCATAGATTTTTAGGAATTTAATATCAATTAATAATATAATATTTTTTTTAAGAACTCTTTTATGTCAATTTTGACACTATTCATTAGTTGATTTTTGTGAAACTCATAACAGATTGATTTCTTCAAACAAAGTCAATTAAATCAATCCTAATATATCATATTATCCTATAAAATTAGTTTAATTCATTAAAAGTTTCATATTATATTTATTTGGGTATTTATAATATCACTTATTTTAATTTTTCACTATTATATTAATTACTGCATCATCATTGTGTCATTAATAATTTAACTTATTTGATGTCTAAAAATTATAAATAAAATATCATCATGTAGGAAATCTTTTTAGCTTTCTAATGAATATTTATAATCGAAAATACAACATGTATAACCCTATGTAAAAATTGTTCTTTTAAAAGATGTAAGCTTATGCCATTTTTGTATTCATTTTAACTTAATTAAAATAAAGTGTCATTATCACTCACAAGTGGATCCATGGGGTCCCAAAATAGACCCAAAGATGCCCATGGTCGACCATTTATCAACCAATAGGGTTAAGACACGTTTTAGGGTAATTTAGTATTATTATAATATTATTTTTTTTACCCTTATTTACCGGATTTACCCTTAACCATGGTAAATAAAATATTTACCGCAGTAATTATTCAAAATGTCTAAAAATAAAAGTTACCTATTTACACAATTTGAACATCCTGATTCCAAATATGGAATCCATTTTTCTAAATTCAAAACACAGAAGTGGCATAAATTAATTTAAAATTAATTCCCGCTGTCAAAACAAAAAGCGTGTTTTTAAGAGATAATAACTATCAAAAGATTGATACTTGTTTATGTTCGGTTTAATTGTAAAATTATGTCCAATGACCAAAATTATATTAAGTGGTAAAAATATATTCTAAATATACTTTAAAACCACTAAAATTAATAATTTATCACTATTAATTATTTTGATTAAAAAAGTTGTTTTTAATTAAAATTTAGTAATTTTCACTATTCATCAAAATATTAAAGTTATCCGAAAAGTACCAAAATTTCACCTTAGGCTAAATTTGATATTCCGAATCCAAAAATGAAGTCCATTTTTAAAAATAAAATATATATAATTTCAAAAATTAGGTATTACTATTCATAACGGCAAGTTTGATCGGTTGTGGCACGTGTTAAAACACGAAGTTGCGTACAACACACGCTACTATTTTATTCAAAGGAAAGCGTACCGTGGAAGCTTGGGATGTTTCATTTTAAATTTTTTTGATGTCCCCATTTAGTCAAAAAGTTTAAAATATTGTATTTAAAAAGGATTCACTATTAAATGTTGATAAAAGTGCAATACTGAAAATGAATCTGTTCTTGCATTATGACTAAGAAACTCATAATGTGGATTCTAAAATTATAAGGATTATATAAAGTTTAAAATTTAGTTAATACTATTCATCACCTCTTTTAATGGCCTTTTTTTGTAAGTCAAGGTGTGATTGAACTCGGTGTTGCGTGTAGTACAAGTTATTGAATTATTTTCAAGAAATAACACATTATGAATTCTTGGGGTGTTACATTCTCCCCTCCTTCAATAAATTGCGTCCTCGCAATTTGAAATTGTTCTTAGAAAATAAAAGGTTGAAAATAGAAAATATATTTGTGGGAAAACCCACATCGGAAATTGGGTTACTAAAATTTAGTCTTAATATGAGGAAAAGAGAAATGAAAGGGTCACCACCAAATTATGCTCTCGATTAGGAGAACATTGGTGGAAATTAGAGACATATAATTGGAGGAAAAACGTAAATATTTATAGGTAGTGATTGAGGTCATCAATCACAAACAAGTATAACATTGAGGTCCTTAAACTCATCAATTTATGATGATTTGAAATACCATTGGTTCAACAAAACATAGAATATTGGGATGACACATTTTTGACGTTTCAAAATATCTTAGTTGAAATCCCACATCGAAAACTGAATTAATGAGGCCTCTGTTTAAAATAAAGAGTGGAAAGTATGAAGATTACCGAAAATAACACATACTAGGGTTCCATGTAGGTAAATATGGATATGGAGGAGAAATCTAACCATCAATTATCTGATGGAGAGTGGTAGAGAACATGGCTATGAAAGGGCCAACAATCCCAAAGCCATAAATTAGTGATGATTTAAGGTACCATCTAGGACAACATTTTTGTTCTAAGTTCCTTTTCTTAACGTTGTGGAATTTATTTATTAGATTGGCTAAGATCATAAGGGGGTATACATACTTTATAATTAGAGTTTTATCCATTAATAAATTTCTACCACAAACTCATCTTTCACTCTAAAAGATAATAGAATGTAAAAAAAATCTATTAACACTATTCGTATAGGGTTCCAAAATAAACGAATTTATAATTCATCTACAAGATCTTTTAATAAAAACTGCATTATTTAATCTAGGACATCTCGTGGGCCAGTGGTAGGTGATACACCCTTGTCGCCCTTCGGTTGCGGGTTCAAGTCTTGCGGCCTTGCCGGACGCGACGGGTTGCCGCCCGACCTCCGGGTTGTCCTTTTATGGCCATCCAAAATTAATCTCAAACTAGAATTTATCCAAAATATTTCTGACCAAACTCACAGTCCAACATTTATAAGGAAGTTAAAAATAATGTAGATCCTTTTTACCACGTAATAGCATATGAATACCTTCATCATGTATTCTTTTAATACACTGAAACATCCTGAATTACCATATTCCTTATTGATTACATTCATGCTCCCTTATTCCATATAGAATGCTGGATATACCTCATCAATCCAAAAATGTTTTAAACCCCAACAATAATGGAATATACATATCATTAATCAGTTCCAAGGTAGTCAAGAATATCCAATATAATTTATCCAAAACAATCATGTATTATTCCAAAATCACTAACTCGGTATCAGAACTATATTATGGTTTATGATTCTCTCAACCATATATTTTCCAAAAATTTATCCTGCTATTGAGTCACTTTTCTTTGTTCCACACAATCTCAAGTCCTTAATGAAATAGTACTACAGTACAATCCTTATATACTCCATAATTATTATAACAAGTACATTGTTGATACAACACTGAATTGACATAATCAACATAAGAACTCTAATCATTCCTCTTCATCTGTGGTAGTATCATAACTTGATTATTATCCAATAGCATCATTTGCGGCATAGTCTGATTACTGGGGCATAGGTTCGCGTAGTGTCCAAACTCCTTGCAAATGAAGCATTGTACATTTGAAACCATTTTATCACCCTTGCAGTCATGTACTTTGTGCCCTTTTCCTCCACACTTATAACAAACTCCCATTCCTTTCAGGCAAGTTCCAGGGTGTTTCTTCCCACAGTTACCACATATGGGAAAATTCTTCTTTTCCCTCTTCCCTTTATCCATTTTTCTCTCTTCCATCCTTTTCTTCTCTTGCTTCCCTTCAAAGCCATAGGACTCAGTAAACTCTTTACTTATCTTATCAACACATGTTATTATTTCTTCATATGATGATAATACATGGGAGACTATTTCTCTTATAAATTCTAGCTTAAGACCATGAAAGATATGATCTTTCCTTCTCTTTGGATCATGTGCATTGTTAGAGTTCTCATTCCTTCTACTGGGCGCCATTTCTAAACAATGGCATATACTAGATCAGTTTATGAATCAAAATACATAATCCCATACTTATAAAACACTTAACATAAATTGAACTATTTAGGGATATAATCCATAATCATAAAAATGCCTCCTTTGAGGAAGTATATACTCATAAACCCTTCATAATGATTTGTAAAGAAAATGAGAGTTATCCTAAGCATATCCCCCGGGAGTGTCGTAACCAAGAGTGCAGCAAGGCCCGTTGTCGTGCACCAGTTCCCGTTCGAGTCTAGCTCAAAGCGGTGTTTTCGGGTTTTACCCCTAGGTACATCTGTGCCAGAGCCGCCTCTACCTGCTCGTATCCAGACATGGATGTATTGCTTGGAAAACTCACAAAATCTCTACAGTACCAAAATTCTAGGAAGTTCTTCTATACAAATTCTCAAAGTTCATCTTAGGTCTACGTGCTCTAATCAGAGTTTATCTAAATCTAGCTTCCAAGGTTTGTACTAAACTTCCTCTGATACCAACTGTAACGCCCCGACCCCAGCTACCCAGAGTCGGTGCATTACTTCGTAACATTGGCATGATCACAAGAAGATCAAATCTCGAAAGACCGATTGGTTTAGTAGCCTTGGAAACACTAGATATATTCATAAAGTTTTACATTACATTTTAAAGTGAAAAACTACTACAACAACAAAGTCTTCATAATTCACACTCATATCCCCACATACTATCCCTGCATGTCATTCATAACTTACTTCTTCACATCCTGGGAAAAATAAAACATAGAAAAGGGGTGAGCTCAAATGCCCAGTAAGGATAACAATAAAGAGGAACATTCAAAATAAGCATAAACATTTAAGGCAATTTATAACTAAAACAAAAGCCTTTTAAAATTGAACTTCAACATAGTATGGAATAAATAAAATTAAATAATGTCATTTACTTGTTCACATGGATATTCTACTAATCGAATAATCACATGCAAAAATCAATAACCACTTTCATAATGTTGGAATGCATAATGCTAAACGTTAATTTCTTTGTCTAGGCCTCATCCCAAGACCTAGGGGTTACTTCTAACCGGAACCCAACCCGGAGTGCCTCTAATAACCGGACACCAACCCGGAGTGCCTCTAATAACCGGACACCAACCCGGAGGGCATACTTTTACCAGTCCCTAACCTGGAGGGCTTACTTTAACCAGTCCCCAACCTGGAGGGCTTACTTTTACCGGTCCCCAACCCGGAACATACTTGTTTAGCACATTCATCTGAAGAAAAGTTTGAAATATAACATAAACATTCGGATTAAAACTAGCATACGAAATGTCAATAGTTTCACCATAAACTATGAATGGTATAAAATAGCACATCCACAGTCAAACATATCACAAAACCTTCAATACAATATAGAAGTTTTGTATCATAATAAATCAACTTCAAATAATCTTAAAATCCATCAAAGGATGTTGACATAGATGAAATCAAAATTCTTTTTAAAGAATTATCTCCTTTTATTTTGAAATCATTTAAGATGCATATAAAATAAAACATTTTCATTGAAAATATTCTTATAATCTTGTATGGAAAGCTTCAATGACTTTATAACGGTGGAAAATAACCGCACCCGCCGTATAAGTTAAAAAAAACATTCTTACCTCAATTCCGTCGAAAAGGTTAAAAAGGACCTTGTTTTGAAAACGACGGAAAGATTCCTTTATAAACCTCTTATAAAAATTCAAACAAGGGTATAAATGACCTTAACCCATATTCTTGTAAATAGTAAAAATGTTTTGAAATACATTTCGAAGAAACATGGATGTGGATGATAAAGAGATCCCAGTAGATTATTACGTATAAACAACCTCGAATAATGAAGAGATTGTGAAATAACCCTTACCTTGTACTTTTCCTTGGTTGGGGTAGGTTAACCTCCTTTAATCTAGGTAACTCACTTTGGTTGGAACCAAAGGACTTCTTGAAATGCTTTCTGCCTAAGGGGAAACTTCAAGGAGGAGGAGAGGGATGTGGGGAGCTTAGTTTGGCAGAGTTTGGACGAGCCAAGTGGCTTGAGAGGTGTCAAGAAATGAGAAGGAGGAGTGCCCTTTTATAAGAGGGGTGAGGGGCACCTTTGGAAAAGCTAGAAATATTAATTTATAATAAATTCATATTCGGTTTTCAAAGGCTCCAAAGTTGACTATTCAAAGGATGAGGTGGGGATAGGTCGAAAACAACTCATCCAATAGAATTTAGACAGGTTTGGGTACTTATATTAACCTTATCTTTAAGTATTAACTCTAAGTTAATTAGTTTCACTTTTACAATGTCTCTTTGTATTTTTATATTATATGGTTAATAAACTTACCATATACATCCAAGCGACCCCCAAGTGGTCCATTAATGACTAACCTATCATGATATAAGTCTCTTGGCCGAACCTTAGATTTTTAGGAATTTAATATCAATTAATAATATAATTTGTTTTTTTAAGAACTCTTTTATGTCAATTTTGACACTATTAATTAGTTGATTTTTGTGAAACTCATAACAGATTGATTTCTTCAAAAAAAGTCAATTAAATCAATCCTAATATATCATATTATCCTATAAAATTAGTTTAATTCATTAAAAGTTTCATATTATATTTATTTGGGTATTTATAATATCACTTATTTTAATTTTTCACTATTATATTAATTACTGCATCATCATTGTGTCATTAATAATTTAACTTATTTGATGTCTAAAAATTATAAATAAAATATCATCATGTAGGAAATCGTTTTAGCTTTCTAATGAATATTTATAATCGAAAATACAACATGTATAACCCTATGTAAAAATTGTTCTTTTAAAAGATGTAAGCTTATGCCATTTTTGTATTCATTTTAACTTAATTAAAATAAAGTGTCATTATCACTCACAAGTGGATCCATGGGGTCCCAAAATAGACCCAAAGATGCCCATGGTCGACCATGTATCAACCAATAGGGTTAAGACACGTTTTAGGGTAATTTAGTATTATTATAATATTATTTTTTTTACCCTTATTTACCGGATTTACCCTTAACCATGGTAAATAAAATATTTACCGCAGTAATTATTCAAAATGTCTAAAAATAAAAGTTACCTATTTACACAATTTGAACATCCTGATTCCAAATATGGAATCCATTTTTCTAAATTCAAAACACAGAAGTGGCAGAAATTAATTTAAAATTAATTCCCGCTGTCAAAACAAAAAGCGTGTTTTTAAGAGATAATAACTATCAAAAGATTGATACTTGTTTATGTTCGGTTTAATTGTAAAATTATGTCCAATGACCAACATTATATTAAGTGGTAAAAATATATTCTAAATATACTTTAAAACCACTAAAATTAATAATTTATCACTATTAATTATTTTGATTAAAAAAGTTGTTTTTAATTAAAATTTAGTAATTTTCACTATTCATCAAAATATTAAAGTTATCCGAAAAGTACCAAAATTTCACCTTAGGATAAATTTGATATTCCGAATCCAAAAATGAAGTCCATTTTTAAAAATAAAATATATATAATTTCAAAAATTAGGTATTACTATTCATAACGGAAAGTTTGATCGGTTGTGGCACGTGTTAAAACACGAAGTTGCGTACAACACACGCTACTATTTTATTCAAAGGAAAGCGTACCGTGGAAGCTTGGGATGTTTCATTTTAAATTTTTTTGATGTCCCCATTTAGTCAAAAAGTTTAAAATATTGTATTTAAAAAGGTTTCACTATTAAATGTTGATAAAAGTGCAATACTGAAAATGAATCTGTTCTTGCATTATGACTAAGAAACTCATAATGTGGATTCTAAAATTATAAGGATTATATAAAGTTTAAAATTTAGTTAATACTATTCATCACCTCTTTTAATGGCCTTTTTTTGTAAGTCAAGGTGTGATTGAACTCGGTGTTGCGTGTAGTACAAGTTATTGAATTATTTTGAAGAAATAACACATTATGAATTCTTGGGGTGTTACAATAAACAATGGAATTATAATTATAAAATTTATCATTTCGTACATTCAAAAAAATTAAAGGTTTAATTTATAACTATTTATATATAATTTTTCAAACTAAACATCAAATCACAAAATTTACATAAATTGTGGTTTTTATAGATAAGGAATTGTGTATACAACTACGGGAAGAATTATTATCATAATATAACTTGTGAAACAAAAAAAATTGGAATGCAAATGTGATAATTAGTCATTATTAATAGATAAATTTATATGTGAAAAAATTATTATCTGGAATGATTACTTTTTGATTAATTTCTATGTCACAATTTCCAATATTTTTTTACATATTTTTCATAAACATTTGAACAACCTTATATTTAATGATAAATACTTGTGCTTAAATGATTTATTTAATATTTAATATTTTTTTAGTTATCTATTTTAAAAAAAATTAGATAAGTAAAAAAATTATGGTTATATGGGTGTTGGGGAGTGGAAACATATAATGAATTATTGGTGGTGTTTTCTTGTATAATTGTGTGAATTGTGAAATACTTGTCTTTATCTATTATTTTATGAATTTTCCTATGTCATTTTTACCCATTTGTTTTGAAAATTTTATGTATGGGTGTGTATTTCAGGGAGTTGGTTATTTGTGGGTGTATTAGAGTTCCACCATATAATTATTATCCATTTTCCCTTCAAATATTGGACCTTCATCTATTTTTTTATTAAAATGAAATAATTGACCATGAATATTCATTATTTTTTATCTTGATATTTAATATAATTATGTTATATGATTTTCTCTTGAAATTCATCACATAATACTAAAATAGTAGAATATTCATCATCATTTGGTTCATGTTCTTGGAGGTATTTTGTAAATTATCTTTCATGTTGTTTCATTATTTTCTTATCGTATTATATAGTGGTTGAGTTCATTGTTAGACCAGATGACTTTCTAAGGGGTTGTGTTGGTTAATTTTATGTATTTGAAAAATTTAATTAAATATATCATTTTACATTTACATTGAAAATGATATCCATATTATAAATTGATATAAAAAATCATAGTTGGGCTTTATGTTACGTAGTTACACTTTCTATATATATATTATAATATTATTCTACATATATACATTTTATATTTTAATTTTATTCTCCATGATTATCATTAATCTAATATTTTTTGGTCATGCATAATTAGTCTAATCCAAATGTATCTATATTTGTTAAATAATTTTGTGGAATAATTGTAATGATAATGTTGGAAGTTTTTGGTTGTTTGTTTATATTTAATTTTTTGAATATTACAAATATGTCACAATTTTACTAAAAATTGAAATTAATTATATTTTTATGATTATATTATTTATATTTAGTATTTATAATTTCTCACTACTATATTCACTTATATGTTATAAAATGACTATGTAGTCACCACTTAACATTATAAAATCTTTATTATTCCAGGTTTAATATTTATTAATGTTATATAATAATGAATTTTTTATTTTTTCATTAAATTTTCATGTTTATATTTCATGTTTGGTTTTTTGGTAGTATGAACATACCATAGTGTATGAAACGAAAAATTGGATCAATCGTTCCTTCCAATGCTATGGATAGATAACGTCATGTACCTACTATGAATGACTTATGATAAGACAAAGTGTGTGAATTTATCGTAGCTTTTAATTGATTAATTTGAAATAAATATATGTGATATTTAAAGGATTTTAATCAACCCTTTTACTATTTATTTGAATATTAGTATTAATAAAGCTCGTATATTATATTGTCTTAATTTTCATTTGGGAATTTATATTTTATAGGAACTCTGTATTGAATATATGAACCATGAAACCTTTTGAATTGACTATGTTATGATCCCAATATATAGATGAATTTATATCACATTACTTCGGGATGAAGTTAAATATTATAGTAAGAGAGATAAACCCTATTTTTTCATGATAACTCATTACTCTACACCATTGTCCACAATAAAACCCTAATCAAACAATAACTAATGTTTATATTATCTTTTTATAAACATGAAACTTCCATGAAGCCTTCCACCCACCACATCGAGTAACCACGCTAGACACACCGAAATATGATTTTAAATATCTAAAAAATATACCATTGTTGTTGGATTGACCATAATTGATTTTATCAACCATATTAGGCTCATACTGCCACATGAAAGGAACTCACACATTCCTTATGTAGGGTGGTTATGAGATCTACTTAGACTAATAGTGTGAAGGTAGGTCATGTAAATACAATATTATAAACATCTGCATGAGCTATAATCAAGTCAATTAATGGTAACTTAATCTTTTAACATTAAATACTTTATATATCAGTTAACATTAATTGTAGTATTACAAAGATGTAATATGTTTTATTTCATCTCATTTTTTTACACATACATTTGGTTTATGAAAACATGAAATAGATCTTGTATAATATTTTGGAATAGACCCAATGAACTAAATAGAAGATACCACAATACTCCAAAATACCACACCTTATAATGATTGAACACATAACCTCATGGTAAATAAAACTAATTCATATGATATATGAAGTACAATTATGACATGTTTCTAGTAAGACAATCAACCACACTAGTCAAATACATCATAGTCACAATTCACTCCCGACTAGTCTAACACATCACGTATTTTCTATACAATATAAAATAATATAATGATATGTTTTAAAATTATTTTTTAATTTCTTATTTACCGTATGATTTTAATTTATGCTTTAATTATTTTATTTTTTCCAAAAATATGTTATAATTATCTATAAAACATGATTATGATTTTATTGAATTTTTTAGATTTAATTTGTGATTAAATTTGGTCATGTTTTATAAAAAAAATACAATATATTTAAAATATTTGAATTTATATACTATGGGTTATTTTATTTATTCAGTTCAAAATTAATGATTAATGATAATGAATGTATTCAAAAAAGGTATTTAATGTACTTTTATTAAAATTTTAACACATGCATATCTTCATTCAAAATTTAAAATAGAATTTTATAGAATTAAATGATGATAAATTTTTGAGATTTATTTTACCTCTTAATATGGAGATTATTTATTACTTCTTATATGATTAACATAAACTGATAGGAATTAGATTTTATGATTTTGAATTTAAATAAAAGTTTTGTTACTATTTCTCTCTCTATAATAATTATGATATCATTATTATTATTATTTTGAATTATACTAATTTTTTGAATGAGTTTTTAGATTATCATTATACTATTTAAAATAATTTGGGACTAATTCAATGACACACTAATTATGTGATATGATACTAATTTAGAGTGAAAAATTCCATTGATGTGGGATTTCAATATTCAAAATATTGATGTGTCGTATGGTTTTGTGTTCCTCTGAAAGAAAATTTTCATCTCCTAGTTGTTATCTCAAGGGGATATCTAATCTTATATTAAAACTAATTATTCATTGATGAGACATATTGATCCACTACTCACAATCCAAATTTTGTTATTAAGCACTATTATTCAACATTATCTTCATATATCTATTTAAGAATTATCTAATTATTCATACCCTCTCAAATATACTCTAACATTATCTTATTGTTTTCCAAACCAAAATCATTCTCTCTATTTAGGATGTGACTCCCAGATTTAAAAGTTAGGACTATTCAAGTTGTGACTCCAATTGTTTAATGTCCTTTTTGTAAGGTTTGTGACTCCACACTCAAAATACAGTTCTTTAGTTGTACCTAAAATAAAAACAATAGGTTTGTAATGGGTAATAGTTCTTAAAAAAATTGAGTTATAGGTGAATTAATACCTATGAAGGTATAGAGAGGTGTAAGAGCCGAGTATGTCTAATTTGGACCGAACAACTAGAATAATAATTGTGTTCATTATTTACATTTCCTCTTCATTATCACCTGATAATTAAATCTATTAATTATATTTTATAATTACTTTTTAAAAATTTTAAAATAATATATTCACAACCATATATACCATTACTATTTTCATATTAGACCAAAAAATTAGTATTAGGGGATATTTTACATGGATATAGAGTGTTTTGTTTATGATTTATGGTGACATCTTATTTATCCTATAAAATATAATCTAAATAAAATATCACTGTAATCTGGATTGAATGGATTTAAATGTATCATGGATTCCTCAAAAATTAAACTCATTTTTTATAAATTATTATTATTCATTATAATAAAAAATAAAGGCATACCTCAAGAAGTTATGTATAGAACTCAAATTGATTATGGTAAATCAATACAAAGTATACGACTATGACCTAGAAACTATATTACATGATGATTCCACTAAATAATTTGGAATTAAAAATAATTTTAAATATTTTATATTATCCTATTAAGAGAAGTGTATTAAGTCATGTTTCTACCTATAAGACATATCATGATATTTAAATGATTTTTAATGTTTATTGACTTAGAAAAAGATAATATGATTAGAAAAAAACTCATGATGAATTGAGTTGAAAAACAATATTAAATGATATATGAAGATGAAATAATTTACCAAATGTTTCACTGATTCACAAGCTCTATAAATATAATGAATCTAATTGATTAAAATTTGGGGAATCCCATACCTGTTGAAAGAGTCCAGACAAAACACTCAAATAATTAGTATGAAAAAATGATGCGATCTATAAATGTATGAATTTCAAAGAATAAAAATTTGATGAACTCATCAGATCACATATTTAACATGAACTTGAGTTATGGAATATTTTAGATAAATAAATATCAAATAAAAATGGTATTTATTTCAAATCACATGTAAATATTTCTTTCAAATATTCAAAATTTGAGGTATAAGAAAGTGAAAAAGGTTAAATATTAAAATAAAAAAATTTATTTATAATATAAGGAAGAAAAAATGAATGTTCAAGAATCACCTAAAAAATATCTAAAGGATTATTGGAATGAAATCAATGGTACCATAGGTATGTATAATATTATTTCTGAACAAACATGTTATGAATTTATGAATAAATGAAACATTAACTAAGATTGTCTAAATTTAAACCATAATGGGAGATAGAATAAATATAAAAATGAGTTATGTGAATATAACTCTCGATGTTTATTCACTAAGGGTTCAAGTTTCAATGATGAATATTGTAGGGAAAATGAGTCAGGTAAAAAAAATTTGATGGAAAAAATATAAATAAGGAAAGTAATGATTAATAATCTATTTCTGGTTATGATTTTGATATTGATAGTTATATATTCGATGATTCATTTGATGAAAATTGAAAATTAGAAAAATATTTTAAGGATTATTGAATTTTATAAATAAATAATACAAATATAATTAGAATCATAGCCTTGAATATAATAATGTTAATAAGAAAAACGAAAATTTAAGAAAATCATGTTATAGTAAAAGATAATATCAATCTAATTAAGTGGGAATAGTTCCAAAATAAAATGGTAAAATAATGGAAGAAATTGAAAAGTTGTAAAATTATTCTCCATGTTAAAAAGTAAGATTCAAGATGATTTTTACACGATTCAAAAGGATAATGATAATCTAAAAAATCTTATTTGAAAGAAAAATTATCTAATTTTGTTTTATATAAATGAAATTATGATAAGATTATGTCCATGATTAAATCAAATAAATATAAATATGGTTTTAGTTATAATCCATAGATTCCTAAAAATTTTAAAAATATATTTTTTCAGAGTACCAAATGAATTTCATCTAATGTTACATGCTTTAAATCTTATATAAAATGAAATTATTCTCATGAATGATCCTTAATAATCAATATTTATCTTTTCATATTTAAAGATTTTATTTCTATGAATTTATCTTTTGGGTTACTTTATAAAAAAATATAAATTGTTCATGGGTAGTAAATAATTATTATACTTTCTCAATTAGATCCAAGATAACATGGGTAGAAAAAAATCCACTTAATTCATTTTTTCTTTAGATTTTTAAAGATACAAGGTATATGAAAAATGAATTATTTACCCATATTACTGGAGATCCAATGATATTTCTATCTTATAATGAATCTAATATAATATCTATGAATTTTGATGATGACTCAAAATAAAAGGTTATGGGATTTGGTGATGTAGGTATATATAATATTATTTTATTTTATAAAGTTTTATGCGTAGACGGTTTGAAACATAACTTGTTTTTTATTTAAAAAATATGAGAAAATGAAATTAGTGTTATATTTAAAGATAATAAATGTTAACTTTCCAAAAATTAAAATGTTTTATTTTATATATTTATGAAGGGGAGGTTTCAATCTATTGATTTTTGTTATTTAACTGATCCATTCATCATTAATCCATGTCAATGTTTAAAAATATTATATTTCCTACCTTATACTGCATAATGATATGTATGGTTAAACATAATGAAATGCTAAGAAATATACTGAGTGACCAAATTCTCAAAACATTACAACTATTGAAAATAGAGGGTAGAGTATCTATTTTTTATTTGATGTATTATGATGATGGATTTGGGATTTTTTTAATGATATGTATGATGTCGATAATTGTGATGATCAAATGGAAAAAATAGTAAAGTTGACCAAAAGGCATGTGATAATTTGGAAAGGGAATCAAGAAAATTGATTGGGATAAATAAACTATACATTCTGAAAGAGAATGAATTATTCACTTAAAAAGAAAATTGACTTCGAAAAAATTAAAATTGATTAATTTACCTCCCTCAATAGGAGTTTGAACTTGAATTAGAATGAATATTTATTTTCACCAGTATAAAAACCATTAAAACTACAACATATTTTGATGAAATGTCAACATAAACCATCTCATCGATAGTTATTGATGTTTTTTAGATTAAATGATTGATTGATTAAGTCCATAATAAATCTTTCCAAAATACCAGGGAGTTTGGAATGTATGTGAAAATGGTTAAGAAAGAACTAAAGTTTTAGGAATTACAAACAACCTCATCAGTCAATTCTAATTATTGGAGAAAGAATTAAGAGAAGAAGTATAAATTTTCAATGAGTGAAATTATATCCCACATGAATATGAAATTTATCCACCAATAATAATCTAAAATTGAAATTGAATTAATTCAAATACAGATTAAAGAAATTGAATATTAAAGGAGAAGAAATGCCCCTATCAATAACGTATTGTATCTATGTTCACTTCTCTATATATTCTTCATATCTCATAGCCTAAGTAGTATCATAGATATTCTCTCCTATTGATGAATTAATGTCATGTAAATGATCCGATCCCATTAACTTATGCCTATCCCTATAATTTTAATGCACTCCCTCATACTCTATTAATCACCACTAGTATCCCCCCGACTTAGGTTGGTCTTCCTCAAAAACACTAAACACGTGTTGTAGTCCGGCCACCCATCTCATTATATGTGACTCTATGAAAACTCTTATAACTGAATTATATCTTACAGTTTTCAATGTATCTAAATTTACTTTTGGTCCTTGATTTAATCTAAAAATAATATATAAAGAATAATAAAAAAGTAATTATACATTACATTGCTTAAAACAAAAAATTAATTAATTAATTAACTATTATTAAAATTTATGATGTTAATTAATTTATATTTATATTATGTTATTTATTATTAATGATTAATAGTTTTTATTTTAATTAATTTTTATTTTAATTATTTTATTTTATTTAAAATAATTATTAATTATTATTTTTTAAATTATTTATTCAAAATCGTTGAAGTTAATATTTTGATTACTTATTAAAAGATAATTATTTCAAATTATATTTTAAAATTATTAAATGTTATTATTTTTTTAAGTGAGTTACAAATTATTTAATTATTTACATATTAATATTAATGTTATTATTAACTTATTAATTATGATTGTTTTTTTGTTATTATTAATTTTTATTATATAAATATTTATTTATTAAGGTTAGTAATTTAAATTTATTTAATAAAATAAATTATCTTATGTAATTTATTGTCTTTAATTTTTTTAATAATTATTATTTTACTAATAATTCATTATTAGTTATTTGTTTTTAATTTTTAATTATTTTAATTTTCTCCCACTCTTACCCCTATCAGTATCATGCATGGGGGGGGGGGGTATTATCCATTCTTCCTCTAGAAGGTTCGATCAAGCACAAATCAGCTCCTCCTCATTCACTAGGGATGACACTAGTGCGAAAAGCACTTATAGTGACAACAGTGCATCCTCTCTTCACAATAGAATCAACTTCAACTAGAGTTTATACAGTGGCTATTGGTGAATCATGGTATCACAGAAGGTTCTTCTACACTAGCGCTGGCTGAAATCTTTTTAGATCCAAGGGGAGAAAGGTTCATCTTTTTCAGATCTTCACTGACATGATCTTGGAGGTTTCATATCTGGGTCTGTTCAAGGAGTTCTCTAGATCTTGATTGGAATCAATGTTTGAATATGATTTTTCTGGTTCAACTTGTAGTTTGGTGAGATCTATTAGTTTATTTTTGGAACAATATGTTGATTTTGAGGTCTAGCTATTGCACTGTGATGAGAATCTAACTGTTCCTAGACTCAAAGGTGGTGTGAAATAGGGAAACTGCTGGTGGTGTCAAGTGTTATAGTAGTGTTTCAAGAGGGAGAATGTAGAAAGTTTCTTATATTTGGTTTTGGTGGTGTCTTAAAGAGACATTGTTGTGTTATTGTAGGTGCTTTTGGTGGCATGTATTCTTGGTGGTGCCTCACGAGGGTGGAGGTGCTTCACGAGGCTGGTAGTGTCAAGAATTGACTGGTGGTCTATCGCAGGCATGAAAATGGGATGAATTGTAGCCGGTGGTATCACTTATGAATTTTTAAAACATAAAACAAAATTTAATAAAACAAAATTATTAAAATTTAAGAAAATAAGAATTAAATAAAACTTAATTTAATGACACAATTTAATCAATTTTTAAAATTATAACATAAACTAAATAATTAAATTATTAAAAAACTAGCTAATTAATAAATTCAATACATAAAACTAATAATTGAAAACATAATTTAAATTTTAAAATAATTAAAGTAATTAAAATAAACAATTAAAAATGAATTATAAATTTAATTAAAATATCAAAATTAATGGATTTAATTTAATTATTTATAATGAATCTATATATTTAATAAAGAAAATTTTTTTCGCCACATGTCACCTTCTCAAAATCCCCCATTTCTACCCTGTTACATTTAGTATATTTTTCCACTACTCAATTGGGCTCCCCGTCATGATTTACATCTCCTCAATCGCCAGTTTCTAATGATCCTCAATTATTCCTTCCCCGTTATCCGCTCACTTCAACTTCTTCGGTGTTCTAAATCTAGGGTTCTACTGCTTTCCCATTCTCTGGCCTCCTTCCTCATGGTCCCTAAGATTTCTTTCAAGACCATTTCCCCCATTGACCACCCCTAAAACCCCATAATCTCCTCTCATTGACCCTAGGGTTTTCGCAGACCTGGCATCAACATCCTCCATTCCATTGATACAATCCAAACATCCCATATTTCTATCCACAATCATCAGTTTTTGCCTGCCTTACTTTTCTATCCTCTTCCCTGCTCGATGATGGGCATTGGAAAATATATCTTCTCTGACATTTATGACATCTAATTACAATACCTCCACTCATTATTTCTTTAACGCGATAATAATGGGAACCTGTTTCTCTCGAAAACACCTCTTCTATCTTGCTCCATGTTCCACTCCTCTTATACTTTAGTTCCTCCTTGTGAATACCCTCACCTCATCCTATGGTTCCTACATAATAACTCCCACATCGTGCTACCACTACCTCCTTCGTTTTCTACCTCCAGAAACAGTGGTTCAATTTCATCACCGTCAACTACAGTGGATGTCACCAACCTAGTAAGCTCTTTGTGAAGGTCTTCTCTATTGTTTTTATTTCTATCCTACAATTTTTAATATTTCTATTTTCTAATGATTTTTTCATAAATTTCTACAATACATCCATTTTTAAGAATCATCCATCGGGGAATGCCTTTCATTTGGACGGCCATTATGTATTCAACATGATTTTTTTAGGATTCACACATATTTTATCCAATAATGGAGCTCTAATTTCAGCAATGATTCTTCGACTTCGTGGTCCTAAATTATTACATGATTCCTCTCAAAAAAACATCTCTTTGTCACTGTAGAAGGTCATTCTTCAATGTTTCCAACACTATCTTCTATGTTTTCATACTTTATATCGATGTTATGAAACTGTAATATTCATTGTTTTAACTGTTCCACACAATAAAATGTTCTGAAAAATATATAAAAAATGCATTAAATATCATAAGAGATCCATTTTTTCAGATATTTTTGGTTTGTTATTTGAAATCTATAATGATTGTTAAGAACTGGGTCCCAATGGGGTATTTTTTTGACTGATTTGGTATTTTTCCAAGAAGATATTTTTGAAATAGAATGAGTGATGAATGGGAGTCTTTACAACTACTTTTCTGCGTAAATGCATACGATATTTTTTTATTTTTTTATTTTTAGATGATGTCTTAATGATGTTTTTTCTTTTCTGTTGTTTTTTATTTGTGAAATATATTGATTTCATGATATAGTTTTGCATCTAAGAGCATGTTTTTACTTGGAAAAAGTGATGGTTTAGTTGAAGTTGGTAACATGAAATCTTACACTCCATCATATGTAATCTTATTCAATTTTCCTAACGAATTATCTATTTGAGATTTTTCATATCTCTATGTGATGGATTTAATGATGTTGTTCAGGTTTCGTATACTAGGATGTATCTATGCTTAGATTTTTGAATTCATGACTGTGAATCTTATCCTTTTAAAGTATTCTTTTTCTTTGTTTGTTTTAGATAACATCATGTTTCACTCTATTTAGCCTACTTGATCCATTATAGTCTTCTGGTCTATCAGTATCACATTCAATTCTATTACCATTCACTACATATTATTTATATACACTAAAAACCCTCTTCAGATAGCCTACATATCTATATCTCCACAATTCGTATGTTTTCCTATAATTGTGGAATCAACCTCCCTTCTTTCCATCAATTTTTTAGTTGCAGTTACACACTATATGAATGTTTCAGTTGAAAATTTTTTTATGTCACCTGAAGAATAATCTCTGAAGGGTTTCATAGAAGGTTATGAAATAATATAAATATTTTTGTGGTTATACAATTCAAATTGATTTTTTATAGGATGAACTAGTTGAAACTTCAAATAATAATTTGTGAAACATTAAAAAGTCTTTAGTTTCTCCTTTGAAAACAAATTCAAAATTGTTTTGTTGATGAATGATTCTATAAAATTTTGAATATAATATATATATATCAATTTCTATATGACTTTATTCCATTTTATAACCTCCTAAAATAAATATTTATTAGTGTGTTTTTGTGGGTATAATATAAGTTATGGTGTTTATAGTAATATTTCTTCTTACGTTGGAGTTTCGGATTTTCGATTAAGATTAGTTTCCATGAATCTTCATCTATTTGCTGAAACTAATAGATCATATTATAATAAAAAGGAATTGATTCATTTTAATATTACTTATGGTTTCCCAAATTTCCCAATAGTTCAAATATGTTGAACTGGAGTTCAAGAAACCAGTCATGCCATCCAAATATTTAACTACATGAAATAAAACTGGTGCTGCCAATCCAACCTGCTCTCACAATATACCCTAACTAGAGATGTCCATTAATGTTCCCAAGATTAGAATAGAAACATAGACCCAATTAATCAACTCACCAGAGATATTTTCAGTACATATTCTTTCATTCATTTTTTTGAATGTCATCACTTATTGTCTTATGTGGTATGAACATATAGGGTTTCATTTATTTTCCTCTTCTGATCTTTCTTCTCATACAGGTTTTCTATAATAAAGAAAACTCCATTGACAGTAATATGAATATAATTTTTTTTCCAAATTATGTGATATTTAATATTTACATACTTTTTTTATTAAATTTTCTTACTTTTTTTAACTTCAAACACACTGAATCCTTTAATATTGATAATATGTTCTCTTTATGGTGAATAATTTGTATAGATATCAAATGTTGTTTGAAATTTCATTATATGTTTGTTTATTTTATTTTATTATTTTTTTATTCAACATGTTCCCTAAATATTACCATATACTTGACTGTTTTGTTTATGGTTGATACTTTTTATAGATATCAAATTTGTTCTATAGTAGTTTGTTTAGTCGATATATCAAACATGCATTCTGTTTTGATTTTGTTATTTCAAAATAAAAATTAATTTAATTTTTTTGATAAATAGTTAATTTTTTTAATGAATTAGTTTGCATATGTGTTTCTTGATTTTCAAATGATGAATCCATTTTAGTTATTGATTAATATAAAAATTGTTATGTTTTTTCTAAATTATGTTGTTTACATTTTTGGTACATTGATTATTTATTTTCTGTAATATATTTATATGTTTATCTATGAGATAATATGTTTTCTGTTTCAGGTTTCTAAACAATGAATTTTTGGTATGTCATCTTTAAGTGGAGATATCATTTTTTTCAGATATCTATATTGTTGTGTTTGTTATCATGTTATTGATATTTTTTATAACAATATCTCTGCTATATATGTTTCTATTTAGGAAAGGATATATGATGTTGTAATCAACTAATCATGATTTAGAGTTATTGAAACATAATAATTTATATTTTTTTATTGATGCAAAAAGTATATGTTATAGTATATTTGTACCAACCTGTTAGCAACAAGATAGGTAGTTATTCCAGTATCTCCAGTTATGAGGAAGTTTATGGGTCTGTATACAGCCATGTCACAACACACATGGTATCCATATTCATCCCTTTTAAATCATCATTTCCTGAATTTTAATTATCCATTTCAATAATTTTTGTGCTTTTTTCCTTAATGAGTTTTAGGAATACAATCCTGAACAAATTTGATTTCAAATTTTACCATTGGGTTTGATGTCTTGATTATACATATTTTCTGACTGAACAAGAAACATGTGAGCTGTCACCCCATTTTTTTAGACTCGATTTGAGAATTAGTAGCCTAAATATGAATGTGCTCATTATCATATGTAGGTTCCATATGGAGTTCGAAAACATAAATTTCACTTGAAAATATTTTTTGGTTCCATTAATTTCATTACATTGTTTGTACAGGGCCATATTTTTCATTTTCAAGAGACAGTCATGCATCATTCTGAATGTGAATGAGGTACAACATTCATAATCATTTCTATATATTTTGTGAAATTGTATTTCAATATTAAGTATCACTATTTTTTGATTTTTAAATATTGAAAAATCATGTTCATTAACTTATCATCATACTATAATATATATTATCCGACCATTTACCTATAAAAATCATGTTCATTAACTATTGTGACCATTTTACTATAATAATCATGTGTAATATTAAATATCATTAATTTGTGATTTTAATATTTTTTATGTCACTATTTACCTATAATAATCATACTTTAATAATTATGTTCATTAACTATTCATCATACTGTAATATATTTTTCCACTAACCATATTAAAATTTTACTGGTTTTCATTCTAAATTTTGAACTTTAATGTAAAAATATTGCTGATTTTCCAGAAAGTGTACATAATAACTAATTAAGGCATACACATGCTACATAATTTTTATGTAATATTTAATTACTAATTATTCTTATTTTGAAACATTATATTTCTAATTGTTTAGTTGTTATGTACATAAATTCTTCACTACGGTGTAGCAGCAGTTGTTGTTTTGTCTTTGTCGAGGATATGGTTGGCATGGAAGTTCCATTGTACACACCAGGTATCCACTACAAAAAAGACCGTGTTTGGAACTATTCCTAAACAATAACTCTAGCCCCTCTAAAAGGTTCCATTATACGGTTTGGTTTCAAATGGTCAAAACTAGTGAGCCTTGCCCCTTGATGGTTGAATTGGAATCATTTTTAGGTATCCTAAAAGGCATCAGTCCTACATTCATTTATCATGGTTCACCTCTTCTTTTCTCACATTTTCCCTATATGCAACGACATTATCATTCACATCTTTGAAGATCGACCACTACAGGAAAACACTCTTAAAACCTTTTTCCCTTTGCTGAATATTCACATGTCTAACCATATAAAAAATCTATTTAATGTTTCATGTGCGAAGCTTCCTTATCTCATCAAGATAGGTCGAAATATGGTCATCAATGAGCATACTTCTTTACTACTCAACTTTTCCTTGGTTGATATTGTGGCGGTTATCCCTAATGCTAATTTTCTACTTGCATATCGCTGTAGAAACTGTTAAGTCAAAAAGTCTTCTTTTGACTTCCATATCATGTTTTGGAAATCACAAATGTATTCTATCATATGTTTATAAATTACAATTGTCTTATCATGTTTATCGTATCGTACGATGTAGATCGTACCGACCAAATCGTATCGTACTGACTCTGTCAAACGTATCGTATTGACTCTGTCAATCGTATCGTACTGACTCTGTCAATCGTATCGTACTTACTCTGCTATTCAGATGATCATTATTTGTTTTGGTACTTTGTCAAAAACTCTCTCTGCATATGAATCGTACTCATGTTTTACATTTCTATATATCTCTTGTCCTAACAAAACGATGTCGTTGAGTTAGTTACAAACTAATCAAAACGATGTCGTGCTTTCTGTTTCAATATGACCGTTGGAGGCAATATGACCGTTGGAACCCGAGGCCTATAAATAGGAGGTCATTTGAAGCTGAGAATACACGGATGAACAAAGAGAACGAATGAAGAGACTCTGTGAACTACAAAGATTCTAGAGAGAGACACTGTGACTTCTCTCATCAGCTTTGTGCGACCGATCATCGTATCGAGGGCTTTCAAGTAATTGAAAGACAGAGGTGCCGATTACCTGCAAAATCGAGGGCTGCCGGGGATAGGCAGACAGACGTGCCGATCATCGTATCGAGGGCTGCCAGGGATAGGCAGACAGACGTGCCGATCATCGTATCGAGGGCTGCCGGGGATAGGCAGACAGACGTGCCGATCATCGTATCGAGGGCTCACCAAGGTGTTGGTGAGACAGACCTTTTATCCTAGGTGAAAGGATAACCCTTCTCTTTGGGTTAAAAGAATTGTATTACTTTTACATTTCCGCTGTTGTATTAGAAAGGGATTTGTATTGTTTCCTTTCTTCTTTACATATTCAATTGTAATTGTTTCAATTACAATTATTCCATTACATATTGTATTGATTGGTTCTATACGCTTTAAGGTAGAATCATTCATATCTGTATTACTCTGATTATTGTGTTCATCTTGAAAATAATTGTTTTACATAACATTAGTATTACAATACATCATACCTTTTACATTCAATACAATTGTGGGTGTTTGTATTTGTATTAGTTTAAGGTCATTTAAACTAATCTCTTTGTTACTAAAACTCAAAGTTTTTAAACCTACAATTCACCCCCCCTCTTGTATTGTTCCATCTAATAGACTTTTATATTCGATCCAACAATTGGTATCAGAGGAGGTTTTCCACTAATTTGTTTTATTAGCTTTATTTCTTATTACTATCTTGAATACTTACTACACTAACGTGTGGAGTGGAAAAGTTGTTTGTTTTTATTAGATGGCAGGAATGAATATCGGATCAATAGATAATCTAAATCCTTCTAGACCACCAATTTTCGATGGGAATGATTATGAGTATTGGAGAGATCGTATGAAGACTTTCGTCATCAATACTGGAGTAGACAATTTTATTATGCTTACTGGGGGTTACAAAATTCCTGACAAAGAAGTTAGTACTTTTACCAACCAAGAGAAGCAAGAATATCAACTGAATTACAAGGTACGCAATACTTTATTATGTTCTATGACCAGGAATATATATAGTCAGATATCTTCATGTGAAGCAGCCAACTGTATTTGGAAGAAATTAGAAGTCACTCATTTTGGTACATCCAAGGTTATAGAAACAAGGAGAGCAATGCTTCGAGCAGAGTATCATGGATTCGTTTTTCCTTATGGAGAGCCAGTAAGTAAAGTTCAACAAAGGTTTATGACAATTGTCAACAGCTTACAATCTATGGGAGAAAAAGGTCTTGATGATGAAGCTCTTGTTGATAAGATTATAGATATTATGCCAAATGAATGGGAGTCAAAAAGAACAGCTATTGATGAAAATAGAAAAGTTTCCCAGATTACTCTTGATGAACTCTTTGGAACTCTTCTACAGCACGAGACAAGAATGAAAAGAGATGCTGATTTCAATAAGAAGAAGAATGGGAATGGAAGTGTAGCTTTTGCATCTAAAGCTAAAACACCTGAAAGGGTTACAAGGTCTAAATCCAAGAAAGTTGTTGTATCTGATTCAAGTGATTCTAATCTTTCAGACAATGAGTTATCCAATCTTGCTCGAAGGATGAACAAGATTGTGGGAAAGAAAGATTTTCAATATATATTCAAAAAGAAAGACAGGAAAGATAGGAAAGATTAAGAAGTAACTTGTTATGAATGCAAGAAAGCAGGACATATAAGGCCTGATTGTCCTTTACTAAAGAGGAAAGATAGAAAAGAGAAACACTCTGAAAGAAACAAGAAAAGGTTTTATAAGACAAAGAAAGGCTTGAAAGCAAATGATACATGGAGTGCAAGTGGTAGTGATTCCTCAGATGATTCTTCAGAATATGAGACGTCAGGACAAAGGAATATTGGACTTCTAGCCAAACTACCAATTGAAGATCATTGTCTCATGGATAAGGTACATAATGCTGAAGCTGTTACAAATGTCTCTTTAAATGCAAATTATGTTGATAATAGATATTATGAATCTTCAAATGATGAACCCTCATCATCAAAAGATGATACTTTACCTTCTTTTGAAGAAGTTTCTAGATTTGCTATGTTACTTGAAAATGAAAATTCTAAACTCAAAAAGAGATTTGAAAAAGCAAATTCTAGAATTTCTATTTTGACTAAAGAAGTATCAGATCTTTCTAAAGATCTTGATGGGAAAACTTCCGATTTTGAAAGTATTTTGAAAACCCTTGAGAAAGTCAAATCTGAAAAAGATAAACTTTCTAAGGATCTTGAAACTGCTATTTCAAAGAAAAACATTTTAGAGTCTAACTCTAGTTTTAATTCAAATGTTTTAGAAAACAAGAATTTGGTTTTAAAACTAAAGTCAGAGATTTTATCCTTGAAAAAGTGCTTGTCAAACTTTACTCATGGAAAAGAAAACTTTGATAGGATGTATTCTCAAATTAGACCGTTGAGAAATCGTTCTGATCTTGGTTATACTTATTCCAAACCTGTTTTTAGTAATAATTATTTTGTTCCTCAAAAAACCATTTTCTGTTCCAAGTGTCAATGTGGTGGACATTGGAGAAGAGATTGTTCTCTTAACAAAACTCAATCCGTAGGATTTCATAAAGCTCATTTTGCTAAACAAATGTGGATTCCTAAAATTCTTTTATCTAACCCTTCTGGATCCAAACAAGTTTGGATTCCGAAAATCTAATTGTTTCTTTTTCAGGGAAACGAGAAGTGTATCAATAAGAACAATTGGTACATGGATAGTGGTTGTTCTCGACATATGACTGGAAACAATGATTTCTTTGAAAAGGTTATCAAAACAAAAGGTGGAAAAGTTACCTTCGGAGATAATGCTCAAGGAAAGATTGTTGGTATAGGTAATATCGTTTTTCTTGGAAAAGATCTTATTTCAAATGTTTTATTTGTAAAAGGTCTTAGGCACAATCTCATCAGCGTAAGTCAATTATGTGATGAAGGTTACCTTGTGAATTTTAGAAATGATAAGTGTCTAGTTCACAATTCCAAGGATGAATTCATTCTATCTGCCCATAGGCAAGAGAATGTTTACACTATTAACTTAGAAGACCTTAGGAACCAAAACTTACCTTGTTTAAGTGTAATAGAAGACCAATCGTGGCTATGGAATAGGAGATTAGGACACTGTAATTTGAGAAACCTAAGAAAACTCTCAAAGAAAGGACTTGTAAAAGGGCTACCAGATCTTAGATATGATTCTTCAAAAGTCTGTGATCCTTGTCAATTTGGCAAGCAACATAAAACTAGCTTTAAACCAATTAATGAAGTTTCAACTTCTAATGCATTACAGCTTGTGCATATGGATCTGTTTGGTCCTTCACAATATGGAAGCATTGGAGGCAAATACTATGTATTTGTTTTAGTTGATGACTTTACTAGATTTACATGGGTCTACTTTCTCACAAAGAAATCTGAAGCCTTTTCCTATTTCAAAACTTTTAGAGCCCAAGTTAAAAATGAGAAAAACCTACCATTGATAACTATTCATAGTGATCATGGTGGTGAATTCCAAAATTCAGATTTTGAAACTTTTTGTAGTAAGAAAGGTATTACTCACAATTTCTCAACTCCAAGAACTCCTCAGCAAAATGGGGTTGTTGAAAGAAGAAATCGTATTCTTCAGGAAATGACTCGAACCATGTTGAGTGAATACTCAATTGCTAAGCACTTTTGGGCTGAAGCTGTAAGTACTGCCTGTTATACTATAAATCGTGTTTTAACTAGACCATTTCTTAATAAAACCCCTTACGAGTTATGGACTGGCCGAAAACCTAAAGTTTCATACTTCAAAGTTTTTGGATGCAAAGTATTCATTTTGAATACAAAAGATAATTTACACAAATTTGCACCAAAATCTGATGAAGGAATCTTTCTAGGCTATTCCACAACCTCTAAGGCTTATAGAGTTTTCAATAAAAACACTTGTACTGTTGAAGAAACAGTACATGTAAAATTTGATGAAACTAACCCTTTTGTTTTCAACCAACCCAATCCTACATCCTCGGATGTGTTTTCTAAAGATGTTTATCAACCTTTGTTAGAAGAACATTTTGATAAGGAAAATGTTCAAGAAAGTATTCCTGAAACATTTACCACAGAAGATTTTCTACCATATGTTGATGAACAGGTTTTACAAAACCCAAATCAATTGTTTCTTAGGAATCATCCCAGTGATAACATCATTGGTGATATAAATCAACCTGTAAGGACCAGAAATTCCTTAAGAAATGAAATAGAACATCTTGCTTTTCTTTCCCAATTTGAACCTAAAAGTCCAAGTGAGGCCTTAGGTGATGATGATTGGATCAAAGCAATGCAGGATGAACTAAATGAATTTGAAAGGAATCAAGTCTGGACTTTAGTTGAAAGACCTAAAGAAACAATTGTAATTGGTGTAAAATGGGTTTTCAGAAACAAGTGTGATGAAAATGGAATCATTGTAAGAAATAAAGCAAGACTTGTTGCTAAAGGCTATAATCAACAAGAGGGAATAGACTATGAAGAAACATATGCTCCAGTAGCTAGACTTGAATCTATTCGTATTCTATTAGCCTTCGCAGCATATTTCAATTTCAAACTATTTCAAATGGATGTCAAATGTGCTTTTTTAAATGGTTTTGTTCAAGAAGAAGTTTTTGTCGAACAACCTCCTGGTTTTCAAGACCCAAAACATCCTGATCATGTTTTTAAGCATACCAAGGCTCTATATGGTCTTAAACAAGCCCCTAGAGCATGGTATGATAGACTTACAGGATTTCTTTTACAAAACAATTATAGAAAAGGTACAACTGATCCAACTCTTTTTATCAAAATGGAAAACAAAAATGTTTTGGTTGTCCAAATCTATGTTGATGACATCATATTTGGATCAACTCAGAAATCTTTAACCGATTCTTTTGCAAATTTAATGAAATCTGAGTTTGAAATGAGTATGATGGGTGAGTTAACATTCTTTCTAGGTTTTCAAATATCTCAAAAACCAGAAGGAACTTATATATCTCAACATAAGTATGTTAAAGACTTACTCAAATGGTATGGATTTGACAAAACTAAATGTATTAGCACCCCAATTGGTACCTCAAATACTCTTGATCTTGATGAAATAGGGAAACCAGTAGATCAAACAATTTTTAGAGGTATGATAGGGAGTTTGCTATACTTGACAGCTAGTCGACCCGACTTGATGTTTTCTGTATGCTTATGTGCAAGATATCAATCTAATCCAAAAGAGTCTCACTTAAAAGCCGTAAAGAGAATCTTTCGGTATTTAGAAGACACTATGGATTTAGGACTTTTCTACTCTTCTGGAAATGATTTTGTTTTAAAAAGTTTTTCAGATGCTGACTTTGGTGGTTGTAGAATGTATAGAAAAAGTACATCTGGAACATGTCATTTCTTAGGAGACTCTTTGGTTTCTTGGTCCTGCAAGAAACAACACTCAGTAGCACTCTCCACTGCTGAAGCTGAATATGTAGCAGCTGGAAGTTGCTGTGCTCAAGTATTGTGGATGCAACACACACTCACTGACTATGGTTTGAGTTTCTCCAAAACTCAAATTCTTTGTGATAATACAAGTGCCATAGCTCTTAGTAAAAACCCAGCACATCACTCTCGTGCAAAACATATAGATGTTAGGCATCACTTTCTTAGAGATCACACACAAAAAGGAGATATTGTTTTACAATTCATCGGAACGCAAGAACAACTTGCTGACATTTTTACAAAACCGTTACCTTCCGATAGATTTGAGTTTATAAAACAGAAGCTAGGAATGATTACATTAAAATAATCATTCATATCTTCTTCCTGTTTTACATCTCTCCTAATAGTAAGAAACTCCTCGTAGAAAGGGGGAGGACATTTCTTTATGTCTTTACGTTTCTGATCTTTAAATATTTACTCTATTTATATATATGTTTCTTTTTCTGTTTATCGTATTGACAATTTTATCGTTTCATTTTAAGTTTTTCTGTTTATCGTATTGACCATTTCAGTTTTTCTGTTTATCGTATTGACCATTTCAGTTTTTCTGTTTATCGTATTGAAATTCTTTTCCATCGTATCGTTCAAAAATTTTGTATCATCCGATGATGGTATTGAGATTGTTTTCCATCGTACCATTCAATTTTTTTTCTCGACCGATGATGGTACTGAGATTCTTTTCCATCGTACCATTCAATGGTTTTTGTATCGTCCGATGATAGTATTGAAATTCTTTTCCATCGTACCATTCAAATAGTTTTGTATCGACCGATGATAGTATTGAGATTGTCTTCCATCGTACTGTCAGTTAATGGTAACAACTATTTTCCATCGTACGGTCCGATCATAGTAATGACTTTGTTTTCCATCGGCATCATATTTTTTCCTTACGATTGTGTTTACTTTTGATTCATACCAAAACCAGCAATCACCTTATGTTCTCCGACAGGTATCTTTTTCATTTTTTATTTTCTTTTATTTTCTTTCTTTGTTTTAATCCTAACCATTGATCTGGTATTATATAATCTCGACCGTAGAAGTTCAACGGTCATCTCTTTATTGCCTATAAATACCCCCCTCCCCTCCCCAAACCCACATTGATTGTTCAGGATTTGAGGCGAAGCTCTGCTCCACCAGCTATAAACCATCGTACGATCTTCTCATCGGCAGAACCTTTATGTCTCAATCTTCTGCTAATACTCCTGCCGAAATGTCTTCAAAGACTTTTACAGAGAAAGACTTTCACAGAGAAAGGTTAGTATCCCGAGATTTTTTCGATATGTACGATTCTACAATCAAGATGATTATTTTGTTTCAAGGATGGGAACATATCTGTGTGGAAAAGCCTGATATTCAAGATCCAGTTCTTTTTGATGAAGTTTGTCAGTTTTACAAAACCGTTTCTTTCGACAAAGATATGACTATAAACTTCGCTGTGTACGATAGAAAGTTATCTATGTCTGTGAAACAAGCGGCACATTTTCTGAATGTTTCTATAGAAGGCGATGCATTCTGTCCATCTCACAAACTACCAGAGGAAGTTGGTACGTTTAATAAAGAAAGTGCTGAAAAAACTTTGTTTGTTATTAATAAGGGAAAGAGGAAAGTTTCTCATCTTTCATCGGACAATCGGTTTGTCACTTTATGGATGCAAGGTTTTCTTATCCCAAGAAAAGGGGATAGAGAAACCCTTAAAGTTTCTGATGTCTTTATGCTCGACTATCTTGTGAATATGAGGAAAGTAAATCTCATGGGATATGTTTTTGAAACCATCAAGAATGTCAAGAAAGGAGGGATTAAATCCCAGATAATAATGTATCCAGCCATCCTTACGAAATTCATTCTTGAGAGTATGATGTTTTGTAACATTCCTTTGAAAGGAGAACCTATGGATTTGTGGCCGTCTTTGATTAATAAGAGTACGATGAAAAAGCTGAATGTTTGTTTTGTTTCAAATTCAAAACTTTTTGTCAGAGATGTAGAAGCTGAATTGGCTCAAAATCAATCGGCACCTATGCCAGCCAAGGACAATCAATCTACCGGTGTTACTCGAAAGTCTGATCCTCAAACTAGTTCAAAACCAAAGAAGAAGCCAAGGTATAGTAAGGAAGTTGTAGCCAAATGGAGAAAAGACAAGGAATAGAGAAAAGAGGGTGATCCGAAGTTTGGTCTTGACCCTGCTGAGGCCTTTGCAGAAAGAATAAGGGTAGAAGAAACCCTTCAAGCTGAAAAGAAAAAGAAGACTCTTTTGAAAAGAAAGTCTCAGGACTTCGATATTTCTAAAGTCTTGAAAGCAGTTGAAGATGCTAGTGCTCAACTAACTGTGGAAGTGCACCAAGAGCCCATCGTACAGAGTCTGCCTGAGAAAGAAAAAGGAAAACAAGTGATAGAAGAAGTGGAAGTAGAAGAAGGAGATTTTCTGTTAGAATTTCTTCAAAGTTCAAAGAAAAGTAGAGAGGAATCGCTTCAAAAGCTGAGCGAAGGTGTTCAACAAACTCCTCATGCCGATCAGGAAAGATCTCCGGACAGGATATCATCTCGAGAAAAGCAAGATGCTCAATCCTCTCATTCTGATAAAGTTGTTGTCATTAGTGACAAAGTAGAAGAAGAAAGAAAGCAGAAAGAAAAAGAAAAAGGGAAACAGCCAGTTGTTGATTCAACCAGATCGTATGAACTAGCATCGTACGATGAAGATACTGATTCAGAGCATACAATCTCTCTCAAGAAGAGTGATTACATTGTTCATGTTTTGAGAAGGGTGGAGAAAACAATTCCTTATTTCCCGAGGCTGGAAGGGAAGATTGATTTTATTACTGAAAATCAAAAAAAAAGTTTGGCTCTGTAAAAGAATTGAGAAAGAAAGTTTTGTCAGTAGAAGCCGATCTGAAAGTTCTTTCGGAAAGCTCAGTTGCTCATAAGAAAGCTTGCAATAAGATGACCAAGTGGTCATACAAAACAGAGAGCTCAATCAATGATCATGAAATAGCTATTGAATATATAAGGAGGTTATCAAATGAGCTAGCAACTGCTTTCAACAAGCTTGATAAAGAAACGGTTGAAATGCTGAACCTTTTATCTTCTCAAAGAGCCGATGTTACTTCAGTGAAAGACTTGCAAGATAGGATGAATGTTTTCCAATCTGAATTCTCGAAGGTTTCATCTTTCAAAGATGAAATGGTTTTACTGAAGAATCAAAATTCTGTGTTGTCCAAGGATAACAAGACTCTGCAAATCAGAATTGATACTCTTGAAGAAGTAATCAGAGTCCAGGAGGAAACCATCAGAAATCAAGATCAGATTTTTGCGGATCAACAGGAGCTTCTCAAAACTCAGGGTGAATCAATTTCTGAAGACAAGAAGGAGATCAAGAAGATGAAAGCTGTGCTTCATGAGCTTATAAAGAAAGAGAAGGAAAGAGAAAACAAATGATTGTTGTATTTGTTTCTTTTGGAACTTGTTTGTTTTGTAATAACTCTTATAATCCTCTCTTTTATCCATTGTCTTGTATTACTTCACTAACTCTTTCAGACAATTCGAGATTACTCCTTTCTTTTTGTAAATCACAAAGGGGGAGAATATTTACAAAGCAAAGATTGTTTTACAAAGGGGGAGAATGCATTACAATGCTCTTAAGGAAAATCTACGAATACAATCCTTAGGAAAGTCAATACCTAAGGGGGAGTTAGTTGTATTCAATTTTCTTATTCAGAAGAGTTTTTTAAACTCAGGGGGAGATAAGTATTTCTTGTTACATTTACGTTGTGTATTTGTGCTTTCCAAAAAGGGGGAGATTGTTAAGTCAAAAAGTCTTCTTTTGACTTCCATATCATGTTTTGGAAATCACAAATGTATTCTATCTTATGTTTATAAATTACAATTGTCTTATCATGTTTATCGTATCGTACGATGTAGATCATACCGACCAAATCGTATCATACTGACTCTGTCAAACGTATCGTATTGACTCTGTCAATCGTATCGTACTGACTCTGTCAATCGTATCGTACTTACTCTGCTATTCAGATGATCATTATTTGTTTTGGTACTTTGTCAAAAACTCTCTCTGCATATGAATCGTACTCATGTTTTACATTTCTATATATCTCTTGTCCTAACAAAACGATGTCGTTGAGTTAGTTACAAACTAATCAAAACGATGTCGTGCTTTCTGTTTCAATATGACCGTTGGAGGCAATATGACCGTTGGAACCCGAGGCCTATAAATAGGAGGTCATTTGAAGCTGAGAATACACGGATGAACAAAGAGAACGAATGAAGAGACTCTGTGAACTACAAAGATTCTAGAGAGAGACACTGTGACTTCTCTCATCAGCTTTGTGCGACCGATCATCGTATCGAGGGCTTTCAAGTAATTGAAAGACAAAGGTGCCGATTACCTGCAAAATCGAGGGCTGCTGGGGATAGGCAGACAGACGTGCCGATCATCGTATCGAGGGCTGCTAGGGATAGGCAGACAGACGTGCCGATCATCGTATCGAGGGCTGCCGGGGATAGGCAGACAGACGTGCCGATCATCGTATCGAGGCTCACCAAGGTGTTGGTGAGACAGACCTTTTATCCTAGGTGAAAGGATAACCCTTCTCTTTGGGTTAAAAGAATTGTATTACTTTTACATTTCCGCTGTTGTATTAGAAAGGGATTTGTATTGTTTCCTTTCTTCTTTACATATTCAATTGTAATTGTTTCAATTACAATTATTCCATTACATATTGTATTGATTGGTTCTATACGCTTTAAGGTAGAATCATTCATATCTGTATTACTCTGATTATTGTGTTAATCTTGAATATAATTGTTTTACATAACATTAGTATTACAATACATCATACCTTTTACATTCAATACAATTGTGGGTGTTTGTATTTGTATTAGTTTAAGGTCATTTAAACTAATCTCTTTGTTACTAAAACTCAATGTTTTTAAACCTACAATTCACCCCCCTCTTGTATTGTTCCATCTAATAGACTTTTATATTCGATCCAACAGAAACCAAGTTCAATACTTCACCATTTTAAGGCATCTCAACATCGATGCAAACTTTTCCCCTCCGCTTGGAACAATTAAAGTCTTCTGCCTACCCCCATTCACTGGCTAGCTCAGTTGTAACATGTATGGGGCATCGGGGGGGAATCCTGGTCAAGCTGGTTTTGGAGTGGTCTTTTAGAATTATAATGGTGACATTTTCTAATTTCATTGTAGACCCTATGGCTTTACCACTACGTTGGAAGCTGAGATGATGGGACTGATCGCTGATGGGACGGATCACTGCTGTTGGCAAGCTAAGAGACAAATGTAAAGTTTATTTTTTCATACTATTGAAACATTTGTTGTTTATATATTCCAAGAGCCTCTGCTCACTTTTTAAAAAATATAATTAATATTTTCATTATATTCAATATATTCAATATTAATTTATGGTTTCTTTCCTAAATACAATGTTTTTGTGTTTACTATAACTTTATTTTGGAGAAATACAACATATAATTTTCTTTTATCTTGGATATTACTTTCTTGTAATTGTACTATATATCCTTTTTGATACATGATTTTGAAAAATGGATCATGTACTCAATTAGAGAAATGGATGAGGTTTTTAATTTAACAAGCTGATTTTTTTATATCACTAAAAAATGTATTTTATTTGGGTAGTGGACCATATTCATATCAATGATTTATCCTTCAAATGGTTTTCATTTTCATTTATGGAATGGTTTTCATTTCTATTCATTCACACTTATTATCTTTGTGGTGTATCTCATAGTTTCATATCAAATTTAAATAATTTGTCTTAAAAATGTAATCCTACATATTTATTTCTCAAATGATTATTTAGGAGCCCATGGGTGATGTTTTAATATTTATTATGGGGGAAGATGATATTGATGATGTAGTCATGTTGCTAACTGAATAAAATCAAAACAATGAAAGAAATTTTTCATGTACGTTTGTCATATATTTTATAGAATTCTAGAAATATTTTTACTTTTCAACTCTTACTATATACTATTTTACTTCTTGCTTTGTATTTTTTCAACTCTTATAATTATTTAACTCCAACTATATACTCTCTTTATTTGAGGTTAGTATTGGTTCAACTCTTAATATATATATATTTTACCCTAGAAAATTCATTTTTAATGAACTAGGATACTCTTTAGATAGTTAGAAATGATGTTCATGAGGGTATGTATTATTTTTGAATACACACCACATCCAAGAGTTTTTACCTGCATTTTTTCTTAAAAAGAATGGTAACATTGTGATGTCATTTTCTATTTGTGTTGATAAAAATTTAAGCATGACATGATATTTCTATTTTTCACTTACCAAACCATATGTTTCACACATCCAGTATTCTCTACATTGATATTAATAATAGAGTTTATCTTCTTTGAGAACGCTAGATCATATACTCTCTATGAGTAGTGTATCATGTATTTAATTTGAGAATTATATTTTTTTAAGAGCACTAAAACATTTATTTTTTTTGAGCAGTGGATCATGATTTTTTTTATTGAGCAATGGATCATTTTTTTGAGAATTGGAATCATATCACCATGTGAACGCACGAGAGAGTACTAGTTAATTAATAAAGTTAATTGATTTTAAGAGAACAAAATTTAAATGATTAACTGTTAAATTAAATAATGATTAAATAGAATTATTTTTTAAATAACTAATTATTAATATTAAAACAAATGAAATAAATAAAATATAAACCAATAAAATCAAAATTTTACAAGATTAACTAGAAACCATAAGGTCATTATTAATAATTTGAGTGAAAAAAATAAATGATTATTAAAAATGATTAATTAGAAAATTATACTATAAAAATTATTAATGTGAAATTATATCATAAAAATAGGAAAATAAAATAAATAAATGATTAAAAACATAATGAAAAATTGTGGAAAATTTATAGATTTTAAGGCCGCATAAATTTCCCCCGTACTTAAGCATTGCATGTCCTCAATAAATTCCTTGATTTTGTGTATTTTTTTAAAACATAATAAATTCTTTTTAATTTAACACCTTAAAATGAAGCTTGATAATCAATTCAAAATAAGAGAAGAAAATATTATAAAATGATACTTTCAAATGAAATGTAAAAATAGAGTCTTTCATAAATTCATATAATCACTAGTTATTCAAGGAAGTATATATTCATCTAGTTTTGAAAAATGTATTGACTCATATATGAATATTCCTACTAACATATTTCAATTATTTTTCTACTTCAAAATCGAAGAGTGATGATAGGATAAAAATTAGTGGAATTATGAACAAAACAAAAGGTACCTTCTACTTTGACTTACTCTTAGGTTCCAAAAACCAGTGATTAATTTTTTCGAATCACCTTATTGATACAAATTAAATGGATTTCATATCAATTGATTGGCCCATTATTCATGTTTTATTTAAAATTCCCCTCACCTTAATGATATTAATTTTTATATCTAGACACTTTATTTTATTTTTTAAATTCTTCCTAGCAATGTATTTTCTGCTTAGCATTATGAAAATGAACTTATTTAGTATTTTACATATGGATTACTCAAAAACATTATTCCAAGTATCTCATATATTCATCATGGGTTCCCAAATTCCCATTTTACTCTAGTTTTAAATGATTATATATAAATACTATTTAAATTTGATCAACAAGGTGATTAATTTTTTTAAAATGAAAATCCGAGTCCCCTATGATATAGTAAATACTTTCAATTTATTAAGGTAAAAATAATAACTCCACAAATATGTATCTTATATCACTCTCAGAATTAGTACATAAATAGAAAATTAATAAAATAACTAAGAAAATTCACTAAACAATAATTTATCCTCTAAATTTACAGATTCAATGAAACTATAAACTACTAGTAAGATATTTCTCTTAGGAAAGATAGTTTTGATGTATAATGTTAATTTTATAGAAACTAAAATTGTGTAAGAAATTTGAAAAATTGACCATTATTTAATAAGAAACTTTTTAGAGGGTTGAGAAATTTGACATGCTTTCATCAAAAAATAGATTACCAAGAAAAGACAAGACCATCTCCCCACTCTTAAAACCAAACCTTTCCCCCAATTTTGAATTCATAGGTGTAGAAAAAAATTATCCTTTAAAAGATCAAAAAAATATTCATTTACATAGATTAGTGAAATGTTAAAGGGTTGAATTATAGTTTAAATAATATGTGTTATCCATAATAAAAATATTTTTTTAAAATAGAATCACAAAAGTGTAGGAATCATCATTAAAGCTAGTGAATGGAATTTTTCAATTAAGTTATGACAAGTAGCATGTAAAACATGTGAGCGCATAGTGAAAAGTGTGTATGGCCAATCACAAATATAAATCAAAAATATTTTCAATTATATAGTGAATGGTATGCTAAAAACTGGAAACAAAATATGATTCAGTTAAAAACAAAATCCAACCTAAATTAACCCCCACACTTAATTTCACATAGTGAAGATTTTAAACCATTGAAACTAAATTTATAACAAACAAGAATATACAAAAAAAATTTATAGAATCAAAAAAGAAAATTAATGACACATTGCCACTCCCTCAAAATTGAGATATAGTTTTGGTGAATCGCCACCAGCAGTGGTACTATTTATCAAGTGCAACGATGAGTCATACAGGTATTGTTGTACATTGAAATTGCGGCTTAAAAGAATTTTTTTAATAATTTTCTAGATTTTCAATTAATGAATCAAACACTCCAATAAAATATCAGCATAAAAAATGGTTAAAAACAATAATAACTAAGTGAATCAGTAATTAAGGACAACACAAAATAAAATCATAAATTTAAACTCCTTAATTTAATGAATCTTCACATGAAGCATGTTGTGATATGAGAACTTGAGGGATTTTTTCTCCTCGAGTGACACCAGCAAAAAAATGATTCCTAAAAAAATTAAAACAATGTAGACTAGAAACTCATATCTAGAAGATATAGAAAAAAACACATAGCAGGGAATAACTTTAGTCAAAAAAATAAAATAAAAAACTCAAATAGAGAAAAACCATGGGTTGACTCCCATGAAGTACAGAATTTTAAGTCTTCTGTTGTACCTGATTGAAAATAAGTTTTCAAACATAGTGAAGAAATCCAAGACCTTTAAATACTATTCAAAATTTAGTTTATTTCATTAAATATTAATAATCATATGCTTCTTTTCCTCTCCAAAAATCTCAACCACACTATTCATCAACACACTAACTACAGTAATGGGTCCATACCACTTAGATTTCAAATTTCTAGGAAATATATTAATTCTTGAATTAAAGACAAGGACCGTCTATATAAGATAAAAAATTTTATTTTGAATTTTAGAATATAAAAATTGTGTCTCCCTTTATATATAATGGATTTAATCCATGACTGTCTCCTAATCTCATCCATCTCCCTCAGCTTAAGAAATATTCTCTCTCTAGCACACTAAAAATCAAAATTTATGGCTTGAACTTCCCAATATGACTTTTGATTAAACTCACTGGGAATGTGAAAACATTACCAAAATAATAGACTGTATGGAGACCTATCTACTGGGTTCTTAAAAGATGTTTTATATTCCCATGATGCCTCATCAATCTTAAGAGACTAGTCTTTCCTAGAATTTGAGATTGTTTTCTCCAAAATCTGTCACATCTACCTATTAGGGATTTATACATGTCTAATGGACTATGGATAGTATGTATTTCTGGTCCTATAGGTGAATCCATATTCATTCCATTAAATCCTTAAATTTTTTATTTTTCAATGTGTGTTCCATTATCAGTTATAATGGATTTTCGTACTCAAGATATTGAAAAATGTTTTCTCGACAAACATAATGAAAATATTTTCTTGATTATTGAGAATTTCTACTTCCTCATCCCACATATACACATATTCAACCGAAACAAATATATAATATTTTACATGAGATGATAGAAATTATACTATAAATCTAATCCCCACATATCAAATATTTAATCTTATAAAATACCTTTCTATTGGAACTCCAACTTTCTACCGACATTGACCAGCCTTTGGTATCTATCACATCCAAAAAAATACATCCTACTATCCTTGAATAATGTTGGCTTAGAAAATCCATCTTGAAGAATATTTTCTATTTTCCTCTCTCCACCATGATGTTCTCCCCAAGGAGAAGAGTGAAAACTCTCTAGTATAGGCAACAAACCTTCTTCTAACACTCACATTCTAATAATTCCATCCGAAAATCTCTTAAAATACAAGGGATCATCCCAAAGATATAAATTATTTTCTAAAATGATATTTTTATTAGATAAATATTTTGGAATGAAACTTCCTACCAAAAAATTGGAAAAATCACCACAGCAGGGAGACTGCCTAATACTGACTGTGAGAATCTTCTAATGCGGAAAGGAAGAATTGATCTCCCTTCGATCATCATAGTGTGTATTAGGAATCCTAGAAATATGGTCTACAACCATGTTTTCAGCATCCATATACTCTCTAATATTTATTTCAAATTATTTTAACAATATGATCCATCTAATGATCATGGGTTTGGCTTCCTTTTAAAAATATCATTTTAAAGAAGAATTATTAGAAAAGATGATGTATTTGGAACCTATTATATACTGTGTAAATTCTCTAGATCAAAGACCATTACTAACAACTATTTTTTAGTTGTGGTTTAATTTATTTGAGCCTCATCTAGTAGACAGAAATCATAATAAACCATATGTAACATATTATATCTCTTTAATCCTAAGATAACTCCAACATCCATATCACTTGGATCACATGTTAATTAAAAGGGATGTATCTAATCTGCTGTAATTATAGAAGGTCATGAAGGGATTTTCTTAATATATTAAATTATTTATTCCATTTTTTCTCAATGATAAAGGGTTCATTCATGTTAAGAAAATAACGCAAGGGATTTCTAATTTTGGTAGGGCATTTTATAAATGTCCTGTGAAAACAACCGTTCCATATGAAACTCCAAACACACTTGATATTTTCATGAGGGGGAAATTTTTTAATAAATTCGATCATAGTAGTGTCTAATTATAAACCACTCTTGGACACCTTATTTCCCAACACTATCCTTTCAATGACAATGAAATGATATTTCATAGCCTAGAACTAGGTTGGTCTCTAAAAATATCTCTAAAACTAATTCCAAATTTTCCAGACATGTATCTAATGTACTACCAACTATAGATAAAATCATCCATGAAAATATCAATAATAATTTCCATTGAATTTGAAAAGTCGGTTAATATATAACATTAAAAGGTTGCTGGAGCACCACATAAACCCAAGGGAATCCACAAGTAGGCAATTGTCCCAAATGGGCATGTTAAGGTAGATTTCCTATTATACTTTGGAGCTATTAAAATCTAGTTATAACAAGAATATCCATCCAAAGAATTAAATAATTCATTTCAAGAAAGCATCTCGAGCATTTGATCAAGGAAGTGCATTAAAAAATGGTCCTTCTGGGTTGTTGAATTAATCTTCCTATAATAATTACAAACACTCAATTGGTTGATTTTGAAACTTGAAGTTATTCATTTCTTATTTTTGGTTATAATAGTGAACCCACATTTATTTGGGAAAAATTGGACTGGACTGATCCTTGTACCGTTAATGATATGATATATGATACATGTGTCCAACAGCTTGATAAATTCATCTCTAACAACTTATTTCTTATTGGGATTTAGTATTATTTAACACACAATTCTAGGATTGTTTTCTGGTTCCATAGGTATCTTCTTCATCTATAAAGAAGTTATAACCCTTTTAATATCATTTATGTACCAACATATTTTATATTTTAATTTCTCTCACATAATTTACAATATTTAGTAATTGTTTTCTTTCAAATCAGCAAAAAAAATGATAGGTAGTGTAGAATTGTCACCCAAAAATGAATATTTCAGATTTACAAGAAGTGTTTTTAGATCCATGTTTGGTTATATTTCCCTTGATGGACGAATATTGGGCTTGGAAGGTCCATATTATTAAACATGAAATTTTTATAGAGTTTTAAAAGTGGATAGATTTTCAATTTCTTGAATTGATTTCAAATTTATCTCACTACTATCTAATGTGAACAAACCACTCTCATAACTCTCTTGATAAGAATTTAAAATATTTATCAATAAAAAGTCCTAAATTGGTTTTATCAAGTTATCTTATACATGACAAACTCAAAAGTGTTTTAAGAATCAGAATCATCCTCAATTTCACACAGAATGTTTTTTCAGAAGCAGATGATACATCTTCAACAAACGCTGAAACTGGACAACTATCCAGTTCTAATTTTTTTATAGATTCTCATTTTAATGAAATTATGTAGAATGTAAAATATATTTTTAGTCTTATGGATTTATTTCTTCACCAATGTTTTTATTTTCATATTATTCAAAATTTTCATGTTAATTATCAGTTTCCAAGGACTAAATCTTAGAAAAAATTTTATGATAATGTTGGTCATTTTACATCTTTAAAGGCAATGAATTATTCTTATTTTTCTATAATTTTAATTACCCATTAACCCTAAAACACATATAGGAATACTCTTACAGTGGCCAAGAAGGCCCTACCCAGAATTATGGCCACCTCTTGGTCACACTCCATATATAGGACTTGGAATTCAAATTGTTGAAACAGCTTCCCAACTAATACTAGAAGGTCATATACCCTTCCTAAACTACGTGTAGATGAATGAGAAGCTAGTTGTAGAGTAAAAATGGTGGATTAAAGATTGGAAAATCTCAACAATTGGAATTGTGATTATAAGAGAATATTAATGATAAAACATAAGTCACAGAGGTTGTTGAGTTGACTATAATTCCCTAAGGTGAAGGGTATAACAAATATCCATGGTTCTTTTGTCTTCATATGTATTTAATTTTGTAGTCCAACACTAAATTATTCACCAATTTTATATATAGATAATTCTTTAAGTGTATTTTGGTTTGAAAGAATTTTTTTATGATTTTAGATAAAATGTAATTTGGGATAAGGCTAGAATGAAACAATTATTCACTTAGAGCATGGTAGAAATCCCTCGGAATTGAAGAATATTTTTTTAATAATTTTTTTTTTAGTTTTTCTCAGAATGGGATAGGTGGAAAAATATTCCTAATAACAGTAGGTATGTACCTTATGTCTTCAACATCATTCTTCTTATCCATATTCTTCCTTTGTTCAAAAAAATTTTCATCTTCTGTTTTTGATAAAAAAATGATATTTTTTTTTCATTTTCATCATTTATCTCATGATTTCTGGATTGAGTGTCAAACTGAATTATATTTCTAGAATATTTATTTTTTCTATTTTTTGAATTTTTATAATCGTTTTCAGGTTCATTTTGAGTGTAAATCCCACTTCTTGTTACTAAAAGCATGAGAATCTTCCTACAATTAATTTCAGTTATTCTAGGAATCCTTCTTTTATCCCTAAAAGTCATGTATCTAGCTAGTTGGCCCAATAAAGTTTCCATATATTTTCTTTATTTGAGAATCAGTTTAAATTTAATCAAATCCAAAATAGAATTGTCATTTATTCTGTTGAGTCTTGAATTTTTCATATTGAGAGACCATTATATTTAAAATGTTATCTATTTTTGAAAACATCTTACCATTAAAATATCCTTTTCAATTAGAAGACTCATCCCATTTTTGATTTTGAAATTTCTTCCTTGGTTTGTTTTTGGTAACCATGAGTTGTGGGTTGCATAATCATTCGTTGTTTTTATAGGAGAGTTTGGGATGGTTCGTATTTCCTTGATTATTGTTTTTTGAAAATGGGTCATCTTTAGAATCCATCCTAGGACCATAGTTAACAAATTTTGAATTACATTATTGGGATAACATGTAAATGTTTGGGAAACAATTTATTGTTACTGAACATCCCACATTGATATCATTATTCCCAAAGAGATTAGTTTTATTTTTTAAAGACAAGTTGGTTTACAGACTATATTTAATTATTGTTAAATCATGGTTTGGAGTTTATTTTTTATTTTAACCAATTGATAATTCTTTTATATTCTTGTTCAATTGTTCTTTGAATTTATATTCACTCTTTTTCCTGCTTGAAATTTTATATTGAGAATTTAAATAAAGGTTATTAAAAATTTGTTTTAACAATTCAACAGTTTTATCATTGTCATTACCCCTAGTAGATTGATCAAAAATATCTTGAGAATAGAAAGATATTCCTTCATAGAAGGAGTCCATGAGAGCATGGGATGAGAGTTGATTATGGGAAAACATCCAAATAAGGTCTCAAAATCTATCACAAGACACATGAAAGGCTTCACTATCCTCTTGGTAAAAACTTTTAATTTTAGTTCATAATTATTCTTTATGAATTTGGGGATAAAAGTTCACTATGAATGAGTTATAAATACAATCCAAATTTTCAAAAAAATTCTTTTCTAGACTAAGAAACCAGTTTCGATCATTACCTCTATGAAAAAATGGAAACACTCACATTCAAAGAACATTTTCAGTGAATCCTTAGAGTGGTAGTTGTTCCACAATGTTATATAAATATATAATTATGTCTAGGTAGTCCTCATTAATGTGTTCATTGAATAAACATAGTAGTGATATGTGGGACTTCTTGAGTTTATAGCTTCTAGATCTTTTTGATTGTTTAATAGAATATGGGTTGCTTGAATCTTGAGGGAGTTGGAACACCCTCATCCTAGGCCTCTCTATTTCCTATAATTTTTATGTTTGAAATTTTGGTTGATTATTTTCAATAGTGAAAACCCACTCTCCTAAATTCTCCATTTTAATTTTATTTTTTCTATTTAGAGTAGTAAAGTGTTTTTTAATTTCAATAGTCAAGGGCATTAAAATTTCAAAAGATGCCCTTGTGCTCATCCAGTAGGTAAAAATAAATGAAATTCATCACTACGTTGTTCTACGGTAGTTAAAAATGTAATAGAAGAAAACAAAAACAAAAAAGAAGTGAAAGTAAATTTAAAGAACAATAAAAGTAATTACATATGAAACATGATTCTTTACAGAAATTGTTTTTAGTATTTTCCAATTTTCCATTTTTTTGAATTTTTAGAAAATATTTTATATGTGATTTTATTGATTTTTTTAGAAAAAAGTTGGTGATTAATTCCTTCCAAATAAATGGGGAAAAAACATAACAAGGTTTTCATTAAACAGTGCCAATGTCTAAAATTTTATATTTTCTACTTACTACATTATATTTTTACCTAGGGTCGAACCCAAGGGTATGATAAATAATATCTTGAGTGACCATTTTCCCCAAACATTACCACTATTGAAAACAATGGGTAGAGTATATTTTTTTGAGATATTATGGGTTATAATTTGTGAATTTTTAATGTTTTATATGTTTTTGATAATTGTGATGAGCATATAGAAGCAATATTAAAGTTGACCAAAATGTTGGAGAAAATTTGGAATGATAGTAAATGAAAATGATTGGGGAAAATAAATTCTTCTGGTTGAAAGAGAATGAATGCTTCAATTAAAAATAAATTTACTTTCAAAACATTAAAATTGATAAGTTCACATCCCTTTCTAGGATACTAAACTCATAGTAGAATGAATCATGAAGTTCACCACTTTAAGAAAAATTTGAAATGAAATTGATTTTAAAGAAAATTAAATAGAAACTGTATCACCAATATTTAGTGATGTTTTTTTTGGATTAAAATTTTGATTGATTTCGTCTATGCTGACTCTTTCAAAAAGAACAGAGAGGTCTGAATTTATGTGAAAAATGTATAGAAACAACTAATGTATTAAGAATTAGAATCAACCTCATAGGTCAATTATAATTTTTGATGAATGAATTTAGAGTATAAATATATATTTTAAACAAATAATTTATATCCCTCAAGCACAAGAGATTTAGCCAACAATCATAATCAAAATTTGAAATTAAAACACTTCAAATATAGAGTAAAGAAGTTGAGAATAAAGGGAGAATAAATTTTCCTCTCAATTTGGTATTGCAGCTTTATTCACTACTCTACTAGGTTTTCTGGACTCCTTGCCTAAACCGTATATTGGATCTACTCTTCGGGGGTCAAATGAATGTAAAGTGATTGATCTGATCCCCTCAACTGCTACCTCTCTCTACTTTTAAAGTCCCCAATCATACTTTGTTTGTGACAACTGACTTCCACTGACTCAAGTTTGTCTTCCTCAAAAACACCGAACACGTGGTGGGGTTATGCCACCCATCTCACTATATGTGACTCTATCAAATCCATTCTAAATGAATCGTAACATGGAGTTTTCAATTTATCTTGATGTACTTTTGGTCCTTGCTTTATTTTTTAAATAATTGAAAAATAAAAATAAGAATGGTATTCGACATTACATTACTTAAAATAAAAAATTAATTAATTAATTGAATTATATTTATTTAAAGTTATTTATTAATAAAATTTATGAATTTTATTTAATCGTTTTATATAATTTATAATATTTATAAATTATTTTTATTCAAATTATTTATTCAAAATAAATATAGTTAATATTTTTACAAGTTAATAAAGGATAATTGTTTTTAATTATATTTTAAAATAATTAAACTCTATTATTTTCTTAAGTTAATTAGAAATTATTTATTTTACTAAATATTTTTATTAAATTTGTTATCAATTCATTAATTATGATAGTTTGTTTTTTATTATTAATTATGTTTACATAAATATTGATTTATTAAGGTTAATAATTCATATTTAATTAATTAATTAAATTATCTTATTTAATCTATTTATTAAATATCAATTATTATTATTATTATTATTTGTTTATTAGTTATATGTTGTCCTTTTGTTTTAGTTTTTAAATTTTTTCATTTTCATTATTTTCTCCCCCCTCTTATACATATCAGTGTCGTGTATAAGGGCGGGGGTCTTCTCCCTTATTCATCCAAAAGGTTTGACTGAGCATAGCTTGGCTTCTACTCCTTCACTGTAGCGCAACACTGACATGAAGAGCTCTCCAGGTGGTGGCAGTGTATCCTCCCTTCATAGTGATATCAAATTTGATTAGAGTTTATTCGGTGGAAAATGGTGGCTCGCGACAGCATTGAAGGTTCTTCCACACTGGTGCGAGCTCAGATCATCTCATATCTGAGGTGAGAATGGATATTAATCATCAGATCTAGGTTGGCATGGTCTTGGTGGCTTCATATCTGGGTTAGTTCAGGGAGTTCTATTGATTTTGAGTGGAATCAATGTTTGGATATGCATCATCTGGTTCATCTTGTGGTGGTGCGAGATCTGGAAGTGTATTGTTGGAACGACGTGTTGAAGTTAAGGTATAATAGTGGCGGTGTGACAATCAACTCAACGTGACTTGAATCTCTGATGATGTGAAACAAGGATACCTCTCATGGTTTCAAGTGTTATGGTGCTGTTTTAGGAGGGATAATATTGGTGGTTGCTTATGGTTGTGTCTGGCAGTGTCTCAATGAGACATCGTTATATTATTGTTGGTGTTGCCGGTGAGATGTATTCTTGGTGGTGTCTCATGAGGTTGGAGGTTTCCGGAATTGATCGGTAGTACATCGTTGGCATGATGGTATGAAAAATTAATGCTTGCAGTGTTATTTATGAAATCAGCAAACTTAAAACCAAAAAAATTATAAAAAATTAATAAAATTTAAAAAATTTAGAATTAAATAAACTTTAATTTAAAAACGTAATTTAATTTTTTTTAAAGAGTGATCCTTAGACAAAAAATTTAATTAATTTAAACAATTAGAGAAATAATAAATTCAACAAACAAAAAAAATAATTAAAATCATGGTTCAAATAATTTACTAATTAATTTTATATAACCGAATAATTAAAACATGAATTATAAATTAAATTAAAATATTAAAATTAACGTATATAAATTAATAATAGAGAATGAATTAATTAATAAAGTCAGATTAAATTTAGAAAAAATATTTTAATGACTAAATATTAATATTGACAAAATATTAACGTGAATTACGTTTTAAATGACAAATTATTAAAATAAAAACAATAAAAACAGAAATAAATAAAATTGAAATTTTACAAGGAAAACTGGAACCCATAAATTAATTATTAATAATTTGAGTGTAAAAATAATAAAATTGATAATAAAATTGATAATAAAATTGATTAATTTAAAAAAATTACTATAAATTTATTAATGTGAAATTAATTAATAAAAATAAAAAAAATAATAATTAAATTAATTATTTAAATTTAAATAAAAACATGAGGTAAATTAGTATATTTTAAGGCGAGATAACTTAGTAACCATGATTTAATTTTTCTTAAATATATTGAAGCTGAGTTATCTAATGGAAAAAGAGACTTGGACATGTCATCTTTCAACTGTTATATGTACTATTCAATAATGTACAAGTGTAGCAGCTACCCAAATTGAAATTTTGAAACAATTTTACATGATATTTTTATTTATAAGGTAAATAACATAAAATAAGTCTTAAATATAATAATAAAGTTATTAATTATAGACCATTATAGATTTTTATGTATATTTATTTGTTTATATGAATACTTCTATTTTAGGATGTAAGAATTGTGTTTTGTGATTGTGAATAATTTTTGTACATTTACGTAGACATATATTAAGTATCATAAGATTTAAAATTTATCAAATTTTTTAATTTTTATATGTCGGCTTTAAATCAAATATACTTTTAATTACTTCTATTAGATGTTATACTGGCAGCAAATTTTTCAATCTTGAATTTGATGTTTTTTTCAGAGTACAAGTTATTTTTCATAATATTTATCCTCCTAGAACACCAAAATAAATTTAATGTTTTAGAAAAAAATAGAATAATTATTGAAATGGATAGAACTATGTAAAATGATTATAATCTAAAAAACTATTTTTGGGTTGATTCTGGGAATAAGGATTGTCATATTTTAAAAAGAGTTTTAAATAGTCATTTTTAATGAAAACTCATTATGATTTTTTGATTCAAAACCTAATTTTGGCTATTTAAAAGTGTTTTGGTGAGTTTTTTTATTTCAAATTCTACAGATAAATTGGATTAACTCAATTTTAATTGTGATGATGAAATTTTTATAGAATATTCTAATAAAACTAATTTTTTTTGAATTTATAATAAAAGGTCTATGTTTATAAAATAATCAATTAATGATGATTTGTTTGCATATGTTTGGAAAAGGATTCAGTTACAGTGAAATATGAAGCTAAATTTAATGTCTTTCATTTTAGGGAAGAAAAACATCAGGGTAATATAATTTCTTATGGGAAGATTACTAAATATAATTCTCTTTAAAAGTCTTATAGAATTCTTAAATACCACACTATTGATAATGTTATTGGTAATGTTTATTATATTAAAAATATTATTAATTATTTATTTATTTTTTATTCAAATTTTTATTTCATTTTTTATTGTGTCCATAATGAGGGTTTTCATGCGTTTTGTTATTCTAATTAGAATATTACTAATAAAAATGAACTTAATCAATTTTATAGAAATAAAGCTTGGACTTAATCTAAACCCCCATGTATAAGAATTCTATAATAACTAGATAGTTTTTTTTCAAAAAAATGCATATATTAAGTAAAATTGTTAATTTTAATGTTATTCTTGGAGTTCAAGGCTTTTTTAAATGATAACGTATCAATTTTCATGATTTTTTTCATATTTTCCTTAGTTTAATTTTATTATAATTTTATTTTCTATTATGGACATTCATGATTTTAAAATATATCCAATGGATGTTTACAGTTAATTTTTAAATGGTTTAATTTTTTAAGAAGTTTGTAGCGATCCCAAACCTAGTTGTCCGAATCCGGAGATTGTTTGATCACATTGACATAAAATACTAGGAATCACATCCTCAATGATCAGATAGTTAATTATTCTTAGTAAAACATATAAATATATGAAATTATTATTACATTATAAATCACAAAATCAAAAAACAAATTTCCTTGATAATTCCATTATTACCCATAGTATATATGTAACACCCCCAAATTCTAAACTAAGAACCTTGTATCTGATAGCGTGTATGACATGTGACACCATGTGTGTAAGGGAATATAAAATACAATTTAATTATAATAAATTATAATATTTAAAATAGATTTTATATATTCACGAAACACTGAGTGAGCATGCATTATACACAAGAGATAACTTCTTTGATAGCTTTGATTACACATAACAACAACCTTCCACAATAAAATGCATTACACACAAGATCTAGTTTCATCAAATAACCATGTATTATAAAAATATTATTATTTAATATAATATGAAATAAACTAGATGTTAAATTATTATTTTTGAATAGTAACAAATAACTTATAAAAACTACTATTTAAACCAACATAAAATGAATTCATTGGTTAACAATTAATGACAAATGAAAATAAAAACCAATTGAATATAAAAAGAAATACATTTATTTTTATGATTCTGAAGGAGTATTTACTTAATAAATAATACTAATAAACATTATTGAATTATTTTAATGAGACATATATGTAATATATTAAATCAAATATTTTGGATATTTATCCATTAGTTATGATATGAATCTGATAATAACAAACCCTATTTCACACATAAAAACCTATATTTTAATAAAGGTAATTTCCCACCATCTAAAGGAGAAACTATTTTAAATCGTGATTCTAACTCCATTATAAATTTAATTTGATAAAAAAAATCATTTTTTAATTCATAATGTCAAAATCTTCTTAGGGTTATTTATTGGTTTTTTTTGAGAAACATTATTTTTCGATGAGTAGTGAAAAATACAAAATTTTAGTTTAAAGATGAATTTTTATATAAATAAAAATTAATGTTAAGTTATAAATATAATTTTTTAAGAGGAAATTATTTTAATAAAACATCTATTAAAAATAATTGTTCATTAGAATCAATTTAATTTATAAATTGAATATAAAAACATAACAACATTTCGAACATTTTTCTACTAAAACAAGTTAATTTGTCGGTCTATGAGATTAACATTAATATTAATTTTTCTGATTTTATTAATTTAATTTCCTAAAAATGGACATAAAACATTTTATTTAGGATGATATTTTGAGTCTAATAAGTTGAACCCAAATTTCAATCAAAATGATTAGTATAAGTGGTCAAAAATAATTATAGTGATTATGGTGTAATTAGGCTCAAAAGGGACTAAAACCTAACATTTAGAGCCCAAATGGCCTATAAATTTGTCCATTAAAATCTTATTTCCATATATATGTCATCAAACGTCCTTTATTGAGTTTTTTGGGTTTGATATTGCTTTTTTTAGTAATAACCCGTGTCTACCAAATTTGTTTTGAAAAATTCCAACTGAGTCATTTTCCTTCCCTATAAAAAGAAACCACCTCTCCCACTTCATCACACTGATGAAACCTATTAGGATTGTCCAAGATCTTGAAAAATAGTCTCCCAACATCCCTACCCTCAACCTAGAGGTATTGTTTTATTAATAAATCCTTCTAAGGTGTCTTATTGGTATAAACCAAAATAAGTTACCTCATTAAGATGTAAAATCGCATCTCAAGGATTTTAGTTTCATTTCCATTATCCTACCCTTATACTATTCTTATGATATGATTACACAATAGAACTAGTATGATCAATATACTAGGATTTTTTATGTTAATATTTCTACCTATGCTTACAAACACCTCGATCTAATGGGGAACAAACACATTATTTCTGTGTATGGAGAACTAATGCCTCAAAAAATGACGATTGTTCAATTTTCCTTTACAACCTACCATAGTAGACATTATAGTGGAACCAATATTAATATATAATATTTATTATATATTTATATTATCTTTAGTGTTTTTTAATTTTCAATTTGAATATACCTTAATTCTTTCCATCTTGTTTAAATATGATAATTTTGTTTAAGGAAGTGTGGACTATTGCCACCCCAAAGCAACATGACTTGTTCATGACATATATGGAATGTATAAATGATGGTCATAATAAACATATATAAAATTTCTAAATAAGGTATTATAATGGAATTATAATATAAATATGTATTATTTACCTTTCATTCTTTTAATACGACAAATAAATGAATGGTGCGTTCATGGGTATGTACGACCTACCATCTCCATGAACAATGCACTTTATTTCTTATATAAAAATTGTACAGAAAATTATTAATTTATATGTAGTAGATATAAATGGTAATCAAATAATAATTAACATTTTGAGATGATTAAACCCTGATTTAATTAATAAGAACAACAAATAACAGGCCACAACATACTTGACACAACTAGGCAATTAACACCTGAAATAATCAAAATAACGAATGACTGATAACAAATAAGTAATTTGAGATTATAAGAAATTTAAATATGATATTATAAATATTATTATTGTTATTATATTAGTTGATATCATTTTTTGAACCACTATAAATGAGTCTAAATACCAGAAAAAAGAAGGACGTTTAAGGTAAGATATTTCTCCACAACATACTTACAATTGAGTCTTATGTTTGTTATGCAATAATTAACCTTAATTAGGTGTATTTAGTACCTATTGACAAGTTATATCATGAATAAAATTAATCTAATGATATTATAAGTTTAATTTAATTCATGGGGAATTATTATTTAAATTTTTCAATATCGTATATGACACATTGGATGGATTAAATATTAATTTTTCCCAGGATTGTTTTACATCCAACAACCCTTATTGTTAATTATCCTCCTCTATGGCATTATTGATAAATAAATATTATTTTTTAAATATGAATATTTGATAAGGAAACTTATTTATTTTATATATGAATAATTATTTCAACTTGTATGACACAGTTTGGAGACCATTGAATGAAATCCCCTTGATGAATCGATAGTCTCTTGAGGTGAAATAGTTAGAAAAATATATGGGTTATTACCCAGATGATAAAATTTCATTTGAAAGGTCTTGAAAGTCCTGGTTCCACATAAATAAGAAACATGGAATCAAATAATTAATAATTTTCCTCATTTAAACTCAGTTATTATTTTTCCATGAGATTTTTTTTCGATATATCTTTGGATTTGGTTCATATTCAGTTTATTAATTAATGGCATGTGTTTTAGTTTCTTAAATTGACATATTAATTATTCCATATCTTGTTATTTAAATTCAATGGGTGTTTAATTATTTACCTTGTCATATATATTTCTTCATTATTTCTCTTGTTGTACTTACCCTTACTAATAATTTGATATCACTCTTATTATGTTTCATTACACATGTTAGGAAAAAGAAATATTTGAATAAGTATTCAAGGACGTAGTTTATTTCATTTTATTATGTATCATGTTTTTATTTTTTATTTCATAATGTATTATGGATATCATTTATGTAAACTATATTTCCAAGACTATTAATTTTAATGGTCCTTCAAGATTTGATTCCTTATAAAAATTTCATCCTAATAAAGTAATGCACTGACACCATGATTCTAGGGTCAGGGTGCTACAAATTGTATCATAGGAAGTTTAGAAATAAAATTGGAGACTATATTTAGAAAACATAGATCATGGAACAAAACCATAATATATTCTTTGATTGTTAGTATAGAAGGACATCCTATATTTTTGGTAAGGTTGATATTATGTGGGTATTCCTGGAAATACATCCATGTTTGGATACTACAAGTGGATGTGGTCCTAGAACAGATGTAACTTGGAATAATTACTCTAACAAGGTGTTCTAGGACTAACTCAGGGCAACCTAGTACAAGAAAATGAGTCTTAATGCACACCAGGTTTGGAATTTAAGGGGGACACATAGGATAATTAAAATGTATTTACCTACCATTAAGAAGGATTTAAAAGTATAGATGACCCCCATAAACCAATGTTTCTGATTCTCAGATTCTTGATGTATAAATTTATTTTATATTCTATACGATATCTATAGTCATACACATTTCATAATTTGAATATATAATCCATTATAATCCTTTATTTAGAAATGAAACCTAATCGAAGGAATGATAACTCCACCCATGCACATTATCCAAAGAAGGATCATATCATTCATGGCCTTAAGACAAAATTTCAAAGGGAGATATCCTACCAAGTATTCTCATAATATGAGTAAATAGTATCATATATTAACAAGATAATTATGTAATTATAGTCATATAGAATACAATTAAAGAAATATAAATACATGGATAATGGTAAAAATGGAAACAAGGATTTTCTCACATGTGATAACTATGGAAAGAACCCCCATTGGTAAATGGTTGAATGGAATGAGAGTTTATTATATTTGTAGAGAAAAAGTGTACAATGTTCTTGATTCCAAGTGTAAGAAAAAGTTTTCCAATGTACATTGCTTAAACTTCATGGAGATGGGATACTCTGTGAATCAACGTCCCAAGAATTAAATGAATATACCCCAAATGCTGCTATTGGTTAATGATTATGTTATTTTGCTGTTGCTGATGAAGAGGAATGATTAAATAATTTTTTCATTTGAATATTTTATCAATTATTTATTGGTTATAATAATTATGGAATATATCAGGATTGTACTATAGCAATTTTTTGTTTAATATTTGGGATTTTAATTTGAACGGTATAAAGGAATTTCATTTAGTACAAATTTAAACATTTCAAAAACAATATGATTGAAGGAAAGACAACCCTTAATATGTTCCTGATGTGATTATAATGATGAATAAATGATTGATTCGGATAATTTCTGACTACATTAGAACTAATTAATGAATTTTCAACAACTGGCCGATGCTATCATTGATGTAGGTTACAAAAATTTTGGATTTAAGGGATATATCCAATAACACATGTCTTACTTAAGGAATAAGGAAGAATGCATGTTTCTAGTAACATTTTATGGTAATTTGAGTTATTACCATCTTTCAAAAGGATGCATAATAAAGTTATTCACATCTTTATAATTTATAAATTATGGGATAATTCAAGTTGATTAAATAGTAATGAAAATTTCATTCAGTAAATTTAATTCATAAGTTATTGGATCATAATATATTAGAAAAAAGTATCTATTAATAATATTTTTTATGTTGGAATTTTGATCTGGTCATAATGATTGATATATCACATCACCATATGATTCTTCATGTGTTGAGAGATGATATAGAAATAGTTCAGTCCATAATCAGAGGAATATAGTATGTTTATAGATATGTATATTTTATTATATTCCTATACAGTGAAAAAATTCCTTAACTCTTAAAAAAGGATTTGAAACAAAAATGTTGTCCTATTATCATCCTTTTTGATGGAATCAGTATCGTTTATTCATACATATAGATTATGATTTTTTGGTATACAAATTTTTCCTAAACATGTTCTCTATCACTCCTATCAAAACATGATTGTTATATTTTTATTCCATATCCTTGTTTCCATTTCCCTCCTATGTTATCCTATTAGGGAACCTAGATATATGACCATTGTACATTAATTTATCTTTTATTTAAAATATGTATTAGTAAACCTATCTATGATGTGGGTTTTTCTTCAATAGTTTATTTTAAATTCCTAAATTACTAAGATCATTTTTAAATTGTGAGAACAAATTTTAATTAAAGTGGTGATAATATAACACCCCAAAATTTTAAAGTAAGAACTTTGTATTTGATAGCGTGTGTGACATGCAACACCAAGCGTGTAAGGGAATATAATATCTGAATACTTTATAATATATATAATATTTAAAATAGATTCTATATATTCATTAATCATTTTTTAGCTTACATTACACAAAAGGGATACCATCCTTGATAGTGTGCGTTACACATAAGAGCGATCTTCCTCTATATCTTATATTACACACAATACCATGTTTCACCAAAAAACAACATATTATTAAAATATTAATATTTAATATAATATGATATAAATTAGTTGTTAAATTAGTTTTTATAAATATTAATAACTAACAAATAAAAATTACAGTTCACACTAATATAAAATGAAATTATTGGTTAACAATTAATGATAAAGGAAAATAAGAACCAGTTGGATATAAAAAAATATTATTATTTTTATGCTTCCAAAAACATATTTCCATAATAAACGTAATTAATCAAAAATATTGAATGATTTAAATTAAAAATATATGTTATATATTAAATAAAATATTTTTAATATCTATCAATTTGGTTTTTTATTCATAAGATATGAATGGACCCTGTTTCACACATAAAATCATATATATTTACAAAGGCAATTTTACCGCCTGTTAATAGAGAACCTATTTTAGATATTAATTTTGATACTATTATAAATTGAATTTGAAAAAATAATCATCATTTTTTAATTCATACTTTCAAAATTAACTTAGGGTGAACCTTTTTTATTTTTCCAAGAAACATCATTTTTCGATAAATAATGAAAAGTATTTCATTTTTGTAAAAAAATGTCTTTTAATTTAAATAAATATTAATGTTAAATTATATATAAAATTTGTATTCAGATCACACTATATAAATAATATATATATATTAATAAAATTTATTTCTTTATAATCAGTTTAGTTTTTAAATTGAATATAAAAACATAACAATCTTTTTAACTTTTTTCTATTAAAACCAGTTAATTCATACATCTTTGAGATTAGAATTAATATTAATTATTCCTCTAATGTAAATTGTATTTCGAAAAAGAGACACACTAATTTTTAACCAGGATGATATTTTTATTCTAATAAGAACAAATTATATTTTGACCAAAATGAGTAGTAAAAGTGATTAAAATTAATTATTATAATTAAGTTATAATTATGGGAAAAGGACTAAACCTTAAATTTAAAGGCCCAAATATCCTAGAAACATATCCCACACCCATTTTATGGCCATATATTTCCAAGTAAACTTCCATTATTTTTGGTTTAGTATGACTTGTTTTGGGTAAGAACATGTGTCTTCCTAACATGTTTTCAAAAATTCCAAGTGTGTTGTTTTCCTTCACTATAAAAGGAAACCACCTCTCCCACTTCTATATATCTCTAAAACCTCTTATTTTCAGCCAATATCTACCCATATAGTATCCCAAAATCCCTCCCCTAGCCCTAGAAGACTTTATTTGGGTTTAAAGCCTTCCAAGTAAGCCTTTTGGTATAAACCAAAAGTTTTTAACTGATTAAGAGGTAACATTTTCCCTCAAGATTTTTAGTTTCATTTCCATTTTCTAACCCCTATACTCTTCTTATTCCCTTATTACAAAAAAACCAGTATAATAAATATACATGCATGTTTTTATGTTAATATTTCTTTATAAACAAGCACAAATATTCATATAAAGGGTAACAAACATAGTGTTTCTATGTATGACGAACTAATATCCCACAAAACGATGATTGTTCAATTTTCCTTTACCACCTCTCATGGTAGCCATTATGAAGAAAAAATTTTTTATATATGATATTTAATATATTTATAATATATTTTTTCATCTATAATTTTCATCTATAAAATAACATTATGCTTTCCGTCTTATGTAAATACGATAATATCATTTGAGGAAGTGTGGTCTAACACCCCCGCAATGCGATGTGACTCGTTCATTCCATATATGGATTGTATAAATAATAAATTTAATAAAAATATATAACATGTATAACATAGTTATTATAATTGAATTATAATATTAATATGTATCATTTACTTTTCATTTTTTTTAAATGACAATGTAATGAAAGTAGTGTTCATGCATACTTTCGACCTACCATCTCTTTGAATAGTGCACTTCATTTATTATCTCCAAACTAAATAGACAATTTAGAATATGTATTTACTGAATATACATGATAATTAAATAATGGTTTAGATTTTGGAGATGATAAATCAATGATTTAATTAATAAGAATAAAAAATAAAAAGTCAAAGCATACTTGATAAAACTAGGAAATTAACACTCGAAATAATAAAAATAAAGAAACGTTTTTATAAAACGAGTAATAAGATATTATAAGAGATTAAAATATTATATTATAAATATTATTTTCATTATGATATTATATAATAACATATTTTAAACAACTATACAGGAGCCTAAATACCACATAATAAAAGGAAAGTTAAGGTAAGGGATTTCGTCTCAACTTACTTAATATTAAGACTTATGTTGGTTATGCACCAATTAACTTTTATTTAGTTTATATACTACCCCTTGAAATGTTATATCATTTATTCAATTAATATCATGATATTATAAGTTTCAATAAATTCATGTGGAATTATGATTTAAATATTTCAATGTGGTATGGGACACATTGGAATGTTTAAATAGTTTTTTTCTCAAGATTGTTTTAATGTCAACAACCCTTGTTATTAATTGTCCTCCAATGAGGTGTTATTGGTCAATCTATATTCATTTTTAAATTTGGATATTTGATATGGAAACATATATATTTGATATATGAAGAATTATTTCGACTTTTATGACATGTGTTGGGGACCGATGAATGAAATCCCATCGATGCATCAGTAGCCTCATGAAGGGATATAGTTGGCCACAATTCATGGGTTATTACCTGATAGATAAGCTATATTTTGAAAGTTATTGAGAGTACTAGTTCCATGTACCTAGGGAACATGGAATCTAATAATTAATAATTTACATCATTTATACCCAGTTATTATTTATCCATGAGATATTGCGTCAATATATCTACGGAATTATTTTATTTTCAGTTTATTATTTAACGATTTTTTTTAGTTTCTTACCTTTCATTATTTATTATTTATTATCTAGTAGTTTAAATGGAAATATTTTGTAGTCACATACCTTTCCATATATATTAATTCATTTTTTCTTCATTTTTACAAACCCTTACCGAGCATTTGAACATACTAGTATGCCGTATTATGTTTCTTTCCCCGGGTTATAATTAAGAAATATTTGAATAATCATTCAAGGATATAGTTTATTTCATTTTAATATGTATCATTTTTTTCATTCCAATTTAACAAATTATTATGGGTATCATATATGCAATATGGATTTTTATGACTGGTAAACTCAACTATCCTTTGAGATTTGATTCCTTATAATAAATCCAATGTAACAAAGTAATGCACAACCACTCAGATTTTAGGGTCAGGGAATTTCAATATCATTATATAACAGTCACAAAATACATCTTGGTATCATGAGGAAATTAAATCATAATAAAGGGGTGAGCTATGATTCTTAGTAATTGTCATCATACAAGGGAAGCTATGAATAAAAAAGTAATAATCAATATGGTACGGTAAATAAATTAAACACATTACATTTAATCTATAACATGAGCATAATAGGACATTAATAAATAGTTATAAAATAATTCCATTTAAATTATCACATGGGATTGATATTTGGACATGAATATTCAAGCAATTTGAATAATCAAATGGAATTTTAATAACTAAATTCCTAATGATTGAATGCATAATATTGGGAATCTAATACATACTCGAGGCTTGTTCAAAGACATATAATAACATCATGTATTGTTCCATTAATTTAATATAAATGGGAAATTCATCTACGAAAACCATATATAGTTTGTCCAATGAGACCAACCAATGCATCTAGGGGCTATAACAATCCCAACCCATCACATAAAAAGTCCAAAACATTTCTCATATTGAAGGGGTAAAACATTGTTGACATAAAAATTCATATTTAAACTATCACATGAAATTTATCTGCTTTACCCAATCAGAAAACATATACTTATAAAATCCATAGTAAATTAAATTGTATCAATATAGTACATCCATGATCAAACTGATCATAAACCACAAAGAAAAAAATTAGGACATTATCATTAGATTATATACCAATTAAAGAACAAATAACATCATGTGATTTTTTATTAAAAGGAAAATTATTTTGAATGATCACATGGAACATTTCCTGATGAAAATAACCTTTCATTCAAAATCACCCATTTTATTTTAAAACTTTAAAATTAAAAAAATATTTTAAAAATAATTTCCATTTAAAATAATTATAAAAAAATTTAATTTCAATAATATTAAGGAAAATATTTTCTTTTAAAATAAACTTGTAAAAATTAATGTGAAGATTTAATGAAATGAAAATTATGATGGTGGGTAATTACAAACATTATGTATAAAAGAACATTTTTATTCCACTGTAAACAGGTTAGAGAAGTGCCTTGTTCAGAAAATGAAAATTGGATTACTTTAAATTTTTTTTAAATGTCAGAAAATGTTAATTTTCTTCATAAATAAATTTTAAATGGTAACAAACATTTTTGAAACATTTTAAAGAACATATTTTTTGAAGAAAATGAATTTATGACAGAATAGATAAATGTATTTAAGTTTTCCTTAAAACCCTTTATTAATAATTTTAAGTAAGCAAAAGAGGAAAATTGGTACTATTAATTGAAAAAATTCAGGAATGAACATAGGATAATAAAATATATTTATTTCAAAATAAAAATATCACATAATTCTCACATGGGAGACTTAAATAAGAACAATCCCAATTAATGATGATATTGTAAAATAAACCCTCACTACTTTGATAACATTTGAATAATAAGACAAAAGAGATATAATTTTAAATGAAACATTAAATACCATGATGATAAATTAATTGATTATATAATATAAAAATGGTATGTATATGAACCATAAAAAATAAATAAGTCGAAAATATGGTGTATGTATCATGGAAGTCAAAGTGAGACGAAACAAATTACCTCACAATTCATTTTGGATGAATATGTTTTAAGATTCTATGTAGTGGGTTCAAACATGTTTTTATCTTATAATATGACCAAACTATTATTTAATATATCATATATTATCCTTTTATAACATCATTTCACACTTTTGTTAATTATCTTTCATTATATTCATTGTTTTTTTGTTATTTATCTTAGTTTCCCATGCTTGTACTATCATGAATGTTCCCATTATTTCTCATATAATATTGTCGATCATATCTAGAATAATAATAATGAAATAATTATCATATTATTAAATCAATTTTAATTTTAAAACCAATTATGAATGTTTTTATGAAAAATGTAATACATTACAATCATTGAGATGGTAGGCCATACATTTTCCTGAGTAACATTTCCATTTTCTAATGATCATTATGGAAATAAAAAAAGTAAAATTTTATACTTAAATAATGATAAATATATTATATATACCATATTATTTATTTAAAATTACTTGATGATGAAAAGAGTGCTACATCACTTTGTGAAGGTGGTAGTGCACTCATACATGAACATTTATATCCTTTTTCTGTATAGAAAAAGAAAATGATATATTATATTTTAATAATGATAAATATGTTAGGAATATAATTATTATTTCATTTATATTTGGTTAATTCATTAACATTATTCTTATAACCTTCCATGTAAAGTTTTAGTTAAATCTAAATCATGTAGCCTTGCGAGGCCGTAGTTTTCTATACACATGAGCAAGGTTATCATATCTCATAATGAATGGAAAGTAGAAAATGTATATTTAATATAAATACTATTGAGGTATAATTAGATTATAAATATAATATATATACTTAATATCCATCATCATACCCAATCATGAGAGACAGCGATGGAAAAACCAATGACATTAGTTCACGAGATAGTAGTCTACCGTACACATGAATGATGATTTCATGAACCATTTTCTGTAAGTAGAGACAGTTTTAGGTCAACATCTTATTATTAGAAAATATAATTGTATGTAGGATACTTATGTTGTTACATAATAATGGTTTAATTATAATTTAATGAGTTGGATGAAGAAATAAAATAAAAAACACTCATAAAAAAACGTTACCTCTACTTTGGGTAACCTCTTTATGTTGTCCCCAGAGCCTTCTTAGGAAGTATTAATACAAAAAATTAAGCTTCCTGGATTATGAAAGAAAATTTTAGATGTTATTTTTATAGGCCTCAGATGAACCAAAATAGTGTGAGGGAGTGAAGAAGAGTGGGGAGGGGCTGACCTTTTATAAGTGAGGTGAGTGAAAAAATTGTAATTTTTGGAAGGAAAATGGTGTCCCCTTGTTTTTAAATTTACACATTGGTAAAAATGGAGTATTATAAATAATTATACATTATAGGGTCAAAATATGTCAAAAAATAGATTTTAGAAAAGTTATTAGTTCATTTTAAGCATAATCATTTTAGGTTAACCATTTTTAAATAAAATTTTAACTAAACATTGATTATTAATTTTTAATGATTTCACAATTCATTGGGTCCAAAATATAGTCAAACATATTAAAAAATATAGATTATTCTGATTTCAAATGTTTATTCCAATTTAAAAAATTCAATTAACATAATTAAAAAAATATAATTTAAAATTAAACTTGGGGACATGGTGATGAAGAATGTTTTCAAAGAGAAAATGTTCAAAAGATTACAAACTTTTTATATCAAAATTCAATATTTTCATGACCCATCCTAGAAGGGCTAGTATCATGAATACCCAAGACCGTATCTAATAGGTGAGGGGCTGGTGACTAGAACTGAGAATTTATACCCCAAAAATTGTATGCATCTTCCTAAGTACCTGTAATCATGCACACATCTCCAAGAAAAAAATTATGAAATGTAAAATCACTATGTAAAAAAATTCCTGAAATCATCTATATCCCATAAACAGAGTACTGAAGTTAATATGCTGGAATGTAAATAAATCCAAAATAGGCCCACCAAAATAAAAGAGTATGTAGCCAGAAGTTTAACATATAATGTAAGAGGTACTGGGACTATCATCTGAATAGTTGCTGGAACACACCTCAACCTGTCTGGTCTCATAAGAAACCACTTGGTCCTATTCTACTGTTAACTCCATCAAAGGGTCGACTATCTACACATGAAATTATATGGGCTGTAAAATCCTATTTATGGGTGAGTATAACAATACTCTGTATGAAATAACAAAATAAAAAGGAAAAATACCTCAAAGAAAATACCACTAAGAGAATACTATTCATCTACCCATAGGTATATTTTAGTAGAACACATTCCAAGAATACCTTTAGATAATCATGAGAAGCACCACACCATTGGATGGTCTTAACCAAATATTAGACAACAGATTCTGCTCAAATCATGCTCATTCTAGGAGATCCCAATCCTCAAGCCATGATATCGTCAAAGACACTCACCAATAGGTCTAGCTCATTTGGGACCTATCTAAATGATAATGTATTGGTATAGAAATATTTTGATACTGTAGAGAGGGGATTTTACCCAGATACACTGGGGGATAACACCAATCACACCGAAATATAGTTGGGGATTCCACTCACCCCATATGGATCAATTCTCAATGCAGGGGATCATGAAAAGACACCCTAGGGGATACCATGGATCATGCCCAAATAAACTGGGGGATACCACTTACCACACTGATGTACACACTAGATGGAGGACCAACAACCTACTCTGGAAGGTTGCATCAATTCCAAAAATAACATTAATAGGGGTTGTAGATGATCAAATTACAGTCCAAGGGAGGGATACATGACTCTATCTGGGACTCTTCGTCTAGAGGGGATTACAATCTAATGATGTGGATGTAATACCATACTAAAATATTTTGTAAATGACCAAGGGAGTGCTCCCACTCTATAATTGACCATGATAAAATTTCACCATAATATGTAAAAATGACCTCTACATCATAAGGGTCCCAAAGCTACAAAGGGTTCATCAAATAGATGATCATTTTCGATGTTATGGAATTTTAAAATTTTAGAAAGGGGTCATTGGGCTTGTACAGTGACCGTGGCGGTAGACCACCATGATCGACCACCCTGTTTTTCACCCCCATGGTTTATTATTCCATGTATGCTTGAGATACTATAGGGGTCAACCATATACCAACTGTAGTGTCCGTGTGGCATCTCAGTTGACCGAGGCTCAGTTAGGCCACCCCGGGTTCGACCCGAGTTTAGCCTTGGAACGACCCAACCTGGTGGGCCTGATATGACCTGATTCTTCTCCACATTCCCCATCTGACTCCACTGATGCTAAACCAATTATCCTATACTAGACCCAATCAAACTAGGAGGGACCGCTCATGTGTGGGCCGGTGCATTTCAACCGGTCGCCTTTGGTGACCTCCACCGGTCCATGCAGTACCCTTTCACATTACACGGCCATTGGGCGCATGCCATGCCACACCAGCCATGTCGTTCCATCATGCAACACCACCTACACCTAAAACCACTAGCACATCTTCTATGAGCCAAAATTATTCATCTGGTGCTCAAATACATTAAACGAATGTATATCTAGGATCCTCGAGTCTCGATGTACACTGATCTAGAGTCTATTTCTTATTTCCACTAATCTAGGGGTCATATCATGCTTGGAACCTCCAGGTAGTCCGAGCGATGATCATGAGGATCCAATGGAAAATAATTCATAGAATGTGAGAGAGAAAAGAACCAGAATGCATGAAGAATGAATCCAATACTTTTTTTGTGTGTTATCCTTGATTTATTCTATTTAGAAGGATAATGGAAGAGTAATTTTACAAAACTCCTAAAATAAACCCCTCAATTTATTAATATCCTACAAAAATAATTTCATGAATCAATCTATTTGTGGATTTACCCACATTTTTCATGAAAACCACAAATTTTAAAGGAAAAAATGAATTTAACCACCCTTCCTAAGAATTGGATCATTCACTGTTGAAGACAAATTATCGTTGTTGAAATTTGTAATGAAGGATCCTTGATCCAAGCCTCTTTCATTGCTATTTTTGAGTGAGTTCCTCACCATGTCTCCGATGAATTCGAGGGTTAGGGAGATAACCGTAAATATCTAGGAAACGTCATCTTAAAAGAAAATGTCGCTGCATCGAATAATTATTATTCAAATTATTAAATGATGATTATGTTTTTTATGAGAGTTCTAAAAAAGACCTACAATGATTAAATTTATGTTATTAAAAGGGAAAATACCACAATTCAAAATCAATAGTGGTATCATATTTCCCATCCATGTCACCATTCACGATTTATTAGGATTTAAAAAAATAATATAATTTTAATTAATTAATTTATTTATGATTACGTCCTTGGGAACTTCTTATTTATATTTCCCACACCAACCAATGATAGGTTATGCCTAGGGTAAATCTACCATTCTATTCAAAATAGTCCCCATGGTGTTCTGATCTAGGCACAAGTTTAAGAGTTATTCCACTTTTTTAGGAAAACCATTCACACCTTAAATTAAAAGATAAATAATTTTCAAAACATTGTTCTAGAAACATGGGGCCTCAGAATTACAAGACTTCTCAACACCTAGTCTTGAAATCAATCCACATAATTTCTACAAATAATTCATTTAAAAGAATATATGATATATTCTCCCCACCTCGGGGTTTTATGTACTCGAAATCCAAGACAAAGTATACTCAAACAAATGAGGGTACTGAGCATGAATATTAACCACCCACTCCCATGTGTTCTCTTGGAGATTCCCATCCTGCCACTAAATTAGCATCAAAGGAATCAAAAGCCCATAAAGGATCCTCTCCTACGGATCCTAGATCTCCATCAGGTACCCAGCAAACGTTTCCCCATCATTGATGTCCATCTCTCCTAAGTCAGAACTGTGTGATGGGTCATGAACGTACCTACTCAACTTCATCATGTAGATAACATCATGCACTTAATCTAGATACGGTGCTAGAGCCAAGAATTATTCCACCTCACTAACTCTACAGAGTATCACAAAAGGTCTAATCACCCACATATATAGATTTGTACCCTAGCCAGATCACTTTGCATTGAGGTGAGACCTAAAGGAACATGTGGTCTCCTTCCATAAACTCCAAATGACTTCCTAATATCAGCTTAACACTTCTAATTTCTTGGTGTAGTATTCATCTTCTCATGGATGATATTAACCATCCTAGTAGTACCACACACCATCTCTGGGCCCATATGTTGCAACTCTCCTGGGCCAGTCCAACAAAGTGTCAACCTAAAGGGTCACCTGTACAAGGCCTCAAATGGTTCCATACTAATGGAGAAATGGTATATACAGTTGTGTGAAAAATCTATGAGTGGTAGGTGATACTCACAACTACTACCAAAGTCAAACATGCACGCTCGCAACATGTTCTCTATTACCTGAACAGTCTGCTCAGTATGGTTATCTTTCTGTGGATGGAATGTTGTGCTCAAGTGTAACTGAGTCCCAAATGGCTACTGCAATACCTTTAATAGCTGAGATGTAAATAGATGTTCCGCCTTCCCTTACTAATAAGTGAGGCATCGAGAAACAAACTCTGCAACTCCCTTTCACATACCAAGACATCAAAACTAACGCTGCATCTTATCCACACTTGTATGTACAACCGAAGGGAGGTATTTAACTCCCTAAAAACCTCCATCTATAGTTCCACTAGTAATTCTATGTGCCCTTTGAAAATAACTACATGATCCCCACCTTCAATTATCCATCAAGGGCATTCTATAGAGGAATATGATAACATAGAGTCTCATAGTCGGTATCCCTAAGATGTGAATCTATGAATAATTTTAAGAGTGGAGGGTTGAAAACTATCAATAGGAGTTATGCTACTCCATATCCATCCATGAAGAAAAAATGAAACAAGGACAACTTCTATAATTCCTCATTCAACTACTATAATTTAGATCTCTTACTGAGAGAATCTTCCACCACATTCCTCTTTCCATGAGTATAGAGAATAAAAAATTTATAATTTTAGAGAAGTTTTGTCCACCGCCTATATCTAATGTTCAAATTCTTCTAAGTGAAGATATACTCGAGACTATTGTGATTAGATTAGATGCTAAAATACTCGCCCATCAGGTAGTGTCACCATATCTTCAATGTGAAGATTATCACAACTAGCTTAAGATCCTGGGTAAATTCTTTTTTTCGGATGTGTCCATAAGTGATACAATCAATAAGCAATATCTAATTTCCCCTACATCAAGACACTACTAGTCCTAGTCCTTGATGCATGACATAACACCATATACTTGACGCCCAACTATAGAAATCTCAAGATTTGAGTGCTCGTAAACCTCTGCCTCAACTACTAAAAACTATCCTGTAACTTTTCCATCCACATGAAACAATGTCTCTTTAATTTCAAAGATATCAAGGGTGATGATACTCTAGAGAATTTGTGTAAAAACCTATGATAATACCCATCCAAATCAAAGAAACTACGCACCTCAGTAACACTCTTGGGTGGCTCCCAAGCAATCACCACCCCAATATTCATTGTATCTTTGGAAACTACATCCTCTAAAATACTATGTCCTAGATAATGGGCCTCTTGAATCCTAAAGTAAAACTTCAAGTGATTTCAATAGGGTTGATACTCTCAGATAATGTCCAAGATGATCCTCAAGTATCTCACATGCACCACATTATATGCCGAGTACACCAGGATGTCAATGATGAAGATCAACACGAACAGGTCTATGTAAGGGTGAATGATCTATTTCATGAGTTCCATGAACACTATTGGGGTATTCGTCTTGAAAAACAGCATCACAAAGTACTCATATTGATCATAATGATATTAGATGTCTATATTTTGTATATCATCATCTCGTACTTGTAGATAGTGATAACCAAATCTAAAATCAGTCTTCAAGAATCACCACACCCCCTTCAACTGATTAAAGTGAACATAGATCCCTGGAAGTGGATATTGTTTCTTTGAATTCTCTTGGTTCATGTGGTAGAAATCCCCACATATCATCAAGATCTTATATGACTTCTTGGCAAACAATACTGAGGATACATAAGGTTAAACACTGGGTATTAGGAAATCCATCCACTGTAAATCCTCCAACCGCACCCTCAATTATTGATTCTCTATAAGAGCCATATGATCTGAAGGTGTAGATATCAGAGTCATCTCGGGGTATAGATAAATATAGAAGTCCATCTCCTTGTCGGGAGGTAAAACGAAAACATCTTTGAGAAGTACTTACTCATACTCCACCAACACAATAGGAAGTGGAGGACTCATATCATCAACTTCACCAAGGGTGAGGCTATCCAACTGATGGTTAATAAATTTTACCCTCTGATGTATGAGTCCATCCTATACTACATGCATTTACTTTTCAACAACAATGGAAAACCTGGTCACATCATTATGAACAAACTGCACACTATGCCTAAAATAGTCAATTTGAGCATGAACTATGGATAAACAGTCTATACCAAGAATTATGTTGTAAGGAGTTGACGTCACTACCAAGAGATCTCAACCAAAACTCTCACCTCCAAGAGTTAGGTCAAACTATCAGTTATATCATGTTATCTAAAAATATTCTATCGTAGGAGTCTATAAGCCTAAGGTCTGAGTCAACGGTTCAACTAGAATCTCTGAGTGCCAAAAATGTTTCGTGGAAATAAATGAATGACTAGAACCTATGTCTATAAAAATGGTATCTAAAGTGTAAAATATATATATAGTACCATCACTCATCCCTAGAGCCCTTGGGTCATAAACCACTATTGACTGCTACTGGTCTCATCCCTGTCTACCAACTCCCTGAGCTGAATGGGGACCACATAGGATTGATGGTGGTAATGGGTTAAACCTTTAACCACCCCATTATAACTTTCTTGTTCCTCTAATAAATCTACAACCCAATGGAACACCATACTCATGTTCATTCCTCTTCCTTGGGGGTTCTTCGATAGTCCGACGATCAGTTGTACGACGAGTCAGAAGATCTCATGCCAGATGTCCATGACTACCGCATGTGTAACACTGTCTATCTTTGGAATGACTAAAGTAATCTTAGGAGCCTTACATCTCTAACCTTTAATCCTAGGAACATCCCCTAAAACAACTGAACCCCTTGGATCCATGTGAATACCATCGGCTACCTGCTCCTGAGGTCTCAACTACCCAATGCCCACTACTAGCTCCCACCGCCCGTGTCTACTCTATTAGAAAGCATTCCAATAGCATGGATCAGTCAAGTACACCAGATTATATAGGAATAATAATGGATAACACTTCTGCCATGATTTCATAACTTAAGACCATATCATAGGTCCACAACCTGATGAATTAGCCTCATACAATGTCCATGGAGTAGCATGAATGGTTACAAAACCTCACTGGAAACTCCTCCATGGCCATGCTTCCCTTCTGCAGATGTAGAATCTCTTGTACGCATACTAATCACACTATGGAAAGACAGAAATCCTCTCTAAGGAGATTCTCAATGTCTATCCAGAAGAGATTTGATTCATCCGAAGACTTGTCACCATGATCCAGCATCGGCCCATAGAGCCTTGAAGGATACTCGGGTGAGGAATGTCATCTAGTTGGTAGGCATGCTCACAAGATAGAAAACACGAGTGAATACCTCTATCCAATATTCATCCAACTGGGGGTCTGGATGACCCTACAACCATGGAGGTAGCATCTAATAATACATGTGCAACAAACTTAGTATGCATACATCCTCAGCCAGTAGTGCATGTAGTAAGCACTGCTTAACAAGGGTATTATAACTAGTAAACCCCCAGTGGTGCCATTTTTGGTACAAGACCTTGTACTATTGCCTCATCATAAGGAAGACCATCCTCATGATCATGCAGTGGGATCATGGATGGCTGTCTATGTATTGGCATTCTGAAATAAAACTAGATTTACCATAGAAAATAGAGTATATATGGGGAGATGACTTTAGAAGGACTTTTAAAACACAACCATTCCTATACGATGAATGTTCAATCGTTCTCCCTAAAAATATGGTTTTCATGTATTGAGTGGAAAAATAAGGTAGATAGAGTCTTTAGGTATTGATATATCAACCACCTCAACAACTCTAGAGTACCTAGATTGAAATCTAAACTCTAATCACATAACACAATTTCCCCAAACCAACCTCCCAGACTCCCGATCCTATTGTAGAACAGACCTGCCTTTGATACCACTCCATAATAACCCTTCATATAGTGGCATATTCCATGACTACCCTAATGTAAGTCCCCAGCCTTAAACATTATATAATATTGAATTATGTAAATAATTTACATTGAGGATCTTTTCAGGTTTATAGTTTTTGAGAATTAGTCCATAACTATGACATTACATATCAAATATTTCAAAGTAGATACTTCTACTCAATATCCATTTTTTATAAAATATTAAATCTTAAAAGAACACAATAATTCTATTCTTGATATAAATCTTATTGAATTCTTCCTTCCTCTTACCCTGAATTATACCCTGTGAAAAACATTTCAAAAACATGGGATGAGCATAAAAATCTCAGTAAGGGTTATAAAATAAAGAATGAAAACATTATACCATCAATAAATAAAAAACATAATCTCTTTAAGATTCCTCAGGAAATCATAATATTTATGAATAACACATATAAATCATAAATCGTAAAGTTAACATGTGGCATCCATATAAAACTTACATTGTTGATTTCACATCTATGTAGGGAGTTACGTTTGGAACACCAATCACTGTATATTCCCTAAATCTCTTATTATAAACATTAACAATTATCTTTGTCATGTTACCAAATGAATTGGAGAGTTTTATCAGGATCACACACCCTAGGTTTATCACGAAACCACCCATATATGTAAGAAATACCCAATAACCATAACATATTGATAACATATAAAATAATTATAATGGAAAGATAACATTTCTACATTGCAATCATAGTATATCATTTCAAAATATTTACATAATCAATGCTATTTCAAACCATTTTCAAAACCATTTAAAACATTTAATAAAGAGATTTTTGAATCAATGTGCCCCATAACATATTGAATCATTTAAAGTAATTATAAAAATTAAAACATTAATTTCCATATAATTAAATCCATAAAACCATTTTGAAGACATGGTCATTAATGATAAATATTTACAAGAATAAATCATTAAAATATTTAAAACTACATTTTTGTTAAAGAGTCATGAATACAAAATAATTACATAATAACATTAAAAAAGCATAAACTATCATGAGAATAAAGAGATTAATGATATAATATTTCAAAGGTCAGTATAAAACCTATATAAAAGTGAATTGGTGTATAACAATAAATAAGGCTCAGTGGTATGTAAATTGAGAGAATGTCCCTTACAAAGATCATATCCTAATATTAAGGATAAATCAATGACATAATTATGTGTGAAATATATAAATACAACCAATATAAGTGGATATTAATTTTAAAACAATAATAGGTCATTCACACATATTCATAACACAATATAATCAAGAAGTATAAGTCTAACCCAATGAATTGATGTTTCGTTAAGAAGTTCCCTTAAAAAAATTTGGCAGCCTAACAGGTTCACTAAAAAATTCCTAAAATGAGTTTATGATTGAGAAAATGTAATTCCCTGACCCCATTTACCCAGAGTCAGTGCCTTATTTTAATACATTTGAAGGATTACAAGGAATCATGTCTCGAAAGACTGATCAGTTTGGAAGTCTTAGAAAATATATTTCATACATGAATGTTACATTACACATTAGAAAATAAAACAAAACATAACTGATACATTGAGAACGCCATTCGTCCCCTTGCATAACACTACTTATCAATCATAATACACCTCTTGGAATACTGAGAAAATTAAAACATAGAAAGGGGTGAGCTCAGATGCTCAGTAAGGAAAACAATATAGTGGAAACATTCATAAAAAAGTATAAACATATAAGGAACTGTATAAGACTAAAACAAAAGCCTTAAAACATAAAATTCAACATAATATGGAAAATATACAAAAAAATAATACCATTTATTTATTCACATGGATATTCTACTATACTAATAATAACATGCAATATAAATATCCACTTTCATAATGATGGAATGCATAATGCCAAACGTTCATAACCACATAGTCAAGGCCTTGTGCCAGGAATACAAATTAATTTTTTTCCAAAGCCCTGTGCCAAGACACTAGTCTGTCTCATGAGAACTACCAATTAATCGAGGAGCTATAGCAGGCTCCACCCGTCACTTACTAAGTGAAATGCATTCCTAATCTGAAAAGGTTTAAACATAACATAAACATCTGTATTAAAACTAGCATATGAAATATCAAAACTTTATCCATAAACCACGAATGGTATAAAAATAGCACATTCAAATTCAAACATAGAATAACTCATTCAATATAATATTGAATATTGTATCATAATAAATCAACTTGAAACAAGTTTAAAATCCATCAAAGGATGTTGATATAGATGAAAATGATGAGTAAAATGCTTTGAGCGAAATAACCATTATTCATGAAATCAAATAAAAGTATCACAATTTATAACGAAAGATATTTAAATAGATTTTGGAATCAAAGTGTCCCATACCACTTTGAAACTTTTTTAAAGAATTATCATTTCAAAACATTCATGTTCATATAAATAAATCCTTAAATTCATTTTGAAAACACGGACATTGATTAAAATAGTTTAGAAAGATAAATCATTAAAACATTTAAAATGATGATATAGTTAAATAGACCCTCCCATAAAACCATAAAAGATCCCTTTTGAAAACACTGTTATGAAATATGGTTATCGATTATAAATATTTCCCAGAAAGTACTTATACACGAACAATCTTGGATAAATAATGAGATTGAGAAAATAACCCTTACCTTACACTTTCTATTAGTCGAGGGTATGTTTAACCTCTTGTATAATGACCATTGTATGTTATTAAATTATGCCAGAACCATATTCATATTTATTATATCACACATGACTCATTTATGACTTTATATTACCCATTTAATAATGATTTTTAGGGTAAATTAACATTTCAGGCAATAATCTCTTTCTTAATCATATATGTTTTAACTTGTTATTATTGATCTTATCATTTAGATCATGATTTAAATAATTAAATAATATAAACCATGATTTATATATCATATATATTTAGAATATAAATATTTAGAATAGATAGATATATGAAATGGAAAACACCGTTTATGGAGACAGTAGGCCGTATGTACGCATAAAGGCTGTTTCTATTTTCATATCGTATTGAACGGAAGTGAATAATATATATGTAAGTTCATACATACATACATACATATAAATATATATATCCAGTGTCATTATTATTTCATATATTACATATTAAAAATATATATTTTTATAATCATCGTTGAATGGTGAACGTGGAAATGAATCTCATCGCGTCGTGGATACGGTAATCCTTACATACGTACGAGCGACAATATCATTATTTTTATATTAAAATCATATATAATTGGATGATATATCATATGTACAGAATCATTATAATGTAATATTTTTTATTTACAAAATTTTTACCCATTATTAATGTAACATCCCAGGTAAATAAAGAATAATACATTTTCATATTTATTAATATTTATGAATTAAATATTAATTTTACTTTAAAGGGGTTGCTATGTTCGATAGTGTACCCGATACACAACAAAGAGTTTCATTGAAATCTTATGTTGCACACTAGTAATAAAATGATATTTTTTTAAATGGTAGTTAATACATAGCCGTTGTATTAGAGGGAATGGATAGAAATAACTAAAATATGATTATATATGTTTTTAAATGTTTTTAAATTTATCCAACAAAAGATAATGGCTTAAAATACAAAAAGAATTCAATTTTAGGCATTTATACCCTAATTTTCACTAAAGGTTCACTTATCGCCTTTTGATGGAGAACCGTCATTAAATATAGTTTTGGTCACTTTTACATATTCTATTGGACCAAATAAAACTCTTTTTTTAGAATTGGGAAATCAAAATTTACTTTGTGTAATTTTTTTGAATTTTTCCGATAAACTTCAATTTTTAATGAATAGTGAAAAATGTTGTATCTTAATTCAAAACCAATTTTTAATCTAATTTATTTATATGATTATATTACCATTTTAATTTGTTTTAAAGTGAACTTAGAATATATATTTTTACCATTTAATCCAATAGTGGTCGTTGGAATTAATTTCACCTTAAAATCGGACTAAACAAGTGTCAATCTTTTGATACTTATTGTTTCATAAAAACATGCTATTTCCTATAACAGCGTGAATTAATTATTAAATTAACTAAAGCAACTTATATGATTTGAATTTTGTAAAATACACTTAATTTTTGAATTCAGAATATCAAATATATCTTATGGTGAATTTTGGGTATTTTTTTGAAAAACTTCAATTTTTGATGAATAGTGAAACCACTAAGTGGAACATAAAAAAATGATTTTTCTTTTAAATGAAAATTTACCACCTCCTTGTTTTGAATTTCAAAAATAAAACTTACATGGTTGTCATTTAGAAGTAAAATTTTGTTCAATGGGAAGAAAATAATTTTTTGGTGAATAGTAACATTTAAGTTTTTAATCGCGATTAGAGGTAATTAGTGTTGTTTAAGGTAAAAATAATGTTTTAATAATATGAGATGAACTTGACACATTTCATAACCTTATTGGATGTGTAATGGCAGACCAAGAAAATCCATGGGTCAACTTGGGGACCCCATGGAGCCACATTGGTAGGAAAATGACATTAAAAACTTTTTATTTAATGTTAAAATTAAAGTGTCCCAAACATGAGTTGTTTTCCTAATAAAATTTTTAAATGGGGTTAAACAAGTCATATTTTTTACTATAAATATTCATTAGAAATATAAAAGTATTCCCTACATCATTATATTTTTTTATAATTTTTAGACATTAAATAAAATAAATTATTTATGACACCATGATGATGCAGCGAGGACCTCATTATTTAACTATTTAAATAAAGTGAAAATATAATGTAAAATATAAGACCTAAACACATCAATAACCAATTGGATGGGTGGATTTCGAACTATTATCACCTTATATCTAAATATATAATTGTGGGACCCTTTTTATCCGAAAATCATTTTATAATAAATTATCTTTTCTTAACTTTCCAAGAGTGCCCCTCCTCTCCTCTTATAAAAGGCCCCCACCTCTACCTCCTTACCAACACCTCTCAAGCCTTTGGTTCGGCCAAGCTCGGCTTTTTTGTCTCTCCAAATCTCTCTCTTACTCCTAGAAGCCTCACTTTGGGCAAAAGTCTTCTCAAGGAAGCCTTTGAGCTCAAATCTATGAGAGTAACCCGATTTTAAGGACGTTAAAGAACGATCGAGTCAAGTCGGACCCGAGGTAAGGGAATTCCACTCAATCTCCTTTCATTTAGTCATAGTTTGTTTTATACAAAACATTCATTTATATGGTGTATAAACCCCTTTGAATTTTACTTTTATACAATAGGAATCTTTTTCTATGAAGAGTTTTACTAAATGACAAAAAGGAATGTTCCTTTTAACGTGTGTGGTGACAACGACCTTTTCCGCCGCCACGAGTATTATATGGTCTTTGGCTTCCTCAACAAGCCATGATGTTTCTAAAATTAAATAAATACCATATACTCTTTTATGTATTTTGGTATTTAAAATTGTTTTTAATGTCAATATATTTGAGTGATATATTGTGATCATAGTGTGGAAATGTTTTCTTTCCATTATATTTGTTTTATGTCTTATGATTTTATATTGGTACTTGGAAATTTGACGGGTGGTTATGTGATAAACTATATGATGGGTTGTTCCGTGAATACCAGGACGAGTGGTTACATTATAACCTTTAATGCATTGAGTATGGAAGTCGGTCGTATGGCTATTCCATTAAGTGATATGTGTGGAAGTCGAACGTATGGTTATTCCATTTAAGTATGTTTATGTCCCAAGTTACCTTTATATGTTATGTGTTCCTTATATGGGTTTTATGGTAATATTTTGGTTACAAAAGGGTAAGTATTGATATTTTATTCAGTGAAGAGTTTTTACTACTTCATAAAGGTGAAAAGTATTACTTTGATAATGTAGTCATAGTTTACTTGTTGTTTTGAAAAACTAACAGTTTTCATTCATTGTGTTTCCATTATTGTGCTTTTTATGCTCACCACATGTTTTTTTGAAATGTATTTCATAGGACATAATGTGGAATAGTGTCAAGGATGGGATCAAGGGAAAGTCATGCTATATAAAACATGGAACTATACATGTTTATCTTTAAGAGTTTTTATTTTATAGAAACTTAGTTGAAGTGTCTACATTGTTATGTTTTGAGATGTAATAGTTATGTCATAATTCCCTATAACTCTATACCTGAAAAGATCCTCAATGTGAATTATTCATTTAATTCAATATTATGTAAGGTTTAAGGCCGAAGTCTTATAGTTGGTAACAGAGGTCGGTTTAGAAAACTTTAGGAGATAGAAAATTGTTAATTTATAGATTAATTTATGGTATGAATCAAATGATATAGCATTTAAAGGTTACCCTGTTGCTTTGCCTAAGATATTTTAGTGTTCAGAATGGTTTTCCGTAGTGTAAACAAAGCACCTATGTTGGGACGACATCAAGAGGAAGACAACCTTCCAAATCAGCAAACTGAGATGGTCGGAATTGGAACTGAACAGTTTGTTGCAGTAATGGCACAATTGACTCAGGCTATAAATGGTTGTGGAATCCATGCACGAGATCAGCCAGATCTACCACATAGGAACATGTCAGTGGTGGAACATTTCATGAGACAACATCCCCCATCATTCAGAGGATCATCTGACCCCGTGCTAGCTGAATGGTGGATTAAAGCACTAGAGAAGATTTTTGATGTCATGGGGTGTTCAGAACATCAAAAGGTTAGTCTTGCTGTTTACCGTTTTGAAAGTGAAGCTGATCAGTGGTGGACGATGGTGAAAAATACCAGGGATAGTGATGAGATTGATGATCTTTACTGGGACTAATTCAAAGGTATGTTTCTTGAGAAATATTTTCCTAAGGTGGTTCGTCTTAGGGTGGAAAAGAAATTTCTAGAATTGAGGCAGGAGGATGACTCAGTGGCTTCTTATGAAGCAAAGTTCACTTGACTGGCAAGGTTTGCTCCAAACTTTATACGAGATCTTGATAGTAAAATCAACCATTTTTACTCAGGATTAAAGCCAACGTATCAAAGGTCTTTATCTTCTCATGTGTTCAAAAGTTATGAAAAACCTGTTCGATGTGCGGAGAAGGTGGAAATGGATTTTGCCGATGATCAGGTGTTTATTGAAAAACAACAGAATAAGAGGTCCAGTTGGCAGGAAAAGGGGAAGAATTCATCAAAGAAGCAAGGAGGTAAGAAAAACAAATATCCATCTTGTGAGAAGTGTCGTAAAATGAATCCTGGAGAATGTTTATCCAAGTCTGCTAAGTGCTTTCGGTGTGGTAAGTCTGGTCATATTTCTCATAACTGTAAGGAAGATGATCAAGCGGGAAATGAAAAGCCAGTGGTAAGATGTTTCCAGTGTAATGAAATGGGTCATTATGCAAATGAGTGTCTAATGAAGAACTCAACTGGGGAAAAGCAGCCAGACTACAAGCAGAAAGGGGTGGTGAAATCCTTTGCAAATCCTTCAGCAGATATTGGGCCATCTAATGAAGTAGTGTCAGGTACACTATTTCTTTGTTCAGATTATGCCAATGTGTTGTTTGATTCAGGATCTACACATTCTTTCATTTCTGAGAAGTTTTCTAGTAAATTGGAAATTCCATCTCATGATATGAATCCTGAACATACGGTAAAAACACCTGGAGGGAACGTTGAGACAAAAAGTATTTATAAGAACCTTCATATCCTTGTGTGTGGAAAGAATCTACCATCAAACCTTATTGTTTTACCTTTAGTAGAGTTTGATGTTATTTTGGGCATGTATTGGCTTTCTGTTTATCATGATATGATTGACTGAAGAGCTAAAATGGTTTCTTTTCAGAAAGATTTTCAATTTGTGTACAAGAATGAACCCTTTATTTTGATAACATATCAGGAAGTTAAGAAACTAGTAAAAGATGGAAATTAATGTTATCTTGTACATATCGTTGAAAAAAAGGGAACTGTTCAGATTAATGATATGCTAGTGGTAAATAAGTATCTTGATTTTTTTCTTGATGAGTTTCCTGGTATTATTCATGATCGAGAAGTTGAATTTACTGTTTAATTAGTTCCTGATTCTAAGCCAATTTCAAAACTCCCTTATCGAATGGCTCAAGGTGAAATTTTAGAGTTAAAGAAATGATTGTAGGAGTTATTAGATAAAGGTTTCATTTGACCTAGCACTTCACCATGGGGTGCTCCTATCTTGTTTGTTAAAAAGAAATATGGTTCAACGAGACTTTGCATTGATTATAGAGCCTTGAATAACATTACTGTTAAGAACAAGTATCCTTTGCCTCATATCGATGATTTGTTTGATCAGCTCCAGGGAGCTCAGTATTTTTCAAAGATTGACTTGAGGTCGGGGTACCATCAGTTGAAAGTAAAAGAAGAAGATGTTCCAAAGACTGCATTCCGTACTAGATATGTCCAATATGAATTTGTAGTTATGCCTTTTGGGTTAACCAATGCACCTGCTGTATTCATGGACCTTATGAATAGAATTTTCCATGAGTTCTTGGATAAGTTTGTGGTTGTTTTCATTGATGATATTTTGTGGTTTTCTAAAAGTAAAGAAGAGCATGAAAGTCATTTAAGGTTTATCTTGCAATCCTTAAAAGAAAAGAAACTGTTTGTAAAATTCAGCAAGTGTGAGTTTTGGTTACAACAAATTTTTTTCCTTGGTCACATTGTTTTAAAAAATGGCATGACTATTGATCCTGCTAAAACAAAAGTTGTTGAAGAATGGCCAAGAAACAAAAATGTAACCGAGATCTGTAATTTTCTTGGTTTGGAAGGTTACTACCGAAGGTTTGTTGAAAATTTTTCACGATTATCTAGTCCAATGACTAAGTTAATTCAGAAGGGTGTTAAGTTTATCTGGACAAAAGAATGTGATGATTGTTTTCAGGAGTTGAAAAGATGATTGGTGAATGCTCCAGTTTTGGCACTTCCTTCCAGGAATGGTGAGTTTGTTATCTACAATGATTCTTCATTGAAAGGACTTGGTTGTGTCCTAATGCAGAATGATCTGGTAACTTCTTATGCTTCACGACAATTGAAAATTCATGAGGTAAATTACCCTACACATGATTTAGAATTAGCTGCTATTGTTTTTTGCTTTAAAAATTTGGAGGCATCATTTGTATGGAGTAAAGTGTGAAATATATACCGATCACAAAATTTTAATGTATATATTCACTCAGAAAGAATTGAACATGAGATAGAGGAGATGGATGGAATTAATCAATGATTATTATTGTACAATTAATTACCATCTGGGAAAAGCAAATAAAGTGGCGGATGCTTTGAGTTGAAAAAGTAATGCTTTATTAACCATGATACGATTGGAAAGAGATCCTTTGGTTTTTGATTTGATGAAATTTGGCATTGATGTTGCTTGTGCCGTAAGTCCTTCTGTTTTGTTTCAGGTATCAATGACATCTTCTCTATCAGATAGAATTAAGCAGGCACAGAAGCAAGATAGTGAGTTGTAGAAAAGGGTAGAGCTGGTTCAGAAGGGTAAGTTTCCTGAATTCAACATTGATAATGATTGTGTGTGCCTTGTGATTCACAGTTGAAGAGAGAGTTGTTATGTGATGCTCATAGTTTTCCGTTTTCAGTTCATCCTAGTATTATTAAGATGTACAGAGATCTGCAGTAGTATTACTGGTGGGATAGAATGAAAAGAGATATTGCTCATTTTACTGTAAAATGTTTGACTTGTCAGCAGGTTAAAGCAGAGTAGCATTTACCGAAAGGGATGCTTCATCCTTTACCAGTGCCAAAGTGGAAATGGGAAAACATATCCATGGAATTTGTTGTGGGATTACCAAAGACATCTTGAGGTAATAATGCAATCTGGGTTATTGTTGATCGCTTGACTAAATCTGCTCATTTCCTTCCTATTCGAGATACTTTCTCTCTAGATCAACTATCTCGATTGTATCTTAAAGAGATTGTCAGGTTACATGGAGTTCCCATCTCCATTGTATCTGATCGTGATCCCAGGTTTACTTCTAACTTTCGGAAAGGCCTTCAGAAGTTGTTGGGTACTAAATTAAATTTTAGCACAACATTTCATCCGCAACGAGATGGGCAGTCAGAAAGAACAATTCAGACATTGGAGGCTATGCTACATGCTTGTTCAATGGATTATCAGGGAAGTTGGGACCAACATCTTTATTTGGTTGAGTTTTCTTATAATAATAGTTTTCATTCCAGTATACAGATGGCACCATTTGAGGCATTATATGGGAAGCAGTGTCGAACCCCATCATTTTGGGATGAAGTGGGTTAAAGGAAGATGATGGGACCAGAATTGGTAGAAGAGATGGCAGAAAACGTTCAGTTGATTCAGAAACACATGAGAACAGCTCAGAGAAGGCAGAAGAGTTATGCGGATAACCAGAGGAAGGATCTATCTTTCGAGGTAGGTGATCAGGTTTTTCTCAAAGTTTCACCATGGAAAGTTGTGATGCGACTTGGTAAGTAAGGAAAGCAGAGTCCAAGGTTCATGGACCATATGAAATTTTGGAGAAAGTTGGATCAGTTCCTTACCGAGTGGCTTTACCTCCGAGTTTATCTCAGGTACACAATGTTTTTCATGTTTCGATGTTGAGAAAGTATATGCCAGATCCATCTCATGTTTTGAGCCCAGAGGTAGTTCAGTAGGAAGAGAATCTCTCTTATGAAGAACAACCAGTCCAGATTCTTGACCGAAGAGAGAAAGTGTTGAGAAATAAGAGAATTCACCAGGTAAAGGTTTTGTGGAAAAACCATATGGTTGAAGAGGGAACATGGTAATCTGAAAATGCTATGAGGGATAAATACCCCCACTTATTTTGATAAGTGAACAAAATTGCGAGGATGCAATTCTCAAAAGGGGGAAGGATGTAACATACCAGGTAAATAAAGAATAATACATTTTCATATTCATTAATATTTACGAATTAAATATTAATTTTACTTTAAATGGGTTGCTATGTTCGATAGTGTACCCAATATGCAATAAAGAGCTTCATTGAAATCTTATGTTGCACACTAGTAATAAAATAATATTATTTTAAATGGTAGTTAACACATAGCCATTGTATTGGCGGGAATGGATATAAATTACTAAAATATGATTATATATGTTTTTAAATGTTTTTACATTTATCCAATAAAAGACAAAGGCTTAAAATATGAAAAGAATTCAATTTTAAGCATTTATTCCCTAATTTTCACTAAAGGATCACTTGCCGCCTTTTGATGGAGAACTGTAATTAAATATAGTTTTGGTCACTTTTATACATTCCATTGGGACAAATAAAACACTTTTTTAGAATCGGGACATCAAAATATACTTTTTGTAAATTTTTGGTATTTTTCCGATAAAGTTCATTTTTTAATGAATAGTGAAAACGTTGTATCTTAATTCAAAACCTCTTTTTAATCTAATTTATTTATATGAATAGTTTACCATTTAAATTGGTTTTAAAGTGAAATTAGAATATATTTTTACCATTTAATCCAATAGTGGTCATTGTAATTAATTTCACCTTGAAATCGGACTTAAACTAGTGTCAATCTTTTGATAATTGTTGTTTCATAAAAAAACGCTATTTGCTCTGACAGCGGGAATTAATTATTAAATTAATTAACTCAACTTATATGTTTTGAATTTTGTAAAATATACTTCATTTTTTATTTCTGAATATCAAATATAGCTTAGGTTGAATTTTTGGTATTTTTCAGAAAACCTTCAATTTTTGATGAATAGTGAAACCTCTAAGTGGTACTTAAAAAAACTGATTTTTCATTTAAATGAAATTTTACCACCTCTATGTTTTGAATTTCAAAAATTCGACATACATGGCTGTCATTAAGAAGTAAAATGTGGTTCAATGGGATTAAAATAATTTTTGGGTGAATAGTAACTTTTATGTTTTTAATCGTGATTAGAGGTAATTAGTGTAGTTTAAGGTAAAAATAATATTTTAATAAAATGAGATGAACTTGAAACATGTCCTACCCTTATTGTATGTGTCATGGCAGACCAAGACAATCCATGGGTCAACTTGGGGACCCCATGGAGCCACTTTGATAGGAAAATAACATTAAAAACTTTTTATTTAATGTTTAAATTAAAATGTCACAAACAAGAGTTGTTTTACTAAAACAATTATTAAATAGGGTTATGCAAGTAATATTTTTGACAATAAATATTCATTAGAAATATAAAAAGATTTCCTACATCGTGATATTTTTTTTATAATTTTTAGACATTAAATAAATTAAATTATTTATGGCACCATGATGATGTAGCGATGACCTCATTATTTAACAATTTAAATAAAGTGAAATGATAATGTAAAATCTAAGACCTAAAAATGTCAAAAACCAATTGGATGGGTGTATTTCTAACTCTTATCACCTTATCCCTTAAATATATAATTGTGGGACCCTTTTTATCTGAAAATTATTTTATAATAAAGTATCTTTTCATAACTTTCCAAGAGTGCCCCTCCTTTCCTCTTATAAAAGTTCCCCACCTACACCTCCTTACCAACACCTCTCAAGCCTTTGGTTCGGCAAAGATCAGCTCTTTCTGTCTCTACACATCCCTCTCTTACTCCTAGAAGCCTAACATTGGGAATAAGTCTTCCCAAGGAAGCCTTTGAGCTCAAATCTAAGAGAGTAACCTGATTTTAAGGACGTTAAAGAATGACCGAGTCAAGTCGAACTTGAGGTAAGGGACTTCATCTCAATATCCTTTCATTGAGGAATATTTTGTTTTATGCACAACTATCCTTTATACGGTGTATAAACCCCTTTGAATTTTACTTTTATACAAAAGGAATCTTTTTATACGAAGCGTTTTACTAAATGACAAAAAGGAACGTTTCTTTTAACGTACGGGGTGACAACGACCTTTTTCTCCGCCGTGAGTATTATATGGTCTTTGGATTCCTCAACAAGCTGTGATGATTCTAAAATGAAATAAATACCATATACTCTTTTTTATATTTTGGTATTGAAAATAGTTTTTTTATGTCAATATATTTGTGTGATATATTGTGATCAAATTGTGGAAATGTTTTCTTTCCATTATATTTGTTTTATGTCTTATGATTTTATAATGGTACTTGGACATTTGACAGGTGGTTACGTGATAAACCATATGACGGGTGGTGCCGTGAATACCAGGACGAGTGGTTACGTAATAACCTCCAATGCATTGGGTAGGGAAGTTGGCCTTATGGCTATTCCATTAAGTGATATGTGTGGAAGTCGACCATATGGTTATTCCATTTAAGTATGTTTATGTCCCAAGTTACCTTTAAATGTTATGTGTTCATTATATGGGTTTTATGGTAGTATTTTGGATACAAAAGGGTAAGTATTGATCTTTTATTCAGTGAAGATTTTTTACTACTTCATAAAGGAGAAAAGTATTACTTTGATAAAGTAATCATGGTTTACTTGTTGTTTTGAAAAACTAATAGTTTTCTTTCCTTGTGTTTCCCTTACTGAGCTTTTTATGCTCACCCCATGTTTTTTGAAAGGTTATTCACATGACTTAATGTGGAATAGTTTCAAGGATGGGATCAAGGGAAAGTCTTCTTATATAAAACATGAAAGTAGATATGTTTCTCTTTAAGAGTTTTTATTTTATTGAAACTTAGTAGAACTGTCTACTATGTAATCTCTTGAGATGTAATAGTTTTGTCCTAATTCCCTATATCTATAAACCTGAAAAGATCCTCAATGTGATTTATCCATTTAATTCAATATTATGTAAGGTTTAAGGCCGGTGTCTTATAATTAAAACCATCCAAATGATGAAATGTTGGAATAACAAACTACACCACGACTTGGAGACGGTAAGCCGTACGTACGCACTTGTGATGACTTTTCATTCATAGGATGAATAAAAATTACGAATATTTTTGTAACACTTTTATAATAACATCAATGTATATATAAGATAGTGGAGTTATTATTTTATAATGGAAACAAAAAAGAAAGATTAAGTGGAAGAAGAAAGGAACTAGAAGGAGGTGATGAAATATTTTCCACTTCTTCGGGGTATTTCTTTTTATTTGATCAAAAGGGATACTTAGGTTGTCTTTGTAACTAAAGGATGGCCTTTAGGAGTATGGGAGGACGATTGAGAGGATATTGGGGTAGGGGTTGGATGATTCAAATGGCTTTTAAGGTGTGAATTTGAGAGAAGGGGGGTGCCTTTTTATAAGATGGGTAAGGGGCACCTTAGGAAAAGATTGAAAGTTTATTTTATAATAAAATCATATTCAGTATATAATGACTCCAATTTGTACTATTTCGACGATAAAGTGGGCATGGGTCTAAATACTATCATCCAATAAGGTTTAGCCAAGTTTATGTTACCATTTTAACCATATCGTTTAAATTTATCTCTAAGATAAATAATTTATCTTTTATCGCATCTTCTTGTATTCTTAAACTATATGGTAAATAAACATACTATAAACTTCCAAAAGAACCTCAAGTGGTTCATTAATGACATATATAATATTATCTAAGACCTTTGGCCGAACTTCCGATTTTTAAGAATAGAAAATATATTAATAATATAATATATGTTTTAAAATCACTTTTATGTCAATTTTGACACTATTTGGTATTTTGTTTTTGTTAAATTTATAACAGTATTATTACATTGAGAATTTTTTTAATCAACACTAACATGTCTTATTAACCTATAAAATTAGTGGAATTCATAAAAAGTATCAAAATAAATTTATTTTAATATTTATAAAATAATTTATTTTCAAATTTCATTAATTAGTTAATTACAACATCATCATTGTGTCATAAATAAATTAAATTATTTAATGTATAAAAATTATAAATAAAATACCATTATGTAGGAAATATTTTTATATTTCTATGGAATATTTATAATCGAATTTATCTTATGTATATCATAATATTAAAAATGTTTTAGTTCTTAAACATGGATTTTTACTCTTTTAACTCTTATTTAAATAAAATAAAAATAAATATCCTAATCCAATCCAAGTGGACCAAAGAGGTTCATATTTTATTCCTAATGTTCTTTTTGGTCTAATTATACTTATACAATATAATTAGGACATGTGTTAGGGAAATATTAATATAATTTTTACTTTTAATAACCATATTTTCTTTTAACCGTGGTAAATAATAGTAAAAAGTTACTATTCCGCAAAACTTATTTTCAACTTATTAAACCACATTTTACTTAGTCATATCAACTTTGTCTCTTGGATTTTTGAAATTCAACTCATAGAAGCAGTAAAATTATGTTTTATGCAAATTTTCAAATTCTCCCAGGTGCTGGGTAAAAGATGGTAAAAAGATCGATAAAAGTTTTATATATCCAAAATTATTATAAACTGAATCGAATGAATTAAATTGAACATATATAGGTATTATGTATTTATATTTACCTAAAATAATTTTAAATAAAATAAATAGTTATTTAAATAAAAAGTCGGTGTTAAACAATAACTCATTGTTTTTCACTATTCATTAAAAATTGAATGTTTTTTGAAAAATACAAGAAATTAACCCTAAGCCAATTTTGATATTCAAAATTCAAAACATAATTCTATTTTAAAATTTTCAAAACATAGATGTTTAGTTAATTAATTTAAAATTAATTCCTGTTGTCAAAAACAAAAAGCATTTTTTTAGAAATAGTAACTATCAAAACATTTACACTTTTTGTGACTAATTTCAAAGTAAATTTACATAAAATGACCACCATTGGATTAAATGGTAAAACTATAATATAATTATACTTCCAAACCATTAAAATGTATAATTCTACAATATAAATTATTTTTACTAAAAATGTTGTTTTCTGTTAAAATACCGTATTTTTCACTATTCACCCAAATATGAAAGTTATAAGAAAAACAAAAAAAATTAATTGAAACTAAATTTTTATGTTCCGATTCTACATAATAAGATTATCTTTTAAATGTGAATATATAAAATTTTCAATTATCAGATATAAAAATTGTTCTCCATTAAAAGGCGGTAAAATTAAATTTTTTAAAAAATACTTCTTTTATATGAAAAAAAAGAATTTGGTCTTACATTATGTCTAAAAAACTCATAATATGGATTATAAAATATCAGGATAGTATAAAGTTCAAATTCCAATTAATACTATTCATAACTACTTTTGAATAGCTAGTTTGGTAAGTCGTGGTGCGCTTGAACTCAATGTTGCATGTAGTGCAAGTTATTGAATTACTTTGAAAAAATAACGTACTATGAAATCTTCAGGTGTTACATTATTCCCTCCATTAATAAATTGCATCCTCAAATTTTGAAATTGTTCTTTGAAAATAAATGGTTGAAAATAGAAATTACATTTGTGGTAAAACCCACATCGTAAATTGGGTTAATAAAATTTAGTCTTAATAAGTGGAAAATGGGAATGAAAAAGTCACCACCGAATTATGATATATATTAGGATAACATTGGAGGTAATTAGAGACACAAAATTTGAGGAAAAACATAAATATTTATAGGGAGTGATTGAGGTCATCAGTCACAAAAAATTGTTTAATTGAGGGCCTCATAGACATCAATCAACGGTGATTTAAAATATCACCGGTTCAACAAAACATAAGGTATTAGGATAAATAATTTTGAGTTTCAAGATCCCTTAGATAAAGTTTAGGAATTATTTTCTTCATAGAATAATATATGAAGGAAAACAATATATACTTTTCAAGTAGTGTTCCATCCTTTAACTAATTTCTACCACAAACTCATCCTTCACTCTAAAAGATAACAGAACATAAAAAATATTTTATGTATCTTATTTGTATAGGGTTACAAAAAATTGAATTTATAATTCATCTACTAGACCATTTAAAAAAACTAAATTATTCAATCCAGGACATCATGCGGGCCAGTGGTAGGTGATACACCCTTGTAGCCCTTCGGTTACGGGTTCAATTCTTGTGGCCTTACCAGATGCGACAGGTTTCCGCCTAAACGGGTTGTCCTTTTTATGGAAATCCAAAAATAATCTAAACTATAATTATCCAAAATAATTCTGTCCAAACTCATAGTCAAAAATTTATAAGGAAGGTAAACAAAATGAAGTTCCTTTTTTTCACATAATAACATGTGAACACCTTCATCATGTATTCTTTTAAAACACTGAAACATCCAAAATTACCATAAAACCTTATTGATTTCATTCATTCTCGATTATTCCTTATAGAATACTGGGTACGCTCCTTTTATCCAAAAATGTTGTAAACTCTAACAATGATGGAATATACAAATCATTAATCAGTTTCAGGGTAGTCAAGAATATCCAATATAATATATCCAAATCAATAATGTATTATTCCAAAATCACTACCTCGATATCAAAACCATATTATGGTTTGTCTTTCTATCAACCATATATCTTCCAAAAATTTAACCTGCAACTAAGTCACTTTTCATGGTTCCACACAATCTCGAATCCTTAATAAAATATTACTGTAGTACAATCCTTATATACTATATAATTCTTATAACATGTACATCATTAATAAAATACTCAAATGACACAATAATTTAATTACAACGTAAGAAATATAATAATTCCTCTTCAACTTTAGTAGTATCATAACTTTATTATTATCCAATAGAATCATTTGGGGTATACTCTGATGATTTGGACATTGATTTTCGTAGTGTCCCAAGTCCTTTCAGATAAAGAATTGTACATTTGGAACTTTTTTTATTACCCTTACAATCATGTAATTGGTGTCCTTTTTCTCCACACTTATAAGAGACTCCCATTCCCATCACAAATTTACCAAGGTGATTCTTTCCACAGTTATCAAATAAGGGAAAATCCTTCTTTTCCCTCTTCCCTTTATCCACCTTTCCCTCATCCATCCTTTTCATCTTTTTCTTCCATTCAAATCCATAAGACTCTTAAAATTTTGTAATTATCTTACTAACGCATGATAATATTTCATCATATGTTGTGAATACATGGGAGACTATTTCCCTTCTAAATTTTGTCATAACACCATGAAAGATATGATCCTTCATACTCTTTGCATCTAACGTCTTACTGGAGTTCACATTCCTTCTACTGGGTGTTATTTTTATACAATGGCATACACTAGGTCAGTTTAAGAATTGCAATGAATAATACCAATCTTGTAAAACACCTAATGAAAATTGAACAACTTATGGATATAATCCATAATCATAAAAATATTTTCTTTGAGGAGGTATATACTCATAAATAATTCATAATTATTTGTAATGAAAATGAAAATTATCCTAAGTATATCCCCCGGGAGTGTCCTAACTAAGATTGTAGAAAGGCCCATTATTATGCACCAGTTCCCGTTCGAGTCTATCTGATTGTGGTGTTTTCATGTTTTACCCCTAGGTACATCTGTGCCAGAGCCACATCTACCTGATCATATCAAGACATGAATATGTTGCTTGGAAAACTCACAAAATCTCTACAATACCAAAAATCTATGAAGTTCTTCTATTCTAATCCTCATTGTCTATATTAGGGCCATGTGTTCTAATCATAGTTTATCTAAATATAGTTTCCAAGGATTATACTAAAATTCTTCTGATTCCAACCATAACGCCCCAACCCCAGTTACCCAGAGTTGGTGCATTATTTTAAAACATTGGCATGATTACAAGGAATCAAGTCCTAAAAGACTGATTAGTTTAGTAGTCTTGGAAAAAAGATTACCTACATGAACGTTACATTACACATTAGAAAATAAAACACAACAAAAATGATCCTTTGAGAATTCCATTAATCCCCTAGCATAACCCTGCTTATCAATCATAATACACTTCTTGGAATCCTGAGAAAATTAAAACATATAAAGGGGTGAGCTCAGATGCTCAGTAAGGATAACAATATAGCGGAAACTTTCATAAATAAGCATAAAAATTTGAGTCTATGTACAAGACTAAAACAAATGCCTTTTAAACTTAAACTTCAGTATAATATCGAAAAGATACAATAAAATAATTCCATTTAATTATTCACATGGATATTCTACTATTCGAATAATCACTTGCAATATCAACATCCACCTTCAAAATGATGAGATGCATAATGCAAGACTTTCATAACCACATATTCAAGGACTTGTGCTAGGACTACAGAAAATATTTTTTTCAAGGCCTTGTGCCAAGACACTTGTTTGTCTCATGAGACCTATTGATGCATCGATGAGCTATAGAGGGCTCCACTCATCAATTACTAAGTCCAATGCATTCCTCATATAAAAAAATGTTGAAACATAACATAAACATTTGTATTAAAACTAGCATAAAAAATATCAATATTTATCCACAAACCATGAATGGTATAAAAATAGCACATTCATAGTCAAACATGGCATAACTCATTCAATATAATATGGAAGATTTTATCATAATAAATCAACTTCAAACAAGTTTAACATCCATCGAAGGATGTTTACAAAGATGAAAATGATGAGTAAAATGCTTTGAGAGAAATACCCATTTTTCATAAAATCTATTAAAAGTATCACAATTTATAAAGGAAGTTATTTGAATGTTATTTTTGAATCAATGTGTCCCATAACACATTGAAAATTTTAAAAGAATTATCATTTGAAAACATTCATGTCCATATAAATAAATCCTTAAAATCAATTTGAATACACGAACATCGATTAAAAGGGTTTAGAAAGATAAATCTTTAAAACATTTAAAATGATGATCTAGTCAAATGGACCCTCCCATAAAACCATAAAAGATACCTTTTTAAAAAATTGTTATGAAATATGGTTCTTGATGATAAATGTGTCCTAGAAATTACTTACACATGAACAATCTCGGATAAATAACGAGATTGATAAAATAAACCTTACCTTGCACTTTCATTTGATCGAGGGTAAATTTATCCTACTGTATACTGACCATTGTATGTTATTAAATTATACCAGAACCATATTAATATTTATTATATCATACATGATTCATTTTTGACTTTATACTTGTAACACCCGAGACTTTTATGTTATATAAATCATCAAAGGAATCTTTTTCTACACAACACTTGCTTGGCTTGCTTTACACGCAATCGCGACCTTCCTCGATAGCTTGCGTCGTACGCAATACCGAGTTTCACTAAACAACAATATGCTATTAAAACTAGCCGTTATGAATAGTAATAACCACTTTTTGAAATTTTATAAATTTTATTTTTCAAAATGGACTTCATTTTTGGACTCAGAATATCGAAATTAGCCTAGGGTGAAATTTTGATATTTTTCTGAAAACTTTCAATTTTTGATGAATAGTGAAACCACTAAGTGGTAGGTTAAAAAACTGAATTTTGCATAAAACTTAATTTTACCGCTTCTGTGATTGGAATTTCGAAAATCCGAGAGACACGGTTAATATCAAGGACTAAAATGTGGTTCAATGAGATGAAAATAATTTTTTTGGTGAATAGTAACTTTTTACTTTTTTTACCGCGGTTAATAGTAAATAGGGTAACTAAGGGTAAATATGATATTAATATTACCCTAACACATGTCCTAATTCTATTGGAAAAGTTTAATTCGACCAAAAACAAACTTAGGAATAAAATATGACCATTTAGGCCCACTTGGATTATATTAGGACATTTATTATTAATTTATTTAAAGAAGGGTTAAAATAGTTAAAATCAAAGTTTAATAAGTAAATCATTTTTAATATAGGGTTATACATAAGATAAATTCGATTGTAAATATTCATTAGAAAGCTAAAAAGATTTCCTACATGATGGTATTTTATTTGTAATTTTTAGACATCAAATAATTTAATTTATTTATGACACAAAGATGATGCAGTAATTATCTTATTAATGAAATATTGACAAAATTGATAATATAAATACCAAAATAAATGTAATTTGAGACTTTTTATGAATTCCACTAATTTTCTAGGTTACTATGATATATTAGTGTTGATTTAATCAACTTGGTTCGAACATATAATTCTGTTATGACTTTCACAAAAATCATATATCAAATAGTGTCAAAATTGACACAAAATAGTTTTTAAATCAAATATTATATTATTAATTGTTATTTTATTCCTAAAAATCTAAGGTTCGGCCAAATGACTTAGATAAGGATATATATATTAATAATAAACAATTTGGGGTTCGTTTGGCATGTTATAGTAAGTGTATTAACCATATAGTGAAAGAAAACAAAAAGACACGGTAAAAGTTAAATTAATTAACTTAGAGTTAAATCTAATTGATAAGGTTAAAATAATACCCTAAACTTGTCTAAATCCTATTGGTTGATAGGATTTCGACCCATCCCCACTTTAGCTTCGAAATAAGACCCTTTGGAACCATTATAAACCGATTTTGACTTTAATATAAAATAATATTTTGAGATATTCCTAAGGTGCCCCTCTCCTCCCTTATAAAAGGGCACCTCCTCCCCCTCCTCCTCACACCAATTTGAGCACTCAAGCTCGGCCAAACCCTGCCATTTTCCCTTCTCCACTTCCCTAGAATAATCCTAGAGGTCCTGGTCTTCTCCAAAGACCAATCTTAGTTCCTTAAGTGGAGGATTCAAAGAAGCGTTCCAAATAAGAGGTAATATCCATTACCGATCTTTTCAATTTCTTTCTTCTTCAACTTCTTCTTCTTTAGTTGTTTCATGATAAAGTAATAACATCAGTATTACTTACATACTGATATGTTATTATAAATATGAAACAACCCTAATTCACCTTCTATCCATCCTACGGAAAAATGAAATCACCGCGCGTGCGTACGTACGGAATACCGTCTCCACGCCGTGGTGTAATCTATTTTCCACCATCACCTTACAAGGATGGGTATAATGGTGTAATGAGTAACTATATATGATTATTATTAAGTAATATTGATACTGAAATAATATATATATATACTCCAATACAATTCCACGATCATAGGAACGATATCATCACTCGTGCGTACGTACGGAATACCGTCTCCACGATGTGATGCGACTCGTTCTACTTGATCTTCATTTCATAATGATTGTATAAATGAATTGAATGAATGAATATGGTATATACTACACTAATACCATTCTGGAAATTAATTATCTATAACCTAAAGATAAGAATAAGAATTTATTCGACAAAACACGCATAAGAACAAAAAGTTATAAAAACCCGAGTAACAAGTAACAATGAAATATTACTAACAAGAAGCTAATAATATGACCATATATGATCTCATATCAATATGTATGATTCTGGAATAAGTCAATAACATTATTTAAACCATTATACAGGATCTTCGGACACGAACAAAGCAAATCGGACCTAAGGTAAGGGAAATATCACAATCTCATTTTTATCCGAGATTGTTTATTCGTAAGTATTTACTGGGGTGTATTTTATCATCCACATCCATGTTCCCTCAATATGAAATATTGTTTCCATCCACTTGCAATAGTTTAAATCCAATTTTACCCTTAGGTGAGTTTTTAGTAAAGAATATGAAAGGAATCTTTTGTCGTTTTTCCGTACGAGGTACTTTTTGACTTTTCCGACAAAAGTACGAAGAATGTTTTTTTAACTTATACGGCATGAATGGATTTTTAAAACATTACTTCAAAGAAGCTTCCTTTACAAGTTTTCAAGTTTATTTTTAATCAACTTCTTTTATTTTAAATTTGTATGACATGTTATGAAAGGAAAAATGTTTTTGAAGAAGAAAGGATATTTTCCTCAAGAATTCAATTCAAGTGTTTTATCAAAATTATTTTCCATCTAAGATAATAAAGGGTTCTGTTTCTATCCATATTTTTACATTGGTTTGACTATGTTGTGATGGAATTATGTTTATGAATTCCTTTATCATATATGAATTGATGTCATGATGTTTCAAGAATCCCATTTTTGTTACATGTGTTATGCGATGATGTATGATTATGTGGCACACATAAGAAAGGATTCATTATAAGATGGGTGGGACCTATATCTCCCTCCAATGCATTGGGTAAAGATTTTATATCTCATGAGATAGACATGGCTGGAACGGAAGGTTATTTCGGTTCAGTGATACAGGACTGAAACGAGGAGTGAACTCGGTTCAGAAAGGGACTTTGTCCACTAAGATAGTCTTGGCAATGAGTCATGACTAACAAGAAATGATCTCCATGATTATGTGTGCATGCCACAAAGTTTCAAGTTTTATGTTATGATTTTGGGGATCTCATTTTCACTTCTATGATTTATTCCATGTTAAGATATTATGATCTCTTTTGCAGGTTTTGATTTTCATAAAGATATGATATGATTTTTATTTCCTTTATTTGCCCTTGCTGAGCATTTGAGCTCACCCTTTTATGTTTTCTTTTCCCCAGGTCAGGAAGATGGATATTAAGTAGAATATGCTAAAAGGGACCCTAGATATGATGAAATAAATGGGAGACACTGTAGAAGATTTATGAACCAGTTGTTTATGTTTCCCCAGTTTCTAAAGACACTATACCTATACGGTCCTTTGTGGTTTTGTCATATGTTGTAATAAGAGTGATTCAATTTTGAAGTATTAACAATGTATGTAAAGTGTGGGTCGTTATAGTTGGTATCAGAGGAAAGGTATAGTCAACCTTTGGAAACTAGGATGTGAAAGCCTTAGTAAGAACCCTAAGGATAAGTCTAAGCATAGAACACAATCTTAGAAATGGCCATGAATAACCTAGGATAAGACCATAAGCATGAAAATTGTATTCTTGAATTATGTGGTTTCCTATTATAATTAGTGTTGCTCACACTATTCTTCTTGGTTTTAGTCAATGGCTGGAACCCGAAGGAACCGTGTTAATGCGGAATGCGATGGGCAATGCAATGATTGTCCCCCTGAGCAACCAAACGATATGGGAGCTGGAATGCAAAATCTTGTAGCCATGCTCACACAACATTCTCAAGCTATGAATCATGCAGGATTTCCAAACGAGCAAAGGAGGGAGCAAAATTCTGTTGAATCCTTCATGAGGCAGCGTCCACCTTCTTTCAGCGGGTCTACTGATCCATTAGTTGCTGAACAATGGATTAGTACTACTGAAAAGATATTTTCAGTTCTTCAATGTTCTGAGCATGATAAAGTCATCCTAGCAGTGTATCGTTTGGAAGGAGATGCTGATCAATGGTGGAATCTTGTTAAGAATACGAGGCAAAGGGATGAAATTGAGTCCATGGAATGGGACGAGTTCAAGAACTTGTTTTTCAATAAGTACTTCCCTCGTATTCTCCGAACAAAGATGGAGAAAGAGTTCCTTGAACTGAAGCAAAGGGATGATGAATCTGTTAGTACCTATGAAGCAAATTTTACAAGACTTGCAAGGTACGCTTCTGGTATTATTATCCAACCTGAGAGTAAGATCGATCGATTCTTTAGTGGCTTAAAACCAAGTCTTCGAAGGGCGTTAGCCATAAGGGACTTCAATAGCTACGAGGAAATCGTTCGATGTGCTCTCAAAGTCGAGATGGAGATTGGAGTAACCCATCAGTCACATGGGTTTGATAAGAAGAGGAAGATGGAATTCAAAGAAAAATATAAAGAGCACACGGAAAAGAAGATGAACTTTCCCTTATGCTCAAAGTGTGGAATGAAACATGGAGGGAGTTGTCTTAAAGGGACAAGTAAATGTTTTAAATGTGGAAAGGAAGGTCATCGGGCATTTGAATGCCGTGATAATGGGAAGAAGATGTCTAATGATGCAAACAAAGGAAGGGATACACAGAATGAACCTGCTACACTTCAATGTTTCAAGTGCAAGGAGATGGGGCATTATGCCAATCAATGCCCAAATCCAAGGGTTGATGATGATGGTCGACGTCAACAAACTCTTAAGGCTAAAGATAAAGGAAAGTCACATGCAATTTCTATCAGCGATGTGGAGTACGATAATGAAGTGGTGAAAGGTACACTTACCGTCCACTCTAAAGTAGCAAATGTTTTATTTGATTCTGGATCCACCCACTCTTTTGTTTCTGAAAAATTTTCTAAGGGTATCACCGTACTACCTCAACAATTAGATGTTGAGTTAGCTGTGACAACACCTAATGGCACATCAATCGCATCAGAAGTTTATAATTCTTCTCCGATCGAAGTTTGTGGGAAAGTGCTTCCTGCAAATCTTGTGATCCTTCCTTTAGTGGAATTTGATGTGATTCTTGGCATGGATTGGCTTTCTCTACATGGAGCTCATATCAATTGCCAAAGAAGGGAAGTCACATTTCATATTCCAGATCAACCTACGATCGTCTATCAATGCAAGGATGAACATAACCTTCCAGTGGAAATTTCTTCCATCTTATGGGTATTGATCCCACTAAATGAAGGTTATTTATCTCAAATGGTTGGTGAGAAACTCACGATTAAGAATATGCCCATTGTAAGGGAGTTTGATGATGTCTTTCCGGAGGAATTACCGGGTCTTCCACCAAATCGTGAAGTTGAGTTTTCAATAGAACTCGTACCGGGTGCTTTGCCTATTTCAAAGACACCTTATAGAATGGCCCCAATTGAGTTGCAGGAATTGAAGAAGCAACTCCAAGAGAATCTTGATAAGGGATTCATACGCCCTAGTGCGTCACCTTGGGGAGCACCTGTTCTATTTGTTAAGAAGAAAGATGGATCAATGAGACTCTGCATTGATTATCGAGAACTTAACAAGATCACTATCAAGAACAAATATCCTCTCCCACGCATTGATGACTTATTTGACCAACTACGCGGAGCTCAATACTTTTCCAAGATTGATCTTCATTCAGGGTATCATCAATTAAGGGTCAAAAGGGAGGATATACCAAAGACGGCTTTCCGTACAAGGTATGGACACTATGAATTTATAGTGATGCCATTTGGTCTTACTAATGCCCCTGTTATCTTCATGGATCTAATGAATAGAGTCTTTAGAGACTATCTTGATCAATTTGTGGTAGTCTTTATAGACGATATTCTTGTCTATTCAAAGAGCAAGGAAGAGCATGAAGATCACTTGAGAATTATATTGAAGACCCTGAGAAAGGAGAAGCTTTATGCCAAATATACCAAGTGTGAATTTTGGCTTCAAAAAGTTGCATTTTTGGGTCATATAATCTCAAAAGAGGGGATATCTGTGGATCCAGCAAAAACAGAGGTTATCGAAAGATGGTCAAGACCAACAACAGTAACTGAGATCCGAAGTTTTCTTGGTTTGGCTGGTTATTATCGACGTTTTGTAAAAGATTTTTCACGATTATCTAATCCACTCACCAAGTTGACTCGGAAAGGAGTTAAGTTTGTCTGGACAGAGGAATGTGAAGAGAATTTCAAGGAGTTGAAAAGAAGGTTATCCAGTGCACCTGTGCTCACACTGCCTTGTAGTGGAGAAAGGTTTGTGATCTACAGTGATGCATTCAAGAAGGGATTGGGGTGTGTTCTTATGCAAAATGATATGGTGATAGCTTATGCCTCACGACAGTTGAAAATCCATGAGCAAAATTACCCAACACATGATTTGGAGTTGGCTGCGGTAATCTTTGCATTAAAGATTTGGAGGCATTACCTTTATGGTGAAAGGTGTGATATTTATACTGATCATAAAAGTTTAAAGTATATTTTCACACAAAAGGAGTTGAATATGCGCCAAAGAAGATGGTTGGAGCTGATTAAGGATTATGACTGCTCAATCCATTACCACCCTGGGAAAGCAAACAAGGTGGCAGATGCATTAAGTCGACAAGACCATGCTAGTTTATCCATGATGAGGATCACAAAAGATCCAATATTTATGGATTTACAAAGGATGGATCTTGGAATTATAATGGAAGGGGAAAAATCTTATCTTTCTCAAATGAATGTTCAACCATCTATACATGTGAAGATTAAAGAGGCACAGAAAGAAGATGTCGAGTTACAAAAGAAGGTGAGAAATGTTCCTGAATTCAACCTTGATTGTGATGGGATAATAAAGTTCAGGAATCGTGTTTGCGTACCTCCCATCCCTGAATTAAAGAATGAGCTGCTGGATGAGGCTCATAGTTCATCATTTTCTATTCATCCTGGAAGCACGAAGATGTATAGGGACCTGAAAGAGTACTTCTGGTGGGATGGAATGAAAAGAGATGTTGCTGAATATGTCTCTCGATGCTTGGTTTGTCAACAAGTTAAAGCTGAGAGACAGAAGTCTAAGGGGATGTTACAACCATTACCCATACCCGAATGGAAATGGGAAAACATCACTATGGACTTTGTCACAGGACTTCCTAAAACATCCAAAGGCAATAATGCTATCTGGGTCATAGTTGATCGTCTTACAAAGTCTGCACACTTCATTGCTATTAGAGAGGATTTCTCTCTAGATCAGCTTGCCAGGATATATGTAAAGGAAGTGGTAAGATTGCATGGAGTACCACTTTCTATTATATCTGATCGAGATCCGAGATTTACCTCGAAGTTCTGGCGAAGTCTTCAGCATACTCTGGATACAGAGTTGAGTTTCAGCACTGCTTATCATCCCCAGACAGACGGTCAGTCTGAGAGAACAATTCAAACCCTAGAAGATATGTTGAGAGCTTGCTCTATGGATTTCAAAGGAGGTTGGGATCAACACCTACCTTTGGTGGAATTTTCTTATAATAATAGCTTTCACTCCAGTATTCAGATGGCTCCTTATGAAGCTCTCTATGGAAAGAAATGCAGGACTCCAACTTGCTGGGATGAAGTTGGGGAAAGAAAGCTATTAGGATCTGATCTCGTTGATGAAATGGAAGAAAAGGTTAGATCTATTCAACAACACATAAGAGCAGCTCAGAGTCGACAGAAAAGTTATGCCGACAACCGAAGAAAAGACCTAGAGTTTGAAGTGGGTGATAAAGTGTTCTTACGAATATCTCCCTGGAAGAGGGTTATGAGATTTGGAAAAAGGGGAAGTTGAGCCCTAGATATATCGGTCCTTTCGAAATACTGGATCGTGTTGGGAAGGTAGCTTACCGATTGGCGCTTCCACCGAATCTCTCTCAAGTTCACGATGTGTTCCATGTATCTCTCCTGAGAAAGTACATACCAGATCCTTCACATGTACTCAGCTCAGAAGTTGTACCGCTGGAGCAAGATCTTTCTTATGAAGAACAGCCGATAGAGATTCTGGATCGTAGCGAAAAAGTCCTACGAAACAAGACCACTCGCTTGGTGAAAGTTTTATGGAGAAACCACCAACTTGAAGAAGCTACATGGGAGCTTGAGGATATGATGAGGGAGAAGTATCCTCATTTGTTGCAAAGTAACGAATTTCGAGGGCGAAATTCTTTTTAAGGGGGGTAGAATGTAACACCCGAGACTTTTATGTTATATAAATCATCAAAGGAATCTTTTTCTACACAACACTTGCTTGGCTTGCTTTACACGCAATCGCGACCTTCCTCGATAGCTTGCGTCGTACGCAATACCGAGTTTCACTAAACAACAATATGCTATTAAAACTAGCCGTTATGAATAGTAATAACCACTTTTTGAAATTTTATAAATTTTATTTTTCAAAATGGACTTCATTTTTGGACTCAGAATATCGAAATTAGCCTAGGGTGAAATTTTGGTATTTTTCTGAAAACTTTCAATTTTTGATGAATAGTGAAACCACTAAGTGGTAGGTTAAAAAACTGAATTTTGCATAAAACTTAATTTTACCGCTTCTGTGATTGGAATTTCGAAAATCCGAGAGACACGGTTAATATCAAGGACTAAAATGTGGTTCAATGAGATGAAAATAATTTTTTTGGTGAATAGTAACTTTTTACTTTTTTTACCGCGGTTAATAGTAAATAGGGTAACTAAGGGTAAATATGATATTAATATTACCCTAACACATGTCCTAATTCTATTGGACAAGTGTAATTCGACCAAAAACAAACTTAGGAATAAAATATGACCATTTAGGCCCACTTGGATTATATTAGGACATTTATTATTAATTTATTTAAAGAAGGGTTAAAATAGTTAAAATCAAAGTTTAATAAGTAAATCATTTTTAATATAGGGTTATACATAAGATAAATTCGATTGTAAATATTCATTAGAAAGCTAAAAAGATTTCCTACATGATGGTATTTTATTTGTAATTTTTAGACATCAAATAATTTAATTTATTTATGACACAAAGATGATGCAGTAATTATCTTATTAATGAAATATTGACAAAATTGATAATATAAATACCAAAATAAATGTAATTTGAGACTTTTTATGAATTCCACTAATTTTCTAGGTTACTATGATATATTAGTGTTGATTTAATCAACTTGGTTCGAACATATAATTCTGTTATGACTTTCACAAAAATCATATATCAAATAGTGTCAAAATTGACACAAAATAGTTTTTAAATCAAATATTATATTATTAATTGTTATTTTATTCCTAAAAATCTAAGGTTCGGCCAAATGACTTAGATAAGGATATATATATTAATAATAAACAATTTGGGGTTCGTTTGGCATGTTATAGTAAGTGTATTAACCATATAGTGAAAGAAAACAAAAAGACACGGTAAAAGTTAAATTAATTAACTTAGAGTTAAATCTAATTGATAAGGTTAAAATAATACCCTAAACTTGTCTAAATCCTATTGGTTGATAGGATTTCGACCCATCCCCACTTTAGCTTCGAAATAAGACCCTTTGGAACCATTATAAACCGATTTTGACTTTAATATAAAATAATATTTTGAGATATTCCTAAGGTGCCCCTCTCCTCCCTTATAAAAGGGCACCTCCTCCCCCTCCTCCTCACACCAATTTGAGCACTCAAGCTCGGCCAACCCCTGCCATTTTCCCTTCTCCACTTCCCTAGAATAATCCTAGAGGTCCTGGTCTTCTCCAAAGACCAATCTTAGTTCCTTAAGTGGAGGATTCAAAGAAGCGTTCCAAATAAGAGGTAATATCCATTACCGATCTTTTCAATTTCTTTCTTCTTCAACTTCTTCTTCTTTAGTTGTTTCATGATAAAGTAATAACATCAGTATTACTTACATACTGATATGTTAGTATAAATATGAAACAACCCTAATTCACCTTCTATCCATCCTACGGAAAAATGAAATCACCGCGCGTGCGTACGTACGGAATACCGTCTCCACGCCGTGGTGTAATCTATTTTCCACCATCACCTTACAAGGATGGGTATAATGGTGTAATGAGTAACTATATATGATTATTATTAAGTAATATTGATACTGAAATAATATATATATATACTCCAATATAATTCCACGATCATAGGAACGATATCATCACTCGTGCGTACGTACGGAATACCGTCTCCACGATGTGATGCGACTCGTTCTACATGATCTTCATTTCATAATGATTGTATAAATGAATTGAATGAATGAATATGGTATATACTACACTAATACCATTCTGGAAATTAATTATCTATAACCTAAAGATAAGAATAAGAATTTATTCGACAAAACACGCATAAGAACAAAAAGTTATAAAGACCCGAGTAACAAGTAACAATGAAATATTACTAACAAGAAGCTAATAATATGACCATATATGATCTCATATCAATATGTATGATTCTGGAATAAGTCAATAACATTATTTAAACCATTATACAGGAGCTTCGGACACGAACAAAGCAAATCGGACCTAAGGTAAGGGAAATATCACAATCTCATTTTTATCCGAGATTGTTTATTCGTAAGTATTTACTGGGGTGTATTTTATCATCCACATCCATGTTCCCTCAATATGAAATATTGTTTCCATCCACTTGAAATAGTTTAAATCCAATTTTACCCTTAGGTGAGTTTTTAGTAAAGAATATGAAAGGAATCTTTTGTCGTTTTTCCGTACGAGGTACTTTTTGACTTTTCCGACAAAAGTACGAAGAATGTTTTTTTAACTTATACGGCATGAATGGATTTTTAAAACATTACTTCAAAGAAGCTTCCTTTACAAGTTTTCAAGTTTATTTTTAATCAACTTCTTTTATTTTAAATTTGTATGACATGTTATGAAAGGAAAAATGTTTTTGAAGAAGAAAGGATATTTTCCTCAAGAATTCAATTCAAGTGTTTTATCAAAATTATTTTCCATCTAAGATAATAAAGGGTTCTGTTTCTATCCATATTTTTACATTGGTTTGACTATGTTGTGATGGAATTATGTTTATGAATTCCTTTATCATATATGAATTGATGTCATGATGTTTCAAGAATCCCATTTTTGTTACATGTGTTATGCGATGATGTATGATTATGTGGCACACATAAGAAAGGATTCATTATAAGATGGGTGGGACCTATATCTCCCTCCAATGCATTGGGTAAAGATTTTATATCTCATGAGATAGACATGGCTGGAACGGAAGGTTATTTCGGTTCAGTGATACAGGACTGAAACGAGGAGTGAACTCGGTTCAGAAAGGGACTTTGTCCACTAAGATAGTCTTGGCAATGAGTCATGACTAACAAGAAATGATCACCATGATTATGTGTGCATGCCACAAAGTTTCAAGTTTTATGTTATGATTTTGGGGATCTCATTTTCACTTCTATGATTTATTCCATGTTAAGATATTATGATCTCTTTTGCAGGTTTTGATTTTCATAAAGATATGATATGATTTTTATTTCCTTTATTTGCCCTTGCTGAGCATTTGAGCTCACCCTTTTATGTTTTCTTTTCCCCAGGTCAGGAAGATGGATATTAAGTAGAATATGCTAAAAGGGACCCTAGATATGATGAAATAAATGGGAGACACTGTAGAAGATTTATGAACCAGTTGTTTATGTTTCCCCAGTTTCTAAAGACACTATACCTATACGGTCCTTTGTGGTTTTGTCATATGTTGTAATAAGAGTGATTCAATTTTGAAGTATTAACAATGTATGTAAAGTGTGGGTCGTTATAATACTACCCATTTAATACTTATTTTCATGTTAACTTAATGTTTTAGGTAATAATCGATTTCTTTGTCGTACATGTTTTAACTTGTTATTCTTTGTCGTATCATTTAGATCATGATTTAAATAATTCCAGAATATAAACCTTGATTTTTATATCATATATATTTATAATATAAATATTTATAACAGATAGTTATAAGAAATGGAAAACATCGTTTATAGAGATGATAGACCATACGTAGGCATAAACGTTGTTTCTATTTTCATATCGTATTGAACGGAAGTGAATACGATATATGTAAGTATAGACACACAGAAACACACACACACACACAAAAATATCTCTAGTGTCATTATAATGTAATATATTACATACTTTTTAATAATATATATTTTCATAATCATCGTTGAATGGTGAATGTGGAAATGAATCTCATCGCGTCGTGGAGATGGTAATCCGTACGTATGCATGTTTGACAATATCATTCTTTTGATATTTAAATAATATATAATTGAACGGTATATTATATATATAGAATCATTATAATTTTATATTTATTATTTACATCATTTATACTCATTATTATACCCATCCAAATGATGAAAAGTTAGAATAACAAACTACACCACGACGTGGAGATGGTAAGCTGTGCGTACGCATGTGTGGTGAATTTTCATTCATAGGATGGATAAAAATATTAAATATGGTTGTAATTTTTTTGTAATAACATAATATTATATATAAGATACTGGATTTATTATTTTATAATGGAAAAAACAAAGAAAGGGGAAGTGGAAGAAGAAAGGAACTTGAAGGTGGTGATGAAATATTTACCCCTTTTTCGGGTTCTTTCTTTTGATTTGATCAAAAGGGTTTCTTAGGTTGAATTTCTGACTAAAGGAAGGCCTCTAGTATGAATGGAGGAAAGATGAGAGGATATTTGGGCCGGTGATGGCTTAGCCAAATGTTTTTGAAGGTTTGAATTTGAGAGAAGGGGTAGTGCCCTTTTATAAGAGGGGTGAGAGGCACCTTAGGAAATGATTGAAATGTTATTTTATAATAAACTAATATTCGGTTTATAATGACTCCAAATTGATTTATTCCGAAGCTAAAGTGGGTATGGGTAAAAATCATCTTAACCAATAGGTTTTAGACAAGTTTAGGTTTCCATATAAACCTTATCGTTTATATTTAACTCTATGTTAAATATATTATCTTTTACAGTGTATTCCTCTATTCTTACACTCTATATGGTTAACAAACATACTATAAAATTCCAAGAGAACCAGAATTGGTTCATTAATGACATATATAATATTATTTAATCCATTTGGATGAACCATATATTTTTAGGAATAGAATATAAATTAATAATATAATAAATGTTTTAAAAACTCTATTATGTAAATTTTGAAACTATTAGGTATTTTGTTTTTGTTAAATTTATAACATCATTATTACCTTGAATAAAATTTATTTAATTAACAATAACATGTCATATTATCATTTAAAATTATTTCAATTCATAAAAAGTCTCAAATTACATTTATTTGGATATTTATAATATCAATTATTTTAATATTTCATTAATTAGGCAATTACTGCATCATCATTGTGCTATGAATAAATTAAATTATATAATGTCTAAAAATTATAAAAAAATACCATTTTGTAGGAAATATTTTTATATTTCTAATAAATATTTATAATTGAATTTATCTTATGTGTGACCCTATATTAAAAATGTTTTAGTTATTAAACATTGATTTTAAGTCTTTTAAATATTATTTAAATAAAATAATAATAAATGTCCTAATCTAATCCATGTGGACCAAAGAGGTTCATATTTTATTTCAAATGGTTTTTTTGGTCGAATTATACTTATCCAATAGAATTAGTACATGTTTTAGGGTAATATTTTTATCATTTTTACCATTAATTACCCTATTTACTTATAACTGCAGTAAATAAAAGTAAAAAGTTACTATTCACCAAATATTATTTTCATCTTATTGAACCACATTTTACATACTGATATCAACTGTGTCTCTTGAATTTTTGAAATTCAACTCACAAAAACAGTTAAATTATGTTTTATGCTAATTTTAAAATGCTCCCAGGATGTGCGTAAAAGACGGTAAAAAGTTTGATAAAATTTTTATATATCTAAAATTTTTATAAACTAACTCTAATTAATTACATTGAAAATATAAAGGTATTATGTATCTATTTTTACCTAAAATAAATTTTTATAAAATTAATAATTATTTAAATAGAAAGTCAGTGTTTTCACTATTCATCAAAAATTGAAAGTTTCCAGAAAAATACAAAAAATTCTCCCTAAGCTAATTTTGATATTATGAATTCAAAAATGAATCCTTTTTTACCAATTAAAAAAAATAGTTTAATTAATTAATCTAAAATTAATTCCTGTTGTGAAATCCCAAAGGCTTATTTTTAAGAAATAATCACTATCAAAAGATTGACACTAGTTTATGTCTAATTTCAAAGTGAAATTACATACAATGACCATAATTGGATTAAATTGTAAAAATATAAACTAATTAAACTTACAAACCATTATAGTGTATAATTCTACAGTATAAGTTATTTTGATTAAAGAAGTTGTTTTTTGTTAAAATATAGTATTTTTCACTATGCACCCAAATATGAAACTTAACAAAAAAAACACTAAAAATTTATTGAAACTAAATTTTTATGTTATGATTCTAAACTATAAGTTTATCTTGTCAAATTTAATATATTAAAGTTTAAATTATTGTATTTAAAAAAGTTTCTCACTTAAAATGCTGTAAAATTGCATTTTAAAAAAAATACTTCTTTTGTCTGAAAAAAATGAATTTGTTCTTACATTATGTCTAAAAAACTCATAATATAGATTATAAAATTATAAGGATTGTATAAAGTTCAAAATTCAGTTTATACTATTTATAACCACTTTTGAATGGCTAGTTTGGTAAGTCGTGGTGCGTTTGAACTCAGTGTTGCGTGTAGTGAATGTTTTTGAGTTACTTTGAAAAAACATCGTACTTTGAAATCTTCACATGTTACATAAATGTTTCTCTCATCACATGGACATAAAATTTAAATAATAAGGATATATAATAACATATCCCAACATAAGAAAATAGAAATTTTAGAATACATAACAAAAAATAAGGCTTTAACATAGAGAGTATGGTGAAAGGTTCCCTTACCAATTTGGTAACTTACAAAACATTCACCCCATGAAAAAAGGATCATACAATGAAGATGTAAATACCCCTAAATTAAATTATATAACACAAATAATACATTCATGGGAAGTACATACACCACACAAATGTAAATATTGGTAAATATAGCATGAATCTCACGGGAATAAAAAGTGAGATGAGGACCCCTTACCTTGTGTACGACATGACTCGTTCATTTTTTAATATCATGATTAATAAACTAAAGTTAATTTATAATTTATTAAAAAACTTTTTTTATGTTTATTATTGATTTTATATCATTTATTAAAATGTTTTAAACATTATATAATCATTTATCTCAATAACAATTGTTTTGTCAATATTTGGTACTTGAATTAAAAATGAACTTCTTGTAATTAGAAGTTGTCCTTGTGGTCAAATTTAATTATCTATATAATTATATTCATGATTTAGAAATCATATATATAATATATACACATTATATACATGTATTTATAATATTACATAACATTTGGAGATAAGAAATAAAATTCACCGTTCATGGAGACGGTAATCCGTACGTATGCATGAACACTACTTTCATTTCTATTTCTTATTTAATGGAATGAAAACATAATTATAAATATGTATATTATAAATCCAGTATAATATCATATATAATTTCATGAATTACATCCTTTATATGTTCCACGTATGGCATGAATGAGTCATATCACTTTGAGGAGGCAGTAGTCCGCACTCCCTTAAATGAAATTATCATATTTATCAATTTTGGAAACCATAAAGGTATGCTAGAGATGAAAAATAAATAATCATAGAAACAATATAAATATAATATATATCACATAAAAATACATGTCCATAATAATTTCTACCATGATAGGTGGTAGGAGATAATCTAACAATCATCATCTCTTGACGCAGTAGTTCCTCATCCACAAGAACAGTATGTTCTTTACCCATTATACGGAGGTTTTATAAGTTTAGTTATGATATTAATCATAAAAACAACTTAGTATGTTGAGAATAATGGGTTTTTAAGTTAAAAAGTAATAATAAGATCATAGGGAGTGAAGAAGTAAAATAAAAGATGAGAACTTGAGGGAAGACGTTACCTTCATATCCGGTAACTCCATTTAGTTTGAACCAAAAAGCTTCCTTAAAGTGCCTTATGCCTAAGGTAAGAATTATAAAAGAAGAAAGGGATTATGGGAGCTTATTTGGGAAAATTTTGGATGAGCCAATGGGCTTTACTGGAGTGAGTAAATGGTTAGAAGTGGTGTCCATTTATTAGAGGGAGGAGGGGCTCTTTAGGAATGTTTGGAAATATTATATTATTATAAAAGGATTTTATGTTTCAAAAGGACCATAAATAATTATATTCAATGATATGATGACTATTATTTGAAATCCTCTCAGCCAATAGGTTTTACACAATTTTGGGTTTTGAATTTAACCTTATCATTTAGATTTAGCTGTTATTTAATTAATTTGACTTTTACCAGGTCTTCTTTTGTATACATTCTATATGGTTAATATATTTACTATAATATGCCATGAAACCCAAAATGGATCATTAATAAATTTTTTAACATTATATATTTTATTTGGCTAAATAATATATTTTTTGGGACTAATTAATCATTTAATAAAATATTAATTGATTTAAAAATTTATTTATGTCAATTTTTTATACTATTCATTTCACGACTTTTTAAAAACTCCAAATCAACTAGAATCATATGAAAAATATTCATTAATTCAAATATAACAAGTCATAATAATCTGTTGGTCGGAGTGGACACTCAAGAGGGGGGGGGGTGAATTGAGTTCCAATTAAAATTTCTGCTAAAAACAATTTCTATTAAAATCCCCCAATTTCAAAAACAGATTAAACTGTAGTGAATTTATACAGATTATAAAGGTTCAATTAGTTTCTCAAAGATTGATTAGTTCTCAGTTAACTTAATCTAATGATTAATTTAACTTTTGAAGCTAACTTACTGGTTTACAATAAATATAAACACTTGCGAGTTTAACTATCAAAGTAGCTTTGAAGATAAATTATATTTCAAAGTAATAGCAGCGGAAAATGAAATAAATATGCACTGTATGGATATAGACTTTAACTAAAAACACAGAGGAGTTAACCAAGAGGTTCAGTCTCAAGCCGAGACATAGTCCTCTCAAGAGTTTATATAAAGATGATCCACACCCTGGATCGGGGTTCAACAGTTTACAACTGTCCATGTCCAAGACCTCTACCCCTATTAGTCGTGGGAAACAAAACAACAGCAACCAGCTGTCCAGGTCACACACGACCTCTACCACTATCCGCAGTGGGAAAAAGAATGAAAAGATAATTAGTTAGGATCTTCAAATCCTCCAGTTAAGGTTCAGGAGACAGTGTGTGTAAAATACAATAGATAACACACACTGCTCGTAATTTAAAAAGGTAAATCACAGAGACAAAGATTTAGAGTTTAGAAATGGCTCTAGTGATCTTCGTGCAGCTCTTGACTCCTTTTGTTGATTATAATTCCTTCTGAGTATTCTTCTGGTTTTGGTCTGGAAAACAGAGGACCATCTGCTTCCTTGACATCGAGGTTTAGCTTGCATATCGGCTCAAAGAATGATGAGTTTTTGTGGTTCTTCTTTAGCATAGATTGCTCGATTTAAGCTCTATGTTCTGGAGGCTGGTAGTAGTAGTCTCATGAGTGCAAGTTCTCTAGTTGATCTTGGCACGTTTTGAGCTTGATCGTCCGTGTGTTCTGTGTGCTCGATCTCTTTTTTGGTCTAGTGTCTGACACTTGTTTTGATACATACACGATGTCCTTTTTATTCCGCTTCTTTGTTTTTGTTTTTCTGAGGAGGAATGATTATGCTTTTTGATCGTACTTTGTACGGTTTCCTGAAATGGAAACACAAATCATTTAATAACATTAAATGTATCAAAAGTAACAAATGTAACTGTTAGTATAATAAACAAATAGTGTCGAGGATATAGGATTTGACTCCACAGTTCATTATAGGTAGCCGTTTGTTTGTAGACGTGTACAGTTGACTCGGTGTAGGGATCTTCCATTGGTAGCTCTTCAAACTCTTATCGGTGGGTCTTATCGGTAGCTCTTATCGGTAGCTCTTATTAGTAGCTCTGTGTGCATCAGTAGCTCTGTGTGCATCGGTAGCTCTGTGTGCATCAGTAGATCTTTGTGCATCGGTAGCTCTTTGTGCATCGGTAGCTCTGTGTGCATCGGTAGCTCTGTGTGCATCGGTAGCTCTGTGTGCATCGGTAGCTCTGTGTGCATCGGTAGCTCTGTGTGCATCGGTAGCTCTGTGTGCATCGGTAGCTCTGTGTGCATCGGTAGCTCTGTGTGCATGGGTAGCTCTGTGTGTCGATAGCTCTGGATATCGGTAGATCTGGATATCGGTAGCTCTGGCTATCGGTAGCTCTGGCTATCGGTAGCTCTGGCTATCTGTAGCTCTGGCTATCGGTAGCTCTGGCTCTTATGCAAACCACATCTAATTGACTTAGAATTGTTTCAAAGCTAAACAGGGATAATCGAGATTAACATAAATCAGAGATTATTTAAACATTATTATTAACTTGATCACTGATTTGAAAGAATTAAATTGTAGATCATCAGTAATTGAGAGTAGCATAATATATGAACACATAATTGGGATTATCAAAACAGGTGAGGTCAACAATCTTCCCCTTTTTGATAATCACAACTTATGATATGACCAAAAATAGTGAGAATATAGTATAAGAGAATATAACGTTTATATTCTAATTTCTCAAAGAAAGCAATTAGAGGAAATAGAGGAAATAGTTATAGAATGAAATAGATCAAAAATTATCATAGGATGTATTAAAGACAATAGTATCAGAGAAAAGATTTGAAAGAGTTGGTACCAAAGAAGAAAATATAAGAATAGCAGCAAAGGCTCAAAATTTCTCCCCTTTGATATTTCCCCCTTTCTCTCTATATTTTCTCCCCCTTTATAATTTTCTCCCCCTTTGTGATAATCAAAATGTGGGAAAGCAGACAGAGAAAACTGAGAAACAGAGATAGTGTAAACAAAAGCATTTGTATTAGACCAGACACAACTTACATAAACAGAATAGAAGAGGAAAAAAAAGACAATTCCTATCAAACAGCCTGGCCACTTCAGCAATCGTGATCTTCAACATGAGATTTTCCCTTTGGATCAGAAGAGGAGGCATGTGGTGAGGATGTGAGTGAGGGTTTTGGAATCCCAAAAATGATCACAGGAGGCTAATCCACTGATACAGTGCCTGGCCTGTATTGGGAAGTTTGATGAGTGATCATAGGTGTGAGGCTTCAGATGGCCTGAGCAGGAGTCATCTAGAGTGGAGACTCAGTAGAGGCAGAGGCAGGCAAGGCAGGAGGGACAATAACTGGTCTGGCATCAACATGCAAAAAGGGCAGCAACAGATTTCTGAAATCCATGATGATACCTCCTCCTCTTTCCATAGCAGATATAAAATCATCTTTGTTTTCCATAAACTTTTCTAAGGCATGAGTCAGCTCTCTTAGCTTGCTCACTTGTTCTCGGAAGGCTTGAGTTATAGGGGTTATGTTCATGTTTTCCAACATCATCTTGAAATGATGGGTGAGTTGTTGCTTGGTAAAAATCCTTTGGAAATAATAATCCACCTTGTTCTTGATTTCCTCCTGAGAGGCAGAGGCCTCTTTCATAGTGTCGTGGATGATTTTCATTATTTCCCTTACTGAATCTCTTGTAGAGAGCACTACCCGGCTTAGATCTGATGAGTCCACAGATCCATAGGTTGAAATAGAAACAAGCTCCTCCTTCATCATAGATCATAATTGATTCAAATCAAATGCATGTTTTGAAGTTAGAGGACCATCCGAGAAGGATACAGTTTCTTTGAAACTTTTGGTCAAGCCACTAATCAGAGTTTGCAGTTGAGAGTCCTGGTTTTTAACAAGATCCTTTATAGAAGATTTGAAATCTTCATATATTGAAACCATTTGGCTTACAAAACATTTCACATAGGCTAAATCCTTATCAGCTTGAGGCTTTGAGCTCATGTAAGAATCTAAAGTAGTAACAGACTTCTTTAAGGCTTCAAGATCTACTTCTCTTCTAGAAGATTGGGTCTGGCATTCTTTGATTGCTTCCATCAGCTCACCCATAAAAGTTGGTAGATTGAAACCAAGAGAAAGCTCAAGAGATTGTTCTAACAACTTCATTTCTTCACGAAAACAGTGCTTCATCTCAGTAACTAAGGTAGTGAAGGATTCTTTCAGCTCATGCTTCAGGGATTCAAGATCCGACTTTGTAACAAAATTAGTAGGTGAAACTGTAGTAGATACTCTTGCAGAAGCTAAGCTGACTACTGAATCATTCATGACTGATTTAATTGAGGAAACAAAAAAAGATTCCATAGTCTTTACTTCTTCTACAAAACTGACTTTGAGATTTTCTTTCAGCACATCTAAATCATGTACTCGGACCACATCATCAGGAAATAACTCAGAATTGATGTCATAGCTGATCTTTGGTCTATTCAAGGATACTTCATTATCCGAATCAGGATAATCCAAACCACAGACTATAAAACCTGGGTCTTCTACCCAGTCTTCAATCTCAAAAGCCACTGTAACATTTCAAAGATTGGAATGATGCTCCCCCTCAATGTGTGCATTCCTATATACAACAACTACACTTTCTGCTGGTATTTCTTCATCAGAATCTTCCACAACAGCTTCCATCTCAGCAGCAGTAAGGATATTTTTTGAAACAGGTACAACTTATTCTCTTTATTTTTCTATTCCATCAGTAGGAACAACTGAGTTTTCAATCAATGGACTCAGACTCAACCTAGCAGAATTAGATGATTCAGATACATTCTCTTTTTCTCCTTCTTGCTGTGGAACTGGCTGGTCTTCCTCATGAATAGATAACACTTCCTCTACTTTTCCTTTTCTTGAGTATACAAACTCAGTAACAGGACTTGGGGGCATGTCTGGATCTCCTCCAATATCCATAGGAGTTTCTTCCTCTTCTTCTTCTTCATCTTCTTCTTCTGACTCATCACTGTACTCGGGTTCCTCTTCATCAAATCCTAAACCTGTATCTCTAATATCCTTTGGCCTTGAAGGATAATCCACAGGATTAAACTTATCATACACCCTCTGGTCATCACTGACCCATTCTCCTTTCCATGGGTTCCAATTGATTTTCTTGTACTTACAAACTGTAGTAGTGATACAGAAGTTATTCTTAACTACAACTATCTCATCCTGAGACTCATCTATCCCTTTCACTTTTATCATCACAGAGATCATTTTGGAAAAGAATAAAGCATTAGTCTTTGATTTTGGCCTAATCATGTCTTCCATTTCATTCAACAGTAGTCTGCATAGATTAACTTTCACACCATGTCTTAATAGATGTAGAAGATAAATATCTTGATATCTCAGTTTAGAAAAATCTCCTCTCCTCGGTATCAAAACATGTTGAACAAATTTGAAAATAAGTCTGTTCTCTCCATCCAATTCAGTAGCAACCACTTGCCTTTGACTTCCATTACCCGTTATCTCTTTTAAAGTGGTCTCATAGTCAAAGATTTTACTGGTAGGTGGAATTTATCTTGAGACATACCCAGATACACCTTCATGTGGGACTTTTAAACATTCTGCCCACTCTACTGAAGAAAACAACTTTTCTTTTCCATTTAAAAAAGAACTTACCTGATTCTCATTTTCAGACTTCTCAAAGCTTACGAATTCGTAGAACTGTTTCACTAACTTCGGGTAGTAGGGACCATTGTTATTTGAAAAACAATCTACCCATATATGATCTTCCAGAATTGCAAGCACCAATGACTTTCTTGGTAGCAACCAATCTACGCATAGCTCCTTTTCAATCACAATATCTCTATTCTGCAAATGAGGGTTTACTGGTCGCTTTCCCGACCTAGTTCTGACATTACTTCCACGAGCTTCTTGCTGCACTTTCTGCTTCTTTGTTTTAGGCTCTACACTGTCATCTCTGCTGGTAGGAATCTTGGTTTTTGCCATCGCGGATTTAGGGATCTCAGCTGATTTGCGAGCTAGGATTCAAAGGTGAAAGGTTTTGGGTCCGGTGGAGTGAGAAGCGGTTTAGGCTTAGTTTTATCATGTAGGAATCATAAATAAACGAATAAAGTAAAATATCAAAAAAAAAGATTCATATTCTTGGCGGCAGACAGAAGTTTTAAAATATAGCATCGGTGAGAATTTCAACATCGGTGAGAATTTCACATCGGTGAGAATTTCAACATCTGTGAGAATTTCACATCGTTGAGAATTTCACATCGGTGAGAATTTCACATTGGTGAGAATTTCAACATCGGTGAGAATTTCACATCGGTGAGAATTTCACATCGGTGAGAATTTCACATCGGTGAGAAGTTCAACATCGGTGAGAAGTTCACATCGGTGAGAATTTCACATCGGTGAGAATTTCATCATCGGTGAGAATTTCAACATCAATGAGAACTTCAACATCGGTGAGAATTTCAACATCGGTGAGAATTTAAACATCGGTGAGAATTTCAACATTGGTGAGAATTTCACATCGGTGAGAATTTCAACATCGGTGAGAATTTCAACATCGGTGAGAATTTCACAACGGTGAGAATTTCAACATCGGTGAGAATTTATCATCCCCAGCTCATGCCTAATGTAACTTAAACTATCAGAACTTAAAGGTTTAGTGAAAATATCGGCCAATTGATGTTCAGTGCCAATAAATTCAAGAGTAATATCTCCTTTTTGATAATGATCTCTCACAAAATGATGTCTTACATCTATGTGTTTGGTTCTAGAGTGAGATACCGGGTTCTTAGATATGTTTATTTCACTAGTGTTGTCACAGCTGATTGAAACATGTTTAAACTCAAATCCATAGTCCAATAAAGTGTGTTTCATCCACAGAATTTGTGCACAACAACTACCAGCAGTTATATACTCTGCTTCGGCAGTAGACAATGCAACTGAGTTCTGTTTCTTAATACACCATGACACTAGGGATTTACCAAGTAAATGACATGTTCCAGATGTGCTCTTCCTTTCTAACTTACATCCAGCAAAGTCAGCATCTGAATAGCTAGTTAGGTCAAATGATTTTCATTTTGGATAAAATAAACCTAAGTTTACAGTATGCTTAAGATATTTAAAAATCCTTTTAACAGCCAGTAAGTGTGATTCTTTAGGATTAGCTTGAAATCTAGCACACATACATACACTGAACATAATGTCTGGTCGAGTAGTAGTAAGATAAAGTAAACTACCAATCATACCTCTGTAATTGGTTTGATCCACTGGTTTCCTAGTTTCATCTGTATCCAATTTACAGATTGTACTCGTAGGAGTTTCACTTTCCTTAATACTGTCCAAACCAAAATGTTTTAAAATATCTTTTGTATATTTACTTTGATTTAAAATAATTCCATCTCTAGTTTGAAAAATTTGAAAACAAAGAAAATACTTAAGCTCTCCCATTAAGCTCATTTCAAATTAATTTTGAATACTTTTTGAAAAATTAGTACATAAAGAGTGTTTAGAAGATCCAAATTTAATATCATCAACATAAATTTGTACAACTAAAACATCTTTAGAAATTCATTTAATAAAAAGATTTGGATCAGCGATCCCTTTAGTAAAACGTTTTGAAATAAGAAAATTGCTGAGTCTATCATGACAAGCTCTTGGAGCTTGTTTTAAACCATATAAAGCTTTAGAAAGTTTAAAAACATGATTTGGAAAATGAGGGTTTGTAAATCCAGGTGGTTGTTCCACAAAAACATCTTCAATTATAAAATCATTTAGAAATGCACTTTTGACATCCATTTGATATAACTTGAAATTCAGATGTGATGCATATGCAAGTAAGATCCTAATGGCTTCCAGTCGAGCTACAGGTGCAAAAGTTTCTCCATAGTCTATACCCTCTTCTTGACTATATCCATGTGCAACTAGTCTAGCTTTGTTTCTAACTATGTTTCCTGTTTCATCAACTATATTTCTAAAAACTCATTTTGTTCCTATTGTCAAGGTGTCCTTGGGTCTGTCAACTATTTCCCAGACTTTGTTTCTTTCAAATTGATTTAACTCTTCTTGCATGGCTATTACCCAGAATTCATCATTGATAGCATCATTGATATTTTTGGGTTCTAGCTGTGACAGAAAAGCTTGATGTTCAACCTGGTTCCTTAGAGAAGCTCTAGTTTGTGTTCCTCTATCAAGATTACCAACAACAACATCTAAAGGATGATTCTTTAGAATCTTAGTCGATTTGGTAAAGGTTGGACTAGAAAATTCAGGTTCATCTATAGATTCAGGTTCAACAGAAGCAGATTCTGGAGAAAGTCTAGAACTGGATGTTTTTATAACAGGTTCTTTAGATTTATCATTAAGGTTCAGAATAGAAAAATCTTCTTCAATATTCTCAAGAGAGGTTTTAGGCTCATGTGGATCAGTTTCATCGAATTTTATGTGAACAGATTCTTCCACACATTTGGTTCTCATATTGAAAACTCTATAAGCTTTACTTGAAATAGAGTAACCCAGAAAAATTCCTTCATCGCTTTTGGGATAAAACTTATCCAGATAATCTTTAGTATTAAGTACAAAGACTTTGCAACCAAAAACTCTGAATTAATTAACCTTAGGCTTTCTATTGTTCCATAATTCATATGGGGTTTTCTTGAGAACAGGTCCGATCAAGACTCTATTGATAACATAGTAAGCTGTATTAACAGCTTCAGCCTAAAAGTAAATAGGCATTTCATATTCATTGAGCATAGTTCTAGCTATTTCATGAAGGGTTCGGTTTCTCCTTTCTACTACACCATTTTGTTGGGGTGTCCTAGGGGCAGAGAAATTGTGACTATAGCCATTGTGTGAGAAATAAGATTCAAACTCATGATTTTCAAACTCACGACCATGATCACTTCTCAGGGTCTTAATCTTAAGTCCAATAAGGTTCTCTACAGACTTGGAATATTTAATAAAGTAAGAACAAGCTTCACCTTTGTGAGCTAGAAAGTACACCCAAGTATATCTAGAAAAGTCATCTACAAGAACATAGACATAATGCTTCCCATTTAAACTAGAAACTCTTGATGGTCCAAAAAAATCCATGTGAACCAACTCAAGTGGTTGAGAAGTTGAGACTTCATTCTTTGATTTAAAAGAAACTTTGTGTTGTTTTCCCTTTTGACAGGGATTACACACTTTGTCATTTGGGAATTCTAATTTAGGTAAGTATTTAACTAAGTTTTTCCTAGCCAGTTTTCGAAGAGAGTGAATGTTGTAGTGTCCTAATCTTCTGTTCCATAGCCAAGATTCTTTATGAAAATCATTCAAACAAGAAATATTTTGTTTGGCTAAAGAATTTAAATCAACAGCATAAACATTTTCATTCCTTAGAGAAGAAAATACTAAAGAGTTTTTGGAGTTAAAAACATCACATGAGTCATTCTCAAACTTGACATTGAAACCATCGTCACATAATTGAGATATACTAAGAATGTTATATTTAAGTCCATCAACGAATAAAACTTTAGAAATTAATACTGAGTCAGTGTTACCAATCTGGCCTAGGCCGATGATTTTTCCTTTAGAGTTGTCACCAAAGGTGACATGACCTCCATCAACCTTTATTAAGCTCTTGAAGCAAGAATAATCTCCTGTCATGTGTCTTGAGCACCCACTGTCTAAATACCATATCTTCTTGTGACAGCTCTTCAAGCAGGTCTCCTATAAAACAGATTTAAACAGGAAATGACTTTGGTACCCAGATTTTCTTGGGTCCAGATAGGTTAGCAATCAGGGCCTTAGGTACCCAAATTTGTTTTATGGGTCCCATACAATTAACAGAAACAACAGATTTTGAAAGATAAACATTATTTGGTCTATAATAATGTGAAAAACCTGTTGAGGCATATGAATTTCCAAAACTGGAACTAGCAGAATTTTTTCCAGACTTAGGAATAAATCATGTTCTAATGAACTGTCTCTGTCCAGGTTGGTATCCCAATCCAGTAGCATATCTAGGTGCAACTTGCTTTCCTAGAATTTGAGTTAACGCATCCTTTCCATTTGTGAGTTTTTCTATGTCCCTTCTAAGTTGGTCATTTGACAGTTTCAGTTCTGTATTTTCCTTTAGTAGTTGAGCATTCTTTTCCTTTTCTATATCAAGATCAGATTTATGCTTAACACTTAAAGCATACTGTTTATTTAAACCTTTGTATTTGTCTTTAAGCTCATTACAGGTTTCTTCCAACATATCACAGTACTCAAATAGTTCAGATTTTGACATGTTTTCTGAATCAGAATCATCTCCAGAATAATATGAATTTAAAACAGGAGTGTTAGATGTTACCTCAGAATTATTTGTCATGTAACACATGTTGGCTCGATTCCTTTCAGAGTCCGAAGATTCTGCTTCACTAGTGCTGTCTTCTGAAGCACTCTAGGTATCCTTCATGGCTTTCTTGTACTTCTTGTCTTTGTAATCATATTTCTTTTTGAATTTTAACATTGGACAGTCTGCATTGATATGTCCTTTTCTCTTGCATTCATAGCAGACAACTTCATCAGTCCTGTCAGCCTTCTTCCAATCCTTTTTCCATTTTCCTTGTTGATCATACTTTCCCTTGTAATTTGGTTTCCTAAAGAATTTCTTTTTCCTATAAAACTTTTTGAATCTCCTGGCCATCTGAGCCATCTCGGCATCCCTGTCAGATTCTGAATTTTCACTCATTGAACTCTCAGTCTCCATTTGTAGTTTATCCTTGTCTTTACTATTAAAGGCAGTAGTTTTAAACACTACATATTTTCTTTTGGGTTCCTCATCTTCTTCTTTATTTACTTTAAGCTCTTCTTCATACACCATCAGCTTACCAATTAACTCCTTGACAGGCAATGTTCCAATGTCACAGGATTCTCTAATTGAAATGGATGTACCTCTCCATCTATCTGGTAAACATCTCAGTATTCTCATAATTTGTTCTTTTGCAGGAACAATCTTTCCGAGTGAGGTCATTGTGTTCACTATCTCATTGAACCTGAGATACATGTCAGAAATAGGTTCATCAGGCTTCATTTTAAAATTATCATATTTAATAGTATACGTGTTTAATCTTATTTCTTTAACATTAGTTGTTCCTTGCTGAGAAACGGCCAAGGTATCCCAAATTTCAAAAGCAGTTTTACATGAAGAAATTCTATTAAATTCTTCATCTCCTAGAGCATAGTACAGAGCATTCATAGATTTACAATTATTATTGTAAGCAGTCTTTGTAGGTTCATCCCAAGTAGATCTATCAGTAGTGGGAACATTATATTCAGATTCAATAGCAGTCCAAATATAAAAACTCATGCTTTCTAGATGATTTTTCATTTTAAGTTTCCACTGATCATAGTTATTTCCATTAAAGAAAGGTGGCCGGTTAGTAGCAACACCCTCAAGTCTGTTATCCATTATAAACAAAATTTAAAGAGATAAAAATTTAGAAATAACAGAAATTTTAAGAACTTTAAAATACAACTAAAATCAAAGTTGAAAATAGAGTAATTTAGAAGGTATTAATAAACCCTCTGATACCAAATGTTGGTCGGAGTGGACACTCAAGAGGGGGGGGGGGGGGGGGGTGAATTGAGTTCCAATTAAAATTTCTGCTAAAAACAATTTCTATTAAAATCCCCAAATTTCAAAAACAGATTAAACTGTAGTGAATTTATACAGATTATAAAGGTTCAATTAGTTTCTCAAAGATTGAGTAGTTCTCAGTTAACTTAATCTAATGATTAATTTAACTTTTGAAGATAACTTACTGGTTTAAAATAAATATAAACACTTGTGAGTTTAACTATCAAAGTAGCTTTGAAGATAAATTATATTTCAAAGTAATAGTAGCGGAAAATGAAATAAATATGCACTGTATGGACATAGACTTTAACTAAAAACACAGAGGAGTTAACCAAGAGGTTCAGTCTCAAGCCGAGACATAGTACTCTCAAGAGTTTATATAAAGATGATCCACACCCTGTATCAGGGTTCAACAGTTTACAACTGTCCAGGTCCAAGACCTCTACCACTGTTAGTCGTGGGAAACAAAACAACAGCAACCAGCTGTCCAGGTCACACACGACTTCTACCACTATCCACAGTGGAAAAAAGAATGAAAATATAATGAGTGAGGATTTTCAAATCCTCCAGTTAAGGTTCAGGAGACAGTGTGTGTAAAATACAACAGATAACACACACTGCTCGTAATGTAAAAAGGTAAATCACAGAGACAAAGATTTAGTGTTTAGAAATGGCTATAGTGATCTTCGTGCAGCTCTTGAATCCTTTTGTTGATTAGAATTCCTTCTGAGTATTCTTCTGGTTTTGGTCTGGAAAACAGAGTACCATCTTCTTCCTTGACTTCGAGGTTCATCTTGCTTATCAGCTCAAAGAATGACGAGTTTGTTTGGTTCTTCTTTAGCATAGATTGCTCGATGTAATCTCTATGTTCTGGAGGCTGGTAGTAGTAGTCTCGTGAGTGCAAGTTCTCCAGTTGATCTTGGCACGTTTTGAGCTTGATCGTCAGTGTATTCTGTGTGCTCGATCTCTTTTTTGGTCTAGTGTCTCACACTTGTTTTGATACATACACGACGTCCTTTTTATGCTGCTTCTTTGTTTTTGTTTTTCTGAGGAGGAATGATTATGCTTTTTGATCGTACTTGGTACAGTTTCCTGAAATGGCAACACAAATCATTTAACAACATTAAATGCATAAAAAGTAACAAAAGTAACCGTTAGTATAATAAACAAATAGTGTTGAGGATATAGGATTTGACTCCACAGTTCATTATAGGAAGCCGTTTGTTTGTAGACGTGTACAGTTGACTCGGTGTAGGGATATTCCATCGGTAGCTCTTCAAACTCTTATCGGTGGCTCTTATCGGTAGCTCTTATCGGTAGCTCTTATCAGTAGCTCTGTGTGCATCTGTAGCTCTGTGTGCATCCGTAGCTCTGTGTGCATCGGTAGCTCTGTGTGCATCGGTAGCTCTGTGTGCATCGGTAGCTCTGTGTGCATCGGTAGCTCTCTGTGCATCGGTAGCTCTGTGTGCATCGGTAGCTCTGTGTGCATCGGTAGCTCTGTGTGCATCGGTAGCTCTGTGTGCATCGGTAGCTCTGTGTGCATCAGTATCTCTGTGTGCATCGGTAGCTCTGTGTGTCGATAGCTCTGGCTATCGGTAGCTCTGGCTATCGGTAGCTCTGGCTATCGGTAGCTCTGGCTATCGGTAGCTCTGGCTATCGGTAGCTCTGGCTCTTATGCAAACCACATGTAATTTACTTAGAATTGTTTCAAAGCTAAACAGGGATAATGGAGATTAACATAAATCAGAGATTATTTAAACATTATTATTAACTTGATCATTGATTTGAAAGAATTAAAATGTAGATCGTCAGTAATTGAGAGTAGCATAATATATGAACACATAATTGGGATTATCAAAACAGGTGAGGTCAACATAATCTATAAAATTCTTTGATGACATAAAAATATTCAAAATATATTTATTTTAAAATTTATTATCTCATTTATTTAAAACATTCATTAATTAGAAAATCATTACATCCTCCTTATGTCATAAATAAATAAATTTATATTGCGTCAAAAAATTATAAATAAATTACTATTATTTAGGAAATAATTTTAGATTAATAATTACCATTTATATTAAAATATATCAATTATATTGCCCCATATTAAAATTGTTTTACCAAAACAATATATGTTTATGATATTTTTATTTTTATTTTAAATAACACATTATTAAAGTCTTTATCTTACCGAAATGGATTTCAAAGGCAAAAAGACTCACCCATGGATTGTATTGGTCAGCCATAACTCATATAATAAGGTTAGTACAAGTGTTAATGTAATTTTATATTAGTATAATATTATTTTTACCTTGAATTACCCTATTTATCTGTAACTATGACAAATAAAAGTCAAAAGTTACTATCAATCAAAAATTATTTTCATTTTATCAAACTAAATTTTACATACTGATGAAAACCATGTATGTATTATTTTTTAAATTATATTCATTGAATCCATAATATTTCATTTTATTGAATAATTCTGTTTTTAACAACTATGCATTGTTTTTTCACTATACATTAAAAATGAATTTTTTTAGAAAAATACAAAAAATTTAGCCAATGATTAATTTGATGTTTTGAATTAAAGGATTGGGTCTATTTTACCAAATTCAAAAAATATAATTTTCATTAAATAATTTAAAATTAATTCCCATTGTCAAAACTAGAAAGCGTGTTTTTAAGAAGTAAAAACTACTTAAAGATTGACATGTATTTATGTCCAATATAAAAGTGAAACTTCTTATAATGACCAACATTGGATTAAATAGTAAACCTATAACCCAATTACACTTTAAAACCATTTAATAAGATAATCTATCCCCATAAATAAATTATATTAGAATAATGTTTTGAATTAAAATGTAGTATTTTGAACTATTCATTAAATAAATTAACATTATCAGAACAAACACCAAAATTTCATCCAAAGCAAATTTTGATGACCCAATTATAAAGAATAATATAATTTTATCATATATAACATATAATAGTGACAAAAAATATATTTAAAAAGGCTTCGTCCTCAAAAGGTGATTAACCAACCTTTTAATGAATATTAGATTGTTTATGCTTAAAATTTGATTCATTCACATTAAAGCCTGTAATTTTATTGGATAAATGTAAAAACAATTAATAGACATGTATAATAATATTGTAGATAGTTTTTTTCATTCCCACCAATGCAACGACTATGCATTAACCACTATAATAATATGACTACATTATTTTTCAGTATAACTCAGTATTGTCTGCAATGCAATATTTCTGAGAAATCTGTTGTTGCGTGTTGAGTATACTATCAAACAGAGAATCCCCTTTACGGTAAAACTAATATCAAATTAAGAAATATTAATTAATATGAAAATTTTGTATTCTTTATTTACCTAGGATATTACATACTACCTTCCCTATTGGGAATCCCATCCTCAAAATTTTAAAAGTGGCCTTGGAAACTTCATTAAAAGTCCCACATCAGAAAAAGAGACAACAAAACTATCACATTAAAATAAATAAGGAGAAGTAAAAAAGTCACCTGAGATAACATGTACTAGAATTATAGGAAAACATGGATATGGAGGAGAAACAAGTTGTCATGTTATTATGGAGAGGATCAAAAACATTATTAAGAGAAATTTAACAATAAGAAAACTGCACACATTTGATGGGTTAGAAAATATTTGGTTTCCTAGTAAAAAAGGAAAATTGACAACGTTTTGGTTTTATGTTCCTTTTCATAAATTTGGGGAATTCATTTATAAACACATCTAAGAACCAAAGAACACATACTTACTTGTCATGTAGACTTTCATCCTTTACTAAATTTCTATCACAAACTCTTCTTTTCTACAAATGATGAGTATTCAAGATGACTTGGTCCCATCAAAAGCACTAAAATCATCTTTTAGAGAATAACATATTTTCAAAAGATGAACTATATATTTCCCTTATCATTATAAATTAACCAAAACCAAAATGGTTAGTAAGAGAGAAGATAATTCAAAAAATGATAGTACTTTATAAAAAGAAAAACTATTCTTAATCTCTAAAATTCTTCAAACGATACACAAAGTTCAATGGAGACCATTCAATAAACAAATGTCCACAAAATTTATCAAAGTAATGGAAACTAAGATTGAAACACAAAATTCAGAAGGATTTGATCACATAGTCTTCCCCAAAATATTAATATTTATCTACAAATAACATTGGTTACTCTTAAATTCTCATACTAAAGTGAAATTAACCTAATCACATATTCTCTATGATATGTTATTAATTTTCATAAGTAACTAAAATCACCATAAGTCCACAATAGATGCATATATTATTCAAAAATAAAATTCAACCATTAATCCTAAAATTAAATACCATAGTATTACATTTTCCTTAAGCATATAGTGTTCCAAAAAAAGAAAACATCTACTGAAATAACCTTTTTTTAGTTAGTCACAAAATCAATTTACTATACTATGAATATCCACTTGACAAAACATAATATCCCAAATCAGGTTATTCATGAACAATAAAATTTTTTAACAAAAAAGAATAAGTTATACTAACCAGGGACATCACATAGTCCAGTGGTATGCGATAAATCCCAATCACACTTTGGTTGTGGGTTGGATTTCCTGTAGCTTTGTGTAACTCTACAGGTTGTCACAAAATCTACATGTTATCCTTTTTCAAAAACTATATAATTTTATAACATTCCCAAAAATGAGATAAATTCTTCAAAAATAACCATAAAATATTTTATCCTCAAAGGTTATCTAATAACATTCATTTTTTATCCCAAAATGTATTAAACATTGATCACCTCTAAAATAACTATGACTCTTTATAATATTCTAACCATTATGGTTATGTCAATTATTCTTAAATAACAACATAACCTCTAAAGATATCTATACCATCCTTTGATACCCACTATAAGTCCCCAACCTTAAACATTACATAATCATTAATTAATTAATAATTCACATTAATGATATTTTCATGTTTACATTTTTGGAGATATGGGCCAAAACTATTACATTAAATCTCAAATATTACCAAGTATAAACTTCTACTCGGTATCCTGTTTTTCATAAATTAAAAATTCGTAAAAGGAAAATTTAATTCTTTTCATGATATAAATCTTCTTGAATTATTATTTTCTCTTACACTACCTTATAACCTGTGAAAAACAATTCCAAAACATGGGATGAACATTAAAAGCTCAGTAAGGGTTAAAAAATAAAGAATGAAAAAATTTGTCCACCAATACATACAAAACATAATCTCTTTAACACACCTCATGAAATCATAATATTTACGAATAACACATAGAAATAATTAATCATAAATGTAACTTGTGGAATCCATATCAAACATACATTATAGCTTTCATAGCTATGTATGGAGATATATTTGGAAAGATAATCATAGTATATTCCTTAAATCACTTAGGATAAACATTAACGTTTAACTCTGTCATGTTACCCAAAGTATTGTAGAGCTATCTCAGGCTTCCCCACCCTAGGTTTGTCACAGAACCAGCTGTATAAGTAAACAATTTGAAATAACCATAAAATATCCATAACACTTAAACAAGCATAAAGGAATGATAAAATTACCACATTTCTATAAAAATATATCATTTTAATATATTGACATAATCCATTCTTTATAAAACCTTTTTCAAAACCATTTCAATCATTTAATAAAGAAATTTTTGAATCCAAGGGTCAAATACCACTTTGAACATTTAAAATAAATTTCAATTTGTAAACATTAGTGTACATATAAAGAAATTATTTAAAACCATTTTGAAATCATGGTCCTAAATGAGAAATATTTAGGATAATTGATCTTTAAAACATTTAAAACAATGTTTTAGTTAAAGAGTCTCTTACCACATGAGAAAATACATGAATAATAAGAATTACAGGATAACATTAAACAAAGCATATAATATCATAAAAATAAGTATATTCATTATATAATATGTCAATGGAATGTATATACACCATATAAAAGTTAATTGGTGTATAACAACAAATAATTCTCAATGGAGTGTAAATAGATACAATGTCCCTTACAAAGATTGTATCCTTAGATTGAGGACAAATTAATGACATAATTGTGAGTGAAAAACACAAATACCACCAATATAAGTGGATATTAATTGTAAACCAATCATAGGTCATTTAAACATATTAATATCATTATATAATCAAGAAGTATATGTTTAACCCAAAGAATTGAAATTTGGTTAAGAAGTTCCCTTACAAAAAATTCGCATCCAAACGACGTCACTTAAAAATTCATAAAATGAGTTGATGAGAGAGAAAAGGGTCTATAATAACATGTACAAAAAATTTATAGCAATAAGGATATAGAATAATGTATCCCAACATAATAAAACCGAAATTTAAAAGACATCACATAAAATATGTCTTTAACTAAAAGAGTACGGTGAAAGGTTCCCTTATCAATTTGGTAACATACAAAACATACCCCAATGAAAGAAGGGTCATACATTGAAGATTTATATCCACAAAAATTAAAGTATATTACAGAATTAATAAAATCATTGGAAGTACATAAATTAAACATAAGGAAATAGTGGGAAATATAGCATGAATCTCATGGGAATAAAAAGTGAGATGAAAACCCCATACCTCATGTCCAACTTCACTTGTTCATTCTTTAACATTATGAATAATAAACTAATGTTAATTTATAATTTCATTATAACCTTTTTAATTTCCATTAATTCCTTGTATATCACTTATTAGCACTTTATAAACATTACATAATCATCTATGTTAATAACGACCGCTTTGTCTATATTTGGTACTTGAATAAAAAAAGAACTTCTTATAATTACAAGTTGTTAGCATGGTCAAAATAAAATTATATCCAGAATGATATACAGGATTCCAATATAATATATATAATATATATCCTATATATATATATATATATGTATTTATAATAGTACATAACATTTGGAGAAAATAAATGAAATGCACCATTCATGGAGACGGTAAGCCGTACGTACGCATGAACACAACTTTAATTTCTATTTAATATTTAATGGAATGAAAACATAATTATACATAGGTATATTATAAATCCAGTATAATATCATATATAATTTCCTTAACACCATCCTTTATAAATTCCATATATGGAATGAATGAGCTATATCACATGGAGGGGGTGGTAGTCCGCACTTCATCAAATGAAATTATCGTATTTACCCATCATAGAAACCATAAAGGTATGATATAAATGAAAAATACAGAAGCATAGAAATAATACATATAATATATATCACATAAAATTAATTCTCCATCATAATGGACACCATGATAAGTGTTAAGAGATAATCGAACAATCATTGTTTCGTGAGGTAGTAGTTTTTCGTCCACAGAAATAATACGTTCATTACCGATTAGACGGAGGTGTGTGTAAGTGTAGTTAAAATCCTTATAAAAAAACCTAGTATATTGAGGATAAATGTATTTTTATGTAAACAAATAATAATAATATCATAGGGAGTTAATAACTAAAATAAAATAAGAGATCTTGAGGGAAGATGTTACCTATAAATCAGGATACTCTTTTGGGTTGAACCAAAAGGATACTTGTACGTGCCTTCTACATAATGTAAGGATTTTCATAAGGATATAGATATATTGGGAGATTATTTGTTCATAGTTTGGTTGAGGAAAGAGTCATGAGAGGTGTGAGTAATGGGTTAGAAGTGGTGAGATTTTATAAGAGGGGGAGGGGCTCTGTAAGAAAGTTTAAAAATATTATTTTAATATAAATGGATTTTTAGTTTCAAAAGGAACATAAATCATTAAATTCAAGAATAAGATGAATATTATTATAAATAATCCTAAATAATTAGTTTTTGAAAAGTTTTGGTTTCAAATTTAACCTTATAATTTAGCTTTAAACCTTAGTTAATTAATTTTACTTTTACCATGTCTTATTTTGTATTTACTCCATATGGTTAATATATTTACAATAAAATGCCAAGAGACCAAAAATAAATCATTAATTAAAATTTTAACATCATATATGACATTTGGAAAAATCATAGTTTTTAGAACTATTTTATCATTTAATAAAAAATAAATTGATTTAAAAATTCATTTATGTCAATTTTAATACTATTCGTATCATGACTTTTAAAAAAATCTAAGCCAAAGTGATTCTTTCCAAAAACACTTCATTAATTAAAATATAAAAAGCCTACCAAGTCTCTAAAAATCATGAATGGCATATTAAGTTTCAAAATAATTTTATTTTAATATTTATAATGTCATTTATTTAAAACATTCATCAATGAGGTATTCATTACATCATCATTGAGTCATAAATAAATAATTTTTTTTGATGTCAAAAAATTATAAATAAATTCCCATGATTTAGGAAATATCTTTATATTTATAATGACTATTTATAGTAAAATATATCAATTATATAACCCCACATTAATTTTTTTTAGCAAAACCATAAATGTTTATGATATTTTTATTTTTACTTTAAATAAAACATTATTAATATCATCATACTACCCAAATAGATTTAAAAAGACAAAAGTCTCACCCAAGGATTGTATTGGTCTTCCATGACTCATCCAATAAGGTTGGGAAATGTTTTAAGGAAATTTTATATTATTATAATATTTTTTACCTTTAATTACCCTATATACCATTAACAACGGTAAATAAAAGAACAAAGTTACTATTCACCAAAAATTATTTTAATCTTATTGAACCACATATTACTTACTGATGACAACCATGTTTGTCAGATTTTTGATATTTAATTCACAAAAGTGGTAAAAATTCATATAAATTAAAAAGTCGGTTTTTAACAACTATGTAGTGTTTTTCACTATTCATAAAAATTTGAATGTTTTCCTAAAATTACCGAACAATCACCCAAATCTAATTTTGATATTATAAATTCCAAAATAATTTTTATTTTAGAAAAATCAAAATATAGAAGTTTCATTAATTAATTTCAAATTAATTCACGTTGTCAAAACCAGAAAACATGTTTTTATGAATTAAAAACAACTAAAAGATAGACATTTATTTATGTCTAATTAAAAAGTGAAATTATTTCAAATTACCAACATTAGATTAAATGGTGAAAATATAATCCAATTAATCATTAAAAAAATTTAAAATGGTAATATAACCATATAAATAAATTAGATTAAAAGGCAGTTTTGAATTAAAATGCAGTATAATTGACTATTCGTTAAAAAATGAACATTATATGAAAAAATACCAAAATTTCATCAAAAGTAAATTTTGATGTCCTGATTCTAAAGAAGAAGATTATTTTTTCAAATAAAACACATAAAAGTGACAAAAACTGGATTTAAAAAGGGATCTCTATCAAAAGGTGGAAAATCAACCATTTAAAGAATATTAGAGTGTTTGTGCTTAAAATTAGATTCACTCACATTTTAACCCTCTATCTTTTATTGGATAAATGTAAAAGAACATAATAAACATTTATAATCATATTTTAGTTAGTTATGTTTATTCTCACTAATACAATGATTAGGTGTTAACTAGTATAATAATATTACTATATTACTTTTTGGTATAACTCAACATTGTGTGCAATGTAAGATTTTTTGAGAAATCTGTTGTTGCGTATTGAGTATGATATCAGATAGAGCATCCCCTTTAAGGTAAAATAAATATTTAATTTAGAAATTTTAATTAATATGAAAATATGACATTTTTTATTTACATTGGATGTAACACCTAATCCCACCTATAATAGGCTAGGGGTTGGTGACTAGCACTGAGTAGGAATATCTCACAAATGGGAGGCATTTTTCTAAGTACCTACACCCACCCAAATATTCAAACTAAAAATTATGAAAGGAAAAACCACTAAGTAATCAATTCATGAAAAATACTATATCCCAAAACTAGAGTACAATAGTGAATGTACTAGAAAGTAAATAGGGGAAAAAGAATCCCACCAAAAGAAAAGAGTTTCTAGGTACAATTCCATACATTAAAGTAAGAGTTATTGGGACTGTTGTCTAAAAATATATTAGAACATGCATTGGCATGTTCGATCTCACATGGATCCTCTTGGTTTAAGTCTACCTATAACTCTCTCAATGTTTCAATCGTCTTCCCAAGACACAACACATATATGCATAGCTTGTGCATGGGTGAGTACAACAATAATAAGTAGAACACCCCTAAAACATAAAGGAAAATATCACAAAGTGAATACTACAAAAGAAATTCCAGTTAGCTCAACACAAGTATATTTCAAAAACACATATACCTAAAATATCCAGATATGATCATGAGAAATAACATGCCATCTGATGGTCTTAACCATTTATCAGTTTAAGGATTGTTCTTGAGGCACACTCATTCTGGGAGAACCAACTCCTACAGCTATGATATCATATAAAACACTTACCAAGAGGTCTAGATCAATTGGGCCTTTCCCAAATGAGAACACACTGGTCGGGGAATTTTATGATCTCATAGAGAGGGGATCACATATAGATACACTGGGGGATACCACATATCACACCCTGATATACTTAGAGCTACCACATACAAAATCAGGATCAATTCATATCATAGGGGATCACACCCAATCAACCTAGGGAAACCAAAAATACCATGTAGATACACCAGGGGATACCAAATTCCCTACTAATGCACCCCATAGATTGAGGAATAATGAACTTCTCCCAGAGGTCATTCCAATTCTGAAAAAATATTACTAGGGGTGAGAGAGGATCAATCTTTAGTTCCCGAGGAGGGATATCTGACTCTATATAGGACTTGAACTCAAGAGGAGATTAAAATCTAATTATGTGGACATAATATCATTCTAAACCCCCGAGTAAATGAAAAATGGAATTCTCTCACCCTATACAAGTCCAAGATAAAATCTCCCCACAATATGTAAAAAGGATTTTCTCATTCAAAGGGTCCAAATGCTATAGATGGATCAATAAATAGACGAAATATTTAGATGATATGGTGCTTTGAAATTTCAAAAGGGGATCATTGGGACAGTGAGATGATTTTTGCAGTCGACCACCTGATAAGGCCACCCCACGGTTGACCGCACTACGGAAACTCTAGTTTCCCAGGTGGTCCACTCCCATAGTCGACCATGGACTTGTCTACCATCCTAGGTCCGAATCAAGTATGACCCACTACCAGACATACCCGGTGGGGTTGACTCGACCTGGTGGGTCTGACCTGACCTGGTGGGTCCAACTAGACTGGGTCTATATCTGTTGGGGACAAACCAATGCTACTGGGCCAGAGCTGTTTTCCTTCGCCTGGGTCCAATCTAACTTAGCTAGCCTGCTCAGGTGCGGGCTAGTCTATTTTACATGGTCAACCATGGAAACCACTACCAATCCATTCAGCCACTTACTGCATCCCATACAATGCCACTTGTGAAGCTATTTTTGTGAGCCATTATTATTCCTCCGATGCTCCAATATCTGAAACAAAATAACATATGTGGTCCTCTGAGCATGATCTATACTGATCAGATCATTGTTTCTTCATTCGTCCACTTTGTGGGTCCAGTCACATTCGAAACCTCTCAGATGGTCGATCCGTGATCAAGAGGATAAAATAGTGAAGAACCCCATGAATGGGGGGGGGGGAGCATAAGAACTCCTTGAAGATTGAATCTAGGAATTTTTTCATGTCGACCATGATTTTTTCTCACTTAAAGGATAAACAATATGGAATTTATCAAAACTCCACAAATAAATACAGTAGTTTAAATGTATCCCAGAATGATCGAGCCATGGATCAATCTTTTCATGGATTGAACCACCTTCATCATGAAAACATAGAATGGAAAAATTCAACAGTAACTTAATTACATTACCTTAGAATTGGATTTTTCTCTGTTGAATTCTGATTTTCATTGGAGAAATCTGTCACGAATGATCCTTGATCCATGTATCCATAATCTCTGTTTGAAGAGAGGGTTCCTCACCATATATCAGACAAATAAGAGGGTTATATGAAAACTATGACTTTTCTGAAAAAGGAATATTAAAATAAAACTATCCTATGATGAATAATTTTTATTTAAATTATTTATTGATGATTATATCCTTTTTGGAGTTTTTCCATAGGAGACCCGTGCCAACTAATGTTAAGTCACACATTGGGAAAAAATTACATTATAAACTCAATGGTGGACTCATATTTTATATACGAGTCACCACTCATGAACTATTAGTTTTTTATAAAATAAATAAATTTTATTTAATAATTTTTTTTATAGTTACGTCATTGGTGACTTTTTTTTACAGATTACCTGCACCGACCAAGGTTAGGTCATGCATAGGGTATAGCTGTGATTCTGAGATCAACAGTACCCTCAAATTTTTGATCTAGGAACCCATTTAAGAGTTATTAAAATTCTTCACGAAAATCACATGTGTGTTATATTAAAAGTTAAAAAACTTTCCAACAATTGTTTCAGGAACACCAGGCCTCAGAATCACATTTTGTCTCAATTCCAGGTCTCCAAATCAATCCATATAATTTCTATAAATAATTTATAGAAAATATTGGACATTAAAAAAATTTAAATGATTCTAATGAAATAAATTATATTAATAGAAAAATATTTGAACTAATTTTAGATGGAAAATAATTAAAAATAAAAAAAACTTTTAAAAAATTTAAAAGAAATGATCGTTTAAATTTTTTTTTATAAATTTTCCCTATTTATCAAAAATATAATATTTTATAAAATTACTAAAAATTCACCATAAGATATTTTGTATATTATTATTTAAATAATTAATTTTAATATTTCAAATAAATTTTATAATATTTGTAAAAATTATTGCTAAATTATGTGTGAATAGCGTGACTAAACAATATTTCATAAAAAATGAAGTTTTATAGAAAAGATCTTTTTTCCATTAAAATGATACTTCTGTTTTTTATAATAAATGGATATACAAAAGTTTTATAATTTAGTTAGAACTATTAATATTCAATAACATAAAGGTTATGTTTTATGGTATACTATATTATGGCTCATTTCAACTCAGAGTTTTGTGTTCTAGATGCTATCAAAGAGAGTAAATTCATTTAAAAAGTAATATTTCATAAAGTATCGAGTGTTTTTTTATTATAAGCATAGTGTTGTTGTAATAAAAAATTTTATGAATAATTTTATTCTTTTATAATATTTTGGTGTTACATTATCACCACCATAAATAAATTGTGTCCTCACAATTTAATTTTTATCTTAGTAATTAAGGATGTAACATTTGGAAATACCATTATTGATAATTAAACATTATAAAAGGGTTAATAAAAAAATTCTCTTAATAAGAGAAAAGAGTATGTAATAAGGCCATCTAGAATAATATATAACTTGGTCTCCAAGTATGATAACATAGAGAGGAAATTAAATCATGGAAATAGAATAAAATAATAAATAATTATAGAGAGTGATAGAGGTTTTTGATAACATGAATGTGAATGATCAATCAAAAGTTAAGTATATAAAAACTATAAATATATGATGATTTAAAAAGAAATTATATTATTTATATATTAAGGTAATATGATAGAATTTATGTTTGAAGATATTTTTCTGAATGCAAGGGAACAATTCTACACCCTATGATTTGATGGAAATATACTATCTTGATACATTTATAATTTATAAGAACAATTTCATCCTTTGGTTATGATTTTAATAATTTACAATCAGTCTCTTACTCCACGAAATGAATGTCTAATTTTTTTTAATTCCCAAATGACTAAAATTCACATTTAAGGGATTTTATTATCCATAATAGAGTGATATGTCATACCAGAGATCTATAGTTATTATTATAACAAAATAGTTAGAAGAGGTTATCCAATATGAATAAATCTCTCTATGGTATAGTAAAACATAAATATCTAAAACCACATCCATATTTTAACATAAAAAATTTCATATCTGGTTAAACATATGGCCCTTGGAAAAAATTAAGATTATTAATTTATAAATAAGCTCATTGAATTTTCAAAATGAACTTATCATTAATCAGTACCAAGGTAGTCAGTACTATTCAATTTACATTATCCACTTCAAGAATCTATTTATCCTAATATGATTATCTCAAAATTAGGAACATATTAATGTTTACATATCCATAAATATTTTTCTCCATGAAGTTCAACTATAAAATGAATTATTTTTCTTTTCTATCAGTACCATTGAACAAAAAATTTCAAATCCTTAATGAAAAATTACTATATTACAATCCTTATACACTTTAAGAATATAATTTAAGAAAATTTATGACACATTTATTGGATCCAAATAAGAAAATCATTCAAATTAATCTCAAGTAATATAATAAGCTTGAATTTGACCCATTTTCAACTTTTTTGGTATTTAACCATGATGCACAAGGAATTCATTTAAATAGTGCTTGATCTCACTGTAGTGGTATCATTTCACATGGAAAGATTCATTCTTTACCTTAAAATCATGATCATGGTAGCATTTTTTCTATATATGAAGAAAATGCGATTCCTATCATGAATGTACCATGTTGATTCCTTCCAAAAGAATCACATGTTAGAAAACCCTTCTTTCCCTTCATCCCTATATCAATTTTTTTTCTCTAATATCCTCTTCTTCTCATTCTTGACATTGATGTAATAAGACATTAATAATTATTTATATATCTTTATAGAACATAAAAATATGTCAATTTTTGATATGAATGTTTGGGATACTTATTCTATTAGGAGGATTGGATAAATCCCATTATAGAAACAGATAATATTTCACTTTGTATTATATAGGTGGTCTACAACCAACATTAGTAGTCTTATAAAGTTATCTTTATTATTAGAAATATTTTATTATAATTTATATCTTAGATTAAAGATCATTCTTTCTATATATTCTTATTTCTCATGAAGAATATATTTTTTCATGAATATTACTCTGAAATTATTATATTCTATGCTTTTTTCCTCTTCATCCTTTGTATTTTGAATCGGTGACAACCATTGATCCACATATTTTGAGATATTGATAAAATTCCATGAAAACATTCTCTCTTTCTCTAATTCCATGAGAGATAGATATCTTCTTTATTTAACATATATATTTCTTAACCAAGCATGGATTTGTATTCCCATAAAATGATGGAGGATACTAACCCATGAAGTGATCTAAAATTATTACACAACATAGTTGATCGGTAGGTTACACCACATGGGAAACGATATTACTCATAACCTGAGTTATCTACACTAATATGGTTATATTTTTATCAGATCTAGCTACATATCCTTCTCTAGATTCATTATCATATATAGGATGTAAATACCTATATAGCGTACGTGCATTGATATAGTTCCTATTCCTTCTGTTAGTTTGAATTTACAAAAAATGGGATACACGAGACTATATCATAAAATTATGAAACACAATGAACATTCCCAAAAAAAATAGTGAAACACTTAAAATTCATGGAAAAGTTTATGCATAGATAATCTCATAATTATAAACAATATTTCTTTGTGGATATCATTATTTTCAAATCATTTAAAATGGTATGTAATGAAAATTTGAATTATAATAAGAATATCCCCTAGATTGTCAGACAATGTGGTAGTAAAGCCCAATTATATTCCCTGGGTTATGATAAGGTCAAGATCAATAAACTATTTATAGAGTATTTACCCATTCAAACATATACTCCAGAACCACTCCAACTTGTAGTATCTAGATAGGGATGTATTTTAAAGGAAAAACCACATAATGTTTTTTATTACAAAAAAATACGATGTCATTTAAAACATATCCTCAAATAATATCATAGATTTATATAATACCTAATCTATATTTTCATAAATATTTTTCTGAAAAAATATAATATACTATATATGATACCAACTATAGAGTCCATGACCCCAGTAGCTCGAAGTTGGTGTCTACATCCTTAAATAGGCATAAGACACAAGGAATCACATCCAAGTGGACCGAATAAATTATTAGTCTTGGTAAAGTAGAAACATATATTAAATTATCATTATCTTTTAAAACATAAAATACAAAAAAGAAAATTAATTTGGCAATTACATTATCCCCCTTAACATATTCCTACATAACAATCACAAAATACTTCTTCGTATCCTATATAAAATTATACAAAAAAACAGATGAGATTAAATGATCTATAAGGGTATGATTACAATACAATATTTTAATTAATAAGCCATAGTTAATTTTAAATGGTAAATAAATGAAAATAATTCCATTTAATCAATAACTTGAGAATAATATTTCACAAATAAACGATGATAAAAAATTTCCAAATAAAAAACCACATGAGCTTGAAACAAGACCACAGATATTGTAACTAATCAAATAATCACATAGAATATCAACAATTGGATTTATAATAATGGAATGTATAATTATAGAAATCCAAAACAAATAATCATGGATTTTTACAAGAAAACTAATATTATCAGGGATTGGTCTATGATATCTATAAAAATAGGTAAGTACTTATCCAAAACCATGTCTTGTTTGTCTCATGAGACCCACCAATGCATCAAAGGGATATAACAAGCCCTTTTTATCACCAAAAAAGTCAAATTAATTCATCATATGAACGGATAGAAACATAACCCACAAATAGTTTAATAATTAAAATTTCATATGAAATATAAATACTTTCCCTAATAAATAAACATAATCCTAAACCATCAAGTGTAAAATCTATGGTATGAACATAGTCTATCCCCAGTCAAACTGATCATAAATAATTTTAGGAAATAATAATGATGGTATCATTAGATTATATCAAAAATAAATAATAATTATCATCAGATAATTTATTCATATCTATAAAATGATTTTTAAAAATCACTTGGTACATTTAAAGAGTAAAATTACATTTATATGAAAATCATCCTTTTTATTTTAAAACTAGAAAATTTGAAAAACATTGTCAAAAACATTTCAAATGAAAATAAATTTTTAATACTAAGGGTTACTTAAATATTAGGAAAATAATTTCATCTAAAAATGAACTTGTAAACTTTTAATGGATTATTTAATGAAATGATGGTCATGGAGATGGGTAATGTCATAAATTCTATATAAAAGATCACTCCTTTTCATAGTCAAAACATAAAAAGGATCCTCATTCTAGAAATGAAAAAAAGAATGCTCTTAGGATTTTTTTAAATGTAAAATATGGATATTAATTTATTTAATAAATTACATAGATAAGGTAAAATCTTTTTTTTTATTTAGAAAACATGGTTGTAGGTGAAAATGTTTTTCGGATCGAAGAGAAAAACTAAGTCAAATGTTCTTAAAAAATGTTCTTATTCATTTTAAGTCCCAATGAAAGGAAAAAATAGTACTATTAATTTTAAAAAATTCATGATTAACTATAGGATAAGAAAATATATTGATTTTAAAATCTAAATCTAATGTAAATCAACTAATGGAGACTTAAAAACAATCCTGAACAATGATGACATTGTAAAATAAACTCATAACACATTTGAATCTTTTGAATCATAAACCCGATGACTGAAATATTTTTTAATAAAAAATAAAAGACCATGATGAAAAATTAAATAATTATATAACATAAAAAAGGGACAATATATAAACTACACAAATGGAATAAGTGGTGAATATGAAGTATGTCTCAAGGAGGTAAAATTCAGATATGAAACCCTTACCCCGTGATTTATTTTTTGTTTAACATGATTTCAACTCTGGTATAATGGTTTTAAACATGTTATTAAATTATAAAAGAACCATATTAACATTTATAATATCATAAATTATCCTATTATAACATATTATCCCCACTTTGTTAAATATATTTCATTATTTCATTGTTTTGGGTGTTCATTTCCTTTTTATCTCATGTGTTCTATGTCATGAAATATCTAATTATTACGGATATTATATAGTTACAAAATTTTCATAATAATAATAATGAAATAATTATCATATTCTATATGAATTTTACTTTTAAATCCAATAAGGAATGATGATTATAAAAACTTATTTACATTACAATCATAGAAATGATGGGCCATATGTACGCAGGAGTGACATTTCCATTTTCCAATGATCATTATAAAAAGAAGGTAAGTAATATTTTATTTTTATATAATGAAAATAATTTAATATATAACATTTTAATTATTTAAAAATACTTATATATATATCATCTATTTAGGGTGGTGATTAAAATATATTAAATTCTCCTGGTAAAACCGGTAGTCCACACATATAAAAAATTTGTTTTCCTTTTTCAGTGAAAAATGAAAATTAAATAATTATTACCTTTTCAAAGTGATAAATATATCACTAATATAATAATTATTTCACTTTTATCACATATATTCATTAAAAAAAATTTAATTACCTTCCATTTAAAGCATTTGTGGAAAAAAATCTAATCCTTTTGCGAGGCGGTTGTCAGATATACAGACAAGCGATATTATAATTTCCCATAAAGAAAGGAAATTAAAACATTATATATAAGATATAAATTATCTATATGTATAATTTTATTATACATTTCATATATATACTTTAAATACATCACTATTCCTAATCATGAGGGGGTGTAGTAGAAAAATGAATAACATTGGTTCATGAGGTGGTAGCCTGCCGTACAGAAGAATGATTATTCTATAACCCATTTGATGGAAGTGGGGATGGTTTCATATCCATATATTACTATAAAAATGTTATTATATGTAATATACTGATGATATTATATCATCATGATTTTTTAATAACTATTGGAGGTAGTAAAAGAAATAAAATATAAATAATCATTGAATAACGTCACATATTCATCACATAACCTCCTTAGGTTTGTAGAAAATCCATAAAACGATCGATTTATGCTCAAAGGGCATATAACATGATGAGACGGAAGTTGTAATTTTTTTAGTTGGTATTTTCTGAAAAATTTGTATTAATTTGTGTTTAAGAGTAGAGAGGGTGTGACATTTTATAAGTGAGGTTAGTGGTCCACATTTTATTTTTGGAATGAAAAAGGTGTACCCATATTTTCCATATTCTAAAAGAATCAAAAATAAATTATTTTAGATCCTTATACATTATAGGGTATAAATATGTCTATAAAATTGATTTTAATAAAATTGTTTAAGTCACTTTAAATAGAATATTTTCATTTTAACCCATGATAAATCCATTTTTTCTATAACTGGTGTAATTATTTTTTTAACTATTCTGTTTGATCAAAAATTATATTTACCTTATTAAAAAATAATAATTTATTTTGATTCAAAATATTATTTTTTGATCTTCAACTAAATTTATTTTTAATGATCATTCTAATTCTATAGAATGTTAATTTTCTATGAGTTTAATAGTTCAAATTATATTTTTTAAAATCGAATTAACTAAAAAAATGATTTTATACTTTTAAATCAAAGTAAATGTTGTTAATATTTTGTTAAAATTTTTTGTTCAATTTTTTTAATATAATTAAAACACATATTATTATTAATTTTTAATTAAATTTATATAAATCTAATAAACATATATATTATAAAATGTTTTGAGGTATGAAAGATATTTTTTTTATAGGTTACTTTCTCTAGACCAGATATTTTGCCCATTGTTTATTTTTTTTAATATTTCAATTTTATACAAAATAATATTACTTAAAAGTTTTAAGGTAGTTATTAGATATTTTATAGAAAATATTAAATATGGATTTATATATTATATAACAAATTATGATTATTTGATTAGTTGTATTAATTATGATCTAGGAGGATTCAACCCAGTTAAAAATTTTACTTCAGTTTTGTACCATTTTCATGGTAGAAGAATAGTTTCTTCGAAATCAAGAAAAAAAAACTTGTTGAATTATCTATTGATGAAAGGGAATATATATTTATTGCATAATATTGTTCTAAATCATTATGAAATATAAATTTTTTTTGAACAATTTTTTCATTTAAAAAATATTTCAATTTATTATGACAATTATTCTACTATTGTATATTTAGGAATCCCCTTTAATAATTCTAGAAAATTGAATGTTGGAATGTGAATAATTATCTTATATATTATATTAGTAACAATGATAATATTTTATAATATCTTTCACTGAAAATAAATCTGCAAAGATATTGTTTTAAAATTATATTTTGAAAAGTTTGTATAAATAAATATAATATTCAGATTGTTAGAAATATTGTTTTAAAATATTATATAAATTTTTATTGACATAATATTTATTTATTAAGGGGTTATATATTTTTCTATTATGTAATATAATGTATCCATGAACTTATATTTTCGATATAATTTTATTAATATTAATATTTTTTAGAAACATTTTATAATGTGAAGGATTTAACAATTTCATGTTTCAGTTTTATAATTTTAAAAAAGGGGGTGTCTATTTGTTGTTTTTTATTGTTTGTTTTTCTTTATGTTTTGAATAAGACAAATACCAAAAAAAATTACTGAATATTATAAATAATTAAATTTTTATAATTATATTGTTTATATTGAGTAATTATAATTTCTCACCACTATATTTACTTAAATGTCTTTAAAAGATTCTTTATGTCACTATTTAACATTATAAAATAATTATTATTACATTTTTATATATCTTTAAAGTTATTTATTATTATTATTTTATTAAATTTCAATTATTATATTTTAAGTTTTTTTTAGTGGTATAAACCAAAATCGACAATATAAATTTAATAATAACAATTATAACAAAAAATACACACAATTTACGCTTATATTTTAGTGAAACATATGTTATGATATTTTAAAGAAACTAATAAACTATATATAAAAATAAATACTTAATAATAGTATTATTAAAATTAATTATTACATTATAGGTAGTTATAAAAGTTCTAGACATGAATAATGATGTATTGGGAAGTTTTATGAGAGACCTAGTTTATATGCATGGTTGGTAAGACCTTATGCCAACCCATGTGTCCATGATACATAGAAAATAATAATTAATATTTTCCAAGAGAGTAATTTATATTATTTGAATAATGAATTTTTTTTAAAGAATCACTTTTATACATAAATAAAAATAAATATTTTAAATTTAAATGTGAAGAAATGTAATTATTCAAACCATAAAAATTTCCATGACACCCTCGTGTCACTCTTGAATATTTTATTATAAAATAGTGAGAAAGTTTTTGAAATATGTGGTTATTAATATTTTTTGGGAGTTTTAGTATGTTCAAGTGAAACATGGCCCATGAGTATCATAGGTCGCACCATGACTAGGTTAGGTCACACTCTGAAGAAACCATTTCTTTTTGAAATTTAAGGTGAATTTAGTTTATTACACAACTAATGGAGTCTCACCATGAAACTATCACATAAATTAAAATGAAATTCGGTAGAAGTGTGTCATACTAAAAAGGTGACTGTCACTATATGACATAACCCAGGGTTGTTAAGTTATTTTTCTTGTTGATAAATCACACCATGATGAAGGTAAGGTCAGTATATGATGAGACCTATAAAAGGGTTATGAGTTTTTGGGTGATGCATCATTCTCTAATAAAGGGAAGGTCATGTTGTGATCAGACCAATACATATGTAATGTTTTTCTAGGAGGAATGTCATGATTCAATGTGGGGGTATTACACCGAAACAAGAACATAGGAAATAGGGTAGTAGTTTGAGGTTATTATTCCATGACACAATAGGGAAGATCACACCAAGACCAAGCCTGCACACATTTTACTTTTTTATGATTTGACCATTTTCCTTGTTTATTTTAGTTATTTTGAAGCTATATTTTCCCATAAAATTCATTGGATGACTCTTGGGAGAGATATAGGGAATTTTCTATACCTTTTCTATTAATTCATAGTCCATCTTTGTTGATTAAATGTTGATTTGGTAGGTAGGTATTCCTTTTACCCATTCCCCTTATTGTTTCTTAATTTCTATTGGTTTTATTTTATTATATGAATCCTAATGGTCACATTAAATATATTTAGGGTTTGATTAAATCATAATTATATATTTTTATGTGTATTTATTTCGGAGTACATCTCTTCTTTCATGAATTAACTATGGAAAACCTTTACCTGGGAACCTAATTCAGCCTATGACATGGCCTGAAGGGCATTCCTGATCCCCAAAGGCTATAAAATGGTACCAGGGAATCATAATGAACACATATGGGAATTAATTAACCAAATAATGATAGTTATTAACATAAATAACTCTTCTATAATTCAATTATGGTAGGTCTATAGTATGGAATACTATAAATATCAAAACAAGATGTTTTGAAACAGAAAAAATAAACATGGCCCAACAAAAATTAATCATCCAACATAAAGATAAATATAAATTATCAAAACAGTGATTGTATTAATAGTAAGGTTAAATTATCCAATTCATGTAAGGAATAATGAAAATAAATAACATAAAAATAAAAACATTATGATCTACCTATGAAATAAGGTCTCCATCCAACATAGCTAATGGCTGAGAAACATGAAATGGGTAGTCCCCAAAGCCAGAGCTTTCTAAGAATCAAAACCTAAAACTATAAAAGAACCTCTTGATATAAAGATGTTGAGTGGTCTACGTAGGGTATGGACAAAATATCCGAGTATGATTTCAACAAATAATTCATGATTTCCATTTATTTAAAAAGAGCATAAACACTAGTATTATATACATTATTTGAAAATAATGTTTTTTTATTTTATTAAAGACCATCACATATAAATTTCCAAATTACTTTTCTAAATAAATTTATATTTAAATAATCCTTTAACGCTTTTATTTAATTAATCTATTTCAAACCATAAATTATAAAATTATGTTTTTAAATCCTCTTTTGGATCCATAAAAGAGATAACTCATGAATCATCAAATAATATATCCTAGCGATGTATAATCATAAAAAAATAATAATGAATTTGAAAAGTAGAACATGTTATGTCATATAAATAGTTGTAAGGTAAGTGAAGACAAAATTAAAGGCTTAATAATTTAAGTAAATTGAACCATAATATGAAACAAAGACTATAGAAGAATTCCTTAGAGAAATGATTACAACAAAATTAAAACTGAAATGAAAATTAAGTACAATGTACAAGATTAAAAAAGTATATATAACCATTAATTAATAATAAAAATCATATGAGGTAAACCTAGATGTACATGGGTGTAATTATCTTCTAACATATCGATACATTCCCAATCTACAACCTCCCAACTACTCTATCAAGCCTCACCAATGGGACACCCCCTAAGTCATAGGCCAATTACATAACAATGAGGATCTTTTCAATATTATATTGACAATATAACAACTACCTATCAATCAATTATTTCGATTCCTACAGTCCCCATGAGTATACTGAGGGTATTTTAGTTAACATATATCACATAAATCTCATATCAAATATGATTCAACATATTTCAAAAATATCACCACATACCCCTCCTTATAATATCTAATATAAATTTCAATTCCTCAATACACATAATAACATCAATAAATCAGGCCAATTATCAAAATAATATAAAAACAATAGTATAGGGATACTATTTTGTGTGAAACACATTTAAAAAATTCACTTTTTTGAAGGTTCCATCAAGCGTTATGTTCTAAACTAATAGTAAATTTTTTTAATATTTATTAAAAATCATTTAAAACCAGTATCACTTATAAAACATTTCATTTGAGGTAGTAAAAGAGTTATTAAATTATAGTTCTTAAAACCTCTCTTAAAACAAAATTTAAAAATTTTTATAAACCAAGTATCAATTTTAAATCATTTTTAACATAATATAAAACAAAAAATTATAGAAAAAACTTCATTTAAATAATAAACAGAAAAATGAACCATATAAAACCTTTCTTATGAAATATTTAAATAAAGTCACTAAAAACCATAGATGAAATTTTTCATATCAAAAGTTAACTGAAATTAGAAATTAATTTCTTATAAATCCATCTTTAGAATGAAAGAGTCACTTGCATAACATATTTCATTAGGAAATATCTTTGGGAATGATATAAAAAACTTATGATATATAATTTTTGGGTCTAATATACTATGTATTAAAAGTCCATAAACCCCCATTTACAATTAAAAAATAATATTTACAAATCAATGATAATAACGTAAAAAGTTACACTATAAAAAATAAATTTAATGGAAATAAGTACAACAAACTTCAAGAATAAAATGATTAGCGATGAAGATGGAAACCATGAAAACACCAACTAAAACTTCACTAAACAAATAAATCTATTAATCATTGAACCATTAAGACAATTTTAAAAAAAAATTAATAATAATAATACCCATATTTGAAAAATAAAAAATGAAATTTAGATTAAATTAAATTTGGGAAAAATAGATAGACACGTATAAAAAATAATTTAAATATTACCATATACTTGTCAAGGTGAATCCAAACCCACTAATATCACACTAATCTGATCAGTATTGATGGAGAAATTGATGTGATATTATTTAAAAAAACTAATAGAGAGAGAGAATGAAGAGAGAGAGAGAAAGTTAAGAGATAGTGAGAGATATGTGGGGGTGGAGGATACCCCTAGCGTTCTTACAAAAAAATAATACAACCACTTTTCTTTATTTTAAAATTTTAATATTTTCCAATTTTTTTATTTATGTTATTTTTTTAATTTTATATTCTATGTGTTGTTTGGTAAATCACATACCTCCTCTTGGACCCCCTCCCACCCACTAACCTATAAAACACCTCCTCTCCTTTTATCTTTAAATACACACTCACACACACACATATAATAACATATTAAATTACATTCAAACACAATAATATTATGATAAATTATGTTTTTTTTAATTTATTTTTCGTGAATAAATAATAATAATAATTTTTTTTTAATTTTATTCACACAAAAAATATCCTCACACATAAAAATTTCAATTATAAATTTATATAATACAATATTAGTTAAATTTTATTATAGCCAAATTCCTTCAATAAAATTAAAAACTATAACCCCAATAAATATAATATAAAATCCTGAGATGTTATAATATCCCCACTATAAAAAATTATATCCTTGGAAAGTCTCAAATATTTCCTATAAAAGAAATCAGTTACACAAAAGGAGATAATAACTCATATTAAGAAAGCAACACTAGATCATTATAAGACTGAAAATAATAACATTACACACATATTATGTTCTCCCACTTTTTAAAAAATTTGACCTTACTCCACACAATAATATCATAAAATTGGTAACTAAACTATAAACTTCAATTGATAACTCATCAAAATGATAACCAAATCGATGAAAATTTATTAATGAAAGGATCTAATTAAAAAATAATTAACCGAAACATCCAAATTTTCACAATCCTCACACATTATAAAGGAAACATACCTTGAAATAATAAATAATCCTCGACATAGAAAATAATTTGTTATATAAATGAGAAAAAAATAATAAAATATAAACCACATCCTTTGAAATGACTTTTTTATCATTTTAAATCCAAGAGAGGAATAACCCAATGAAAATCACTTAAAACTGACAATAAATGCTTAATATTTTTTTGAATGTGATAGTCCAACAAATATCATTTTAATCCACATGGTCATCCATTACCAAATTAAACCGTAAATAATTTTTCCATAAAAGGAATCATATGAAAAATTAAAATACATAAATAAAAAAATGGCAACTATTTTTTATTATAATAAATCATGAAGAAGAAACTAAAATTCCCACGTTCATATCATAACAAAAAAATTCAATAATTTTAAACATTTTATCCAAATAAAGTACATTTTCTTGATTTTAATAAAATTTTGACACTATTATGAGCTACACATTTATTAAACAAATTCTATATTATAGGTTAAAATTTCAAAATTTAACACATTTTTATATTCCAAATTTAAATTCCCGTTAAAACATTTATTAAATAAAAATAAATTCATTATAGGTAAACCATCAGAATTTAAAAACTAGAAATAATATAAAATAATTATATTTATTTCATAAAAAATAATTATATTTTTTCAAAAGTCATTCATGTAGAAATATATACCGAAATTTATTTTAAAATCATTTCAAAGGAGTCCAATTATAAAAGAAAACACCAAAATCCATAACACAGGTAATAAAACCCTATAGAATCAAACAACAATAATAATTTAAGGAAATTATATTAATTATACTAAAATTTAAAATAATATAAGGAAAAAACACAATATCATAATGGAATCTTCAATACCGGTCGCATAATGTCCATAAGATCAATAAAAACAATTTAAAAATTTATTATAAGATTAAATGTACAAAAAATTGACAAAGTTCCAAGATATATGGTCCATGATCATAGCTTGAAAATTGTGCACCCTTCCTATACATCTCATTGGTTCCTCTTCCAATTTCCCTCAAAAATAGAATGAGTTTTTTAAAGAATGATTGAACAATAATGATATTTAGAATAACCATTTCTGAAATCCCTTGGAATCTGAAGGTTTGGTATAAAAGGTTGTAATCATGAACTTACTCATAATATATCCATTGAGTTCTGAATGTCTTATCTCATGTATACAATGACTATTCAAAAAACATAAAATAAAGTTATGTTTACTTTAAAATCATTTTTATATGATCTAACTTGGGGTAAACCTATAACAAAAACCTAATAAAGCATGTGACATGTCCTAATGGGAATTACTGATCCCTATGGCCTTAAAACAAGTTCCCAAACATGAGAATTAACACAAGTAAGAATGATTTAAACCAATAAATATAGTTAATCACCTAGTATAACTCTTATGTTATTATAATATGGCCAGTATATAGAATGAAATTCCATTCACAATCAAATAATAAATTTTAAAAACAGAACTAAAAGATAAATATAGAAACTGAGATATAATCTAAAAAAATGGAATCCAAATCTTCAACACATGATTATAATATTAGAAATAAATGAAATTGAAAATATATAATTGTTGATCTCTTTACGACCCAAGTTCACCATCTAACACAACCATTCTATGAGAAACCTATTATAAGATTTAATCAAAGTATAAAATTATTAAGAATTATAATTTTGGCCTAAAAAAGTTATACTTAGTCTAAAAACACTGAGCTGTGTAAATATGTTGTTAATATAAATAGACTTGTAGGATTTCACCAAATTATTCACTATTTTCCTTAAATTAAATAGACCACGAATTCTGGTTTGAAGTATATTTTTTGAAAGGGTATTTGTTATTATTGGAATTTAAATCACGTATACATTTTTGAATTCATATTCAATGCAAACATGAATTTAATTAAACCTTTAAAAAATTTATTATATTAATCCTTTTTAAACTATATTTTTAAAACCACATTTTTAAAATAAATTTTAATACATTTACTAGTGAAAAATCATGAATCATAAAATAATAAATCTTTGAGATAAATAAATATTGTCAATAAAATGGAAATTTGAAATAGTAAAACAAGTCATGTAATTAAAATAGTGGTAAAGTAAGGGATCACAATAATAAAAAACCCCATGATATAAGTAAAATTGAACCATAATATAAAATAAATATCATTAAATGATTCCAATTCTAAATGATAATAATGAATGTTAATTATCATAGATATTTAAAGTAAAATGTATAAGATTTAGTTAAATAATTATAATCACAAGTTATTCCTAGAAATCCTATGTGCTGGCCAAAATAATTATCAGGTGGAACCATATGCTAGCCTATATATGTATTCATTGTCTATAAAATATAAATTTCACTATCTAGACTTACTGGTTTCCCTACCCCAAGGTTTAGGCCCATGATATACCAAGTGGGATCTTGTTTTTCTTTTCCTAACAAGATAATATGTACGTCTCAATCACTCAAAATGATTAATCAGATCCCTATGTGTATAATTACAGGAGTTCAGGTAATATATATCACATAAATATCCTATCAAAGATGAGTAATCATATTACAATTTCATCACCATAACCCACCTCTTTACACCAACTAATACTGACCTCAAATCTATAACACACATAAAATCATCAATAAATCATGTAAATTCTCAAACAAAAATTATTAAGATAGTAAAAGTCTTCTATTGAGGTTGAAACACATTTTATAACAAAATATTTATTGGGGGTTCCAATTGGGTATTATTTTTTAAACTGATAATATCAATTCCCAATCTCGTTTAAAGAATTTTTAAAAACCAATTTCATTATTAAAAATTTTATTCTAAGATGAAAAAAATTCATTAAATTAGAGTTAAAAAAATCACCCATATAATCACATTGAAATACCCTTTTGAAAACCAGGTATAATTTTCAAAACCTATTTGGAGTTATATGAAATAAAAAATTTAGTTGAAAAAATTCATTTATATAAGACACAAATAAATGAAACATTTAAAATATTGTATAGGTACTAATTCAAATAAATTAACCACAATCTAAATATTAAAATTCTCAACTAATAAATTAATTCAAAGAAACAATTATATTAATATGAAATAATCTATAATATGAAATCAACACTTTCAATACATATTTCTTTGTAAATGATATTTAATCATTTTTTCAAACACATAAGATAGTTAATTTTTTAGTCTAAACCCCTGGAGAAAAAAATATATTAACAAACTCATTGAAATGAAATCATTACATCTATAGAATATTAAAAGTTAAATTAAAAAAAATGAAATAATTTTAATTTATTTCTTTGGAATAGTTTAATAATTTTCGGGTTTTCATATAAAAGAGAAAATATAGAAAAACCTATCTTAAATCCCTTGTAAAAAAGTTTCATTGTCATTCCAATAATAAGATGATTTAAATCTAGGATTTAATCCTAATAAACCAAAACATTAATAAGTAAAACCCTAAATTTTGATTCAAGTAAATTTGGTGAAAATAGGTTGATACATAAGAAAAAAATAGGGAATTAACTTCTTCTCACAAATAAAAATTGATTTCCACCGATGGGATGAATATATGATCAATATTTTTAGATATATTTTTAGAGACCCATACTTTCTGTACATGGACATTACATTACTTTTGAGGAATACAGAATACCTACCAAAAACAAACACTCAAGGACTGTAATAGTTTAGTGTCTTTGGAAACATAGAATATAATCTTCTATTCATGGTGAAAGATCTTCAACATCTCCAAAAAAGATCACCCCCTTATGTTTTTTCCCTAAAACCTTTTTTTATATCCTGGGGAAAAGAAAACATAAAATGGGTCAGCTCAAAAGCTCATTAAGGGTAATCATAGATAATACAAAACAATCCATAAAAATTTGAATGCAAAAACTTGAACATAAAATCTAAACATCAAAATCTTGAGCAATGACATAATACTTGAAAGTACATAAGGAATATATCTTAGAGGATCCAAAATCATGACACAATAGAATGGGAATAAAACATGTAATTTTGGAAACCATTAAGAATATGTTATGAATTCAATATTATCCAAGGCATTTCTTCCAAGACCATCATAGTGGCGAAAGTCCATTACTGAACCGGGTTTACTTGCCGTTCCATCCCTGTATTACTGAACCAGATTCACTTTTCATTCTAGCCATGTCTATCTCATGAGATATAAATATTTACCCAATGCATTGAAGGGATATATAGGTCCCACCCATATCATTTTGAAATCATTTTTACTTGTGCCCCAAAATAAACATAATTCATTCATCAAAGAATAAAATGGATTTCATAAACATCATCCCATCATAACGTAATCCATATAAAAAAAATGTAAATCATTTCATCATAAAAATAATCAAACCATGTAAATAATAGAGAAATTATACTTGAAACATAATCATACTAAATAATTTTATCTTAAATTGAAAATAGTTTTGAAAAAAAAAATTAAAATAATTATTGAGGAAAACATCATTTCTTATTCAAAATCATTTTCATTTCCCAAAATGCCATGAAATTTTATAAGAAAACGATTTTGTTTAAAATAATCTTGAAATATTGTATAGGAAGATTAATGTTAATAAGGAGTTATGAAACTGTAAAAATCTGTTCATTCCTTATAATTTAAAAAACATTCTCTTCATACTTTTACCAAAAAAGTCAAAAAGTACCTCGTATGGTAAAAAAATGAAAGAATCCTTCTATAACACAATGTAAAAGCCAAAAATGGGTAAAAATGACTTTAAATAAACATGTAATAATATTAAACACTTTATGATAAATTTTTTATGGACATGGATGAAAATTATAACCCCAGTAAATACTTATGTTTTAGCAATCTCAGATAAAAATGAGATTTTCAAAATTATCTCTTACCTTATCTCCAATTTCTTCCATACGTGTCCGAAACTCCTGTATAGTGGGTTTAAACATATTATTAACATGTAAAATAACCATAATAATATTTATGATATTGAATATTATTCACTTATGACTTTATATTTCCCGTTCTTTTATAAATTCCATGTTAAAGCAGCGTTTTGGGTATAATCGTTTCATTTATCGTACGTGTTTTGACGTATTATTCTTGATACTATTACTTATATACTGATTTAATTAATTACAGAATGTTAAACATGATTTATATATAATATATATTCATAATATAAATATATATTATAGATTGATAAATGGAATGCAATACACCGTTCATGGAGATGGTAGGTCGTACGTATGCATTAACGCTTTTTTTTTTCTCTCCTTATTGACTTGAATGAAGTAAGTAGATGACATATATGTATATAAATAAATCCAGTAGAATTATTATGTCATATATATCATTATTATTCATTTTATATACTTTATAATCATTCTTTAATGGTTAACATGGAGAATGAATCACATCACGTCATGGAGACGGTAATCCGTACGTACGCACGAGCGATGATATCACTCCCATAATTATTGATTAGAATTAGAGTGGATGATATAAAATCTCATAATCCATATGATTTTATAATAACTATATATAGTTATTCTTCACACCATTGTACCCATCCAAGTAAGGTGGTGGTGGAAAAAGAGATTACACCACGGCTTGGAGACGGTATTCCTCACTTACGCACGCATGTTGATTTCATTTTCCGTAGGATGGATAGAAGATGAAATGAGGTTGTTTAATATTTATAATAAAATATCAATATATTATTTATATTGATGTTATTACTTTATAATTTAACAACTAAATAATAGGATGTATTAGAATAAAGAATCTTGAAACAATCGGTAGAAGAGATTACCTCTTCTTCGATGCGCCTCTTCTAAACCTCCTCTAAGGGCACTAATGTTAGTCTTTGAAGAATTCCGAGACCTCTAGAATGTTTCTAGGTAATTGGAGAAGAGAACTGGGAAGGGTTTAGCTGATATTTAAGGCTTTATGTGGTGTGATAAGGAGATGGAGGAGGTTCCCTTTTATAAGAGAGTAGAGGGGTACTTTTGGAAACCTCTAAAATATTAATTTATAATAAACCCAAAACCCACATAAAAACATCAAAATTGACTCAAATGCAGATATAAGATAATATAAGGTTGTAATATTAATATAAAATTAAATTTAGATTTGTTTTTTTATTTTAAAACTTATCATTTTGATTTATCCTTATTTAATCTATCTAATTTTTTTGTGGTAATAATGTTATAAATTTTATATCATTATAATACATAATTATGTGCTGTTAATTATACATAATTTGATACTTGATGAAATTTTAGATCATATAAATTTTAATATGCAGTTTTAGAATTATTTTTGTGATTTTTAAAAAATTTAATAATAGAAAATATCAATAGTGTCAATTTACACACAGTTCAATTATTTGAATTTTTAAAAAATCCACAGAGAATATATTTTCGAAAAAAATGATATAATTTATTAATAACAAGTCTTATTCATATGGAAAATTCGTGTAGAATATTTATTAGTTCATATAATATTTATTGTAATACTTTAAAAATATTTTATTTGATATTTCTCTTAAAAAAATAATTAACAGATCATTTTTGTACAATTAATTAATATACATATTTGTTGTATAAAAATTAAAAATTAAATCCTATGATGAATATAAATATAATAAATTCCATAATAATAAATTTAGTCGAATTTATCTTCTAAACCAACTTTCCCTTAAAATTTTATCTTTATTAAAGTATGATGGTGACAACTTTGACGTCATTTAAAATAAAATAATATGAATGTCCTAATCTGTTTTATAAGGATCCAAATGGTCCATAATTTGAAACATGGATTAATAGGGTATATATATACTCTACTAATATGTTTTGGTCAGGTTTTTGGGAATTTTAATGGGTAATATTATTTTAATAAAAATTATATTATTGATTTTTCACTAAATAAATAATTTCTGCATCCTTAATGTATAAGCTATTAAGGTAATTAAATATTTCTTAAAAATTACACATAAATTACCATAAAAAAGAATAAAAAAACTCTCTTTCAAATTAGTATTTACAATCGAATTTATAAGCTGTATAATGCTATATTAAAAATACATTAATTACTAATGTTTGAGTGAGACATATTTCACTTTCTTTAAAATAAAATAAATTAAAGGACTTAATCACATCCAAGTGGGTTCCAATGGATTATATTTCTACCCAAATATGGATTAGGACGAAATATAAGCATCCAATTATATTAAGACATGTGTAAGGGTAATTTTATAATATTATATTTACCCTTAATTACCCGATTTACTTTAAACTATGGTAAATAAAATTTACCATACTTACTGTTCATAGTTCCCAATAATAAAGAGAATCCTATTAACATAATTTGGACCTACTGATTCCAAATATTGAATCCATTTTTCAAAATTAAGATCATATAAGTTTTAGAAATTAATTTAAAATTAATCTCCTTTTTAAGAAAACAAGTTTTAAAATTTAAAAAATTGTAAAGGATTGAAATGACTTTACCTATGAATTCAATGTAAAATCAATTATAATGACATAAATTATATTAAATTGTAAAATATATTCTATTTATTCTTTCAAACCATTAAATATTATAATTTATGAATATTAATTATCTTGATGAAAAAAGTGGGTTTTAATTAAAATTTACCGTATTTTTTCAATTCATCAAAATAAGTAACATATCAGAAAAATATCAAAAATTTATCCAAACTAAATTTTTATATATTGATTCAAAAAAATAATTTTATTTTGTCAAAGTGAACTTATAAACATGTAAAAAACAAGATTTAAAGTGGTTTCACCATCAAAAGAGGCAGAACTTTCAAATTATTAAAACAGAATTATTTTACCCGAAAATTTTATTTTGTTCTCATACCGTGTTATAGAAAATTTGTAAGATGAATAATAATGTTATAAAATTCAAAATTTAGTTAATAATAATCATAAAGGCTAGGTAATAATAATATTACAACAATATATCATCGTTTAGCGAAACCCGATATTGCGTACTACACACTCTATCGAGGAAGGTCGTGATTGCGAGTAATACAAGCCATGTCAGGGCTGTGTGTTGTGGAATCACCCATTGGTGTTGCGTATAACATAATCAAAACTTACTTCATTTATACATTAAAAAAAATCTATACTTAATGTTGGATAGAATAATTTCTACAAAACAAACTTCAAATTATGTGTAACATGAGCCAAGAATAGTGTTGCGTATAATACAAGCTAATACGGTGTTGTGTATAGTGCACGCTAATCATGGTGTAGTGTACAATAGAATACATCAAAGAAATTAAAAAGAATATATCACATAAAATCTCGAGGTGTTACAATATTGATGAGAGAATATTTGAAAAACTAAGACACAGAGAGAGGGAATGGGGAACGATATGATAGATATATTAAGAGATGTGAGAGGTGGGGGTGGATAGCCCTAGTTTGCTGATGGAATTTTCAATGAAATGATACACCCAATTTCTTTTTTCATTTTATCATTTACCAATTTTTTGATTTTTATTATTTTATGCCTTCTATATCCCATGAATTGTGTGATGTAGTTCATAAAACCTCATAAATTACCTTCCCACCATTAACATGTACCATGTCATCTCTCCTTTCAACATTACATATTTTCTTATTTATAAAATAGTGTATTTTTATTATTATTTCACATTTAATATTTTAGTACATTTTATATCCCAAATATCATTCAAAAAAAACATAAATTAAATTTTACAAATTTTATTAACAACGACACATTTATTATTTTTAACTTTATTTGTTAAAAAATTTAATAATATAAAAAATTTATTTTTAGTCTCCCACAAAATATTCAAATTAAAAAAAAAATCAAATATAAATTTTTACAATACTAAAATATTGTTTAAAATTTCCCGTCATTAAGTGAATGTAATTATATTTCAAATTATAAACTGAAATAATTATAATTTTATAAAAAGTGATGTTACATCCATTTTCTATTTTTATTTAATCATTGAAGATGATTGTTTTTATCATCGATTGAGGTAAGAATTCAAATTAAATTATGTAAATTGACATTTCATGAGATTTTTTTGTGCTGTAAAATAATTTTCATATGAAGTTATACTTATTAATGAAACCCAAAATGGATTTATAAATGGTTTTCATGAATTTTATTCCTCTAATGATAGGGAATATAAATTTATTATTATTATTGGTTTGAAATAATATTTTACACAAGCCATGTATTTATTAAAATTACTTAGAGCCTTGTTTAAGTGAATTGAAAGGTATTAATGAGAGGTTTAACATGAGTTTAGTTATTAATGTGGGTTTTTATTATTTAAAACAATTATTTATAAACAATAGTATTTTTTCCCTTATCCAAATTTATTTGAGACCCATAATACCCTGTGATATTATATATATTTATTTCAAAGTAGATATGAAATTTTGGGAAATGATAAGGCACCCTAACGTGGTTTCTGGAAAATCCCGTTATGTACATTATAAAATGTGTTTTCATAAAGATTATGAGATGTAAAAAACAAGACTATTTTTTATTATTCTTGATGTGCAATGTGGCCCCATGGTGTATTTTTTATATAATCATGTGATTTTAATTGTGTGATAGGGGATCTTTCTTATGATGGTGTTATAGGTGAGATTAATTCCATTTTTTATGGTTTATTATATATTTGTGTGTTTTTCTGTGATTCACTTGTCTACATTCTCACATACACTTGAAATATGTAATGGTATATATATGTGTCTATATAGAAGGTAAAAATTCCAATTACACTATTTTAGAATCAATAAGATAGCTGGTACCCTCAAAATGTTTTTCCCACTTAGGGGTTTATATTATACATATTAAGAAATTAAAGGGTAAGATGTAAGAGATATTATATCTACACATAGGGTCCAAATGACAAGATAAGCCATGGGTTGTATTATTTTATATTAGGTAATTGTATGTCTTCCATGATTCCTAGTTACAATTGAGTGTTATTTTGTGATCTGATTCTGTGGCTTATTTAAATACCGATGATGTTTTTTGGTTATATAACACCATTGATTGATTTATGTTTATTTTATTTTCCATGATACCTTGGTTAAACTATATATGTTTATTTACATTTAGTTATGGTTATTTATTTTATTTTAAATGGATTTTGAAAATGGTATAAAAAGTGTGTTTTAAATTGAAAAGGGTGATATTTTTGTAAAAAATGGGGGTTTAGAAAATGATTTTAGAGAATATGAATAAAATTTATTTTTTTAATGGATTAAATGTTTATCTTTTTCATGATTTGAATGTTTCTTAAAAAATTATTTTTTGCTGCCCTTGTTTTATGCAAAAGAGTGGATGTTTTTTAAAAACAGAAAAGAATATAATTTTTTCTATATGTACCATATATGGGTGAAAAGTCAATTTCCAAATTTTATTTCAATATATAATTTATGAAATATTTTTAGAATAGACTTTTATATAATTGTTGGTGAAATTATATTGGGCATTTTTATCTTACCAATTATATACAGACTGACCTGTGTGTGTGTAGTTCTTAGAATTTCTCTCAGGTGGATAGGTTTTGATACTATTAATTTTATGTTCATTTTATTCAATTTATAGATTTATTGAGAATTGGTGGTGTTAGTGGTTCAAATGGAGGTGTTTCTAAAGTTGTTCTATCCTTTTTTCTGTGATTTTCTTTCATTGTCCACATTATCCAATTATCCTTTATTAGTGGATTATATTATTTTTGTTACACATTTTAACTACTTAAAGTCTATATATTTTAAGTTATTTTAATGTATTAAAATATTTTTAATAAAAATGGGAATAAATTCTTCTTTCTATTATTCCTTATTTGGATATTTAATTTAATTATGGTTTTTTGGGATTGTTCATTATGAAATCTATTTATTATGTTTGAATAAAATTCAAATGTATGGAATCCCTCTATTGGATTATTGATAAGAATTTTTCTATGTGTTTTTATTAATATTATGACGGAGATATCATTCCCAATATCATGTTCTTGATACCCCAAAATTAGTTTTCAATTCATGGGGATCGAAAACACCCATCCTTCCAAATGGTGGGCCATGTTAGGTGATGGGTTGGGACAGTATATCCTGGTTCATTAAAAATGGTATATAGATTTGGCTTTCTAATATCCTTGGATCGTTGAGAGTACTATTTCTATATTTTTGTCTTTGTTAAATTGAATATATGAATTTCAAGACATAGTAGGTAGGTTTAGGGAGGGTAATACTATATCTTTCTAATCTTGAGCCTCAAGATACCAAGGATAGTTTGGATTTTGATATTTGATTTTAATATCTTTTTTGGAAATTATTTAGGGTGTTAATCTATATTTAATTATATCATATAATTTGGGGGAGGGGTCATGAGTTTTTGGATGGAAATTGAGGAATAATTTTACATTCACGGTTAACTTGCAAAATTTTACTAACCATTAAATGATAAGGTAAATCATTTGGGAACCATTTCAGAGGTTGTTACACAATTGGTGTATGTTATATCAAACCACGTGACCATGTTATGTGAAATTATATATCCCAAGTTTATTTTTTCCTTATTTTACTCTCAATGTGATCCCAATAATGTTTATATTTTATATGTTGTAAATTTATGGGATTCTTAAAATCTTTTGATGATTGATAGGTTGGATATTTATATGTTTGGGGTATGTACTTTTTTATGTGGTTACTATCAAGTTGGATTTCTGTGAAAAAAATATTTCCTAAAATTTATTTTAATTTTTAAATGAGGCTTAATTATTTTTTGTATATTAGATTTAGTTTTAAAAAATGTTTTTAGATCCCGTTTGGTATTTTTTATTAAAGATTCTGAATCTCTCTGAGTGTTTTTATAAGAGTGTTTGGGTTTTAAATGAATATCGGAAAGTGTATTAGAAATTTTTTATATGGGAAATAATTTGGAAAACGAATGTGTTTTATATTTTAAATAATTTTTTTCTTTTTTTTTAAAGTTGAGTTGAATGGTTTGATATTCCCTAATATGGTTTTGGGATTTTAATTTTTTTTGAAAAACTTTATAAGATTGTTTCTATGATTTTAATATTTATCTAAATTAGAAAATCTGGTTAGAATGTATTTTCTATTTTGAAAGTAATATTTTTTTAAAATGTTTTTTAGGGTTATATAAATAGGTCTATAGTTAGAAAATATTTTTTAAAAGGGTTTTACTTTGGTGACTTATGATTTTAGATATATCTCTTTGTTATTATAGTGACTACTTGATATGACTATAAAGCGTTAATTGATCAAGTTCATGTTTAGTGTTATTTTTTTTGTTCCTAAAAATGTCACTAAAACATTTAAATTCATTTTTTTCAATGAATCTTATGGTCCACATATTATTTAGGTATAATTATTATGGTTATTTTCCCTTCCCATACTCTATATTGAATTCTAAAATTGAATTATTCTCTTATAAGATGGTCAAAAATGACCATACGAAAGTTAATTTCAATAATAAGAGTCTACATTCAAATATTATATTATATGTTGAGTGCAAATCCTCTGAAGTTTTCTTTTTTCCTTCTTGATAAAGATAAAATTTTAGATATGGAACTTATTTGGGTAATCGTTTTTTTATTCATGTTCGGTGAGTTTAGAGATGATTAAATATTTTGAGGTTATTTTTGGTATGGAATATTCATGGGGGTACCCCCTCGATTGCTAATTTTATGAGACATTTGTAACTATAGGTTATATTTTTTAGTTTTATGTTAAAAATATTGATTATTGTTTAAAAGATATGGGTTTGAAAAATGATATTGAAAAATATTAAGAAAATCGTTTGTTTCTGCTTTCAAGGATTCAATGTTTGTATTTATGGGATATAAAATTCTTCTTTCTAATGATTTGGTTCTACCATTAATTTTTGTAAAAATTGTCGATGTTTTGTTAAAAAGGATAATGAATTTGATTTTTTTTATTTACTAATTATGTGTATGAAAAAAATATTTCAATCAAAATTTTAATATTATCATTTATAAATATTTCTTATTAAAGTAATTTCATAGAATCATTCATCAATTGTTACCAATAAATTTATCTCATACCCTATATACACATAGACATGTATGTAACGATTATGTATTCTCTCATGTGCGTATGTTTTGATAACATTATCTTGATGGTAATTTTGTTTTGTATGTAGATAAGTAGGGATGTGGTGGTGAATGTGAGTATCATCGAAGTTTTTATATAGTTTTGGGGGTTTAATGTAATATTTGGTATGCACTTAAATTATACATTTTGGCTAGTTTGACATTATTTGTAGATTCTCTTATTATAGTTAAGTGTCATACCAGATTCTATAGTGTATATTTTAAGTGATATTCATATATTAAATTATATTTTATTCTCAAATGGTAATAGTATATTCTATCGAATATTTCATGTCCTATTCTTATTTTATTTATGCATCATTTTTATTTTATTTTAAAATAAATATTTATTCGGTTTATATGGAAGTAAAATGTATAAATTTCCAATACTAGATTCTAAATAAATATTCCAATAATGGTTTTATTTTTATTATGAGGGAAAAACCATTCTGAGTCATTTTTATGTTAGTAAACTTGTTTACATACTATGGGGATTAAGAACAACCTCTGGGCATAGTGGTGCTTCAATTTTGGTGACTGGCCAGGTCCGTTCAGGATGGTTCATTACACTTCCTATCCCAAATGTCCCTAAAAATTATTATTTAAAACTCATATGAGTTTAAAATAAAATCCATCATTTTCTTTGAAAATTTAATTTATATATAGAGAGATTTATGATTTTAAAAACACATTAGTACTCATTCCCATATTTAGGAAATTTCTTATCAGTTCCCATATAGTTATTCAACCCAATAATGGATTCCCATATATCTATTAATTGATATTATAATACTATTGTTCAATTTATATTTAAAAAATGTTATTTTAATAACATAATTTGGTGAAAAATTTTATCAGAAACAAACATATTCCCAGGTTAAATAAATATTTTCCTAAATTTAGACTCATTTATAACATTTTTTTAAATCAATATTTATAATGAAAAATATTTTAAATTATGTTTTTAATTTAAATAAAAAAAATGTATAAAAATAAAAAATCCAATTTAAAAATTACTAATTTATCATTGAACATGGAATTTTTTTTATTTTATATTATACGTCATATATAAAGGCTATGTAGACATATTTTTACACAGAGATATCATTCATGGGGAACTCTTCATATCAAATAGATAACATTTATTTGTTAAATTTGATTAGACATATCATAAATCACAAACAAACATTTGTATCATAATTTATTATAGTTTAAGTATTAATTCTGATTTTTAACTTATATGTGGACTTTAATAATTTATAAGTGTGATAAATAATATTTTAGATACGTTTTATGGGAATAATTGAGCAACTATAATTAAGTATAGTTATTATGAATGGTTTAAAAATCCTTCAATTACCCATGATTCATAAATACATCCCCAACACACTATAGATAGTTCTGTGGTATGTTTTATATCAACTGGATTTATAGAGAAAACTAATAAGGGGTTTTAAGGGATTCTTGGAATTTTTTATGAGGCATAATTCTCTCTTTTAAAAATTAATACATAAATTTATTTTATACTTAGACCGCTTTGGTATTTCCTTTTCTAGTAGTCCTGATAAGTATAACATGATTCATCTCTAATCATGATTTTCTAACACGGATTATCCTTAGATAAAATTTATTCATATTTTTTCATGTTTCTTCAAAGTCTCTTAGTTGGAGAATCCAAGGAAAAATCACACTTCTTACTCCAAATTTTACTAGTCTCTTATAAATTTGAATCCATAATTATTATTTTATTATATGTTTTGAAACCAATCACTTTAATTTATTGATTTATCTTCATTGGGTTGAAAATAAATGTTTTAAGTGATCAAGTTATAGAGATTCTAATTTTTTATTTATATAATTAATTCAATTTATGGATGTGGCCTCATCCATTATACTTCTATAACCTAGGTTTGATAATTTTTTTAGTGGTAGAATATATTCATTACTCAACATTTTGTTATTGTTTCAACATAAATATTGGCATGTGTCAATCCACTCTTCAATATCTTTACATCACCTAGAGTACTATATGGGGTTCGGTGATATTTATTTAAAATAAATTCCAACATTCAATAATTATTTTTTTAAACTGCTATATAAAAAAGGAATTCCAAATTTTTTAAAATCCATATTTTCCCATGATTATTCCTTCATTTATATTTATTCCAAATATTTTCTATGTTTAGTTAAAAATTTAAACTTTTATTTTTTTTTTCTATTTTTGAGACTATATATGAAAATTTTAATAGATATGTTGTCTTCTTTCTAATAGAACACATTTTTTTAGATATTTTAATCAAATTATTATTTTTTTATATGCCGAATATTTATATTAAATTTTGGATTTATTAAATTTTTAGTTGATTAAGTTATATTGAGGATTTTTAAAAATATAGACGAAGATTATTATTTTAATGCTTTAATTTATTATCTATGTTATGATTCCATTAACATACTTCAATTGATGTTTTTAATTTTTTTTAAATGAGTAGTATATTTTAGCCATGAATAGTTTGAATATAATATGTAATAATAATGAAATAATTGAGAAATATGGTGAGAGATAACAAGATAATTAGTCCTTTATATAAATATCTAGTTATGTAAAGTGGTGGTTGAAAACTACATCACCTTCTATGAAAACATCAAAATCCAATGCTTCCTATGTTTTCATTCTAGAGAGTGAATTAGAATTCAAACTCCAACTAACACAAACACTTGAGGATATGTATATTCCTATTACCACTACATGTCCGTACTTAAGAAGGAGTTATCACTAATGGATGCTGTTCTAACTAGATGAGAAAACAATTCAAAACCAATGATAAAATAATCACCTAAAGAAAAAATTCAAACCAACAAAGACAATTCTAATAAATTTTTTAGGGGAGGTAAATAGATATGAAAATATTCACAACATCTCAAAGTGACAGAGTCTAATATTACATTATCGACATTAACTTATAATAATGAATGATTAATCGAAAAATGACATTATACTTGTCATCCAACCTAGTCTACAATGCCAATTCAGATATCATTCTCATATCATGACACTCTCATGAATACAATTAAAGCTATGTTCCTATAGCAATACTGCCAATAAACTGGTTCCCCTAAAATCATACATGACGTTTCTAGAAGGGGGAAAATGTATTCTGATACCAATGGACATTGGAGAAATTTTTTTCCACATGGAAGAAATGCGTAACATGAGGGGACAATCATAAAATCCACATACATATTTCTAAATTCCATTACATGATTGTTTTAAAATAATTCCACAAAAATTATATAAAATAATGATGATATTGTATGGAATTTATTCCCATTTATCATTAATATTAGAAATGAAGGAATATTGTAGATGAAGATTCTTATTTAAGGCCACAAATTCACTATAATATGAATTTAAATTTCTTGATTATATGATTATATAGGCTCCTCATAATGTTTCTTCTCATTGTCATTTTATATTCATCATAATGACCTTTTTCACCATGATAGTGGAGTACTAATTTGAGTGGACTGCCAAGGTAATAACATGTGATGATATAGATTCCTCACTCAACCATGTTTACTTTTATTATTTTTATTCTATCTTTTTTCAAGTATTACAAATGATGGGAGGTTTTTAAAATAAAAATCTCAATAACTATTCATATTTGATATTATTATTTAATAAATTATTAACCCTTAATTCATTAGGTTATCATGGGATATGATAGATCCCTAGTGACTTAATGATGAATGGGTGAAAATTACTAATTGAGAGTTGGTTTGGTGAGTCTTCTTGACTGAGGAATTTTGTTTCTCAATAAAAGGATGAGGTAGATGTTCCTAGTTATTAATGACGTTTTTTCTCTATACATTCACACCAATAGGGAGGATATGGACAACTACATGAAAAATTATGACTGTAAATAGGGACTAGTAATAAGATAAATATGAGAGATAATTCAGGATTATAAATGTTAATCTTCTAATAAGTATCACCATTCTTAATAATTCATTTTTTATATACTCTATAATATCATATTCATTTTATTATTCCTGATACATTTCCCCAACTATTATTATTATTATATAAATAAAAAACTAAAAACATATTAAATTTAAATAGGAAGTGATTGAATTGTGGGTCCCCTCATGGACAATCCTCCGGTTAGGTCCCTAGTTGAACCCATTGGGGATTTCAATTTTCTATTAAAGAATACCCATTGTGAATGACACTTATTATAAATTTACACTATTTCTGGGAAAGAATCACTCACTTACCATTTTTTTCCATTTTGTATATTAATTTAATGTTTTAATGAAAATATGTATTAAAAGTTGATTATAAAATTATAAATATAGAGAAATAATCAACATGATATAATATTTATTTGGTAGTTAATCAATTTTTTGAAAAATACACTCACACAAATGTAATCGCATTGATACAGTAACATGAAACTCAATATAGAACATACTACTAGGAAAAACCACCACAACCATATTAAGTGAACTGTTTTGGATTGGAGGAGATTTAAGGATATATACAAGGATAATCATTTCTACTTCAAAAATATGAAAAAATATCTAAAATTGATGAGTTTTTGTCAATTATCTACATGGATAAGGATATATGACACTGAAATAATCAAATCCATGATATGATGTATTGGTTAAAATTAGTGAATTTTATTTTTCAAGAAATGATTATAAAATGATTAGAATAATTAATTATTGAAGATGAACATTCATCGAAGCCTTGGATATTTTATGTACATAATGTGGAAGCCAAGATAGAATATTACCAACTACCCATGAAGAAAATGAAGTATAAGCTATAAAATTATACGTATTTGATAAGAAATTAGGGTTGTTTTTTGAATATTATAAAACTAAACTATATAATAAACTCCATTTCATTGAAAATATTGATTAATAAAAGTGATGAAGGCCTTAGAAATGAAGATAAAGAATAATAATGCACAATCAATGAAATAATAGATATTGAAATTGAAGAAGAGTTCCATGTGGATTTACATGCGGTGAGATATTTTAAATTTTAACTCCAATTAAAATTAAGAATGACTACCCCTTCACTAGGAATAATGAATCAACATCCACAATGATGTATTAGAATTAGAGTAAGGAATATTACATAAAATAAACGAGTGACATATAAATGATAGATGCGCATGTGTTTCCCTTTGAGATAAATGATAAAATTTCTATAAAGCTAGAGATTATAAATAAACTTACTTATCAAGCCCAATAAGATGATAATAAAATTCCAATGATATTAAAAAAATACCATGTAAAGTATACATCTCCTAAAACAAATAAATAAGAGGCCCCATACCTCATTCTTCAAACTCCATTTCAAAAATTAAATTTAACTCGACACAGTGTGGGGAACCATTGCACATCTTTTAGTGACCTCAATAATTAGTTCATATAGAATAACACAATAACTAAATAAATTTTGTTGTTCATATTTATGAAAGAAAACACTCATTCATATTGTGGATAAAAAAATATTTTTCTACCTAAAAGAAGTATATCACCATCCCAAAATAGTGATAACCAAAGATTTTATTTCATCTCCATCATTATTTATTTTTTTTAATTAAATAAATTGATAATATTGATGATTTTTCTTATAGGTTCATATAATGAATTAGTTAGATTCATAATTTAACCTGCTCACTAAAATAAAAAATTTGAAAACATTATTAATGTTTTTTTAATTATTTTCCCATAAAATGATGAAAATTTCATGAACATTAATGATAATAGTAACATATAAGTTGTGGGGGGGGGGATAAAAACTACAATAGAAAATTTCATGATATTTTAGGTTTGTTTTTTAGGAGTGTTTATAAAGTGTCTTTTGTTTAATTGAGTATCTTGGCCATTTATATTCACTTGATAAAATATCACATCGAAATAATTTAATTTATTATGAATAAATAGATAAAATAATTATACATTAAAATATTTTGGTGAATTAAAACCTGGAATGGAAACACTTAATTTTTGAACTTAATATTCAAAAACTCATTCACTGTTAAGAAGAAAAACTTTAAGGATACATTTTTAAAAATAATTCTATAAGACATTTGAGTTGGTATAGTCTGATTAGTTAGGACCCAAACTAAAATTTATTGAGATAACTATAAATAATGAGTGTATTTGAAAAATAAAATTCCCAAATAAGGGTTAAATATCAATAAGAGTGCCTGCTACCCAACCATTATTACATGTCAAAGTTACCAAAAATAACATTGGGGTATTCCTTATGTAATGAATAATTTAGTTTTAGTTTATTTATAATCATTTAATATATGATATACATATAAAATGGATTAATAATATGTGAACACATTTTTGGATATTGAGAGATATACATGGGAAGATGAATTTTCACTAAAATAAATTAATGAAAAATGATGTATAAGATTGTTATATATGATTAAACATTGATGTGTAAAATAGAATATTGGATGAGGGTCTATAGAGATAAGAATTTGAGATGTTGAACCTATTAGTTTATTTATTTTACTATTTAATATTCTTTTAATAGTAATTTTGTATAGTTTTGTAATTGAGATGTAATATGCACATTTTAAAAAATTTGTGTATTTTTTTATTTTAAAAACATATAGTTTATTAAGAGAGTAAAATTATTAATCCATGGGAGTAAAAATAATAAATTTTTTATAGTTTTATCTTATTTATCATTGTTTATATCGTGAAATTTTTTAAAAATATATAGAATGAACTAAAATTTCAATAAATTAAGATGTTTGGGGGTTTATTAAAAATAAAGATTAACAATATGAATTTTATGATTTAATTGATTCTCTTTATGTACATGTTATGAGACTCAATTAATTGAGGCCCTTAATATATATTAGATTATTAGAAGATTAGTTGATACATGAATATCTAGAATAAAACATGGGACACTGAAAAAACTATTAAGGAACATAAAAAACATCCACATGCCAATGTTGTTAACATAAAAAACTTAGGTTACATCAACTACTAAGAATTTTATATGTTTTTAATAAGAATATATAAACCTATAATGATTCCTACACACACAGTCCCAAGGGTACATATAAACTTTAACACATACAAATAAAAATACCTGATTCTATGTCTTCTACCAAACCCACCTCATTCCTATACATAAGAGACAATGAATTCTAATATAATATTTTTCTATTATCCTAGATGACAAAAAAACTCCAACACTTCATAATTTTCCAATTTAGAATAAAAATTCCATCCAACAAAACTATATTTTATACACTCTGTTTCAGGGTAAACGAACAGAAAAGACAATATAAACATTATCCTAAAGTGATGTTGTCTAGGATTTAAATGAAGAAGTTCAATTAGCCTAATGAAAGTAGTATTGGAAATGAATAGTATTCTAATTTGATTTCCAAGAATATTATCAATGGAATTTTCTTTAATATAGTTATTTTATATACTACAAAACAAATATATAATATTGGAGACATTATTCTCATATTTGAAGAATTAAATAAGTTGTATTAATATAAATAAAGGAACCTATACCATTGGAATTGTAACATGGCTGGTATAATAATAATATGTCCATTACAAAAAGTAATCAAGCCAACTGAATAGTAAAATAACCTATAAAAGTATAAATAAAATTCAAAAATCTTTTAAAAATATGATATAATTATATCATCACATATGTAAATAAATGTTTTAAAAATGATAAATTAAGTATTGTTATTTCTATAAGTAAAAAATATTTACAATTTTATATTTATTGTATGATTCCAAAGAAATATTCAATAAAAATGTATATTTATCAATTAATATATCTTTTTCTTATAATTATAAGATAATTTCATGAGGCTTCAAATTAATTTTTCTATGTGTCATAAAATTAATTATAATCTTAAAATCTGTATATCTCGAATAAATGAAGACATTAATTATAAATTATTTTTATCATATATAAATTTTTTTTTTCATAAAATGGAGTCAATTTTTGAAATCTATACATTGAAAAATGGTTGGGGTGAATTTTTTATATTTTTCTAAAATTGTTGAATTTTTTTGAATAGTGAAATACTATAATTTACAGTATTAAACAATTACATGTATTATTGAGTCATGGATGGTGTATTTATGAGTTAAGAACCCATTGGTTTCAACCCTCAAGAAATATTTACGAAACATAGTCTCATTAATCTACACTATTGATAGTCTTTAGCAATTATAACAATCTATAGAATAAAACAGTCAAAACACTCCTCCCCTCCCACAATAAATACCACCTCTTCTCCTCACATAATATTTGGATATTTCTTGTATTCTACCAATTTCCTCTTGAAACCATTTTCCACACATCCCAGTCTTATTCATCCCACAAAAATACCAATCCCACAAGCCTTAAAGAAGTTCTCAAGGAGACGACACTCAGGAGGTAAAATCCGCCTTCTTTCTCTTTTTATTGCTTTTATTTATTATACACCCATCACCACCAATTTCTAAAACAGAATAATAGCTCTAGTATAATATATAAAATTTTATTTTATTTTTTAATATAATACCCATCATCAAGTATCTTCTCTTTTTCTTTTAGTTTATAAATATAAACATCGACCATGATGTGTCGATTAACCCCCTTCGGGGATGATCAGATTTTTTTTCCATTACTACATTAATGGATGGTCGTAAAACAATTATATTGTTTAAAAAATATTTTAAAATTAATATTATAACATTTTTCATGTTCAAAAACTAATATCTATTCATAATATTTAATAATAAAAATAAACTATTTCATAGTGATCGAGAAACCACCCAAATAAACTAATCATTTTTCATTAATGTTTTATCTAATGACTCATTATCATATCTAAAAACTTTTATTTGTAAACATTTAAAATTATTAATGTTTATTAATACCATATCATAACAAATCTATATTTTTTCTTCCATTTGACTAGAATTCCCATAATTAATCTCAATGGAACTGATCATAATATCCTGAAATGAATGCTCCCAGAATGACAAAATTAAACAATATAATTCATAAAAAACCATAAGTGAACTTAATAAAATTATAATATATAAAATATATGTATCATAAGTTCTAAATTAAATAATTATTGGATATAATTTGATAATTAATGATATAAATTTCTTGTGAAAAACAAATTCAGACAACAGGCAATGGATTGTTTCTAAACCCCCAATTTTTCTTTGGGTTACATTTTATCTTTATTTAGCCAAAATTAATTCTTAATTATTATTACATAATCTTCCCAAATTTTGAGTGTATGTATGAATCATGTTTACCTCGATTAATTCTTATTTATTTTAGGAGGAAATACATGTTTTATGAGGTCAGCTTTTCAATTACTCCTAATAAGCAACCTGGGTTAAAAGGAACGTCCCAATTTCATACCCATTTTCATGTATACTACATAATTTATTTTAAAGCACAAATATTTTTATAAATTCAAAATTTTTATCACAAAAAATATTCTTTTTCCATGCTAGTTTTATGAAAACAATAATTATTTTTTTCTCATTAATTTCCCTTTTATATTTTCCTTTAAACAACACTGAAGCGGCCCATTTATAAGTTTTCAAAAAAAATATTTTTATATTATTAATTGTAGTTGGACATAATTTTTTATTATATATGCCTATTTTCCATTATTAATATCCATATATGATTTAAATCTATTTGGTCATATAAATCGTTATGATATTCTGTTGGTTATTTATTACGACCTGATTACAAAACCCATTTCTTTCTACTGGAAACCCTTATTATTATATATTATGTTGATTCTTCATGTGGCGCACATATGCTTGAAAATTTTATAATGGTTACACCCCGATACCACTCTAATGCATTGAGTATTTTTCTCACCTGAGACATCATGATGGGATAAAGAGTAACCCTAATTCCATTATAGAACCTTTTCCACCACGTGATATATTCTTGGAAGTTAACCATGACTCATATTTATGTCATGATGAATGTTGCCACAACATTCATATGATTCCATGACTACTTGATCCCAAGTTCTACAAGTTATGATTCCATATATTGGATTGTGTTAAATTCCTTTTTATTTCATCATGATATACCTTCCAACCCATGTGATATTCCTTATTCTTAGGTGCATACCTTCACTAGGATTTTTAGCTCATCCCATTGTTCATTTATTCCCAAGGATATCCTATAAAGATGTAAGACCTCAAAGGAAGTTAGGTGATCACTATGGATATTAAATAATAGATGTTATTATTTTGGTTTTATTTATTCTAATTATGTACATTATCTTCCATATACACTAAGACTTATGATCCTTGGTTTTTCTTTGATGATTACCTATGCTTAAAATGATGTAATAATATATGTATAGAGATATGGTCTCTATAGTTGTTATCAAAATAAGATTTAGTTATTTTTTGGAAATTAGTACCATAAAATATTTGTAACAACCCTATGGATAATTATATCACTATGGATAACCTAGATAGAAATATAGGGAATCTCATGTTTGGATATACATTTCATTTTCAATTTTTTCCTTATATATTCAAAGTTTCATTTCGACATTATTATTAGATAATTATTAATTCCCCCAAATTGTATTTTTATATTTTTATTTAATGAAAAGAAATAGGATAAAGCATGCCAATAATCAATGGGATAGTAAATGAGACTATTTCCCTAATGAAATGCTTAAATTTGATTGGAATGAGAGATTGAAACTTCATGAAAGTACTATATAAACTAGCATAAGTTAAGAATGATAACTTTAATCATGTGGAATTCCCTCCTTCTCCCATAAAAGTGAATGTGGTGGTTAAATCCTTTATGTAAAAAACACATCTTATATTTAATATATATGTGGATCCCCTTATCACTGAATAATGGATTAATTCCATTGAGATGATATTCTCTATCCTATATTTCTTTGAAGAAGATAAAATTGTGATATCAAGCAATCATTTTGTTAAGGAAGGTGATAAGTGGTGGACATTGACCAACAAAAATATCTAATGAGGAAATTTATTCCATGGATTTGGAATAATTCAAGAAAATAGTTTTCAATAAATATTTTCCCCAAACTCTTCATCTTAATATAGAAAGGGAGTTCATCCAAATGAAGAAAAATGAATATTTGTTTATCATGGTTTATGGGAAAACATTACTAGGCATCCACAATTCACCTTAAGATATTTCATGAACATGAAATGTAAGGAGGACCGGTTCTTTAGATGACTGAATTAGAGTCTATGAAAATTGTTGTCAATTCAAGACATTGATAACTATGAGGAGATTATATGTTGTGCCTTTAAGGATGAGATGGATATTGGAGACTCTCAGGGGTCACATATGTTCTATGATAAAAAATGGGAATTGAGTTTAATATTGGATGATTAATATATTAATCACACGATGATATGAAAAAGTCACATCCCACATGTTAAAAGTTTTAAAGGATGTATCTTTGGAACTATCTAAAGGGAACCAAGGGATAATTCATATTTGGAAGAGAACACCATCAAGATAATTATTATTTAAGTGATATGATGAATTCCTCAATTGTGGAAGAAGAAATCAAGGTTTAGATCTACACCCATCCTATAGTTAAGTGCTTCAACTATAAGGAGCATGATAATTATCTAATACAATGTCCTATGATAAGTGTTGTTGGAGGATATAAATGACAACAACATCCATATAAGCAATGAAGAGAATATGATTTAACTACTAATAATGTGGATCCTGACAATGATCTGTTGAATGCTACACTAGTTATTCATTCTATAATAGAAAGAAAATTATTTGATTTTGGTTCAAAAAAATATCTCACATATTTGAAGTTTATTATTTCCATTCAACCACAACCTATAAATATAGAGTTTGACTTAAATGTGGGTATAAGGAATGGAGAAATTATGACGTCCAATGTATATAAATCAATCTCATTTAATGTTTTTGGAAATAACCTCTTAGTAAATCTATTCTTTCATCATTTGGAAGAGTTTGATGCTATAGTGGGCATGTATTGGCTATCATTATATAAATCCAACCCCAAATTTTGGGAAAGAGAGATCACTCTTCACATCACGCTGCCTAACCCAATTATATAAATGTGTAAGGAGGAAAATTAATCGTCTTTAGAAAGATCATCTAAACTTTGTATATTAATGATTTATGTGTAATAACATCTAGAACAAAACATTGAGACTACAGAGAGGATCATGATCAATGATATGCCCATTGTGAAGAACTATGATGATGTGTTCCAAAAATTATTTCCTAGTCTAACTCATGACCTAGAGGTTGAGTTCCCAATTGAAATTATTCCTAGATCACATCCAAATATTTAATACACCTTATAGAATTTCCGTCATTGAGTTTTAATAACCAAGGAAGTAGTTGCAAGAGAATATAAACAAGTGTTTCATATACCCAAGTGCTTCATCATGGGGTGAGACTGCCCTTTTCTCCAGAATAAATATGGATCAATTCACATATTTATTGATTATTTTGAGCTTAAACCCATTATAATGACCAGTTATTCATTTTCAAGGATAAATTAAATATTTGATTAGCTATGTGGGGAACAATATTTCCCTAAGATAGGCCATTCTATGGGATATCAGCATGTAATGGTGAATAAGTAAGATACTTCCAAGACTACCTTTCAAATGAGTTATGGAAACAGTGAGTTCATAGTGACTCCTTATAGACTCACAAATTCTCCAGCAATATTCATGGGCATAATGGACAGAGTATTTAGATATTACCTCAAAAAAAATTGTTGTAGTCTTTATCAATGATATTATGATATAATACAAAAACAAGGAGGAGTATGAGGAGAATATGAGTACTGTGATAAAGTCATTCTGATGGGAGATATTTTATTCAAATTATAGAATATGTGATTTATGGATGGAAGAATTATAATTCCTGATGTATGTTATCAGAAACAAAGGATTATATTTAAACCCTTCCAAGGAAAATGGTAATAAATGAGTGGATGAGGACAACATATGTAAAGAGATATATAGTTTTCATAGTCTATATGGGTATAAATGACAATTTTGGAAGAACTTCCCACAATATTAAAACCCATTAACCATGCTATCTTGGATGGGGTAATATATTTTTCGTTCTAATGAATGTGAAGACCACATCAATGAGTTGAAAAAAGGCTTACCACTGCACTGATACTCACAAAACCAACAAGTGGGGAGCACATTGTCATATACAAAAATGCATCAAATAAAAGATTAAGTTGTGTAATTATGGGAAATGACAAAGTGATAGATTACACCTCAAAGTAGTAGAATGTCTAGGAGAAAAAACTATCCAATACATGACCTGAAGTTGGTGGTTGTTATCTTCGTGTTGAAAATATTTTAACATTATATATATAGGGAAAAATATAAAATATATAGTGATAATAATATCCTCAAACATATATTAACTTAGAAAAATCTTAATAAGAATCAGAAAATATGGTTAGATCTCCCCAAGGATTATGAATTCCCTATCCACTACCATCCTAGTAACGAAAATAAATTATATGATGATCTATATTGAAAGGATATAACAACATTTCCAATGACAAGACTTGGTATGGATACAATAATCAAAGACATGAAAAGGATATACATAAAAATCATTAAGTAAGGAACATATTTTTTTTTTGAAATTTTGTCTCTACCATCCCTTAGGAATAAAACAAAGAACTATCAAAGATATGATGTGGAAATTCAGAAGATAGTGGAAGCTATTAGAGAAGGGATATCCTGAGAGTTCAAAATTGATTAGGGTTGAGTCATAATATTTGGGGCATGAATATGTGTACCATCCAATATAGGGATAAATAATGTTATTCAAAATTATATATATAGCACAAACTTCTTTATTCACGAAGGGAGCACAAAGATAAATCAAGATTTCCAAGAGCAATATTCGGGAAAAAATATGTAAAAGGGGATCACTAAAAATGAATGAATGTGTGTAGTATGTTATCAATTGAAGGTTTAAATAAAAAACTCTAATGGGATGATGCTACAATTACCCATACTAACAAGATAATAGAAAAACATCACAATTGATTTTTTCTCTAGTCTTCCAACAAGATCGATAATAAATAATGCTATATGGGTCATTGTGGGTCGTATTATAAAGAAAAATCACTTTATCCAAATTTGATGGGACTTATCACTTGATCAACATTCATGACTATACATCAAATAAGTGGCGAGGCTACATGGAGTACCATTATCAAATTTTATCTGATGGAGATTCGATATTTACCTACACGTTATGGAAAATTCTCAAACAATGCTCTAAATACTGAGATCAACATTAGTATGGCATATCATCCCCAAACTGATGGCCTGTCAGAGCAGATGATTTAGAAACTGGAATAAATATTGAGAGTATGTTATATTTACTTTAAAAAGGATGATACCAACATCTACCTTTATTTGATTTATCATAAAACAATAGTTTCCACCTAAGAATCCAAATGGATCTCTATGAATCCCTTTATTGTAAATGATAAAAAAACCATCATGTTGGGATGAAGTTAGTGAATATAAGCTTATATGCCGTAAAATTATCGAAGAAATATTAGAAAAGGTGAAAACCATTCAGCAACACATTAAGGAAGCCGAAATTGATAGAAGATCTATGAAGACAATCATCGATGAGACCACGAGTTCAAGGATATAGACATGGTATTCCTTCTCATATCATCATGGATGTGAAACATGGGATTTGGGAAGAAAATAAAAGTGTATCCTAGGTACATCGGCCCCTTTGATATTCTAGATCATTTTAGAGCTATGGCCCATCAAAAATAATTTCTAGCAACAATGTCTTCTGTAAAATATGTATTCTATGCATCTCTATTGAGGAAGTACAAACCTAATACACCACATGTGGTGAAATCAAAGTAGGTAAAATTTGAAAATGATCTCTCTTATGATGATTAGGTGGTGATGATCTTGGACAATATAGATAAATAGATATGAAAAAATAGTACTCACCTAGTAAATGTAATATCGAGGAACTATAATTATGGATAGGTACAATTGGAACTAGAGAAAATGATGAAGGATAAGTACCCTAAAATGTTTTCACGTTAGTATGTAAAATGAAATTTTATGGGCTAAATTTCATAACAAGGGAAGAATGTAATGCACCATAATCTTATTAAGGGAATTTTTCATTCTATAGTTATTTTATTGAGTATAAAAAACAAACATAACATATAATACATTATGCTCAGAAATTAACAATGATATAAGTGGTATTTATAGAAATTAATGAACAAATACCAATGAAAGAGTAACCTAATTGTTAGAATAGTAATATGAAAATTATGAAAAGTAATTTAGACTATAAAGACCTAGTTTTTACTTCTATTATTTTAAAATATTTATAAGTATATTTCTTGATCTAGATGTTAAGATGGTGTGCGATTCTGAGGTCTGGTGTGCCCAAATTATTTATACTAAAATATTAAAAATATTTTATATAGATCTCAAAAAACATCAAAAATAAAATTTTATAACTCTTGTATGTTATCTATAATCAAAAATATAATTCCATCATTGAGTTTGTAACATGGTGATTACCCTAGGTAAAACATAAAATGAGTCAGTGTGGGACTTCGGACCCCTCGCTTTTTGGCGGTGCATTTAATGAATGAATGAATTATTAATTTAAATATTTTTTTGTTTTAGCAAAATAGAGAAATCTGTAAGATTTATTCTAGGTAAATTTCTCTATAATTAGCTGCATAAAACATGGGAGAAATAATGATCTCTATTCCTCCTTCTTCTAGAAGATCATCTCAAACGATAATGAAACACTGGATTAGAGCTGATTAGGATGCATCGACCTCCCCCAAGTCATTAGAATATGCATTATTAATCATCGATCGATCCATAATTTAGATAAGACTAATCAAATTGTTTTTATACACCCTTTTGATTAATTTTCTGAGCACATCCAACGTTCTTTTTGGATCTGCACCAATGGAAGACATTCCATGCACTTGAGTATTGAAATATTAATTTGTTCATTTCTTTTCTTTTATAGAATCCCTATTCTTGGACATTGACCAAGAACTATTGGCCAATAGAAGTTAAATATTGTTTTATGGTACTTTTATCCCATGCCGATTCACGTTCTTCAATGGTTGGATCTATATGGTCCCAGTTCAACATTATCGGGTGGTACCAAGCATGATCATACCCTAGAATTCATTGTGGATTCACAAATAATGAAAAATTTAATAGTCTAATCATAGATCTTGGATCATTTCAAGGATAGGATGACATGTCTATTGATTAAATATTATGAACTAAATAAACATAGGTGTGGGAGAATGTGGAATGCGTTGTGAAACCCTCACGATGAACAAAGACCATTTTCAAGTCAACTACAACCACAAACCATGATTTCTATTTAGACATGTATGTTTTGGAATAACTCAAGGTGATATTTATAGTAGATAATGAATATTCATGCACATATATTAGATCTATAATTTCTAGAAAAATCTTTACTACACCCCATGTTCTAGGATAATGACATGGTGTGTAGCCCCTTCTACAATAATGGCTATGGTTTAAGGAATATTAAGGAGGATATGGTGTGTAGTTCCCTTCACACCCCATTTACCCCTTCCCATGTAGTGTAACCCATGTGATGAGTCACATGGATGGGAACCCATTTGGAAGTACACCGAATCAGGTACATAGACACAGTGAGATGGACAGAGCCCTAATTCCTATTATCCATGATACACCTAGTAGTCCACATATATGTAATGTAACACTACATGGGATAAAATCATGGGTTGATTACTAAAACAATCAGTATATTAAGAGAGACCAAAATCTGTTTGGTTTTCGTCACGCACAGTGTAACCCATTGAGCTCTTTTGAGTAAAATAAAATCTTCATTATTTCTTTTATTTGACTCATATTTTGGCCCACGAGTAAAAAATCTTAAGTGTTTTTTCAATTAAAACATGATGGTTCCCTCATTTTTCACTTTCTATATGTTATGTGGTGTGTTAGAAGCAAGAAACCTTCTAAGAAAACACTCAACAATGGTCGTGATTATGAGAGATCTCCAGAGGGATCTTTCTGAGTGGAACCCTTCTACGGGGTAGGGAATGGGTCCTCAAAGACCTAGACTAGAACCCTTCATCTAGTTAGGGAAAGGATATTTTAATTTTTTAGTTGATTCATCCTATGAGGTAGGTAAGGAGTCCTTTATGATCTAGAGTAGAACAATCCATCATGTATGGCCATAGGTCCTAGACATTCCAAGTGTTACCCTTCTACGGGGCATGGCCTGGGTTCCTGATGTCCTAGAGTGGAACACTCCAACTAAGCTGGGAATGGGTCCTCAAAAACCAATGTGGAACCCCCTATTTTACTAGGGCATGGGTCCTTTATATATAAATTGTGGAACCTTGACTCTACGACATGGTGATAGGACGTGGTTTGGAGTATCTTTGTACTCACGTGGAAGAGGGTTGATTTTCCAATCGAGATGCTTTTTTGATATGTGACAAAAATCAAGTGGGTGAGTAAGTGTGGGCCAAAAAGGATCCTATACAGGTGTGGTGAGGGAGTTCCATATACTTTATTGTTTTAGGTAGATGTGTGAGATACTAGTCATTGTTGTTTGACTTTTGTATCTATTGGATACTCCTCTTCCTGGGTTGAGCTATGAGATGGAGATACCCTATCTCATTTAGGCTTCCATGATTGATAATATATATATATATATATATATATCATTTTTTGGTATCCTATCCTTGGATTTGGTTACCCTCCACCCAATAGATGTGAAAACACACAGTTTATTCCATGTTCGTTCCATGTTTAGCTTCTCATGGCTGGATGAGTATACTCTCTTGCTATAATTGGTGATGAATCGATGGTTTTTTCATCGACTCACTTTCTTATCCCCTTGTGATATGATGAGCTTAACTTCACTCTTGATTTTGTTGAGCTATACTCTTTACCAGTACCTTGTGCTTTGTACTTTATTTTTCCTCTATTGTATCTCTTACTTATACCCCATCAGTTTTCGAGGTTTCCAACTAGGTATTCTTATACTCACCACTGCTTGAGATTTTCCCCCACATGCCTCTTCTAATATAGATGAAAAATAGTTTGACCAGGACTATAGAGGATCATAGGGATACTGGGTTCTTGGAACATGTATAGTGGTTCTTTCTTGGGATTTAGGATCTATAACCTCTCAACTAATTACTATTTCTAGTCTTCTATCATGTATTTACTCATACCATGATGGGCGTGTATTTTCCCCTTTAATTTTTAGTATACACATCTATAATTTTGTACTTTCTAGAGGTTCATGCATTCATGGTTTAATTTATATAATTATTTCATCTTTTCATCTTTTCCTCTATACTTGTTCATTAATTTGGATGTGTGATGGTCCCGTAAGGGGCATTGACCATGGGATCTCCCTTCAGATTAGGGTTTATCTGTGACGTCCTTCTCTCTTCCTCCGTCCTCCTTCTTCTCTTACTCTCGATGGCGTGAGCTCTTGGTGCCCCTATCATATTCCTCATCCCAGATCCTCCTCATGGATTCCATGTTTCGGAACCATCACATCGAGTGCTCGGTGGATGGGGTATCAGATATGCTCGGTGGTCGGCATCGGGTTCTCGGCTGGTCGGGATCATTGGATTCTTTTCATGGTAGGTCTATTGTCTTCTTATAGAGTCATTACATGGTCGTAGACAGTGACCTCGGGACCACTCAGAGCTGGAGGAACCCCCTCTCTATTTCTCCTCTTGATCCTTATATCCATTCTTCTCGGCTTCTTGGATCATTATCCCCTCGTTCCACAGTTATAGAATCGCTCCTCCATAGAAGGTGTCCTAGGGATTTTTTCCTACTGAGTTTCCAGTGCTCTTATGTAATGGTATTGGAAGGTTCTTCATCTTCTCCTTGGTCAGTACATTGTCACAGGTGGAATCCTTTAGTAATATCAGCTCTGACGACGTCCTCTTCGCTTCTCCGTGATCTTGGGGGCAGCTATCTGCTTCTATCTGGTGTGGTATGGTGGTTTTTTTATTTTACTATTTAATTTAATGTGGATCTAGTATGGTTTTGGGTTCTAGTACATTTTCTCCTGTAACGGTTTCATTCCATGGACGATGGTGGGACAAATGTGCTTTGGGGTTGTATCATGCAGGCAGTTGAGGCGATCTGGTTTGTGGTTTGGCAGATCAACGAAGGAAGGTGGTACTACTGTGAGTGCATGGCGACATGATAGTCAGGGTGTGTTTGTGTGATTCTTGGGCGGGTCAGTCCTAGACAAGGTTTCCTAACCATCCCATTTATTGTTTATGATTTTTTGATGTTTGATGTTCTCTGGTTTCTCTTTAGGATTGGTCTGGATAGGCATGTCTCCAAGCCCAGATCACTTATGTTTCTCCCTTCATGTTTGGTTCTCACTATCCCAAAAAGTGACTATTTTAAAAAAATTATGTTATAGTCATTAAGTTGGATGTTTGATTGTGTACAATTTTTTGGGAAAAATCCCCCTTGATTTAGATATGCCTTCAATACATATAACCACCACACATGGCCTATGAAGACATGCATGTGGTAGTTGTGTCTCGAACCCAAACATGGGTTGGCTCACGACAGATTGTTATCAAAGAATGTTCATTCCATGCAATATTTCAGAACATTTACCATTATGAATATTTTTTTTGGTTTAATTAAAATGATTTCAATGTCTCTTGAGTTGTTTTTTCACGATAGTGAGTCTAATGATTGTGCATCAGCAGATGTATCCATTCAGCCAGACCTTGACAACATACTTATTGACTCGTCATGCTGAGACATTGATTTCACGAATATAGGGTACATGAATCGTATAGTAATGATTCTTTGATTTAAATTCTTTATTCATTTCCCCATTGGTGTTAATATAATTATGTATATATATACATATATATTCTCATCTCACCACGGTACATCATGATAGATTTTAGGATGCCTCTGCAATGACAGCCGACCATGATACCAGCTTCGGTTTGTAGTGATGATCCAATGAGAAAAGATATATCATTTTATGGACCATATTGCATCCCCTTTTCTTTAGGATGGTAGGTAGTAGTACCACATCATATCGAGAAACATATCTTCCAAGTAGATTGGGTTGAGGATGCACAAAGTTTTATCTTGCTTCGTAAGTTCCAGCAAATGATACTGTTGAGGTTAAAGGGTGAGCCAGATCCTCATTCCATAGAGGATTTACTAGAGTGTGTGGAGAATATATTCGTTATTGTTAAAAACTCTATTTATTATCTATTTATACTGATATCTAGCTCAGTTTATAGAGTATATGGACTTGGGAGGAACCATTTTACATAGATGCATAATGAGTCGACACTCTCATGGCCTGAGATATAATATCTATTTCCTAAGGAGTACTAACCCAACTGCTTGTATTCATTCTAGATGTCAGATCTTATGGAGCTGTATTAGGGATGGATAATAGTGGCAGATTTTTTAGGGAGGTTCATAGACCTTATACATTAATATCTTAATATAATCTGAGAGGAATACTTTCAAGCACATAGGTTTGAGCAGGGACTCCAAAAAAAGATATGATCCTACATTGTACAATTTTTCAACCCCAAATATGCCAGTCTGTTGGAGTGGGAACTAATGATAAACAGATTTATGTTAGAGAGACACCAAATAGCTAGTGCTAATAGTGGGTGCTACAGAGATGAGTCATCTACAACAGCTATCAGATGCCCAGTGCCAAGATCAGGATATAGGAGATCCTTCCATGATCAGAATTAGGAACATGGTTTGAGGAATCATGGAGGAACATAATATCCCAAATATGGTAGTTTCTACAATTTTGATGGGTGAGGTCACATGGAATTATACTGCTCGACCAGATGTGCTGAGCAGCACCGACAAGTAGCTGATAGACCGCTACGGTAGTGGAAGTGTCGTGATCAGGGATATCCCAGGCATGGATAGGGTGGTCCGCAGGGAGGTAGATATAGTAAGGAAGAGAGAGTACTTATAGGTGGAGGAAAATTCTATAATATCATTCCACCACCATGACTAGGTGTCCCACATTAGGCTCAAGGAGCTAGCGGCTGAGGCCACTAATAGCTACAGTCTTTATAGGATTATGACCCTGCAATGCTTGAGATTATAAGAGGTACGATCTATGTGTTTTGTACTCTTTTATGTGTATTAAAAGACATAGATTTTATCCACTCTTTTACACTCATATTGTAAGATATAAAGCTCCCAACTAAGGCTCTAGCACAATAGCTTTTTCTTGAGGTTCACACAAGGAACACTTCATTTGTCTCATTCATCTTTCATAATTAAAAGCTATCTCAAAGAGGAGAGAGGTTCAAGTGGGACATTTTGTTCATCACGATGGAAACCTATGACATCATATTGGAAATGGATTGGCTATGGATGGTCTAAGACTAGATCAATTTTCACTACAGGTAAGTTAGATTCTTATGTACTGATCGGATGAGATTCTCATTTTCTAGAAAAAGAGATATCATTGAAGGTAAAGTGAGATAAATGAGTAGGATGATATAGATAATCACCCAACAGTTAGTGAGTATAGCCCTTATAGCACTAGGATCAGTAGGAATATAGATTACTTCTATTTTGGATTATTACATGGACATATTCCATGAGGACGTTCTTGGACTACCACCAAGGTGGTAGATGGATTTTTTCCTGAAATTACATCCTAAAACCACTCTAATATCATATGAAACACATTGAATAGAACCTACCATGCTTTGGGATCAACAGTTGCAGTTAGAGAACCTTCATGGGAAATGATTCATCAAACCTATTGTGTCCCTCTAGGAATCTATAGTCATGTTTGTGAAAATAGTGGACGATAGATTATATATTTGCACAAAATATCATCACCCGAACATATCCATGATAAAGAAAAAATACACCTTTATGATATTTTGAGACCTCTTTTAAAATTTGGGAGGCATGATATGGTTCTCAAATATTGATCTTTGGTATGGATACTACTAGTTGAGGGTTCTTGAGGCTGATATTCCAATGTTGGTTTCCAATGTTGCTACATACAATATGAGTTTTTAGTGTAGCCCTTTGGTTTGAAGAATACCCCTGCCGTATCAATGGATTTGATGAATCTGGATTTATAGCCATACATGGAGTGGATTTTCATTGTCTTCATTGATGAAACACTTATATACTCTCCAATATTAGAAGATCCTACAGAGTACTTAAGGATGGTACGACATTTTATTCCAGAGAACTGGCTTTATTAGAGGCTCTCGATGTTCGAGTTATGGATCCATGTGGTTCACTTTCTAGGGAATGTCATTTCTAGTCATGGTTTATCCATAAATCCAGTGAATATTGAAGTAGTTATTTCTTGAGGGCCACCCATTAACATGTTATATTTGTAGATAATTCTTGTCTTGGGGGTTGCTATAGTATTTTTGTGCCAAAAGTCTACATAGTTTAAGCCCCTTTGACCACCGTGATGCAGAAAGGGAAATCATTTACTTGTATGGGTAGTTCTAGAGAGCCTTTGAGGAATTGAGGAATAGGATAATATGTTTTCCTATGTTAAGAATACTAGTGTAAAGTGTGAAGTTCATAGTTTATTTTGATACATCATGAGAGGGGATTGAATGATTTTTGATGTAGTGATATGTAGTTATCAAATACAAGTCAAGGAATTCGATACTGCCTGAGAGGAACTATGTGACACATGACCTAGAGCCAGCATTGGTGGTATTTTACTTCAGTATTTGGAGACATAAACTTTTGGGAGAGTGCTTTTTTGTTTTACTCAAACCCCTAGAGTCTCAGGTATATCATCACTCAGAGAGACATGAACCTAAGATATCGATGTTGGTTGGTTTTTCTATAGTAATGTGATTCTAAGATAGTATATACACAACGAAAAGAAAATTGTGTAGAATATTACATTAGAAAGAAGCTCTAGGATCACTTTTTGTAGTTGTATTTAGAGAAATTAGCTTCCCTACTGATGAGACTAGTAAATCAAGAGGGTAAAACATTCCTAAAGACAATGGTGTTATTACCTTTTCTTCTCAAGCATGTGAGAGAGTCCCAATCGAGTGATATCGACTATAAGGTATAATGTGATCAGATATCCAAATTGACCCAGAAGATGAATATTTTTATGGAGGGTATCACATCATCATATTTGATGGGTGAACAATGGTAATGATCATGGTGCAAGAGGAGGTTATATGAGTGTTCCACACTTCTCCCCTAGTTGTACATCCCAATGTAGGGAGTATGTATAGAGACCATTAGTAGTAGTTTTTTTGGTCCAACATGAGATGAATAATATATGAGTTCATCTATAAATGCTTTACTTGCATCCGGTGATGGTTGAGAACCATGTTTTTCAAATATTGTTGCAGCCCCTTGAAGTCCCAAAGTTGAAATGGGACATAATATCCATGGACTTCATCACAGGGATTCCATGATCAATGAAGATCCATAATGCAATCTATGTAACAGTTAACCGAATCACTAAGTCTATTCATTTCCATGCTATTAGGGAACATATTTTCATTCGGTGTTTTGGGAAGTTGTATGTATGGGAGTTTGTTTCCCTTAATGAGGTACCCTCAACAATTGTCTCAGATCATGATAAGCAGTTTACATCATGATTGGGGAGAGGCTTTCCAGAGGCATTTAGAACCCAAATGTAGATGAGTACATCCTTTCTCTACCATAATGATGGGAAGAACAGGTGAACAATCCATGTGATTGAGGACATGTTTAGGACTTCATGTTAGATTTTAGATGGAGAAATGAGGATTACCTATCCTTGGTAGAGTTTTACTACAACAAAAAATACCACTCTACCATTGACATGGAACCTTTTGATTCCCTATATGGGAGTCACTAAAGTTTATCCATGTGCTAGATATAGAGAAGTGTGACATATTTGGGTTATAAGGCCCCAACCATAAACATTACTTAATATTGAATTAAATGAATAATTCAAAATGAGGATCTTTTCAGGTTTTGAGTTTTTGAGAATTAGGATATAACTATTACATCTCAAAAGATTACAAAGTAGACACTTCTACTATGTTTCCATAAAATAAAAACTCTTAAAAATAAACATGTCTAGTTCCAAGTTTTATATAGTATGACTTTCCCCTGATCCCATCCTTGACCCTATTCCACATTAGGTCCTGTGAAAACATTTCAAAAAAATTGGGGTGAGAATAAAGAGCTCAATAAGGGATACACAAAGAATGAAAACTGTTATTTTATCAAAACAACAAGTAAACCATGTATACATTATCAAAGTAATACTTTTCACCTTTATGAAGTAGTATAAACTCTTCACTGAATAAAAGATCATTACTTACCCTTTTGTACCAAAATATTACCATAAAACCCATAAAAAGTTCACATAACATATAAAGGTAACTTGGGACATAAACATACAAAATTGGAATAACCATACGGTCAACTACCACACATATCACTTAATGGAATAGCCATACGGCCAACTTACATCCATACTTAATGGAATAGCCATACGGCCGACTTCCATACCCAATGCAGTGGAGGTTATAACGTAACCACCGGTCTTAGTATTCATGGCACCACCCGTCATATGGTTCATCATATAACCACCCATCAAATGTCCAAGTACCATTATAAAAATCATAAGACATAAAACAAATATAATGGAAAGAAAACATTTCCACACTTTGATCACAATATATCACTTAAATATATTGACATAAAAAATCCATTATAAAAACCATTTTCAATACCAAAATACATAAAATAGTATATGTTATTTATTTAATTTAAAAAAACATTACGGCTTTTTGTGGAAGCCAAAGACCAAATAATACTCGCGGCGGCGGAAAAGGTCGTCGTCACCGCGTACGTTAAAAGAAACATTCCTTTTTTTTGTTTAGTAAAATGATTCGTAGAAAAATATTCCTTTTATAGAAAAGTAAAAGTAAAACGTGTTCATACATCGTATAAAAGATAGTTGTGTATAAAACGAAATATGCCTCAATGAATGGAGATTGATAAGAAGTCCCTTACCTCGGGTCCGACTTTACTCGATCGTTCTTAAACATCCTGAATAATAAACATGATTTAATTTCTATTTTCCTACGAACCTTTTTCAAGTTCATTATTCATCTTATATCACTTATTACCATGTTATAAACATTATGTATCCATTTAAGTTAATAATGTTTGTTTTGTCGATATTTGGTTCTTAAGTTGAAAGTGGACTTCTTACAATTACATGTTGTTCATGTGGTCAAAGGTTCTTTATATCCAGAATGAAATTCATGATTTCGATATCATATATATCATATATATCCAGCATATAAATGTATTTAAAAAATTACATAATCAATTAGAGGTAATAAATGAAATGCACCGTTCATTGAGACGGTAAGTCGTACGTACGCCTGAACGCTACTTTCATTTCTATGTCATATTAATGGAATTAAAACTAAATGAGAGGTATGTATATTTTAATTCTAGAATTATATTCATCATTTAGATGTATCATTATTCATATATATCGATTATATACATGTACTTATAATAGTACATTATATTTGAGGATAAGAAATGAAATGAACTATTCATAGAGACGGTAAGCCGTACGTACGCATGAACGCTACTTTCATTTCTATCTCATAATTTAATGGAAAGAAATAATAATGATATAGAGGTATATTATAATTCCAGTATAACATCATATATAATAACTTTAAATCCATCCTTTATACATCTCACATATGGCATTAACGAATCAAATCACATTGAGGGGGCGGTGGTCCGCACTTCCTTAAATGAAGATATCGCATTTACCCATAATGGAAACCATAAAGGTATGCACAAAATGAAAAATACAGAAGCTTAAGGAAAACAAAAACATATTATATATCATATATAAATATAGTGACATCTTAATGGCCACCATTGAAGGTGTTAAAAGAATTTTGAACAATCATTGTTTCGGGAGGCAGAAATTCGCCATCCACGGAAACTGTATGTTCTTTAACCATTATATGTAGGTGTGTGTAAGTGTAGCTCGAGTAAATATTATAAAAACATCCTAGTATATGTAAGATACTGGAGTTGTTACAAAAGAAATAAATAAAAAGATTGTATGGGGTTGGAGAAGCAAAATTTAACAAAAGGACTCAAGTGAAGGCATTACCTTATAATCGGGTAACTCCCTTTGGTTTGAGCTCAGAGGATTCCTTGGGAAGACTTATACCCAAATTGATGCATCAAGGAGTTATAGAGGGATGTTTAGAGACAAAAGGGGCAGATGTTGGCTGAGAAAAAGGCTTTTGGAGTGTGGGTAAGGTGGTAGAGGTGGGGGCATTTTATAAGAGGAGAGGAGGGGCACTCTTGGAATGTAAGGAAAAGTCACTTTATTTTAAAATGATATTCGGATTTAAGAGGTCCCACATTGATATAATTAGAGTATAAGGTGATAAGGGTTCTAAATACACTCATCCAATAGGTTTTGGACATGTGTAGGTCTTAAATATTACATTATCTTTCCATTTTATTTAAATCGTTAAGTAATGAGGTCATCGCTGCATCATCCTGATGTCATAAATAATTTAATATATTTAATGTCTAAAAATTATAAAAAACTAATATGATGTAGGAAATATTTTTATCTTTCCAATTACTATTTATAGTCAAAAATATGACTTGTATAACCCCATGTAAAAATTGTTTTAGTAAAACATCTCATGTTTGTGTCATTTTTACTTTAACATTAAATAAAAAGTTATTTATGTCATTTTCCAACCAAAGTGGATCCATGGGGTCGCCAAGTTGACCCATGGCTTGTCTTGGTCTGCAATGACACATTAAATAAGTTTAGGATATGTTTCTAGGTATTTTCTTTTTATTATAATATCATTTTTCCTTAAATTGCACTAATTACCTCTAATCGCGATTAAAAACATAATAAGATACTATTCACCAAAAAATTATTTTAATATAATTGAACCACATTTTAATTCCTAATAACAACCATGTATGTCAGATTTTTGAAATTCAAAACACATATGTGGTAAAATTTCATTTAAACGAAAAATCATTTTTTAAGTACCACTTAGTGGTTTCACTATTCATCAAAAATTGAAGTTTTTCAGAAAAATACCAAAACTTCACCCTAAGATATATTTGATATTTCAAATTCAAAAATGAAGTCCATTTTAAGAAATTCAAAACATATAAGTTTCATTAATTAATTTAATAATTAATTGCCGCTGTCAGAGCAAATAACGTGTTTTTATGAAACAATAAGTATTAAAAGATTGACACTAGTTTAAGTCCGATTTCAAAGTGAAATTAATTCCAACGACCACTATTGGATTTAATGGTAACAATATATTCTAATTTCACTTTAAAACCAATTCAAAAGATAATATAATCATATAAATAAATTAGATTAAAAAAAGTTTTTGAATTAAAATACAACATTTTACACTATTGATTAAAAAATGAACTTTATCGGAAAAATAACAAAAAATTACACAAAGTAAATTTTGATGTCCTGATTCTAAAAAAGAGTTATATTTGGTCCAATAGAATGTATAAGAGTGATCAAAACTATATTTAATGACGGTTCTCCATCAAATGGTGATAAGTGAACCTTTAGTGAAAATTAGGGTATAAATGCCCAAAATTGAATTATTTCCGTATTTTAAGCCTTTATCTTTTATTGGATAAATGTAAAAACATTTAAAAAACATATATAATCATATTTTAGTTATTTCTATCCATTACCGCCAATACAACAGTTATGTGTTAACTACCATTTAAAATAATATTATTTTATTAGTAGTGTGCAACGTAAGATTTCAAAGAAACTCTTTTTTGCGTATCGTGTATGCTATCGAACATAGCAACCCATTTTTATTAAAATTAATATTAAATTCAAAAATATTAATAAATATGAAAATTTATTATTCTTTATTTACCTGGGATGTTACATCCTTACCCTCTTTTGGAAATTGCATCCTCGGAATTTTAAAATTGGGCTCGGAAACTTCATTGAAAGCCCCAAATCGGAAAAAGTGTAAATTAAACTATCACTTTAAAAGAAAGAAAGGGGAGTATAGAGGTCACCCGAGTTAACCCATACTAGTATTCCATGTAAGAAAACATGGACATGGGGGGTAAAACCAAGGGTTATTTTCCGATGGAGAGTGATAGAAAACATGTTTAGGAGAAAGTTAAGCACAAGAAAATCACAAACTTGTGATGGGTTAAACAACATTTGATTCCCCAGAAGGAAAAGTTAATAGACAACATTTTTCTTTTAAGTTACATTTCATTGAGGAATTTATTTTTGATCTTAAGGAAACATACTTACTTGTCATGTTTACTCTCACTTCTTTCTAGGTTTCATACACAAATTCATAATAGCATACCTTGATCATGGAGTCCACTCGGTTTCATCGTCATCTTGTTCACGTAGGTAAATGTCCCATGCATTACAACAATGATTTAGAGATACTTAAAAATAATTTGCTTCCTCCATCCAAATACACCTCGTACAACATGGGTCATATGGGTGTTCACAGAAAAACAGTTTTGGAAAATAATCATGTATGACGTATAATTCCAAAACATCTGATAAAACATGATTTTTATAAAATTGTTGGACCGAAATTGAGTTGAAACTTTCTATAATTGGTCCTTTTAAAATACCATAAGTATGTGTTGTGAGACTATATTTTAAAATAAAATATAAATAGGTTGTGCAAGTGTCTCCTTCCTCAGCACCATATTTAAAATCATAATATGCTTCAAATTCTTGTGATAAGGTAAAATATTTGAAAATACCTTGATAATATTTACCTTTCTTGAAAATATGAGAATATTGTGAAAATAGTATTTGTCTAAAAACAACCCATGATCCAAAATGATAATGAGGTATAGAGGAGGTGTTTGATATCTCAAACAACTTCTTGTAAGTGAGTTGTATGCTAGAAAAAGTTTCACAATCATCCGAACATGACATTGCAATAATTATTGCAAGCATGTCATCAGGAAGATATAGGAATGTCATTTGAGATCCTTCTCCTTCCATTCATAACAGACTTTACTTTTCCTAAAAAAAAGTTATAAAATAAGGATTTAACTGAAATAATAGATATAGGGACAAACCATGTGTCTATCAAAAACTCCTAATCCCTAAAGTTGTCTAAACTGACCTTTGATACCAACTATAAGGACCCGAACTTAAACATTACTTAATATTGAATTAAATGAATAATTCACGTTGAGGATCTTTTCAGGTTTATAGTTTTATAGAATTAGGACATAAATATTACATCTCAAAAGATTACAAAGTAGACACTTCTAATATGTTTCCATAAAATAAAAACTCTTAAAAAGAAACATGTCTAGTTCCATGTTTTATATAGCATGACTTCCACTTGATCCCATCCTTGACCCTATTCCACATTAGGTCCTGTGAAAACATTTCAAAAAATATTGGGGTGAGCATAAAGAGCTCATTAAGGGATACAAAAAAATTAAAACTGTTAGTTTATCAAAACAACAAGTAAACCATGTATACTTTATCAAAGTAATACTTTTCACCTTTATGAAGTAGTATAAACTCTTCACTGAATAAAAGATCATTACTTACCCTTTTTAACCAAAAGATTACCATAAAACCCATAAAAAGATCACATAACATATAAAGGTAACTTGGGACATTAACATACGTAAGTGGAATAACCATACAGTCGACTTCCACACATATCACTTAATGGAATAGCCATACGACCAACTTCCATACATACTTAATGGAATATACATACGGCCGAATTCCTTACCCAATGCATTGGAGGTTATAACGTAACCACCCGTCCTGCTATTCATGGCCCCACCCGTCATATGGTTCATCACGTAACCACTTGTAAAATGTCTAAGTACCATTATAAAAATCATAAGACATAAAACAAATATAATGGAAAGAAAACATTTCCACAATTTGATCACAATATATCACTTAAATATATTGACATAAAAAATCCATTATAAAAACCATTTTCAATAAAAAAATACATAAAAGAGTATATGTTATTTTTTCCATTTAAAAAAACATTACGGCTTGTTGAGGAAGTCAAAGACCAAATAATACTCACGGTGGCGGAAAAGGTCGTTGTCACTACGTACGTTAAAAGAAACATTCCTTTTTGTCATTTAGTAAAATGCTTCGTAGAAAAAGAATCCTTTTGTATTAAAGTAAAAGTCAAAGGAGTTTATACACATTATAAAATATAGTTGTGTATAAAATGAAATGTGCCTCAATGAAAGGAGATTGAGACGAAGTCCCTTACCTCGGGTCCGACTTGACTCGATCGTTCTTTAATGTCCTGAATAATAAACTTGATTTTATTTCTATTTGATTATGAACCTTTTTCAATATCATTATTACTTTTATATCACTTATTGCCATGTTATAAACATTATGTAACCATTTAAGTTAATAATGTTTGTTTTGTCGATATTTGGTCCTTAAATCGAAAGTGGACTTCTTACAATTACATGTTGTTCGTGTGGTCAAAAGTTCTTTATATCCAGAATGACATTCCTGATTTTGATATCATATATATCATGTATATCCAGAATATACATTTATTTATAATATTACATAATCATTTAGAGGTAATAAATGAAATGAACCGTTCATGGAGACGGTAAGCCGTACGTACGCATGAACGCTACTTTCAATTCTATGTGATATTAAGGGAATTAAAACTAAATAAGAGGTATGTATATTTTAATTCCAGAATTATATTCGTCATTTAGATGTATCATTCATCATATATATCGATTATATACATGTACTTATAATAGTACTTTATATTTGGGGATAAAAATGAAATGCACCGTTCATGGAGACGGTAAGTCATACATACGCATTAACGCTACTTTCATTTCTATCTCATAATATAATAGAATGAAATAATATTTATATAGAGGTATATTATAATTCCAGTATAACATCATATATAATAACTTTAAATCCATCCTTTATACATCCCACATATGGCATTAATGAATCAAATCAATTTGAGGGGGCGGTAGTCCGCACTTTCTTAAATGAAGATATCACATTTACCCATAATGGAAACCATAAAGGTATGCCCAAAATGAAAAATACAGAAGATTAAGGAAAACATAATCATATTATATATCATATATAAATATAGTGACATCTTAATGGCCACCTTTGAAGGTCTTAAAAGAATGTTGAACAATTATCGTTTCGGGAGGCAGAAATTCGCCATCCACGGAAATTGTATGTTATTTAACCATTAGATGTAGGTTTGTGTAAGTGTAGCTCGAATACTTCTTATAAAAACATTCTATTATATGGAATATACTATAGTTTTTAGAAAATAAATGAATAAAAAGATTTTAGGGGGTTGGAGAAGCAAAATTAAACAAAAGGACTCAAGTGAAGACATTACCATATAATCGGGTAACTCCATTTGGTTTGAGCTCAAAGGCTTCCTTGGAAAGACTTCTACCCAATGTGAGGCTTCAAGGAGTTAGATATGGATGTGGAGAGAAAATATGGGCAGATGTTGGCCAAGCCAAAGGCTGTGGGAGTGTGGGTAAGGTGGTAGAGGTGAGGGCCTTTTATAAGAGGAGAGGAGGGGCACTCTTGGAAAGTAAGGAAAAGTAAATTTATTTTAAAATGATATTAGGATTTAAGAGGTCCCAAATTGATATAATTCTAGGATAAGGTGTTTAGGGTTCGAAATACACTCATCAAATAGGTTTTGGACATGTGTAGGTCTTAGATATTACATTATCTTTCTATTTTATTTAAATTGTTAAGTAATGATGTCATCGCTGCATCATCATGATGTCATAAATAATTTAATTTAATTAATGTCTAAAAATTATAAAAAGAAATACTATGATGTATTAAATCTTTTTATCTTTATAATGACTATTTATAGTCCAAATTATGACTTGTATAACCCCATATAAAAATTGTTTTAGTAAAACACTTCATGTTTGTGTCATTTTTACTTTAACATTAAATAAAAAGTTATTTATGTCATTTTCCAACCAATGTGCCTCCATGGGGTCCCAAAGTTTACCCATTTATTTTCTTGGTCAGCCATGACACATCCAATAAGGGTAGGACATGTTTCTAGGTATTTTCATTTTATTAGAATATCATTTTTGCCTTTAATTGTACTAATTACCTCTAATCGCGATTAAAAACATAATAAGTTACTAATCACCAAAAAATTATTTTAATCTCATTGAATCACATTTTACTTCCTAATTACAACCACGTATGTAGGATTTTTGAAATTCAAAACACAGAGGTGGTAAAATTTCATTTAAACGAATAATCAGTTTTTTAAGTACCACTTAGTGGTTTCACTATTCATAAAAAATTGAAGTTTTTCAAAAAAATACCAAAACTTCATCCTAAGATATATTTGATATTCCGAATTCAAAAATGAATTCCATTTTACAAAATTAAAAACATATAAGTTGCATAAATTAATTTAATAATAAATTTCCGCTGTCAGAGCAAATTGTGTGTTTTTATGAAACAATAAGTATCAAAAGATTGACACTAGTTTAAGTCTGATTTCAATGTGAAATTAATTCCAATGACTACTATTGGATTTAATGGTAAAAATATATTCTAATTTCACTTTAAAAACAAATTTAAAAGATAATATAATCACATAAATAAATTATATTAAAAAGAGGTTTTGAATTAAAATACAACATTTTACACTATTAATTAAAAAATGAACTTTATCGGAAAAATACCAAAAATTTACA